>JAJHZJ010000689.1:0-2400000 GCA_023548195.1 Bettongia penicillata ogilbyi | reverse complement strand
GAAATAATATCTTCTGATGCTTTTGTTGGAGAGGAAAACCCCAGAACATAAATTGCCAGAGGCAGGGTTTAGAAGCTCTGGAAGTGGTCCTGTTCTGGACCACTGGAAAGAGGAGGATAAATGAAATGAGTTCGAATAAACACATCAGTACTATTGCTTGCTGGATAGTGTCTGAACATAATTGCCTTTTGCCCCAGGCACTTCTTTTCCGGGCCATTAGTGGCTTCCTAGGAAGTTTTCAGCTTTTCCAGCATCTCACTCTGCTAGTGCAGGCTGGCCCTTTACTGCCTTCTTTTTTTCAGTCCATTTTCAAACATACCAAGTGATCATGCCCTTTCTGCATTGATAGGGATTTCTTATGTTTAGAAACATTTCCCATACATCCATCCTCAACCCCTTCACCATCTTGAACAGTAAAATTAAGAAAAGTAGACTATTTTCATTTTATTCCAGGTGTGCCCTCTCTAAGATATGTACACACTTCAGATTTACGGTTCTTTTTGTTTTCTCCTGTGCTTATACTTTCCAAAATTATGTTCTTGAGATTTGCTTCATCTTATCTTAGCCCTTTGGCAGTAAGATAACCCCCAAATGGAACTCACTGAAGTGAGAGCAGTAGGTTCCCTCTCAGAACTGAAGGGGAGGGCTGCAGAAAGGGATCAGTAGACACGAGGTCTGACCATTAACTGGTTTCTGAATTACTGTTTTCATTAATTAAAAAGTATTTCCTGTGAAGAACTTAGAATGTGTGTGTGCAACTGAATCTTGTAAATGATTGCACATCTAAATTCAATTCTCCTCTGAGCAAAATCTTGGGGGGATAGCCCTCCAGTCACTGTCTTCTCCCCCATGTACTATATAGCCCACATTAGTGTACTTTCACATTGCACCCTGTGGGCAAGGTGGGGTGGAGGGAGGAGACAGGGATTCTTTTCTGGGCTTCCCACCTACAAGGACTTTTTAAAAGTTAGTTATCCTGAGATCCAGTATGACAGTGTGATCAACTAAAGAAAAGCCTGTTCAAGGAGGAGGTAGCTAAGATACTATACAAGTTACATGGTTTTTCAGGTTTTCTTTTGTTTTTTTTTTGTTTTTAAATGAACAAGATAGATGCCCAAATCTGCTCACTCCTAAGTCACTACTTTGGCAGGTATCAGGCAGCTTCTTCTCCCCTCGCCTGCTCCCCAGCCCTTGGTAATCACCTTCACAATCTTTAGCACATTATTTTGAATTCTCTTTAGAGGAGCAAATCTGGGAGGGAGGAGAGGAGATTGGCTTTTGGCAGCAGCCAGAAGAAGGCTTTCAGAACCAAGTCTAGACACCAAACTGAGTAATACCATCTAAGCAAGCTATTGAAAAATGATGTGAAGATTGTTTCCAGATTATTTGGTCGGTGACAGACAGCATCATTAAAATTAGTGCCCAGTCTGTGGAGGTGATGCCTCAAAGGATCATGCCACCCAAGTTTGGGTCCACTCTTTGAGAAGCCAGTCTTAACTTATTGTAGTGAATAGTTCATACCTGTTGCCCCTGAAGTTGAATGCTGAGAGGTCAAGATCATGGGTGTTCCTTTCATTCTAAAGTCACAAAGCCAAAGCCCATTACTTTGTGATTCCTGAGGGACCCTATCATCCAGCCAAGGTTTTGGTCTGATGAGAATACTACGTCTTTCCCTGCTCTGCTACTACCTTCTTCTTGCTCCTTGTTAAAGGAAGCACTTTCTTTGATTCTACATCATCTGTGGTTTGGTCTGATTGCTACAGTTTCAGCCAAATGACTATTTTCAGTGCAGGAAGAGTAGTCCTGCTTCTGTGCTCTACTGGAGTGATTAATTCAGTAACCTGAGACCTCTCTGCAATTCTCAGCATTTAGTATGTTCCCCTGTGAGTCCTGGAGGCTCCAGTTGATGGATGTGGGAGGAGATGAGATAATCGGGTTGGTGGATCAGCAGAGTTCAGTATATTTCAAGAGCTGTGGATGAAAGGAAACTTTCTCTTGATTCAATAGAAGGGACCCTGGAGACTGAGGAATCACTGAGATTATGCCACCCTCACCACCAAGACTGAGAACTAGATAGCAAAGTCACTCTTGCTAACTGACTGTTAAAGACACATTCCTAATAGGATTGTATCCCCTGTCCCAAGAACTGCATTAGGGGTGCCTTGGGAATTTCTGAACTAGCAGAAATGCGTCTTTGCAGTAGTGAGCATTTGCAGCTTTGTTACCCTGGAATGCATGTAAATATTTCCTAGAGACAACGCTTCTAGAAGACCTAGCCAATAGATATGGAGCTTGGTTGCCTTTTTCTGTGACTAGGTAGCTACAGGTATGTTTGTTTCAGGCAAGGGAGTTTTCCCTTAACGTTAAACAAAAGTCTGTCTGCTGAAACAAGCTGGCTCTCTCATTTCAAAAGCTACTGCAGAGAAGGGTCAGTACTGCATGTTGCACAGGGAGCTTGAAGGTGCCCTTACAGATGGGCTCCTGTTTCAGAGGGTGCAGTCCAAGCTCTAGTACCACACTTGAACTGCTGCTGATAACCACCATGCATTTCAGCATTTCTTACATTCAGTATGTAATGTGTACTCAGCTGGGGGAACATAGCAGTGTCCCCTTTGCCCTCCACAGCTCTGATGTCTGTCCTGCTAGCCGCCAGAGGGCTCCCAAAGCCAGAGAAGCAGACTCAAGGCAATCTAAGGACTGTGGCTCTCTAGAAACAACTGACTTGACCTTGTTGAGTCACCTTACCTTTACCAAAAACATGAGCATTAGAAACCTGATGTTTGTCCAGCAATGGCAATGTTGAAACAGCCCTTCTCAAATGCCTTCTCTAAAAAGGACAAGGATTTGCAGCCTCTTCAGTGGACAGGCCATTATGCTGGAACAGTATTGGCCTTTTGTATAATACATTTACAGACTTAGTACAAGAGGTACTAAATGGACCTGGGCAAGGCCCTACGTGCCCATTATAGTGTTCACCTTAAGATCAAATTATTTGGTAGGGGGGAAAATGCAAAGCATCCTCATCTGAGTCTTTCTTTTTAAAATCTGCCTCAGGAAAAATCTAAGAGGAAAATAGTTCTACTGCAAGTTATGTGACTTTTGCTTAGCAAAACAAAACAAAAAACCCTACAACTATCCTCTCTCACATTCCTACTCCCCTTACTTATCTTCAGTCTTTTCCTGGTCTTCTGGCTGCTTCTCTGCCGCCTACAAACATGCCCATGTCTCTTCAGCCTCCCTGCCTCCATCCATCCATCCCTTCTAACTAGCATCCCACATCTCTCCTGCCTTCTGTGGCTAAACTCTTGAGTAGGCCAGGCACAATAGGCTCTTCTCTTCCCACTCTGTTCTTAACTCTACATTCTGGTTTCCCACCTTATCACAGTCCATAATGCCCTCTCCAAGGTTATTAATGATCTCTTACATGCCAAATCAGATGTCCTTTTCTCAGTCTTCATCCTTCTTGGCCTCTGTGCAGCCTTTGACACTGTCAATCACCCTCTTTTCTTTACCCTTCCTTCTCTCTAGATTTTCAAAACACTTTTCTGATTCTCTATCCACTCTTTGACTTCTCCTTCTCAGTCACCTTTGCTGGCTCTTCATCCAGGTCATGCCTACCCACCATGAGTATCCTGATAACTTAGGGTGTCCCTCAAGCTTCTGCCTTGGGCCCCCTTCTCTTCTTCCTCTATGCTGTTTTACTTGGTGATCTCGTCAGCTCCCATGGATTGTTATCAATTCTTTGCCGATGAGTCTCACAACTCTATCTGCGTAAGCTGGATATGCTAGAGACAATTTAAATTCAACATGTTCCAAATGGAGTTAATTCATTATCTTTCCCCCAACCCCTTCACTCTTCTATACTTCCATATTACTGTTGAACATTATCCTCTCATGCATCCAGGTTCACAGCCTAGGTGTCATCCTTGACTCCTCACTCTCTCATTCCCTTCCTCCATCTAATCTGTTACCAAGGCTTGTTGATTTTATCTTTGTAACATCTCTCACCTATGCTCCCTTCTCACCTCTGATACTGCTACCATCCTCACTCTCTCATTCCCTTCCTCCATCTAATCTGTTACCAAGGCTTGTTGATTTTATCTTTGTAACATCTCTCACCTATGCTCCCTTCTCTCCTCTGATACTGCTACCACTCCTCCTCACTCCTGGACTGTCACAACAGCCTGATGGTTTGTTTTCTTGCCACAAATCTCTTCCCTTTCCAGTCCATCCTCCACTCAGCTACCAAAGTGATTTTCCTCAAGTGCAAGTCTGACCATGACCCTCCTCAGTAAACTCCAGTGGTTCACTGTCACCCCTAGGATCAAATGTAAAATTCTGTTTGGCCTTGAAAGCCCTTCATAACCTTCCCTCCTTCCCATCTTTCCAGGCTACTTACTCCTCACAGCTTCTCACCAGTTACTGGGTGATCCCAGGACACCAATCTCCATGTTATTCCTAGAACAAGACACTTGGTCTCCCAACTCTGAGCGTTTTCCCTGGCTGTCTCCCCTGCCTCACATGCTTTCTCTCTTCCTCTGTCTCCTGGCTTCCCTGGCTTCCTTCAAGTCCCAGCTAAAATCCTACAGTCCACCCAAAGTTTCTCTGAGCCCTCATAATTCTGGTATCTTCACTCTATTGGTTGTTTCCTGTTTAATCCTGTAGACAGTTTGTGCAGCTGTTTGCATATTGTCTCCCCTGTTCTTTTCTGAGCTTCTCAAGGGCAGAGACTCTCTTTTACCTTTCTTTGTATCCTTCGAACTTAGCCCAGTGCCTGGCATGTATGTAGTAGGTGCTTAATGAGTGTTTACTGACCAACTGGCAAAAAAGAACTTCACTTCTCTGAAACAGCTCTTAAGTGTCTCTGTGAGTTACCTGTTAGAAATCCCTGAGGATGGTGTCACTAGCCATTGATCTTGGCTGTGGCCCCAGAGAGCTTGGACAGTGGCTAGGAAGGCATACGTGAAAAAACACCAAGTAGTGGGTATGAGTTTCTGCTACAAAGAGGTCTTTGGAGTCAAGGCTGATTTCTGTGAAAACTTAGAGCAGCTTCAGAGATTTGGGAACTCAAAGTCAAGTGACTTAAGCAAAGAGACCCCCATCCCTGTGGTCATTGGTAAGGGATTCCCCTGGCTGGGACAAAATGTCACCTCACCCTTGATATCATTACCATCCTTCCATTTATCCACAAAATCAACCTGGCCAGCACTTTTGATAAAAATCATTGCATTCCATTGAATAATAGCTGACATTTACAAAGTGCTTTAAGGTTTGCAAAGCACTTTACTTACATAGAATGTGTTATACCACCCTCCTGTTTGCTGATGCATGCCAAAGAAGTCTTCTGGTCTCAAATTACTATCCCTTTAAATAAATTTACTGTATTGGTCCAAATATAAGCTGCACCATTAAAACAAGACATTTTTAAGGGGAAAAAATAGATATTGAAAAATAATTGCTTCTACCCCCTTCTCTTTTGTGGAGCTAGTGTCTTTGTCAGGGATGAAAAGCCTGATCTTCAGTGTTCTGAGTACTTTAACACAGACAGGCCACACTCTCACTTGTCCACTCTCCTCTCCTTCCCTCCGATTCCCAGTTCTGTGTGCTGTAAAGGAAGCCCTCTTGGTAGCAAATCTTGGGAGTGTGACTAGAATCTCACTGCTACCCCGGGATTCAAAAGTTCCTATCTACTCCATTTCAGGGCAGAATAGTCCTCAAACCTGGGGTGGAAAAGAGAGCATCTAGCTGCACATTTGTGCTCATCAAAGTGCAAACTCTGGTGAAGAGGCTTTCTGAGAATCATCTCCTATTACCTCTCCCTACTGGGTCGTTTCTGGCCCCAGATGTGACAGTGGAAGAAGGAGTTGATACTTTTGCTGTGAGCTGCCTTTCTCTAAGGATTCAGGGATTGGATGGAGGCAGTCACCTTGAGCCTGCTGTAGGGCAGACCCTGCCTCCTTTACACTGCCGCCATAGCAGCAGGGATGGGCCTCACGTGCATCCCCAGCAGAGGAAAGCTACTACTATTAACGTTCCTGCCCCTTCCTGCTGGGAAACATGGAGGCCTAAGTAATAATGTCTTTGGTAAACACGAGCATGCTCATAGACTGCACATAAGTTCTATACAAAACAGATTTTGAGGGGAAAAGTACAGCCTGTGTTTGGACCAGCTTGTCTTCTGTATGACTAATCATACTCATGGACTCCAGGATTAGCTGGGCAGAAGAGAATATTAAACTGTGTTAATCTTGTTAGTCTACCTTGGTTTCTCATGTTCATGTGATACCTTTCTTTAAGCTTGCTAATCTGCAGAAGTTTGGTGGTGATTCTTTCTTGTTCAGTTTCAGGCCGAGGGCATATTGCCTTGCTGACAGCGATGAGGAGTCCTCCAGTGCTGGCTCCTCCGATGAGGATGATGCTTCAGAAGTGGTTGGTGGAGACAAGCAGCTTACTCCAGGGACTGAAGGGTTTGTAGTTCAGAACATTTTTCTTTCTTCCTTGCCCCCATCTTAAATGTTTCAGTGAATTCCCTGGCTGTGAGCTTTGTTGAATTGAGAACTAAGGGCTTGAATAACCAATGTATCAGTGCTTAAAATCTGAGTCCCAAAGCTAAAACGCTTCATCTTGCTGGCTTACCTAACAAAAGAAAGAGCACCACTGTAGATGGAGATCTCCCCCTGAAGTGCAAAAGCCCCTCTTATTGAGATACTAGAATGTTCTGTTGAGTGTGTACTGAAAGGAGAGAAACTAGGCAACATTTCCCCTTGATGCTTTCTCTAGGAAGCTGCTCCTCCCTGTGTTTGATTCATGGAAACTCTGATTTCCAGTTCTGCAGCAGAAATCCTAGGGTCCCTTCCTTCAGCAGAGGTTGAAGATTTGGGTGAATCTAATAGTATTTCAGGGAGCAACTCTTAAAATTATGACTTCCTGGGTATTTTCTTTTCTAGGTAATTACTGTAAATATAACACTTGATACTTTGAACTGACTGGAGATCCAAGAGATTGCTATAAAGAAACCAAGTGATTCAGTACTTACTTAAAGGAAACTTTACACCCCATTCACATATGAAATCTTATGTAGGAGGTAAAGAATTGTTAGGGCTGATCCTAAAAGTTTTGCTGCCCTTATTTGAAGTCTGCTTAGGAGCTCTATTCTTTTACTTTTTGTTTCCCTAGACATGATGTGCTTGTGCATTCTATCTCAAAATTGTAGAGATTTTCTAAAACAAAATATTCTTTTTAGAGCATTTTTTCCATTAGAAAATGAGACATAAAAACCCAGTTACTTGCCATCCTATGGCTGCTGATATTTTAGTTAAAGCTGTGTAGCATTTTATCCCTGCTTCATTTAGGGCAGGGCTTCTTCACTTTTTCCACTCTCAACTCCCGTCAGTGCTTCTTAAACTGTGGGTCATGACCCCATATAGTCAAGACCCACAGTTTTAGAAGTACTGACTAGGGACTCGTAGGCATCAAGAAGGCACTATTTGATGGTGGTTTGAGAACGTCAGGCTTTCAGCATGAACTGGAAAAGAGGCTTTTTTTTTTTTGTCTACTCCAATGGTTTTAGAGACTGATACTAGATGCTGTAGAGAAGGGAGATGCCATTAAAATTATCCCCATAGGACCTGTTCTAAGTGGTGTCAAGTCTGGTTGGGGAGAGAATATATACATGTGATATGCCTTGAAAATAGGTGGTGGTGATTTAGTGAGATTAAAATTAAGTTTAAATCTGTGGTCATTGATACCACTTGTTATAACAATGATTTAACAAGTGTTACACTATTCTGACTATATTCTAATATCTGAGAGGTTTTTTAAAAAAATATTTAACGTGAATATTTAATGAAATTATGATGTTTGCATCTAAGTCCTTTTCTTTTTTTTTTTTCTTTTTTTGGTATTATCAGATCTCATGTTTTTTTTACTATGTTCTCACAAGAGATGGAGCATTTCTTTTCTTTAATATAGACCTGTGATTTCATTGGTGTGGCACATTCTCTGTAAGGAAACTCCTCCACTCATGCAGATCATAGATCATGCAGCTGGACAACTCATTTGTAACTTATGGAGTCTTCAGAATTGCCTGGGTCATTGGGAGTATCTGCTTCTGGTGACACATCTAGTACAGTCAGGTCACACGGCCAGTGTGTATCAGAGGCCAGACTTGAACCCAGGTCTTCATGGTTCCAAGGCCAACTCTTTCCACTATGCCATAGCCATCTCTAAGTCAGAATATGGACAGCAGAAAGAAAGGTTTTTACTCATGTATCACTAAATGATTTCTAAAAGAGCAGAGCTTATTATAGTAACTCAATTTTTTCTTTTCTAAATTTGAAGGTATGTTGGAGGATACCGGACAAGTAAGATTATGAGGTTTGTGGACAAAATCACCAAATCAAAATATTTCCAAAAAGCAACTGAGACAGAGTTTATTAAAAAGAAGATTGAGGAAGTCTCAAATACTCCACTGCTTCTGACTGTTGAAATACAAGAGTGTAAAGGAACCTTAGCAGTTAACATTCCACCTCCTCCAACTGACCGAATATGGTATGTAGAGCAAGGCTGAGCTCTCCCTTTCGGGTTATCTTTGCTTTGAGATTAGAGGTCTTGGCGTGCTTAGCAGCGTAGTCCTGACCGTAGAAAGTCCAGGTGGTTTTTCATCAGTTCACCGTGGTTTAGTGTAGTGGTAGTTAATTAGGTTCTGATTCCACATTCTTTTGCAGAAGACTAAATCACATTGAATTGATTCTCATACATTAGAAAAATCTCCTTTTCGGTGAGTGGGAGGCCATGGTGGTTGACCTTATGTGTCTCCACTCCAAACCATGCCAGAGTCTGGAGCTGTGTTGTGATAGAGAAAAAGGGGATTTTATCCACGACTACACTAGCCTCAATCCTGTCACATCATTGTCCCTTGCACCAGGGACAGCATCTGGGTTGGATCAGGAACTGTCAGGAGTTCCAAACACATACCAGTATGGGAGGGAAGTTTGAATTGGAGGTTCTGGGCACTAAGAGTCGACCTGGAAGCTGTGTGAGGTAGAAAATTATCGACTTTGAAAAATATTATTCTTGCTCTTGTTCCTTTGCCATCAAAACCTCCTCAATCAAAGCCATGCTATGGGATGGTAGGATCTAATGAGAGGTTTTTTAAGAATGGAGGAAACATGGCACTAGGGAATAGAGAAAGCTCGAAGAGAAGAGAGTGAAGAGGAAAGATTGTGGATACAGCCTGCTAAAGAAGACAGGAAGGGATAGGATTAAACTGGGGGGCGTAAAGGAGCAGATAGTGGGGGAAGTCGGCCAAATAATGTGAGAAGAGGAGGAGAAGAGGTGTGGGAGGACAGACACTATTGAAGCAATGCTGACCCTTCGGGGTTGCAGTTTTGTTTTGTTTTTTTCTTTCTTTTTTAATTATGCAAGTGGAACAGTCATTCTGGCAAGGCTTGGACTGACTGCCTGGCAGGGGGGCCCAACTTGATAAAGGCTCTACGAGTTAGTTGTTTTTAAAATGTCCATATCCTTTTTACCCAGAAACTGAACTACTGGGCATATACTCCAAGGAAGTCAAAGATGGAGATGATGGTCAAGTAAATATCAGTTAATTGAGCATTTATTAAGCGTCTGCTCTGTGATAGGTATGCAGGATACAAATACAAAGCTGAGGTAATGCCTGACCCCAGGGACCTTGCATTCAAGTCATAAATTACTAAATGCAAACTCTACCCAAAGTAAATATGCCATAGTGGAGGAGAAGGGGGACCAACAATTGGGAGAACCTTTTGAAGGAAGTAGGACTTGTGCTGGTCCAGGAAAGGAGGGAGCTTGGGTCCCTAAGAGGCAGGGGAAGAGGGAAAACATTCTGCAGGGGGAGCAGGGGGGTGGGAAGGAAGCCTGTAAAAAGGCCTGGAAATAAGAGCTGGAATGTTACGTATGAGTTGTGGAAAGTGGGCCAATTTGATGGGAGTGTAGAGTGAGTTAGTGGGAGTAATGTATGATCAAACTACAAAGATAATCTGGAGCCAAATGGTGAAGGGCTTTAAATGTCAAAAAGAGGAGATTGGAGTTTATCTTTCATCCTGTAGGCAAGCTCCAGGAGCCACTAAAGCTTCTGGCATAGGGGAAGAGTATGGTCAAATCTGCACATTAGGAATATCATTTTAGCAGCTGTGTGGCAGCGGGGTGAGGGGGCTTGGGGAATCTGAGGCAGGGAGCCTAAGACCACAATACCCATAACAGCACTAGGTGGTAGCAAATAACTGGAAACAAAGTGTGTACAGTTGGTGAATGGCCAAAAAAAGTATGGTACATAAATATGATGAAAGTGTGCAGTAAGGAATGATGGATATGAGAAATTCAGAGAAATATATATATATATATATATGAAGATTTTCTTGAACTGATGCAGAGCAAAATAAGCAGAACCAAGGAACAGCATACACAGTGACTACACAATGAAAATATCACTAAGAGGAAATCAGACTAATTGAGAAATCAAATCAAGAAACATTTCTTCCCTCCCAGCAGAGAAATGGGAAACTACTGAGACACAGAATATTATATACATTGTTAGATATAATTACTGTATTGAATATTTTCACTTGTTTTTTTTGTATCACAGGAGAGGTGGGAAATAACTGAAATATCTGTGTTGTATAGATAAAAGATTTTTTTTTTAAAGTGCTGACCCAGGAGGTCTTTCCAGAGTTGCAAATGCAGCTTTTCGGTGTCAGAGCCGACAAAAGCTACCAGGAACCAGTACTGTTAAGTCATTCTAGAACCTGTCAGTGATCAGACCTCTTTCACTCTGGCTGGCTTTTAAACATCCACCACAGAACTCTAAAGCAGAAATGACAGGCTTGTCTTTACCATGTGCTATTATTGTTCTCTGTAAGTATATTCCAAGGAAATTGGTGGCAAAATTGAGATGGAAATTCATTCATTCATTCAGCATCATACGTAACACTGTGATATTTAAAGGACCAAAAGGGAATTAGGAGGAGCTTCCTGTACTTCTCCTGTATCTCTGACAGCATTTGAGTCAGTTATTATTTTGATGTGTCTCTACCCCCCCATAAGGTCATATTTTAAATGGTATTAAAAACACTCTTATTTTTCATGCATAGTGCATATTTTAGTTATAGCCTACCCTGGAGATCTTCTTTGCTTATGAAGAAATTGTATTTCTGTATTTGGATTTTCTTTGAAGGTATGGCTTCCGAAAGCCACCGCATGTGGAACTGAAGGCTCGGCCAAAACTTGGTGAGAGAGAAGTGACTATAGTTCACGTAACTGATTGGATAGAGAAGAAACTAGAACAGGAATTTCAGGTACACTTGTTATGAACTTTTACAATTCTTAGCCGTACAAACAGTAAATGTTAATGACCACTATAGTCAGCATGGAAGTTCCCTGGGTCTCAGGAGCTTTCTGCCAGAATGTGAAAACTTTTTATATTCTCCTTACCTATTGGAACCACAGTTGGATCCCAGATCGATCCAGCTGGGGGTAAAGTTAACTCAGCCTCTTGTTCTGTTGTTTCTGAGTGGTGAAGTATCGGGGTTAACTCAGTCTTTACCAATTCCATGTATGAACTAGCCTGCAGCTGCTAAGGAGCATTCCAGTCTCCTAAAATGGAAGAGTTTCAGTTATTAAAGGTCTTTGAAGTCACCTAAGCAAACCTCCTATCCATCCTGTGAAACCACTCATGACACTTGCCACAAACTAAATTAGAGCCACATACCGTAACAGATGGAATAAATGCTCATTAAGAGACTTGTTGACTTTCTTCTTCCCATTAAATGGTTCTCTGCACTAGAAGCAATATTGGTTCCATTTCATAAACATTTACTAAGCACCTACTGGGAGCAAAGCATTAAGGATGCTAAGACAGACAAAGAAGTCCCTGATCTCAAAGCACTTAGCATTGTCTACGAAGGGAATACAACATCACTTGATCCACAAGCAGTGATCAGTTACTGATGTCCATAAAGAAGAACATGCCTACACCTGGGAGTGGGTGGTTGAGAAAGCTGTTCAGAGTGAGTAGCTGGGCTGAAGATTCTAAGACGTAGGTGAGGCAGCAGCCCATTCCAGGCTCGAAGGATGTAGCCTGTGGGAAACATAGGCATGAAACTTCAAGTGCAGGGGCCAGCAGGGAGTACTGTAGTGTGCAATAAGTCTAGAAAGGCAGCAGAGCCAGATCAGGAGGAATCTGAATTTTATCCTAGAGACAATTGAGAGCCCCTAAAGATTTTTATCAGGGAAGGAGTGGCATGATTATTTTGGCAGTTGTGTGGAGGGTGGGTTAGGGAGGGGAAGGACTAGTTAACAGGCCTTGGAAGTAGTCCAAACCAAAACCAAAAAGTTGTCCAAGTAAGAAACGGTGACCTGACCTAAGATATAGAAAAGACAAGAGGACGGATTCCGGCATAGCAGTGGGGTAGATTGTATAAGACTTAACTGCTACTATGTAAGAGGATGAGAGAGCAGCAAAGAAAGACTTGAAGGTTGTGAACCAGGATGACTAAAACAGAAAGAGGGAAGTTGGGAGAAAGGCTGAGTTTAGGGAACAGTGTGGAACAAAGCGGAAAGGCTATTGGATTTGGAAACAGGAGTGATTCTCACATCTGCCACTCATTACTCCCTTCATAATGTTAGCCAAGTTACTTAACCTCCACAGGGCTCCATTTCCTCATTGGTAAAACGACAGGTTAGACTATACATGATCTAAGCTCTACATCTCTGCCCTTCTAGCAGGTCTGCTTTGGTTCTATTGAGTTCTGTTGAGTCTCTGTAGGTCATCCTGCTAGAGCTAGCTATGCAGTAGGAAGTAGATGTAGGTAAGGAGACGACCTAAAAATAGACATGTAGATGGGAGCATTATCAGTAGAACTTAAATTTGAATTCATGGCAGCAGCAAATGACTTCATAAAAAGAGGGAGAGTAAAGGAGAAAGAGAGAAGGGCCCAACATAGAGCCTTGGGATGCTCCTGCTCAGAGGGTGGGAACTGAATGATGATCCTGAAAAGCAGTCAGGAAACATCAGCTATGGGCAGGAAGAGAACCAGGTGAGAGCCGTGTCACAGAAACCAAGGAAGAGAGTCACGTAGTCGAGGATTAAAAAGGACTGGGAAATTTAGCAGTTGAGACATCCATGGTGACTTGGCAGTTTCAGTCAGTGGTAAGGTTGGAAACCAGATTGCAGGGGGTATTGAGAAGTGACTGGGAACTGAGGAAATGGAAACACAATGACTTTCTTCTGGAAGACTGGCTGTGAAAAGAAGAGAAATAGGTGTAAATAGATAGTACTTTAACCTTAGAATTGAATTTAAAAATCTAACATGCCAACTCAGTAATTGAACAATTTTGAGCCTCTACTTTTTTTATAAAAGGATTTTAATAGAGTATACAGGAAAAAAAATCCCAATACATTGAATCTCAACTTTCATGCTGTTTTGTTATGGTAGAATTCAGTTGAGTAATTGGTAAAAATCCTAAGCTTTGGTCAGACATCCAGGCCAGTTACTAAGCTTACTAGATGAAAATTGTTGCTGGGTTGCTTTTTAAAATCATTACTTCAGAAATGAGAAGTTGAGAAGGTGGAGCGTAAATCTGTGACACAAATCCGATGAAAGTAGAGTAGGGGGGTAGAATGACTTATTAGGGAAAACAGAAGGAACTTCTTTGGCAGACTCCTAATTTCTAAATCCATAACACATTTTCTCTTGTGCTTTTTCCAGAAAATTTTTGTCATGCCAAACATGGATGATGTTTATATCCCAATAATGCACTCGGCCATGGATCCCCGATCAGCTTCCTGCCTGCTCCAAGATCCACCCGTGGAAGCCGCTGCTGATCAACTGTAACGTGTCAAGACCTGCGGTTTACAGTATTAAGAGATCGATTAATCATCACAGTTTTTGGTTCTTTGAGCTGTGTTGTAGTTGTGCCCTTCACTTGTGCCAGAGATTCCCCGCAAAGGCCTGCTTCTGCCATGTCTCTGCCTGCCTGTTCCCATTCCACTGTGAGGTGCCCCTCCCTGGGTCAGCTGTGAAGGTTTGCCTGGGGCAGAGGATGAAAGAACTGTCCCAGCCCATCCAGAAGTTCTAAGCACACAACAGGAGTCAGAGCTATTGCCTCCCTGGACTACAAAAAATGCCTTGGCAACAAAAGGACACATAGGAAGCAAGAAGGGGGTGAGCCTGGGGAAGGGAAGATGCCTTCTCTCCTCAGCTCTCCAGAGCTGGTCCTCAGGCAGCCTCGATACAAAGGAACTGTTTGGGTTGTGTGGAACAGTCACAAACCCCACTCTCAGTGGTTCTGATGACGAGTGTTTATTGGGGAGGCACCAAGTGGGGCAAAGGTTGCTCTGACTGGTTTCACTGGCAGTATGGAGATAGGCCTAGCAACTTTTTTTCCACATTAAATTGCGCATCTTTGGAAGCAAGTAGCCATAAAATATATATACACACTAACACGCTCCCAGCCAGGGTGAGGATGTTGGGCTTCTGTGAAACAGGCAAAGCCATGAGATCAAACCATACCAAGCCTTTTACCAGTGAGGTACAATCACAGTGCTTTGTAACTTTTCTGAATGTTTTTTGAAACATTAGCACACATGAAAATGTCTCATTGTGCCCAGTAACCAGAAAGATCCAATTTTTCTGCTTGTAGAAAGAGAATCTTGATACCACGGGGGGTGGGAAGACCTTTGTACTTTACAGGCTTCCCATCCAGTGTTCACTGTGTTATACCTGGAAGTTTTATATAGGAATTAAAATGCTTACTAAAAGTTCATTGTAAACTGGTTTTAGGAACAGTTTCTTTTTCTAAATAATGGCCAAAAATGGAAAGAAAACTGCTCCTGAATTCTTATCCTGTCGTGAGATTTAAAACCAAAAGTTTGCATATTGGAACACTACATAGCTGAGAATGAGCATTTGTGACATCTCCTTAATGTTGCCAAATTTTACTTTGTGTATTTGTTTCAGAAGGTCAATCTTATTTTTTATGTTGTGTTCAAAGCAGCATTTGACCCTAATCAAAATCACCTTGTGTAACTTGGGAAAATTTACCATACATACCTAACACGACTAAGCTTATAATGGTGGAGGGTTTAAAAAGGAAAAAACAAAAAAAGTGCACCTTGCCTAAATGTGATTTAAAGAGAGCTTTTAATATATTGAAGAAAATTATATTTGAACACTTATTTTGGTTACTTTTAATTGCATTCTATCTGACTAAACTCCTATTCCTTGACCATTCCAGTTTGTGTCCAGTTCTAATTTCTCATTATGTAGGCTTAGCTGCCTTTCATAAAGTCCGCATGTCTTGTTCACTGGTCTTTATGATTTGATTTTTGTGCAATAACTAAAAATAAAAGGACGAGGTGCATTATTGTGTAGAGATTACACGTGACTGTCTCCTATTGCACTTAATCAGAAATATGTGGAGAATTACAATCACTTGCATTGTCTCACAAAATAAATATCTCTTGTGTCTAATACCTGAGCAACTCATTGATTTTTCCTTGACCCTGGGGTTTACCTAAGTCAGAGTATAGATTCTAAGATTGCCTGGCCCTGGAACGTAACCTGCAAATTCAACTCCCTGTTGCTTATCACTTTAATTATGTGCTCAGCTGTGTTAAGTAGGAGTTGCTAAGCCACAGCAAAATGTTCGTGGAAAATTGTTTAGTTTTGCCATCGTTGTCTCCCCAGTACCTATCATGGTCTCTTGTATGTAGTAGGTGCTTAATGAGTGTTGAATTGTATCTCATACCCTAACATAATCACAGTCAGCATTTACATAGCACTTAAACCTTTGCCAGTCACTTTAAAAATACTCCCTCATTTGAGCCACGCAACATCCACAGGAGGTAGGTGCTATTACTGTCCCCATTTTGCTGATGAGGAAACTAAGGCAGAGAGAAGTGAAGTGACTTGCGCAGGGTTGCATAGGTAGTAACACTGCATAGGATTCCCATGTACCACTTATTCTATACACTTGTATCCTTTTCAAGTGTATTCCTAATCTGTCTTTTCATGGATTTGACTTTCTGTCTTCCCACAGACACATCTTTTAGATGTGTAAGTTATTCAAGTGGATTACCAACCACTTCAGACCTTTCTAACCCTGAGGACTGAGTAATTCTTGCCTTCCTCAGAGGGTTGTTTGGGACTGTGTGAAAGCATTTCTGTAAAAGGCTTTGTACATCTTTATAAAGCATCATATTGATACCAGTTGCTATCATTTAGAAATATTTTTCATCTTTCCACTTCTAGATGGTAAAGGTACATGAAGAAAAGGATAGTGTCTTATGTAAACTTTGTACTTGAAGTGCCAAATCCAGTGTTCTGCACAAAGTAGATATACAATACACATGTTGAATTTTGTTTAAATATAGGTGGTGAGTAAAATTAACATGAAAATGGCTAGTGACTGAAGGTTAACCAAAGGGTACTTCAAAAACAACTTTATTAAACAGCAAATACATCCAAGAGTTCACTGGTTAATCAGTTGCCCTTGTTCTGTTTGTTACTAATGAAGCTTATGTATGTGGAACATACTTTCACTTAAAAAATTAGTATGGAAAGCAGTTATGGACAAGTTCATGCATGTTATATACAAAATGCAGTACGTTCTTTGGGTTTCACAATTAAAGGTGAGCTTAGTCCAATTCTAATGGATCAAACTAAATATACATTTAGTGGTCTCTTACGGGTTCCCAGTAACGAATTTAAAAATAAAGAAAAAGCACTGAACTAAGGCAGGAGACCTGACTAGTTGTATGACCATAGACAATGACTGCTCAGAATGTTTTATCGTTAGTAAAGCGAAAGATTTGGAGCAGATAACCTCAGATCCCCATAATCCTTAGAATTCTAGAGTCTCTGAGTTGTCATAATCCAGTGCTCAAGCATAGTCATCGCTTCACTGAAAGGAAGCATATTCTTCTGAGACTCTTGGAGAATCATCACCTCCAATCCCCTGGGTAATGTATCTCTCTACCCCTCAAAGGAAATCATTCCAGCATCTCCCCCTTATACCTGAGAGTCTTCTCACCTCTTGGCTTCCAACCCCCACAGTACATTTGGACTGTCGTTATGTAAGCTTTCTTATTTATTAATCATTTTCAACATTCACTCATAAGATTCTGAGTTCTAAATTTTTTCCCCTCCCTAAGACAGCATGCAATCTGATATAGGCTATATATGTATAATCATATAAGCTTTCTTAATGGATGGTCTCAGGGTTCTGAAAAAGAGACCTAAGTGTTACACTCCCACTGTCACTGAACATGCTAGCTAGGACGTGGGTACAAAGTATACCTACTTGAAATCTTCGCAAATATTTTGCTGACACAGAAATATTTGTAAGAAGCCTATCGGGATCATGGAAAACCGATTGATTTACATTTATTAACTGCCTACTTTGTGCTAGGCACTCTGCCAAATGCTGGTGATCCAGAACAAAATGCAAGATCCGTTTTATTAAGGAGCTTGCATTCTATCAGGAATTGCATTCTATCAGGGAAACGTATACAGAAGTAAGTATAAAATATATGCAAAATAAATACAAGGTACTTTTTGAAGGGAGGCATTAGCAGCTACAGGTTGGCTATCAGGAATGGCCTCGTGTGGAGGATGGTGCCTAATCTGGGCTTTGAAGCGAAGGCATGGAAGGACTGAAGGAGGACTCTATTCCAGGAAATACATCTAAGCTGTACAAAAGATGGAGATGGAATGTTATAAATGAACAGCAAGAAGTAAGTCAGACTCAAATATAAAGTGTATGAAGGGCAGATGTCATCAGCCTAGAAATGTGGTCAGATTATGGAAATACTTTTAATGACAAATTAGAGGAGTCTGCATTCTATCCTAGAAACAGGAGCCACTGAAGCCTCTTGACCAGCAATGGCATGGTCAGACCTGATACTGAGACATCACACTGGCAGTAGTAGAATGAGAGGAGAAAAAGACTTGGGGCAAAGTTAATCAATGGGGCTATTTCAGTAGCCTAAGGAAAAAGTGGTAAGGAACTGAATCAGGTTAATAGACCTGTGAGTGGACAGGAAAGGTAAGGTTGTGGAGGCACAAGGATGGCATCTTGTTGGAAACATAGTTGATGACATACGATGGGAGCTCATCCCCTGATATTCACTTTCAACTCTTGACCCTTGATTCTTTGACCCCAATGGCTCAAAGGTTCTTGGCTTTTTTTGTGTGTCATGGGCTCAGCTGGCAGTTTGGGGAAGCCTATGGACTCCTCAGAGAATGTTTTCAGGTGCACAAAAGAAAATATGTAAGCCCACAAAAGAAATCAGTTATGTTAAAAGTTACCAAAACCATTCATAGATCCCTGGTTCAGAACCCCTGCTTTAACTTCTCAAGGAATGAGATGCTTTTCCTAACTGTAGATAATTATTAATCAAACAAAAGACTGAGGATCAAAACATAAAATTACTAATTCTGATTACATAAAAGTTTTTTGCATAAACATCAATGCAGTTAGGAAAGAAAAGTTAATTAGGGGGAAAAGAAAATCTTAACTATTATTGCTAATGGTCTGAAATCCTAAATATAAGGGGAGTGATACAAACATAAGAACAAGACCCGTTCCCCCATAGATAAATGCTTAAAGGACATGAGCATGTAGTTTTTGAAGGGAAAAAGGCGAGCTCTCCACAACCCAAGAAAAATGGCCCCAAATAATTTTAAAAAATGAGAATTGGAGGGCAGGGGTATAAACTGCTCCAAAGGTCCCTAAACTGACCTTTTGATACCATGATACCACAGACTAGGTGAATATCCCAGAGACGAAAGAAGGAAAGGACTCCTGTGGACAAAACTATTTCTAAGCAAGCACTTTTTTTGTGTTAGCAAAGAACTGGAAACAAGTGATGCCTGTAAGAGAATGGCTGAACAAATCAAGGCATATGAATGTCATATTGCTGGAAAAAATGACAAAAGGAATGGACTTGGAATTTGTGGGAAGGTGTGTATAAACTGAGCAGAACCAGAATAAGTTAACACAACCAGGCTCCTGTGGAGAAAAATGAAAAACTTAACTATGGGTAACACAATAACCATGATTCAGAGTTGTGCATTTCACCTCTTTGACAGAAAAGTGAGAGACTAGAAGTATGGAACATGATCTGCATTTTCAGACAAACTCAATGTGTGGATTTGTTTGGGTCTCCGGGCATGGGTGGGGAGAGAGGGGTAGTGACTGCAATGCAAAAGTGCATCAAGGAAACATTTCTTTAAAACCCATGTTTTAGTTTCTTTTGTTCTTGCTATATAATATGCTTGTGGTTTGTGCAGTGCATTTAATATTTCAGTGTATTTACTTAAATTAATATTTAAATTGGGGCAGCTAGGTAGTGCAGTGGATAGCACATGGCTATTTCTTTTCCAGAGTTCAGATATGACCTCAGCCACTTCCTAGTCAAGTTCATTTTGTTTGCCTCAGTTTCATCTGTAAAATGAGCTGGAGAAGAAAAGGGCAAACCATTCTGGTATATCTGCCAAGAAAACTCCAAATAGGGTCATAAAAGTTGGACGTGACTGAAAGGACTGAACAACAAATATTTAAATTAGAATTTTTAAAAAAAAAACCAGTTCCTTTCAAGGCACAATTGCCAAAAATAAAAAGTCCTTCAAGGTCACATTCTAATGGGAGTCACACAGACGTAACTATTCACACTAACAGCTGAGGGAATTGGGAAAAACTTCCCGTAGGTGATATTTGAGTCTTCAACCCAGAGGGAGGGCTTTGAAGAATGAGCGACAGTCAATGTAAAACACATTTGGAGTCTCAAGATTCAGGGTTGGAAAAGACCCAAGATGATTAAATCCATCCTCCCCTCCAGTTCCATTTTCCAGATGAGGAAACACTGGTTAAGTGAGGTCAGAATCAAAGAAGAAGCTGGTGTTAGGGTGGGATTTGAACCCAGTCTTCATGATGCACACTTTTTCCAGGGGTAAGTTCAGGGAGGGCCATGCCCAGCAGTATGCAATACCAGAGATTCCAATTTATCCTGTATATTCTATTTATACATAGGAATTTGCATGTCACGTCCCCCACTGGACTGAGATCCTCTAGAGCAGGATTCTTTTTGCCTTTTATATTCCCACCAAGTAGGTACTATGTGCTTATTAAAGGAAAGGCCATACTGACTTAAGTGCCACTTTATATTTGACTCTAGAAGAGGGAGATATTGGGATAGGGGTGGGGGTGAGGGATAGTTGAATTGTATTAGACATGAAGAATTTGAGCTACCCTGGCCCAGTGTGGGTTCTAACCATTCAAAGGTCCTGTGAGTTATTCCCACGTGATTGGGGTCTACAGCTCAGGTTTGCGTCTGGAAACCAACTGTACACATAATTAAACCCATGGGAATCAATGTCAAGAGAATGTAGAGCAGAAGTACTTGGGGGTCAATATTCGGTGGTCCTAACACTAACAAGAGACTTGAATGGTTCAAAAGGGCAGAAACTGCAGCCACAAGTGATTCTCTGATCTACAATCTAGGCCTCTTCAGGGGGAGACATTTCAAATGCTTTTTCCTTCTCCCTCCTAAGTTTCCACGATTCCAAAATGTCATTTGCTCTAAAACATGAAGCAGTTCCTATATACCTGGCACTGAGGATATGAGAGCATGAGGTTTTCTCCTCCATTTGAAAGTAAGTTTGAGGGCAAGGACAGTTAGTTTCGCCAGACTCCAGGCATTTTTACCATATGAATACACACCTGGCTTTTTCTAGACCCTCATCTCTACCTGACTTCCTACTCCCAGCAATAACCCCACAGGACTCATCTTCAAGACCATCTCAGTTAAAGTCAACCTAGCCAAGCAAGTTACTGGAAGGTTACATGTAACCGAGGTGAAAAAAGGGCACAGAGTGAAAAAAGTGAAGTCAAGCAGATTGCCTGGAAGGGGTAAAATCAACTAAGCCTTGAAATGATTACAAAAGTAGCAGTTAGGAGATTAACACACCCCAAAAGTGGGTGACTGTTACTGCCCACAGCAAATCAATTTGGGGGTGTGTACAAGTGGGCAAAATTCATAAAAGTGGTATAACATATGGAAAAGTACTACAAAGAGCTTTAAAAAAACAAGTTTGAGTGTCAACCTACGCCAGAGCTGGGAACACTTAAAAGGTGAGGGGGACAACATTTGCCATCTACCAAAATGTTTTCTCTAAGACTACTCCTAATGCTCTCATGAGAGTTAAGTCCCCAAATTAAAAATATAACTCTTAGAGAATTAGCATTTTAACTGCCCACTCCTACTCCCCCTGGCCAAAAAAATTAGTACTATTTCATCTAAAATGATTTCCCCCAAGACTTTTAAAGGAACTCCCCCTTTAACGCGGCAGCTCTGTCCCAAACTGCAAAGTATTCCAACAGGTTTCTCTTTCCCAAAGTTTCTCAAGACACCCCCATACCCCAATTCCAAACACACTTATTAAGCATCTGCGTGTCGGGCCCTGGGAATACAAAAGGAAGCAAAAGAATGTTCCTTTCCCAAAAAATCCTATGGTGCAAGTCTCCGCCTTTGGCATGCAAGCTCCTTGAGGGTAGGAGTTGCTTCACTCTTTAAAAACCAGCCTGGACCCACTTTAACCAACCCCAACTTCCGGTCCTACCCCACCACTAAGCCTCCATCCTTTTCCCTTCTTCTCAGCGTACACACCTCCGCTGCCTCCCTCCACTCCTCCACCCGGGGAACACTCTCCCGCAGGCAGCCACGTGCGGGCAGCCACGTGCGCCCCTCCGCGCACAGGAGCCGCCACTTCACCGCCTTTACCCGAGAGCCCTCCGCCAACACGGTCAGAGGGCGGGGACCGGTGACGGCTCCCGGAGATGCAACAACCCTCCCGTCCAAGCGGGGCGGCCGCGTGTCGCTTGCCCTTAAAAGAACCGCTCAAGTTTGGGCCAAGCGGAACCAGTTATAAACAAGCCGGGCTGCTCTGGCACTGCTGCTCGGCCCGGGATGCCACAGCACAGGCGTTCCCCGGGCTCAAAGGCAAGTGCGACCGACGGCGACCCACACACAGACGCGACACCGAGCCGAACGCTGGGAACCTTTTTTTATTGGCAGTTTTCACGAGGGGGAGGGGCGGCGGGGCTCGTGGGGGCGCGCGTGCGCAGAACGGCTCCGCCGGGACGTCCGGACACGCTGGGACCTGCGGGGACAAGGGCAAAGTCAGTGAAGCGGTCCCCGGGGTGGCAGGATCCCGACCCGGACCACTCGGTAGGGCCTCGGCTCAGATTCCGATTCACTTCACGGTAGTCAGTAGTCTAACACGCTTTCATGGTTGTCATCACGGCCGCCAGCTTCCTCCACGCCCACCTCCCCGCCAACTTTGAGGCACGACTTACCCCGAGACCCGCGCCGAGTTGAAAGGACCTTGGAGCCGACCTGACCGTGAGTTAAAGCCGAAGGCGGGAGCCGAAGGGGGCAGGCTTCACCGAAGGCAACCAATAATAGATTAGATTCTAACCATGTGATTCTAGAGTCGTCTTCCGATTGGCCGTTCTCGCACAGGCGTCTAAGACGTCCATAGGACAGTTCTCTGTCAACCATAGAGACGTGAAAGAGACGCGGAGAGGGCGAGAGAGGCGCTCCTGCTTTCTACAACCTTTGGCTCCCTCTTAAGGAAGTTAAGTTTTACTTCACCTTCGAGTAAATGCATAACCTTTCGGGGGAAAAAAAACGTATGCAGACATAGAACACCTTTAAGGGTCATTCGCATTATTAGCAATTTCTTAAATCTGGACAAGCCACAAAACTACGAATCAAGCCCTGATTTGTGGCGTTTGCCCATTTCCAAGCTGTAAATGCTCACACACAAATTTAACAATCGGCTCCAGTTGTGACCTGCTCCAGTACACCTCTGGCCAGTTCCTCACTCCGTGCCTTTGCAGAGGCTGTACTACTCCCTCCTGGCATTCACCCATCGCACTCTTGTTGGCTTTCTTTTTTATTTTATTTTCTAACAGCTAGCATTTCTAGGGCACATTTTAAGTCTTATAAATTTCTTTACAAATATCTCGTTTTATCCCAGCAATTCTGGGAAGTAGGTGTTATTTCCATTTTACATATAAGGAAACTGAGGCTGAGAGCAATTAAGTGATTTGCCCAGTATCATATAGCTAGAAAGTGATAGAATGGATTTGGACTCGTGTTCCCGATTTCAGGTTGAGCACTGTGTTTAATGCACCTCCTAGCAGGACTGAGCCATCCATCTCCTGATCTATATCTGGCCACTGGACCCAGAGGGCTCTGGAGGAAAAAGTGAGGCTGGCAAATTTGCACAGCCCTCCCTCCCTCAAATCCAGTTCAACTGCAAGTCAGGTCATCATCCCCCTGATGTCTTCTCTTGGAGAAGGAAGGACAAGCCACGATAGTAGCAGTGGAAGTAATAACGATAATAGCATTTATATAGTTGAAGTTTTGCAAAGTGCTTCCTATAAACTATCTTATTCGATCCTTAAAACAACCTTCTGAGGCAAGTACACTTATTTACCCCATTTTACAAAGTAAAGTAAGGCTAAGAGGTTAAATGACTTAGGTCTTGTAGCCAGGATCTGAGGTCATATTTGAAGTGAGGTCTTCCTGCCTCCAGGACCATTATTCTACCACTGAGTGATAAGACTGCCTATTAAGTTCCCTCCCACCCCCCATTTTTGGAAGCAATTGTGATTAAGTGACTTGTGAAGGGTTACACAAGTAGTAAGTATCTGAGGTAGGATTTGAACTCGGATCCTCCTGACTCCACAGTTAGTGCTCTATCTACTATACCACCTCACTCTCCTTATTAAGTTCCATAATCACTTTAAAAGTTCTTTTCATGCAGGTCTAGCAATTACCAGCTGTGGAACCCTTCTCTGATCCTGTTTCTTTCTAAGTATGATAGAAAAGAATAATTACTTTTACTACATACTTCATAGCGCTTGGTACATCACAAGGACTAAATAAGATTCTTTGTTGACTGACTGGGGCAAAGTACTACATAATTGTGAAGAATTATTAATTAGAAAGCAAGAACAGACAACATAATGAAGGGCTGCTTCCTTCTTTTGGGTCATCTATAAAATGGGGATGATTCTGGCCCTATCGCAGAGGGTTGTTGTGAGGAAAGTACTCAGAGGGAGCTAGATGGTATAATGCATAGAAGGCTGAGTCTGACATCAGGGAGATCTGAGTTCAAATGTGACCAGAGCGATTGATATTTCTGTCTTCGTCAGTTTCATCATCTATAAAAGGGACACAATAGTAGCACCTGCTGTCCAGGGTTGTTGTCATAATCAAATGAGAAAACATTTGTAGAATACTTGGCAAACCTTAAAGTTCTGTATAAATACTCGTTATGATTATTGTTGCTGTTGTGTTGCAGTTGCAATAGAACAGGATTGGCACCAGGTGCTTTGCCACATGAACGGAGCCTAATGGCCCTCAAAACCTCTTCATTCTGTTCCAGCTGAGATTTACAAGGTAGGCGACCGTGGCTCATATAAAAGCTGACTGAAATTTTCCAGGTTATATGGCAAGAGGAGGTTATCCCCCAGGAGTTCAAGGATGCCTCCATTGTCCATCTCTATAAAGGTACAGGGAATAGATTGTCCTGGGACAATCACAGTGGGGGTCTCTCTCTTAGTCATTGCTGGCAAAATTGTTGCTAGAGGCTTCCTTAAAAAACTGATCCTTCACCTGATGGGCATATACCTCAGAGCCAATGTGGCTCTCTGAAAGGGCTGAGGAACAGTGGATATGGTGTTTGCTGCCTGACAACTCCAGGAGAAATGCCTGGAGCAGAACAGAGGTCTGTACACAACGTTTGTAGGTCTGACCAAGGCCTTTGACACTGTTAGTCATGAGGGCTTATGGAAAATTATGTCAAAATTTGGTTGCCCGGAGAAGTTCATCAGTATTGTATGTCAATTTCATTATTGCATGTTTGCCCAGGTTCTGGATGATGGACGATGCCCTTGTGCCTTCCCAGTCACCAGTGGAGTGAAACAGGGCTGTGTGCTTTCTTTCATGCTTTTTAGCATGATGTTTCAGGCAGGTTGTCAAATGCTTTCATTGAGGATGAACGTAGCATCAAGGTCAACTACTGTATTGATGGCAAGTTCTTCAATTTGAAAAGGCTACAAGCTAAGACCAAAGTGGAGGGAGTGTTGGTGCATGATTTTCTGTTTGCAGATGATTGTGCCCTCAATGCAGCCTCTGAAGCTGAGATGCAACAAAGTATGGATCAATTCTCTGCTGCCTGTGCTAATTTTGGCCTAATCATTAACACCAAGAAAACAGAGGTGCTCCATCAGCCACCACCACACCATCTATATGTGAAACCATCAGTTACAACAAATGGAGAAGTTTTCAGTGCTGTAGATAAGTTCATTTACCTGGTAGTCTACTTTCCAGGGATGTACACATTGACAATGAGGTTGATGCACACATTGCCAGAGCTAGCTCAGTGTTTGGGAGGCTCCAAAAAAAAGTTTGGGAGAGAAGAAGTATTAGACTGACTACCAGCTTGAAGGTCTACAGAGCTGTTGTGCTGACCTCATTGCTGTATACCTGTGGAACATGGACAGTCTACCAGCGCCATGCCAGGAAACAGAATCGCTTCCATTTGAACTGTGTTCGGAAGATTCTGAGGATCGCTGGCAGGATAAGGTACCAGATACTGAAGTCCTTGCTTGAGCTGAACTGCCAGGTATTCAAACTTCACTTTATCAAGGTGATGATATTTTGGTCCTCTTCAAGAATGAAGGACAGCAGCCAACCATTGTGTTGCAGTCTAGGGGTGCTGAGAACCCTATAATTCAAGGGCAAAAGGCACAAGTCTTCCTGGAAAGAATTTGACTCAAGCCTTCTTTCAGTCAGAGACAGGATTGGGGTGGGCGAGATTTTAAGAATCTGTGCATTTATGCAAGCAGGCCAGATTTTTAGAATCTGAGCAATTTTATGGGGGGAGCTATGGACCTTTTATACAGAAAGACTGTGGGAAGATCTGGATATGATGTAGGAGTGGCCAATAGCCTAGGCTGATCCAGAGGTAATGGAGAAGGGATCTAGATGGGATTAAGGGAGGGAAATAGCTGGGGATAATAGGGAGATAACAGATAATGAAGGTTGGGCTGAGTTAGAGGTAACCAAGAAAGAAGGTTTTGGCTGGGGCCACAATGAAAGGCCTATTGAGGGGATCACTGGATGGGTGAATGCCAGAGATCTGGGTTCAGGGGCTGGGTTACGTGGGAAAGTTTCAGGGACTTTTAAGGGTCCAGGTCCCATCCCATCAGTTGTTGTTATTACTTTGCTTTAAATCTTATGGTGCTATATAAATGCTAGCTGCTAGAAAATGAAATAAAAAAGAAAGTGTGTGTTCTCATTAAATTAAATAAATAAAACCTGGGCTCTCATTAGTTCAGTTCCACTTCAAGCACACTCCAATCTGGGCAAGGCTTGGCATCATCATCACGCAGAACTGTTCTCCCTTCAAAATCTCTTAACTGTGAAAGCCCCATCTCTGATTACGACCTCTTATCTTTATACATTACTCACTCTCATCCCTGCTAAGCTTAATGATGATAATAATAAAATTAAATTAATAATGATATATAATACTATACTCTTAAGAGTATAATAACTCTTAAGAATAACTAATTTTTATAAAGTATTGTCAAGTTTGTTTAATCAATTTTAAATGGCTACCTGATTACTGGCACTTTGTCAGGTTAGAGATGGGCTCAGTAAAATCCTGTTAACATTTGCAAACCAAACCAAACCAATCTATGATGTTGTATAGAGGAAACTGACTAAGTGGTGACAGAGTACAGAGTAGTCAGAGGAGAAGGCTAATGTTTACCACATAATGTGGGTCTTACATGGAATTGTTTACATATTATTTATTGCGTGGTTTGAGATTGCTTTTGTTTAATTATTTTCTTCATGTTCTTTCACTCTTGTTTTAGTACCATGTACACTTGATACATTTGTCTGTTAACTGTGCATAATTGTGGTTTTGTGTGTGTGTGTGTATGGTGGTCTTTAAGTATGTCTTGCCAATCTAAAGACTCACTAATGTTCTTGCTCCTGGGTTGCTGTTGTGCGTATTTGCTTGTGCTGTAGCTACACATGAATTTCTATGATGGGTGCATATCATTTAGATTGGTAGCCGGTGAAGTCTTGTATCAAACGGTACTTTGCATTATGTGGCTGTTGTTCGGTCATTTTGACTTAGGGAGTGTTCTTGGCAAAGATACGGGAGCAGTTTGCCATTTCCTTCTGTTTCACAAGTAATACTCAGATAACACCTTCTACACCAGGTGTCAGACAGGAGACACGGGAGAGCTTCTAGCCCAAGCAGGTGTTCTAGCACAAGTTCATTCTTGATCCAGGCAGAGAGGAAGACAGGATCAGAGACACAGGAAAGGGTTAAATAAGCTTCTAGTTTGTTCTACTCAAGAGGGTTGCTGATAATGGGAGCACCAACTCCTACAGCTTCCCTAATCACTGTTCTTGCAGCAAGAATATAGTAGAAGCTGCAATTCCTGCAGGTCCTCTAAGCCTCAGTGGGGGCTGGTTGAGGCAAGCACACGTAGACAAATCCCCCCAAGCCTTGATGGGAACTGATCAAGGCATGCACAGTGTTACATTGTCATATTCCCCTAAGGGTTCCCCCTAGGCTTCATTGGCTGATTGAGGCAGGTATATGCATTCCTCTATGCATTACCCACATCCCAAATTCCCACTTACTGACTAGTGCCTACTTGCTTTACAGGGCAACAGACAAAGAAAGCATTTTGCCAACATCAAGCTCACAGGTTAACTATAGCAATATCATCCATTCGGTGCAAGCATAGTAAATATCACATTATGCCAACTCTGTATCTCATTGTGCAAGCACAGTAGGACTGTCTACTGTTTCTGTGAATCTAGGACCGTCTAGTCACTTCTGTGACTGTCTAGGATCCTTGGAGCTATTCTGGGAGTTATTATCTAACACCTGGGAGCTAGGGATTGTTATGGCCATGGATCCAGAGAACTAAGCTCTAAGAAAGAATAACAAAATCCTTCTTACTTACACCTTCTCCAGCTTATTTTACAGACAAGGAACTATCTGGGTTAAGTGACTTGTCCAAGGTCACAGTTAGTAAGTATCTGAGGCCAGATTTGAACTCAGGAAGATGAGTCTTCCTGATTCCAAATCCAGTGCTCTATCTACTATGCCACCAAATGCTTGCCCTGCTTTACACTGTTCTATCTCTATTAAACATATTGTTTATGTATCTTTGTTATGAACGGCACTCTGACGTTGGATGTGTCTCTTGGACACAGGATTAATCATTCTTATTCTGTTAAGATCTACTGTTTATTTTTGTGCTGTCATGTATAATGACAGATGTCAGCTGGAGCAAAAATGACTCTGTAAGAGACTGTAAAAAGAATGTCACAGCACATTGGAGAAGATGTCACAAATGGACAGAAACTTCCAGTGGCCCCCAATTCCTGACCCTGGAGAGTCGTTGGAACCCTCTGACCATTAACCTAGACCTTGCCCTTTCAGGAAGAGAAGAAAAAACCTTAAAAAGGAGCAAAACCTATGACCATGAGCTGGAACAAGCAGGGGAGACAGGAAGAACCAGAGCTACTAGGTGGCTAGTGGTTAGAACACTAGGCCTGGAATCAAAAAGACCTGAATTCAAATCCAGCCTGAGACACTTCCTAGCTTTGTGACCTTGGGCAAGTCACTTAGCCTTTGTCTACCTTAGTTTCCTCAGCTGCGAAATGAGGATCATAATAGCCCCTACTCCCCAGGGTAGCTGCAAAAATCAAGTGAGATAATATTTGTAAAGGGCTTGGCACATTGTAAACATTTAATATAATGCTTGTTTCCTTCCACTGGAAGCAGTGGAAATGAAGACAGAGATCCCAAAAGGACCACTGCCTTTTTGATTGCTGATGCCACCATGTACAGTGACCGGGCAGGGGAGCAAAAATGAGAAAATGAGACAACAACGTGGCCATGTAATGCTGGAGTCACATGGAGCAGGTACAGGCTGACTAAAGCCTTTCCTTCTTCTGGGAAGAGAATGAATGGGCCTTCACTTTCCCATCCTTTGTTTCACTCCTTTTCTTGCTTCCCTAAGAGCAAGGAGCATCTATTCCCAATCTTTGTTCCTAAAGAATTTTATTTGCTTCCTGTTGACAGTTTTTTTAAAATCGATTTCTCTTTACTATAAAGTAGTTAACTATAAATAGTTAACTATTTATTGTTGATCTGTGTGTTCTTGTGCAAAGGGTGGTGGAAGGAGAGGCCATTAATAGTTGAATACAGGGGAAGTACAGGGAAGAAAAAGGGAGACAGAGAGAGAAGAGAGGAAACCTGAGCTCAAATCCAGCCTTAGATACTTACTAGCTATGTGAGGCTGGGCAAGTCACTTAACCCTGTTTGCCTTAGTTTCCTCATCTGTAAGATGAACTGGAGAAGGAAATGGCAGGCCACTCCAGTATCTTTGCCAAGAACTGCAACAACAAAGAACCTTTGGGACCTTTCAGTGTAACTCATATTTTTAATAACTTTTCACAGCAAAAAAGAAAGACATGAACTGGTTTCTGTCCATGTGAAAGAGGCAGGCTTTGTAGAGGGGAAGGTGACAAGTGACATGGGAGCTAGTATTGCTGAGGCGGCTGCTTTGGGCACTTTTCTCCCATGATCTACAGCTGATTAGAGAGAATTATTCCTGGAGGTGGAAAAGAGTGCTGCCTGGGGATGGGGGACAAAGGGAAAGTAACTAATCATTCCCACCCCCAGCACAGTAAGTAGCACAAGCATTGCCCCTGTACCAACTACACAAAAATATGGAAGTTTCCAGAAAATGGTAAGGAGAGCATGTTGTTCAAGAATAAGGGACATACCCAGTGTCCAGAGCAGAGTCGCATTCTCACAAGTAAATTTTATGGATTCCCAGAGGCTCTGTCTTTTTGACCTTTACTCAGTTTTCATCCTTTGCCTCTACAGCCTTTCTCACTGCTGACTGCCCTTTCTTCTTCAAAACGATCCCTCTTGTCTCTGGATTTTTCATGACCTTCCAACTGCTTGTTAGTCTCCATTACCACATCTCTATCCACATTATGTCCATTAACTGTGGACGTGTACCTCAGAGCTCTGTCCTAGGCCATCTTCTCTTTCTGCACTCTCATTTGGTGATCTCATCAGCTTGCGTTCAAGAGTTTCCTAATATGTCTCCCTGCCTCCATGTTTCTTTCTTCTTCAGTCTATAATCTACATAAATACCAGTGTGATATCTCTAAAGCACAGGTCTAAAAATGTTATTCTCTCCTCAGTAAAACTCAGGGGCTCTCTATTATCTCTAGGATGAAATATGATCTCCTCTGTTCGACTTTTAAAGACCTTCACATTTAATTCAAAATTATCAGAATATGTGTGTATATGTTATATGCAGGTATATACACATGTATATGTTATATATGTATACACACATGTATGCAGACATTGTTATATATACATTGTGTAATATTTATGCTTGTGTGCTATATATGTAGTATGCATGTACATATATTATGGTATATCTACACATATGTGCCATGTATACACACGTGTGTATCCACATATATTCTTCTGGATTCTGTGGTCTGTTCAAACTGGCTTACTTGCCATCCATCACACAGGACATTCATTCTTTCATCCTTCTCCCTTTTGGACCCCTTTTGACAGACTGATGAACCCTAAGTAATATTTTTAAATGCATAAAATAAATACATAAAGTTACAAAGGAAACCAATTATATTAAAATTTGGTTATCAAATATATAAAAAAAAAATTTTTCACAGATTCCCAGAAATCTATCCATGGACTCCATGGTCAAGGAATCCTAGATTAAGAGCCATTAAAATGGTGAGTTACTCCAGATGGTCTTGTTTGCAGATAATATTTTGTTGATTGGACCAATTCCCACGATGTCCATACATGGAAATTTTTCAAATAAAGAGAAAGGGAGAGAGAGACTGAAAACACAGAGAATGTGAGACAAGACAAGCCAGGTCACACCTATCCTTTGCTCAACCCTGAGGAGGAGGGAGAACAGGAATAAAGGATAGGAACAAAGCCAAGAGACATCCATGTGCTGCATTTCCTATTTGTTTTTCAGTTGCATCCTCAAATCACTGATCTGTTTTTTCTCTCTTTTGTCATTCTAGTTTTTATTTTGAACTTAATTCCCTCAAAAAAAACCCACAAGCATTTCCATTTACACAGTAGGACACAAAAGAATTGTCTGTGAACCTGTGAATGTCTATTTCATCTTGCTTGTTTGTATGTCCATGGGATACACACACATGTATGCACACACACATATATGCATATATGTGTGTATTATATATAAAAGTATCTCTGGAATATTCTAGCTAGATCTAGATATTAATACCCAAAACTGTCCTTTTTATCTGTGCTTCTTTTTGACGTTCTTTCAGTTCTCTTCAAGGTATTAAAAAAATGTTTAAATGGCCCTCTTTTGTTTTTCATCAGGGTTGCTAACCCCTTCTGTACTTCTTTCTCAATTAGAAAATCAAAGAGAAAGAAAAAAAAAACCCTGGTAGAAATAAACAAAATCAAGCAAAACAAATTCCATACATTGACCAGATCCAAAAATGTGTGTCTCTTTACCTTAAGTTAATTCTATCTCTGTCAGATGGCAGATAACGTATTTTGTTGTAGGTCCTCTGGAGTCTAAATTGACCAGAATTCTTAAATCTTTCAAAGCTGGGTTTCTGTTATTGTTTTTAACAATGTTGCACGTTAGAGTAAGCTGGGTAGTGCAATGGATAGAGCGCTGGGCTTGGAGTCTAGAAGACACAAATTCAAATCCAGCCTCCAATTTACTAGCTGGATGACCCTAGATAAATCACAATTTCCTCAAGGATAAAACAGGAGTAATAATAGATCCTACCTCACAGGGCTGTGGTAAAATCAAACAAGGTAATATTTGTAAAAACCTTAAGCCCTTAGTGCCTAGCCCAGAGAAGGGACTTAATGAATGTTGTGGCCTTCTCTTCTCTCCCTCTCCCCCTTCTCCTTGTATAAAATGCTGTCCTGGTTCTGCTTACTTCATTAAACACCATCAGTCAAGGCTACCCAGAATCCCCTGAAATTGTCTCTTTTGTCATTTCTTAGAGAGCAATAATATCCCATTACATTCATGGGCCACGATTTATTTAGTTATTCTTCCACTGACAGGCATCCCCTTAGATGCTCATTCTTTGCTTTTTTCTTTAATCTTACCATTTAATCTCCCTTTCAGCATCAGGAAGTTTATTTTGCTTACAGTTCTTCCTACTCTAATATTTTCCTCCCTCTGAATTTGCAGTAATTTGGGGGGCATTCTTAGTGGTAGGGGCCCGGCCCATGAGCAAAACATCTCCGATGTTACTTCCCAAATGGAAGAAGTTAGGGAAGGGAAATTTTTCATTCAACTTCTTGATTGCTTTTCAGTCTGTTAGGAATTTCAGGTTTTTGTTGAATGGGTTTGGAAGAATTAGGTAGTCTGCCTCCATTCAGGCAGCTGCACTGGCAGGAAGTCTTCCCCATTTTGTTTATCAAAATGTTTAAAGATATAAAATTTCCCCGAAGGCTTACTTTGGCTGCATCCCGAAAGTTTAGGTACATCATTTCATTGCTGACATTTTCCTTGATGAAATTATCCATTATTTCCATATGTTTTTTAGGATTACATTATTTAATATATATTTGTTTGAATCTTTTCTTCAGAATCCTTTTTTGATTTTAACATTTAGTGAATTGTGATCATGAAGGATTTGTTTGATGTGACTGCTTTGCTGCCTTTGTTCACAAGTTTTGGGGTTGTCTCCTGTAAGATGAAATGCAGTAGGTGTAAATTTTGCATGGCTGAAACAGGCTCAAAAAACTAATGGACTGACTCTTCATGACCCCATTTGGGGTTTTCTTGTTTTTTTTTTTCTTGGAGTGGTTTGCCATTTCCTTCTCCAGTTTATTTTACAGATGAGGAAACTGAGGCAAACAGGGTTAAGTGACTTGCACAGGGTCCTACAGCTAGAAGACATCTGAGGGCAGATGCAGAGTCTGGAAGATGGATCTTCTGGACTCCAGGCCCAGCAGTCGATCTGTTGCACCACCTAGTTGCCCCATAAAGTGATTTTTCTAATGCATGAGTGACCACATCAACTCCTTGCTCAATGAGCTCCAGCAGATCCCTACTACCTTCCTAAAACGAAATATAAACTTCTCTGTTGTGCTATTAAAAGATAAACTGGCCTCATCTTACTTTTCCAGTCTTCTCACACTTTACTCCCCTCCACACATTCTATGGTCCAGCTACACTGGCCTCAAACAGGACGTTGGCCCCTGCTTCCATGCCTTCATATTGCCTAATCTCTGTGCCTACGTGCTCTTCCCTTCATTTTCACCTCTTGGTTTCTTTTTTGGCTTCCTTCAAGGCTCTACCCAAGTCCTACTTTCTGCAGGAAGTTTTTCAGGGTACGCTTCTAGTTTCTAATACTTTTCCCTTTGAGATTATCTTGGTTTTTACATGTTGTCGACCCCTTTAGAATACAGGCTTCTTGAGGGCAGGGCCAATTTCTGCCTTTCTTTCGATCCCCAATGCTTAGCAGAGCACACACCATGGTTGCTGTTCAGTTGTTTCAGCCATGTCCTACTCTTCATGACCCCATTTAGAGTTTTTTTTTTCCTTTTTAAAAAATATTTATTTATTTATTTAACTTCTTACATTCATTTTCACAAAATTTTGGGTTCCAAATTTTCTCCCCTTTTCTCCCCTCCCCCCACCCCAAAACCCCAAGCAATCTAATTTTCCCTATCTCCAATCTGCCCTCTCTTCTGTCATCCCTCCCTTCTCTTGTCTCAATCTTCTCTTTTCTCCTGTAGGGCCAGATGACTTTCTATTCCTCATTAACTGTATGTCTTCTTTCCTAGTTGCAACAACAATACTAAACAGTTGTTCCTAAAACTTTGAGTTCCAAATTCTCCCCATCCCTCCCTCCCCACCCATTCCCTTTGGGAAGGCAGGCAATTCAATATAGGCCATATCTGTGTAGTTTTGCAAATGACTTCCCTGATAGTCGTGTTGTGTAAGACTAACTGAATTACCCTCCATCCTATCCTGCCCCTCATTGTTTCTCTTCTGTCTTTTGATCCTGTCCCTCCCTGAGTGTTGACTTCAAATTGCTCCCTCCTCCCTTTGCCCTCCCTTCCATCATCCCCCCCTTGCTTATCTCCTTCTCTCCCACTTTCCTATACTGTAAGATAGGTTTTCATACCAAAATGAGTGTGCATTTTATTCCTTCCTTTAGTCAAATGTGATGAGGGTAAACTTCTTGGTTTTTTTTCTTTTCTCAGCTCTCCTCTTTTTCCCTCCACTAAAAAGTCTCCTACTTGCCTCTTAAATGACATATAATTACCCCATTCCATTTCACCCTCTTTCCTCCCACTACATTTCTCTCTCACCATTTACCTTAATTTCTTTTAAGATATGGTCCCATCTTATTCAATTCACTCTGTGCTCTCTGTCTCTGTATGTGTGTGCATGTGTGTATGTGTGTGTGCGTGCATGCGTGTACATGTGTGTGTATGGACCCACCAACTACCCAGATACTGAAAAGTTTTAAGAGTTACAAATATTGTCTTTCCATGTAGGAATGTAAACAGTTCACTTCTGGTAAGTCCCTTATGACTTTGCTGTTTCCTTTTTCATGCTTCTTCTCATTCTTGTGTTTGAAAGTCAAATTTTCTTTTCAGCTCTGGTCTTTTCATCAGGAATGATTGCAAGTCCTCTGTTTCATTGAAAGACCATATTTTCCCCTGAAGTATTATACTCAGTTTTGCTGGGTAGGTGATTCTTGGTTTGAATCCTAGTTCCTTTGACTTCTGGAATATCCTATTCCACACCCTTCGATCTCTTAATGTAGAAGCTGCTAGATCTTGAGTTATCCTGATTTTATTTCCACAATACTGGAATTGTTTCTTTCTAGCTATTTGTAAGATTTTCTCCTTGACCTGGGAGTTCTGGAATTTGGCCACAATGTTCCTAGGAGTTTCTCTTTTTGGATCTCTTTCAGGTGGTGATCGATGGATTCTTTCAATACTTATTTTGCCCTCTGGTTCTAGAATGTCAGGGCAGTTTTCCTCGATAATTTCATGGAAGATGATATCTAGGCTCTTTTTTTGATCATGACTTTCAGGTAGTCCCATAATTTTTAAATTGTCTATCCTGGATCTATTTTCCAGGTCAGTTGTTTTTCCCATGAGATATTTCACATTCTCTTCCATTTTTTCATTCTTTTGGTTTTGTTTGGTGATTTCTTGGTTTCTCGTAAAGTCATTAGACTCCATCTGTTCCATTCTAATTTTGAGAGAACTATTCTCTTCAGTGAGCTTTTGAACCTTTTTTTCCATTTGGCTAATTCTGCTTTTGAAAGCATTCTTCTCCTCATTGGCTTTTTGAACCTCTTTTGCCAATTGAGTGAGCCTATTCTTCAAGGTGTTATTTTCTTCAGCATTTTTTTGGGTCTCCTTTACCAAGGTATTGACCCGTTTTTCATACTTTTCTTGCATCTCTCTCATTTCTCTTCCCAGTTTTTCCTCCACCTGTCTAACTTGCTTTTCAAAATCCTTTTTGAGCTCTTCCAAGGCCTGAGCCCACCCGACATCCCCCTGGGATATCTGGGGTACCGAGGCCCCGCCCTCCACGTCTTTCCTTGATGGCAAGAATATGTCCTCGACATCAGATCTGAAAGTTGGGATCATTTGCATCTGTTCGAAAAAACTCTCTATAGTCTTATTTTTCTTCCCTTTTCTGGGCATTTTCCCAGCCAGTTACTTGACTTCTGAGATTCCTGTCCACCCCCGCCTAGATCCGCCCAGCTAATGCTTGGGGTCTGAGATTCAAATGGGCTTTCTGCGCCGCGTGGCTGCTAATCAATGTGACCTTTTGTTCTGGTGCTGGGGTGGGGGCAGGGCCGCCTCCCAGGGTCGGCTCCCTCAGGGGCTTTATGCAGAGACCTTCAGTGATGGAGCAGGTGGGGGTGGGGATGCCTCCCAGGCTCAGTTCCCTCAGGGGCTTTATGCAGAGACCTTCAGTAATGGAGCGGGGTGGGGCAGGGCCATCTCCCAGGCTCAGCTCCCTCAGGTTGTTTATGCAGAGACTTTCAGTAATGAAGATCCTGCCTGCTGCTGGGAGAATCCCAGGCCGCCGCCTCTGCCTCCGCTGCTTCCTGCCCCCGCCTCTGCTGCCGATGCTTCCTCCCAAGGGGGCCCGAGTCATGGAGACACCCTGCTCCCCTCTCGGCCAGCCAGCCGTCTCTCTCACTGACCTGTAGCTTCTGTGGGCGGAGGAACCTTCCCAGCCGCCGAGGTTCCGTCCCTGAAGCCTGCTCGGATCAGCTTCTCTGGGGCCGCGGCCAGGGCAGTTCTGGGGTGGGGTCCGCTTTCCGGGGCGCGACGGACCCTGGGGACGGCTCTCCAGGGCTCTCTGGAACGGAAATCTCTTCCACTCTGTTTCTGCACACCCTGCCGTGATCCAGAACTTATGGGGATCTCTTCTTACATTAAATCTATGGGCTGTGGGTTCGGAGCTCGCAAACGTGCGTCTTTCTACTCCGCCATCTTGACTCCGCCCCGCTCCCATTTAGAGTTTTCTTGGCAAAAATACTGAAGTGATTTGCCATTGTCTTCTCCAGTTCATTTTACGAATGAGGAAACTGAGGCAAACACAATTAAGCAACTTGCCCACAGGCACGCAGGTAGTAAGTGTCTGAGGTCATATTTGAACTCAGGTCTTCATGGCTCCAGGCTCTCCATCCGCTATTACCTGCTCTACATGGCATAGAGTAAACTTATTGCCTCACTCTCCAGTTTCGTGAGAATATCTTCCTTTTCTGTACCTTTTCAAAACTCAAGTTAGCTTATGGTAGAATCTCATCTTAGTATTGCTATCAGGGAACAAAGAAATGTAGGCTCCTGTGTTATAATGAGAAAGATCTGCTGTAAAAATACAAGGGAGCAGTGGAGTATATTTGTAATAGAATTCTACTGAATTTTTAATTCCAGTCATTTTAGAACAGAAATGCCAGTTCACGTATAAATAACATGTTTTGTGTTTTTACAGTTTCATATCCTTTAAACACAAGAAGGAAAAGAGTTATGCTTTTTTAAAAATGTCCTAAGTTGTATTGATGTCTTTTGTTTTTATGTAACAGTATTTATCTTTCTTTCTAGTCTTCTATACATCTAGTAAGCCTTCCATTATAGGGAGCTGCTGACACATTGGAGAGACTCCTGGAGTCAGGACATCCTGAGTTAAAATGTGAACTCAAACACTAAGCTAGTTGTGTGACCTTGGGCAAGTCACTTAAGCTCATTTGTCATTTATCTCCTTTTTCCAAACTGTAAATTGGGGATATAAATTGCACCTTCCTTTCAGAACTATAGTGAGAATTCAAAGGAAATAATATTTGTGAAAATGCTTGGCACATAGTAGGCACGATTTATACATGCTTATTACACTTATTCGTTTCCTTTCCTGTAAAAATGGAGAAAAGGGAGAATTGGTGGGTGACCTTCTGGTTGTTGATGAATGTGCACTCAGTGCAGCCTCTGAGGCAAAGAAGCAACAGTGTATGGATGGATTCTCTGCTGCTTGTGCTAATTTTGACCTAATAGTTAACACCAGGTACACAGAGGTTCTCCATCTGCCAACACTGTTACAACAATATGTGGAACCATCGGTTACAGCAAATGGAGAAATTTTGAATGCTGTGGAGATGTTCGCCTACCTTGGCAGTATGTATTCCAGGGAAGTATTCATAAATGATGAGACTGGTGCACATATTACCAGAGCTGGCTTAGAGTTTGGAAGGTTCTGAAGAAAATGGGGGAGAGAAGAGGTGTTATATTTACTGCAATCTGGACTGAAGGTCTACAGAGCTCTTGCACTGACTTTATTGTTGTATGCCTGTGAAACTTGGACAGTATACTAGCACCGTGCTAGGAAATTGTATCCCTTCCATTTGAATTGTCTTAGGAAGATTCTGAAGATCACCTGACGAGATACGGTACTAGACAATGAGGTCCTTTCTCTAGCTAAACTGCCAAGCATTCAGCTCTAGCAGAGAGCACAACTCAGATGGGCTGGCTACCTTGTTTGAATACCAAATGTACATTTGCCTAAAAGACTATTTTACAGAGAACTTACACTAGGCAAGTAAGTGCTAACCTGGAGGACAGAAGGAGCAATATAAGGACACTTACAAGATCTTTCTAAGAACTTTGGAATTGATTGTGAGATGTGGGAAACACTGGCACAGTATCACCAAGCGTGGCATGCCCACATCAAAGAAGACAGTGCTCTATGAGCAAAGCAGAATGGCAGTAGCTCAAAAGAAACGTGAGATGAGCAAATTTAGAGCCATCTCCACTCCAGATGTTCCTAAGGACTATTTGTGCCTGACCTGCGGTAGAGCATTCTGAGCTGGTATTGGTCTGATCAGCCACAGCTGGGCATATTGTACCTTGATTCCAACATAGTGAAGTCATGTTGGTCCTCTTAGAACATGAAGGATGACAACTAATCATTCCTTTCCCTTCCCTCTCCTGTTGTAAAAAAGCAAAAGCAAAACCTAATTGACTCATTGACCACATCTGGCAGTGTATGTCACACTCTTTTGACCCCTACTTCTCCACTGAAAGAAGAGAAGTGCAATTTCTCATTTCTTCTTCAGGGTAATATTGGTCTTTATAATTTACACAGGGTTCAATGAGAAGAATTAGACTTGTTAAAGACTCGACTCTTGCTTCTTTGTGCTCTACATATTCCCTCCCCTCTCCCCCCACCCCACCTGGTTGTCAGTGAAGCACTTCCAGAAGAACCAGTGGTAATATTCCTGAAAAAAGTGGAATCCATTTTATCGTGGTGGAGCCATGTTTGTATGTATCTCTTCTTGCCTCTTCTGAAGCTTCGTATTCATCACTTTCCTTTCCAGTTTGGCTTTAAAGGTCTTTAACATCTTCCTTCAGAGAACACCAAATCTCTAACTGTGCTTCATTGAAAATGTCTCCCTAGAAACCAATTACAGATTAGTCTTGATGACCTCTGAGTCCTTTTTAGTCTCTTGATTAGATTTCTGAGGTTAGCTGCAAATTCATAGGTTGAGAGTTGGCTTGTTTTGTTTTTTTTTTATTGTTCTTGTCTATTTTTTTCAAAGCAAGTGATCCGGTATCTCCCACTAGAGGGTGAAATTTGCTAAGATAAAATAAGGTTCATGCATGAAGAACTTTGTCAGAGTTTTTCTTCCCCTGAAACTATACTGAACTCAACATAGAATTTGTCATCAGGAGGAGAAGAGGGAAACCTCCATTCCACTCGTGATAAAATACTGTGCCTTTAGCAGATGTTATTAAAAATGCTTCCAAAAATGTATTTACTTTTTAAAATCTTAAGTGGTCTTCATTCAACAAACCTTTATTAAGCATCTGTTCTGTGTAATGCACTGTTATAGACAGAGATAAGAATAGAAAGTAAGTAGGATGTCATTCGTGCCCTCAAGGTCCCAGACTGGGCCCTCTTCTTCATTAGCACATTGTTTCTGAGTCATTTTCAGTTGTGTCTGCCTTTTCTTGACAAAGTTGAGGTTTTCTTGTCAAAAATCCTAGAATGGTCTGCTGTTTCCTTGTCCAGCCCATTTTGCAGATGAGGAACTAAGGCAAACAGGGTTAAGTGACTTGCCCAGGGTCACACAGCTAGGAAGTGTCTGAGATCAGAGTTGAACTCAAATCATCCTGACTTCAAGTCTGACACTGTATCTGCTGCACCACCTAACTACCCCTTCTTGGTAGGAAAAGGTTTCAAAATAAATCATCACGCAAAGCATCTCCATTTATATTAGTTTACAACCAATTTTGGGGTATCATAGACCTATCTTATCTTGATTGTAGTTTGAATTTGCCTGTATTGATATGATTAGTTATGAGAGGAGCAAGAATGATAATGGGAAACAGCCATTTACTCTGAATGACTAGTGTGTAAAACACAATGTTAGAGGCCATGAGAGATACAAAAATTGTTAAGTTATGGTGCCTGCTCTCAAGACGTTTACGGCTGATGAGGAATGAAAAGGTAACATATATAACAACATAATGCCACAGAATTCTAGAGTAGGTGGGAACCCAGCATGTATCATATTGGCAGGAATGAAGAGTAAAAGTTGCCTGCTCTTTCTCTCCCCTTCCAATGTGCCACCTTGGGGCAGATGGAAACTCAAGGCCATTAACATGCCTTAGATGCTAACTGCCAAGGGCATAAAAAGAGACCCAAATACATTCAGGAGTAAGGTTGAGAGGACTTTCCATCAATCTAAAAAGCAAAGCTTTTGAGAGATTTTTGTATGTACAATACCAAGGCTCCTTGGCCTAGGGAGTCTCACAGAGAAGGTATACTATCCTCTCAAGAAGTTATAGCAGCAAATGCCCTGTATAGTAGATGACAGCAGTAGCATGGTAGAGAAAGATCAAATTCAGAGGCACAAAAAAGGGCCCTCTGAATAGGAAGACAGTAGCCGAGGGCTATGGAAGTAGAGTACAGCAGTAGCTGAGGAGGTGACATGGAGTAGCCCTGGACAGGTACCATGATAGGGGTGGTAGGAACAGGAGCAGAAGTGGAGGGGGGAGGGAGTAGTAACACTAACCACTGATATTTAGTGCTTTGACATTTTCAAAGAACTTTACATATGGTTTCTGGAAGATGGCAACATGAAAGTCATCGCAGCCACAATTAAATTTCCTCACCACTAGTGTGGGAGAGAACTCCCTTCTCTACTAAATTCAACACTGTTTCTTTGTGTACAGAGTCAGGGGAAGGCTTAAAAATGAGTCTACTGCTTAATCTCCTCCTATTATTTACTTTTGCTATTCTTTACTGTTTGAGTCGAGGCTCATGCCTAGTTTTTTTGGTAGAGAAGGCACTTCTGAGGGGCTCAAGATACATTTGAATTAATTGTATTTACCCCTGTCACTTACCTCTTGGAATTCTATCAAAAGACTTAGAATGGAGTGTGTAGAGTTTGGGTAGCACTGTGTTCCCTAAGCTGAAAGGATTTCAGACATTAGAGGAAGGGTTATTGTTCTTATTCATTTGTGTCCGACTCTTTGTGACCCTGTGGACCATTCTGTATAAGGGAGTTTTATCGCCAAAAATACTGGAGTGGTTTTCCATTTCCTTCTCCAATGGATTAAGGCAAACAGAAGTGAGCTGTCTAGGGTCACACAGCTAGTGTTTGAGGTTGGATTTGAATTCAAGTCTTCTTTAATTAAGGCCCAGTGCTTTATGCACTGAGTCCCCTACCTGCCTCCAGGGAGCAGAAGAAAGAAAATATTTAGATATAGCACCTACTATATTCTAAGTATAATACTAAGTGCTTTTTATAGATATTAGGTCATATGATCCTCAGAATAACTCTTGGAGGGATGTGACATTACCATGAGCATTTTATGATTGAGGAAAAAAAAAGTTTTACAGTTGAGGAAAGCAAATGGAGGTTGTGATTTTTTTCTCTGTAGCCCCATGACCCCTGCCTATGAGGATCTGGTTACTTTTCTTTCTGGTTCAGTAATATTTGTGTCTGCTACAAGAAAAGCAAATAGCTGGAGTTCAGTGGTTCTTAATTCAGGAATCTGGGATGCCCCAAGAATGACAGTCCAGGCAAGTCCTCCCAGGGGGTCCAGTCATGATCTGTGGCTGATCTGTGAAAGAGCCTTGAAAGCCTTGAGAAATAAGATCTTTACCTATTCTTCTGCCTGGTGGTGGCCCTGTTTGTGGTCTGAGGCCTGGAGAGAATTATATGGACTCTTCTGTGGGGGAGGATTTTTGGAGGATGCCCCCCTACCACATATAGTTGTTTGTAGGATGCGTTCGCAAATATCAGAGCATTATATGCCCTCCACTGAATGAAACAACCAGACTGAAGACTGGAAGAGGTTGGGAAGTGGGTCTGTTGCCAATCTGGATATGGTGGTTACAATGTCATGTAGTGCTGCACATGGAACCATATGATCCTCCTACTTAAATATGAGGCAGCTGTTTCTGCATGACTAAATTTGAACATTTAGTCCTTGACCTGCTCCCAACCAGAAAAATGGTGTTTTCCCTCCATCTTAGGGAACAGATCTGCCCTCCTGCTAACTAACAGCTTTGTCATTATTTCCTTGATGACCAAGGTTGAGCTTCTATAAGGGCAGAAATTTTGCATGACCTACCATGCAGTTACAAGGGAAGGGGATGTCCTGGCTGGTGAGCTGAGGAACTCTTTCTTCAAAGGTGATGATACCAAGAAAGCCTGGGTAGTGACATTGGCAGCAAGAAAAGCTGCATGCTTGAGGGTCATGATCTCTTGGCTACCTTTCTACAGATGAACCTGATCTATGATAAGAACTGGTGATTGTGCCCTCAGTGTTACCATCTGTGCTATCATTGTGCTGTGCTACTCCTGCTCTGTGACACAATTTTGCATTAGGAGAGCTGATGTGAACTGTCAAGATTTGGCATTATGCACCACATGGACAAGAGTGTTAAGATTGGGGACTGAGTCATGCAGTGGATACAGCACTAAGCCTGGAAGCAAGAAGACTCATCTTCTTGAGTTCGAATCTGCCCTCAGACACTTACTTGGCTGTGTGACTGTGGGCAAGTCACTTAACCCTGTTAGTTTCACTTTCCTCATTTGTAAAATGAGCTGGAGAAGGAAAACTACTCCAGCATCTTTTATAAATTATTATAAACATTCAAATTAACTACAAAGGACTTACGAAGAAAGATGCTATCTGCATACAGAGAAAGAACTGATAAATAGAAGTAGACACAGAATGATTTTACATTCTGTGCATGTGTATATGTGTATAATGGTAGGCATCTCTAGAGTGGGGAGGAAAGATAAAAAGAAAAAAGTTACATGATAACATTTAGAAAGAACACCAAGCTGTTTATAATAGATTTGCAATTTCATATGCAATAATTTTTTTTTGTTTCTACTATGTTATGGAAATGTTTGTTTTATTTCTTAAGTTCAGAAAAACATTTTTTTTAAATGGATACTCTCAAAAGAAATAAACAAAAAGGACACTCTCAAGGTTTCTCTGAAGAACTTTGGAATTGCTTGTGAGACATGGAACAACCCAGCATAGTGTGCCCACATCAAAGAAGGAGCCATGCTCTATGAGCAAAGCAGATTTGCAATAGCTCAAAAGAAGCATGAAATGTGCAAATTTTTTTCTGTCAATTAATTTATTTTTAGTTTTCAACATTCACTTCCACAAGATTTTGAGTTCCAAATTTTCTCTCCATTTCTCCTCTCCCCCATTCCAAGATGGCATACATTCTGATTTCCCTTTTTCCCATTCTGCCCTCCCTTCTATCACCCACCCCCCTTCTCTGATCCCCTTCCCCTCTGTTTTCTTGTAGGGCAAGATAGATTTCTATACCCCATTGCCTGTACGTCTTATTTCCCTGTTGCATGTAAAAACAATTTTTAACATTTGTTTTTAAAACTTTGAGTTCTACATCTCTCCCTTCCTCCCTCCCTATCCACCCCTTTTGAGAAGGCAAGCAATTTCATATAGGTTATACATGTGTAATCATGCAAAACACTTCCATAACAGTCATGTTGTGAAAGATTAACTATATTTCCCTCCATCCTATCCCACCCCCCATTTATTCTGTTCTTTCCTTGACCCCTGTCCCTTCTCAGAAATGTTCACTAATGATTATCTCCTCCTCCCATTTGCCTTCCCTTCTATCATCTTCCTCTCTCTTATCCCTTTACCCCCTACTTCCCTGTAGGGTAAGATGGACTTTCATACCCAATTGAGTGTGTATGTTACTACCTCCTTAAGCCAAATCTGATGAGAGTAAGGTTCATTCATTTACTCTCAGCACCTCTCTCTTCCCCTCCATTGTAAAAAAGCTTTTTCTTGCCTCTTTTAGGTGAGATAATTTACCCCATTCTACCTCTCCCTTTCTCCTTCTCCCTTTCTCTCACTCCTTAACTTTATTTTTTTAGTTATCATCCCTTCATATTCAACTCACCCTGTGCTATCTACCTACCTACCTATCTGTCTCTCTATCTATCCATCCATCCAAATACACATGCATACATAAATACGTATGTGTGTACATATATTCCCTCCAACTACCCTAATATTGAGAAAGGTCTCATGAGTTACAAATATCATTTTTCCATGTAAGAATGTAAATAGTTCAACTTTAATAAGTCCTTATGATTTCTATTTCTTGTTTACCTTTTCATACTTCTTTTGATTCTTGTGTTTGAAAGCCAAATTTTTTATTCAGTTCTAGTATTTTCATCAAGAATGTTTGGAAGTCCTCTACTTCATTGAATAGCCATTTTTTCCCCTGAAGTATTATACTCAGTTTTGCTGGGTAGGTGATTCTTGGTTTTAATCCTAGCTCTTTTGACCTCTGGAGTATCATATTCCAAGTCCTCAGATCCCTTAATATAGAAACTATTAAATCTTGTGTTATCCTGATTGTGTTTCCACAGTACTTGAATTGTTTCTTTCTAACTGCTTGCAATATTTTCTCCTTGACCTGGGAACTCTGGAATTTGGCTACAGTATTTCTAGGAGTATTCCTTTTGGGATCTCTTTTAGGAGGTGATTAGTGGAGTCTTTCAATTTCTATTTCCCCCTCTGGTTCTAGAATATAAGGGCAGTTTTTCTTGATAAATTTCTTGAAAGATGATGTGTAGGCTCTTCTTTTGATCATGGCTTTCAGGTAGTCTAATACTTTTAAAGTTATCTCTGCTGGATCTATTTTCCAGGTCAGTTGTTTTTCTAATGAGATATTTCACATTGTCTTCAATTTTTTCATTCTTTTGGTGTTTGTAATTTATTGATTTCTCATAAAGTCATTAGCTTCCATTTGTTCGATTCTAATTTTTAAGGAATTATTCTCCTTAGTGAGTCTTTGGACCGCCTTTTCCATCTGGCCAATTCTGCTTTTTAAGGCATTCTTCTCTTCATGGACATTTTGGACCTCTTTTGCCATTTGAGTTAGTCTATTTTTTACAGTATTATTGTCTTCAGTATTGTTGGAGTCTCCTTTAGCAAACTGTTGACTCATTTTTCATGATTTTCTTACATGCCTCTCATTTATCTTCCCAATTTTTGCTCTATTTCTCTTACTTGATTTGCAAAATCCTTTTTGAGCTCTTTCATGGCCTGTGACTAATTCATATTTTTCTTGGAGGTTTTTGATGTGGGAACTTTTATTTTGTTGTCTTCTTTTGTTTGTATATTTTGATCTTCCTTGTAACCAAAGTAAGATTCTATTAATCTTATTTTTTTCCTTCTGTTTGCTCATTTTTCACAGTCAAATTACTTGACTTTTTAGCTCTTTGTCAAGGCAGAATACTGCTTCGTGTGTGTGTATGTGTGTGTGTGTGTGTGTGTGTGTAGGTGTACTAACTGAAGCTTCAGGGGTTTTGTGCAACTGTTTTCAGAGATATTTCTAGGGACCTGTAAATTTTCAGCTTTTCCATGGTGGTATGATCAAAGAAGAGATGTTTACTCCTCTCCTGGTCTGTGCTCTGGTCTGTGAGTGACCTCAAGCACTCTTCTGTGCCTTGGAACTGTGAGGAGGATTCCCTTTCTACCACTGCCACCACAACCTCCACCACACCAGTGCTTCTCCTTGCCCCAAGACCACCACCCAGAACTGTGACCCAGATATAAGCACGGGCAAAGCAAAAGAATCCTGTCTCAGTGCCAGCAAAGAGATGCCTGCAATCCATGTACATCTTTGTTGTGATCCTTTTCAGGAGCTTCAAGGCATGGGGTGCATGGTGACATTCTCAAGAGATCAGGCCAACCCCTTCTAATGAGATGATACTTACTGAGGAGTGTTTTCTCTGTGATTGTTCTCCTTTACTACTCCCACAACTTTCTGCTTCACTAAATTTGCTGTAGGTACAGTTACCTGCTTATATCAAGGAATTCCAGAGTTTTAAGCAGGAGCAATGTTACTCAGTAACTATATAACAGGTTGTGATTTGGCCTGAGTACTAGGAAGCAGCAATGTTGTGACTTTGGAATGGGATTATAAATATGATCCTCTGTACTGAAATACAGTACCTGCCAAGTGCAACTAGGTGGCATGGTAGAGGAAGACCTGAGTTCAAATTTGAGCTAAGACATTTACTAGGTATATGACCATGGACAAGTCACTTAATCCTGTTTGCCTCAGTTTTCTCATCTGTAAAATGAGCTGGAGAAGGAAAAGACAAACCACTCCACTATTTCCGGCAAGAAAACCCCAAATGGGATCATAAAGAGTCAGCCACAACTAAAAGGACTAAACAACAAAACCATTGCCTGCATAAACCCATCTGTTACCTAGGAAAGTGAAACTTAGGGGTAAGTGCAGTTCTGTGGGATCAATAAGAAATTCTGATGAAAAAGTATATCCCATTTCTTACAGACTGCAGTTTTGCTTTATCTCTCCTATTTTAGTGGATCATTTCATACCTAGTAAATGATTTAAAATTTTGAGTCAGCTCATTCTTACCTTCTAAAGAGGTATGAAGCTTTGAGTAACTCATTTGCATATGAGAAGGCCAGGAAAGCAGCTGAGGACTCAGGCAGGAGATTTTCCTCCCAATTTAGGCAATGAATCAGTCAGTAGGAGGGCTTGGGAATATGAATGGTTGCACCGTCCTGTTCATTATCCCATTCCCCTCTACCTATTGATTCACTAAGAATGTCTAATGCTGCCGACCTGGACACATCGTGCTAGTTCAACTTTAATTCACCTGATAAAGACTCTGTTATTCAACATTTTCTTTTCCGGATATTTAAATCTGATTTATGACTCTGGCTGAGGCAATACTCCCTTTTGTGTTCCATCTGTGGTGCTTATGGTCAGGTCACAGTGACATTTTAATCTGAAAAGAGCTATTAGATTTCCTAAATTCTTTCAGGCATCTTTTTAAGGAGAGGGGGGAAAAACAACCCTCCAAAAATGTGGAATGTGGTGGAACAGTGGCAAGGAGGGAGAGAAAGGTATCATAAAGGGGCCTACATCATTCCTATTTCTCTTTGAGTACCATACTCTGACCTAATGGGGAATCTTGTTCTCAGCTTGCACGCCAGGCAAAGTAATAATTAAAAGATTAACTCCCTGCTTGTTTGCCTCAGGCTTCTCCAGGTATATGTGACTGGATTGCTCAGGAATGATGGGATTCCCTGTTAGCACATGGAACCTATTCATTTGGAATCGTCTAAAAGCAATTCTACACTGTGCAGGGTCTCCATTTACATATATCCTTGCTTGCAAATTCTTATTAAAATGAATGTAACCACACACCTCACGTTTGCTTAGATGTGTTTTACTCCTAATTGGTATTTTGGGTTTATCTGCATTGCTATGTGCCCTGGAGGGAGGGTAGTAATCAGATTATAATATAATTTGGGCACCTCTGTTTTTCATAGGTGCATCTAAATTGATCCATGACATGGGTATGTTGGACATTTGATCAAGTCTCCACATGTTTTTTATTATCTTCCTCAATTCCATCTCCTTACTGCCCTAGAACTTTGGGAATCTCATGTAACCATCTGACAAGGTAAAAATAGAATACCATTTTCTATTTTTTCAACTGATTTGCAAATAACACTTCCTTTCTTTTTTACAGATAAAAAAAATTAGTGTTTGATATATTTTGTTCTTCTATCACCTTCATTTCCAAATGGCAGCTAGGTGACAGTGAATAGATAGAGTGCTGGATCTGGAGTCAGGAAGACTTATCTTGCTGAGTTCAAATCTGACCTCAGATACTTCCTGGGCAAGTCATTAAATCCTGTTTGCCTCAGTTTCCTCATCTGTAAAATGAGCTGGAAAAGGAAATGGAAGGAGAAGGAAACTCCAGTTTCAAATATATCTCTGCCTGCCCTTCCCTCTGAGAAAAACATCCACTGAAACAAAGAATAAAAAAGGAAAAGAAAAAAAATACCATTCACTAAAACTAAACAATACATTATGTCAACCAGTATGTGCAATGTTCCACTGCCAAAGACCCCTATCATTTTAAAAAGGGAAAAACTGCAGCTTGCAGTTACAAGTCTCCCACCTGATGATAAAGATCAATGGTACCTGAAAGTCCCACACTGATTTTTTTTTTTTAAAAGAGAAGCTCAAGTGTCGAATCTTAGAAGTGAAACAGTTTTATGTCTGGATAAAAAAAAGCTATATATACATATATATATAATACACACATAAATACATATGCTAGCTATTATATTATGGTGTATTCTCTTCATTAGGGACAAGATTAGTCCTTATAATTGTACATCATTAATTTATTTTTTGTTTTAGTTGTTTCCACTCATTGTTATCATTTTTTTCTAGTTCTGTTTACTTCACTCTGCTTTAGTGGGTGTCTTCTCATGTTTTTTTTTTTTTTCTGAATTCTTCATATTTCTCATTCATTATGGCTCAGTAACAATACATTACAATCACATCCTAAAATTTGTTTAGATGGTCCCCGATTGATGGGCATCTCCTTTGTTTCAAATTCTTTACTATCACAAGAAGTACTTCTATGAATATTTTTGGTGTATATGTGACCTTTCTTTCTGCCTTTAACCTCTGAGGGTATATACTTAGAAGTGTGATTTCTCTGTTAAAGAGTATTAAATTCCAGTCACTTTCTTAACATAATTGCTTTTCAGAATGATTGGATCAAGCCACAGCTCCACCAACAATGTATTAGTATAACTTTCTTTTTCCTTTTGTATTTACTATTCTCATCTTTTATTATTGTTGCCATGTCACTGGATGTGAGATAAAACCCACGAATTGTAACATTCTCTTTCCTCCAATGTATCTCTGGCCCCTCACCTCCCATCTTACAAAAGGCTTACAAAAAAGATGGTAGGACCATAGATTTAGAACTGGAAAACTTCTTAGTCCAATCCCTTCATTTAACAGATGAGGGAACTATAAGCCAAAGAGTGATTAGCCCAAGGCTACACAAATGAGTAGGGGAGCCAGGAATTGAACCCAGATCCCCTGACTACAAATGTAGAACCCTTTCCTAGAGATCCAAACTGTCATTCCCTATTGTCTGTAATAATTTGGTGAAAGTCAATCCTTCCTTAAACCCAGCAAGAGAAAAGCTACGACCCATTAGTCTCAGATTATGTATGTATGTATAACTATCCATGGCATTTCCAGAATGACCACCTGTACAAATACATCAACAAATGTCACACAATACCTATGGTCAGTTTTGTATTATTATTTCTCATTTGTTTGTGATCTCTGGTGAAGGACCATGGAATTTGGAGGCAGAACTTTGAGATCATTCGACCCCTCTAGTTATATAGCTAAGGAAACTGTGATAAGCTCAAGGTCAGAGAGGGAGTTTAGGAACTGATCAGAAGTTTGACTTGGTCTATATCCCACTCTCTTGACATTGGGCTCCTGTGTCAGTAGTTAACATTTGTTGAATTGAGTTGGTTGGTCTGAGTTGAGGAGGTAGAAAAATGACTGATAGAGAAAATGCCCCAAAGAGTCATTAAGAAAAATCTGTCTCCCAATGGGGAAACCATTTTTGCTAGCAAACTTTGTGTATGTACTCCCTTCACAGGGACAGAATACAACCCATCCTTAACTGGTCTTTTTTTTTGATTCTCATTCCTAAGTCCTCCATAGAGGAGAATCATTAATTCTTGTGGTTTAAAATATTTCATGGACTACATTGTAACTTGATGTAATAAGATGTGGGTGGCCAGATGGATAGAGTGGATAGAATGCAAGACCTGAAGTCAGGAAGACCAGAGTTTAAATTTAGCCTCATTTGTTAGCTGTGTGACCATGGGCAAGTCATTTAACTTTTGTCTGCCTCGGTTTCTTCATTTGTAAAATGGGAATTACAATAGTACATACCTGCTAGGGTTGTTGTGAGGATGAAATAAATATTTGTAAAGTGTTTTGCAAAACCTTAAAGATAGCCCTGCCAATTTGTTAGACCTTTTTGCTTTGGGCAAGTTCTATAAATTTAGTTTGGGATAGATGATTTAGAGGTTTGAATATGTAGGTCAGATTCTGAAATAGGAATTGTCAGGAAGATTGGGGCAGAAGTATGACTTTGAGGTTTAAATTGATTTTAAAGTCTAGTGATATTAGCTTGCAGTTACAAGTCTCCCATCTGATGATAAAGATCAATGGTACCTGAAAGTCCCACACTGATTTTTTTTTTTTTAAAGAGAAGCTGAAGTGTCGAATCTTAGAAGTAAAACAGTTTTATGTCTGGATAAAAAAAAGCTGTATATACATATATATATATATATATATATATACATACACACATAAATACATATGCTAGCTATTATATTATGGTGTAGTTGATCTCAAAAAGAGTCATAGAACCATAGATTTAGAACTAAAAGAGAGACCTGAGTTGTTTGGTGATTGCCAAGAAATGACACCTTACAGTCTGCCTTGCTGTTGCCTCCCTCTCCTCATCTGTACTAATATCCTTGAATTAGATCCCTATGGTCCATGCTATCCTACTCTTCTCCCCTCCCCATTTCTCCCTACCCTTAGTTAAACCATCCAGTTTTGGAGCTCTGCCAGATTCTGAGCCATTCTAATGGATGAGTGAATACAAACTCACCTAACCCACTATATTTAGCCTGCTCCAGACTATGCTTTACATCTATCTATCCTTGACATTTTGACATACGCTCTGCTATAATAAGCATTTCTCTTGTTTCCCCCTATACCCTTTGCTCTGGGAATAGTAATGAATCTGATTCCACCATTGCTTTAAGGCACCACGATAGACTGTCCTATGGTTCTCCACACTGTTCTGCAGTTCCTCAGGCCAAAAACACTCTTCCCTGGCCACCACTCCCATATATATGTTGTTTCTCTTATTAGAAATGTAAGCACTGTAAAGACAGGGGTTGTCATTTGTATTTATATCCTTGACACCTAGCACAGTGCTTGGAACATGGTAGGCACTTAAATGTGATTTATCATTCATTTCATTTATTCAGGTGGTCACACAGTGGGGCATAGTTCTAGACTTGGAGTCAGGAAGGTTTGAGTTCAAATCCAAGCTCAGACACTTTGCTGGCTATGTGACCCCTGACTGAGGCTCTTAACCTCCCTAGTTCTTAGTTCCTCATCCGTAAAATGCGGTTGGTCTAGCTGATCTCTGAGGTTCTGTCCATCTCTAGCCCTCTGACCCTAGGACCCATCTTCCATACCTCTAATCCTTAGGGGAAGGTACTGAGGGTACAGGGTTGAGAAGTACAGTTTCAGTTCCAGTTTACACTTGGCTCTCTTCCTTCCAATAAATACTCAGTTCTCTCATTTATATCCTTTATCATTCTACATGGGGAAGCAAGCCCAGGAAATAGGAAACTGCATAGGGAAGACTGCCTGTAGGAGTGTTAGTAGCAGCCATTGTGTAAGTCAAGTCATACTGAAGTCAGATTTAGGGGAAGGTTTCTAGTGGGGACAAAATATGTTGCTGGTAGATGGGAGTGGACTGGGTGGAACATGCCAGAATTAATAAAAGGGACATCACTAGGATCTTGGGATTTAGAGCCTAGGGGAAAGAGGAGAGGAAATGAGAAAAGAGAGGGAAAGAAGGGAAGAAAAGACATAGAAGGGGAAGAGTAAAAGAAAGGAAGATGTGAGAAGGGAAGCGAACCTAGAATATAAGAAAGAATTGGAAAGATCTTCCTGTCCAAAAAACGGGGGCTGAGCGAGCTTGCGACACCAAATTTCATTTAGGGCCGGCATCTGAACCCGTCCCTCAGGCCAGCGCGCTTGGCACTTCTGCGGTCCAGACCGAGGTCGGATGGGAATTGATTCGCCCCCGGAGATACCCCTAGGGGTGCACTCGCCCTTGACCTCAGCTGCCCCAAGGGGCCGCTCGGGCCCAGACGTGGCTCTGCAGACGTGGCAGTGAGGGAAGGAGGGTCTTAATCCCGACCGTCCCCATCGAAGTAACTGAGGCCCGACGGTGCGGCCACACGCCGCGGGGGCTGCGATGCCCAGCTCCAGGAATAAGTAGGAGGGAGGGGAAGAGTGGGAGGAGGAGCGGGAGCCGGCGCTGGCCGCGGGGCTCCGCCCAGACAGGAAGAAGCGCCCCGGACACGGCGCACATTGGGCCGGGAATGGAGGAGTCGCCCCGGGTGAGCCAGCCCCGTGTCCTCTGAACCGGAGAAGCTGCTGCGCGGCCGCGCTTCCAGCCGCCGACCCACCGCCCGCACTGCGCTCCGAGCTAGAGGCCAGCCCGCACCCATGCCGGGCCCGCCGCGCCGGCTCCTGGGGCTGCTGGCGCTGCTGCTCTCGCTGCCGGGCCCCGGGGTGAGTGAGCTGGGGAGCCGGCGGGTGACTGGCAGCAGGGTCCCCGCCGCCCCACTTCGCGGTCGGATCTGGGCTGAGGCCCAGGCCGGGAGCTCTCTCGGGATCGCTGAGATCGGTGCGCTCCGGAGAGCCGGGACGAGAGCGGTGCGCCCCGGGCACGGTGCGCCCGGGAGAGCTGAGGGCGGGAGGTGGCGAAGCCGGTAGAGCGGAGAGCGGGGGCTGTGCGCCCTGGAGAGCTGAGAGCGAGCGGGGGCTGTGCGCTCGGGGGAGCTGAGAGAGAGCGGGGGATGTGCGCTCGGGGGAGCTGAGAGCCGGGGCTGTGCGCTCGGGGGTCGCAGAGCGGGGGGCTGTGCACAGAGGTTGGGACTGCGGGGAAGGCGCGAGGGAGGAAGGACTTGGGGCAGCTCCGGCCCGGTCACTGCCCCCTTTCCCTTCCAGAGGCCAGAGTCCAAGCCCGGGTGCTCCTCGCCCACTCCCTTTCGGGGTCTCTCTGCTCCTGGGAAACGCCCATCTGGCCGAGCCTTGTAGGAGGGAGAAGGAGGAAGTTGTGGAGCCGGGAACTCCTTTGCTGGGCCCTTGGCAATTTGGAAATAGTCTGGAAAAAGCCCCGTTCCCGTAGTGTAGGAAGGGAGCTCCCGAAAGAACCTCACTCCTAGAAGGAAACCTTAAGGATACTGCTGTTGTTCCCATAGGCTGCTTACTTAGTCGGCCCAAGGGTCGCTTTTCCCCATGTTTTTTTTTTTTTTTGGCGGGGGGGGGGGGTGATAATGGGAGACCAAATGAACTGGTTGATTTGTTTAAACAGGAAGGAGACTTAACTCCACCTCCCAGGTGAGGAGTCCAATTCAACAAGTCTCTTTTCAGAGCCTGCTATCAGTCAACAAGCTGTTATTAGGTACCTACTAAGTGCTTTCTAGGTCAGTGAAAGAGTTCTGGCTCTGGAGTCCTACCTTTAACATATATTGTCTATGGGTACGTCACTCAGCTTTTCAAGCTGAGTTCCTCATCTGTAAGAAGAATAGGTTGGACCTGATGGCTTCTGAATCCCTTTTCAGCGCATCTTTGATCCTAAGTGTCAGACACTATGTATATGAAGACAAAAATGAATCATCCCCTGACCTCAAGGAACTTACATTTTATATATATATATATATACACACACATGAGTGTACAGGATAATTTGTGTGTGTGTGTGTATGAGAGAGAGAGAGACTGCTAACTGGAATCATTAAGTCAAAAAACTGTTTATTTAGCACCTATTAGAGGCAACCAATGGCTCATTGGATAGAGCAGTGAGCCTGGAGTCAGGAAGACCTAAATTCAAATCTAGCCTCAGACACTTCCTAACTATATAACACTGGGCAAGTCACTTAACTGCTGATTGCCTGACAAAATGGACCCACTGGAAAAGGAAATGGCAAACCACTCCAGTATCTTTTCCAAGAAAACCGAAAATGGAGTCGAAGGGTTGGACTTGGCTGAATAATCACAACAGAAAAAGCACCTACTATGTTCAGTGCATTATGCTGACTGACCCTGCCCTCCAAGAGCTCACAGTGTAATGGGGCAGACAACTTACAAATGACTTTGCACAAACAAGCTGTTGTTTGGATGTTGGGAATAATCAACTTCTGTTGAAGGCACTAAGATTAAAGAGAACCAGAAAGGCTTCTTACAGAAAGTGGGGCTTTGGCTGAGACTCAAGGAAGCCAGGAGGCAGAGAGGAGGAGGGAGATCCAGGCATGCAAAAATGACCAGAGTCATGAGATAGAGTGTCTTGTGTGAGAAGCAGCTCGGAGGTCAGTGCCGCTGGATTAGAGAGGATGTGGGGTGAAATAAGGTGCAGTAAGGCTGGAAAGGTAGGATGAGGCCAGGCCGTGTAGGGCTTTGAATGCTGTTTCTGGAGGTGATTGAGTAGGGGAGTAGGAAGGATGACATGGTCAGACTTACACTTTAGCAAGATCACTTTGGCCACTACATGGAGAATGTATTCTAGCGGGGAGGGACTTGAGGTAGGCAGTGCAGCTAGCAAGTTATTGCAACATTGTACATGAGATGATGGGAGCCTGTATCAGGGCAGTGGCAGTGTCAGAAGAGAGAAGGGGGTGTCTGAGATATTACAAAAGTGGATGACGGGAAACGTATAGGAGCCAAGCGTTGAAGAAACTGGAAATTGTTCCTGACTGCTTTTTAACTGTCACCCTTTGTGACCTCTCTTTCTTGGGAAAGATACTGGAGTGGTTTGCTGTTTCCTTCTCCAGCTTATTTTACAGATGAGGAAATTGAGGCAAACAGGGTTAAGTGACTTGCTCAGGGGTCACATAGCTGCTTTGAGGCTAGATTTGAACTCAGGAGGATGAGCCTTCCTGAATTCAGACCCGATACTAATAGGCACACTTAAGGAGGGAGCCTATTCCAGGCTTGAGGACAGCCTGTACGGACCTAGGACACAGGTATTGTGTCGTGTGTGAGGAACTATAAGAAGGCCAGTTTGGTTGGATTAGAGAGAGAAGAAACTAGAAACAGAGAAACTGAGTCTGAGGCTCCAGGTGAAAAGTGATAAGGGTCTAAATGAAGGTGTGGCTTTGTGCCTGGAGAGAAGGGAGATGGGTGAGAGATATTGTGGAGAGAGAATCCACAAGACTTGTCAATTGATTGGATATGTGGAGTAAGGGAAAATGAGGAATTTTTTATAGATTATTCCAAGGTTGGAAACCTGTAGGCTGGAATAATAGTGTTACTCTCTACAAAAATAGGAAATGGGAAAAGGAAGGAAGGGAATAAGCATTTATATAGCACTTATTATGTGCCAGGAACTTTCCTTTGATTCTTACAACTCTGGGAAGTTGGTACTGTCATCCTCATTTTACAGTTGAGGAAACTGAGGCAGTAAAAGGCTAAGTGATTTGCTCAAGGTGATACAGTGTTTGAGGCTGTATTTGAGCTCAGGTCTTCCTGAGTCCAGGCTCCCTCCCCTATTTACTTAACACCTAGCTGGAGTGAGTTGGGGTGGAAGATAAAAGGGTTTTAGATGGTACACCTTCAGTTTAAGCTGCCTTTGAACATTCCGTTGCAAATGCCCACTTTGTCCAAATACTAGATGGGGGTGGGGAGAGTAGGATTGATTGTATATAGACACCTGGGAGTTATTTGTGTAGAAATTATAATTGATCATGGAAGAAGAGAAAGGGCTTTGGGGTGTGGGATATAGAAAATGATCTAGCAAAATAGAGGAGCCATCAGGCTGGTAGGAGGGGAATCAGAGAGCATTGTCATGACAACAGAAAGCATACCCAGGAGACCCAGGAGGAGAGGTGGTCTTTGCTGCCAGATGCTTCAGAGAGGTCAGAAAAACATGGATTTGTGCTGAACTGAGACAAAGCTGTTGCATTTATCATTCGAGATCATTAGTAACTTTAGGAAGAATATTTTTAGTTGAATAATGAGAGTTGAGAAGAGAGTAGGTGGAGAGGGAGTACAGATAGTTGGTTTTTTCTTTCCTAAGGGTTTGACTGTGAAAGGGAAGAGAAATATAGGCTGATATCTGGAAAGTATGATAAAGTTAAGTGAGGATTTTTAAGGATGGAGGAGGCTTCAGTGTAGACAGAAGGGCAGGGGTCAGTAGGAGAATGGGAGGAGGGGTGGGGGAGATGATCATGGGAGCAAGCTGCTAGAGGAGATGGTAGAAGATGTGGGAATGTAGGTAGAAGATGTAGGAATACAGCTTGGTATGCTGGGGTAAAAAGAGCACCAACTTGGAGCCGGAGGATCTGAGTTCTAATCCTGTTTCTGTCCTTCTGTCACCTAATCCCTGTGCCTAAATTCCTCATCTGTCAAAGCAAAGAAACTGACTGTTCTCCCTCAAAATTCTCTTTCAGCTCTAAATCTGTGGTCCTAAGTAGAGGTATTGGCTTTGGCAAGGAGGACCACTTTTTCATAGTAACAAAGGGAAAGAAGAGAATGAGGGTTGTTGTCAAGGGGTTTTGAGATGTCCAAGTGGGGAGAAGGAACTTAGAATGAACTACCTCTGATTTCTTAGTAAAGCATAGGGTGAAGGCTTTTGCTGGGAGAGCAAAGAGAGAAATGTGGAAGGCTTGAGGAGAGGAGGTCTGATCTGGAACAGCCTCTGTTAGAGTGGAGCAGTAGAAGGACTGCTTTGTGTCATTGAGAACACAGCTGAGATTAGATGACATCAATTTGTAGTGTACCCAGTGAGCCGATTGCATGATTTTCTTCACTGTTCAGTAGCATATGAGTAGGAGGGAAAGAAGTAGGTGGTGAGAATAATCCAGGATTGGGGTTTGGCAAGGCATGAGTAGTGATAGGACAAGATTTGGGGTTGGAGGAAGGTTTCTATGATACAGGATAGTGTAACATGGAACTGGTTAACTACAGGTGTCAAGAATGGAGAGGGAGTGATGGTTTGGGAGAATCCCAAGGAGTAGGAAGACAGAGAGGAAAATAAAATAGATTTAAGAGAAGTGAGACCTAGGAAAATGTGGCTTAGTGGATAGATCACTGGGTTTGGAATCAGGAAGACTCATCTTCCTGAGGTCAAATCTGGCCTCAGATATGTATTAGCTGTGTGACCCTGGACAAGTCACGTAACACCTTCTGCCTCAGTTTCCTCATCTGTAAAATGAGCCAGAGAAGAAAACGGCAGACCACTCCAGTATCTCTGCCAAGAAAACCCCAAATGGGGTCATGAGGAGTCAAAACTGCAACGACTAACACGCTGCAACAAAGGATGAAATAAAGCAATTTCTGCGTTCTTGATCATGGAGGTGGAACGTGGTTGGACAGCGTGAGCTCCTGGAGGGCACCTTCTGTGTTTTTGCCTTTCTTTGTTTCCTCGTAGTGCCTGGCATAGAGAATTATTTAATAAATGCTTGTTGAATTGTTGACTGCCTGACCGACCCTCCCTGTGTATGGCTGAGGTGGACTGAAGTGGGGTATTATGGGATTTTAAGGAACTTGAACTGGGAGAGTATGGTGAAGTTCCTAGTATAAAGTCAAGGGTTGAAGATGAGAGGAAGACTGTGAAATAGATATTGAACTTCAAAAGGGAGGGGGAATGACCTGGAGCCTAATAGATAACTGTCACAAGCATCTGCCTTTTTTTTTTTTTAAAGGCAATTGGAGTTAAGTGACTTGCCCAGGGTCACATAGGCAGTGTCAGACTTTGGATTTGGATCAGGAGGATCCTGAGTTCAGGGCTGATCCTCTATCCACTGGGCCACCTAGTTGCCCATTTGTACCAGGTACAAAACACTATGCGGTGAGGACCTCTTGAAAGATCTCCTTGTCTAAGACTAGAAGCAGGCAAACTTTCCACTGTGTTGGCTGGAACCTTCATTTCTTCTAGAGCTCCTTGGGCCTCCTGAACAAACAGCCTCGCTTTCCAGACCCATCTTTGGAGTAGCTGGCAACTTTGTCCTTAGTGGGTATAAGAGGGTTAGCAAGTTCATTCATTCTCATTTGTGTAAATGTTTCAAATTGTGAAAGACAACACCAGAACACATAAACAAACAAAAAAAACCCCTAAACCCTCCAAAACTTTGGTGAGTTAGCACCAACATGGGTGGGTAAGCACTATCACCTGCAAGTGGTTTTCTGGTTCCAGCAATATTGAAGGTGGCGTCCTTCTCTGCCTAATTCTTTGTTCCTTTGCTGAAGGTCTCTTCTCTTGAGAATTATGGGATTTGGGTATCTCTTAGGAGTTAAGACTTCAGATAGTTCACTGTAGGGGCTGATGATCCCTGTAAGACTTCAGGGGTACACTGGTAAACCACTTTAGAATTTTAAGTGTCTTATTGGTCTGTTTTCTCCTTTTAAACACATTCCTATGACTGTTAGGAAACTATCTGCATCTGACTGTTCAGTCCCTGGGGTCTGCCTCTGGGGGTGTAATATAATAGGTAGAACTTTAAGATATGCAAAGCACTTTCCAAATATTATTTCATTTACTCCTCACAATAATCATATTAGGTAGGTATGTTTATTATCTCCATGTTACTGAAGAAACTGAAGCAAACAGAAGTTAAGTGACCTACCCAGGGTCACACATCTAGGAAGTGACTGAAGCTGAATTTGAGTTCATGTCATCCCTCCTGTAGGGCCTGTACTCGGTTCACTTAGCTCTACAACTGATGTGAACAAGGCCCTCAGTGAGTACTTATTGATTCCTGGTTTAGTGCTCCCACCCCTGAGCCCTTCTAAGTATAGGTTCTAAGCCACACATTGATGGGTAATTGTAGGAACTGTTTACCTTCTGGTTGGAAGAACTAGGATTTTTGAATTATCTTAAATAATATTGTTCAAGTAGTGGATTTTCTGTGGCAGATTATAGCCTTTAGCACAAATGCCTGGGCTCTGTTAAATGATCTCTACAGTTTAAAAGGCAGGGTGTCGGGTAGGTACCTGCTTATATGGGGGCATTGGCATTGTACATGAATTCCTCAACATGAACTTGAAAGCAGTGCTCTGTTGGCAGACAAAATATAGTTTATGCTTCTGGGGAAATAAGATCTTGGAAACAGGACAGTAATGATGAATTTGGTGGTGAATTTTGAAAAATAACTAATGTTTCAATAAAACAAAGCTAATCACTATGCATTTACAATAGACAGTTTTGGTGCCAGAAAAGAGAAAAGTGGAAAAAGGAACTAGTGTTTCAATAAAACACAGCCAATCGTTATATATTTATAAAAACAATTTTGACTCTAGAAAAGAAAAAAAAAGAAAAAATAACTAGTGTTTAAAAAAGATGGACAGTTATTCCATCAGTTGTTCTTAGCAACAGAACATGAGAGAAGAGGGGTATAGGGTAGGGGTTCTTAACCTTTTCAATGTCATGAATTCCTCTGGCATTTTGGTAAAAGCCTATGGAGCCCTTCTCAGAGTAATATTTTTAAGTACATAAAATATGTAGAATTACAAAGGAAACCAAGTATATTGAAGTATAATTATCATTTTTTTCTTTAAACACAGACCCACCGTAAGAGCCTCTGATAGCAGATAGAGAGCTGAACTGCAGCCAAGAACTGGCTTCTGCTTCTGACTCAGACGGACACTAGCTCTGTGACTCTGGGCAAATCTTTTCACCTCTCTGGGCCTCTGGCAACTCTAAGGCTAAGAGCTGCAGAATAGTGGCTATACAGAGAGAAGAAATAGAGTAGAAAATAGGCTTTCTTTTTCCCCCCAGATTTATTAATGTATTTGTTTTCAGTTTTCGACAATCACTTCCATAAATTCCAAATTTTCTCCCCTCCCTCCCCAAGATGGCATGCAATCTTATATGGGTTCTACACATACGTTCCTATTAAACACATTTTCACATTAGTTATGTTGTGTAGAAGAATTAAAACAAATAAGAGAAACCATGAGAAAAAACAAACAAAACATAACAAAATAGAAAATAGTCTGCTTCGTTCTGCGTTTTGACTTCATAGTTATTTCTGTGGATGTGGATGGCATTTTGCATCGTGAGTTCTTTGGAATTGTTTTAGGACCTTGCATTGCTGTGAAGGGCTAAGTCTATCAGAAACAGTCCTCACACATTGTGGCTGTTACTGTGTATGATGTTCTCCTGACTGCTCATTTCACTGTGCATCAGTTCATAAAAGTCTTTCCAGTTTTTTTCTGAAATCCACCTGTCCATCATTTCTTATAGCACAATAGTATTCCAATGCATTGATATACCACAACTTGTTCAGCCATTCCCCAACTGATGGACATCCCATCTGTTTCCAGTTCTTGGCCACCACAAAAAGAACTGCTGTAAATATTTGTGTATATGTGGGTCCTTTCCTCATTGCTATGATCTCTTTGGGATACAGCCCTACAACAATATTGCTGGGTCAAAGGAAAATAGGCTTTCTTTAAGGGGACTGTAAATACTTTAAGATTTGTATTTGTTTTGATTCCATCCTACTGCTTAGTACACACAGTAGGAGCTTAAGAAATGCTTGCTGGTTGATTAGGAGAATAAATATGCAAAAAAATGACATGTTACTCAAGTTGAAACTTGTGGCCCAGTCATAACAGGTGTGTGTTTCTTCTTGAACATTGTGGTTCAGAAAGCCACTCAAAGGTGTATTTCTTTTTTTTGGTTTCGTATTAATTGAACAATGAAGCAAAATAAGAGCCTGCCGTGGTTAGTGTTTATTACACAAAAGAGAAAAATGTAAATTTGACAAAGTGACCATAGGCTCTCCTTTAATCTAAAAAAATTTCTCATATATATATAAATCATATGGGAGTCCTTGATAAATTCAACCAGAGCTGAATGCCTAGGCCCTGTTAAGTGTTTAAAAGGTAGGGTATCTACCTTTGGCCTGCCCATATGGGAGCACTAACATGTGTGGTACAATTCCTCAACCCATTTCCACAACTCTATGATGATTAATGTCAAGAGAGACCAAAGACAAGAAGATAGGCTCTTGTACTAAGTTCAAATGTTAGAAGAATTCCTTATAGATCTTTTTTTGTGTGTGTCCAGGACCCCTTTGACAGTCTAGAGAAGCCGAGGACCCCATTTCAGAAGAATGTTTTTAAATGCATAAAGTAAAATACATATGATTGCAAAGGAAACCAACCAAACAGAAAATATCAGCTATCAAAATATATATTAAAGAAAAATAGATAAGCTTGTGGTCCCCAGGTTAAGAACTCCTACTATAGAAGGAAGTGCCCTCTAGATGATCTTGTTTGAAATTGATGATATGCTGATTACATCGAAATTCAAAGTATGATAGGACCCTCTCAAAGGGATGCAGGACTATTCAAGAGAATAGTTTAGCAATCCATAAAAAACCACATGGATTTATAATGTCCATTGCCCTGATTATGACATGGAATTAACTGACAAGTCCACTAAGTTAGTACATCAGAATGGGAAACTAGGTGACACAGTGGAGAGGATGCCTGGCCTGAGTCAGGAAGATTCATCTTCCTGAGTTCAAATTCAACCTCTATCATTTACTAGCTGTGTGATCCTGGAAAAGTCACTTAACCCTATTTGCTGAGAAATGAACTGTAGAAGGAATTAGAAAACTATTCCAGTATCTTTGTCAAGAAATATAATCTATAAAATGAGCTGGAGAAGGAACTTGAAAACTATTCTAGTATCTTTGTTAAGAAAACACCAAATGAGATCATGAAGAGTTGAACATGACTGAACATGTTACACTTTCCTGGTGCGTCCAGAATAGACAAGGACAGTTAGAGTACATTTGGAGAAATTGTATTGCTTTTTAATGACCCCATATCACTCTCTATCATGAAGACCCATCTTTTCATAATGCTGAAAGGTTACAAATCTTAGAACACCATAGTCCCTGAGAAATAAATGGGTGGGTGACCAAAAGGACAATGGAGAGATACATGGTAGATGGAAGGATTCTTGTCACGTATTTCTAATGATGTCCTGTGCTGAGGAAGTAACATAAGGTATATCATTGAGGAAATGTACACTTAGAAAAGATGAGCTGGTCTTGTTTGATTGAGGGACAACAGATGAATTTTCTGGGTTCTAGTTCTGATTTAGACAGGCACTGGCTGTGTCACTCTGAGCAAGTGTCTTAACCTCTCAGGGTCTTAGGCCAACTCTCTGAGGCCAAAAGTTGTAGAATAGTGGATGATCTGCATTGATAGAGTGGTTTTCCTTTTATACTATACCAATGAGATCACTGGTCTAGATAAAAAAAATAAAGATACAAGTGAATAAAGAAAAAAAATTGGACTGTGAAATTAGGTTTTAAGTTATTTCAGAATTTAGGGTCAGATGTGAATATCGTGTGGCTAAGCATATTGAGACATTTTTCCCCATGAATGTTAGTAAATTACTCCTTCTGACTGGATAGATTGGAAGCAATGTCAAAATGTCATCCTAGAGCTAAGTTTCTTGACTTGGGGTCCAGCCCATGAACTTGTTTTATTCATAGTTTGAATACTGTATTGCAATCCAGTTATTTTACTTTGTAATCCTAGGTATTTGAGGGGGTGGTGTTAATGCATTTAAAAACATTCTTCTGAGAAGGGGCACACTTTGTTGTCGTTGGCATTAGCCTGTGTGAAATAGGGAGAAGAAACAAAGAAAAGGGATCCATAGGCTCCATCAGACTGCCTTTCTTCTTAATAACAAAGAAGACTCTGGCCTAGGGGTTAAGTCTCCAGGATCCTGTGGAGGATCCATGGAAGAAGGCATGGATAGGGAATACATAAGTCATTGAGATTAATAATGGCTATCCTGATTCAAGATTTGCACAGCCTTTTACCTACTTAGCTCATTTGATTCATTGAATTGAGTGAGATAATTGAATGGATCACAGATTAACTGAATAAGAAGTAAGCCAGAACACTGGAAATAGGGCTTCTCAGAGTCAGAAAATCCTTTTAGAAATACATTTTTTATAACTTTTTTCAATCAATAATCATTTGTTTTCTCTCTCTCCCACTCTCTTCCTCCTTGCTCTCCTATGAATAACAACTAAAATGAAAAAGAAAACTCTTGTAATAAATATGCGTAATTAGGCAAAGCAAATTCCTTTATTGGTCACGTCCAAAAATGTGTGTCTCCTGTGTTTTGTGTCCATCAGCGCTCAGTCAGGAGGTGGGTAGTGCGCTTCATCTTCAGTCTTCTGGAGTGGTGATTTGTCATCGCATGGATTAGACTTCCTAAGTTGTCAACTTGTTTTCCTTTATAATCTCGTTGTTATTGTATAAATTGTTTTTTTGGTTTTTTGGGGTTTTGCCCATGTCACTCTTCATCATTTCATAGAGGTCTTCCCAGTTTTCTCTGAAGCTATCCATTTCATCATTTCCTATGACACAATTCTATTCCATTACATTAGCACACTCTGATTTGTTTGGCCATTCAATAGGTGGGTATCCCTTTAGTTGCCAGGTTTTTGCCACTACAAAAAGAGTGGTTATACATATTTTTGTGTATGTGGGTCCTTTTCCTCTCTTTTTCATCTCTTTTGGGTAGCCTGGTACTGGGTCTGAGGTTATGCATGCTTTTTTAGTCATAGAATTTTAGAAAAAAGAGGCGCCCCGCTGGTCATGCCCTATAATCTCTGGTACCGGGGGAGGCTCAGGTTGGTGGATCTCTTGAGTTGGGGAGTTTTGATCTGAATTAGAGCCAAAGTCAGGTGGCCATACTGAATTCGGTCCATGGGAGCAGAGGGCCATGGTATTTCCTAAGGGAGGCAAATTGGCCCAGATTGGCATTAGCCTGGGTGACATAGGGGGAGGGAGGGAAGGAAGGATGGATGGAAGGAAAGAAGGAAAGGAAAAGAAGAAAGGTTGGTTTCTTCCTTAGAGGTAACTACCAAATAGACGTCTCTGTTGTAGCATTTTCATGTGGTGAGCTGCATTGTGGCTCGTTAAGAGCTGATATTCCTGAACCTTACCATCTTAGGTCTTCATGTGCCACCGTTTGGTTCACATTGCTAATACCTTCCCTCTGAGATTGCTTTCTCTCTATTCTGAATACAATTCTTATATACATAATTGATTGCGTGTTGTCTGCCCCTCTAGAAAGTGAGCTCCTTGATACGAGGACTAAGGTTTTACCTTGCTTTGTTTCTGTAATGCCTAGCACGGTACCTGGCGCAGCAGTCAATATTTGTTGACTGACTAGATAAGAATGCAAAAAACAGTCTGGACAGTCTTCTCTCAGTCCAAGTCATATTTTTTTTTTCTAGTGCCTCTGTTTCTGATCCCCTTTGAGGAGAATTTGGCTTTTTATTCAACACTCAGCACTGAATCTGTTACGTGTGAGGAGCTATGCTCGGTCCTGTGATGGATATAAAAACCAAGGCAGGGCCTACCCTAATGTATTTTACACTCTAGTTGGGGAGATATGACATGTAAAAACATCACTGCAATATAAGGTAGAATGTGGAAATGTTCTCGGTTTCTAAGGATCTCTTCAAACTCTCAAATTCTACGATTGATAGATGCCTCCAGCTCTGGGGCATTAGAGAGGAGAGAGCATTTGAACTGGGCTTTGAAGGATGGATAGGGCTTAGATTGGAAAGTGTTAGGGAGCGAGCCTTTCAAGGGTTATCATGTTGAGGTCGCCTCATGTTGTCCATCAGTTTAGAGAAAGGAGACTTTTTTCTTCTTCAGATGTTTTTGTATATCCCAGCCCATGGTGGCAAAACTAGTTTAGTTTCCCATTAATCTGAGAGGACACGAAGAGTGCATCTCCTAGCCTTGCCTTTTGTTTTTTTCTGATTTTAATCACCTTCATCTATTATCCCAACGTGAGACTTCATGGCATTTACTGAGGTCAGGAGCTAGCGTGCGTCATTAGTGTGATAGCGTCAAGGCTTATGGGCATGACATTTGCTGTGGCTACAAAAAGCACTTATATGTTTATCAACATTGACGCTCTACTACGTCTGTCTCCTCAAGCCGCTGAGGCAGACATACAAAGAAAAGGAATTGGTACTTAAAAGGTTATTTCTGAAAATTTAAATTGTTTGTCCTTAAAGAAATGGAAACAGTATAGAAAATGCATGGTTAAATAGCAGTACCCATGGAGACCAGGGAATGTAACTCAAGTGCCTACTCTCTGTGTTACTTCAGGCAAGGCACTCACTTTCTCTGTGCCTCTGTAACTTTCTGATTGGTCTCCCTTATCCTCCATCCAGCTGCCAAAGTGATTTTCCAAAAGTGTAGGTCTAACCATATCATCCCCTAACACCAACCCAAACTCAAATCCACTCCAGTGGTTCCCAATTGCCTCCAGGATTAAATATAAAATCCTATGTTTGTGTTAAAAGCTTTTCATAACCTCTCTCTCCTCCTTCCCCCCCAGCCCCTCACCTTTCCAGACTTCCATGTTCTCTGTGATGCAGTAACACTGTCCTTGCTATTCCTTTCATTATACACTGCATCTCCTACCTGGGCATTTCTCCTGGTTCTCTGGGCATTTTCATTGGTTCCCCTTGCTTCCTACCCCTACCCCCTATCCCCACCCCTGCCCATGCCTGGAATGCTCTCTCTTCTCATCCCCACCCCCTGGCCCTCCTGGCTTCCCAGCTCAAATCCTACCTTCCATAATAAGCTTTTCCCATCCCCCTTAATTCTAGTACTTTCCCTCTATTATCCCTCGTTTACTCTGTATATAGCTTATTTGTACACAGTTATTTTCATGGTTTTTACCCCATTATATTATAAACTCCTTGAGATCCCGGACTGTCCTTTGCCTTTTTGGGCATTCCCAACTCCTAGCACACTACCTGGCACATGAGTGATTCATTATTGACCAACTGTTTTAGTTTCCTTCTCTCTAAAATGCTGAGGGTTGATTCCATGGCTTCTAAAGTCTCTTCAGCTCTAGATCTAGGCTCCTGTGAGCCTTCAATATTTTCAAGTTCATTTTCCAGGGAGGAGAGTCACGTTTTCAGCATTGTGTATTTACCTGGGAGGAAAACCCGTGCATTCTTAGTTTTTGGATCTGAAATGTTTTTACATTCATGCTCTGGGCTGCTTGTTATAAGCGAAGGTTTTAAATTGAGAAAAATAATACGGGAAAGGGTTTGCAGGGAGATTCTGTTGCCTGACTTTTATTAAATGGCCTCAGCTTTTATTCTGTACAAATGACTCTCTAGGCCTGTAACCTAGCAATATAATTAAAGTATGCACAGGCAGTGAATCATAGGCCATGAATGATTAATTTGCCGGCAGTGCATCACCTTTCCCAGAAGTTCATTTTTCCCCTCATTTTTTCCTATCTTCCTCCGGAGCTGTTGCCTCATCAACAAATTATGATTAACATTTAAATATCCATCCTAGGCAAAATGCCACTGTGTGGAAAGTAGAGGCAGTCAGTCAGTCAATCAACATTTATTAAACTCCAGCCATTCTGATAAGCTCTGGGGATACAAATATAGTCCAGTCCCAGTCCTCAGGGAGCTCATAATCTCCTGGGGAAGAAAACATGAAAATAACCATGTATAAAATGTAAATATATACACGTTGTATGAATTGAAACTAATCGATAGAGGGAAAGTACTTGAATTAAGCGGGATTGGGAAGGGCTCATTGTAGAAGGTGAGATTTGAACTGGTACCTGAAGGAAGCCATGGGAGACAGGTGGTGGAGATGAGGAGAGTGTTCCAAGTGTGGGAGAAAGGCAATGGAGATAGAACAGGAGGGTGGTAGCAGGTCATAAAGGGCTTTGAATGCCAAAGAGAAAATTTTATGTTTGATCCTAGAGGTAATAGGGAATTACTGAGGTATATAGAGTCAGGGAGTAAAATGACAATTATAACTTGCACTTTTAAGAAAAGCACTTTGGCATCCGAGTAGGGGAAGGACTGGAGGAGGGAGAGGTTTGTGACAGAAAGAGTAGAAAAAAGTAGAATATTTCTCATTCACCAAAGGCCCCTGCTCTTGAGCAGAAGTTTCGTGTTCTTGACATTAAATCCTGTGAGACATAGGGATTTCCAACGACCCTTTCAAAATGAAAACTTACTCCCATAAGATGAGCGTCAGCCTGTGTTTTTCCTCCCATGCTTTCTTTTCCTTCCTTTCCAGCACACAAAACTGCTTTGTTTTTGTTTCAGTTTAACCACTTTAGAGGTTTTTGCAAAGGAGGAGCCCTAAACACATTTTTTAGTGGAGGTTAACATTGTCATTGGTGAAAAAATTTATTCCTAAATTCTCCTTTATAAAAATAATACAATAATTATAATATAATAATAATGAAAATTCTCCTAAAAGTGATTCCTATTCAGAGGATGAAGTGACATTCTGCGGTATAGTTTCTAGTCTGTGGTTTTGTGTTTAAAGATCAGTCACATGATTTTATGATGTTTATATTATATTTATAACCTTGTCCAGTTGGGCAAACTCAACCCCACGGTAGAGACAACAGCTTCCTCCCTGGGTTACCTATCCATGGAAGTTTACGTTAGGAATGAGGCTAGTTTGCTGTACATAAGAGAGATTTGTAATTTCATGTCCAGTCCTCTTCTTCTGATCCATAACGTATATGGAAATGTTCATTTTGTCTGGCATTTGTTTAATCCGTAATTTAGAAGAGAAAAAAGAATATAGCATTTTTAACCGAAATGAGTCTAATAATACTTCAATATCATGAAATGTTGTTGTTGAGCTGGTTTTTTTAGTTATGTCTAACTCATGATTCCAGTTGAGGTTTTCTTGGCAGAGGTACTAGAGTGGTTTATCATTTCCTTCTCCAGTTCATTTTACAGATGAAGAAACTAAGGCAAGCAGAGTTAAGTGACTTGCCCAGGGGCACATAGCTTGGAAGTGACTGAGTGTGGATTTGAACTCAGAAAGATGAGTCTTCCAGACTCCAGGCCTGGTACTCTATCCATTGCACTCACCTGGCTGCCCAGTGTTATTCCTTATTATTTCTTACAGCACATTGATATTCCATTCCATTCACATACCATTTGTTCAGCTGTTCCCAAATTTATGGGTACTCAATTTGTTTCCAGATCTCTGTGATAACAAAATGTGATGCTATAAACATTTTTGTACATGTAGTCCTTTCTGTTCTGTCTTTGATCTCTGTGGGAGATGTATGCTTAGTAGTGATATTGCTGGGTTAAATGGTATGTAAATTTAATGACTTTTTTTTTGTAGCATTCCAAATTGTTTTCCGGAATGGTTGGATCACTTCCAGCTCCGCCAATGATGCATTAATGGGCTGTTCCTACTCTAGCCCTTGCAATAATTGTCATTTTTTTTTTTAATCTTTGTCTATCTGTAGGTGTTAGGATCTCAAAGTTATTTTAATTTGCATTTCTTTTATTATTATTATTGATTGGGATCATTTTTTCATATGGTTATTGATAGTTTTCATTTCTTTTTTAAGAGAACTGGCTTCAAATCCCCTGACCATGTATCTATGGGGGAATGACTTTTGTTCTTATATATTTATGTCAATTCCCTAAATATCTGTAGAACTAGACTTTTATCAGTGAAAGGGAAGATTTTTTTTCTTAGTTAACTATTTCTCTTCTAATTTTCATAGGATCAACTTTGTGCATATGCTTTTTAATTTTCTTACTGTCATTCAGTCATTTCAGTCGTACCCTACTTTTCATGATCCTATTTGGGATTTTCTTGGCAAAGATGCTGGCGTAGTTTGCCATTTCCTTCTCTAGCTCATTTTACAAATGAGGAAATTGAGGCAAGTAGGGTGAAGTGACTTGCCCAGGGTCATACAGCTAGTAAATATCTGAGGCTAGCTTGAATGCACAAAGAGGGGTCTTCCCAACTCCAGGCCTAGCATTCTATCCACTGTGCCACCCAGATGACCAATTTTAGTGAATCAAAATTGTCCTTTTTATCTACTGTGATCATCTCTGTTCTTCATTTGGTTAATAATCCTTGCGAAACCTTCCTTTCTCCTCTACTTTGGTTATGAAATGGTCTTTCCTATTTGGGTCACATTTCCATTTAGAAATTTTGTAGTAATTGGTGCGAGATCTTGGTCTAGATCTAAATTTCTCAGTTCTCTGTTTTCAGCTTTTCCCAAAGTTTTTGTTGGATAGTGTCTGTTTACCCCAGTAGCTGGGGTTCTTGAATTAATCAAATATGATGCTAATCAGGTTCAATTGCTTCTAGGCCTTAGGAATGTAGCATCTGTTCCATTGATCAAATTTTTCTATTTTTTTTAAACAAGTCAAATAGTGTTCATAATTTTTACTTTGTAGTATGATTTGAGATCTGGTGATGTTAGGTCCCCCTTCTTCTCACCTTTTTTTATTTATTTCCCTTGAGATTTTTTTTTTTATCATTTGTACCTGTAGATAAATTTTACTATTTTGTCTCATTTTACAAAGTAACCCTCTGATACTTTGAATTGATTTAGTAGGAGGAAGAGAGAAGGCTGGATTGTATTTGGAAAATTGTACAGCATTTCAATCATGCCATACTTTTTCCTGAAATGAAAATCATCTTTTTGATATTAATATTTTTTCTGAGGAAGCTATATGGCTATGAATCATGGAATACCAAGCTCTCTGAGTAACCACGCAAAGGGTAATACAGAGTGGGTGTAAATAGTTGGATCATATTGTGAACAATGAATTTCATGAAAAAATATGGCATAAAAGATGTCATGGTGGAGAATGAGGGAGAGAACTGTGAATTGGTCAGAGCATTGTGGAAAGCAGTATGCATATTCTTTGATTTCAATGCTCTGTGTGTGTGTGTGTGTGTGTGTACATATATTATCTCATTTGATCTTCATAATAACCCTGTGAGATAGGTGCTATTATTGTCCCCATTTTATAGATGAGGAAACTGAGGCTGAGAAAAGTTAAATGACTTGTCTAGAGTCTCACTCAATGAGGGCACCTAAGTGGTACAGTAGATCAAATGCCAGGCCTGGAGTCAGGAAGACTCATCTTCCTGAGTTCAAATCTGACCTCAGACACTGACCTTTGGCAAATCACTCAACCCTGTTTGCCTCAGTTTCCTCAAATGTAAAATGAACTGGAGAAGGAAATGCAAACCACTGCAGTGTCTTTGTCAAGAAAACCCCCAAATGGGGTCATGAAGAGTCAGACACAACTGATACAACTGAACTACAACAGCTAGAACCTCACAAGTGATTCAAGTGTTTGAGGCAGGATTTGAATTTAAGTCTTTCTGACTCCAGTGCTCTGTCTGCAATGCTCCAACAATAAAACAACTGAAATTGAATGCTGTGAATTTATGATGGAGGAACACGGAGGTGGGCTCCTGCAGGCAATGTCAGGCTTTTCTTAATGTTTTGGGATCTTGATGAACTGTCTCTTTTCTTTCCCCCATTTTTATTTGGAAATATATGAAGTATAGGTGATGTGAAGGCAAAAGGGGAAACTAAATTTTTTTTTTAAAAGATGTATGACCGTAATAAGAATCAGTCATTTTAGAGGGACAGCAGCTAGACAGTCTATGCATTACACTCATTCAATGGAAGAATAAAAGAAAAGGCATTTATTCGGATTTCTATGTGCCAAACTCTGTGCTAAGTGCCTGGGGTACAAATAGAAAAAAACAAAACAAAACCAGACAGTTCTGGCACTCGCTCAAGGACCTCATACTCTAATTGGGGGAAATTACCCTTTTGTGAGTTCAACTGTAGGGCAGATGGCAAGGCCCAGGGGGCCTTAAGGTATACTAGCAAGTCAGAGGGCAGTGCCAGGGACCAAAGGGGGCAGAATTAAGAGTATTGGGCACAAATTTCACAAAAGCAAATTGGGCAGCTAGGTGTCAAAGTGGATGGAATGCTAGGCTTAGAGACAGGAAGACCCATCTTTTGTGCGTTCAAATCTGGCCTCAGATATTTACTGGCTGTGTGACCCTGGGCAAGTCTATCTATCTATCTATCTATCTATCTATCTATCTATCTATCTATCTATCTATCTATCTATCTATCTATCTATCTATCTATCTCTATATCTCTCTACCTCTCTATCTCTCTATTTACCTATCTCTCTATTTACGTATCTACCTAGAGGCTCCCTGTTTACCTTAGTTTCCTCATCTGTAAAATAAACTGGAAAAGGAAATGGCAAACCACTCCAGTATCTTTGCCAAGAAAATCTCAAATGGGTCAGACATGACTGAAATGACTGGACATCATCATTGACATAAGCAGATTTAGACAAGAGATAAAAGGAAAAATTTCCTTAAAAAATAGTTATCTAAAAGTCGAATGAGAAGCCTTGAGAGGGATTGGTTCCACTTCCTAATTGGAGGCCCTCTAACAAAGGCTGGCCATATATCAAGCATGCTACAAAAGAGAGCTCTTTTTTAGGGATGGGCTGGAGGAGATTTCCTCCCTAGTTCTCTGTGGTCTAGGCAAGTGAGGTGTTATTACTTACTGTACCGGAGGTGGCTTAGCCTGGCATTCAGAGCCCCCAGCCTCATTTCCCTTTGGACTTCTCACATGTCCTGTGCTTTCCTTTCCCTGCACTTTTGTCCATGGTGTTCCCTTTGCCTGTGAGGCCTGAACTCTCAGACCTCTCCATGGTTTAAGAGCCAGACCATTCCTCCTTATATTGTTACCTCCCTTGTGAGGTAACACAGTGTCCATTCCAGCCACAAGTAATCCTCCTTTCTCTGAATCCCCGGAACACTGCTTCTTGGCCCCATGTTACAGGTTTCCCCCTGGACCATTATTGTGGGTGTATCTTAGTATCTCCCGTAGAATCATACAACATTAGAATAGCTAGAAGGAAGTCTGGAGGCTGTCAAGTGGGAATTTTACAGGTAAGGAAAATGAGGGATAGAGAAGTTAAGTGATTTGACCAGGCTGCTAGGGGACACAACGTTAGAACGCCAAGTCTGGAGTCAGAAAGAGCTGAGTTCTAATCCAACCAAACAGTTACTAGCTGTGTGACAGCTAATCAGTCAATATGGTCACAGTTTCCTCAGCTGTAAAATGTATGTGTGTATTTGTCCTTTGTTGCCAAAGAAGACCATGCCATTAGAGAAATGATGGCATAACTTGCACTTGACTTGTTTTGAGTGAGGGAGGGCTGTGCGGGTCACCAGCCTCACTTCTCCTCCAGAGCCATCTGAATCCAGCAACCAGATATTCATCAGGATGGCTGGAGATGACCTAGAATGAGGCAATTGGGGTTAAGTGACTTGCCCAAGGTCACAGAGCTAGTGAGTGTCAAGTGTCGGAGGTGATATTTGAACTCAGGTCCTCCTAACTCCTGCACTGGTGCTCTATCCACTGCACCACCTAGCTGCCCTGTAAAATGGGGGTAATAAGAGCATCTACCTTGCTTGTTGTTAAGTATCAAATGATATAATATTTATAAAGCACTTAGCATAGTGTGGCACATAGTAGGCATTTTATAAATGCTTATTGTTTTCCTTCTCCCTTTTCTAGGTCAGATAACTAGTAAGTGTCTGAGGTGGGATTTGACAGCAGGTCTTCTGTCCTCCCACATCCAGTGCCCGCTCCATTGTGCTGCGCTGCCTCTCAAAACTACCTGAGGGCACAGGCTTTCAGGTTGGGGAACCTGTAGGCTCAGCTACCTTCTGGGTCTTGGGTGTGGCCTTTTGACTGGGTCCAAGTTTTACAGAACAAAACCTTTTATTAAGGGGATTTGTTCTGTGAAGTTTGGACTCAGTGAAAGGGCCACACTCGAGGACTTAGAGAGCCACCACATGTGGCCTAGAGGCTGCAAGTTCCCAGTCTGTTTTATATTTGTAGCCTTACTGGCACGTGGTACACTGTCTTTAGCATAGTTTTAGGAGGAATGGCATGAAGGATGTCATCAGAGAGGTTTATGACCAGAAAAGGTGGGTTAGCAAGAGTGAGATACGCCCAAGGGATATCCTCTGTGATCTTGGTTATCTACACAGTGTCTATTGGTTCTTTATACGACATCATGGGATCCAGAGGAAGACCTCAAAGTGTTGGGTGGAGCCCATGTAGGGCATTTACAGGAAGACATGAACAGGCTGCATAGAGTAAGATGTGGAGGGGTTCCCTTCTGTACTACTGGAGGGAGTACCCACATCAAGGAAACCACACAACTACATCAAAATATCAAAATATGTTCCATAGCATTTACTTTCAGAATATAGTACTATTATTAATAGCTAGCATTTGTATAGTGCTGTAAGGTTTGCAAAGAGCTTTACAGCAACTCACAACAACCTTGGAGGTAGGTGCCTTTATTAACCTCATTTTACAGATGAGGAAACTGATTTGCCCAGGGTCACAGAGCTGTTAAGTGTCAGGCCACATCTGAACTCAGATCTTCCTGACTCTTAGGCTAGCATTCAATTTACTATGCCACCTAACAGCCTAAAAAAAAATAAATATGACCATGAGTGCTGCTGATTCAGAGAATTGGAATTTTAGATTTTTCCGAGTTGGAAGGGACATTTGTGGATGTAGAGTTCAAACTATACCTGAAAATTAATTCCCCTTACAATTTATTCAACAAGTGTTTATCCATCCTTTGCCTGAAGACTTCCAGTGTTAGGGACTCCCCTGCGCCCTAAGGCAACGTCTTCCACTTTTGGATAACTCTGCTTGTTAGGAGGTTTTTCCCAAAATCACGGGTAAACTTCCTTTTTCTCACTTTCCACCTGGTGTTCCTTATTTTACCCTCTAGGTCCAAACACAGCAAATCTAACCCTTCTTCCCACGGACAGCCTCTCAAAGACTTCAGCCTCTGAAAACATTTTTTTCTTCTCTTTTCGTCTCCCCTTCTTCTCCCCTTCTGAACCTCTCCCTCCCTTCCCCCTTCTACAGGCTGAACTCATGTCATAAATTCAAGCTGTTCATCATCCTGGTTGTCCTTGGTAACCTGGGGCAGCACTCAGTCTCTAATGGTAACCTGCTGCCTGTAATCAACCCCACTCTTCCTCCCTCTTTCTCAGAAGGCATTCTGTTGTTTTTGGTGTCTGGGATACAGGGGCCCCTTCCTAGAATCCAGAGTTTTGTCTCTTCCATATTGGTCATTCTTTCCTATTTCTGTTTCCTGTCCTAAACTTGATAAAACTGGACAGTCCAGCATTGCTACCCCAGTACTTTTTTGCCTGCTTCTTCTTTCTCCAGTTGTCTTTGACAGGGTCCAGACTCCATCAACTCTGTAGGCTTTGTTGCCTCAATATACCCTTCTGAGAAATTTCTGGCTCATTCACAAGCCTGCCCAGCTGTGTAACAACTGAAGTAGAGATTTTAAAATTTTGCCTCTCAGAAGAGAACAGGAAGCCACGATGCACTCTCACCAAGGTGCAAGAACCTGATTGGATAGATTTATGTCGTTTGGAGTTGTTTAGTCATTTCAGTCATATGCAATTCTTTGTGACCCAAATGGATGTTTTCTTGGCAAAGAGGTTGGAGCGGTTTGCTGTTTTCTTCCCCAGCTCATTTTATAGATGAGGAAACTGAGGCAAACCGGGTTAAATGATTTGGTTAAGGATCATAAAGTTAGTAAGTGTCTGAAGCCAGATTTAAACTTGGGAAGATGAGTCTTCCTGACTTCAGGTTCGGCACTCTTCCTATTGTGCTGCCTACCAGCCCCAGAAATTGTGTGTGTGTCTGTGTGTGTGTGTATACTCTCACACATAAATATATAATATATATTTATATGTGTGTTTACATATATGTATATATACATATGTATGTTATATATACACATATTATATATGTACACATTTGCTTTTTTCCATTAGAAATTTAACAAATAACAAATATACAGAGAACAGAAATATATAACAATATGTAGAGAACAGAAAAAGGGATTGTAGGTGAAACTGTACACTTTTGTTAGGTAGTTTGGTTTTTTTTAAGCATTTATTAAATTTTTACAGCAATAACAAAGCTGCCCTCCTTGTCTCTTTCTGAACTTCTGTCTTTTCTGTGGATTTTTTAAAAATACTTCGTTTTTTAAAGGTTTCTTTGTAAAATTTTCTCTTAACATTGGAGGAGGAGGCTGCATTTATCTGAAACAAGCCAACATTCAGGCTGGATTATCTCTCCCTTCTTGTTGCAAACAGCCTGGTCTTCCTTCAGGAAGCAGTGTGTCATCCTGCTGCAGTAAATCTAAGTCAGGCAGCAGTTTGTCATTGAAATGGACCTTGCAGTTCAGAGTCAATTGTTCTGTGCTGTTCGGTGATGTGCGTCAGTCTGGCACCATCATCAAAAGACTGACCTGCTTTCATCAAAGAAATTGGCAGCTGGTGTTGCCATCTTCGCCATCAAATACTTTTACTGTCATGACTTGGAGAGCTCAGCATGCATTGTGGGAGAGGTTTTTTTTTTTAAATTTTAGTTTGTTTTTATTTTAAAATTTTGATTAAAGTAGAAAGAACACTGGCTGAAGAGCTGAAAAGACTTGTATTTAGGTCTTACCTGTGATGCTCACTGTCTGTAATGCACAAGTCACTTAACCTGTGTGAGTGTCAGTGTCTATATTTATAAAGTGAGGAACTGGGCTAGATCACCTTTGAAATCTCTTCCAGCTCTATTTAGATCTATTTTCTTATGTCTTTTCGGTTTTCTGAAGTCTCAAGTTGTATCTCAGATTTCTTTCCCAAACACTTTTTTAAAAAATGTTCCCACTCTGCATATCTGTCCATTGGTATTGGAGAGTTCATAAGTTTTGAATTTTAGTATTATCTGAAAGAATCGTAGAATTCCAGAATTCCAAAATTAGAGTTGGAAGGGACCTTAGTGGACATCTAGTCCAACCCATTCTTGAGTCAGTCAGTATCTATGAATCTACTTGGGATTGATGAAGACTTTTTGACCTTGTTGTGCCAGAGGCATTATCCAATATACTAGGGAGACAACATGGCAAAATGGATAAAGTATTGGGCATAGAACCAAGGCCTACATTCAGATTCAGGATCTAAGTAAATCAGTTAACTTCATGGGGTCCCAGTCAACTCCCAAGGACTTCAACTCAATTCAATAAACATCTTTAAAGCACCTACTACGTACTGGAGTGCTACTATGCTACAGAAAGAGGCAGTACAGAAAGAGGGGAATACAGAAAGAGGCAAAAGACAGTCCCTACCCTCAAGGAGCTTACAATCTACCTGTAAGTCATAGTGGGGTTGGTTTGGTATTGGTAATGTCCATTCTAGGAGTTCCCTATTCCAACACAGTAGGGAGGTAATGTCTTATTAATGAAAGAAGCCGTAGATTATGAGTGAGGACATCTGTTTTAGTCTTGACAGCTATCAGCTACCTAGGTGACCTTGAGTAAGATTCTGTGAGCCTTGGTTTACACATCTGTAAAATAATTAGATTGGGCTAGTAGTTACCTTAGGCTGTGGTTTCCAAACTACTTGGATTGACTGTGCCTATCAGGAGAATATTTTTAATCATTATTTATATGAATTAATTTTATGTTAATATACTTTAGAAAGCACAACAAAATTTTTAGAAGATTGAGATAAAGATGAAATAATATTTCATTTTAGAATCAATAGGGACACTGTGGAATTTATTAAGTAGGAAAGTAGCATGGTTAGACTATGCAGGTTCCCCATCCCTGGGAGAACTTTAGAAAAATAACTTTGGCATCTGGGATTGATTGGCATGGGAAGAGATATGAGGCAGAGAGACCAGTTAGGGAAACTAGTTCAGTATCCCAGAAGAGATGATGAAAGTCTGAAATTCTGAGTAGAGAGATGTGGTCAGGTAGGTGCAAAGACTTTTGTGGAAAGTAGAAACAAGATTAGCAATGGCTTTGGTATTCCAGGGTGAGGGAGAGTAAGGAGTTGAAGATGATACCAAGGTTGTGAAGCTTGATGACTGGGAGGATGGTGGTGTCCCGGAAAGTTCAAAAGAGGGTTGTGTATTGGGGGAAAGATAATAGAGTGAGATCTGTGAGGCAGATTGCAACTCATCCAGTCAGCTCATTCTGTGGGACTCACTGTGTCCCACCAAAAACGAAGAGGGTGGAGATGGGTCTCATCATCTACTGGGGTTGGCACCAGGCTATCCACGAGGAATAGGACTAGCTGAGGTTGCAGCCATGGGGTGATGGGGTGGGGGTGGGTGTCGGATGTGGGTATGATGCAGGTAGATGAGGGAGTATTCTCAAGGGCATCTGTCCAGATATTGATGCTGTATCCAGGCTGAATTTAGGTTATAACCTTCCTGAGGAACCTACTCTAAAGCAGAAGGGGTGAGGATGGGCGTATAGTGATGAGAACAGATAGAATAGGCATGGCCTTGGGTGAAGGGAGCGTGGTGACTATAAAGGAGACAAGGCCTTCAACTTGAGTATGCATGTGGCATAGTGCCTGGTACTTCATAAGTACTTATTCCCTTCCCTTCCCTCTTTAAAGGAAAGATAACTATATTATTATACTTTAAACAGGTGGGCTCTGGAGAGCGAGTCAGTACAGGTGTCTCAGCCTCAGGTTTATCTCATAGTGTTTAACCTACAGAATAAGATTTGGTGACATATTGCAAATGAGGGCAGTGATTAATGTGAACCTGACTGTGTTTGTAGATACTTCAGTGTAAACAGGAGCATTTGGCTTCTTTTTCTTTTTTAACTCAGGGGATAGCATTTCATAGACTATAGCATACTGTAGAGAGATGGGCAGATCAGATGTTTTATGTCTAATTTAACAAGGCACTGATGCTCTGAGAATTTAAACAGGAAAAGTTTTGGATCTCACTAAGGCCAGAACCAGTTGTCTATAAAAAGAAGTTAGATTGACGCTGTTAATTTTTAAAAATATCATAGTCATTTTTGGACACATCAATCTATCCCTCTTGTAACAAAAAACAAAGCAAAAAAACAGCTAAGTAAAAAATTCAGTGACTTTGTTTGACCAGGTGTGCTATCCACACCCATAGTTCGCTTATCTTTAATTTGGATAATAAGAAGTCAGAACTGGAGGGACCTCAGAGATTCCAACCTCATTTAACAAAATCAGGAAACAAGCCCAGAAAGGGGAAATAACTTGCTATCTTACCCAGGTTAGAAACCTTCTAAGCTCTTCATTTTATATTGAGAAATCTTTAATGCCGGAAACCACCCCCATCCCCCAATAACTGTGTGGTGACACTGGGAGAAATTTATACACTTAGCCCTGGGGGCTCAAGAGTCAGTTTAGCTGAAATAGGGATAGTTGGCCAGTACAAGGTCTTCCTATCTAATGCTCAAAATGGACTGTGAATGGGTCTTTCTGCATAAAGAGAAAGGATTTTCATTTGAAATTTTTCCTTTTAATTACGAACTTGACAGATATCAACAAACACAAATATTTCCCACTTCAGGGAAGTGCATATGTCCATGACTCTCTACTGCACTTAGCTTGTTTTTTAAAAAGGTCTATTTTAGCTTCGCCCTATTAGTTGCCACATTGCCCTGCTGGTCTTTGTTCCTTCTGAACCTCCAGCTCTCTTTAATTTCATTTGGATGTTTTTTCTTCCTTTTTGGGGGGAGGGGGGAGGTGTACTGTCATTGGCCACCTTCTCCCCTCCTCTCCATAACAGACAAGCAAACCAAGAAAGCAATACACATATTTTTTAGTGTCTGAATCTATATACTTCATTCGGTACCTCAGGTTCACCATCTCTCTATTGAGGGGTAAGAAGTATCCTTCATTAGCCTTCTGTAGTCCTGATTACTTACTATACTGATCCAGTCCTTAGTATTTCACAGTGTTTATTTTTATAGTGTTTTATTTATCGTATAAATTGTTCTAATTCTACTCACTTCACTGCAGTAGTTCACCCAATGTTCTTTTAGGTTGAATAGATCGCTTTTGTCATTTAAATGAGGATTATATGAGATAATATATGTAAAGTTCCTTCATATTAAGATACTATGTAAATTTTGCTGTTAGTATTTTTCTTAGGTCACAGCGATGTCCTATTACATTCCTCTGCCATAATTTGTTTAGCCATTCCCCAATTGATGGACATCTACTTTGTGTATAAAAAAATATTACCACCAACATTTTTGTGCATTTAGATCCATTTTCGGTGTCTTTGATCATGCTAGAGTACGCCTAATAGTGGAATTGCTAAGTGAAAGTCAGTTTAGCTCCATGTTCCTATTTAAAGTGGTTAGGTAAACTTACAGCTCTACCAGTGCTACAAGCGTGTGCCTGTTCTCCCACAGCCCTGCCAACAATTTCCATTTTCCTTTTTCGGTTGTCTTTGCCAAAATTATAGGTATGAGGTAGAGACTCAGAGTTATTTTAGTTTGCATTTTTCTTATTACTAATGATTTTATGCATTCTTCCTTAGAGTTGTCTGATAACTTGCATTTCTACTTGTTCACATTCTTTGACCACTTATCTGTTGGGAGGATGACTCTTATTCGTATATTTGTGTCAATTCCTTATACTACTTTATCAGAGAAATTTACTAGAAACGTTTCTCCCCCTCAGTTCACTGCTTCTCCTCTAAACCTGCTTTGGTCTTGTTTGTGCCAAATTTATTTAATTTTATGTCATCAAAACCACTTGCTTTATCTCCTGTGCTCCTTTCTATCCCTTATTTGGGCAAGAAATCTCCTCTGCCCCATAACTGTGAAAGTTATCTCCTTTCCTTGAATTTGTGTATAATATGACTGTTTATAGCTATATCACTAACCACTTATACTTTATTAGGATATGTAGTGTTGGATGTTGAGATCAGCCTAATTAATTAATCAGATTGCTTTTAATTTTTCTCACCAGTTTTTGTCAAATAGTGAATCCTTAGTTGGAGTCCTTGGGTATATCTAATACTTATTAGGCTGCTCTGTTTGATTGCTTAAAAGCATCATGTACCTAATCTGTTGCACTGGTCAATTCTTCTATTTTTTAACCAGTAACAAATCATATTGATGACTTGGATTTCATAGTATATTTTGAGAACTGGTACTGATAAGATACCCTTTCTTTCCTACTTTTTTTTCATAGTAAAGCTAAGGTTACTTGCCTTATTCAAATACTCCCCTTTCCAATTAGATATCTATGTGAGTCTGAATTTTTTTTCAGCTAAGAAAACATTGAATAGAATTGAATGCAGAAGCAAACAGAAGAATCTAGGTATATAATATTAAGCCAGACATTAAAGAGCTTTGCAATAATATGTAAAACAAAATTCTTCTCACTAGTTACTTTGAAAATAGTTATTTTTCTTAAAAATATTATTGTATTAACATAATGTGGGCTTATTTGGTATTTTAATTAATTAATATTTAAAATCATTCTACCAGCTTTAATTTCTATTATAGTAAATATCAATGAATATAATGCACATAAACAAAAGTTCTTTTAGGTCCTCGATAATTTTTAAGAAGTAAAGAGACCAAACATTTTGAAAACAACTAATTCCTTGAGGTGGCAAACTCTAAACCCACTGGCCACAAGTTTCCAGCAAATGTCCTAGAACCGGATTAAAAATATAACTGGGAAGTCTTTAACAAAATAAAATACAACACAGTATAGATAATGTTCATTTGTGGTTGTCCAAATCAATACAGCCAGCAGAAATCTAGCTTCTATATGAATTTGACTTTACTCCTAGAAACCAGCTTCATTAACAAATGAAAATGAAAAATGAGCTAGCCAAATTTTAGTCTTGTACCTGTCAAGGGAGATAGTTTATTATACCAGATCAAAATCAACAAAGATGCAAGTCAAACTTTCCCTGGTTTGGAAACCAGTTAAAGCTTGCCCTTTTCCTCTTTGCAGCTGGTGGCTTAGGTCCAGAGCAAACTTCACAATCAATCATCTGACATCTTTGTTGACTTTCCTGCAAAGAGGGCTAGTAGTTCTGTTAATGAATAGGAAACATATGGTGATTTTCTGAAGACTGGTGTTTTGTGGGTTCTGAAGCCAAATGGTTCTTTAAAAAAAAAACACAACACATTTATATTGCACTTACTGTGTGTGCTAAACATCTTATAATTTTAACTCATTAGATCCTCACAACAACCCTGGGGGGTAGGTACTGTTATTATCCCCATTTTATAGAAAAGGAAACTGAGACAAACAGATTAAATAACCTGCCCAGGGTCACACGGCTTATACGCATCTGAGGCTGAATTTGAACTCAGGCTTTTTCAGACTTCAGGCCTTGCTTGCTCTGTGTCCATTGCCCCACCTAGCTTCCTCAGAAAGAAGGATGAAAACTTTGGCTGGGTAGGCCAGTTGAAGTTAGTGAAACAGATTAAGGGATTAAGGAGCAAGAAATAGATATTTTAGAAACTTGGGATATATATATTTTTATTTTATTTCAAAAATTGGAATATATATCACTGTCCCTCTCATGTTTCTGGCAGTCACTAATACTAATGAAGTTTTAGGCTACTTTAATGGGATGGCAAACATTCTGAACAAGGCGGGGTTGGACTCCATCCACTATATTGTGTTCATTTCTGTGCACTGACCAAATGGATTAATAAATGCATAAATGTTTGTGAATTTTAGAAGGAACTTTGATAAATTGAAGTGAGTCCAGAGGAGAATGATGGAGATGACAGAATCATGGGATTTAGAGCTGGAAATGACTTTAATTCCCCTTCCGCCCACTCCCCTTGTGCCTTCCACCCTTGCCTTACAAATTTTACAAATTAAGGAACTGATGCTTTCCCAAGGTCGCATAAACAAACTGTTCCTTCTCACAGGCTGCTGTATGGTACATGAGGAAGTCACACAACCTTGATCTGTGGGCGCACTACAGATTTTAAATGATCTAATCTCAACCTGGTCTTTACTATCACAGGGCAGTCTTTTTACTTCATAATTATTCTCTATAATACTTTTCCAAGAAGATACTTTACTCTCTTCCCCATACTGCCTTAAGATTTCCCCATCTCAGACTTACTGAGCAAATGAGACCATTAGCCATGGTACCCCTCTTCTCTCCCTTTTTACTTTTAAAAATTCCTTGACACCTTCATCTCTTCTTGCTCCCCTCTGATGAAGAGGTGATTTTTCTCTTTTTCAAGATCATCCTTTCTATTTGTAACATTGATCCCATTCCCTCCTGACTTATCCAGCATATCACCCCCATGATCATTGCCTTTCTGTTTTCCTAATCTACACTGTCTCTGACTAGTTGCTATTTCCCTGCTGTCTATAAACATTCTCAGGTTTCCCCCACAAAAACTAAAAAAAAAACAGCCTTAGGACTATTCCCTCCGGTTATTGTCTGAATTCTCTCCTCCCTTTTAACAGCTGAATTCCTAGAAAAAACAGCCTTCACTTTCTGCCCTCCCTCTTAGATCTGCTGTGCAATCTGACTTCCGTCCACTTACTCAACTGAGGCTGCTTTCTACAAAGCACCCAGCAGCCTCTTAATTGGCAGATCTAAAGACTTTGGCACAGTCCTTTTCCTTTGACTTTCTTGTGGGTATCATGAAAAATGCAAAGGAATATTGATCTCACTTATGGGCTTAACACTGGCCAAAACCCAAAACATCTGGGCCGGTTCTATTGGCTGACTATTGACCTGTTTGTATTGCGCAATCAGCATGGTAGCTGTTTCCCAGAACTTAAGACAAAAATAATAATTCTGTTTCTATGGAAAAGGCAGGGTTTCTGTGAAAATCCTGAAGAATGAGATTGAATCCTAGAGGAAACCTTGGCCATATTTGTTTATCCAAGGATTTGAGGATGACTCAACATGAGACATCAGGCAGCTCAGTCTTAGCTTATCTATTTAAGCACGTGAATGTGCCATAGCCAGGCTTATCTGTGTAAGCCACATATTTCACCCGTAGAATAGTGGCACTATACTGAGAGCCTTGGAAAGTCCCAGAATCACAGGATTTTTTTAGAGCTGGAAAAGGATGTTAGGAGCCATCTAAGATATCTCTTGCATTTTACCAAAAAAAGATAAGGAAAGAAAGAAACAGGCTCAGAGAGGGGAAGTGGAATAATAAAACTCTCCTGGTCCTCCTCCCAGTCCAATGTTCTTTCCTTAAAAAAAAAAAAAGTTTAATTCATGCCTTTTTTTGTTTTACATAATAGCTATTTTTCAGATATTCCACCCCCTCTCCCAACTCTATTGTAATAAATAAGCAATAACCCATACAACAACTGCATCAGCCAAAGTATGAAATATTCTGCACCTGCAGTCTTGAGACTTCTCTAGTGACTTGGGAGAGGTGTTTCTAATTTTTTTTAGAATGATAGACCTCAGTTGTTAGTTTGGGATTTTACGTGTTTCTTTCTTTTTCATTAGGTCCTAATTCATTTTGTTTTCGTTGTTTAGTCATGTCTCACTCGTCATGACCCCGTGTGGGGTTTTCTTGGCAGACCTTGGAGTGGTTTGCCATTTCCTTCTCTAACTCATGTTATAGATGAGGAAACTGAGGCAAACAGGGTTAAATATTTTGCCCAGGGTTATGCAGCTTGTAAGTGTATGAGGCCAGATTTGAACTCAGGAAGATGAGTCTTTCCGACTGCAGGTCCAACACTCTATCCACTACACCACCAAGCTGCTCGTCCTGATTCATTACTTCCCATCTTAATGTTTTAAAATGCCAGCTTTGTTTTTTTCTTAGAAAAAAAAATTTTTACAGAGAAAATGAAATAACAATAATAGCCATTATTTATATAGCACTTTAAGGTTAGCAATGCATTTTACAGATATTATCTCATTTTATTGTTACAGCAGCCCTGGAAGGCAGATGTATTATTATCCCTGTTTTACAAGTGAGGGAACTGAGGCTCAGAACAGTCATGGGATTCGCCCAGCTATTGTCAGAGGCCAAATTTAAATTCATGTCTCTTCTCATTGAATCATCATTGAACTCCTTTTCGGAAATATTCATAGGATTATGGGATCATGGATTTTTTTTTCTCCCTTTACTGGTATTCAGCAGGCTGGAAGAGTAAACCAGTAGATGATGCGATAACTAAGAATATCAGAGAATAGGTAAACTTACCAGCCTTAGCATTTAATCATCACTGTAAGGGAATACAATCCAGCAAGCTTTTATTATGCTCCTACTATATACCAGCTACGATGCTAGGTACTAAGGATGCAAAAAAAACCTAAATAGTCCCTATTCTCAAGCAAATTTCATTCTGCCGAGGGTGATGACTGGGTAGTGGTAAAGGGGAGTAGTTTTCAATTACCTCAAAGATTGTTTAATGAAATCTAAATTAAAATGACATGAGATGGTAAAGTCACTGGAAGTCAGTCAATAAACATGAAGCACCTACTATGTGCTACTATACTAAGCACTAGACTATACCTAGAGTAAACCCTCTAGAAACCAACCGTGTATTTGAAGTCAGTAGGATGTTTGTACAGAAATAGTGGTGGTAGCTAATGGCTGTCTTTTATAGAGCTCTTTTAAAGTTTACAAAGAGCTATCTTCATAGTGTCCCAGGGCAAGTGGTAGTATATTCATTTGACAGAGTTCAGAAAGGTTAAAATAATTGCCCTGGGATCACATCGCTAGTAAGTAATCAATCTTGTACTTGAGTCTGAGTCCCTTGATTCCAAATTTTGTATTCTTTCTATTACACCCTCTCGCCTGGTAGCTTTTCAGAATTTGCTAGAGTGAGTAGAGTTTTCTTCTCTTCTGATGCTGTGGAGGTCGCTTGCCTGGCCCTTTAGGATTAGTGTCTTGTGGAATCATCCATCCCCCTCATCTCTGATCCTGACCCTAGGGCCCATCCTCTGTACCTTTAATGTTTGAGTCAATTTGATGGGTTTTGCCTTAGGCCTTTTGAGCAGGCATCCATCCATAGGCTCATAAATTTAGCACTAGAATTGCCCTTGAAGGCCATGTGGGCCTACTTCCTCATTTCACAGATGGGACGTTGGAGATTGAGGTCTAGTAGGAGTAGTAATGGTAGATAGTAAGTGAACTCAGGTGCCCTGACTTTAAATGTCCGCTTTCTATCAAACTACATTCATTTGGTAAGAGGGAACGCTAATGTGGTGATGCCCTCACTTCCTTGAAGACTCTAATTAAGTTTTTTCTCTTGGGGAAATTTTAGACTAAGCCTGATTTCCTAGCCCTACCTTTCCCCTACTTCCCCTCCTACATCTGCCATAGTGATACTATAGTTATCTACCAGAAACCACTACCCAACATGGCAGGAATTGGTACCTCCTCACATGCCCCTGCCTACTGAAGAGGATGGATCAGAACCCAGACTTGTAGCTATCAAAAGATTTACAGTCAGAACGTTCTAAGTATTTGTTACTTACATTTATGTATATGTTGATTCAGTATCTGGCACATGTTAGGTGTTTCAAAAATGTTCATTGATTGGTTGCTCTGTCAGTGTCAGTGGGAGAGCAATATATCTACCATGTTTTATGGTAAAGCAATATAATCTGTTGCATGAAAAATGAGGTATAGGTAAGTCATAGAACCGAGACTTAGCAGGAAGCTTAGACATCAGTCACCCAGTCCAAACCACTCATTTTATAGAGGAGTTCCAGGACACACATGTGGTAGTAGTAATAGAGATCCAGATTTGAACTTGGGTCCTTGGATTTCATATCTAGCGTTCATTTCTCTATATCACTCCAAGGCAGTTAAGTACACTGATCCATGCCTGAAAGGTCACACGGGTACACCCCTTTTCCTCCAAGTGTTTATATTCCATTCTTCTTAGCTGTGCCAGCCCTCCTGATGGTTATTTAACCTTTTTTTTTTTTTAAATAAGGACAGAAAATGTCTTCCTGACCTTCTAGTGCCGCCTCTTAATTCTTTGTACCTTCCCAGGTTCTGAAACACTGGAAAAGGTTAAAAGGATAAGAGAAGCTGCCAGTTGTGATGTGGTTTACAATGTCACCAAGGACATCATGTTGAATCAACATCTCGGCTTGCTCTGAGTTGCTTAATCTGTATTTATCTGTCGAAATAGCTTTTTTTTTTTTGACAGTTGAGAAAACCGCCTTAGCTAAGGGGGTGATTGTTTCATTTCATTTCACCAGCCAACCATAGATAATAATTGATCAGCCTGTGGTTTCAGAGTCTCTCAGTCTAAGCAGGGGTTTCTTGTTTTCTTACAAACAGTAGCACGATGCAGGTGCCATTTTTAAATGACAGAACATTTTTAGGTTTTGACTTGTGATGAGACTGTTTAGTAGCTTCTAATTAATTAAAACGTTGTTAGATGGATGTTGAAAGCTCATTTATTCTTAGGTCTAGATTCAAATTAAATGTATATTAAGCACTTTCTCTGTGTTGGTACTGTGCCAGGCCCTAGGGGACATAGAAAGATGAAATCAGACACAGATCTTACAGGCTAATGAGGAGAGAAGACATATATTAGCTATTAACTGTAAAACAAAGAGCTATGAGGTTTTCGAGGCTGGAGAGATCACTTGAAACCATCAAGATTTAGAGGGTGGGGGGAGGATTAGTTTAGGCTCCATGGAGAAGGAGAACTTGGGCCTGGGTGTTGAAGGGACTTCTCTAGGTAGCATCCCCTCATAGTAGCATGCCCTCTGTGCAAAATACTTAACTTGCACATAAGAGATAGTATAAGAAGGACCAGGTATGTCAATTGTCTCAATTTTCATAAGAGCTTTAAAAAGAATTGAAAAAAACTTTTATTTTTTACAATTTTACTATAATTTGCCATAATTTCACCTATTTGTGCAAATTTATTTTTTAAAATATTTGCTTGTTTTTTGTTACATTTTAAGTTCCAAACTGTCACCCTCCCTCCCTACCCACACTAGAGAAAGCCACTGTTTGATACAGATGTGTGTGTGCGCGCGCATGCACATGTACACTATAACTATGTGTATTTTTATTTATCAGTTTTTTTTTCTGGAGAAGGATAGCATCTTCCTTCATAGGTCCTTTGCAACTGTACTTTTAAAAACATTTTAAAAATACATTAAAAAAATTACAAATATGTATTGTAATTTTACTTTGAAATAAAAATTTCCATCCTACTACCTCTAGTATGTGCAGATATACTGTACAATTGATGGTTATTTACATGTAACTTATTTCCTTTGTAGGCTTATGTACTTGATTCCATACATTTAAACTCATGTTTCTGAGACAGCTAGGCGGCTGAGGCAGCTAGACTGTGCACTGGATAGAATGCTGGGCTTGGAGTCAGGAAGACCTGAGTTCAAATCCATCTTCAGACACTTATTAGCTGTGTAACCCTGGGCAAGTCACTTAACTTCTGTTTGCCTCAATTTTCTCAACTGTAAAATTGGAATAATAACAGTATCTACCTCAAGGGGCTTTGGATTAAATGAGATAATATTTGGAAAGCACTGAGGCCTGGAATACAGTAGTTGCTAAATAAATGCTTATTCCCTTCCCTCTCACCTCCCCTTCCTGGTTTTTAAGGCTGTGATTCAGAGCTTAGCAAAATGCTTTACAGAGAATAGGTTTCTAGCAGATACTTGCTAAATGAATAGATTCTTGAATTCTGTGGCCATTGCAAGATGATTTCCTTTCAGCTAAGGAGGTAACTCATAAATAAAGAGAAGGGGAAAATGAGAGAAACTTATAACCCTTTCCCTTGTTCTGTTCCAATGGTTGTTAACCAGTGACTGCCTCAGTTTCCCCACTCTAGTGGCACCACTTCGTGAACCCAGTTTCATATCTTTATGGAGTACTTGAAAGGTTCTTCATTCCTCTCTCAGTTACTGAACATTTATTAAGCACCGACTATGTGACAGGAACTGTGCTTAGTGTTGTAGGAAGGAGTTTGGCTGTCGTTAAATTGGCTGACTTTTAGCTTTAACCTTGGAAGTTGGGGGTGGGGGTGGGGAAGAGGCTGTGACTTTATGATGAGTCAAAATGAAGAAGGGGGCTTATGAAATGTTTTCTCCCTGCCCTTTCAGAGTTTTGGAAGTACTAGCACCGTGACCCTTCCTGAGACCCTGCTGTTTGTTTCGACTTTGGATGGAAGTCTGCATGCGGTGAGCAAGAGAACAGGCTCAACGAAATGGACTTTGAAAGAAGGTAATTTGGAGTTCACCCCTGGGATGAGATGGGCATTTTGTTGGACTGCTGGGGAAAAAGTAAACAGTGGTGAACCAAAGATGCTTCATAAAGGAGAAAGGGAGTGGTGGTGAGGAGATGGAAAAGTGCTGAAGATGATTTAACGGTAGTCAACACTGGTTTAATTACTGTCTGGTGCATGAAAGATTGTATGCATTGCATATTTAGAATGTGATTGATTCTGTTTGCTTCTGTCTAACCTTTGTGTTTGTATAACTACTACTGTGGCTTTTTAAAATAATAGATTTGTCTGGTTAGATTTTATAAAAGTGCTTTTAATTTTTTTTTTCAAAAAATTTATCTATTTATTTTTAGTTTTCCACATTCATTTCTACAAGATTTTGAGTTCCAAATTTTCTCCCTATCTCTCCCCTTCCTCCACCCCAAGATACCATACATTCTGATTGCCCCTTCCCCCTGTCTGCCCTCTTTCTATCACACTCCTCCCTTCCCTCATCCCCATTTCCTCTATTTTCTTGTAGAGCAAGATAGATTTCTATACCTCATTACCTGGATTTCTTATTTCCCCAGTTGCATGTAAAAACAATTTTTAGCATTTTAAAACTTTGAGTTCCAACTTCTCTCCCTCCCACCCCACCCATCCCCACTGAGAAGGCAAGCAATTCAATACAGGTTATACATGTGTAGTTATACAAAAGACTTCCATAAAAGTCAGGTTGTGGAAGACTAACTATATTTCCCTCCATCCAATCCTGCCCCCCATTTATTCTATTCTCTCTTAACCTTGTCCTTCCCCAAAAGTATTTACTTCTAATTGCTCCCTCCTCCTATTTTCCCTGCCTTCTATCATCCTTCCTCATACCCCACTTATCCCTTTCTCCCCTACTTTCCTGTAGTGTAAGATAGAGTTTCACACCAAATTCAGTGAGCATGTTATTCCCTCCTTAAGCCAAATGTGATGAGAGTAAGCTTCACTCTTTCCCTCTCACCTTCCCACTTCTCCCCTCCATTGAAAAAGCTTTTTCCTGCCTCTTTTATGAGAGATATTTTGCCCTATTCCATTTCTCCCTTTCTCCTCCCAATATATTCTTCTCTCACTCCTTAATTTTATTTTTTTAGGTATCCCTTCCTATTCAACTCACCCTGTATCCTCTGTCTATATGTATATAATCCCTCCAACTACCCAAACACTGAGAAAAGTTTCAAGTTTATCTTTCCCTGTAGGAATGTAAACAGTTCAACTTTAGTAAGTTCTTTATGATTTCTTTTTCCTGTTTACTTTTTCATGTTTCTCTTGATTCTTGTGTTTGAAAGTCACATTTTCTATTCAGCTCTGGTCTTTTCATCAAGAATGCTTGAAAGTCCTCTATTTCATTGAATGATCATTTTTTCCCCTGTAGTATTATACTCAATTTTGCTGAATAGGTGATTCTTGGTTTTAATCCTAGCTCCTTTGCCTTCTGGAATATCATATTCCAAGTCCTTCGATCCCTTAATGTAGAAACTGCTAGATCTTGTGTTATTTTGACTGTATTTCCACAAAACTTGAATTGTTTCTTTCTGGTTGCTTTTAATATTTTCTCCTTGACCTAGGAACTCTGGAATTTGGCTACAATATTCCTAGGAGTTTTTCTTTTTGGGTCTCTTTCAGGGAGTGATCATCTAGTTCTAGTTCTAGAATATCAGGGCAATTTTCCTTGATAATTTCATGAAAGATGATGTCTGGACTTTTTTTTGATGATGTCATGGCTTTCAGGTAATCCCATAATTTTTAAATTGTCTCTCCTGGATCTATTTTCCAGGTCAGTTGTTTTTCCAGTGAGATATTTCACATTGTTTGCTATTTTTTCATTCCTTTGGTTTTGTTTTATAATTTTTTGATTTTTCATAAAGTCATTAGCTTCCATCTGCTCCATTCTAATCATTCAGGAATTATTTTCTTCAGTGAGCTTTTGTATCTTCTTTTCATCTCTCCAGTTCTGCTTTTTAGGGCATTCTTCTCCTCATTGACTTTTTGAATCTCTTTGCCATTTGGATTAGTCTTGTTTTTTAAGGTGTTATTTTCTTAAGCATTTTTTGGGTCTCCTTTAGCAAGCAGTTGACTCCTTTTTCATGATTTTCTTGCATCACTCTCATTTCTCTTCACAATTTTTGCTCTACTTCTCTTACTAGATTTTCAAAATCCGAGACCAATTCATATTTTTCTTGGAGGCTTTGGATGGAGGAGCTTTGATGAAGGAACTTTGTTTTCTTCTGTTTGCATGCTTTGGTCTTCCTTGTTACCAAAGGAAGATACTATCATCTGATTCTTTTTCCACTTTTTGCTCATTTCCTCAGCCATTTACTTGACTTTTGAGCTCTTTGTCAAGGTAGATCTCTGCTTCCAGTTGGCTTGGCGGGGTGTACTGTCAGCCGCTTGATCCCCCCAACAATCTGTGAGCCTGGAGCTCCAGAAACAGTCGTGCCTCTGCCCCTGGATGCTGCTGGGGCTGCTGTGGGCTCCTCCAACCCCTCCCCACTCTGCTGCCCTGAGGCTGGGGCCTGACCACTCCACTCTCCTGCACTGGTTCCACAGGCTTTTCTCACTGACCTTCCAGTTTGTCCAGTGTTTTGGGGTCATGAAGTCTGAAAACCACCACTGGTGTGAGAGATTCAGTCTCCCCAAGGCCTGCTGAGTTCCCCGCTGTGCACTGGTGGCCTCCACTGGACTGCGCTCTGCTCCCAGTATGGTGTGATAGACACTTCCCAGTGACCTTCCAGGCTGTCTTGGGCTAGAGATTTGCTTCACTCTGTCATTCTGTGGGTTCTGCAGTTCCAGAATTTGTTTAGAACCATTTTTTACAGGTATTTCACTGGGCTTAGGGGCAGCGTTTTAGAAAGTGCGTGCTAGTGCTCCGCCATCTTGGCTCTGCCCGTTTTAATTTTTTAAAGTATATTTTATTCCTGCTTTTTTTGGCCCTTTACAATATTATCATTTCACAGACTAGTTAGCTGTGTGACCCTCAACAAGAGACTTGTCTGTCTCTCGAATTCCTTTTGAATCATCATCTTGGCTTGCTCTGAGTGGCTTAATCTCCATTTATCTGTCAAAACAGCTTTTTTGTGTGTGTGGGGGGAGGCCACAGATCATAATAGCACCAATCTCTCAAAATTTTTTGAAGTCAAAATGAGATAACATTTGTAAAGCACTTAGCACAATGTAGGTTTTGTTCATGACCCTGTTTTGGGTTTTCTTGGCAGAGATACTGGAGTGGTTTCCTTTTTCCTTCTCCAGCTTATTTTACAGATGAAGAAACTGAGGCAAACAGGGCTAAGTGACTAGTCCAGTAAGTGTCTGAGGCTGGATTTAAACTCAGGTCTTCCTGATTCCTAGTGCTGTATCCATTAAACCACTTAGATGCCCATTTGGCACATAGCATAATACTTATTTCCTTCCTTTCTACATCCTTCCTTTTTCTCTTCATCCCTACTTTTTTCCTTCCTTTCTTGTCCTCCTTATATACAGTTAAGTAAAAGAAACACATGGACCACGTTTGACATTGTATGCCTCATTTCATACCTGTAGTCTACCACCTCTCTCCAAAGAGAAGATGTGTTCCATCAGTCCTCCCAAGGCAAGGTTGGCCATTATAATGACCTGAACTCCTCTTTCTTTAAGTACTGTTTTCTTTTACATTGTTGTGGTCATTGTATATGTTGTGCTCTGAGTTCTGCTGATGTTGTCTTTTGTCTCTTCCTTTGCTAAGCTTTTGAAAATGTCAATGCAACAATATTCAATAATATTAATATACCACTATTCCTTCAACTGTTCCCCAATCAATGAGCTCCCATTTTTGTTTCCAGAGGTTTTTTTGCTATCACAAAAAATGTTGCTGTAAATGCCTTGCTACATATAGGACCTTTCTCTCTTGGACCTTTTTGGGTATATGCCCAGTAATAATGCCAGGGTCAAACAGGATCGGAACAGTTCGATGACATTTCTTGCATTATTCCAGATTGTTTTGTTTTCTTTTAAAATTTTTGTTGATCTTGTCAATTTTTATACCACCTTCATTTCCAAATATGTCTCCTAGTGCAAAGAACCATTCCTTTTCATGGAAAAGAAAAAGACAAGCGAGGGGGAAAAAGGCAGTTCACTGAAGGATGAAAAGTAAAATAGAGCTTGCTGTGTTTAACTTAGCTTTCTTTAATTTTCCATCTTTTAAACCTATCCGTATAACTGTGGTGACATTTGGAGATGTTTCAGAGAAATGGGAGAATTATATTTGATCCATGGAGTTGTTTTCCTAAGAAAAGTCATGCCAGGCCTAGGTTTAGGGGCTTTCAGAATATTTCCTGATCTTGGCCCCAGGCAATGGTCCATTCAGGCTGTTCTTTTCTTTTTTCCTCCCCAGCTCTGATCTCTGACTACTTATCTTCTTAAGCACAGAGAGTGTTCTTTTATCAAAAAAATAAATGTCCTTACTAGCATTCTCAAAAGAAAAACATTTACAAACTTCAAAAAGTTGCTGCACATACTCTGAGCTCATCAATGACCATCCCAGTTGCCACGCATATGTCTGATGAAAGAGGGACTTGCCTGACCTCTTGCTGCATGATGCTGGTGGTCTTAGGTGGGCTCGGTGGTCCTAGTAAGCAAAGTTGCTAATATTAGTAACAAGTTAATATTAGTAAACTAAACAAGTTACTAAATTAAAACAAGTTACTAACTAGTAAACTGAATGAGTAAACAAGTTACTAGTTAACAAAAATTACGAATATTCTTAAGGATGAGTGCCCAGGGAAGGGCTGTGCACAGACCATCACAGTGGTCTGAGCAACCTCTGAGTTCTGAATTGTGTTAACGTGTGCTCTGCATTAGACATGAAAACCTTTTGACAGTAGTCCAACTAAACTGGATTTCTTTCTTTTGATTTCCTTTCTCTGCAAAAGGTTGAAAATCATTATGCCCAAAAGAGTGACGTGGGAACATCTTTTTTTTTTTTTAATTTGACTGGATCTGTGATTTTTGGAGTTTCCTATGAGGAACCGCCCTCTACCAATACAATGGGCACCTTCTTTGAAATTTAAGATTTTAGCAAATTGAAATGCTGAGATGTTCAGTGATTTGCCTGGGCCATGCAGGTGGTATGTCTCAGAAGGGAGTCTTGAGCCCAGGTCTTTCAGCAGAATATTTCAAAGTGTTCTCTAGCCAGATAAATTTCACACAGTGAGAAAGCTGTGGAGGAGGGAAAAGCAACAACACAAGGGTTCCTCTCTTCTTTAGGCCTAAGCCAGGGTGTTCTATCCATAAAGGATGAAAGTAAGTTGGAAAAAGGAAAGGCATCTATAGAGGTAGACTATATGCTGATACACACACACACACACACACACATACATACATACATTTATACATACAAGTTATACACACACATATACATATATACATACAAATTATGCACACATATACATACAAATTATATACACACATACATACATATATACACACAAATTATACACACATATATACATATATACATACAAATTATACACACATACATACAAATTATATATACACATATACATACATACATATATACATACAAATTATACACACATATACATACATATATACATACAAATTATACACATATACATACATATATACATACAAATTATATACACACATATACATACATATATACATACAAATTACACATACACACACACACACACATGCTGATGAATTCCTCTAGAATTCATCTGGAGGTTGGCTCCTCCAGAAACTAGGGGGAAGCTTGGGAGACAGCCAGAGGAGAATAAACCCATTTTTCATACTAAACAGTCATCACATTTTTTAAAAATACATCCACAGTTCTGTATTAGTATTTTAGAGGGATAAAATATCTCTAACATGGACATTTTCTCCCAGCACCTTCGCTATTCATACAACAAAAAGCTGCGGTTTTTAAAGAAACTATTACAAACATCTTCCCCAATGCAATACCTTGAGCACTGCCCCTGTGTCTCCTCTTGTTTACTATACTCAGCTCAATATAGTAATTTTCTTTCTTTGAGATTCCAGAGCTTGCCTCTTAAAGGAAGAATTTGAGAAATCTAATTAAGGCCATTGACATGAGTGAAGGTTTCACTTATTCCAGATTTCATTTTTTCTAGGAGAAAAAGCTGAGTGTGCGAGTTGTGTAGCAGCAGGTTGATTTTAACCACTTAACCCAGGTTTTGTCCCGGATGTGGCTATGCTGATGTGTATTTCTTAGTGTTTTGAACCTTCTTGGTGTAGCCTTTCCAAGCAATGAAAACCGTAAATCTCATGGAATTTGCTTTTAAAAGCAGGGAGCATTTTTAGACTGAGATGTCCACTTGGAGCAGAGTGTGTCAGGTCTGTGATATGTAACAGAAGGGGCAGCATTTCTCACTTAACTCTGAGGGCTTGTTGTGCTGTGGAGTTGAAAGGGACCTCCACACTTCCACCTTGTGCTCCTGGTTCTGCCCTCTGGGGGCCAGGCTGACCCTTCCTGGCAACTTCAGTTCCTTTGGATGTTTTCACTTTCTGGAATGATACTGGGATAATAACAGAAGCCAAACTCAAATTTTAATGACTGCATCAGAATTACATTTGAAGCTTCAAAACATCTCTTCAGGAAGCCTTTGTCTTGAAAATGGATATGGATGCCTGTGCCCTCGGGACTCTGAAACTAAAGACTAAAGGGAGTGCTAATGTTCCAACTCAGGGTAGCTAGACAGTGCAATGGATAGAGTTTCTGGACTGGAGTTATAGGAAGGCCTGAATTCAAATCTGGCCTCAGGCAATTACTAGCAGTGTGACCCTGGGCAAGTCACTTAACCCTGTTTGCCTTAGTGTCCTCATTTGGAAAATGAGCTGGAGAAGGAAATAAGAAATTATTCCAGTACCTCTGCCAAGAAAACCCCAGATGGGGTCATGGAGAGTCGCACATGACAGAACAACAAATCTTGCTCCAACTCACTGGGACACGTTCTAGTGTAGTCAGAGCATAGAGAGTCCATTTAATGATTCTCAAAAACTGATGCTATGGGTTTTATTCTTGAGTCTCCAAGTTGACAGTTTTTCCCTAGCTCTGACTATGGTAGGGAACACTGTTTTCAGCATTGGGTATACAAAGAAAGCCACAGAGAAGTCTGTCTAGCACATACTTTTCTCTGTCAGTCAGATGTGTTTCTCACAACTGGAGGTCACTTTCAACAGCAGTGGCGGGTTCCCTCTACCATGGAGCTTTGGTTTAATTGTTTTTTGGAGACTAAATGTGAATTCTTAAATCTCACCACACTCTTTCTGAGCCACCACTGAGTATGCAAGAAAGAGTACTGGACCTGAAGTCAGTACGGCTTGGGTTCCAATCCTGCCTTTGACACTTAATACCTGGCTGATTAAGAGCAAGTTATATATTCTCTCTGAGTTTGTTTGCTCATGTGTAAGGCAGGGACAATAATAGAGCCTGCTTCACTGGTTTGTAGCGAGGATCAAATTAGATAACATATAAATTATTTTGCAAACTTAAAGCATTATATCTGTTTTGGGAGGCTGTTGTTATTATGTAACTGAGGAAATTTTTCTTGTTACTGTTCACTTATTTCAGTCATGTCCAGTTCTTGATGACCCAGTTTGGGGTTTATTGGCAGTTACTGGAATAGCTTGTCATGTCCTTCCCCAGCTCATTTTACAGATGAGAAAACTGAGGCAAACAGGGTTAAGTGACTTATCCAAGATCACATGGCTTCTGAGTGTCCAAGGCCAGATTTGAACTCAGGTTTTCCAGATTTCAGGCCTGGACCTCTATCCATTGTGCCATCTAGCTGCCCAGGAGGTGCTGTTATTAGTTAGCTGAGGAAATACCAGAGTACACTTTATGTGTGGTGAATGCTTGGGTTAGGAAGTTAAAAGACTTGGATAACTGTTGGAACTGATAGAAGGCTTCCTTCACTGGCAATAATACAATAACCGTTGTTCATTTTGTTCACTGCTGCCTTAATGTCTCCGCCCCACCTAGTCAGTCTGGAATATCTTTGCTATCCCTTGATTAATATGTAGATAAATTTGGTGATTTAGAAAGAGGGGAGATTCAGAACTGTATTAATCTTTTTTTCCCCAAAGGAAAGCTGTATTCCAGCATCCAAACAGTTTATGTTTGGCATAAAAGGGCCCCCAGCTGATTAATGGAAGATATATCCTCACCTGATTGATCTTAGGAGTCAGACAGCAGTGAGCTCTGTTCTTCTGGCCTAATCGTTAATTTTCTCTTTGCAGACCTCTTTGACAAGTCAGGTGTTGCTGTGTTAGTGTGAGAATCTCCACTCATGTGATGTGAAACAGTCTTTGGTTTGGAATTTCTGTGGTTTGAGTGGCCTGGATGTCCTGCACAGTCAGTCAACAAGCATTTATTAAGTGCCTACTGTGTGCTAAGTGATGAAGATACAAAGAAAACTAAGGCTGTACAGTGTAAGATAAAAGACCAGGGTCAAAAATTGAGTCCTATAGAAAATATTGGAGTAAGAGTGTAATGTTTTTAGAGGGTAAGGACTAGGTTTTTTTTCCTTCTGTTTTTTGGTCTTGGTATCACAATGCCTCAAACAGAGTGGGCAACTTACAAATGTTTCTTGGATTGAGTTGGAAATGTAGGAAATTGTGTGGGCTCTGCCACTTTAGGGGGCAGACTTTTGAAGAAGAAGATCCCAGTCATAATGGTCCAAAAAAGAGATGAACTTTGACCCATCCTCCCAGGATGAATTCTCGTAAAATCTTACTGTTGTACAGTCACAGGGTTGGAAGGGACCGAGGAGAGGTCATCTCCTCCAGCCCCATCTGAAGCACGCATCTCCTCTCCAACATCCCCAGAAAGTGGCCCCCAGCTTCCTTTGGAAGTCCTCTGCTCTTGAGTGACTTCTGGACAGCTCTCCCCCAGGATGCCTTTTCCCCCTCAGTTGAGTTGTGCTCTGCCTCTCTTCAGCTCTTGCTCTGCTCCTAGCCCTCCTTCCTCCAGCCAAGGAAAACAAGCTCAAAATCTTCAGTTCCTTCCACTGTTCCTCATATGAGTTTAAGCCTTCCCCACCCCTTCCTCAACATTCTGGCTGCCCTTCCCTGGACACCTTCCAACTTGTCAGTGTTCTCAACCCTTCCTCTTGTTGCGGTAGATGTGATTCCAGTTCCTAGTGTGTCTTGGTTGCCTTTCTTATATTCAGTACATAGCTATGGAAGGATACTGTAGGGAAGAGGGATCTTTCTTATCCTCATCATGTGATTTCAGCCCAAAGGAGGGAGGCTGAGAAAGGTGATGCAGTGAGTTAAGTGCTAGACTTGGAGTCAGGAAGACCTGAGTTCAAATCCCATCTCAGACATCTAGTAGCTGGGTGATGCTGGGCAAGTCACTTAACCTCCTCTGTAAAATAGGGATAATAATAAAAACCTTCTATGGGTATTTTGAAGATAAAATGAGATAACATCTGAAGTGTTTAAGGGGCTATGTAAATGTGATTTATGATTATTATCTCAATAATTTGTCTCTTTTCTCCTTGAAAGGCTTTTTCTGAGCTTTCCCTTTCTCACATTTACCCCTTGATTCCTGGCTCATGCACCAGAGAAATAACTTGATTCCTTTTTGTTGCTGTTGAAGAATGGAGAAGGATGTTTTATTAACGGGTTGTGAGAGAGGCCTGTTCTTTGCTTTGCTGGTCCTTGAATATGGGAAGGATTCTCTTAAAGAAGGGATTCTGAACCTTTGTTTGTGTCCTGGACCCCTTTGGCAGTCTGGTTAGTTAGCAAGAATTTATGAAGTACCTACTGTGTGCCAGGTATTGTGCTAAGTGCTAAGGATACAAAGAAAGGTAACAACAGCCCTTGTTCTGTAGGAGTTCAGTGTAGCAGTCTGGGGACCTCTTCTCAGGGTACTGGTGTGAAGTGAACAAAACAGAGCTCATGGTGTTACAGAGGAAACCAATTTTATTGAGATGAAGGAAGGAAGGGAGGGGAAGGGAAGGGAAGGGAAGGGAAGGGAAGGAAGATGGTGGATACAGCACTGGTGTTAGAGTCGAGAGGACCCGAGTTCAAATGTGGCTTCAGTTACTTACTAGCTGTTTGACCCTGGCCAACGTACTTTACTCCAATGGGCTCTGAGAGGGAGGGAGAGAGGAAAGGAAGGAAATTTCAGGTGATACATGCCTGGAGACTGAAGCTGGTGGATTGCTTGAGTTTAGGAATTTTGAGCTGCACAACACCTAAATCTAGTCTCTTTGTGTCCTTACTAAATCAGGTGAACCCCTGATAAGGTGGTGGGTGGGCAAACCAGGCTGCCTAAGAAAGAGTGACCCTGTGCAGCTCTGCAGTGGCATGAGTCAAAGTTTGAGTGCCACTCAGTAGTGGCGCACGTAGTTGTCGACTCCCGGACAGAATTGTGTTCTCTTGGAAGGCAGAAGTGGTAGCTACTACTTCTCTTTTTTTATGTACAACTTTGGGCATAATGCAAAATAGATATTTATAATTCTAGAATGTTAGAGTAGGAAGAAACATTAGATCATCTAGGCCCAACTCGTTTTGATGGTGACAAGGGGATTTGTTTAATTGAATTCAACATAATAAATATTTATTAAACACACACTCTGCCAGACACTGTGCTAAGGCCTGGGGATATAGTCCCTGCATGCAGGGAGCTCTCATTGGATTGGAGAGAGACATGACTGTTGCTCTCCCTCCAGATCCGACACCTTATGGTGGTGTAAAGATGTTGGTGACTTCTCTTATGAAAAACTGAGGAAACACAAGCGCTGGTACCTGCTGTCCAGTTGCAGACTCAGCTGAGGATCAGCCTAGTGAATTTAGGAAAGGCTCATTACTAGATTGGCTGCAAGGTGATATCTGTTGGACCCCAGCAATTCTTGGTGTACTGCTAATTGCTATTTATGATTTAATATTTCATTTTTTTCCTCCAATTACATGAAAAAACAACTTTTAACATTTGTTGGGTTTTTTTTTAAATTTTGAGTTCCAAATTTTCTTCTTCCTTCCCTCTCAACCCCCCCCCCCTCCCCAATACTGCTAATTTCTGCTGCTGCTAAATTGGAGATTAAAGGGAATTCTGGCCTGTTTCACTGGAGGGGAGTTTGAACTCCCAGATCCATGAAATGTTCAAAACATGATTGTTGAAGTATATATAAAAAAAAGATGTCTCTCATGTCTGGGTGACCAGCATTGCTCATTGTATTTGTTTACCAGTCTATAGAACTGGAGGTAACCCTCTGTGAAGTTTTCTCCCCCTCCCAGTTTCCTACCTCCACCCCAACCTCCAGTAAATTTAGAAAATGTGGGTTTGACTATTTGCCTTTTCATTCACTCAGTTTGTATTTAATTAGGGTCTCCTGTATGCCAGGCACAGTGCTAGGACAGAAGTTTAGGGATACAGAAATTAAAAAAAAAAAAAAGCAACCTAGTCCCTGACCTCAAGGTGCTTATATTCTATGAGGGAGTGGAGGGAAATATTTTGGTATTGAGTCATTTCAGCTGCATCTAACTCTTCGTAACCCCATTTGGGGTTTTCTTGGCAAAGATACTGGAAGAATGGTTTACCCTTTCCTTCTCTGGCTCATTTTATAGATGAGGAAACTGAGGTAAACAGGGTGAAGTGACTTGTCTAGGGTCACAGAGCTAGTAAGTCTCCAGGGCCAGATTTGAATTTAGGAAGATGAGTCTTCCTGACTCTAGGATGAACATTCTATCCACTCTACCACCTAGTTGCCTAAGTAATCAAATAAAAGCAATTAATTAAAAGAAAACAGTTAACCTGGATATAAAATTAGGTAATCAGATTTTTAATTGGAAGAAAGATTAGGGACTTTCTAAGTTGGGGGTGGGGAGAGAGTGAACAGGTGTAGCTCCCAGAGATCAGAAAAAGAAGTATCCCACTCTCCTCAAGTTTGAGTGTTCATCCAAGGAACAAGGAAACAATAACTGATCGAACAGCATGGGGCCAGTTTTCAGACAAGATGTATAGGTTGTTAAGAAGTATAATTGTGAAAAAACTACTTGCATCAATCTTTGGGTCTGACTGGGTTTCTGGTCAGCATAACCTAGTTTCTTGATTAAGGCTCTCTAAGCAGCAGGTAGAGCCATGCAGGCTAGGTTTAAACAGTGTAATAATGTTTTCTCACAATTCCCACAGCTGAATAAAGTTTTCTCACAAGACAGAAGCTGGACTAGACCCATCATTGAGTAGGAAGGGTAGTGAGCTAGCTCCAGAATTAAGTCACAAGATGGAGTCTATGGGGTTCACTCAATTCCCACTTGCTGTCCTAATCCTCAGCTCCTATTTTATTTGAGGCAACAACACACATTTTTGTAAACATATAAATAACATGTACACAATGAATGCAGGGTAGCTTTGCAAGTGCCATAGAAGCTTGAGAGGAGGTTGGAGGTGGGAAGGGCACAGATCCAGAAAGACTTCAGGGAGAAGGTGAAATCTGACTTAAATCTTGAAAGAAATTAGGGATTCTTTGAGGAAATGTGAGGAAGAAATGCATTCTAGGCGTAAGGAAAGAACCAGTGCAAAGGTGTGGAGACTAGTGATGGAGAAGTTACATGAAAAATAGAAAGGCCAGTATGGCTGAATTTCAGAGTCTGTGGAGGGGAATAATGTGTCAGAAGACTGGAAAGGTAGGAATGGACTGGGCTCTGCAGAGCTTTAAGTGATAAACAGTGTTTATCTGATGCTGAAGGTAATAGGGAGCCACTGGAATTTATTAAGAAAGCGGTGGATGTGATCAGATGTGTGATAGGAAAGTTGCTTTGGCAGCTGTGTAGAGAATGGATTGGACTGATTGGTAGAAGTTTGGGATAGAGAGCCCAAGTAGGAGGTATTGAAGTAATCCAGGTGAGAGGAAATAAGGCCTTAAGCAGGGGTGGAGAACCTGTGGCCTTGAGGCTACATGTGGCCTTCTAGATCCTTAAGTGCTCCTTTTGACTGAATCCAAATTTTACAGACCTTTAAACTAAGGTAGTAGTTGTATGAGTTAAGAGGAAGGGCCTATATGAGAAATGTTGTGGAGACAGATGAGACAAGATGCAGCAGTGGATATGTGGGGTGAATGAGAGTGGGGAATTGAGGCTTACCCAAATGTTGACAATGTGGCTAACCAGGAGGATGGTGGTATGATTGACAGTGACGGGCAACTTCAGAAGACAATTTGTGAACAACTGAATGAGTTCAGTTTTGGATTTGAGATGCCTGCGAGACATCCTATTGGAAATATCTAAGTGATTAGTCATGTGGGCCCAGAGCGCAGGAGAGACTGGCTAGATATGTAGATATGGGAATAGTGTGTGTGTGTATTTATGTATATGTATAATGTATATAGAGATAGTAATTAAAGCCATGGTAGCTGATGAGATCACCAAAAGAGACAATGTAGAGAGAGAAGACAAGGGGACAGAGGACAGGGCCTTAGAAGTACCCACACAATTAGTGGCCTTGACTTGGTTGATGTTATTGTGTAGTCTTGTCCAACTCTTCCCATTTGGGGTTTTCTTGGCAAAGATATTGGAGTGATTCACCATTTCCTTCTCCAGATCATTTTAACAGATGAGGAAACTGAAGTAAACAAGGTTAAGTGACTTGCCCAGGGTCACATAGCTAGTAAATGTCTAAGGATGGATTTGAGCTCATACAGATGAGTCTTCCTGACTCTAGGCCTGACACTCTACTTCACCACCGCCACCATGTTGCCATGACTTGGATGATGATCCAAGACTGAGGAGTAGTGAGACAAGTAGAAGGAAACTTGCAAGAAAATATTAACATATAAACTCAGAGAGGGGATTGTATCTGGAAAGGGTTAAATGTTGCAGAGAAGTTGGAAAGGGTAAAGACTAAGAAGAAATTAAGAGATCATGGGGTGTGGGGATGTGGTAGCTCAGTGGCACAGCAGATAGAGCACTGGTTTTGGAGGAGTCAAGAGGACTCGAGTTTAAATGTGGCCTCAGATGCTTACTAGCAGTGTGACCTTGGGCAAGTCACCTAATCCTGATTGCCTTCCCCAAAAATGGGGGAAAAAAGAGAGAGGTCATGGGTAACTTTGAAGAGAGCTATTTTTAGTTGAGTGATAAAGGCTGAAACCAGTTTAGTGGGAACTGAGAGGAGATGAAGTAGAGGGTGCTACTTTAAAGAAATTGATTAAATGGAGAAAACTGAAGGACAAGAGTTAACAGGTGTGGTGGGATTGAGTTTTGTTTTGTTTTTTTAAGGATTGGAGAATTTGGGGCCTGTTTCTAAGTAACTGGTAGATAAGGAGAGATTGAAGATTGAGGAAGGTAGATAATAACAGGGGAAGTCTGCTAGAGGAGGGGGGAGGGGATGGAATTAAAGGTGTGTATGGAAGGGTTAGCTATAATGAGGACTACTGCTTCATCTGAGATTGCAGGTCAAGCAGAGGATAAAGAATACGTTTGAGAGGAAAAAAGAGAAAGAGAAAGATGACATTATAGGAGGTTTTGAGCAGAGGAAGGCATTTCAGAATTCTTAGTCATGAAAACGGAACAAGATCAAAGGTATAATCATCTCTGTGTATGTGAAGTGGAATGAAGGTGTAGTCTTGGTACTGAAACAGATTGAGGAACTGGGATATTTGAGGGAACTGGGACATGTATGTATGTGTGTATGTATGTTGTAGTCTCCTAGTATGACAACAAGGACTCCAGTGGAGATCAAGACAATAAACCAAGTACTGGATTCATTGGGTAAAGAGAGAGACTATTCTGGCAGTTGGTAGGTAACAGCTGCCAAGATCTAGACTGGATGATAAATTTGAAATTAATGAATGAGCATTTATGTATTTTTTTAAACATTTAAATTTATTTATTTATTTTTAGTTTTCCACATTAATTTCCACAAGATTTTGAGTTCCAAATTTTCTCCCCATCTTTCCCCTCCCCACCACTCCAAAACACTGTGCATTCTGATTACCCCTTCCTTCAATATGCCCTCCCTTCTGTCACACCCCTCCTTTCCCTTTTCCCCATCTTCTTTCTTTTCTTGTAGGGCAAAATAGATTTCTGTACCCTATTACCTGTATTTCATATTTCCCAATTGCATGCAAAACAATTCTCAACATTCATTCCTAAAACTCTGAGTTCCAACTTCTCTCCCTTCCTCTCTCCCCACCCATCCCCACTGAGAAGGCACGTAATTCTATATAGGCTGTATATGTGTAGTTCTGCTAAAGACATCCATAATAGTCATGTTGTGAAAGACTATATTTCCTTCCATTCTATCCTGCCCCTCACTTATTCTATTCTCTTTTGACCTTGTCTTTCCCCAAAAGCATTTACTTCTAATTACCCCATTCTCACATTTGCCCTCCCTTCTATCATCCCCCTCACACCCCATTTATCCCCTTCTCCCCTCTTTTCCTGTAGTATAAGATAGATTTTCATACCAAATTGAGTGTGCATGTTATTTCCTCCTTAAGCCAGATGTGATGAGAGTAAGCTTCACTTTTTCTTTCTCATCTCCCCTCCTTTTCTCCTCCATTGAAAAAGCTTTTTCTTGCCTTTTTTATGTCAGAGATAATTTGCCCCATTCCACTTCTCCCTTTCTCCTCCCAATATATTCTTCTCTCACTGCTTAATTTTATTTTTCTAGGTATCATCCCTTCCTATTCAACTCACCCTATGCTCCGTGTGTGTGTGTCTATAATCCCTCCAACTATGCAAATACTGAGAAAAGTTTCAAGAGTTACAAATATTATCTTTCTGTGTAGGAATGTAAACAGTTCAACTTTAGAAAGTCCCTTATGATTTCTCCATCCTTTTTACTTCTTCATGCTTCTCTTGATTCTTGTGTTTGAAAGTCACATTTTCTATTCTGCTCTGCTCTTTTCATCAAGAATGCTTGAAAGTACTCTATTTCATTGAATAACCATTTTTTCCTCTGAAGTATTGTACTCAGTTTTGCTGGGTAGGTGATTCTTGGTTTTAATCCTAGTTCCTTGAACTTCTGGAATATCATATTCCAAGCCCTTCAGTCCCTTAATGTAGAAGCTGCTAGATCTTGTGCTGTCCTGATTGTATTTCCACAATACTTGAATTTTTTCTTTCTGGTTGCTTGCAGTATTTTCTCCTTGACCTGAGAACTCTGGATTTTGACTACAATATTCCTAGGAGTTTTTCTTTTCAGATCTCTTTCAGGAGGTGATCAATGGATTCTTTCAATATTTATTTTGCCCTCTGGTTCAGGGCAGTTTTCCTTGATAATTTCATGAAATGCCTAGGCTCTTTTTTTGATCATGGATTTCAGGTAGTCCCATAATTTTTAAATTGTCTCTCTTGGATCTATTTTCCAGGTCAGTTGTTTTTCCAATGAGATATTTCACATTGTCTTCTATTTTTTGGTCTTATTTTGTAATTTCTTGATTTCTCATAAAGTCATTAGCCTCCATCTGCTCCATTCTAATGTTTAAAGAACTATTTTCTTCAGTGAGCTTTTGAACCTCCTTTTCCATTTAGCTAATTCTGCTTTTGAAAGCATTCTTCTCCTCACTGGCTTTTTGAACCTCTTTTGCCATTTGAGCTAGTCTATTTTTAAAGGTGTTATTTTCTTCAGCATTTTCTGGATCTCCTTTAAGTAAGCTGTTGACTCGCTTTTCATGATTTTCTTGCATAGCTCTCATTTCTCTTCCCAGTTTTTCCTCCACCTCTCTTACTTGATTTTCAAAATTCTTTTTGAGCTCTTCCATGGCCTGAGACCAGTGCATATTTATTTTGGAGGTTTTGGATGCAGAAGTCTTGACTTTTAGGTCTTCTTTTGATGGTATGCATTGTTTGTCCTCATCTGAAAGGATGGAAGAAAATACCTGCTTACCAAGAAAGTAACCTTCTCTAGTCTTATTTTTTTTCCCTTTTGGGGGCATTTTCCCAGCCAGTTACTTGACTTTTGAATCCTTTGTCAAGAGTAGGGTATACTCTGGGGACCTGTAAGTTCTCAGTTCCTCCAAGGTGGCACAATCAAGGAAGAGGAGTTTACTCCTCTCCTGGCCTGCACTCTGGTCTGGGAGCGACCACAAGCTTTTCTGCCCAAGATCCTCTCCAGAGCCTCCACCAACTCCACCACGCCAGTGTTCCTCCTCATCCCAGGACTACCACTCAGGGCTGAGATCCAGATCAGCTGCTCCCCCCAGGGTCTTTAGGCTGAGGACTCCAAAAATGGATGCTGTGTCTCAGCCACTGACTGACCCAGGTGAAAATGCTTTCTCACTGACCTTTGAAGCTGTCTCTGGTGTTTGTGGGTTGAGGGATCTGGGAAGTGCTGCTGCTGCTGGTGCCCTGAAGCCTGCTTCAGTCCTGTCCCTGCCCTGCGGCATGGTCAGAGCTGGGCTGTGCTCTGCAGGTTGTACTCTGTTCTGCACCTGGGTGCATAGACCTTTCCTGCAGGCCTTCCAGGCTGCCATGGGCTGAAAATCTCTTTCATTCTGTTGTTTTGTGGCTTCTGCTGCTCTAGAATTTGTTTAGCCATTTCTTATAGGTATTTTATGGGCTGTGGTGGGAGAGATTCTACAGGTCCATCCTTCTATTCAGCCACCTTAGCCCTGCCCCCTGAACAAGCATTTATTAAGCACTAAAATATGCTAAACACTATGTTAAGTGCTGGGAATAAAAATCCAATCCAACACACCCCAATCCCTGAACTAAAGGAACTTATAGTCTAATAGGAGTGAAAACTATATATAGGAGAGCATTATGTTTTGGTTTGGAGAGTGTTAACAGGATTTTACAGAGCCAAGTCTCTAACCTGAGAGCTATGAAACAGCTGGCCAGAGACAGTGCCAGTAATCAGGTAGCTGTTTAATTAATTAGTTTCATTATGAAGAACAGATTTGCAAATCAGGAATTCTCCTGATCAGAATTCCATCTTGCTGAAGAGAAGACAGAGATTATATACATAAATCACAAATGGGAAGGAAGAGGGGAAAGGTGGGTTTTCTCCTGGGCTTGAGTGTCTTACCACGACAAACCCACAAATGGAAGACAGCACATCAGTTTTGGAGTCCTGTGGGGGCAATTGCTCTACTCCTTGAGGGTTGTTACTTAGCGGGTCACAGGACTAGAGTTCTGTGGTGGGAACAGCTTCTGCAGTCTTCGATTCGCTTCACTTCAGGTACACAGACTAAAAGATGCCAGTAATTGTGAGCCTTATCAAAGGCTTGATTTATCATTTCAATCTGTACTCTAAGTCTGACTCACAAGAGAGGCAATTCTGAGAAATCTGATCTATTAGTTTATTCATTACACATACCACATTACTTATAAAAATCATAATTCCCTCCACAGAAGTTACAGGGATAATAAGTGGAGCCATAGGGGAATAGATTGACATCCTTTTCAGTAGCCATGGCAATACTGGTTTGATTATGATTCCCAAACTGGAAAACTGAAGGGGACAAGGGACAGGGGAGTATATGTGTGTGTGGTGACAAGACAAGAAGATAGCCTAGAAGAGAAGTGATGCTTATCTGGAACCATGGTAGATATGGTAGGCCATGTGAGGCATTTCCTGTACAGGAGAGCAGGACTCAGGGCAGGCATTCTAGAGTTGAAAGCGTTTTAAGACCTCTAGGGCATTGTTTCAGGGGTCCTGATGGCAAGGCAGTGATTCAGATGACTGGGGAGTGAGCTTCAGTGGGTGAGAAGTTGATGATTGATAGCTGTAGAGGGAGCATCTGAAAGATAAAGTGGGAGGCAAAGAGTATACCAGGTCCCTTTCTGGCACCTGTGAGTCACAAAGGAGGGCTCTGAATGCATTTTTATCTGGGGAGAGCCAGGTGTCAATGAGAGCCAGGAGCAATCATAAAAGGAAGAGATCTAAAGTGAAAGTACCTTAGTTATAGGACAGGATTTCCATAGGGCACAGGGGAAAGGCTAGACAGATCTGGAATGGGACACCGGGGGAGGGAATGATTGAGATTATTCCTAGAGTTCCTTCCCTCTCCAGATCTATGATCTTGTATCTTATGACCTTGTAGTGCCTATTTCTCTTCCCTCTTCCTAAGCAAATCCTATTTATCTAGACTCTGCACAGATACTTTATGAATTTTTTCCTGACTATTCTAGCCTTTATTGACCTTTTCTCCAAACTCCTACTGTGTTTATAAGTCTTTACCATGCAACATAATATTAATAGCATTTATATATATAGCACTTTCCTCACAACAGTTCTGAGAAGTAGGTAATGTAAATATTATCATGGTTTTACAGGGATGGGGTGGAAACTGAGTCTTAGATGACTTCCCAGTGTTATATAGTTAATGAATATTACATCTGAGATTTAAATGCATGTTTTTCTTAAGTTCAACACTCTTCCCACTATACTATACATCTCCCTAAGCAAATGCACATAATCAAATTTAATATTAATGATATTTTAATGATAATAATGATAGGATGGATGGATAGAGCATTTAGTAATCAGTTACTATGTTCTAGGCATTGTGATAAGCATTGATATAAGTTATAGGTACAAGATAGTCCTTGACCTAAATGAGTTTAAATTCTAATGGGTAAAGACTGTGCATAAGGGCAGTAAGAAGAGGGGAAAGTGGAAGAGAGGGAGGCAGTGGTGGGGTGTGGAGTTTACCAAGAAGTCCCATGGAGCCTTGGTTCTGAAAAAGATAAGGTAAAACTGTTTTTCCAGACTATTTTTTATGTTCTGGCCAAGAAGTACTATATTTATAGTTACATACAGATAAACCTAGAAGGAAGTAGGCTGTCGTCAGGGGCAGCTGTTCACTCGGTGAATAGAGAACTGGGTCTGGAATCAAGAAGATTCATCTTGCTGTGTTCAAGTCTGACCTCAGATGCTTACTAGACTGTGTGACTCTGGTTAGGTCACTTAACCCTGTTTGCCTCAGTTTCCTCATTTATAAAATGAGCTGGAGAAAGAAATGGCAAACTATTCCAGCATCTCTGCCAAAAAATCCTATTGTGTTGCTGTGTTCATCTTCATTTTCAAAGGAGTCCATGACATCAGTGAAATGATGACATGACTTGCACTTGACTTTGTTTTGAGTGAGGGAGGGCTGTGCAAGCCTCACTTTCTCCTCTTGAGCCATCTGGGTCCAGTGACCAGATAGTCATCAGGATGACAGGAGATGGCCCAGGATGCAATGGGAGACCTTGATCTTTTTAGGCCGGCCCTTTCAGGTAGAAGGAGAATAGATCTATAATGAAAGTAGACCTTCAGGTACTTCTGATGAAAAGAAAGTAAATTCATTAAAACAATTGCAAGATGTGTGATGATACCACAAAAAGTCCTGAATGTGGTCCCGGAGAGTCAAACATGATAGAACAACAATGAACAAGGCCATGGTCTCCCTCCCTTCTTTCCTGGTCAGACCAAATCTGGAGTATCCCATTCAACTCTGGATACCTCATATTAGGGAGGGTTTGTTAGTAGAGAGCAACCAGAGGAGAATGACCAAGAGAGGGAAAGGCCGAGAAACCAGGCTGTATAGGGATCAGCTGAAGGAGCTGGTGACATTTATCAGGGCAGACCTGGGGATTGTACGGACCCTTGGCCTCTGCTTGATGTGTTCCCTGAATTTACTGGAGGACTTGAAGGAGTTGATTTGTAATAACTATGCAATTACTTGCAACTTTAAAATCTTACAACCTTGCTGTTTATAATGGCTTATATTTTTTATGGTTTACAATGCATTCTGTAGACATCTCATTGATACAGTAATGTTGTGAGGTAGACAGTATACCCATTTTACAGATGAGGAAACTGAGGCTGAGAAGATTTTCTTCAAATAAGGTGCCTAGTAAATGACAGAGCCAAGATTTAAAAAAAGAACAGCAATAACCCAGGTTTTTTGATTCCAAGTCAAATGTTCTTTCCCCAAAACCTACTGTGTATTGCTCCAAGTTGAGATGAAGCTTATTCAGTTGGTACCTCAGCACCTTTATATCCTATACTGGGGTGTTTTGTTATGTGCTTGTGTGCTTTTTAAAAAATGAGAGGGAGGCAATAAAAACTCATCGAGTTTTATTTATGAAATGCTCATCAAGATACCATTTCAGGAGCAGTGTGTCCTGGAAATGCTCATGAGCCTGTGTGGCTGGCAATGATCTCCTTGGGTTCCTTGACCACCCTGGTGAGCCCTCTGTCCTTGCAGCTTTTGTAATCAAAGGTGTTTTCATTCTTCCTAGAGGAGAGAATCTGCCCAAAGCCAACTCAAAAGGAGAAGCCTCAGGCATGGATGGATTGAAGTTTTAGTCAGTTTCACCACAGACCTTTTCCTGTTTTTAGCTGACTTATCACCAATCATACTTTCCCAACCACACGTCTTGTTTTTTAAGTGTTATCAATTTATTTGTTTTTATGCATGTCATTTCTCAATTTATCTTTCCCTATCCTCCTCCCTGATTCCCTTCCCCCATCGAACTCTCTGATATTAAAGAAAAAGCCAGTGAACCCAGACAGAAACAGGGGGTAAATTGGCAGCATACACCACATTCCATACTCACAGCCCCCTACCTCCCTGGGGAGGGAAGTGTGTTTGATCTGTTCTCTGAAACAGATTGATCATTTCATGTTGTCAGACTTCGGTTACCTCTCTTCTGATAAACCTGTCTTTAAGAAGGTAGATGATGTTGGTGGAATAGAAAGCAAAAGAATTCACACTGCAGTATGTTTTGCCTTTAGGTTCTTTTGAGGCAGTAGTTAGAGTGTGGGGCCTGGAGTCAGGAAGACCCTAGTTCAAATCTGATATATATATATATATATATATATATATATATATATATATATATATATATATATATATATATATATATATATGTATGTATATGTATGTATATTTATATTTATATAATTATAATATTTATATAATTTAATAAACTTAAATATAATTAATAATAATAACTATAACAATTCAATAAATATAATTTATATATTTATATATATTTATATTGAGTTAGTCTTCCACAACATGACTTTTATGGAAGTCTTTTGCATAATTACATATGTATAACATATATCAAATTGTTGAATGTTAAAAATTGTTTTTACATGCAGCTGGGAAATAAGATATATAGGCAATGAGGTATAGAAATCTATCTTGCCCTCCAAGAAAATAGAGGGGATGAGGATAAGAAAAGGGGAGGGGTGTGACAGAAGGGAGGGCAGATTGGGGGGAAAGGGGTAATCAGAATGCATGCTGTTTTGGGGTGGGTGGAAGGAAGAGATGGGGAGAAAATTTGGAACTCAAAAGCTTGTGGAAATGAATGTTGAAAACTAAAAATAAATAAATATTTTTTTAAAAAAGGGAAATACAGAATAGAATGGGATCACTTGTACATGTAGAGGGTTTTGTCTTGGCAAGGAGAGACTGTGTCTTCATGTAAAATGAGTGGAGGAGACAGTGGCAAAATGCATCTGAATGTTGTGAGATGAGGTAAGAGATAATAGCCTCTTTTTGAATAACCTCAATTTTTTTTCAGTAAAATATAAAGCAAGAAAAAAAATGAGACAAGGTTTTCTCTTATTGTCTCCTTTGATTTCATTTATTATTGAACTGCAGATGACTCTTAGCCCACAGGAAGCTTGAGGAGGGATGAAAAGTTTTGGAAGAGTTGCTATGGGAAGTGGGGTTGTGAATTGATTAGGGAGACAGAAAAGGACTGCCTTGCTGCGGTGAGGGCCCAGGTGAGAGTATGTAAATAAATTGTTAGAGGACCCAGTCAGAATGATTTTTCTGCAGCTTAGTTCAACAGCTGTGAGTCATCCAAGGCTGGGGTTTGGAAGGGCATGTTCTTCTCTGTAGCATAAAGGGGCCAAGAAATGAAAACATTACAGAACTAGTTTGTCAAGGTTCCTCAAAGCATCAAGATAGGGAAGAGAGGAGAGAATAGCTAGTGCTGGGTTGATGGCCTGTGAAAAACCTGAGAGGTTGAAGGACTGGAGGTTCCAGTGAGAACAAAGAACGAAGTTTGGGATTGCAAGGCAGAGAGAGTGATGGAATGCCAACAGATTACAGTCAGAAAAAGGAATTTCAGAGTTCATGAACATGGGTGTGGGACATTGGTGAGTGAAGGCATGATCAAGTGTATGATCATTTCTATGTGTTGCTACAGTAGGATGGAAGAATGGGTCATGGGAAATGAATGTACTGAGGAACGTTAGAGCATAGCATGGGATATCAGTTTCTATGTTGCAGTCCCCTATCAGGGCAGGAGTTGGGGAGGAAAGACTGTGGGTCAAGCACTCATTGAAGAAAGAAGGGGAGAAAAAGCCCGTTGAGGGCAGGGGCTGTTTTTAGTTCTTTATATTCCTAGTACTTTGATCAGTGCTTGACACATAGTTAAGTGCTTAATAAATTCTGGTTGACTCATAAAAATAAAAAAAAAAAAGACAGGAAGGAAGAAAGGAAGGAAGCAAGGGAGGGAGGGAGAGAAATCTGTAGACAATACTTACCAGAATTAAGCATTTATTTTGTGCCAGACACTCATTGCTGGTGATAAAATTACAAAAGTGAAACAATGACCAACCACGATTCCAAAACCCTCTTGATGAAACATTATCAACCTCCAGATATAAAAGCTGATAAACTGCTGAATGAATCATATTCTTTTCTCTTTCTTTATTTTCTTTTTGATGTGGCTAATGTGAGAATTTCTTTTGCAAGACTACACATATTTGTATGGATTTTGTTTTACTTGCCTTCTCAATAGGCAGAGCAGGGGAGGGGAGATAGAGACAATTTGGAACTGAAAACACAATAAAATAAATTGTTTTTATTACAAAAGTGAAACCATTGACCTAACTTCAAGTAGTTTATATGCCTAGTAGGGGGCGACAACACAAATGTAGGACTAGTGGTTAGGAAGGAATTATCTGGGGAGTCAAGAGACACTGAGTTGATCCATTATGCAGTTGATTGACATGCCCTCTCTAAGAACAATGGTCATATTAACCAGAAAATCATGTAACATTTACTTGGTACCTAGTAGAAATAATAAAGAACAAAACAAACCCTACTCTCAAAGACTTTTCACTTACATATGTAAGCACATAATATATGGCAAACATATAGTCAAGTTTCATATGCGTATACATGTATGTACACATGGGATGCTTGATTTTATCACTGAGCTTAAAGTCAGGAGTTGGAAAGTGGGGAGAAGGGGTGATAGGAAACATGGCAAGATGATGAAGGGTAGGCAGCTCAATGGGATGTAAAGAACAGTGATCTGGGGCTGGCTGTATATATGTGTGTATGTCTGTGCTCAAGGAGTTTATAATGGGGAAGAGGGGAAGATGGCAGAACGTCTAGAAGTTGGAAGGCAGGGAGCAAAAAGAGCACAAGTGGAGCCATAGGGGAGCTGACTGGCATTTCCTTTCTAGGAACAATGGCATGGCTGGTTTCATTACCATTCTAGAGTTAGAAGGTAGGAGGTGGGAGGGAGGGGAAGACACATTATGTCCAGAGGCAGGCAGATGGCAAGGTCTTGTGGTCCAACAGGGCAAAGACAAAGCACTGAATGGCAAGAAAATGACCACAGTGGGTTGTGAAATGTGAAATGAGACATATTCATGAACCAGGACAGTGCAGGTCCCAGACTAGGAGTTCCTAGTAAAGGATTAAGCTCCCCAAGAGGCCAGAGTGACAAATGGCCAGAATGGAATGTACTGGAGGAACTAACCCTTCTAGGGATCACTGCTCCAGTGTTTAAGAGCCATGTTTTTCTGGCTTAGGAACTAGTCAGTCCAGTCACCTAAGAACCTCTTTAGCATAAGAGATGTGTAATCCAATGAAAAGAACAATAAATTTGGAGCCACAGGACCTAGATTGAAATCCTGGCCCTGTGCTATGACCTAGGTTCAATCACTTAACCTAGCCCCACTTTCCTAATCCAAACTATGCTTTCTATATATCAAACCCTTGGAAAGGCATCATGGCATGGTAGATAGGGCACTGAGCTTGGAGCCAGGAAGACCTAGCTTCAAATTCCACCTCATACATTTTCTATCTGTATGACCCTGGGCAAGTTACGTACTCACTAAGTGACTCAGTTTCCTCATATGTAAAATGAAGAATTTGGACCCTGTGACCAACCTAAGGCTCCCTCCAGCTCTAAACCCATCATCTGTCTACCCCGTGACTCTGCTGCTTCTTCTCATCTTAGAGCAGCATCTCTGGACTGGACCACCAGAAAAAATGTATCTAGTCCTTCTTGGGGGAGTTGATAACCAGTAAGCACTTAATGACCTTTTTTCCATTTCATTTCTTTTTCTCCTTCCTTCCTTCCTTCCTTCCTTCCTTCCTTCCTTCCTTCCTTCCTTCCTTCCTTCCTTCCTTCCTTCCTTCCCTCCTTCCTTCCCTCCTTCCCTCCTTCCCTCCCCTCCCTCCCTCCCTCCTTCCTTCCTTCCTTCCTTCCTTCCTTCCTTCCTTCCTTCCTTCCTTCCTTCCTTCCTTCCTTCCTTCCTTCCTTCCTTCCTTCCTCCCTTCCTCCCTTCCTCCCTCCCTCCCTCCCTCCCTCTCTTCCTTCCTCCCTTCCTCCCTTCCTTCCTTCCTTCCTTCCTTCCTTCCTTCCTTCCTTCCTTCCTTCCTTCCTTCCTTCCTTCCTCCCTCCCTCCCTTCCTTCCTTCCTTCCTTCCTTCTGCTCATATTGGCAGCAGTTTTCAGAAGTGGTATCCTGGAGAGTACAGAATATGGAATCTAAGGGTTTTGTGGGGTGGGAGGAGCCCACTCTTGGCTGTGTTGGCCCCACTGCGCAGTTTGAGGGAAGGTACTTAACCCCTCTGGCTTTCAGCATCCTTATCTGTAAAAGGAGAAGTTGGTACTAGATAAACTGAGGTCCCTACCAGCTCTTAATTCTATACTTAATCATAGTACCCTCTGCATAAGGTTATTTAATGAGATTTAAATGAGATAACATATACAAAACACTTTCCAAATCTTAAAGTGCTATGTAAATGGTATGTAAGTGCTATATAAACGTATTCTTCTTGCTTTTTTGTGCTTGGTGTTTATTACTATTATGTCTTATCTCCCAGTCAGGGCCTTTCTGCAGTACATAGTTTTAGAGGTCATTCTTGGCCTCATTTTTTATTCGCTCTTAACCGCTGAATGGGCATTGCCTCAGTCAAACTGAGGCTATTAAAGACCTTAGGTTGAAAAGGCTAAGGTCCTCCACTGCATCCTGAGCCATCTTCACTTGTCCTGATCCACATCTGTCCGCAGGCCTCACATGGCTCTGGAGGTGAAAGTGAGGCTGGTGACTTTGCATAGCCCTGCTTTACTTAAATCCACTTTACTTAGATGTCATGGCATCACCTTCCTGATGTGCTGGTCCTCTTTGAGAACAAAGAACAAATAGCAAACAAGTTTTAGACCTCAAACCTCTGTCTCAGATGCTCACTATATAAGCTGCAGAAAAGTAGGAGATTTCCATGTGAATATGAGTCTCCTGGCAGAGCAGGCTTATGGCCAGTCATCCAGAATGTCAGTGACTCCATCTCCCTGTCTCCCCTGATGAGCTCAAAGGAATTCTGGGTCCACTCAGTCTGTTTATTGGTGATGCATTTAGTTACTTTTCTGATTACCATGTGCCCTTTTAAAGAGAAGCCAATTATGATGAGTTTGTGGTTTCAGAGCTGTCTTGAAAGCTGTTGTCTCCCTCTGGCCTGCTTCAATAGGGTGACTGTGTTTGCCTGGGTTTCCTTCCTCTTGCATCAGTCAGTCTTGGTGAGTATACAAGAGGTTATTGATGCAAAAGATAAACAGATTACTTAGACTGCAGAGTAATAATTGCCTGGTGCTTTTTTTTAAACATGCCTTTCATCATTTAGTGAAATGTTTGTTTTGCTGCCTGAGGCCTGGTTGGAAGTACACATGGTGTGGTGGGCATCTGTTGTTGTGACGTTAGCGTGCCCTGGGAGCTGGGCTTTTGGAAGCAGAGTCAATATGTGAGACACCTTGAGAGAGATTTCACTGAAGGAAAATCCTGGATAGGAAGTGACCACCATGTGCTTTCTGCTGCCCCTCTGCCCCCAAGCACACACATTGATGAAGCCATAGACCTGTAGGTAGTCAGCACTTGCTATGGGCAGCTAGGTGGCACAGTGGATAGAGCTCTCGACCTGGAGTCAGGAAGACTCATCTTTGGGAGTTCAAATCCAGCCTCAGATTCACTTGCTGTGTGACTATGGGCAAGTCACTTAACCTTGTTTGCCTCAGTTTCTTCATCTGTAAAATGAGCTGGAGAAGGAAATGGCAAACCGCTCCAGTATCTTTGCCAAGAAAACCCCAAATGGGATCACAAAGAGTTGGAAGTGACTGAACAACAAAGTACTTGCTATGTGCCCAGTACTGTGCTGAATTCTGATGATACAAATACAAGCAAACAAGACAGTCTCTACACTCCAAAGGCTTCATCCTAATGGGGAACACTATCACATAAAGGGGAGCCAGAAAGCAAGTGTTAGAGGAGGTATAGTCAAGCAGCATGGTTTGGAGCTGGTGAATAGGAAGAGGTAAAATGGAGGCTTGATCCTAGGCAAGATAAGGTGAAAGGTCACTTATGGCCACCCTTTGTGGAGCTTGTCCCTTAGAGGAATTCAGATTTCTTTTGGAGAAGAGTGGAGGGATATGGGCCAGATTGGAAGTGGCATGATTTGGAGCTGGTAACTCTGAAGTTAAAGCTAGAAAGGACTTTAGAGATTATAATATGGATCTGTCTTGGACTCTACCCGAAGGGGTTATGACCAAGCCATTTTTGGTAATGCCCCTGTCCTGATAAGTACCTAGCAGAAGTATTCAAGAAAGGAGAAATTCAGAATGCTTTAGTGGACACAAATGTAAAGCTGATTCTTAATCCACAGTTTTTTGCTTTTCCAGATAGGAATTTCTGATTTTTAATACTTATTTTTAACACTTTTATATGCATTTTTAATTTTTTATTTCAATTTTTATGTAAATTTTTTTAAATATTTATAAATGAGAGAAGGAACATGGTGTTGAAGTTCTATCTGATCTTGAGTTTGGGAAGAACTGGGTTCCAATCCTGCCTCTAGTACATGCTGACTGTGTTATCCTGGGCAAGCCATTTAACCTCTAGGCACTCCAGGCAACTTTTTAAGGCTGTAAATTATAGAGAAGTTGCCAGCCTAAATTGGTGGAAGGAATTTTCTCACCTATACTAATTCTAATATTTCTCCCTATACCAATTAAATCACATGTTCAGTTCCTGTTGTTCAGTCGTTTCAGTCATGTTAGACTCCTTGTTCTCCACTGGGGTTTTCTTGGCAGAGATATTGGAGTGGTTTGCCATTTCTTTCTCTAGCTCATCTTATATATGAGGAAACTGAGGCAGACAGGATTAACTGACTTGCCCAGAGTCACACAGCTAGTAAATGTCTGAGGCTGGATTTGAACTCTGGTATTCCTGGACTCCAGGCCCAGAGCTCTGTCCATTGCACCATTTAACTACCCTTGTTTAGTCTCTATTCTCCTAATACTCATAATTTTTTTAAATTAAATCTTACTTCGGTCAACAAAAATCTGCTTTCTTTACCTTCCAGCTCTCTCCTACCTCCCCCAGTTGAAAAAACAAAACTCTTATTACAAACATGTATAGTTGGGGAAAATAAATTCTCACATTGGCCACGATAAAAGAAAATATGCCTTAATCTGTACTCTGAGTCAATTACCTCTCCATTTAGAGCTGGGCTAACTTGTCACATCATAAGTCCTCCAGAGTTATGATCAGTCATGGTGTTGATCAGAGTTCTTAAGTCCTTTAAAATTTTCTTTACAATACTGTTATTGAATAAAATGTTCTCCTGGCTCTGCTTACTTCACTATGTATCATTCTGTATGAGTCTTCCCAGGCTTCTCAGAAATTATCTCCATCATTTCTTATAGCACAATAGAATTCCATCACTTTCATATACTATAACTTGTTTAGCCATTCCCCATTTGAAGGGTGCCACACTCCACCCCCATTTTCCAATTTTTTTTGCCACTGTAGAAAGAACTGCTATAAATATTTTTGTACATATGGGTCCCTTTTCCTCTTTCTTTGGATATAGACCTTTGAATATATTTCTTTGGCTAGAGACCTAGTACTTGTATCACTGGGTCAGAGGGTACGCAGAGTTTAATAGCTTTCTGGGCATAAATCCAAATTGTTTTCTAGAATAGCTAGACCAGTTCTTGGCTCCACTAACATTGCATTAATGTGCCTGTTTTCCCACAGGCTCTCCAGCATTTGTCATTTTCCTTTTGCATCAGTTTGGCCAATCTCATGGATGTGAGATAGAACCTCAGAGTTGTTTTAACTTGCATTTCTCTAATTTCCTCTAATATTTAGGAAATCAGTATTGTGTCACAAATGCGTTTTGCTGTCTGCATTTTGCTCAAGTGCACTGGGGCTTATTCCTTGAATAACCTTTATCCATTGATGATTGTCACTGCTTTAGGGCCTGGTGGTCACCTTTTTTGTCTCTTTGTACATTTCTCTACCTCCAAGTTGTATCTCACTTTCGCTAGCAGTGAGTGGTTTGACCTCAACACAGTGATTCTGACTTTTGGGTCCATTCCTGCTCTTAATTCCATTTTGATAGTGTATGTATTGTTTTCTGCCCAAACTGCTTCTCCCTCTGTGATCTCACTGGATCCTTGTGGACCATCTGCCAGAAGCAGCGGTGGCCTCTGATGAGGAGTAGATTTAGTCGAAAGCACACTGGACTGGAGTTTGAATTCTAGCTTTGATGCTCACCCTGGGCACATGTGGAATCTTTGTTTCTTCCTCTTTACACAGGAAGAACGAGATGTGGGTAATGTAGCTCATAGAATAGCTGCCAGAAAGGCGTTTTATAAACTTTAAAGTGTCATAGAAATGTGAACTGCCTAATCTTCCTTTAAGGAACCCTTATATATGTCATTCACTCTCTCCTAATGCTTTCTGTATTCTCTTTGTACAGATCCAGTCCTGCAGGTTCCCACCCATGTTGAACAGTAAGTTTTCTGATTCAGTTCAACTTTCTTTTCTATGTGGTTTGTCTGAATTTGTTGCCTCCTACCCCCATTTTTTTATATCCCTCCCCTTCTATCAACAAAGGGAAACAGTTTGAATTGAAAAACTCCCAAGCCAACAAGAAGACTGACTCCCAAGTTAGCACTGGGTGTGTTATTGTGATTGGAGATGAAAATGACCTTTCCTATGTATGTAGGGCTAGAGATAGGGACTAATCCTGGGATTACTTTAGTAATGAAAACTACTGGACAAGGAAATTCCCACTGGTACCTCTTCTGCTACTTAGAGTGGTTGCCTAAAGCAGTGAAAGGTTAGATGAGGTGGGCAGGTGGTGCAATGGCTAGAGTGACAGGCAGGGTTCAGAAGCAGCCTTGGGTGACTTGCTTAGAGTTACATGGCCAGTATGTATCAGTCAGGACTTGACCCCAGGTCTTCTCAGATTCAAGGCCTGCTGTCTATCTATTACGCCATCCTACCTCATCCCCATATGAGCTGTAAAATCTTTGAAAACCGGATGCTGACTGTCACTTCAGGTAAAAAGATAACTTGAAAACTGGAAAAAAAAATAATTACTGAAAAGAGAGTCTGTCTGACTTCATTATGACCAAAGAGCTATTTAGAATTGTTAATTAGCTTGTGGGAATTCCCTTGACGCCTACTTTGACAGTTGTCTCCCATCTGCTCTGTGTGTCTCTCAGGCACACATCTTCCTTTCTGTCTCAGTGTCTGATGATTATACTTTCAGAGTCTTGCTACCAGTTTAAAAAAAAAGAGAAAAGAAAACACTGAGAGATAAAACAGGCTGATATGATCTAGCTGAGTTTACATGGTGTTCCCAAGATAACTGGATTTTAAAAAATGATGTTGAATGGGGACATGGAAGTTGGATTTTCCTTGTCCGTATCCATAGGATCTTAGGATTTGGAGGGGTCCAGAAGGTCAATCCAGCTCAGACTCCCACCCAGTATACTTGCTCAAACCTCTTTTATATCCCCAGAACTTAGCACAGTACTTGGCACGCAATAGGTGCCAGTTTAATATAATTAAATAATTATTGACTGAATGGTGGGGGGAGCACTATGCTTTTTGTCAGAAGTTCTGGGTTCAGGAATCTGAGTTCAAATCCTGACTTAAACTTACTAATTTTGTGACTGGCCAGGTCTCTTCACTATTCTGAGCTTGTTTCCTTATCTTTAATACAGATAGAATCATATTTATACTACCTTCCCCAATCCTTCTTCATGCTAGTACATTTCCTCTTTGATTATCTCTAGTTTATTACGTATATATTTTGTTTGTACATTATTTGCTTTTTCTTTTCCCCAACAAATTGTGAGCTAACATCTGTGGTCCTGCGTATGCCCATACTTTTGAATGACTATCAATATGTATGTACTAAGCTATCAATGATTTTTTTGTTTCTCCTCCCCTAGGCCTGCATTCCTCCCAGACCCCAATGATGGAAGTTTGTATACACTCGGTGGTAAAAACAATGAAGGTCTGACAGTAAGTGTCCTTAGCTTCATGTATAGCTCTGGAAGCCTTTGACCAGGGCTCGGGCACCTGCCTACATCTTCAGATTAGCCAGAGATCTCTGTGTGATATTGCTGCCAGCAGGATACTAGTAGCAGAAATTGATGAAGTCATCAAGGATATGCCACACTTACTTGTAGAGCTGACATCCCTCTTGGGGATTGCTCGCTTCCCACATTTCTCTTTACCTTATGATTTAGCTCGTAGAAATTTGATCTGCGGAAATGATTGCTTTTGAATTTTTAAGTATAACATCAGTACTTAGAGTAGCCGAGCTCAGTCAGTGGGTGTGTGAGTGGGGAGGAGATGAAGGAGTTTTAAAGAACATCTCATTGATGAATGTAAGCCCCTCAGGGGCAAACTGTTTCTTTTCACTTTTATATCCCCAGCCTCTCCCACTTTAGTAGAGGTGGGAGGAAGTGGTATCTTGTGAACCTCACAATTATCTGAATGGGAAGAAAGAAGGTTGAACCCATACACACAATGCATACAAATACATATATAGAGTTATTGTAGAAATACATTAAAATGAATAGGGAAATAGGTAGAGACAGGAAGAAAGAAAAGCGAGACAGTAGATTTGGGGAGGGAAGTCCGAACCAAAATATTTCAATTATGGAGGAGCAGATTTTAAAGACAATTAAGAAAGAAGCAAAAAGAATTAGCAGTTTTAAGGCTAGATTGCATGAGGAGAGAAAGAGCAGGGGAACAGGTTGAGAGTATTCTAATTATAAATTATTAGCAATGAGTTCATTTTTGCCACCTTCCTATCTTTTGTAAAATTAATGGAGTGGGAGCAGAGGTGTGTAACATCATAGTAGCATATTATTATGGGGGAAATACATCATAAAAATCATTTCTATAATTGTGAATTGGATGAACTACTTATAAAATGAGGAGCGTGGCATAATAGATAAGAAAGGAAGGTTCAACAGTATATGAAACATGAAGATTCACACAGAGTTAAAGGGAGGTACTAGAGTTTACTCCTCAGACAGATTTAAAGTAGCAAGTGTGTTGATTGTAATATAAGAAAAGTGTATGGTAAAAATATACATGGCTAAAAAAGGTAAGCAAAGAAATTCCATTGTATTTAAGGACACCATAAATAATGAAACGAGGTCAATAATACATACACATGCACTTATGCAGATAAAAATAATTGAACTACAGGTGGCAATGCATAGGAAAACAATAATTGTCGGAAACCTGAACGAAAAGTTAAAGATCTAAATAGAGTTTTAGAAAAATTAGATGTGATAGATCTCTGGGGACTACTGAATGGGAAGTGTAGAGAGTCTACATATTTTGCAGCTTTGAATGGCACCATTTTGAAAATTGACCATGTTCAAGGGCAAAAAGAAATAGAGAAAAGTAGAGATAATGACTATGTGCATTGCTAACTAAATGCAAAACTAATTGTGATCAATAAAGGTAATTGCAAGAAAGGATATATACTTAAATGGAGATCAAATAATATCCTAAAGAATATCCAAAGAATGAATTATAGAAACCACAGATAATTTTATCAAAGAAAATTATAACAATGGCACAGCATTCTAAAACTTGTGGAGTGAAGCCAGAGTAGTCCTTAGAGAATAATTCTCTCCCTAAGCATATTCAGCAGCAAAAGAAAGAAACAAGAGATCAATGGATTGGATATGCAACTAAAAAACCTAGAAAAGTAACATAACAAAAAAGTCTAATGTAAACTCAAAAATAGAAATTCTGAAAATAGAAGAGAGAAGATTTAAAAAAAAATTTTTAACTTGTAGGCCAGTTATACTTTTGGACATGGTCATTTGAGAATTTATTTTGCTTGACTAGGCATATTTTGTTATAAAGTTTTATTTTTTTTTCAGTTGCAGTTGTGGAGAAGGTGAGGGGGAGAAAATAAATGTTGGTTAATTTAAAAAACAATTTTAAAAAGAAAATGCCAGAAACAAAACTTTAACTAATATGATTTTTTGAAAAAGGAGAAAAGAAACAAATCTCCAACATCATGAATGAAAAGGAAAAATCCCAACAGAAGAAGTGTTAGAAACTATTTTACTTTATTATATGCAACAAAAATGACACTTAAAAAATACATTCTCAGACATGGCCAATGTGACAATATAATTTGCTTACCTATATGTGTATATATTTGCTGTAAAAAAGATCTGCTTGGGCCATGGAGAGGAAAGTGAATTTGTGGTCAGTGACAGATATAACAAAAAAGATCATCAACTAAACATTTTTTAATATTCTGAGAAGAAAATTTCAGAAGGGGATATAGAAATTTTATTACTACCTTGTTAAATAATATCTATTTCTTTAAAAAAACCCTCACAATTATTGTAAGTTTACAGTTTCTTATAAATTTCTCTTTCCAGTTTTTTATATCTCGAATTATTTGTTTGTTGAAGATTAAAGTCACAATTTTAAAAAAGAAAATGTAAAAAATAGTCAACAAAAAGTCTTCCTACCTGTCTGTATATAGGTTCTGGACTATAATAAGAGTATTGGGCCGTGCATTTTCACACCTGGCCTGTGGAATGACCATATTTATTTAAAACAGTAAGACAGCCAGGTGGTGAAGTGGATAGAGTGCTGGACCTGGAGTCAGAAAGATTCGTCTTTTTGAGTTCTGGCCTCAGACGCTTACTACCTGCATGATGCTAGGCAACATAATGTCTTAACCTGTTTGCCTTAGTTTCCTCATCTGTAAAATGAGCTGGAGAAGGAAATGGCAAACTGCTCCAGTATCTTTGCCAAGAAAACCCCAAATGGGGTCATGAAGAGTCAGACATAACTGAAAAAAGTCTGAACATAATTATCACAATGGATTACTCCATTAGGAATTGGGGAAGGGAGGGGGAGGTGAGTCAGTGAAAAATAAGTCATTTTTTTTTTCTAAAGAAGAGAAAAATATTAGCAAGACATTAAAAGAAAAAGCCCTTTCAGAGGTGAAACTATTCATTGAAGTCTGGAACTAAGGGGAACTTTTCAATCCTCGACAGAAAGAGCCTGTTTTGTGTGTGTTTCAAGAATACTGGGGATTCCAAAAATAAAACAGAAACAGGTGTTTGTCAAAAGAGTTTGCAGATGTTAGTTGTGAACCTGAGGGAAAAGAAGCAGTTTTATGATGAAACACAGTTTTAAAACTTGATTTTTTATGAGCTTCTTTTCCTGGTACCCATAATAACTTAACTTTTTTTTTTTTTTTAACACAAAACTTTTCATCATTTTTTTTTTAATGTGCAGAGAAATATTTAGTGAAGAAAACTCTAAGGCTTTCCTCCCAAACATATCTAAAATTCAAATAGAAGTTCCTTCTACTCAAATGTAATCTCCCACTCCTCTTCCCTTGAGAAATATCACCTAATTCTGCTCTAACAATCCCAGTGTTACTTTCCCAAAGTAGAAGAGAAGGGTTCTTTCTTCTCTTAGAATGTGGAAGATTGTGTAACCCTTCATAGCCCAAAAAAATGCTGTTCCCCAAAGGCTATTATACCCTTCAGCAAAGTGGCCAAATAGGAGGTCTTTTGTGTCTCTACAACTCTGTGTTGCCTCTATGTCAGGGATTGTTAACCTTTTCTGTCATGGACTCCTTAGCAATTTATGGACTCCTTAGGCAATATGGTGAAATCCTCAGACACCCTCCCACACCTCTGAATAATGTTTTTAAATGCAAAAATAAAACAAAGGACACCAATTACATTGAAATATAGTTATCAAAATATTTTTTAAAACATGCATCTATGGACACCAGCTTAAGAATTCCTGCCCTACTCTTACCTTCTCAATAGGTAAGGGAAGGGGCAGAGGGAGAGACACAATTTGGAACTGAAAATAAATGTTTTAAAGTAAAAAGAACCCCTGCCCTAGGTAAAGGAAGTTGATTCTTCCACGGGACAGGCACCTGGTGACTGCTTTATGTGTGTAGCAGAAGTGAGAATGGAAAAGCTTGAACCCTCCACCTCGCTTCTCTTTGCCCTCCAGCTGCTACCCATTCTTCATTTCAAGTTTCAAGTTTGAGTTGAGGAAGTAGTCAACATAACTTTTCTCTTTTTAGCAAAATTGCATAACTGAAACAGACTGCCTATTGATATTGTGAAAATTACTCAAGCTTTTAAAGTTAACTTGTTTTCCTTTATGTGTTCATCTTTCTAGAAACTTCCCTTTACCATCCCAGAATTGGTGCAGGCATCCCCCTGCCGAAGTTCAGATGGGATTCTCTACATGGGTAAGGAGTTTCTGTTTTCAGCGCCTTCTCTGTGATCTATTGAAAATTAACGCCAGTAAAAAGATGATTAGTTATCAAAAACAAAGTGGTTTCATTTTCCTACCAACTAGCCCTCTTTGAAACAGGCTTTCTTGCCTTAAATTGTGTGAAAGATGCTGTTCACGTCATCGGTTCAGCTGAGGTGGCCGAGTGGCACTAGTGGATAGCATACTGGGCTTTAAAATCAGAAAGGCCAGTTTAACACATGCTTAATATATTTGTTAGCTCTGTGACCCTAGGCAAATCATCTAACCTCTCTGAGCCTCAGTTTTCTCAGCAGTAAAATGAGAGGACTGGATGCTAAGATTCTTTCCAGCTCTAACTTTATGAGCTCGATTGAGGAAGTGAGAGATGTTGTGCATCAACATGGTTGCATACAACAAGCTTTAATTTTTCATGTTGCCTTTTTGTTTTATTGAAAACTTTTGTTCCACATCACATTATTTTGGAATTAGTATATAGATACATGCATATGCATATATATTAATTTCTAAGTGAATATAGATATATTTGTATATATTAATTTTTGTATGTTTTAATTTCTGGATAAATATATATACTTAGAAACTAATGTACCTATATGGTTGTATATTTATATAACTAATCAGCTAATATCTAATATCATATAATTAAAATAAATATATATTCATTCAGAAATTAATATATAAATATCATAGATGATATCTATATCATCAATATATTTGTTCTTAAGTTAATGTCTTGTATATAATTATTGTACAATTATATATTTACATATAACATAATTAATGTATGTATATATGGTATATGTATGTGTATATTTCTCCCCATTTCTATATGGCAAGCCTTTTCTTGTAACAAAGATTAAAAAAGAAAAAATAAAATTCAGCAGAATTACTTGACTACAACGATCATGTTGGACAGCTTGTATGGTATTTCATGACCCTCGTCCTCCATTTCTCCAGTAAAAGAAAGCTTTTAGCTGCTCTATTGTCCTGCCCCGAGTAACTTAAAGATTAATGGGTAATCTGGGTAGAAACTGGCTGAAATTTAAGGTGGGTACAATCATCTGAGCCAAGGAAAGGAAACCAGACACTATTCATTAAAAGTTTGTCTTAGTATTTCCTGTTATGGGGGTTGGGGGGGACATAGACACATACACGCACATACACATATGGAGACATATGCATATATATGCACACATGTACACATACACATTAGATAGATAGCAGCAGCACAGCAGTTTAGCAGCTTACCTGTTTAGATTTAGCCTGTCTTTGAGTTTTTAGGAAATTCAGCTTTTTCAGACATCAGATCATCTCCTTTATCTTGCTACCACAATGACAATAAAAATAATGATAGCTAGTATTTATTTAGTGCTTTAAGTTTTCAAAGCACTTTCCAACCACACAACAACACACAGTCAATCCTCACAACAATCCTGAGAGATGAGTACTATTTTCTTCATTTTACACTGGAGGAAACTGAGGCCAAGAGGGATTAAGTGCCTTCTCCAGGGTCACACAACTTGTAAGTGTCTAAGGCCAGATTTGAACCCGGCCTCCCTGACTCCAAGTCCAGTGTTCTCCTTGCTGCACCACCTGGAGGAAAGCTTCGTTTAGCTGGATTTCCAGCCGGTGGTAATATTGATTCCTACTACTTTTGCAACATTGGCTTTTTTTTTTTTTTTAGAGTGGCCAAAAGCCTTCCTTACTTTGTCCTTCTCGTAGTGCTTTTGGTATCATGTAGATCTGTGTCTGGGATGCAGGGTTTGTTCAAGGCTTTCTATCCCTTTGCTTCCATACCTCTGAGAATGCCCTTCTAGACTAGTCGGTATGTCTTTTTTACGAGAGAAAGAGCCTATTTTGTTTGTTTTTCAAGAATACTGGGGATTCCAAAAATAAAATAGAAACTGGTGCTTGCTAAATGAGTTTGCAGATGTTAACTGTGAGCCTGATGGAGAAAAAAACAGTTTTATGATGACATTACAAGCTGATTTTCATGGTCAGAAAGATAGCCAGCCCTTCTATCTCAGTGATACCCGGAGTCAGCAGATTTGGGCAGGGTCTGACTGACTGGGTCCAAGATCATCTTTTTTTTTTGTTGGTGTTAATGATGCAGTTGGGGTCAAGTGACTTGCCCAGGGTCACACAGCAGCTTCTAAGTGTCTGATGGCAGATTTGAACTCAGAGCCTTGTGACTCCAGGGTTGGTGCTCTCTCCACTGTACCACCTAGCTGCCCCTCGAGACCATCTTGTACCATGTTTTCAAATAACCGGTTGCTCAGTAATTCATCCCTTGTGTGGCTCTCAGAACACTTCTCTGTCGTATTCTCTACTGTAAGAAGTCCCTTAAATTAGGCCATTCAAAGTTGTTTGAGAGCTTGGTGATTGCCTGCTTCATCTGTGGAAGAAGTGCAAATTATTGCCATCTTCTCCGAGTTGCCTACAGCAAAGACCTTTGTCGTAGTCCATTGCCAAGGCTTTGAGGGAACCTTAGAGATCGTCACAGAGGAGCGAACCAACCAATAAATTCTAAAAGCTTTTATCATGCATGAATTTAACTTGGCAAGGTGCTGAAGGTGGGATAGAGGAGGACAGAAGCAAGGATGCACCAGGATCAGTATTATTCTACAGACAAAGATATGGCCAGATCTCTGGAGGGAGAGATACAGTCAGTGGGTCAACAAGCATTAATTAAACATTTACTGTGTGCCAGGTATTATCTTAAGTGGAAGATACAAAGAGAGTACAAAGCATTCTTTGCTTGTAAGGATCTCATATTTCAATGGGACAGACAGTAAATGATCAAATAAAACAAACAGCAGATGGGAGATCAACTCAGAGGGGATGACACTAACAGCTAGAGGTGGGGATGGAAAACCAGGCCTTCTAAAAAGAAACCAGAGAAACTAAGAAGTAGTGGTGAGGAGAGAGAGCATCAGAGACACCGGGAGGGGGCCGGTGAGGATGGGGGGCAGATAACCAACGAAAAGGCCGAGAAGCAGCTGGCACAGGCTCCCAGCTTGGGGGCAGTGAGCTCCAGACTTGGCAAGGGAAAGGTGACTGGTAACCCAAGGGAGAGGTTCCATCCTCTCTTGGCTCTTAGATCATGTCAAACTCTTGACATTTTTCCAGGTCCAGGACACCCGAACTGTCCCCATACATGAATGTGGGGAGAGGGGTGTCCTTGGGTCCGTCTGATTGTTTTTCCACTCCTGAGTTCACGGGCAGGCAGGTACCAATCCTTGTGACAGTTTGGGAGATAGAAGATTCCAGATGAAGGTGGAGTTCCAGAGAAGAGGATGGGAGTGGAGCATTTTGTTGTTTGTCGGTCATGTCTGACTCTTTATGACTCCATTTGGAGTTTTCTTGGCAAAGATACTGGAGTGGCTTGCCTTTTCCAGCTCATTTTACAGATGAGGAAACTGAGGCAATCAGGGTGAAGTGATCTGCCCAGGGTCACATAGCTAATAAGTGTCTGAGGCTAGATTTGAACCCAGGAAGATGAGTCTTCCTGACTCTAGGCTCAGGACTTTGTCCACTGTATCGCCTAGCTATTACTACCTGCCCTATCAGTCAGAAAATTATCTCTAGAGAAGAAACTTCATGTCATAAACAGGCTAGATCCAGAAAACCAGAAACATTTTTGATCTATCACAGTGATATCAAGCATTAAGAGTCCACAGTTATTGCTTTTTGGAAGATGATTTTTGTTTTTGCCTCCCTTCAAATATTTTTTTCCTCATAGAATTTTAATGCCAAGAAAGAAAAATGTGATCTGTGGACAGATGTCAGTCTTATTATTAACATAAATAAATGTAAGATGGGGCAGCTAGGTGGTACAGTGGATAGGGCACTGGGCCTGAAGTCAGAAAGACCTGAGTTCAAATGTGGCCTCAGACACGTATTAACTGTGTGACCTTGGGCAAGTCATTTAACCCTTCGTCTCAGTTCCTCATCTACAAAATGAGCTGGAGAAGGAAATGGTAAACCTCTCCAGAATCTTTGCCAGGAAAACCCCAAATGGGGTCACAGAGAATCAGACAGGACTGAAGTGACTGAATAAAAAGTGCAGACTGCTTGTGAAAGCCAGTGACATCGTTAGCAGGTCCTTTGATTCTTGCACAGTTGTATCTAGGTGCTCTAATTCCAGGAACCTATGAAATAACCAACACTGGCTAAATTACAAAGGAAGCAAATCTATGTTGGTCTCTACTTTGCGTGGGGATAAGGGAGATAGGCAAATAAACAGAAAGTGTAAGACATGTAACATGTATCCAGAGAGTTGTTTTTCTTTTACATTGTAACTTCAAAAATGTTTGATTGATGCTTTCGTTAAGCTTGCCCAGCTTTACCTCCCCTGCCCACAGAACCCTCTCTTATAGAGCATAAAAGCAAACAAGCTAACATGGGGTAATGGTTAACAACATATAGGCCATTCCAAGCCTGTAGTCCATCGCCTTCCTACTGAAAGGAAATATGGGATATTTAATTAATCCTCTGGAGTAAGGTTTGGGCATTCATGCAGTCCTTTCTACAGAATAATCTTATTCAACACACTAAGATGTGTTTTCTTTTCCCCCACTAGGAATAGTGATGAGTCATGCTTATCTAATCACATAGCCAGCTGTGTGGGTCAAGCTTGACTCAGGCTAGCCCATTAGTCTGGGTTCAGGATTAGAGCGGATAGAGCACTGGGCATGAAGTCAGGAAGACTTGAGTTGAAATGTGGCCTCATACACTTATTAACTGTGTGATTCTGGGCAAGTCACTTCACCCTGTTTGCTTCAGTTTCCTCATCTGTAAAATGAACTAGAGAAGAATATGGCAGACCCCATTATCTTTGCCAAGCAGACCCCAAAGTGGGTTACTAAGAGTTGGACACTACTGAAAGATGACTGAAAAAGAGATATTTATAGACCATCTCCCAGTTAACCGAAGGAAGCTAACTTAGCCATAGCCGAGGAAGGATATTTGGCAAGGATACACTCTGATTAGAGGCAGCTACATGGGACAGTGGGGAAAGTGCTGGACCAGGAATCAGATCCAGCCACAGCTGTGTGACCTGCAGCGTCAACTAACCCCTGCCTGCCTCAGTATCCTTATTTGTAAAATGGGAATGATAATGACACCTGCCTTCCACCTTTGTGGTGAGGATAAAATGAGGTATTATTTGTAAAGCTCTCTGTGTAGATATTATTATAGCTATTTAGGATTCAGTTGAAGGCAGCTTTTTTACTTCTGCATTTGCCTCATGGCTCAGTGCTTAGTGGAAAAACTCCCCACTCTTTGTTCACTGGCTTCTGTGTTTAGGCCCCCAGGAAATTACATCAGTGGATCAAGCCTGAGTCTTCTAGGACAATGAAGTCTCCAGGATGATGTTATCTTTTGAGGAAAAAGTAGCTCAGTCTATATGGGGTAGGGCCAAGGGAAAAGCTAGCACAACCTATGTGACAATGGCCTTGGTAGATAGTGTTCACACCAGCAAATTAGGCGATTGAGGTCAGGGCATAGTCTGAAGCCATGAAAGAGAATCAGGCTCATTGGTCTGTGACGGGCCATCTTCTGTGCTGTACGTACTATAGCCAACTGCACTAACTAATTTATTTCAGCATTTTTAAAAGCACTCTGTTACCTGCAATGACTGTGCTGGGCCCTGAGGGAGATGCAGAGATGACTAACTCTCCCCTCCAAGAGCATAGAATCTGGTAGTACTAGGCTTCAACAGCCTTGGAGTCGGAAAGACCCAGGGTGGAGCCATGCTTCTGACATGTACTGGCTGTGTGATCCAGAACAAGTCACCTAATATCTTGGCACTCCAGGCAACACGTAGAACAAATTTCAGAGCAAGAGCCCACCTGCCATGATACTTTCCTTACCCTGAGTTCCCTATACTAATGAAATTAGAGGTCCAATCCAAAATCTGTGTGTATGTATAGACACATATACATGTATGTGTATATATGTAAAAAGTCATCACAGATACCAGTTCCAGTTATGTGTGCGTATCTGTACGTGTATATATATATTATATATATATGTATGTATATTAATCATCACAACCAATTTCCAGTTATGTATGTATGCATGTGTATTAGTCATCACAGATACCAGTTCCAGTTTATGTGTGTGTGTATTAATCATCATAGATACCAGTTCTAGTTATACATGTATACGTGTGTGTGTAGTCATCACGATACCAGTTCTAGTTGTATATGTATGTATATGTGTATATGTATATATACATATACGCGTACATATATATGGAGAGAGAAACATATATGTGTATCGTAGTCATCAGAGAAACCAGTTCCAGTTATGTGTATATGTATATATGTGTGTAGTTATCACAAATACCAGCTCCAGTTGTATATGTATGGATATGTGTGTATGTATAGATACATATATGTATATATATACATAGAGAGAGAAGCATATGTGTGTATAGTAGTCAATAGAGACACCAGTTCCAATTAAATGTGTATATATGCATGTGTATGTGTAGAGAAATATATGTATATATGGTAGTCATCACAGATACCATTTCCGGTTATGTGTATATGCATAAATGTGTGTATATTTATGTACGTGTGTGTTTATAGAACAGAGACAATTCTAATTGTCGATATGTATAGATGTGTGTGTGTATGTATGGGGGTCAGGGCATAGTCTATATATATGTTCTATATATATGACTATATTCTCTGGAGATAAATACCAGCTCTAGTTGTGGAGAGTGTATTGTTTACTGGGGAGGGAGGGGTGGAGACAGACCAACACTGTTCCCAGTGTAGAAACTCCTTGTACTGATACAAACTAGCATCTTATCTGCAGCTGAGAGCGTGAAGTCACTGAGAGAGTGTGACTGACCCACAGTCAGACAGGGTGGGACCTGACTCCTCCAGCTGGGACCGACTCTGTAGCCACTCCTTCTTTATATAATGACTGAATAATCATCGGGGTGATGGGAAGGGTGAATGATTGAAGAGCTGGGGTACTGCGTGTGCCCTTTTTTGTATCTCAGAGGTCATTGGCAAAGAGTCACCCAAGGTGACCAAGCGCAGGCATACTCCAAACAGCCAATCAGTCAGTGAGCATTTACTAAGCACCTACTGCGTGCCAGGTACTGCATTAAGTGCTGAGGATACAGAGAAAGACACAAGATAGTCCCTGCCCTGAAGGAGGTTACACTCTAAAGGGGTAGGACGACACCCAGCGTAGACCAAGGTAGGCATGCTCCAAACAGCCAATCAGTCAGTGAGCATTTACTAAGCACCTACTGTGTGCCAGGTACTGCATTAAGTGCTGAGGATACAGACAAAGACACAAGATAGTCCCTGCCCTGAAGGAGGTTACACTCTAAAGGGGTAGGACGACATTCACAAAGAAGCTGAAAAGTGGGTGAATGAGGAAAAGGAAGGTACCCAACAGGAGGGAGGGCGAGACAATACAGAAGCATTGCAGCCAGGTTAGAAATGAGGAGATTGCTGGCCCGGGCACCCTCCTGAAATAGAGATTTTGGAAGGATCCTCCATCTTCCACTGAGAGGGAAGGATCCCAGGGTTAGAGGGTAGTGACAACACAGGGCCAAAGCGATCTGTGAGGATAGAGAGGTTCCTGGGGCATGGTGCAGAGGCTCACAGGAGTGTAGACAGGTGGGAAACAGTGACAGCTACCCCTGATGTTTCCCTACTCCTGTGAGCTTTGGTCAGTTCCCCTACTGTGGAGTGGTGATGACCAGGGGATCAGCCAGGAGTCTCCCACAAAAACATGGCCCCAGGGGAGTGAATGAAGACTCCTGGTGCTCATGGAAGCTTGGGTCCTCTGACTTAGGATGTGCTCCCAGGGCACAGGGTGATGGTTTCTTTTGACTGCCCGTCTCCACCTCTGATCACCTTTTCAAGAAGGCTCTGTGTCCTTCCAGGTAAAAAGCAGGACATTTGGTATGTCGTTGACCTTATGACTGGAGAGAAGCAGCAGACTTTGTCCTCAGCATTTGCAGAAAGCCTCTGTCCATCTACCTCTCTTCTGTATCTTGGACGAACAGGTAATGATAATAAATCATTATAATGATGACGGTAATAATGCAGCTAGTATCTATATAGCGTCTACTGCGTGCCAGAGACTGCTAAGCACTTTACAAATATTATCTCCATTGAGTCTCACAACAACCATGTGAGATAGGTGCTCTTATTATCCTCCTTTTTGCAATTGAGGAAACTGAGGCAAACAGAGGTTAAATGACTGCCCAGTGGAACAAAGCTACTAAGTGTCTGAGATTTGAATTCAGGTCTTCCTAACTTCAGGTCCAGCACTCTATCCCCTATGTCACCTAGCAGCCAGGTAAGAGAACTTTAGGTGTTTTAGGGGACAAAGTAAACTTCTTGATTTTTATAAGAAGTCATGGGCTAGTTTTTTGATATGTAGAAGCTGACTATATTCTCTGGAGCATATTTTGGGAGGGAGGTCTTCACTCAAGCACATTCATCCTACTGGAGGGGGAAAAATTTATGTGGCCTTCTTTAACTACTCACATATTCGCAATCATTCTTGATTGTGGGGTGGACTCTTGTAACATGAGGACACCTTGAAAATTTACAGCATCTTGTGAAGACAGTTTTCATTGTTAAGGCAGAGATACCCAGGCAGGCTGCTGGGTTGGAGGGGGATTAGGACATTTGTGGGAGTCTTGGCTAAGAGATGTTAGTAGAAAGGACAGGGGATTTAGAGGACATGGTTCAAAATCCTGGCTCTGCTACTTAATGGCCGTGACATTGGAGAAGTCACTCTTCTTTTGGGTGCCTCAGTTTCCTCACCTGCAAAATAAGAAGCCAAAGGTTATCTAAGGGTACTTCCATCTGTAAATCTATGAACAATGACTGATCTTTTTTTTTCTAAAAAAAGAATGCAGTGAGGTTAAATGACTTGCCTAGGATCACACAGCTAGTAAGTGTCTGAGGCCGGATTTAAACCCAAGTCTTCCTGATTCCAGGGCATCTACTGTGCCCCAGCGGTGATTGAGCTTAAGAATCAGAGTTGTGTAGTGGAGAGGTGGCCAACCTTGAAGTCAGATCTGCCATGAGTTGTGTGACCATGGGTAGGTCGCTTAACTTTTCAGTGTCCTAGGCCACTCTTGGTGACTATAAATCACAGAGAAGTCGATGATCTGTATTCATAGAGCAAGTTACCATACTGGTGATACCTCATACTGATAAAAATCACACCTGTAATCCCATCCTATCCCCAAAAAGGGTGATATTAAACCATGTTTGGGGTATTTTTTTTAATGTGGAGAGCTATTTATGTTTTCTTATTCCCCTTCTCCATCCTTCTTCCACATTCCACTTGCTTAACCTGCTGAAGCAATGCCATGATCTAAGCTCTGAATATTTGAGAAATAGAGCTATATATTAGTGAGCTCTTAGTAAACTCATAGTGGCAACTCTGAGCTCAGTTAAACCTCTCCTAGCCCATAATCATTTTTGGTGGACCATTGGAGCAAGAGTAGGCAAGCTCCCCAGAAATGATCCCTGTCTGAATTAGTTGTACAGATATCCATCCATGTCCATTGACACAACTGTGAAGTGAGATGGTAAGAGTGGAGTTCCATTGTTTGTCCCATTCTACTTAAAAATAGCTATCTTTGTTCTGTAAGAAGACTCCTTGAATCAGTCCATTAGGACTGACTATGAACAGGGCCTGTGTACCTCATTCAGAATCAATGAAAACCATTGCTAGAAAGACCTGGTCATACCCTGTGGAGCTTGTATAAAAAAAGGAGGAGGAGGTGGCACTATCCCTCAACCAGATAGTGAGAGGAAGGGATGAAGTCCTATAAAACTTGAAGAGACAGCAGCCCTTTACAAAATGAATAAAAAAGGACCTGCAACACAGGGACATCTAACCTAAGGAGAAGGAAAAGACAGGACTGAGCTGTAGCAGAGAAGATTTTGAGGAGGGTCATTGACCTCCTCAAAGGTATTTCAGATATACTCAATACTGAATTGAGTATATTTTCAGATATACTCAATTCTGAAATATTCAAAGGTACTTCAGAGCACAAGATTCAGACTGACCCCATCTGCTGAACCCACTTACTCAATAGCTATGCAAAGTTCCAATGAAAAGGTCTACTTGTTATCCAGATTCCCTTTCTGATGCCTGTATGAACCAAAGATACCATATTATAATCTACTTCTTCATTACCCAGACATTCTGGAAACCTGAATATTACTTCAACTACAAATAGGTCAGGGGTTGACTTGGAGATAGATAACAATGTAAATTAGAAATAGAAATTAAAGAGTCAAATTTCCACCTAAATGTTAGGAATTTTCCTGACTGGGGGCTCAGAGCAATTGTGGTTGTGCTTATAACTTTTTCATTTAAATAACATCTCCTAAAACCAACGAGATGGGCACCTTAGGGCTCATTATATTTTCCTTGGGCATAATATGATCTAATTATCATAGCTACTACAATAGTACTGTCTAACTGACTTGCTTCTATCAGCAAAGTATAAATTACATAGGATTTTTTAAAAAACATTGTTGGTCGTGGTTAGCAATTAAATTCTTCTCAAATGCTTGCTTGTGAGAGGGAAGTGACTCTGGACTCTCAAAGGTCGTGCTTACGAAGAGTAAAGCCCTGATAGGTCTTACTAAGCCGGAAAGTATAGACCTGCTGGAAGATGATGGAATTGTAGTGTGAAGACTAGCCTAGCTAAGTTCAGATAGGTTCATACATCCCCAGAAAGTTGGCCACACCTCAGGATACCGACTAAGGTGTATCCAGGGAGAAATTTTGATCTGTGGTGACTGAAAGAATATTCACATGAAAAAAAAAATCAGTTCCGATGAAGTGCTTTCTAAATCTAGGATAAGATTTATGGCTGTTTCTTTTTATTAAAAAAAGAGTTTTAGTGGTATCTTTTATTTTAAACATGGAAAGGATTCTCAGTAATCATTCCTTCCCTGCCCCCAGCCCCCATCCCTGAAATCTTCTAACAAAGAAGAACTGTTAAATAGAGCCAGTAATTGTGCCTGACAGCAAGCTTGAGGAGAGGGGCTTGTTTCATCATTTGGCCTTCTAGAACCAAGATGGGTTATTGGATTCTTATATCTTTTAGTAAATGTTTTCATTTGCATCATTGTAGCCATTTTTCTTATTCTTCAGTTTTGATGAATATTTATTTCCCCAGAGTACACCATCACCATGTATGATACAAAGAGCCGAGAGCTTCGCTGGAATGCTACCTACTTTGACTACGCGGCAACTGTACCGGAAGAAGACATGGAGTACAGTAAGAGTTGGAGGGGCCCATGATAGATAGATAGATAATTAGATGGATGGATAGATAGATAATTAGATAGATGGATGGATAGACAGATGGATGGATAGATAATTAGATGGATGATAGATAAATAGATAATTGGATGGATTGATAGATAATTAGATGGATGGATAGATAGATAATTAGATGGATAGATAGATAATTAGATGGATGGATGGATGGGTGGATGGATGGATGGATGGATGGATGGATGGATGGATGGATGGATGGATGGATGGATAATTAGGTGGATGGATAGATAGATAATTAGATGGATGGATAGATAGATAATTAGACAGAGGGATGGATAGATAATTAGGCAGAGGGATGGATAGATAGATAGATGGAATTTATTAAGTGCTTATAATGTGCCAGGCACTATACATATAAATACAAACAAACAAAGCAATCCTTGTCCTCAAGGAGCTTATATTCTAGGAGGTGTAGGGGGTGGGGAGGGGAAGGAAAGACAACACAGAAAAGGAGGTTGGAAACAGGGGCAGGGGGGTAAAGATAATTGTGGAATGACCGAGGCTCAGTTCTGAGCAAGCATGGCTTCCCAGGGTAGAGATCAAGGACTCATTGGGTGTGTGTCTAGGGAGGAGAGATAAGAATGAATGCCAGAGTTCAGCCAAAGGAGTGGTGTGGAGTAGGCTGAGAGGTGGGCAAAGAGGACTGGTTATAGGTGAGATAAGGTGAGAGCTTGCTTATCCAAGCCTGGCTTTCCAGTCCTCTGGTTTGGGCAAGCAGCATAGGTAGGATAGAGGTATGCCATAAGTGGAACTTGGGATGCTGGTCTTTCTTTTTTGGTTCAGGAAGTAAGAAAGGTAGCTTCTGAATACAGAAAAAGGGGATTTCTTTCAAAGACCAGATTCCCAAATCTTATGTAGTGCAGTGGTGCCAAACAAGTAGAAATGGCAGCCACTAAACCATACAAAAGGATTCCGGGAGGCTGCATTTTGACTTAATTTTAAAATGTGATGTTATCAGAAGCCTCTAAGTGGTGCAGTGGCTAGAGCACTCACCCTGGAGTCAGGAGGATCTGAGTTCAAATTCATTCTCAGACACACACTAGCTGTGTGACCCTGGGCAAGTCACTTAACCCCAATTACCTCCCCCTCCCAAAAAAATCTATGCTTTCTGTGTTTTATTGTACTTTTTTTTTTTTTTTTAAATATTTTCCAGTTACATTTTAATTTGGTTCAGGTTTGCTTCAGGAGTGTTGGGAGCCCCAGGAGGATCTTGGACCTTATGTTTGACATATCTGGTATCGGGGAATCAGGTGTTAGATGTGAAGTGAAGAGGACCCAATTTCAAATTCTGCCTCAGTCCCTTGCTAGCTGTGCGACCCTGGGCAAGTCACTGATCCTCAATTTCCTCATTTGTAAAATGAAGGGATTAGAGTTGATGGCCTTCATTGCCCCTTCCAGCACTGCCTTTGTGATTCTATAACTGTGTCCAGTAAGAACTCTAGCACAAAACTATATGAGGAGAATCCCTAGAATATTGAGAACTTTAGGTAGGGAAGGAGGGAACTGTGTCAGAGAGGAGACTGAGCTGACCCAAGCTGAAAATGCCCAAGCATGTGATATCAAAAGAAGGAGCAAAGTTTTTGACATACCTAACATTACTCCTTTCCCCATCTCTAAACTACCACTCTTCATTTACCTCATGGAAATGCAACATTACACGTAGGCAGTTGGTTAAACACATTGCAGCAGGGTGCCTGTCATTTGCTTTATTACAAAACAGTGATGACTTAAGAACTCTGATGAAGGCTATGACCAACCACAGAGCCAAAGGACCATTAAGGAAGCATGCTACCTATGTCTTAACAGAGATGTGAAAGAATCTGCGTGCAGATTGAGACATAATTTTTGGACGTGATCAGTGTAGAAATTTGTTTCTCTTAACTATATTTGTTTGTAACAGATTTTGTTTTTATTTTTTCCCCCAGTAGTGGGGCATAAGGGGGGACAGGGAGTAGGAAGGAAAGAAAATAGATTTTTGTTCATTAAGAAAATTAAACTTAAAAAAAAAAGTTCTTTGGAAAAAAAAGTGCCATGCAATTTTATTTAAAAAAAAAAAAAGGTGGGTGTTAGGGGTTGTGTTATGCAGAGTATGCTTATATTTCTTCTTATTGGCCAAGTGACCTCACAAATGAGAATCACTGTTGTTTTCTTAGCTTATATCTCAGAAGAGGCCTAAAGTTTCTCTGTGTTTCTGGTCCAAGAAAGACTTGGCTCCCTTCTCCCTTCCTGAAATGTCTCCTTGTCTAAATGTTAGCCCGGCCTTCTGAACTATGGGTAGGCAGAATGTTTTGCCATGAGTCCTATTTTCCTTTCAATTTGCTTGCTAAATTTTAAAAAATTGCCCACAAAAATCAAGACCATTCAGATTTCCTCATCCCTGTTGCCTTCTTCCTCGACATCTACCTTTACTTGTTGAATAAAGCGATTAACAACTTGGCCTGGAAAATTGGCTTTGGGAGGGAGCCTCCTCAGGTTCGTATTTGCAGGCATTTCTCAAGTCTTTTGGGTTTTTTTTTCCCCCCGAGAACCACTTGGATTTCCAAATTTTATGAACTTGATGGAACTCATGCCAATCAATGGTTTTCCGGAAAGATGGGGAAATGCTCTCATCAGATTAGATAAAAAAAAATTTCTAACATTATAATAGAGTGCACTTTAATGTCATTGACTGAACTGAAAAAATTGGCAGAGTAGTCCGGTTTTTCCATTTTGGAGAGGAAAAAAACTGAAGACTAGAAGAAATTAAGCAGCTTGCCCAAGGTTGCGCAGGCAGTAGGAAAGGAAGGAAGGAAATAAGTATTTATTAAGCTCCTACTCTGTGCCAGGCACAGTGCTGTTATCTCATTTGATCTTTACAACAACCTTATGGGGTAGGTGCTGTTACTGAATCCCCCTTTTACGGTTGGGGAAACTGAGGCTGAAAGACATTAAATGACTTGCCCAGGGTTACACGGCTGCTAAGTGTCTGAGATAGAATTTAAACTCAGATGTTCCTAACTCTAGGCCTAGAACTCTATCCACTGCACTAGCTGGCTGCCTCATCAGCAGGAAGTACAGTAGCTGGACTTTGCCTCCTAGATCTGCTATCTCCAAACCCAGTTCTCTTTTCACCACTGCCCCATATCTTTTGTTTTTCCCAGCTGGGCACATGTCCAGTAGCCACCGATGAGGAGGGGATGTGGGTGTAGAGATGGCTTGAGAATCTGCGTGAGCTTTTGTGTGTTTCTGCCTGCTTCAGAGATGTCCCACTTTGTGTCCAATGGAGACGGGCTGGTGGTGACCGTGGACAGTGAATCTGGAGATGTCCTGTGGATTCAGAATTACGCCTCGCCAGTGGTGGCTTTCTACATCTGGCATCGGGAGGGCCTGCAGAAGGTGATGCATACCAATGTTGGGGTGGAGACGCTGCGCTATCTGACCTTCATGTCTGGAGAGGTGGGGCGTATCACCAAGTGGAAATACCCTTTCCCAAAGGAGACTGAGACCAAGAGCAAACTGACGTGAGTGAGGGTTGGAGGTCGGGAGGTTTGGGGTTTTGGTTCTGATTTTCTCTGCTAGGAGACAAAGATGATGATGATGATAATGACGATGGTGACGATGGTGACGATGATGATGATGATGATGATGATAATGATGATGATGACAGCTAGTATTTATATTATCACTCGATGAAATGCTATGTAAAAGATTTTATGCTGTTTTATTATCTTAACATTACATTAAATATAGAGCACCAGACCTGGAGTCAGAAGACCTGCATTCAAATCTGACTTCAGACCCTTACTAGACCCTGGGCAAGTTACTTGACCCTGTTTGCCTCAGTTTCCTTATCTGTAAAATGAGCTGGAGGACATGACAAACCACTCCTTTGTTTCTGCCAAGAAAACCCCAAATGAACTCACACAGAGTCGGACGTGACTGAAGAACACTGAGCAACAAACATTTCTATAGTGCTAACTCTGTGTCAGGCGCTGTGCTAAGCTCTCTAAGATTATTGCCTCATTTCATCTCCACAACAGCCTGGGAGGTTTATTATTATTGTTATTATTTTTCAGATGAGGAAACTGAGACAGCAGATGTGAAGTAGCTTGCCCAGGGTCCCCCTCCCCCCAGGTATCTGAGGCCAGATTAGAACTCAAGTCTTCTTTCTCCACCTCCAGCTCCAGTATTCTCTGTCTTCACTGTCACTTGCCTGAGGAAACTTTGGAACAAGACAACTCTTTTAGAAATGTTTTCCAGGTTGTATTTCCTTACAGTGACACCGTGTGAGAAAGGCCAGTACAAATCTTCTTATCTCTGTTTTACAAGCAAAGTAACTGAGGCCCAGAGTTGAGTTAAGTGACATGCCCAGGGTCACTCATTAAGTAGCAGAATTGTACCTTGAACCCAGATCTTTTGACTCTTAAGTCCTCTGTTCTTTCTACTACTTTCTTCTTTCTTAAATTAAATTTTACATATTTTAACAAAATTTCTACTACTTTTAACTACTTTGGTAACTACCAGTAGGGATGGGGTAGGAAGGGGGAGTAAGCTCACCCAAATAAGGAGGTTGTAAAGTGTTTTATTGACCTAGAGAGGATGTCTCCCAGATACGTGACCGCTGAAATGGGACTCAGAACTCTGATGACCTGACTCTGACTCCATGAGGCTGCTTTGCTCCTCGAGATAGCTGAGTATCTCCATCCATAATGCCAGACCCCTTTGGTCTACCCCACCTCTTGGCTTTTGCCTTTCCCACTTTCCAAACTCCATCCTGTGAGGGCCCGACTTAAACCTTTCTCTCAGTTCAAACCCACACTGATAACTCTTGCACTGAACTCTGCAAGTTTTCTGCTTCTCTCCCTTCCACTCCTCACTCCCCACCCACCCCCTGTGCCTTCCAAAGCACACCCTCCAGAAATGTCCCTGTGACTTAGCTAGCCAATCTCAGATAAGGGTGTGATGATTAGTTCAGGGTCAGACAGTGAGGGAGGGATTGAGCTGAGATTGAGTCCCTTATTGTCTGACTCCAAATCCTCCCTCCAGACTGACCTCTCCATTGCTCCTTTTTCATCCAGTCTATATTCTAGTTAAACTGGCCTATTTGTTAACCCTTCCACTCCCACCCCTTACTAAAAACTGAATTTACTTGGATACATATTGCATTGGGAGAGCCATTGCAGTGTAGCTGATGGAGATACTAACCAGGTGATCCTGGGTAAATCATTTCAGTTTCTCAGTGTTCCAGTTAAATCTTCAAGACTGCCGATATTTCCTTTAGATGCTAGACAGAATTTAAGTTTCATGGAAACTCTTAACCACATGCTACATCCCCAGGCCCTAAAATCCTTACCTCACTCCTCTCTCGTTTCTTTTTTGTTATTATAAGTTAATTTATTTATTTTTAGTTTTCAACATTCACTTCTTTAAGTTTTAAATTTTCTTCCCCTTCCTTTCTTCCCCCCTCCTCAAGACGACATGCAATCTGATATAGATTCTACATGCATATTCCTATTAAACATATTTTCACATTAGTCATGTTGTATAGAAGAATTGGAATGAATGAGAGGAATCATGGGAAAGAAAACAAAACAAAGAAAATAGTCACTTTGCTCTGCATCCAGACTCCATAGTTCTTTCTCTGGATATGGATGGCTTTTCCATCATGAATCTTTTGGAATTATTTTAGTCTCTTGCGTTGCTAAAGAGCCAAGTCTAACAAAGGCAGTCCTCACACACTGTGGCTTTTACTGTGTACAATATTCTCCTGGTTCTGCTCACTTCACTCAGCATCAGTTTATATAAATCTTTTCAGGTTTTTCTGAAGTCTGACTGTTCGTCATTTCTTATAGCACAATAGTACTCCATTACATTCATACACCACAACTTGTTCAGCCATTCCCCACCTGATGGGCATCCTCTTGATTTCCAGTTCTTGGCCACCACAAAGAGAGCTGCTGTAAATATTTTTGTACATGTGGGTCCTTTTCCCATTTTTATGATCTCTCTAGGATACAACCCTGGAAGTGGTAGGGCAATGTGCATTTAATGAATGCTTGTTGAAAGTAGAACATCGGGTGCAGTGGATAGAGCACTGACCTTGGAGTCAGGAGGATCTGAATTCAAATGTGACCTCAGACTGTTATTAGCTGTGTGACCCTGGGCAAATAACTTAACCTTGATTACCTCTTTAAAAAAAAAAAAGAAAGAAAGTGGAATGAATGTTTGTGTTTTGGAGGAAATGATGTTTCTTCTATTAACATTCCCTTTCTCCCAACTAATAAGCCCATTCCTGATTTACCTGGCAAATGAATCATTTAGAGTAGTGCTGTCAAACTCAAATAGAAGCAGGAGAAACAAAATACATAAAGATCCCTGACGACCACATATTGACATACCAAACCACATGTTTATTGATTTCTTTTTTTATTAGTGTGGTTATTTAGTCATTTTTCAGTAGCATCTGACTCTTTGTGACTTCTTTTGGGGTTTTTTTTGGCAGACATACTGGAGTAGCTTTTCATTTCCTTCTCCAGCTCATTTTACAGATGAGGAAACCGAGGCAAACAAGGTTAAGTGACCTGCCTGGGGTCACACAGCTAGTAAGTTTAATGAGTCCATTGAACTCAAGTCTTCCTGACTAAAGGCCTGACACTCTATCCACTGCGCTACCTAGCTGTCTTTTTATTAGTACATCAACACACTAAAATCAGATAGTAACTACATTTTAAGCTGGGTCAGACCACACTCAAGAGGGCCGTGGGCCTCACACAGCCTGGAGGCCACGTGCTTGAGGCCTGTGATTTAGAAATGCCTTACATTTCTGCCTTCTGTCCCTGTCCCTTCTTTTCTTGTAGGCCCACCCTCTATGTTGGGAGGTACTCCACCAGCCTGTACGCTTCCCCGTCAATGGTCCATGAAGGAGTTGCAATTGTGGTGAGTCCAGCATCTAATTCACCTCTGACTTTTTTTTTTGAGACTGGGTCTCCCTATTTCATCCAGTTTCCAAGTATGGCAGCTACTCAAAGGCGTCATAATCATAAGCCAGCACTTAACATAGTGTGTACAGTACACCAGGCACTGTACTAAGTGCTTTACGGTTATCTCCTTAGGGACTCACCACAAGCAGCCTCATAACAGACTTGGAAGGTGTGTTACCGTTGTTGAGTGGTTTCAGTCATGTCCAGCTCTCTGTGACCCCCTTTGGAGTTTTCTTGACACAGATACTGGGGTGGTTGCCATTTCCTTCTCCAGCTCATTTTACAGATGAGGAAATTGAGGCAAGCAGGGTAAAGTGACTTGTCCAGGCTCATATAGCTAGTAAATATCTTAAGTAAGATTTGAATTTAATTCGGGGCATCTCATGTGTTCAGCCCAGTTTCCTGCACTTTATCATCAGTATTGCAGGAGGTATATCATTTTCTAATAGCAGCACCCTGGCCCAGTGCAGGCCGTGCCTTTTAAATAAAAGAGAATGCTATCCAAACTTGAAGGAAGATTGGGAAGAGATCATCCGGCCCAACTCCAACAGGAAGCATGAGTAACATCGCCTGTCTGTTTCTCCTTTAAGATGAAGGAACTGACACCCAGAAAGATAGTCATTGGTCCAAGAACCCAGAGCAAGGCAGGAGCCTCAAGGACAGAAGCTGGGCCTTATCCCCTGGGCCAGTGATGCAGCTCATGAAAGATTAAATGTGGCCATTGTAGTTTAAGTGTTGGACTGTAATTCTTTGAAGATTAATAATCTTCACATTAATAATTAATATATATTATATAAGTAATTGATAATTATTCATCTTCAATAACTCTCAGTTAACCAGAGCACCCAGATCCCCAAGTAGGCTAGAGTTCAGTGACATCATCTTGTCATAAGAGTTATTGTTTTCTTTTTTTCTTTTTTTTTGGAGGCAGTCAGGGGTTAAGTGATTTGCCAAAGTCACACAGCTGGAAAGTATCTCAGGTCAAATTTGAACTCAGGTCTTCCCGATTCTAGGGCTGGTGTTCTATCCACTGCACTACCTAGCTGCCCCTTAAGAGTTAGCACTTTCACTAGTAAGATGTGGAAAATTGGAAAAGTTCAGTGTATTTTACATAGGGATGCAGACTTGAAACAAATGAGATAATATATACAAAATGCATTAAAGCATTCTATAAAGCCTGCCATTACTACTATTACTACTATTTCTGCAGAAAGAATTGTAGATTTAGAGCCAGAAGGGACTGTAAAGGCCTTCAAATCCAAACCCCACCACCACCCTCATTTTATAAATGTGAAAACTGAAACAGACAAGTGACTTGACCAGGGTCACACAGCTAGTATGCTGCTGAGGCAGGATTTGAACTCAGGTCTTCCTAGCTGTAAGCCTGGCACTCTATTCACTGTGCCTCCTAACTGCTAGCACTTATAACACTGCCTCTGGAGCTTTTCTTCAAGAAGTTTGATCCCCAGGCTGACCTGCTTGTCTGTGTATGATGGGGAGTGGGGAGGGGAGGAGCAAGCATTTATTAAGCACCTCTATATGCCAGGCACTGTGCTAAGTGCTTTATAAATATGATCCCATTTGATAGACTTGTTCTGGTATAAACAGTCCAACCTACTGAAGGAAGAGTTTTTGGGGTTCTTTTTCATTGAGTTCTGGAGCTCTTGACCTTAGCGATTAATTTGTGTCAATGCATATAGAGAGAGCACTAGCTTTCACATGGTATTTGTAGTGTGCTGGGCAGGTGGGTGGCGCCGTAGTACACACAGTGCCTGGCCTGGAGTCAGGAAGACTCATCTCCATGAGTTCAAATCTTGCCTCAGACACTTACTGACTGTGTAACCCTTGGCAAGTCATTTAACCTTGTCTTGCCTCAGTTTCCTAATCCGTGAAATGAGCCAGAGAAGGAAATGGCAAACTACTTCAGTATCTTTGCTAAGAAAACTTATGTATGTAAGAAGCTCCATGAGATGGTGAAAAGAGCCCTGGGCCTGAAGTCAGGAAAATCCCAGGTTTGAATCCCACCTCCAACGCTTACTATATGCTGTGTGATCAAAAGCCAAAAATCGCTTCATCTCTCTGAGACTTAGTTCCCCAGCTGTAAAATGGGTACAGTTATTCCTAAAGAGGTTATCTCCTAGGGTTGTTGTGAATATCAAGTGCAAAGGAGGTCTGTTAGGGGTTTCACTGGCTGTGGTCAGAAGATCTGCGTCCGAATTTCATGTCTGCTGCTTCTTTCATGTCTGCTGCTTCTTGCCTTTGTGACCTTGGAGAAGTCACTTATGTTCCTTGGGCCTCAGTTTCCTCATTTGTAAAATGAGGGGGTTGGCCTCTATGGCCTCTAAGGTCTGTGATCCTCTCTACTCCATACATGTCAGATAATATCAGATGTGGAAAGGAGTGATAATAGCATTTAACTCTAAACAGTCCTTGAAGGTAGGTAATGGAAGTGCTGTACAGACGAGAGTACTGAGGCTCAGAGGGGTACGGGATTTGTCCAGGATCTCAAAGCTAGTGTCAGAGCTAAGATTCATACCCAGAACCCCAGGACTCTTCAGGTTCCAAGTCCAGGATCCTTTATCTTCCGCTATCTGCCTTTGCAGGTTCCTCAAGGCTTAGAGGGGTTATAGTTCAACAGTTAACTCCCATACCTTGTGGGTTCTTCTTGGGTTCTGTCCAGCTGTTCCCTAAGCCTCAGCTCCTGCTTCTCTCCTCCCTTCACAGCCTCGAGGTAGTGCCTTTCCCCAACTGGAAGGCCCTCAGACGGATGGTGTCACAATCAAAAGTAACGAAGAGTGTGTGATCACCCCTAGCGTAGACCTGAACATTGATTTTGGAATAAAGGGAAAGAGCAGACTCAACTACTGGACCAACTATTGGCTTCTTATAGGTAAGAAAGAGACCAGACCTTCCTTTGGTGGTCTCCAAACTTGTTAAGATTGTACATTTCATCAGTCAGAAACATTGGAGTACTTCCCATCTTCTTATCTGTCTGCCATCTGTAGCTATTGTTCTGTCTTTTAGTCTATCTTTTTATGTCTATTTGTCATCTATAGCCATCTCTATCCATATCTGTCTATCCATCTATCCATCCTTCTATCCATCTGTCTATCCATCTGTCCATCTATCTGTCTATCCGTCAGTCTATCTATCCATCTATCCATCCATCTATCTATCTATCCATCTGTCCATCCTTCTATCCATCTATCTATCCATCTATCCATCTACCTATCTGTCAGTCTATCTATCTGTCTATCTATCTATCTATCTATCTATCCATCTATCCATCCTTCTATCCATCTGTCTATCCATCTGTCCATCTATCTGTCTATCCGTCAGTCTATCTATCCATCTATCTATCCATCTAGCCATCTGTCTATCTATCCATCTGTCCATCCTTCTATCCATCTATCTATCCATCTATCCATCTATCTATCTGTCAGTCTATCTATCTTATCTATCCATCCATCTATCTGTCTATCCATCTATCTATCCATCAGTCTATCTATCCATCTATCCATCTATCCATCCATCCATCCATCTATCTATCTATCTATCTATCTATCTATCTATCTATCCATCTGTCCATCTATCTGTCAGTCTATCTATCTTATCTATCCATCCATCCATCCATCCATCTATCTATCTATCTATCTATCTATCTATCTATCTATCTATCTATCTATCTATCTATCTATCTATCTATCTATCTGTCTATCTGTCTGTCTGTCTGTCTGTCTGTCTGTCTGTCTGTCTATCTATCTATCTATCTATCTATCCATTTATCCATCTATCTATCTACCTACCTGCATCTGTATTTCTCGCTATTGCCTGTCTATCCATCTATCCAATTTTTTTGGTTTTTCTTTTTCTTTTTATCTGTTGTCTCATCTATAGCTATCTAGCTATCCATCTATCTTTCCATTATCTATCATCTCTGTCTCTATCTATCTATATACCTATCAATAATCTATCATTCTATCCATCATCTATCATCCATACCTTTCTAATCATCTATCTAGCCAATGTTCTTTTTAAATCTTTTTGTCTATTATCTGTTACCTATATGTCTGTTTGTCTATGTGTCTTTCTGTCCCTCTATCATTCTCTGTATCTTTCTGCCGTCTGTCATCTCTGTCCGTATCTGTCTATCTCTATCTTTCCATCATCTCCCTAGCATCTATACATGTCTATCCATCTATCCATCCCACGAACTTTTTTCCTTTTTATCTGTTATCTATATTTATCTATTTGTCCTCTACACCTATCTATCCATCTAGTTATCCAAATCCATCACTACCTTTCTTCTTTCTTTCTGCCTTTCTATTGTCTGTCTGTCATCTATACCTTGCTATCTCTATTTATCTTTCTATCATCTGCCTCTCCTCTAACATACCCATTCAGCTATATCTATCTCTAGACACACATTTACATATATATACATAAATTGTTATATTAATCTGTTATGTACATTATAAAGCATATAGTAAAATGAGAATATTTTACTCCAGTTCAGAAATATTTTTACTTAAAATTGCATTTTTCAACAGTACAAAAAAATCTTTTTTGTTCTTGAATGCGCTTCTCTATTTTTAGAAGATAGGAATGTGTTGACGGAGAGGACAGCCTTGTAAATGATCATTGTTTTTTAGTAACTAAGTATTTAGTTAATTTGATCAGTGTAGCTAGCCAAGCAAGTAAGTGTCTTTTTTTAGGTAATTTTTTGCTGAAAGTTATCTAATAAAATAACCAAATATGCCAAATAATGGGTCAGTAAGGCCAGTGAACACAGCAGCTTTTCACCAAGACACAGCATTTTGCATGTGGTTAGCTATTCACTATATACAATACAGTACAAAAAAAAATGAGCAAAAGTGCATCATCTCTGAAACTTTTCAGTATAATTCCATTGCAATCTGGATGTTATCATATATTAAATCCCTGGTCATGTTTGGATATTTTATATGAGTTTGCGGATCAGTAGAAGATTGGGATTTACCACAGAGCATACTAGAAAGGGAGTAAAATACAGAGTGTCCCAAAGGTCTTAGAGCAGTTTAAGTTCTACTAAGCTAAAAGCTGCACTAAGACTTTTGGGACACCCTGCATAGTAAGCCTGGGAAAGTAAGTTGGTATCATATGGCAAAGAGCTTTAAAGAGATCAAAGGTATTAGGGAACTTCTGAATTTTATTTCAGGGGAGGGGGGAGAAGAAACTATGTGACATGGTCAAATCTATACTTAAGAAAAATTTGGTAGGCATGTAGAGGATGGATGGGAGTTGGAAGGGACTTGAGGTAGGAGGGCTAATTTGTAAATCACCAAGCATTTAGTATTCACAACTTACTATGTGCAGGAATTAGAGGCAGCTACATAGCTTGGTGGATAGAGCACCAGACCTGCAGTCAGGAAGATCTGAGTTCAGATCCGACCTCCAGTACTTACTAGCTGTGTGAGCCTGGGCAAGTCACTTCACCTCTGTCTAGAAGGTAACTAGGTATCTCGGAATAGAGCACTGGGCTTGGAATTAGGATGAATTCTAAATTCAATTCTGGTCACACTAATTGTGTGACCTTGGGCAAGTCACTTAACCCTGTTAGCCCTAATCCATTGAAGAAAGAAATGGCATGCCACTTCCCTATTGTCAAGAAAACCCCATGGACAGTTTGGTTCACTGGGTCACAAAGGGTCAGACGTAACTGAACAACAGTAACTACAGGTATGGGGGTAGAATTCTAGAAAGGCCAAACCACTGCCCTTTACCCTATGGAACATATATTCTAATGGGAAAGGCAACATGTAAATAACCACATACAAGATATACGGTGGAGGAAAGGCTCTGGGGAAGGGAGCACAGGTGGTGGAAATCTTCCTGTCAAAAGTGGGATTTAAGCTGGGTCTTGAAGAAATTCGGGGCAGCCAGGAAGCAGATGGGAGAGGGCAGAGCGTTCCAGGTGTGGGGAGACAGCCAATGCATCGCAGTAGCCCAGACAGCCAGGGTTGCAGCGCTGTGAGTAGGCGGAGGGGGCTGAGTGTGAGGGGTGTCAGAGAGTGTGGAAGATTTAGCAAACACTCGGGGCATATGTGGGGCAAGTGAAAGTGAGGAAAAAAGGAGGACACCAGGATTCTTATCTGGAAGTGTCTGGGGTGCCCTCAACAGAGATGGAGATGTTTGAAAGTGGGGGGTGGATTTGGGAAAGAAAGTTCATGTAATGAGGGGAAGGGGGTTTTAGTCATTGTTCATTGTCCTTACCTGCCTGGGGGGTTGGGTGGGTGATGGGGGAGGGGTTGGGCATGCTGGGAGAGGAAGGGGAGAGGAATTTCCAAATGGCACCTGGTGCAGCTGATGTTTAGAGTATAACTGCCCCAAGACTGGGAGCTTACAAGGGTGATAAATGGGAAGTACTGGTTAATCATAAGTAATTCTATGTATAGAAGCCCTACGGCTAACTATGGAAGGTAGCGCGAGATGAAACCCATTTTCTGACTTGGAGTCATCCAACCCTCCCCTTCCTTCAAGTTTGGGCATCACTGCTTTAGTTTCCATAGTCATATACTGACCTCTGGTGGAGTAAAGCAGACTTACACACCTCTGTAGGATGGGACGTTCACAAGATTACAGGATCAGCAGGAAGCCTTTAAGGCAGGTCTTAACCATTTCTGTGTCATGGATCTCTTTGGTGGTCTGCTGAAGCCGATGGCCCCTTTTCAGAATTTTGTTGTTCAGTTGTGTCCAACTCTTTGTGAACCCATTATGGAATGGTTTGCCATTTTCTTCTCTAGCTCATTTTACAGATGAGGAAACTGAGGCAAGCAGGGTGAAGTGACTTGCCCAGGGTCACATGGCCAGTAAGTATCTGAGACTGGATTTGAATTCATGAAGAAGAGTCTTCTTGACTCCATGACCAGCACTATGGTACCACCTGGGCTTAACCTTTTATTGTCTAAGTCCTATTTTGGGGAGAGAACAACCCCCACCCATCAGTGACTTACTGAACAACAGGCCATCTGTTTACTAGAGGTTCTAGTCTCCTTTTACAAAAATACCATATATTCAAGGATTAATGAGAAGTTGAGCTCTAGCCAGCTCAGAGGAAGCTTTTTCACTCACTTTCAGATCTAATACACACTCCTAAACTGTCGCTTCTTCCCCAACTGACAGTTGGTGGGAAGTTGGGAGGAAGTGGTTGGAATAAAGAGCCTTCAGACCCGGGAGAGAGAAGAGCTGGTCTTTGCGCCTCTTTTGATATGTGTACTTACCGAATTGTTGAACAAAGTTATATTTGTCATTGTTAAGTCATTTTTTACTCATGTCCAACTCTTTGTGACCCCACGTGGTGTTTTCTTGGCAAAGATACTGGAGTGGTTTGCCAATTCATTCTCCAGCTCATTTTTGAGGCAAACAGGGTTAAGTGACTTGCCCAGGGTCACACAGTTAAGAAGTATCTGAAACCAGATTAGAACTCATGAGGATGATTCTTCCTGACTCCAAGCCTAGCACTCTATCCACTGTGCCTGGATTTTGATCTTTGATATTACAGCTGACAAGTGATTTATATGACATTACAATATGCAAGGGAGATTTTTGTTGGGAGAGAATCTTTAATTGAGCTACTAAACCAGATCCTTTATTTGTTCATGAATCCATTCGTTTGTTTGCTTCTACTATGCTCTCTACTTCTCAGTCCGGGGATTCTCAAAATGTAGTTCAAGTCCTGGGGGACTGAGATGTTAAAACTATAATAACATAGTAAAACTATAATGATAGTCAGACATTATTTGCCTGTAAAATACTCTTGTTTTCTGTCAGGACATCATGAGATACCCCTGTCCGCTTCTACCACAATCTTGGAGAAATTCCCCAACAAACTGCCCAGACATCGTGAAAATGTGATCCATGCCGATTCGGAGAAGAGTTTTGAGGAGGTTGGTGAATGAAAGACTCAGTTAGCACATGTTTTCTGCATATGTGCACCTGTTACGCACACAACACTGTTTTAGGTGTAGTGAAGTACAATGTCTTTGGAGTTTCCAAGTTGTTTGGGCAGGGAGACAAGACTCACAAGGCTCATGAAAACGTGCCAAAGAGCACGAGATGGTGTCAGATCAAGAATGTGACATAGACTTGAAGCACTGCAGGAGGGCAGAGGAGAGGGTGATTAGTGAAGGTTGGGACAGTCAGGGAAGACCTCCTGGAAGAGGTTAGACTTGAGTGATGCCTTGGATATGACTACACAGATGAGACAGAGGAGGCATCCGAAGTAAGGGAAGCAACGTTAATAAAAGCAGGTGGGAATGAGCGCGTCATATTCCTAAGCCAGTGGAAAGACAGGCCTGGCTAACACAGAGGATGCTTATTGTGGAATAGCAGGAAATAAATCTGGATAAATGGAGGGTTATCCACTGCCGAAACTAGGTTTGATGTGGGAGGAAATAGGGAGCTGTGGAAGGTTTTTCAACCAGGGAGTGATGTGGTAAAAATAGAATTTGGGGAGCTTTATCCTGGAAGTTGTACACCCAATGCATTGAAAAGGAGACTGGGGCCACTGTAGTAAAGCAGTTTGAAAAAGCTGGCATTATTTTTCCTTGTCACTAGGAAGGAATAGCAGCTCAGAAAAAAACCTTAGTAAATAGCTGACACTTAGATGGTGCTTTAAGATTTGGAAAGCACTTTACACAAATTATCCCATTTAGCCCTCACTGTATTGGAGGTAAGTGCTATGGGTATGGTTATCCCCACTTTACATATGAAGAAACTGAGGCCCTGATATGCCTTTGGGTCACCTACCTAGTAAGCATTGGTAGTGAGAACTGAACCCAAGCTAATTTGACTTCCATCCAGGAGACTTGGCATTTCGAAGTATCTTGCCCATTCTTATCTGCAAGTAGTGCTAATTAAACTTAGAAACTGGTACGCTGCTATGGGCAGAGTCTGGAGAAGGTGGGCATTGGGGGGGCTGACATGGATGTCTAGTATTAGAGCCGATGGATGACTAGAAAATCTAATTCTTATAATTTAAAAAGAAAGGAACGGAGTTAAGTTTTCCTCCAAGAAATTTAAAAGCCCCGAGTACTGTTAAGATTCCAGAGTACAGGGTGGATTAATTTATTTTATGCTGTGGAAGTTTCAAGTTTCTATAACCTGTGCAGATAGTGAATAGTCACGTTGTCGAGGCCCATAGATTGTCAGAAGGAATTCCAGAAACTAAGTCGTTAGCTCTCAAAGCTTTGGCACTGGAAAGGGGTTTTTTGCAGTGAAGTAGACCCTCTCTCCTATAGAAGGTTATCAAAATAGTTGACCGGGATGCAGAAGAACCAACTCCCACCGCTCATCAAGATATTGAATTCACTCGAACCCCAGTAAAAACAGAGGCAGCAGTGGACTCCATGCTGAAGGACATGGCTACAATCATCCTGTGTACCTTCCTTCTTATTGGATGGGTTGCCTTTGTCATCACCTACCCAATGGTAAGGCTCAGTCTCTTTGTGCTCATCTCTCTCTGTTTGCTCTGCTTTTCTATTGATGATAAATTTGCCCCTTAGCATTGGAGCATTGACTATTGGTTGCTTCATGAATGAATGAATGAGAGTAGGTCAATCTTAGAGCTAAAAGGTACCTTTCCATCCAGCTTAATGGTCTCTCTCTCTTTTTCTTTGTTTAATTATTTATTTAATATTTTATTTTTCCCCAAGTACATGTAAAAGCTATTTTTAACATTTTAAAAAAATTTCTTCCCTTATTACCAGGGCAGTCATGCAAAACATATTTCTGTAATCATGTTGTGAAAGAAAACACAGACCAAAAAATAAAAAAGAAACCCCCCAAAAACAAAGTAAAAAAATATGCTGTGGTCTGTATTCAGACTCCATTTGTTATTTCTCTGCGGATGAATAGCATTCTTTATCATAGGTCCTTCAGAATTGTCTTGGATCATTGCATTGCTGAGAATAGCTAAGTCATTCACAGTTGATCATTATATGGTATTGTTGCTACTGTCTCACAGCATCCCTGATGGAGGTGGTCATGTCTTCTCTGTCTGAACACCTCCAGGGACATGTTGTTCATTTCTCTCTGGGCTAACCTGTTTTATAGGTTAGGGATAGAAATTAGACCTGGAATTTCCTTGGTCTAAGGAACTCCCAGGTAGGGAAAATTCCTTTACCAATGCAGCTTGGTCCCTTCTTACAAACTTAGAATCTTAAAGAGTTTCCTAGAGCACTGAGAAGTTAGTGACTTATCCAGGATCCCTCCAACAAAAGTAAGGCTTAAAACCAAGTCTTGGCTTCAGGGTTGGCTCTTTAGCCAGTCACCATACTGCCCCTCTTTTCTTTATATTGTGTGTGCCTTTATATTGAATATGCCTTCATTTAACACCTGCCTTTAAGTCTTAGCTATATCTTTTGTAGCCACATAGACTGTCTCTTCCTTCTTCCACATAGCAGCCCTTGAAAAGTTTCTCTAGTGGGAAGTGGAAATAAGTAGACAACGCTGTCTTACTGAGCCCTGTGGTATACATGTGTTTCTCCCCAGAGCATGCACCAGCAACAGAAGCTCCAGCACCAGCAATTTCAGAGGCAGCTGGAAGAGAGGATCCAGCTGCTACAGCAACAGCAGCTTCCTTTCCAGCCTCCTGGTGACCTGGCTCAGGACTCAGACTTCCTGGATGCCCCTGCTGGTTTGCACTCAGAGAGCTCAGCCCCCAGCAGTCCCAACATGTCCCCCAAGGGCTCCAACCACTCTCAGCATTCCAGCAACTCAGTATCCAAGGTCAGCAGCAGCATCGCCACCGAGCAAGATGACATCGGTAAAGCCGTATTTCTTTTTCTAAGTTACATCTTTTGTCATCAAGACCAGCTAGGGGGAAAAAGTAGCAGAATGGCCATGTTCCTGCCTGTGGGTGCTCATGGACTGTAAAATGGAATGTTCAGAACAGCCTTACTTTTGTAAATTGACAGCTCATTTCTCCACCACCTCCACTCGCTTTCCATGAGTCTTCTTGGTATCATCTTGGCACTAGTACCATCTTCTGTTATTTTGTCCAAGGACTGGAAGCCATTGCAGACTGGAAGTTAAAAGTTGGTTATGTTGGGGTATGATGTGAGGAATCTTCTGGTGGAAAAAGTGCTAGAGGCATAAATCATAGAAATTTAGGGCCACGAGGGACCTTATTGTGTCATGAACTCAAGTCTGTCTAATGAAGCCTGTGAACACCCTCTCAGAATAATGTTTTTAAATGCATAAAATAAAATATAGAGTATTACAATGGGAACTAGTTATATTTAAATAAAGATATAATTTTTTTCTTATCCAAGTTTACAGACACCCCCCGCCCCACTGAAATACATCTACAGATCCATTGGGGGTTCATGGCCTCCAGTCAAAAATCCTCCAATCTAGTCCAATCCTCCCATTTTATACTTGAAAGAACTGAGACCAGCAGAGGAAAATTAATTTATCCAAAGTCATATTACTAGTCAGTTGGTATGACAGAGAGAACCAATCTCACTTAATGTTGAATGATGCTGATTATTTAATAATAATTCAGGGTTGATTGACATCATAGAGTTAATGAGGGTTTATTGAATTGCATTGAGTTACCACAATGCCAAGTGCTACGAATTTAGAGGGCTTTAACTCTAAAGTTAGAAAATGCAGTTGCTTTTGTCTCCCTTTTCCCATTTAATATTTTTTATACTGGCTAATAGCTCAAGGTGTGGCTCCCCTTGGGGAATTCAAGGCAACAAGTCAAGTCATTTGTGCCAGGCGCTGTACCAGGAGAAGAACTTGACCTTTAAAGAATAAATATTGTTTTAGTCTCAGGGATTTTCTTTAGCTTTGTTTAAAGTAATATTTTCTTGTCATGATTTTGGCTCAGATGAAGAGATCAGCATGGTGGTGGTTGGGAAAATTTCCTTTTGCCCAAAGGATGTCTTGGGACATGGAGCTGAAGGCACAATCGTGTACCGGTAAGTGATGTGGAAAGAACCATTGCCAGTTCCAATATATTGCTGTTGAACTGTGTTTCTCTTCAGAGAAACAAATGTCACAGAATCCCAGAAGCTAAGAATTTCAAGGGACCTCAGCGGTCATCTAGTCCGACCCATACCTATACCCCACTAGAATATTCCTGACAAGTGGCCATCTCCATTAGAAGGCGTTTCCAAAAAAGAAATGTTGCTAAACTACCTCTGTCAGACTATTCTGTAGATGCTGCTGCAGTATACATTTATGCCAACATATGTATATGTTGTTTATCTTACTGTACAAGGAACAATTATAGTGATACTTAGCGTTTCTGTAGTGCTTTGAGGTTTCTAAGGCATTTTACGTACCCTATCTCATTTGATACTCATGATAACCCAAAGAAGTAAGTGCTGTAATTATCCTCATTTGACAGGGGAGGAATCTGAAAGGTTAAATGACTTGCACAGGGTCATAGAGCTAGTAAATATCCATGGGGGGATTTGAACTCTGGTCTTCCTAATTCCAAGTCTAGCCCTCTATCCTTTGCCACCTATGTATATATCATCACAAAATCTGAGAATGAAAAGTGTCATCATTATGTACAATGCAGACTAAATTGGCTAAAGTACTCCCCAGAAGGAAATGTTACACTTTGAGTTTCTTTATCGGGAAAAAGGGAATAACACCTGTTCCATTCTTTCTCATTGTTGGGATGTTAAAATAAATGCCCTTTTTTTCCAAGTAACAAAAAAAAAAAAGGCCTTTCCAAAGATGGGCCTCCTGAGGCAGCCCTTTCCATTTTTTGGACAGCTCTTAATTGTGGGGAAAGTTTTCCTGACATTAAACTGAAATCAGCCTCTTTAAAATTTCCATCTGCTGTGTCTGGTTTTGCCTTCTGGTGCCAAGCAGAATAAGTCTAATCTTTGTTTTGGGTGAAAGTGCTTCAGATTTTTTAAACGCAGGTATCCTATGTCCCCACCACCGCCACCACCTTGAGTCATCTCTAGGCCCAGCGTCCTGTTTCTTCAGCCAGTCCTCGTATGATGTGGGCTCGGAAGCCTTTCACTATTCTGCGTGCCTTCCTCTGGATACTCTCCAATTTTACAGTCTTATCTCATCCTTCTTAAACTGTGATACCCAGAAGTGAACATAATACTTCAACTGTGGTCTAGGGCAGAGTGCAAAAGGACTCCATGCTATTTCATTTGGTGATTGTATCCACTCTCAGGAATTCAGTTCTTTCTGCAGATACGATTCTCATACCTATTTATCCAGCCTCTCTTCCTTACTGCCACTCTCGTGTCTCCATCTTCCTTCTGGACATCTCAAACAATTCAGCCTGTCTAAAAGTTTGTCGCTTTTAGCTTTGTAAAATCTCTCGCATATTCCCCCTTTCTCCTTTGACACTACCACTGCCTCTTGTTTTGCTTCATGCCTGAACTGACAGCAGACTTTGGTGGGTCTCCCAGCTTCGGGTCTCTTTCTGCTCCCGTCCATTCTCTACTCAACTGTCAAACTGATCTTCCTAAAATGTGGATCTGACCATGTGCTCCCCTACTCAATAAATCCAGTGGCTCCCTATTATATCTGATCCCAGGATCAAATATAAAATTTTCTGCTTCGCTTTGACAGCCCTTCAGAAGCTGGTTGCTTCCTCACCTTCCCAGTTTTCTTGTACCTTATTGTCCTCTTTGATCCAGGGACACTGTCCTCCTGGATGTTTCATGAAGAAGACTCTCCACCCCTCAGCTCTGGGCGTCTTCTTCAGCTGTCCCCCATGCCTGGAATGTTCTCCCTCCTCAACTCTGCCTGACTTTGCTGGCTTCTTTTAAAGTCTCAGCTAAAATCCCATCTTCTGCAAGAAAGCTTTCTCAGGGCATCTTAATTCTAGCACCATCCCTCTGTCAGTTACTTCCTCTTTATCCTGTATGTAGCTTGTTTGCGTGTTGCTTGCTGTCGCTCCCATTAGATTATGAGTGCCTTGATTGCAGAGACTGTCTTTTGTCTCTCCCTCTTTTTTAATCCCCAGGGCTTAGCATAGAACCCGGCACCTTGGTTGTTCAATAATTTCAATCTCCATGACCCCATTTGAAGTTTTCTTGGCAGAGATCCTGGAGTGGTTTTCCATTTCTTTTTCAACTCATTTCACAGATGGATGGCAAACAGGGTCAAGTGACTTGCCCAGGGTCACTCAGCTAGTAAGTGTCTACGGTCACATTTGAACTCAGACCCAGCCTTCAAATCCCTGTACCACCTGTCTATTCCTCCCACTCCTGCAAGGGGCGAATCTTGTCACCCTTTTTTTCCTTTCTCCAGGGGGATGTTTGACAACCGGGCTGTGGCAGTGAAGAGGATACTCCCAGAGTGCTTCAGTTTTGCAGATCGTGAGGTGCAGCTGCTTCGGGAATCAGATGAGCACCCCAATGTGATTCGCTATTTCTGCACAGAGCGAGATCGCCAGTTCCAATATATTGCTATTGAACTGTGTGCAGCCACTTTGCAAGAGGTAGCCTGGGCCCTCCCAGGGGGTTTTCGGCTTTGTCACCCACTCAGATACTGTTTTTAAAAATTGTAATGTTGTAAGTTTTGTTTTTACATTACAAATACAGAGTAATTCCCTGTTAATTCTGTAAGAGGTCCCTTATATCAACAAAGAAAACAATCAAGTAAAACCAGCAATATAAGGAACTCAAAGTGTATGCAACATTCCACATCCATAGGTGGATAAAAAAATTTTTTAATGAATAGAAATTTATTTTCTCTCTCTGATCCCACATTGGAAAAACAAGAGTGCATCCTCGTTTCTTGATCATTTTTAAAATTTCATTTTTATTCATTTATTATTAGTGACATTGAACAGCAACCTGTCCAGTCTTTTTCAATTGTGTCTGACTCTTTGTGACCCCATATGGGGTTTTCTTGGCAGAAATACTGGAGTAGCTTGTCATTTCCTTCTCCAACTCATTTTACAGATGAGGAAACTGAGGCAAGCAGGGTCAAGTGACTTGCCCACAGTCACACAGCTAGTAAATATCTGAGGCCCAGTTTGAACGCAGGAAGATGAGTCTTCCTGACACCAGACCCTCTGCACACTACGGCTCCACTTAGCTTTCCAATTGAACAGTAATACAGTCAGTTAAACTGTCTTCCCAATGATGTCTATTTAAATGAGTGACATTCTGCTCCTGACGTATCCTGACAACTTTCCAGTCTCTGAGTCCCCTTAAGGACTTTGGTTAGTTTGTACATTCCTTCCCCTTGTGTCCACTTTTCCTTTTATACAGTTATCACTGAGAGGAAGACCTAGGTTGAAGCCCCTGCCTCTGACACATACTGACTCAGTGGCCCCGAACAAGTTACTTATGCACTCAGAACATAGTCAACTCCCAAATACTGTAACTTAAGAGATCATCAGCTGTTCCTCTGGACCTTTACAAAAATGGTGCTAGTTAGGGTGCTGCATTTGTTTCACTTTCTGTTGTTTAATGGGGCAACTGGGTAGTGTAGTGGATGGAGCAACAAGCCTGGTGTCGGGAAGACCCGGCTTCAAATGCAGCCTCAGATACTCACTAGCTGTGTGACCCTGGACAAGGTTTCACCCTGTTTGCCTTGGTTTCCTCATCTGTAAAACAAGCTGGAGAAAGAAATGGCAAACCACTCTAGTATCTTTGCCAAGAGAACCCCAAATGGGGTCATGTAGAGGCAGACGCAACTGAAATGAATAAACAACATCTGTTATGTAACAAAAATTTTATTTTATCCCTTTATCTTATTCCTCATATTTGCCAGTCTTAATTGTATTGAAGTATTCCCTCAGTGTGCTACAATTTATTCAACTAGTTGGGGGTTTTTTTGGCCATTAAAATGCTAATTTGGAAATTTTTTCATAGCAAGATTAAAAAAACCCAGTAAGCCATTCTCCTGGCATATTCCCAAAGCTCTCCTCCTTTAGGTAAGCCTGTTATAACTGCAGTGTAGCGTCAGTTAAGTCTTGTTCTTCTCCGGCTGCCCACAGAAGGTTCCTGGTTTTATAAATGCAGAGTTCAGCATGGCGTGGCATATGGTATAATGAGGGCAAAGCTTATGAAACAGGATAGAAACCATTGCCTGTTTTAAAAATAGCTTAGCATCCAATCCTTTCTGTCCTAAGGGCTGTTGAAATGTACACAAAATGAGAAATGAAACCTGAGAAGGTCAGCAGGAGGAGGCCCAAGACTTGTGTACTGACGCCATCTTAGTGTCTCTGTCAGAGGTAGCCTGCTGTGTAAGAGGAAGTATGGTAGAGTAGAAGAAGTTGTGACTGAGTTAGAACACCTGATTTGGACTCTGAACTCTGTCATTTAGCTTAGATGGATCTCCCTGAATGACCTGAGACAAGTCCCTTAACCATCCTTGGTTTCAGTTCCCTCCTGTATGACATGGGGGTGTAATAACTGACCTCCCAAGGTTGCCATAAGGATCAAGGATATTGTACATGAACTTGTTGTTCGTCCTTTTTTCTTGAAGAAGACCAATGCCATCAGGAGAGTGATGTCTTGACTTGCAAGTGAATTGGATTTACATGAGGCAGGGCTGGGCAAGGTCATCGGCCTCACTCTCTCCTCCAGTCATTGGAGCTCAATGGCAAGAACAGGTCAGGATGACAGGTGGTGGCCCAGGATGCCGTGGGAGATCTTGGCCTTTTTAAGCCAATGTCTTTCCCAGGTCTCAGTTTGTCTGAGGCAACACCCATTTAGTAGTTAAAGGCTAAGTAAGAATTGAGGCCAAAGATGGCTTAGTTTGCCTTCGTAAAAGAATCACCTGGGAGGGGAAAACCCTCTGGCTAGAACAGAAACAATTTCTATTTACACTCACTCTGAGGCATGAAACTCAAACAATGAGCAAGTGAGGGTTGGACTGGGCCAATCTGTGAAAGCCAGAATGCTTTAGGTTTAAGGACATAGGGAGCTCCATTTGAATCCCAGTGGGCTTTATCAAAACCTGCATTGGAAAACCATAATGTATCACACAAACAGAAAACATTATAATAATAGCTATTATCATTATCATCATCATCTTCATTATTATTACTGCAGTACGTGGAACAGAAGGACTTTGCTCACCTTGGCTTAGAGCCCATCACCTTGTTGCAGCAGACAACTTCGGGGCTTGCTTATCTTCACTCCCTCAGCATTGGTGAGACTCCCTCCCTATTGGACTCAGTGCATGTTGTGGGGGGCCTTTCCTTGTTGCACAGTTGTGAAGGTGGCCACTCCGAGTTACTCTGATGTTTGACTCTGTTTGACCTCTTTGCCTTGTAGCTAGTGAATAGCTACTCTAGAAGGTGATATGTTGTTCTGGGCATCATGTTGAATTTAAGGTGCTAACAGAAGGATCACAGAGAAGAGAAATTATCCTCCTAGCCTTATTTTGAAGTGGTTTACCCTAAGCCTGAATCACCTCCTATAAAGTGGTCATACAATATTGAAAGCCAGTACACCTGAAAGTGACTGACAGTACATTAGAAAGCTGTTGGTGGTGGTAGGGGGAGCCAAGATGGCAGAGTAGTACAGCAGCAACCCACCTGAACTCTTCCAGCATTTCCCTCCAAACAGCTTTAAAGGAACTCCTCAAAGAAAGGTGGTGAGGGGGATCTAGTCCTATATTGCCCTGGGATGGTACCGGATGTTGTGACTAATAAACATTGGGCTGACCTAGAATTTTGCATTAGTTCACAGAGACCTGAAACCCCACAACATTCTCCTCTCCATGCCCAATGCACATGGCAAGATCAAGGCTATGATCTCTGACTTTGGCCTCTGCAAGAAGCTGGCAGTAGGTAGGCACAGTTTTAGCCGCCGCTCCGGGGTACCAGGCACTGAGGGATGGATTGCACCAGAGATGCTGAGCGAAGATTGCAAGGAGAATCCGGTGAGTAGCAGAACTTCTTTCCCCGAATACCCAAGACCTACATTAGATAAACCACACCCACCTCTGGGGTAGAGATTTCTTAAATATAAGGTCAAGAATTCCCAACTATTAGAAACTCAGGTTTCTGCCTAACTTGCCAGCTGATATTTGAGCTGGGCTCTGGAAGAAGCCTGAGATTCTATGAGGCTACTGCCTGAGGATGTTGGGACCTTCTAAATGCCCAGGGAGACTTTAAAACATTTAGTGAATATGACACAGATTTTTTATTTTCACCATGTTTCAGCCCAATCATAACTCTCTTTCTGCAGCTGGGTGGTACAGACCTGAATTAAAATCCAGCCTCAGATACTTACTGGCTCTGTGACTCTGGGCAATGCACTTAAGCTCTGTTTGCCTCATGGTCCCCATCTGTAAAATATGAATGATAATATCACTTACCTCCAAGATTGTTGGGAGGATAGAATGAGATATTTGTAAAGCACTTTGCAAACCTGAAAGTTCTATGAAAATTCTGGCTGTTATAATAGTAATTATTATTCTATTATAAGTAATGATAATCTAGCACTTAGAACAGTGCCTAGCATCTAGTAGGCATTAAATAAATATTGATTGATCGAATAATAGTAATTACTATTACTGCTGCCACTTTACCTAAATATTAACAAAACATTTGATAAAGTATCTCATGCCATTCTTCTGGAGCAGCTGGAAAAGTAGAAGTAGATATAGTTGGAGTCATGACTAATTCCCAGGGTATTTGTTAATAAGTCAGTTTTAATGTGGCATGCGTAAATTTTTCAGGGTCTTTGCAGGGGGAGTTGGTTGGGTTTTTTTGTTGTTGAGAAATGACATCCTGGTACTTTAAGAAGTTTTTTAATACAATTTTAGGGCAGTTTACAATTTAATCCACTGAATACATTTAAGGTATCAAAGAAAATCATGTACATCTTGATTATCAATATAATTAAAATGTTTGGTTCTTATAGTTAACATCAGAGCAACTAATCCTGTATGCTGATTATTTCTTCATATATGGACTGTTTTTGTCACAGTATATGAGTAAATATTATAGGAACTTTAACCCATAGGTGTAATGGAGTATCCCAGGGATCTGTGCTTGGCCCTGTGCCTTGGGCAAAGAGACCCGAGCACTATCTTTCATTTTCCTCTGGCTTGGAACCTGTGGCAGACTTGTAAAAGTGTTTTTTTTCCCATAACAGGGATCTTCTAAAAGAAGTTTGACTTGCTGATTTCTTGCCCCCTACCCATATTTCTTCACTGTACTTTATCATTAAAGGGGGAAAGGTTTTAGAATTTGAGGAAGTAGATTTGGTGAGTGTGTCCATAGTTTTTTAATGATGGTTATAGCTGCTAAAAGGTAAAATAGGGGAGGGATGGGGACAAGTGTCCAACTTACAGTAAAAAAAACGAGGCAGAGCTCCAAGCCAACAGCATTCTGTTAAAGGGTCCATAGCACCCTCTAATAATGTGGACCCCAGATCTTCCCCATGATCTGAGATGCCTCCTTCTTCCAAGGCCTTAGTTTTATAGCACTTGATACCCAGATGATACAGAAGAGGCACAGTAAAATACAGTCTTATTGGTTGATAGATCTTGGCCTTGATCCTCCAACGGGGGTCTACACAAAATACAGAATCCCATTGGTTGACAAAGGAACAGATGAGCAGACCTTGACCAGTCTGTCTTGACCTTTCAGGAGGTCCCACTGAGCAGAAGAACAGCAGATTCCTGGGGCTGGTCTGATAAACAGATGTCAAAACATCTACATGGGCCACTGGGCTGACAGGCAGGGTCAGTTGTTGGCCAAGTGCTCATGGCCATCTCCTCATGTTGGACAATAGAGGGGTGATGAGGGACGGAGGGGCAACAGAAATAGCTGGGGAACTTTCCATGTCATTGAGTCACCTCCGCCATGCTGGGCTTGGTTGCCATAGCAAGGCAAAAACAAGGGTGGAGGTCATCTAAGTTAGCTTCCTGTGATTAAGCAAGTGAACTTATAATCTGCAGTTCACAGTTCTGGGGCCTAATATGCAGAACTTATAATCACCCCCCCTGTGGAATCATATCAAACTAATAATGATTAGAATAAAATAGGGGTCCAATTAATCATCTGTCACCAAGGGGAATAAGAATTAGGTTTCCTCCTTTTCTCAGTTACCCCACCAAGCTCAGCCTGGGGTCACTAATGAAGAAGCATTAGATTTGGCATCAGAAGGCCCAAGTTCAAATCCCAACAAGGCTATGGGACCTTGAACAAATGATTTCCGTTTTTTGGACTTCAGTTTCCTTATCTTTAAAATGAGGAGCTTGAATGAGATGATCTCTAATGCCTTTGACATTCTCTGGTTTTGTGATCCCCTAACAAACAAATAGGGCAGCACAGTAGATAGAGCCCCAGGCCCAGCTGAAGCGAGGAAGACTCCTCTTCCTGATTTCAAATCTGACCTCAGACACTTCCTAGCTGTGTGATCCTGGGCAAGTCACTTAATGGCTCTCAACCTTGGTTTCCTCATCTGTGAAAGAAGGATAACGATAGCACTGGGCCTGCTGCTGTCGGGAAGACTTACGTTCAAATCTGTCTTAGACGCTTACTAGCAGTGTGACCTCAGGCTTCTCATCTGTAAAACGGGGAAAATAATAGCAACTACTACCCAGAGTTATGACGAGGATTAGATGAGATCTGTAGAGCACTTAGCACATGCCTAGCATACAGTAGGTGCTCTATAAATGTCTATTCCCCTCCCTTCCCCCCTAAGTGTTGAGTAACAGTGCAAACCATACAAATTTATTAGGTGTGTAATGTAATGTATGCAGGGTCCTAATTTGGGAGACAAGATGAAATGATATTCCTACTTTTGTGGAGAATTACTCACAAAGTAATAGATGCCAATGCATGTAACTCTAATATACAAAATTATATACTAAATGCATCAGAAAGTTATGAAATCAAATGCTACATGAGATTATGATAAATTTATGTGTACGTATATACATGTACATATGTAAAATGCTTCAAGATTTCAAAGTGCTTTACATACTTTATCTCATTTGGCTGTGAGAAGGAAAACAATTTTGCAGATGAAGAAGCCTGGGGAGAAATTTCTGGAAGAAATGGTCCTTGTTTGAGTTGAATAGGAATTTACCCTGAAGTAGAATATAAACTCCCCGAGTGCAGACTTTCATTTTTGCCTTTGTATCTCTGCCACCTAACAGAATACCTGACACCTAGACGGTGCTTTAGAAATGTTTGTTAAGTGGATGAGTGAATTCCTGAAGCAGAGAGGGTGAGCTACCTGAAGAACTCATGAGCTGCATATCCTTTTTCAGACTTACACAGTGGACATTTTCTCTGCGGGTTGTGTCTTTTACTATGTGATATCTGATGGCAACCACCCATTTGGCAAGTCCCTGCAGCGGCAAGCCAACATTCTCCTTGGTGCCTACAGCCTTGACTGTTTGCATCCAGAGAAGCATGGTAAGTCATGAGAACTGCCAGGGCCTGTGGTTTGTTCAGCTGCCTGGGGGCCCTCTCCACCCTCTGAGGAATCATGGGCGGTACAATGCCCAGAATTGTTCCGGGAATCCTGAGGGCCACCATTTGACCCATCTGTTGTGAGATGCACAAATGTAGAGCTATCTCCACTCCAGATGTTCACATGGACTATTTGTGCCCGACCTGTGGTAGAGTCTTCCAAGCTCATATTGGCCTGATCAGCCACTGTTGGACACACTGTACCTTGACCCCAACATAGAGATGTCATTTTGGTCCTCTTTAAGAACAAAGGACACAGTCTGTCCCAGCATGGCCTTGAGTGCATTGATCCTAAGTCAAAAATTCTTAACCATGGTCCCCTTCTCAAAAGATGTTTGTAAATGCATAAGACAAAATATATAGGATGACAGTGGAAGCTAATTAGATTGAAATATGGTTATCAAAATATAAAAAATCAAGTTCATGAATTCCAGGTTAAGAACCACTAGCTTAAGTGGACTTTAACAACTGTTGGTGCTTGTCAACAGGTCTTTGTTAAAACAGTTGTTACGTGCCAGGCACTTAGACAAATACTAAGAAAACTCTATGGTCCATGGTCTAGCTTAGAATGCATGTGATTGTCCCGTCTTTGGACCAGTGTAACCCTTTGTCTGATGGCTGGATTTCTTTCTTCTGATCCCTGAGAATCCTTGCGACTAAGGTCTTTACCTTAGCAGGTAGCACCCATGGGCACTGGAGTCAGTCAGTTGCTAGTGACCGGTGAGTGATTTGTGGATTTCTTTTCCTCCCATATAGAAGACATCATTGCTCATGAACTAATAGAAAAAATGATTGCTATGGATCCTCAGAAACGACCCTCGGCCAAGCACGTGCTGAAACACCCATTCTTCTGGGGCTTGGAGAAGCAACTGCAATTTTTTCAGGTATTTTATGTGCATGTACGTGCATGTGTATGTATGTATGCCTGTGTTTTTAATGTGTTCCATTCTTCCAGAGGAAAAGCGAAGCACATAAATACATTGGAACACGGCTTTTGACTGAGGTCAAAAGCTTTCACTTAGAATGTTGATTTTTCTCTATTTGGGTCCTCAACCCTAATTTGACAATCCAGTTCAATTCAACAGACATTCATTAAACACTTTCTGTGTGAGACTTTGTGATAGGCACATCCTCTGTATCCAAAGTATCCAAAGAAACTTGTCCTCAAGAAACTTACAAGTCTCCTGGGGGCAGCAACATGTATATAGATATATACAGAATAAATGAAAAGTAATTTTATGGCAGGGTGAGGGAGGGAGGAAATCACCAGTGATATAAGACTAAGGACAGCTTCAGGTGACACTTGAGCTGAGTCTTAATATGGGTTTCCAAGAGACAGAAGAGTATTTTAGGCTTGGGACAGCCAGTGCAAAAGTACAAAGGCTGGAAATGGCATATCATATACAAGAACATCAAGTAAGTCACCTTGTAGTTTTGTGATCTACACATGTGGTATGTTCAGCTGCCTGGGGACCCTCTCCATCCACTGAGGAATCATGAGTGGGTACATTCCTCACTGGAGCTCTCTAAACCTCGATCTGTAAAATGGGGATACTAATAGCACTTACCTCACCAAAGTATCATGAGGATCAAATGAGAGAAAATATCTAAAGTGCTTTGCAAATCTTAAAGTGATATACATATATAATATATATATATAATAATAATAACTGTTGTAATAAATTGTTATTATAACATTTTATATATTTTATATTATAAAATGTTATCTATTTTATAAAATATTGTTTTATAATACATTGTTACATATAATAATGTTTTATCATAAAAATACTGGAGCTTGTTGAGTAGGGGGACTGAAATCCTTAGACCTGTGTTTTAGGAAAATCACTGACAACTGTGTGATTAGAATGGGGAAAGACTTGAGGGGAACAGTTAGGAGACTATGTAATTATAGTAGTTGAGGCCTGGAGATAGTGAGGGTCCAAACCAAGGCAGTGACTATAAGGATAATGGAATTGGGGATGGATGTGATGGCGGCTAGTTGGTAACTGATGGGATGTGTGCTAAGTAGTTGCAGACCTTTAAGCCTGGAAGGATGGTGGTACCCTCAGCAGAAAATAGGGAAGTCTGGAATAGGGATGGGCTGTGCTAAGGAATGTGAAGTAACAGGTTGTATTTTAGACATGAGTTTATATTTTCTCCCAGAGGCAACAGGGAGCCACTGAAACTTTGGAACCTCTGCAGTGAGAACAGTGGCAAGGGAATCATGGTGTAGCTCTGGTATATAGCGAGTGCTTTTGCCAAGAGAACTGAAGGCTCTAGGGCTTATTGAGTAGGAGAAGTAATATCTTGTGTGTGTGTGTGTGTGTGTTTGTGTATATACATATATATAATTATATTATGCTCTGTATGTGTATATATGTGTGTGTATATATGCACATATAAGTACATGTGTTTTGTAAATACTATGTTATGAATTTCATGCTATATGTATATCTATAGGAATAAATTTCTTTGGGGGTGTATACATACATAAAAAAATTCTCAGTGTCATAGGATTTCAAGCTGAAAGAAACACCTTGTACGTTACCTAGCCCAGCTATTTCACTTTATTTTTATTTCGTCTTTTGATGGCCTCTTAAAGTTTATTTTTTTATTTCTCATTTTTCTTTATTCTGAACTTTACAAACATCATTTGAAATAAGCACTTTATTATACACGATAGAATAGGAGTAGGTTTTATGTGAAACTGAATCTCTGTTAATATGTGAACCCTCATTTTTTTCAAATGTATAATAAATTCCACACCACAGAGTTGTTTTAACTTGAGTTTTTCCAATTATTAGTGGAGTATTTTTCATGTGCTTGTTAATAATTTGGATACCTCCCTTTTAAAACTGCCTATTCATATCCTTTGACCAAACTTGGGGAGTGATTCTTAAGTTTTAGAAACTTGAATCAGCTCTTCTTATAGCCTGTATATAAGACCTCTATCAAAGAAACTACCTGCAAAGTTTTTTTTCCTCATTTGCTTCACATTAGTTTTGTTTGTACAAAACTAATTTATGAATTTAAAAAAATTTTTTAAATTTAATTTAAATTTTGAAATTTAGGTTCATACAAAACTAATCTTTTAAATCTTATGTAATTAAAGTTGTTCATTTTATCTTCTGTAATCCCTTTTCTCCCATATTTAATCATGAACTTTTACCCTATCTATAGATCTGAAAGGTATTTTCTCTCTTGTGCCTCTAATTTGTTTATGATATGATCTTTTATATCTAAAACATCTATCTATTTGGAGTTTGCTTTGTGTGTGGTGTAAGATGTTGGTCTTTGCCTGACTTCTGCCAAATTGCTTTCTGGTTTTCCCAGCAGTTTTTGGTGAATAATGAGATCTTACCCAGAGTTGGAGACTTTGAGGATATCAAATCCTATGCTACCATGTTCATTTGCCTCTCTTGTTCATTCTCTCTTATTTTTTAACTAGTACCAAACAGTTTTGATGAAATCATATAGTTCTTTTATGCCTTGGTAAACTGACTCTCCAATACTTAAAACATTCTGTAATGATTTGGATTGGAATTCCTTTTCCTATCTCTTTCTTTTGCAAATCCTCTCCTTTTACATGTTGGAAAACTGAGACCCAGAGAGTAAGCAGCCAAGCCAAGATTTCAAACCAAGACTCCTATTTCCAAGTCCAGTATTTGTTTGGGGGGGAGGCAGTCAGGGTTTAATGACTTGCCCAGAGTCATACAGCTAGAAAGTGTCATGTCTGAGGCTGAGTTGGAACTCAGCTTCTGCTGACTCCGGGGCTGGTGCTCTATCCACTGCACCACCCAGCTGCCCCCAGATCTTCTTGCCACTACTTGGCAGGAATATAGTCAGAAGCAGAAAGCAGCAAGTATATAATGCATAGATTCTGCTTAATATCATAGACTAAAAGCCAGAACCTTAGAGATCATCAAGTTTAACTTTTGTTTACAGTTGAGGATACCGAGGCCCCAAAAGTCCAAGTGACTTACCCAAGGTCACAAGGTAGTAATCGACAAAACTGAGATCTGCCCCCTAACTACACGCCCACAGCACTCCTTCTTCTGAACTGAACTGGACGTTTCTTGGACAGAACTAACTGAGGGTGTTCTCAGCGTTCTGTGACTTGAAGCATCCATCTTCATTCTCCACATATCAGAAAACCCATCCTTCACTGTGTTGTCTCTCTTAATTCTCTTGCAGGACGTGAGTGACCGGATAGAGAAGGAGGCCTTAGATGGTCCCATAGTGAAGCAATTAGAAAGAGGAGGGAGAGGAGTGGTCAAAATGGACTGGAGGGAAAACATTACTGTTCCGCTCCAGACAGGTAATGCCTTACCAGTATTTTCTCATTTGAGCTTCACAATAACCCTAGGAGGTAGCTGTTATTATTATCCTGGGGGTTAAGTGACTTGCCCAGGGTATCTGAGGCCAGGTTGCAATCAGGACCATTACATTAAGGGGTAGCTAGGCAGAGCGGTGGACTTGGAGTCTGGAAGACTTGACTTCAAATCTGTCCTCAGATACCTACTAGCTGTGTGATGCTGGACAAGTCACTTCACTCTGTTTGTCTCAGTTTCCTCGTCTGTAAAATGACCTGAAGAAGGAAATGGCAAACTACTCCAGGATCTTTGCCAAGAAAACCCCATATGGGGTCACGAAGAGTCAGACATAACTGAGAAACGACTAAACAACAGTCATTACATTTAGAAACCACAGTTTGTTTAGCCATTCCCAAAGGATGAGCAACCACTTTCTTTCTAGTTCTCTAACACTACAAAAAAAGGTTGCTAAAAAGTTTTATGTGTCTATGGAACCTTTCCTTATTGATTAAATGGTGATAACTTCAGAGGGGATGATGCTAGTGTCTGGGAAAGGCCTCCAGGAAATGGCAGCACTTGAACCGTCTTAGATGAATACCTGTAAGGGTCCAAGAGAAAGGTGGGACATTGAAGAAAGAGGCCACTTTCTTGCTCTCCACCTGTATCAACTCAGCTTTAGTACTTGGTATATCCAGCTGATGTATCTGGAAACCCATAAAAAGACAGCAGGTTATCTGAAAGGAGCAAAAACATGATTTGGAATCATACTGCTCTCCAATTTCTCCCATTATTGGTGATGGAATATTCTTTCCTATAGTTATTGATTTAAGTTTAATTTCTCATTTTGAAAACTGACAGTTCTATTCTTTGATCCATGGGGGAATGGTTCTCATTCTTATCTATTGGTTCTGTCAGTATCTTAGATCTTAGACCTTTGTGAGATATATTTGCTATAAAGACTTTTCCCATTTAACTGTTTTTCTTTTAATTATAGCAGCATTCATTTTGTTCTTGTAAAAACTGTTCAACATTACATAATCAAAACTGTCCATTTTATCTTCCATAATCATCTTTATTCCCTTGTTTAAATAAGAATTGTACACCTTGTGAAAACTGTGCAAACCGTCACCTCCCATTCTCCTCTAATTTTTTATGATGTAATGTTTAGACCATGAATCAGTCTTACAGCTTATGTTGCGTATAGGGCATGAGATGGGTTTCAAACTAATTTCTGCCAAGATGTTTTCCAGATTTTCCAGTTTTCATATTTTGTATACTCTGGCAGTCAACGTCCTTGGGTTTATTGAACACTAGGTATTATATTTGCCTCTACGTCTTGTTTACTTAGTCTGTTCCAGTGATTACCTTTTTCCCTTGTTTCCCAGTGCCAAGTAGTTTTTGTTGATTCTTGCTATAGAGTATAATCTGATATCTGGCTATGCTAGGCTTCCCTCATTCCTACTTTTAAAAAATTATTTCCTTTGAGATCCTTAACCTTTTGTTTCTCTAGATAGACTTTATATTGTCTAGTTGTATAAAATACTCTCTTGTATTATTGGTTAGACTGATATGGCACTGAATCTAGGTAAATAATTAGGTTTTTTTATTATAATTTTTAAAATAATTTTTATTATATTTTCCCAACTCAACCTTGTTGCAACCCAGCCATGCCCTCTGAATTTTCCTCCAATTACTTAAGTCTTCCTTTGTTTCTGTAAAAAGTATTTTGTCATTGTAGTCATGTGAGTCCTGAGTGTGTCTTGGTAGGTAGACTCCTGGATATTTTGTGCTTTTTATCATGAATGTAAATAAAACTTCTTTCATTTTCATCTGCAGGACTTGGCAGGTAATATTCAGAAAGACTGACTTGTGGCGGTTTATTTATATAATACTATTTTCCTAAAGTGACTAATTATTTGAATTAACTTTTCTTTTGATCTCTGGTATTCTTTAAGAAACCCATCATGGCATCTACAAATAGAGGCACTTTGCCCCCTCTTTGACTGGGCTTATTTCCTCAGTTTCTTTTTCTTGTCTTATTAAATAATGAAGAGTGGTGACGGTGGGTAATGCTTTACCTCAATCTAGTATCTCCTTATTACAGATTTTATTTTTCATACTGTTCTTCATATATTAAGCTTGTTTTCATCATTATGTCTTTTTCCTTTTCTAGATCTTCGAAAATTCAGAACCTATAAAGGGGGTTCTGTAAGAGATCTTCTCCGGGCTATGAGAAATAAGGTAAAGGGTTTGCAAGGACAGGGATGTCCAGACTGAAGGAAGTAGACAGAGGCTCCTCTTTTTCCCAGATTGCAGGTTGGCACCAGCAAGCCTGCCAATCCTTGCTTTGTTTGGCTAAGGAGAGAGATTATTTCCCTCATTAAACTAGCGTTTTCTCTAGTAGTATTAAAACACATAACTAAGGCATCATAGGGCTGACCTCTCTGATGCTTGTGTACTTAGCAATCACTATCCCTTTGCAACTTTTTTTGTAGCTTTCTCTTTCTAGATGTTTCTAATAAACTTGGATCAAAGGTCAAGTTATACTTACAAAATTGGCTAGGTAAATGCCCATGATGACAGAGCGCTTAATGTTTCTGGGTACTTGAGCCACAGTCCCTGGGAAAGCACAAGAGGGCAAGTTATCCAACTGGCCATAGGTCGCAAATCTCCCCTTACAGGTTCATGGCATTTTCTCAGACTGTACAGTTAGAAAGCAATTCTAGAAACGTACACTTACTAGAAATGGAAGACGCAATGTAACCTAAGTTTTCCTAAGGCTCAGTAATCCCCACATCCTTGATTATTTTCTTGGTGAACCTTGGGGTCAGTTGGAATTCTTTTGAGTCTTGACTATTGAGACCATCTGCCCCCTTCTTAAATAAGGACTGATAGGCCTTTGTAGTGCAATTCTTTCTTTTTTTTGTTTTTTCTAAGATTAGCTTGTCCATTATAAGACAGCCTCCTAGGATGGCCTGGGGAAGTCACACAAGGCCAGGAGAGGGGTGGATTACTCTTTATTTATTTTTTCTTATGCCTCGGAATCTAAGAAAAGGGATAGACTTCTTTTAAAATGTTATTAACATTTTCCTTTTTATATAATAAAAAGAGCCTTTCCAAATGTCCCTCAGAGCAAATGAAACTTGTCATTGATTCCATATTACTTTCCTTCATGCACTCTATGTTGCTGCCAAGTTGATCTGGCCGATGTTTCCTCATATGTGAGTTCCCATCTTCCACTTCCATATCTTTGCTTAGGCTTTTCCCCTTCCCTGGGGGATTCCCTCAGCATTTCTACCTTTTGGAATCAGCCCCTTGTTCTCTTCAAGTCTCAGCTCAAGCTCTATGTCCTGCAACTCTCCTTTCTGAATTCACCTTACCTCTCTGACATTACTTTGTATGTGTATACATACACACATACACACACATTTACCTATCTATAACTGCTTCATATTTTATTTTCATATATCTCTATATATTACACATATAAACATATTTTTAATCACCATGCCTGTTGTTTCACCTCAGTAAAATGTAACTTCTTGAGAATAGGGCCTTTTTGGTTTTGCATGCCCAGTGCTTTGTACATAAAAAGCACTTAATGGTCTAGTCTGATTTGCAGCTGGTGAAGAGCTTAATGGTTAAAACTCTTAACTATTTAATTTCAGTTTTGCAAGGAGAAGATTCTGATTTGGCAGACACTTAGGCTTCGATTAGGGAATCCTAGCCAGGCTTGTCAAATTAAATGGAATTCCCAATCACAAAGCCACATACTTGTCTTTTTGTGTTGTCTCTGCAGAAGCACCACTACAGGGAGCTCCCTGAGGCTGTGCAGGAGACCTTGGGCTCGATCCCTGAAGATTTTGTCCGTTATTTCACATCACGGTTCCCCCACCTCCTCTCCCACACCTACAGAGCCATGGAACTCTGTAGCCAGGAGAGGCTTTTCCAGCCTTACTATTTCCAAGAGGCCACAGAACTGGGTCCCCCAGTGACAAACGATGGCCTCTGAGAAAGGGAAGTCCTCTCTATCCCCAAAAGAGGGGCCATTGTGAGGACTAAGGGATTGGCCTTTGTGACCCAGCATTTGGAATCCCCTTGGCTCAGAGAGCCATGAGAGAGAAGCTGTGCTTCTGATATTAAGTGCCTTGGACTGCCTGCCCTGTTCTGCAGCCAGAGCAGGGGGATACTGAACCCTTGGAAATGAAAGAAGTGGCTTCTTATAACCAAAGGGAAATTGAGAGGATCAAGGCTGCTGGGGCCCTTTGTCCATCAGGGCTCTTTGTGTAAAATGGGCAAGGGTCATGAGGCCTTGAAAGAGACTGCATCCGCCTTCATCTTTCTGCTGGAGAAACCTCTTTTGGACTTTGGGGTTCTTGTTCATCTGCTGTTTGTGATTGATATATAAGACTTTGGAAGGTCCCAAGAAGGGAGAAAAGAGGTTGTGAGAGTAAGGAATCCAAAAGTCTGTCCATCTAACAGGAGTTAACAGCATCTCCTTCCTTTTAACCAGCCAGGTTTGATTTTGTACCACTAGGCTGGCTCCCCTGCAAGACAGTGGAACTGGAAAGAAACAAGGGCAGAACTAGGACCAATGGGTAGAAGGTAGAGGGAAGTAGATTTCTGCTTCCTTGAAGGAAAAATTTCCCAACAATTTGAACCGTCTTAAAGTAGAATGGGGAGAGAGAGGATTCCTGGTCATGTACTGATCCAATTAGATGACTTGTGAGGTTCCTTCAAACTTTAAGGTTCTTTGAGGATAGAGGAAGGCTCTGGTATTCAAGTGTTATCAAGATGCCATAAAAATGGCATCCTTCAAGTCAGGAGCCATCAAATAAATCCTGTATCCACTGAGCATGTCCTAGACAACTCATTATAAAGTGCCTGTTTTAAACATTGGCCAAATATCCCCTGAGAGGCAGTGAGTGTAAGGGTTGGAAAGGCATTATTAGATGCTCATTAACTCTATATATTGGAGGGTGGGTCTATATTGGAGGGGTGGTGATGGAATGAGAGATCTCTACTGTTGTGAGAAACTAAAGAAATATCTGGGTCTAAGTAGACAACGGTTTCCACCTTGGTTTCAATCCTAAAAATTTAAGTCAAAGTATAAGAAAATGATTTGGAAGAAATTATTTGTTTCCCCCAGCTAGAGTAGAGCACAAGGAGGCACCTAAACTCCTGTGTCAAATTAGGGGATCTGTTCTACATGACCCCTAAAATCCTTTACAGCTCCGATATTCTGAGTCTCATCAAGAAGGGAGTGCATCTTGGGAACCCCAGTTAGAGCAGGGCAAATTCTCATGCTGACTGCAGTCCTATCTGCAGGTTTTTGGTTCAGATACTCTTAATCCTGGCCCTGGAATTAATGGCAAAACCTTTGGTTGGTTTTTTTTTTTTTTCCTGACATAAGCAATAAAACTTGATGCTGTGTGTAGCAGGGAGCCTGGGGACGGCTTATGCTTGGTGCCTGCTCTTTGGCGGATTTCTCTGCAGTATTCCTTTTCAATGTCCTCAAAGCTGTGACTGAAAAAAAAATCCCTTCATACCTGAGAAGCATTAACATGTTCTGACATAGAACTTGTGTGGTATTCTTTTGCAATTATCTATTTATTTTATGTGTATTTATTTAATTTTTACCCTGAAACTGTAACTGGTTAAAGTGTGAGGGCCACAGGCAAATTTGTGCTGTTACACTGCTAACTGTTTTTAAACTGGAAAAGGAAGAAATGCTTGTCGTGTCTTTTGGTGGAGTGGAGGAGTCGTAGTTTTTTTTTTTAGAAGGGCAGATTACTTGATCAGGTAAAATTTTAAAGTCTTATGTGATTTGTTTGTTTGTGTAAAAAAATAATATTCTGTGCCACTGGCTTATTTGCTAAATGGATGGTTAGTTGATGGAATGTTATGTGTTCTTTGTGTATCACAGTCCTTTCTCTGGAGTGTAAATTCCTGTTTTAGCTTTATATTTTTATAAGAGCCATTATCAATGTCAAAAGCCAATGTTGTGCAAATCTTTTGTGTATTTTTAAAGCTTGGTGATTCAGGGGTCATTACCTACAGCAAACTGCATATTTTTATACCTCTCTGGTACAGTTCTTTTATAATTCTGCATATTCATGATGATGAGATGATGACAGTGATGACAGCTTGTACACAAGTAACTTCAAATAAAAATAGATTTAGATTTGGAGGTTTGGTTTCTTCTCTTTGGAGACTTGTGTCTTATGAACTCTCTTCTCTGTCATGGGAGTTCTTTTTTCAAAACAGGCAGGCTGATATTATGAAAAGATTGCTGGACTTGAAGTCAGAAGTCCCAGCTCTGCTGTTTACCATCTGAGTGATATTGGATCAGTTGCATAATGTTTCTGGGTCTCAGTTTCTAAATCTTTTATTGTTTTGCATTCATTTTCTACACTTACTGACCTCATTTGGGGTTTTCTTGGCAAAGACACTTGGAATGGTTTGCCATTTCTTTCTCCAGATCATTTTATACATGAAGAAACTGAGGCAAACAAGGGTAAGTGATTTAGCCAGGGCACACAGCTGCTAGTAAATACTCGAGGTCAGATGTGAACTTAGATCTTTGTGATTCCAAGCCTAGCACTCTATCCACTATGTCGCCTAGCTGCCCATCTCTGTGCCTTTCCATTGGCTGTCCCCCATTTCTGAAAATCACTCCCCTCTCATGTTTGCCTCTCAGAATCCCTCGTTGCCTGATTTGAAGATTCAGCTGAAGTAGCGTATTCTAGATCAGAGATTTCAAACACACAGCCCACAGCACTCCCGTGTGCAGCCCAAATCAAGTTAAAATGTAATTGGGGAATATTTAACAAAATAAGGAAAAATCAATAAAACAGTTAATATTAATAGTCAATATGTGGCCCATCCTTATGTACAGTTTGTTGGCCGCATTTGAATTTGAGTTTGCCGCTGCTGGGCTAGATGAAGCATTTCCTGATTCCCCCCAAAGCTGCTGGTGCCCTCCCTCCCCAAGTTACCTTCTAAGTCAGTTCTGCTATAACATGACAGATGTGTTCCCCAAAAGCACCAAGCTATGCAAAAATCACATATCAAAAAAAACACAGGGCTTATGGGGAAAATGAGGTCAGTGGCACAACACCCCAAAATTTCATCAGTGTCATTCAGATATATCGATATATTGATACACACACACACACACATATATGTACATGTGTGTATGAACTTTAAAATGGTAGCACCGTTTTATATATGTTAAATGGTTAAGAAATACATAAAAACTGCAATAAGTAGTGGCAGTGTGTGTGTGGCCTTGGGCTCTCTCCAGCTTTAGTCAGCTGCTCCGTCTGCTTCTCGTTCTACTGGACTGGCTGGCAAAGTCTGCCAGTTGGGGAGGCTGCAGCTCTAGAAGTCAGAGAACACGGTGGACAGGAAGGATGGTTGAGACCAGCCCTCCACCGCCCCCAGCTCCCACTGAACTAAGAGATATACGATAAATATGGCACTTTACTTTGAAAAATCTGAATTTTGCTTATGGAAGTGGGTATTATAGGGCTTGCAGTTTGTGAGTTATGGTGAAGCGGCACCATTGTTTTGCATTCTTACCGTTTCTCCCAGAAGAAATTGAGCAGAAGCAAACTTGGAATTCATGTTAGCCTTAAAATGTGCCCTCGTATGTCAATCACATTGAAACAAATTTGTTTTTGCAACATTGTATCAAAACTAACTATTCTCATTTTGAGGGTGTGTATATGTTATTTTGTCCTAGTGAGTCCCCAAAATCTTAGGGTAACTAAAGTCTTAGTGCTATTACAGTTTAAAACCTCACTAAGACTTTTGGGACACCAATAAGATAGCTAGATTTGCCAGGTAGATGATGGATGGATGGATGGATGGATGGATGGATAGATGGACCTACTCATATTTGTACATGTTGTTTCCTGTCTACATCACCTCTAGAAGGTAAGCTTTCTGAGGGTAGGGACTATTTTATCTTTGTCCTTTGATCTCCAATACTTAGCATTCTGTTCTCAAGGCATTAGCCTCCTCGCCTCCTTTATTCTTAGATTGTCTCATCTATTTCGTGGAGATTGTAAATTGTGCAGAAAGTATGTTGCTTTTTATCTCTGTCTCTTTTGCTATGCAAAGTGTGTAATGTGAGTTTATTGAATTTCTTAATACAGAGATCCTCTGCCTTGAGCTCCTCCGCTTCCCTTCTCTTCACCTCAATATTTCTTTGGAATTTTTTCTTCTTCCAGTGTGAGAGGGAATATGACATAGTGGATAGAGAGCTGACCTTCGAGTCAAGAAGACCTGGATTCAAGCCCAGTCTCTGATGCATGCTGGTTGTGTGGTCATGGACAAATTGATTCTCCTCTCAGTGCCCCCGAACAACTTTATAAGACCCCTCAAGATACACTTGAGAGCCATGTTATTACAATTATAAAACACTTTCCAGAAATGCAGACCAAATAATTAGAGAGATATTTACTGCTCATGGGTAGGTTGAGCCAGCACAATAATAATGACAAAGTACCTTAGTGCCATACCAATCAAACTACCAAAAACTATTTTATAGAACTAGAAAGAGTAATAACAAAATTCATATGGGGCAGCAAGAATCTTCGGGGAAATAATGAAAAAAAGTGGGAGGGGAGGGAAGTTTAATAGCATCAGATCTCAAACTATACTATAAAATAGTAAGCATTGGAATTGATTGAAAAAGAAACAGTGGATCAGATTAGTTACACAAATATATACGTGAGAGAGAGAGAGAGAAAGTGAGGGAGGTGAAAGGGAAGAAAAGGAAAAAAATGATCAAAATCAAATTTTAAAAAAGGAATTCACAGCAGATGAGAGGAAATAGTCAATAAGTCTATAAAATAATTACTGTGCTAAGCACTGGGGATACAAATATGAAAAAAGACACTGCCTACCCTCAAGGAGCTTATAATTTAATAGAAGACAATGCATAAAAGAAAGCTGCAGTGGAGGGGGATGGGGTACAGGGACATGGAGGAGAAGGCAAAGAAGTTCAAAATGAATATAACTGGGTGGGAAATGAGGAAATAACTAAGGAGTAAAATAAATGTTATGCACTATTATACTCAATCACATGTCAGCAAATTGTAGACTTAAATGAATATTTACAAAAAATATAAATAGAACAAGTGAGAAGCAGGTTGGTACAATGGTGAGAGTGCTAGCCCTGGAGTCAGAGGGTACAGGTTCAAGCTGTATCTTTATCACTTACTGGGTGACATTGGATAAGTCATTTAACCTCCCTGGGCCTCAGTTTTCTCATCTAAGGTTTGAACTAGATGGTCTTAGGGGGTCACTTTTAGTTCTAGAGCTATGATCCTAAGAAACAGAAAATTTATTAAAGAACCCAACCTCAGAAACGTAAATTGAACAAGTTGTAAATGAATTCCTAAAAGAAAAAAAATCCAGGTCCAGACTAAGTGAGCTCCATCAAACAGTCAAAAAACAAGTAGTTTCTGAATTGTTGTCATTCAGTTGTTTCAGTCATATCCAACTCTTCATGACCCCATTTGGGATTTTCATGGCAAAGGTACTAGAGAGTAGCTTGCCCAGGGTCACATAATCTGGTAAGGCCAGATTTGAACTCATGAAGATGAGTCTTCCTGATTCCAGGTCCAACTCCGTATCTACTGCACCACCTAGCTACCCTAGTTCGGATGCCAAGTTAATTATTTTCAAAAATAGAAATAGAACACATTTTACTAAATGCCTTTTATGAAACAAATATGGTCCTGATATGCAAACCAGGGAAAGAGAGGAAGCGAATGAAAACTACATACCCGTATTATTAATGAACATTGTTGCAAAAAAAAAATTGAATAAAATATTAGTGAAAACACTACACAATGTTAAAAAAGATTATTCACTATAACCAGCTTTGATTTATGCCATAAATTAAGGGATGGCTCAACATTAGAAAAATTGTAAGAATGATAAACTATATTAATACCAAAAGAATAAAAAGCATAAAATTACAATAAAGATGCCGCCAAAAAGCCATTTGAGAAATCACAGCACTCATTTATTTTTTCAAATCACTAGTTGCTGGTTGTTGTCCTTCACACATGAAGAAGACCAAAATAACTTCAATATGTTGGGGTCAGGGTACAGCATGTCCAACCATGGCTGATAGACCAAGACGAGCTTAGAAGGCTCTACCACAGGTTGGGCTTAAATAGTCCACACAAACATTTTGAGTGGAGATGGCTCTAAATTTGTGTACCTCACATTTCTTTTGAGCTACTACAATTCTTCTTTGTTCATAGAGAACCTTCTCTGATGAGGGCATGCCATGCAGAGCAGTCCTGTGCCAGTGTCTCCCATGTCACACAATCAGTTTCAAAGTTCTTCAGAGAGACCTTGAGATGTTCTTGTATCACTTTTTCTGACCTCCATGTGAACACCTGCCTTGAGTCAATTCTCCACAGGGAATTTTTCTTTTAGGCAAACATATGTTTAGCATTCAAACAGTATGGCCAGCCCATTGGATTTTCATTCTCTGCAGTAGAGTTTGAATGCTTGGCAGTTTAGTTGGGGAAAAGACCTTGGTGTCTGGTATCTTATCCTGCCAGGTGACCTTCAGGGTCTTCCCAAGACAATTCAAATGGAAGCAATTCAATTTCTTGGCATGGCATGGCATTGGTAGACTGTCCGTGTTTCACAGGCATACAAAGTTGAGTTCAGCACAACAGCTGCGTAAACCTTCAGTTTGGTAGTCAGTCTAATACTTCTCCACATTTTTCTTCAGAGTCTCCTAAACACTGAACTGACTCTGGTAATGCACATTCTTGGAAAGTGAATTGTCAAGGTACATGAACTTATCCATAGCATTTAAAATCCTAAAAAGCATGAGAAGTAATGAATCTTTCCTTAATATGATTAACTATATTTATTTAAAACCAAGAACTAGCATTATTTATAATGGAGAAACAGAGGCAGTATCTATATCTGTGGTAAAGAAAGGATTTTTTTTGTAATCTCATTATATGTTAGGCTATTATTTGGCATAGTTCTAGATATGCCTGCTATGGGAAGACAAGGAAAAAAATTAAGGCATAGGCTGTAGGTGGCGCTGAGGAGCTAGATAGGGTTAGCTCTCAGTCACCCACTGAAGTCAGCATGCCTCTTTAGCATGCTCATACAACTTTGCCCCTCTCCCTTCCTGTGGTCCGATACCCTGTTTTGGAACATGACTTTCGCTTTCCAAGGAAGTCATTCCACATCCCTTTGCAGGGTGTGACTTGCTCTTCAAAGGTCAGTGAGGCAAATGGATGCAGCCAAAACCCTGAAAAGTGAAAGGAAAAATAATTGCACTATAATCCCTTTGTAACTTGCTTTCCTAACCAGCTCATGATTTTATTTCTAGAGCTTTCTGAATTCTGAATTCATCATTAGACTTATATCATTTGACAGTAGCTTCTCTCCTTTGCCCAGTAGCTACTGTCTCTGTGGGACAGACTATTTTTTTCTCTTTTTCTCTGTACTTTTTATTTAACTTTATTTCCCCCCAATTACATGTAAAAACATAAGTTTAGTGTTCTTTTTTTTTTCAAATTTTGAGTTCCAAATTCTCTCTCTCCCCTCCCTCTTCCACTGAGAAGGCAGATAATTCTGTATGTTATACATGTGCAGTTATGCAAAACATGTTTCTATGCAAGTCATGCTGTGAACGAAAACACAGACAAAAAACCCCAAGAAAAATAAAGGAAAAAGTATGCTTCAATTGGCATTCAGACTCCATCAGTTCTTTCTCTGGAGAGGAACAGCATTTTTCATTGTAAGACCTTCAAAACTGTCTTGGAACATTGTAGTGCTGAAAATAGTGAAGTTAGTCACAGTTGATCATCACATAATATTGCTGTTAGTATGTACAATGTTTTCCTGGTTCTGCTCATTTCATTTTACATCAGTTCATGTAAGTCTTTCCAGGTTTTTCTGAGCGCACCTTACTCATTACTACTTATAGCACAATAATATTCCATCACAATTACATACAACAACTTGTTCAGTCATTCCTCAATGGATGAACATCTCTCAATGTTGAATTCTTTGCCATGTGGGAGAGACTATTACAGCTTGTATTTCACCTATGTCAAAGTTTTCCAAATGTTCTTATTCCCTTGTTACATTATACTAATTGTATTGAGGATTGAACCAAAATGGCATCATGAATCACAGCAGGGTTAAAATAAGGGAAGGGTGACACAGCTATAGAGAATGGGGTGATTGGATGACTGAATTACAGTAGCATAGTAACCTGTGATAGGCCCTTTCTTTCGGTGTCATATGGAAAGTCCTCTCACTGAGACAGAAAGAGGTTAGCCCAGTGGATACTAAAGGAAGTTAACATGAAGGATAAAGATAATACAAGTGGGAATATCTCAAGATTTTTGTTAATGGTCTTTTTAAAAAACTAGATTGCCAGTTAAGGAAAATAAAAGTAAACTGACCCAGCACACTCAGCAACTAAAGACTAATCTCTCAATTTTTAAGGATCATGTCTTAAAGGCAGAAAATGTAACTGAGAGACTTACCAAGAATCACAAGTAAAAATGGGTAAAACTGAAGGCCTGTTTATGGGAAATATGGTCTTTGCTCTAAGTTTTGCAGGAACATGTGTTTATTTCTGCTGAGATAAAGGGAACAGGAATGAGGATGAGAAATGAGAACACTCATTAAAGTTAAGAGAATCCTGGGCTTCTCCTGTTAGTACCCCCTAGACTCTAGAGCATGATTTACTCAACAGGAAAAATGGAGGATGGGCAGGCTTTCATCACAAAGGAACTTGGGGGTTTGAGGAAGTTTAAACAGCAACCAGATGACTCATTGGGACAAAGGTTGTTGAGGCCTTGAGTCAAAGGCAGCCAAGGCAGAGATCTTCTCTGCATGAGGATTCCATTGACACTTGAGGAGTTTATAGAAGAATGACTTTTGCAAAGCTAATTAAATAAGCTAGAGGCCCTGGATAAGGACCATCTTTTGTCTCTTTTTAAGTAACTAACATGGAGATTTATGTATACCTGTTTCCATAAGGATGAGTCCCTGTTGTGGTTGGTTCCCCCATTGTAGTATACAGGAGAGGGATCCCAAAAGAGATGAGTTTGGTAGGCTGGATCTATGCCCCAAGATCTGCCACTTCCTATGACCAGCCTGAGTTGGGGACAATTACATCCTGCCTTCTGGTTGGAGTCCCACATGAGTAGTAGGAGACTTTAGTTATGGGTCTTTTCTGGTATGGAGAGACCAGTTTGTGATATTTGACAAATACATTTATCAGTGAAAATTAGCCCAGTGCGGATGTTGGAAGGAGGCATGGCACCCACTTCCCTATGAAGGAAGTCAAAGATTAAGCTTATTGTCACCAGCACATCCACCTCCCATATCATCTTCAGGCGGCTAGTATTTCTGAAGGCTGGAATTGGTTTTTGAAATAATAGCTTCATTATCATGTCCATGATTATAGTGGTTGGGATTCCCATCTCCTAGAAGCTGTGTACTCTCCAAATCATCACCATCCTAGGAAAGGGGAAGGTTCTCCATTGTAGTTGTTTCTGTGATCCACAGATACTTACCTGGTAAGGACAGACTGCTTTATTTTTTTTAATTTATTTATTTTTAGTTTTTAACATTCAGTTCCACAAGCTTTTGAGTTTTAAATTTTCTCTGTGCCTCCCTCTCCTCCCCACCTCCCAAAGATGGTGTGCAATTTTATATAGACTCTCCATATACATTCATATTAAACACATAAACTGCTATAGTTATATAACTATATATATAAAACTATAGTACAAATATGACTAAACCCTAATCATGTTGTAAAGAAGAGTTAAAACCAATGGGATGAACCATGAGAAAGAAGAAATAAAACAAACAAAAGAGCGCTCAAATAGCATGCTTCGATCTGCGTTCAGTTCTTTCTCTCTATGTGGATGGCATTTTCCATCATGAGTCTTTTGGAGTTGTCTTAGAACCTTACATTGTGGAGAAGAACCAAGTCTATCAAAGTCAGTCATCTTACAATGTGGCTGTAATTGTGTACAATGTTCTCCTGGTTCTGTTCATATCACTCAGCATCAGTTCGTATAAAGAACAGGCTACTTTAAAATATATTCCTTGTTGTCCTTCTCTGGCCCTTGCTTACATCCCCTAGAGTAACTGGTTCAAGACCCTTGCACCCTCGGTGGTCTCCATATATCCTGAGAAAATAGATCAGATCTTCCTCAAGTGACAGGTCTCCTTTCCTTTGGAATGGTTCAGACAAGCCCTTCCTAGAAAGGGCTTGGGGATCATTGAGTGGAGTGGTTGAGAGGTGCCTTATTTGGGGGTGGGTGTGGAAAGGAAAAATGTCTCAATAACTATGATGATTCAAAATGATTAATATGGAAATATTTTACATGGTTGCATATGGATAATCTATTTCAGATTGCTTATCAAAGTGGGGCAGAGGGGAGGGAGGGAGGGAGAGATAGAATTTGGAACTTAAAAATAAAAAACAAATGTCAAAGATTTTTGTTTACATGTAATTGAGAAAAAAAGAGAAAATCAGGAAAACAAAAAAATAAAAGTATCATCAGTGAAAAAACTGATATTCTTATTTATGATCTATAGCCAGATAGATATCACAAATCTATTTTTAAAAAAAACTTTTGATAGTTATTTCAATAAAATTGGTTTATTCTACTGTAATCCTATATGTTTTATTTTCTGCATTTAAAAACATTATTCTGAAATGCATCCCTAGGCTTCATCAAACACAAAAAAGGGAAGGACATCAGTCTTAACTACTTTGTTCCAGATGACCTTGGCCCAAGGAGAGGATGGATAACAAAGAAGTCCCTGTCCCCTGTGCTGTAGCCCTGGGGTCCCAGGGGCTCCTTCTGTTAACTGCCTTCTTCACATTAGGAAATTTAATGTGAGCTTTCTCATGTGGAAGAAAGGCAAGGTCTGGGATTTTGGGTCTTTGCTCTCCCCGTGTTCAGTTGCCCAGGTACTGAATTCTTTAAAGGAACCATCATGTCACTTACTCTGACTTTCCTTTTCTTTGACCTGCTCTAAATTCCTTCTCCAGTGCTGCTTAGATTAGTCATCAGAGTAGAGTCGTGGGAAGCAAAAAAGGGAAGAAAAAAAAGGAACAAAATGAGAGTTTTGAGGGGAGATTGCTTTGGGAGATGAGGGCAGATGGTAACTAAGATAGTCAGATGATGAGAATAGGGCAGAGAAAGGAGCAATGGTCATGTGGAGAGAAGGGCAGAAGCTGAACCTAGGGTGACCCCTTCTTTAAAGGGGTCATTGTTTTGTTGCTTAGTCATGTGTGACCCCATTTGAAGTATTTTTGGTGAAGATACTGGAGTGGTTTGCCATTTCCATCTCCAGCTCATTTTACACCTGAGGAAACTGAGGTAAACAGGGTCAGGTGACTTGTCCAGAGTCACACAGCTTAGTAAGTGTTTGAAGCCAGATCTGAACTCAGTTCTTCCTAACTCCAGGCCCGACACTCTAGCCACTGTACCACCTAGCTGTCCCCCTCTAAAGGAGGTAAAAATTCCTAAACTTGCATAGACTTCTGAGATTTGCTGATCAAATTTTCCCTTTTGTAAACACCAGTGGTTGCTTCTGTCCTTTGAATTTTCTTCCCTTTGAGGTTTAAGGGCACAGGATGACTCTGGGACCTACCCAGGTGTAAAATAACCTTTACTAGCTCAGGACTGGAATCCCAACTCACTGGATCCCAACTCCAGTTCATTGTTAGAGCTTTCTCACTCTTTCTTTCTCTCTCTCTGTCTCTCTCTGTCTTTTTCTCTCTGGCTCTCTCTCTTTTCCCTTCCCTTTCCCTGTCTCTCTGTCTTTATCTCTCTGGCTGTGTGTGTGTGTGTGTGTTTGTCTCTGTCTGTCTCTCTCTTTCCCCTTGCCTTTCTCTGTCTGTCTGTCTCCTCTGTCTCTCTGTCTTTCTCTCTCTATCTCTGTCTCTCCCTGCCCCCCTCCCTTTCACTCTCTGGATCTAACTGGCATCATGATCACAAGCCATTCATCTGTTTCATAACTCCATGTCTTAAAGACAGAATTACTAAGAGTTTAGGCCTTTTAAAAGACTCATTAGACCATAAAGCTAACGTTACAATGATGGATGGTTATACTAGTAGACCATTTCTAAATCGCAGTATCCTGCCTGAGTTCTGAGGGTGTCTGAGGACCATGGCCAGAGACATCAGAATCCAAGAAGAGCAGGGTTCCATTGCTAGGATGAGAGTAAAGGAGAGCTGATTAGACTGTAGCATCCAGCACCAGCTTTACGAGTTAAACTGGCAGTGTCCTGTGTCCCATTATGTTGGGGGAATGGGAAGGGGGATAGCAGGGATAGGGTGGAGAGTTTGTGGGAAGGGATAGAATAGGAAGTTGCCTTGAAATCTCCCCTAAGATTCTAAGAAGACCCAGACCTGGTTGCCAAGAGCATTTGTTGTTTGATTGAATACAACCGTGTTATTGTTTCAATTGCTTGAAATTCCTGAATCATTTCACTTGTTTTGCTAAAAAGGTACATCTAATTGGTGCTAATGAGCTGAGGATTTGAATAGATGCTACTTGGAAGAGTGCCACCAAGATGGATGTGGCTTTTAGGGACATGGTTGAGAAGGTCCCTAGCCCATGTCGTGTCAATCAGTTCATGATCTCATCAGTGTGGGTGGTCCTTGCCCTGGCATCCTGTGTGATTCTTCTCCATGTCCTCCCTCCACCCAGCATATGGGAAGTCATCCACTCTATGTTTGTTTTGTTTTCCTGATTATTTATGAAAAGAGCACGAGGTCTCTGGTTCTTCCTCTAGTTTTTTCTTTAAAAACTTCAAAGCATCCATGATCCCACACATGTGCGTGTGTATTTGTCCTTCATTGCCAAAGAAGACCACGCCATCAGAGAAACAATGATGTGTACTTCCACTGAAGTAGATTAGGGTCCATCTACACTCACCGTTCTTGGTCATGTCTTCCTATCAGTTCTCCATAGAACATCTGCCTAAATGTAGGGATCTTCCTTGAAGTTTCCTGACTCACCCCCTGGTTTCTTATTTATAAAAAAATAACAATAACAGCAATAACTCATCTTTATTTAATGCTTTGTGATATACAAACTGCTTTCCTTTAATCATGGGACAGCAAGGTGACATAGTGAATAGAGGGTCAGGCCTAGAGTCAGGAGAACCTGAGTTCAAATCCAGCCTCAGATACTTACTAGCTGTGGGGCCCTGGACAAGTCATTTAACCTCTGTCACCCTCAATTTCCCCGTCTACAAAATAGGTATAATAATGGTGCCTAACTCCCAGGATTATCATAAGCACCAGTACCTGGCACATAGTAAGCACTAGATAAATGTTAGTAATTGTTAGTAAGTATCATGATCCCTCCATTCCCCAACATTCACACACCCATGCTATCTCCCACATTTCCTGCAGTTTAAAAAGAGTTCTGTTCATTTTTTAGGATCGTAAAACTTGGGAATGTAAAAGAAAGAAGAGATCTTAGAAACCATCTGGTCCAGTTCCCTCATTCCTCATTGTAATGAGAAGGGAATTTATATATTAATCGATGTTATATGTGTGATGAATATACTAATAATTTAGTTCTCAAGAGCTGCCTCTCTGGCTTGGAAGTCCGAGCTCACAATTCAGCTTGAACGGATCAGTCAAAACTCTGTTAATGTTCATGATTACTGGACCTTAAGTGAAGTGAATCAAAGATTGTAGAAGCTGTTCCCATCACAGGACTCTGGTTCTGTCCTCTAGGGGAAGTGGTCATAACCCCCAAAGACTTGATCCCAGAATTGTTGTATTGTGGAACTTAGGAGTTTCTCATAGGAAGCCATTAAGTGATTGTTTATAATCCACTGTCCCACCTGGTTCTCCACTTGTGATTTAAGTATGTGACCTGTACTTTTACTTCAACTATGAGAATATTCCTCACTCTGAAACTGATTAAATAAACTACTTGATTACTGGCACTCTGGTCTCTAGGCTTGCTTTGTACAGTTCAGAAACATTCTCAGTTTAGAGACTAGCTCAGTAAAAATCCTGTTAACTGTAGGAAGGAAGGGAGGCAGAAGGGAGAAAATAGGGATTTATTAAGCACTTTCTATATGTCAAGCACTGTGCTATGTGCTACAGGTACAAATACAGGACAACAAAAAGACGGTCCCTGCCCTCAAGGAACTCATATTCTAATCAGAGAAGACAATGTACAAAAAGAAGCTAAAAAGGGTGAAGTGGGTGGTTAGAGAAGGGGTCTAGTTCTGAAGCCCTGAGGAAGTCAGGAACAGGGCTAGGAGGAGAATGAAAACTGGCTAGCCTTGGCCCCTCCACACAATGAAGGTTTCATGAGGAATTCACCTCACATATCACATATCACATGAGGATATTTCATAGTGTGTGGACTTTGTGGGAAGCCCTGAAAAAGTTCTGGTAAGCAGTAGAGGGCATATCCAGAGGAAGCCAGGGACAGGGCTGGGAGGAGAATGAGAACAGACCAGCCTCAGCCCTTCCACAAAATAGAAAGTATTTTGTAGGAAGCTGAGAACCGGAAAGTGCAAGTGACTAGCCTCTGATGGCAGGAGAGGTAAATAGCAAAACCCCAACTTCCTAGTCCAGTGCCCTTTCTGGTTTTGTTTTTTAATTTTTATTCTGAACTTAAAAGACATCCAAGCATTCCCACATGCACAGTAAAACACAAAAAGAAAATTGTATACGAAACCAAAAAGTCTTCATTTTGTATCATTTGACTTTTAAAAAGTATATAATAAATTCCACACAAAATTTTCCAACCGTCTTGCTTCTCTGTGATCCCTCTAAATTTCATTCTGCTCTCTTCTGTGGATTTAAAAAAATGTTTCAATGGTCTTTTTTTTTTACATCACTATTATGGTTTTATGATGTGTTGTAGTGGCACCATCTCAAAGAATTCAGTCAGACTACCTCTAATCTAATGTAACAGGCATTTATTGAGAATTGATGCCCCTCAGAAGTGCGTTAGTTTCCAAGAGGATCCAGCAACTTAGTAAGACAACATGGGCAAATTGTAAGGGTAATGATGCTGATTATACAACAGAAATTACAAATATTAAAAAAGCAGGAGAGGTTTGTTAAGGGATTAGGTAATGGGGGAAGGTCCCTGTTACGGTTTGGTGGTCAGACATCCTGGTTTGTGCTACTTACCGACTGGCTAGCAATTGTGATCTTCTCTGGTCAAGTTGGATAGTTAGGTAATGTGGTGAAGGATATGATTCTGATTGAGTACAAGGACACACCTGTTCAAATTTAGAGAGTGGGTCTCCCTATCCCACTCAGGCTGGAAGGTCAGTGGCCACTTCCTACTACTGCTCATGTCATGGATCTTTGACCTGGACCAGTTCACCCCTTCTTAGACATTCTGGCGGCTCCCCAATGCTAGCAACTCACTGTATTGGTGCTGGTTATAGTTCAGATACCTAGTTGTCTTTAGCTAACCTTACAGAGCTGACAACTCTTAAGTTCAAGACATACATATGCCTCAGACTCCCAGTAGTAGTCAAGTAATGATTTCTGGTTTTTTTTTCTTTGAACATGTCCCTATTCTGGGAACAGGAAGTGGCCTTTATAACAGTCTTTCTACCAAAGTAATCTTATCTACTCTTACCGTTCTGTTTCCTTTGGTTTCTTTCGGTGGGACGGATTCCCCAAAAATGCCTAGACAATTGGAGGAAATTCTGTCACTGGGTCTTACAGCATGCTGCGTATCCTGGACTGCAGGGCACACCTCCCAGTCACGCATTCAAACCAGATCTTCTCAAAGTTGTTTCTCTTTCTGTCTTGGCTGGCTCTCAGTTATTCCCCCCACCAGTCTGTCTGGGTGGAAATGTCGCATTTCAGTACCTGGGTCCTCATGGCTTTCTTGACCCTGCTCTCCTCTCCAGGTGAGGAAAACGGTGAAAAATTTCTTTTGGCCATAACTGTAAGTAGTGTTTGGAAAAGACAAAGATGCTGTCAGAAGGGGGGGCTAGCAAGGCTTGGGTAGTTAACACTTTGCTTAGTTTTTCTGGATGTTAGGGAGAGATACTTGCCTCTCTTTTCCTAGATCGTGGAGCTTTTAATGTCCTGGGGATTAATGGACTCCAAAGTATAAGCTGCCCATCTGAATGGAAATGTATTGAGAAGACTGGAATGGTACCCCCGGGCCAAGTGTGTCCTAGCTCCCAATTCAACTTAGTTCCCTGCTCCTTGAGTTAAGACCCATCCTTGCCTGGTCCTTGAGGGGCTGTTGACCATTTTTTGGTGGGATTAGGGGGATCACTTTTCAGTGATTCACATTCTGGGTAAGACAGCATGAGATTCATGTAAAATGCTTACTACAGTGTCTGGCACCCAGTAAGCATAAATAAATGTTCCATCCCTTCCTCCATTGCTGTTATGGCAAGTGTGGTCCACACAGGCAGGGCCCAATGAGTAGACAACATGAGGCTCAGAAGTCTGGAAAAACTCCACAAGATGTTGTAAAGAGACGTAGCCTTGTGACTACACTTCAAAAATGGTTCTATGTTGGATCTGGGGTCTCTATCCCAGGCACCCAAAATCTGCCAGATTTCTACCAAAGAGCAACTGATGTCTCTATCCCTATATTCTCATGATTTTCTCTGTTCTGGACAACTCTCCAGCAACATGAATTAATTTCAAAATAGTACTAAAACCTATTGCCTCTTTGGAGGAGAAAGTGAGAAGTACAGTGGGGAATGATGAGAGGTTCCTAGTAAGGAAAAATCGCTGCTGTCCTCCTAATAGGCCTGGGGATGTCAGCAGCTGTGAGGAAATCTTGGCCCAGGGAGGGATTAAGTGGGAAAACTAAATAACCATTATTTAGGTCTGTTTATTTTTGTAAAGAAAAATTTGTAGTTGTAATTAGATAATTCTTCAGTGTGTCTTGGTATGCAATATATATATAGTATATATATAGTCTATAGCTATTTTTAATGGAAATTCTCCTTTTAGCTCTTCCTACTGGGTTTTGTTGGTAACATAAAGAAAGGTTGTTTTTTTTAAATGGATTTATTTTATATATTGCTACTTTGCTTAAGTTATTGTTTCAATTAAATTTTAGTTGAATCCCTAGGGTATTCTAGGATAGTAGCTCATCATATCAAAACAACAATAATTTGGGTTCCCCTTTTGGTTCCCCTTTGCCTATGCCTATTCCTTCAGTGTTGTTTTTTTCTTGTCTTAGCGCCATAGCAGAAATTTCTAGAACTATATCAAATAGTAATAGTGATATGAATATCCTCGATTTATGCTTGACTGTATTAGAAAGGTGTCCAACATATTCCCATTATACGTAAAGAAGTTTTAGATAAATGTTATTTGTCATATTAAGGAAAGGTCTATTTATTTTTATTCTTCATATTGTTTTTTAAAGCAGAAATGGATATTGTATTTTGTCAAACTTCTTTTCTGCACTGTTATATGTGGTTTTCGGTTTATTATCAAGTCTATTATTTATAGTATTCCTAATATTAAACCAATCTTGTATTCGTGGTATAAATCCAAACTAGTCTTGGTATATAATCTTTTTATTATATTGTTGTAGTCTGATAATAATTTAATTTTTCACCAATATTCATTAGGAACATTAGTCTGTAGTTCCCATGCCCATTCTGATTTATCTCTACCTGGTTTGATCATCAAAACTATGCTTGTATTATAAAAAAGAGGTTGGTAAGATATCTTTTATATTTTTGCAGATGGGTTACATGGTATTGGAAAGAATTATTCTTGGAATGTTTGATAGAACACACTTGTAAATCCATCCAAACCTGAGCTCTTGAGTTTATCTCCTCATTTAATTTTTTTTTTGATATTGAACTTAAATTATGTCTTGTACTGTTAGTTTGGGTATTTTGTATTTTTATAAATATATATTCATTTGATTTATCATTTTTGTTGGCACACACTTTGGCAAAAATGTTTTCTCTCCATTTGTTGTGAATTCTCCTCATTCACTTTTTATGTTGACAAATTAATTTTCTTCTCCCTTTAAAAATTAAATTACCTAAAACCTTTTCCATTTTTTAGGATTTCCCCCACAGGAATCAGTTCCTAATTTTATTAGTTCAATAGTTCATTATTTGATTTTGTTAATGCCTAATTTTCAGTTTCTATTTTCACGACTTTTAAAATTTGTTGCTTTTCTGTCTTTTTTTTTAAGCTGCACATCTCATTCTTTTATCTCTTCTCTCTTTTATTGATGAAAACTCAGTGAAATAACTTTTCTCCTCAGGACTGCTTTGACTACATTTTTAACAATTTTAGTATTTTGTTTCATTGTCATTTTCTTTGATGAAATTATTGTTTCTATGGTTTGTTTTTTGACCCATCAATTGTTTACAATTAAATAAAATTCCATTTAGGTTTGACTCTTTTCTTCAAAGGCTCTTTGCTAATTATAATTTTATGACATTGTGATCAATAAAGGCTCTATCTAATATTTCTGCTTTTCTGTATTTGTTTATGAAGTTTGTATATTCTGGTACAGTAAGTTTTTGTAAAGGTGCCATACACAGTTATGTGTGTGTGTATGTATGTATGCATATATATATATATACAGTATGTATAAATCATTCTTATTCTATTCAAAAGCTGCCAGAAATCAATCATATTTGGTTTTTCAAAAGGTCTTTACCTTTATGGTTCTTTCCCTCTTTCCTGTTTATCGAGTTAGAAATATCTAGTTCTGAAGGGGAGATATTAAGGTTCTCAACTATTATAGTCTTGATGTCTACTTCTCTAGTTCAATTAATTTTTCCTTTAGGTACTTAGATGCTATGCAATTTGGAGTATTTATTAAATATAGATACATCATTGTCTATGGTGCTTTTAAGTGTAATGTAAATTCTCTATCTCTTGTAACCATGTCTGTTTTCACTGTGGCTTTGTCTGAGATCATGAATGCTACCCTTGGTGTTTTTTAGTTCACCTGAAGCATGATAAATTCCACCATAGCCCATTATTTTAACTCTGTATGATTAGTTTTTAAAGTATATTTCTTTTAAACAATATATTGTTGAATTTTGTGTCTCACTCTAGTCTCCAATTCCTTTCTGTTTTATGGGCTTTATGGGTGAAGTATCTCTTCACCACCTCTCTGCACCCCACCCTTCCCTTTGAAAGTTCTCAAGGAAATGGTTTGGGTAACATTTGACAGGTTTCCTACTTTCCCCTCCCTCCATGGTTCAGACAACTTCCAAGAAAGTTTGTATAACCTAGAGATGCTTCTCAAGTACAAAGGTGAGAGTAAGTCTTCATTCCACTGGTACAGAAGGAGGGAGGGGCTGTTCATCAGAGGCTTCTTAAAAAAACTATATTTGATTGTGCTTCTAGGGAAAGGGAGATTTTGTCTGGTGAGCTGGTGAACATTGAGTGATAGTACAATTCAAGCCCCAGGAGAAGTTATGTGTCCTATTAGTGATTATAGTCTATATGTGTATGTGTGTGCATATATATATATATATATATATATATGGAGAGAGAGAGAGAGAGAGGAGAGGCAGAGACAGAGACAGAGAGAGAGGAGAGACTGAGACAGAGAGAGAGAGGAGAGACAGAGACACAGAGGGACAGAGAGAGACAGAGAGAGACAGAGATAGAGAGAGAGAGAGGAGAGACAGGGACACAGAGGGAGAGAGAGAGACAGATAGAGAAAGAGAGAGAGAGAGTCAGTCTATCAGGGAAGGCATCATGAAGGAGGAGGAACCAGAACTGGATCTTGCAGGGAAAGGGGGAAGATTTTGATAGAGGACATTCCAAAAAAGTTTAACTCTTGATCATAGAAGGGGAGGTTGGGACAGAGAATAGCCTAGTTTGGCTATAGCATTGTGTAGGTACATTTAGGAGAGTAATTGGAGATAAATAGTGAAGGTAGCTTAGAGCAATATTGTAGAGAAGCTTTGATGCCAAACCAGAGGGCTCAGACTTCATTCGATAGGGGACAACATGATTCTAGTTGTGTTTTAAAAATTAATCTGGCAGAAATATGGAGCATAGATGTGAAAAGGAAGGTTAGAGCAGAGACCAATTGAGAAGATAAGGAAACAGGGTAATACAGTTAAAGAAAAAAAATTTTTTAAATAGGGAAATTAGGAGTCAAGAGGATTTAACTTCAAATCCTGATTTTGCTACTTACTCCTTATGTGACTTTGGGTAAGACATCACCTTTCTAGGCTTTGGCATCCTCATCTGTTGATTGGCAAAAAAGAAAGGTAATGAGGCACTGAGTGATGGGAGTAAAAGGGACTGATTGTGAAGGGTACTAGACAGAGGCCAATGTGTGATGAAGTGGGGAAAAATGCTGGACCCAGGAGAGGTCTAGGTTTAATTTCTGAATCTCACACTAGCTGTGAAATCACGTGCAAGTTACTTAATCTCTCTAGTATCAATGTACCTATCTGTAAAATGGCATTAATAATATTTGTAATACCTATCTCACAGGGTTGTTATGAAGACCAAATGAGATAATTCCATCATTATATAGCTTTGCAAACCTTAAGAGTGCTATATGCTAAGCTATCTTTAATAATAAATTGCTCTGACCCTAATCTGGAAAATCTCTGATCTATCTCCCTAAGCCATGCCCTCCAATGTCCTCAAATTGGCAGAGTGCAAGGATACATTCAACTTCGTATACACATACACACAAGCACACATGCATGTGGGCATACCCCTGAAATTCGGTATTTGCTGTTGCTTCTTCCAGTAGCAGGAGAGGAGCTATTTGAGGTGAGAATGTGGCCAGAGTGGCCTGTGGTTGAGACTGGCAAGGACCTGTGGATCAACTGTAGCACCAACTGTACACACCCTGGTAAAGGAGGCATTGAGACCCGTAACATAAATACGGCCTTACAGAAAGAAGGGACTCACTGGAAGTTGTTTCACTTATCAAATTTCTCCCAGAATACCAACATCTTTTGTTACTTCATCTGCTCGAATATTCAAAAGAAGAAGTCTGTCAACGTCATCGTATACCGTGAGTGGACAAGATTTGGCCCCTTCCCCAATCTCAGCCCACCTGCACTAGCTTCCCCCTCCCCATTCCCTGTCCAGGATCCCTCTCTAACCCATTTAAGATGACAAATCAAGTGAATGTTATATGTGGGTAGTTTAACTGTTGGGGGTAGAGTGGGAAAGATGATGGGATGGAGAACTTAAACTGAGCCTTTTCAGTTTGTTGTATTTCTCAATCTTATCTAAAGATATGTCCATCCAAATTCATACAATCCACTTGAAACTTCAAGGCCCAAACCACCTCCAAGATAGTGAAACTAAACAATGAACTCTTCACCCTGCACAGTTTCCTCCTTGTTTATACCATAGAATGAACCAATAGTCCAATCCCTTTCATACAAGTGAAGCCAAGAGCTACCTGCTCCATACAGGCAGCAATGATGGGGGCTCCCTCTATTGTCCTTGTGACCCTTGGAGAGAGGCTGTCAGTCTCTTTTTCAGGTTTTCCACTCACAAGGTAATTACTTCTTTTTGTCCCCTAAGGGCCACCAGAGCAGGTGACATTGAGCCTGCAGCCTGCTTGGGTGATTGTGGGTAAGAATTTCACCTTGACATGCCATGTGCCTAACGTGGTCCCGCTGGAGAAGCTCACGCTCACGCTGTTCCAGGGTACCAAAAAGCTATACCGCCAGACCTTTGTGACTATGTCCACAGCTCTGCAGGATGCCTGGCTTACTCTCAACGTCACAGCTCGAAGGGAAGACAGTAAGAGTAACTTCTCTTGCCTCGCGGAGCTGGACCTCAGGCCACATAGTGAGCAGTTGTTCTCTGCCATCTCGGAGCCCAAGATGCTTGAGATATTTGGTGCGTCAGGCAGGATTCCAAGGGGATACTGATTCTGAATCTGTTTTTCCTGTTTCCTCCTTTGGCGCCTTAGGAGAAGCACATTAAGCCCCGCTCTCAGCTTGTCAGGAGGCTGTTCCTTGACAGCGATGGCAGCTAGTCTCCTGTGACACTCTCAGCCCTGCTCACAGGGTTCTTTTTTCTCTCAACACCCTTCCTGCTTCCCCTTCCCCCATACAAGTCCCCATGATCTCTACCTCTTCACCCACCTTGTCCCAGAAGCTGGGAGACCAAGGACTGTGAGCAGCTGGAGGTGAGGGCCTTAGGTTCCCAATCAGGGAGTTCTGTTCCAGCTGTCTTTGGGAAGCCAAAAACCAAGCTGTATCCGAGTAGGTGGGGCAAATGCAGTCTGAGCCAGCTCCATTATCCAGGCTACAGGGTCCTATGGGGAGAACCTGGCAAGCCTGCCCCTTTGACATGATGCTCAGGGCTAGAATGTAGCATCTGATACCTAACAGGCCTTTGGATACTTGCTGGTCCCTAGAACAAAGGGCCAATACTTCTCCAGTTGAGTAAAAGTCAAGCCCCCTATGAGCCAGCCGTTGGTGTCCTGGGAAATCAGCACCATCCAGGACCCATGGCTCTGCTCAGCCTAGGCGGAACCTGGAGGGGATGGTGCTCTCACACTGCCCCTTTCCCTTTCCAGAACCCTCCGGGAACAACCAGATGCTTGTCATCATCATCATCACGATTCTGCTGCTGCTGTTGTTCGTGATCTCAGTCTGCCTATGTTTTGCTTATGGGCAACACTGGCGTCAACACCAAACAGGGGCATATGGGGTACTTGCTGCCTGGAGGAACTATAGGATGAGATGCTCATGATGAAAAGTGACTACAAGGACCCATGGAACGGGGGATGCCTTTGCTGTCATGGGTCATCTATAAACTCTGTATAGTTTAGTGAGTGTGTGTTCGTCCTTCGTTGCCGAAGAAGACCATGCCAGGAATAATGACATGACTTGCACTTGACTTTGTTTTGAGTGAGGGAGGGCTGTGCAGGTCACCAGCCTCACTTCTCCTCCAGAGACATCCAATTCCACTGACCAGATATTCATCAGCATGATTGGAGATGACCCAGGATGAGGCAGTTGGGGTTAAGTGACTTGCCCAAGGTCACACAGCTAGTGAGTGTCAAGTGTCTGAGGTGAGATTTGAACTCAGGTCCTCCTGACTCCTGCACTGGTGCTCTATCCACTGCACCACCTAGCTGCCAGTTTAATGAGTGATGAGAAATGAAAGGATGTGTGTGTGTGTGTGCGCATGTATGTGCGCATGTATGTGTGATGGGAATAGTATAACTTTTCTTAGAAAGATCTTGGGAAAAATCTATTGACTTTCATCCCAAATTCCAGGGCCTTAACAATGGCTTGTTTTCTTTAGAAATCAAAATCTATGCACAAGACATAGAACACACTTGTTGGATTTAACTCTCCTCTTATTAGCTGCCCAAACCAGACCCTCCTACTATTCCCCACCACCATCTCCATGATTCTCCCCCTCCACAACTCCACCCTCATGGCCACTAGTTACTTCTCCAGGCCACATGTCCTTGCTGACTCTTTTGGGGCTGAGAATAAAGGAAGGCAGAGAAAAGCCACTAAGAGTCTGGCATCAGAAAGAGTCTGGAAGAAGATACCCCTGAAGTGACAGGTGAGCCAGCACATCTGTATTTATGGATAATCCCCACCTCTCCAACCCTATCCCACTTCCCTTCATCAGGAGTCAGAGAAATGTCACAGGAAGAAATTCTGCCACAGCAAGGTCTGGCTGCAGCAATTCCCTCTGGAATCTAATCTTACTCTCTGATTTCCTGAGATGGGCCTTGAAAATCAGGATAAAGGGAAGGGAGGGGAGGGCCAAAGTCAAGGATGTCTACCATCCTCGATTTGAAATCTTCTGGTCTTCTGTGAACCATGCCACTCTTCTCCAAAGTTGCTCTTGAGATCTGGGTGAGATCAGCATTAACCTGGTAACAAGTCTTCACTCTCCTCCCATGTTCCAATCCCTTCCACAACATTCTCCCAAAGTTGGAGACAATATGAGACAGAGACACAAAAAGTACTGAATTTATAATCAGAGGACATTGATCTATTTATTGATCTATTTACTGATCTGTTTACTCCCTGTGCAACTTTGGACAAGTCAGGCCTCCCCTCTGGACCTCAGTTTTTCCATCTGAAAAGTGCAAGGATTAGACTAGATAATCTCTAAAATCCCTCCCACCTCTAAATACTATAGTGAAAATGGAGAACTGCACAGGGAAGGGCAGTGGTAGGACCAACCAGTCTACCTGGGGTGAGAAATGGAAGCTAACACTGCACAGGAAATATGTAGGATTGGAGATCGTGGAGAGGAGATAGGAGTTATAACATGGAATCGAGAGAAAACAGAGAGGGAAGAAGAGGGAACCCTGATGTCTGGTCCCTGGCTTTTTATTGCTACCCTTCCTAAAACACTGGACTTAAAAGCCAGGATTACTCACAGCACCAGCCCTTATCCAGTGGGGAGTTTCTGTATGGAAGTGAGTGGTATACTTTGGGAGAGACTTTGGAACTGGAAAGTCTAAGGGCTGCAGGGGGCATGACAGAGTCAAGCAGGAAACATGGCTAGGGGAAAAGGAGAAGTGGAGGTAAAGCTCTTGGTTCCACAAGTTGCCTTGTCTGTAGCTGCCCAAGATCAGAAGCTGTAGAAAATGTGACTATCCTACCGTGTAGCCAAAGAAGCCAGCCCATCAGGGGCAGTGTCACAATTGTCCCTCTGCCACATCGTAGTAGTCTAAGAAGAAAGTAACCCTCTTGGAATGGGAAAAAGCAAGAGGTCAGAAAAAATCTACAAGCAGATTGTGGGTTGAGAAGGGGACCTGCCTGGACAACCCAACAGGAAGGGTGGAAGGGAATATGTGAGTAGAAGGGAATAAAGTTCCCTTTGAACATGCAATCCATCTTACCAAGTCAATGGGCACAACCATATTGAGAAGGGGAAGAGTGCATTTGGTGGACCACAAATACTTCCCCCAAAACTTAAAGCCAGATTTTCTTCTACTCATTCTTGGTCCCAGTCCTGATTCTTCCCAACCTTGCCACATGGGGATGCTTGAAAAGTGGGCTGGGGTAGAGCCCTACCTGAGGCAGGTGGTACATCAGCACCTACTGTCCCTGTGGCACTGGGAGGTGGGGGTGGGGGTACTCCTCTCCTGGATTAAGGGAGAGAAAAGACAAAGAATGGTCAGGGAGTAGTGGATGTCTCATGTTCAAGCTCACAATCTGTTCTTGACAATCCTTAGCCCCAACTGACCTTTCCAAACCCCATTCTGTAGCAAAGAACCTTTTCCATCACTTTTCCCTTATCCCCCATCATCCGTCCCCCTTCCCCTCAAACTTCAATCATTTATCCTACAACCTGGCAGATGGGATGATCTGTGAGTCTCGAGGGAGATTCCTAATCTCTGAGATCTCTGGAAGCCATGACTGACGTGGGTCTGGCACTAGACAGGGCAGCAGGGGGACTGGGGCTGGGGCTGAAAAAGGTACGTAATGGTGGTGAAACACTAGTATCTCCTCCTCTTCCTCTTCTCCATCATCCTGTAGGCTCGGCATGTTGACCTGAGGAGAGAGGGAAGAAGAGATGTTTAGTCAGACTTCTACCAAGCAAAGGTCCCTTTCCCCATTCCTTTTTCTCTCCAATCCTTCTTTTCTTCTCCAAGATCCTAAAGTTCCAATCAGTCTTCTCTGTGTCCCACTACGTTAAGACCCTACTTCTACTTACACATCATATTCTCAAGTCAAGTCCTATCTAAACCAACCTAACCTCCCCCAACAACAGAAAGAAATAAGGCACAGTCCTGGTAGGTAGAGAATAACTAGCACTATTTATTCCTTTCCCTATTCTGCCTTTTTCAGGGGAGGATGCTCAAGAAATGGTCTGAATCCCTACACTGATAGTTTGATTGCTTATTCCTATCAGTAAAAATGTTTGGAGTATGTATCTCCAATATGTATATATTTACTTATTTATAAATTATACATGCTACTGTTTTAATGTACATAATAAAACTTACACTGAAAAGGATGAAATAGAGATGAAACAATATTTGATACTATAGTTAATAGGGAACCACTAGAATTGATTGAATAAGGAAGTGACATGATCAAATGTCTATTTTAAGAAAATCACTTTTGAAGCTGTGTGTGGAGGATGGATTGGAGAGAAGAAACTTGAGACAGAGATCTACTAGGAAACTGTTGGAATCACACAGGTGATTCATCACTTGATGAACTAGGATGGTGGTTCTATGAATGGAGAGAAGGGAATGGATTTGAGAGATGTTGTGGAGATAAGGATTGCTTGGACATGGAGTGGGGAGAGTGAGGAGTCAAGGATGGCATCGTGGTTGTGAACTTGAGTGACTGGAAGAATGAAAGTGTCTTCAAATGCAATAAGGTTAGTGTGAAAGAAAGCTGAGGTTAAAGAAAATGCAAAGAGATCTCTGACCTGTCCCAACACATTTCTGCTTACTCATTATGGGCAGCTCACTCTATCCCTCACTGACTTGAGGAACAGAGCCCACCCTCCAAGGGAGCTATAGCTTTTGAGATGATTTGAGCAGGAAAGATGGCTTGCTCCAGGCAGGGAGAGATAGCTGCTGCTGTGCTCAGTGGGGTTTGGTTTTTACTGTCTTAAGGATATAATAGCTGGCTTAGAAGAGGTAGGTTAGGAATCACTAATGGAGAGATAGAGTGTGAAAGTGTTGGAAGATAAGGGCAGGTGTGGTTATACTGGAGACAAGTAGGGTGAAGACTGGTTATTTATATTCCCACCCTCTAATTAGTTGATCACACAGTCCTTGGGATCCTATATAATGTCCTTGGGGGGATACTATAGTCCCTAGGAGGTTCCAGCACCCGCTTGGGAGACCATTCCCCTAGACACTGCTGAGTGATCAGTAGGGGCATGCCAGTCTAAGTTGGGGGTGACACTCTATCTCATCTCTCCACACAATTCTATCCCAAGAATCTCTGTCTCAAAAATCAAAAACTTTGCACCATACCCTGCCAAGGTCAACAAACCTGGGAAGTCAGGAGCTTGGCATCAAGGGCACTCATTGTCAGGCGACTCATGAGCAGGTGGTGTATTTGAATGTTCTGCAGCATCATCAGTGACAGTAGGTCTGGTTAAGGAAATTGGTTAGAAGGGGTTGATCAACAATCCTAACCCCCAGTGAGATCCTGAAAGTCTATTCCCTGGACAGATTCAAAATTAGTAGCCAGAGACAGGGACAGGGAGCTGATTAGTAGGAAGGAAGGAGCTGCTGAAAAATGGGAGAGATGGGGAAAGTCTGGAAATCTCACCTTCCTTCATGTGTCCTGGCTGATGAGGAGGTACCCAAGCCCCTGGCAGAGACTGCAGGATAGTTACTGAGGGCTGAAGAGTTGGGACAGAGTTCAGACCAGGTTAAGCCAAGACAGGGGGATACTAGATCTACGATACCTGTTGCCCTTTAATCACCCGCTTGCTCTTTGTGACAAGGTGAAGTACTTAGCCTCCTTGGGGCTGTGGGTGAGATCGATAGGTCACTCTCCCCATCCTCATCAAAGCCACATTCTCCACCCTCTCTAACACGTTTCTGCCTTGGAGTCTGATACATGCCAGCTAGGTCAGTCACCCTGGGCAGGTCACTTAGGCAACCCTCTGAGACTACGGATTTCAGGGTGCCGAACTGCACTGGTAGAAGGAGTTTCCTCACCTGGGGTCCCTTATACCAGCGAAATCACGGGTCCAGCCCCCTCCCTCCGTACCCCAAGTTCTCTCCGCCCCCTTCTTCGGGGGGCCGCGTTCTCCCCCTCGCCCCCCCCACTCCGTCCTTCAGCTGGGCCTGTGATTTACACACATCCCAGACCACTTTCTCACCGCCGGGGCCTGGAGCTGAGCGACGTGAGCGCCGGGGCCTAAGGAGCTCCAGCCACCTCTCCCGGCCATGGCGAGACCTCGACGAGGCCGGCGGTTACCATGACGACGCAGGCTTATACAACCCGAGAATCTGGGGGACCGAAAGGGCGGGACCTAAGGACGAGGAAGCGCGGCTGAATGGCGCTGGACAGCCAATGAGAGGGAGGGGCGGGACTCCAAGAGAGGCGTGGACCAATGAATGAGGGAAAGGGCGGGGCTTCTAAGGAAAGAGACGGGGAGGGAGGAAACCGACCAACGAAGGGGAGGGATGGGGATGGGGCGGTAGGGAAAGGAGAGAGGCGCAATAATGAGGGGGAAAGTGGGGCTCCAGGGGAGGGCTGAAGAGAGCTTAGTAAGATCAATTACCCGGAGGAATGGGAGGTGGGGAAGATGAGGGAGGTAGGCCAATGAGAGGGAAGGGTGGGGCACCAGGGGAGGGAGACTGACCAATGAAAGAAAAGGGTGGGGCCAAGGGAACCAATGAGGGAGCGAGGGCGGGGCGTAGAGAAGAAACAGTGTTTCTTACCTGTTGGTCTGGGAAGAGCAGGGAATTTCAGTCAATCAACATTTGTTAAGCACCTTCTGTGTGCCAGACCCTGTGCAAAGCGCTGGAGATACACCAAGAGGCAGCAGACCTCAGAGAAATTCCATGGGGTATGGACCACCGGACCGATGTCCACTTTCTCCAGAGCCCCCTTTCTGCAGAACAACGATCCTGCTGTCAAGGCTCCGCCTTCTTGAGCTTCGGCCTTTTTTCAAGTGACCCAGGCAGTCTAACTTTTGTTCTCGGTTCCTAGGGAGCTCGCATCCTGGTCAGGGCTAGTTCTAGTTTTATGTCAGCGGATGAGGGCAAAAATTAAATGCTCAAATAATGTATTCTGTCTAGTTCCGCCTCCTCCATGGGGCATGAGGTCTGTGGTTCCATCCATCCGTTGCTTGCACATCTTCACCCAGATGTCTCACCTGGACCCCAAACTCAGCATGAACTAAAATATTCGTTCTTCCCTGACCCCCACGGATTTAAAATTTTCTGTTAATTGGCATCACCGTCCTCCCAGTCACCCAGTTTTTCAGAGGCTGGAAACAACAGTCGTCTGCAACGCCTGTTGGATCAGTCCTTTCACCCTCGTGCCCCACCCTCCGTCCAACATAATAGTTGGTGGGTCTGTAAGTACTCCCTCCAGGCATAAAGATAGCTTACCGGATCACTCTCTTCGTCCTTTCCATATCTTCCAATAAATCTTCTAAACATACTGGGGACTTTCCTCTGGATCTCCTGACTTTCATGGATGCTGACATCCATTGATCATCCCTCCCTCTCACCACATAATTAACCCACTTTTTTTCCTGACATACATCTCCTTAATGGCATTTTTATACCACTTCAGTTGTACAGTTCTTCCTCAGTAACACATTACAGCTTACTCGCACCCAGCATGTACATCTCCATTTCACTGACTCTCAAAACGTTTGTAACTAATTTTGTAGGACTCATTATATCATTACCATGCCATATTACATACAGTATAAACTTGGAAGAAGGCTATCATTTAAATATCGACCTTTTTTTTTCCAGAGAGAAGGTTGGGGTTCATCAAAAGCACCTTCCAATTCCCTAAAGGCGATTCATTTTGCTTGTTGTCCATGCCCATTGTGTCTATCCATAAAAATCAATCAGTTTGCAACAAGCATTTGCTAAGTATCTCCTATATGCCAGGGACTGTGGATACATAGAAAGAACAATCCCTACTTGAAATGAGCTCAAATTGTAATGAAGGAGACAGGAAAGTACAAATATACGGAATAAATGTCAAAAAAATAAAAAAATAGTCAAATATTTACAAGGTGGTCCAGTAGGGAGGGCACAACTGCTGTTGGGGAGATCAAAAAAGGCCACCTATGGCAGGTGGTGCTTGAGTTTTAAAGAAAGAAAATGATTCTATGAAGCCAAGAAGGGGAGAGAGTAGATTTCTGGAACAGGAGATTGACCAATGCAGACTCAGAGACAAGAGATTAAGTGCTGTGTGTGATGAACAGACAGGTGGGCAGTTTGACAACATGACAGACTGTGGGAGGAAGAGTAATATATGGTGACTTTCAAAAATTAAGTTCAGGTTGTAGAACTTTTAAAGTTACCCCAGGAATTTTGATTTTATTCTAATGTCAATAAGGAAATCACTAGAATTTACCGAGCAGAGGAGTGACATGGTAAATTTTGTGCTTAAGGAAAATCATTTTTGCAGCAATATAGAGGATGATTTGGAATGGAGAGACACTTAGGTTGAAAGATCAATTAGGAAGTGTCTGTTGTAATAATCCAGGCCTAAGGAGGTGTTTGTGTGAGAAGAGAGAAGTCAGATGAAAAACATGTTGCAGAGGTAAATATGGCAAGATATGGCAACTATCGAGAATGAGGAGACAAGGATAATGCCTGGGTGATTACAAACCTGGGAAAAAGGATGGTGGTGTCTTTCACAGAAATGGGGAAGTTTGGAAGAGGGATGGGTTTGGGAGGGGGAGAGGATGAGCTGTTTTGCATATACACCTTTGGGGTATCTGGTTTGAAATGTGCAAAAGGCAATCGGTGATCCAGGAGTGAAGTTTGGAGGAGATACTGGGACTAGATCTAGCAATCAATCTGCAGAGAGATGACAATTGGAAGCTGATGAAGTCATCATGACAGAATATAGAGAGAGAGAAGAGAAGAGGACTTGGGACAGAGCTTTGGGGGAGCAATCATAGGCAGGGGGATACCGATAATGAATAGAGTTCATTATATGAATGTTATGTTCATTATATGGATTATATGGATATATGGTTAAGTAAGGTCTGCAAAGGAGATCTAAAAGGAGTGATTATCCAGGTAGGAAGAGAATCAGAAGAGAGAGTCACAAACATCTAGAAAGAAAAGAGTCTCTAGGAGGCAATTGCCAACAGTGTCAAATGCAGCAGATAGATCAAGGATGGGGACTGATCAAAGACCACAAGATTTGGCAATTAAGAAATCACTGGCAACTTTGGAGTAGCTGAGTGATGATGGCATCCATCTTGAGAGTCATCTAAGCCATTTCAACTCTAAATCTATGATCCTATGAACTATAGGCTCAAAATTAGAAAGGAAGGAAAGTGAAGTCAGAGTAAGGGTTAGAAAAAGTACTGAGTAGTATAAGAATTAGGGGTCAATATGAAAGCAAAGAATAGATTTAGGAGGGATGAAGAGGAATAAGGAGAGATGGAATGATATGCTCAGCTAGAGAAATGTCAGAATTTTTGATCAAAGAAGTGGAATGCTTCTGGGGAATGATGAAATCCAAGTTATGACTTTCTCTATGTATGGCTGAGATAGAGAAGGTCAGGATTTGAGAAGAGTGAAGAATTGAGATAATAGGAAGTTTAAGAAAACATGAATATGGATGGTGAAGTCTCCTAGAAGAATGGGAAGAGTTGGAAAAAGAAGAAAACAGTGAACTTGGAGATGAGCACCTTGAGAAACTGACAATATCCTGGGAGTATTGTATACCATGGAAAATTTGGGGTGAACTTCAAAGGAGAAAAGGTTGCTAAAAGAAGGTAATAAAAGGAGAATATGCAATGAAAGTAGGGAATTCATTGGTAGGGTATTTACAGTATTTACTCTCTAGATCTCAAAACTATTGTGATTTAAGAGGATATCGACCCCAAGCATGTGAAGACTGGACAGATGAGAACAATTTATGCCAACAGCCATGGAGCAGGTGGTGTGGAATGCTTAGAGTTTGGTCAGACATCAAACATGTCAAGGTCTTTTGCTGCATTCTGAACCTTACCAATCATCCTGATTTTTGTCTTGCTACCAGATTCTGATGACTCAGGAAGAGAATGAGACTACTTCGTGTAACTCTGCCTCACTTAACTCCAATTCTCATGCAAACCAAAACATTACTTCATGAGGTCACTGATCCTCTGAAAATGAAGGTGAACCTCTTTAGGACCAGATGGATTTACAAGTGAATTCTACCAAACATTTAAAGAACAATTAATCCCAATACTGTATACACTAGTTGGAAAAATAGGGGAAGAAGGAATCCTGCCAAATTCTTTCTGTGGTACAAATATGGTGTTGATACCTAAACTGGGAAGAGTCAAAATAGAAAAAGAAAACTACAGACCAATTTCCCTATTGAATGGTGCTGCAAAAATTTTAAATAAAATATTAGCAAAAATATTGTAGCAACTTATCACACAGATAATGATCAGGTAGGATTTATATCAGGAATGCAGGGCTGGTGGTTCAATATTCAGAAAACGATCAGCATAATTGACCACATCAATAACAAAAGTCATAGAAATAATATGATTATCTCAATAGATGCAGAAAAAGCTTTTGACAAAATACAACACCCATTCCTATTAAAAAAACACTAGAGATAATAGGAATAAATGGAATTTTCCTTAAAATGATAGGTAGCATCTATGAAAAACCATCAGTAAGCATATTATGTAATGGGGATAAGCTAGAAGCATTTCCAATAAGATTAGTGGTGAAACAATGATGTCTATTATCACCACTGTTATTCAATATTATACTAGAAATATTAGCTTTAGCAATAAGAAAATAAATAGAAATTAAAGGAATTAGAATAGGCAATGAAAAAACAAAGCTATCACTCTTTGCAGATGATATGATGATATACTTAGGGAATCCTAGAGAATAAATTACAAAACTCCTTGAAGTAGCTAACAATGTTAGCATAGTTGTGGGATATAAAATAAACCCACATAAATCATCAGCATTTCTATATATTACTAACAAAGCCCAACAGCAAGAGACAGAAAGAGAAATTCCATTTAAAGTAACTGTAGACAGTACAAAATATTTGGGAGTGGCCAAATTTGGCCACATGCACGTTGTGGTCTATGAGTACAATAGAATACTCTTGTTCCATAAGAAACTATGAGCAGGCAGATTTCAGAAAACCTGGAAAGATTTTCATGAATTGATGTTGAGTGAAGTAAGCAGAACATCATACACAGTAACAGCAACATTGTGTGATGACCAAGTGCGATAGGCTCAACTCTTCTCAGCAATTCTATGATCTAAGACAATTCCAAAAGACTAAAGATGGAAAATCTTTACATCTACATCCAGAGAAAGAAGTATGGAGGCTGAATGCAGATCGAAGCATACTATCCTTTCTTTTTTCTGTTGTATTTGTTTTTTTCTTTCTCAGGTTTTCCCCTTAGGTTCTGATTCTTCTTTACAACATGGCTACATGGAAATATGTTTAATATGATTGTACATGTATAACCAATATCAGATTGCATGCCGTCTTGGGTGGAGGGGAAGGGAAGGTAGGGGAAAAAATTTGAAACTCAAAATCTTATAAAAGTGAATGCTGAAAACTAAAAATAAATATTTAATAAAAAATGAAAAAGAAAGGTGCTAGACAAAAAAAAAAAATGAAGGTGCAACAACATTCACCATACACGATTAGCTTGTGGAAAAGTACAAGTAAGTGCATAGTCCAAGGGGTTCACCAAGTGAGTGTTACTGCCTCGTGGGGGCATTGGAATGATCTAGGGTAGCAGTAGTAGCCTCATATGCAATTGGGGAATATTGAATAAATATAAGGGACAGTGGAAGTATAAGAAAAGAAAAGAAGAAAATTTCAAAAAACCATTTGTATATGTTTTAGCTGTTGTGTAACAGAGTTAAAGTCATAGTGATTACATTATTTTTCAAATAAATACACAAAATGCAAGTTATAACCAATCAGTGGTCAAGTTTGCTGACAAATCTTAACAGGCAAGTATTGGCATGTGAGCATGTTGGACACTGTTGGGAAGTCCAGCATGCATTGTCAGGAATATGTGCATGTAATGACCTGTTTACAAGACAATACTATATGGGTACATGATGCAATATTGTGTCATCAAAATTTCGAGGCAGGAAAACAATGCAAGTTTACAATAAATTATTAAATTTAAGATGTATCATTTTTAAAAGTATTTGATTTTTTTAAAATAATTCAAATTTCAAAAAAACCCCATTAAAGTTTGAAAGAAAGTATATTTCCAGGAGAGTGTTGAATAATCTATTTTTTTAAAAGGGGGTGGTAGGCTGAATACATTTAGGAGCTTCTGGTATAGTCAGTGCTAAAGATGCAGTTTCACTAGGCTTGAACAGATCTCAGTGAAAATTATCATATGAAAGGATTGTAAGAGAAAAGAGTTCCAGCATAAAGGGAGATTTGTGGAAGAGTTGGGCAGGGTTAGTAGAGACTTGAGGCTTTTTGTAGGCCAAAATATTGCATCAAAGCTTTCAGAGTTTTCTGCTGATAAATTTACATAATAAAGACAGGAATTGTGGCCTATTAGGTGGAGAACAATGACCTCACCACTTTGGCTGGCTCAAATTAATTTAGGTACTAAACTCTGAAGATTTTGGGAGCACATAAGAGTATCTTCCAGCAGATAGCCAGGAGTCAGGAAGACCTGAGTTTAAATCCAGCCTCAGACACTTACTGGCTATATGACCCTGGGCAAGTCACTTCATCCTGTTTGCCTCAGTTTCCTCTTTTGTAAAATAAGCTGGAGAAGGAAATGGAAAGCCACTCTAGCATTTTTGTCCAGAAAATCCCAAATAGAGTCAGTCAGACTCAACTGAACAACAACAGGAGTATCTAATACTAAAAGAGAGGTACGCAAGTGATAATCATTTAATATCAATTTTGGACTTTAATAAAGGCCAGAGCTTGAATTAAGAAGAGCCTGGACCTAACAGGCTTCTTGTTCTCTGAAGCAAGCTCAGAGAATACCTCTTCCTATGTCAATAAAGCCAGATGGGGCTGACTTAGCATTCCTTATGAGACCCTTAACCCAAGACATTATCTTGAATAATGGAACTTTTTCCATATCTTAATAGTTTGTGGACATATACTATGTTATGGCATGTTAGTGATAAAGAAAACACAGATATCCTGGGTGGTAATTTCAATTGAAGCTTTGTCAACTCTGTTATCTCATTGTATTTACAGCCTATGCAATAAAGAAATTCTTTTCTCGTGGTCTAGCTAATCACTCTTGAAGAACAGAAATCTGAATGACACAGACCATTTTGGATTTTCCTAAACAGATTTAAGCCTGGTCATTCCTGTGACATTCAATCAGAAGTTTTTCTGGCTCCATGATCATGTAATCACTAGCTTTAAGGGAATAAACTGTATGCATTTAGCCTGTTTGCCTTTTTCTTAACCAAACTTTCAGGTCAACACAACCAAGGGCTTGTTTCTCTCTGCCCAGACAAAGTTGTTGTTTGCCCTTTATTCTTGAAGAGGACTATGACATCAGGAAGGTGATGTCATAACTTGCAAGTGAATTGGATTTAACTGAGAGAGGGATGTGCAAAGTCATCATTCTCACTCTCTTTTTGAATTCAGAGAATCAGAATGGTGGGAGATGGCCTGCAATGAAAAACCAGGAAGTACGTGAACTTCTTACTCTTCCAAATATATCTAGAAAATTTATCAGAAATGGTCAAAAGATATGAACAAGCAGCTTTCAAAGGAAGAAATTAAAGCTATCTAAAGTCATATGAAAAAATGCTCTAAATCGCTATTGATAAGAGATGCAAATCAAAACAACTCTGAAGTACCACATTACATCTATCAGATTTGCAAACATGACAGAACAGGAAAATGATAAATGTTGGAGAGGATGTGGGAGAATTGGAACACTAATTCATTGTTGGTGGAGCTGTGAGCTGATCCAACCATTCTGGAGAACAATTTGGAACTCTGCCCAAAGGGCTACAAAAATATGCGTACCCTTTGACCCAGCAATATCGCTTCTAGGCTTGTATCCCCGAGAGATCATAAACATGGGAAAGGGTCCCACACGTACAAAAATATTTATAGCAGCACACTTTGTAGTGGCCAAGAACTGGAAATCAAGGGGATGCCCATCAATTGGGGAATGACTGAATAAATTATGGTATATGAATGTAATAGAACACTATTATACTATAAGAAATGATGAATAGGAAGACTTCAGAGAGGCCTGGAAAGACTTATATGATCCGATGCTGAGTGAAAGGAGCAGAACCAGGAGAACTTTGTGCACGGTGTGCAAGAGTTTTTTCTGGTAGACTTGGAACTTCATTGCAATGCAAGGACTTAAAAAAATTCCCAATGGTCTTTTAAAGCAAAATACCTTCCACATTCACAGAAAGAACTATGGAATTCAATCACAGAATGTAGTAGATCATTTTTTTGTGTGTATTAGGCTTGGGTTTGTTATATGATTTCTCCCATTCATTTTAATTCTTCTACACAGCTTGATTATAGTGAAAATGTATTTAATAAGAATGTATGTGTAGAGCCTATATAAAATTGTATGCTGTCTCAAGGAGAGAGGGGGAAGGTAGTGGGGAAGGAGAGGAAAAAAATCTGAGTTCTATGGTAGTAATTGTAAATACTGAAAATAAATAAAATTAATTTAAATAAATAAAATTTATCAGACTAAATCATTGTTGAAAATATGAAAAAAAATCATGATGAATCATTTTTCTAGCCCAAGTTGGCATAGAAAAACAAGAAAGATCTGCAGACACTTGGGGACTGGGTCTGGCCAGGAGCAAATGCAAAGTTCTCCAGTGCAGAAAGGCTGTGTATCTGGGCAAGAAGAGATCCCAAATCAGGCATAGAGGGGCCTAAACTAGTGTAGGGTGTAGGAATAGTTGTCAACTGGCAGTTCTGTCAAAAAATTACTATGCAGATCCAGGTCACAGATTCAGGGTTGAAGGAGGAATTGTTCTTAGGGATGTGGTCCCTAGTGTTCCTTTCCTTTGTCCAGTTTATGATTAATTATTATCCAGAAGCAAATAGCAGCTAAGTGGTTCAGAACTAGGAGTATGCTGGTAAATATTTAACAACCAGCTCTTGCGGGGGTGGGGGGGTGGCGTATGGTGATGTATGCATGATATAATTTTAAATTCAGTCTGCATTATTAACATTTTCTCCATTGCTTTCTTACGTCTGTCTAAGTAATCACCCAAACAATAAATCAAGTCCAGATTTGTAGTGTTCTCCAAATTATGAAGTATAAATGCAGACACTGAAAATCTAAAAATGTACTTTCCCAAGCAGATATGAGCTGGATCCAACCCAACTCTGCTTAGACCTCAGTAGCAGAGGGAGACTGTAGCCCAGTCATAAGATTGGAGAGGAATAATCAGAGCAGGAATTCCAGACAAGAACCTATAATTCTTGTCACTAGGAACCAGCAGAGTTTTCTAGCTGGTTGGTTGATAGTGATTGAGTCCTGCAACAGTCAACTGTTGCTCAGAACCAAACCCAGGTCAGATCCTGCCCTGAATCAGACTAATTTGGAAACACTGAAAGCCTAAGCTTGTCCCTCAGAGCCTATAATAATAAAACCCTCAATACCCCAAGAAAACAGCAGCAAGGCTAGTGCAAAAATTCACTTCAGAAGTCCACAGAGCTTGGTCCTAATGTAAAGTCTGAAGTCAGAAAGAAGGTAGGAAGAACGAAATTAAAAAACAAAGACAACACAAAATCCCACCATAAAAAGACAGCTTTCCAAATTGTCAGTTTTTAAAAAGAATTCACAACAAATGAAGAATAAAAGTATTATAATTTATTTTGTTCAATTTTATGTGAACAAAATGATAACAAATTAAATACATGAATATTTACAAATATGTATAACATACAGATTAGGGGAAAAAAGAAATAGAAAATTTAAATACTCACCTCAGAAAAGAAAATTGAATAATCTACAAAGGCTCTCTTGAAGAAAAAAAAATAGGACCAGATAGATTTATAAGTAAATTCTATCAAATAATTTAAATGTTACATAAACTGTTTGCCAAAAAATAGGAAAAGAAGGAATCCAACCAAATTTTTTCTTTGAAACGAACATGGTCTTGATATCTAAACAAGGAAGAGATAAAGTAGAGAAAGAAAATAAAATAAACTAATATCCCTAATAATTTATAGACATAAAAATATTGAATAAAATATTACAAAGAGTCTATAGCAACATAATAAAAAAGATTATACCCTATGACCAGGTTTAATTTATACCATGAATGCAGAATTGGCTTAATGTTTGGAAATTATGAGAATAATTGATAATAATAACAAAAACAATTAAAAAAATCATGTGAGTCTAACAATAAATACAGAAAAGGCTTTTGACACAATACATCAAATTCTGCTAAAAACATTAAAAATAAATAAATGGATCTTCCTTTAATATGGTAAATAGAATCTGTCCTCTGTCCTGTCCCTTGTCTTCTTCCAAAATCTTAAACCTACTGCACTCTGAAACTGGGACTCCAAGGGACCTCTGCCAAGGACTCCTGAAGTCCCCTAGCTTTAGAGTGATTATCTATAGTAACTGTTGCTGCTTCCCACCCTGCCTAATGTCTTTGTTTTTCTGATCTCATTAAAGGGGCCATGCCCTGCCTACTGCTTAAATAGACCTATTTAATGAGTGGGTGTTGCCTCACTCTAAGTGAGTACTTGCAAAGACCAAGGTCTCCCAGTGCATCCTGGTCCATCTCCAGTCATGCTGAGGAATATCTGGTCACTGGATTCAGATGACTCTGGAGGAGAAGTGAGGGTGGTGACCTGCACAGCCCTCCTTCACTCAAAACAAAGTCAAGTGCAAGTCATATCATCACTTCTCTGACGGCATGGTCTTCTTCAGCAATAAAGGACAAACAAGAACGTGATCCACAAAATAGAATCTGTATAAAACCAAGAGCCAGCTTTATCTGTAATGGAAAAACACTGGAGATCTTTCCATTAAGATTAAGAGAAAGTAAAAATTCTATGATCACCACTATTGTTGGATATAGTTCTAGAAATACTAGTTATAGTGCTAGGGGATAGATGACTATAACAATAAGAAGAGAAAAAAGAAATGGAGAAATAATGGTAAGCAAATAAGGAAAAATTATTTTTAAGACAATATGATAGGATAGAGATCTAACTAAAAATTAATTGAAATAATAACTTCCGCAAAGTAGCAAGATATAAAGTAAACCCAAATAAATCATCACTCTTTTTTTATATTATCAATGGAATCCAGTAGGAAGAGCTAGGAAAAGGAATTCCATTCAAAATAACTACAAAATGTATAAAATATTTGGGAGTCTAACAATTAAGGTGCACTCAGGAATTGTATGAATACAATTGCCTTTTTTTGTTTTTTACAGAAATAAAGACAAGTCTAAATAATAGAAAAAACAGATGCATTGGTCATGGTTGGGTTAGGGCAGCATAATGAAAATTATAATACTATCTACTTATTCAGTGTCAAGATACCAAAGGGTTACTTTAAAAAGCTAGGAAAAATAATAACAAAACTCATCTAGAAAAAAAATTAAAACATCAAAAGACCAAAAATCTCAAGAGAAATGAGGGACAGGGAAATGGTAGAAAGAGGGACTCAGCATCAGATCTCAAAGATCTCAAATCAGTAATCATCAAAACTATTTGATACTGGTTTAAAAGTTAGAAAAGACTATTGATGGAAAAGATTAGGTACACAAAATTTGGAAACAAATGAACACAATCCAGTAGGATCTGGCAAACTCAGGGACCACAATTATTGGAATTAAACTCATTATTTGACAAAAATTGCTGGGAAATCCAGAATGTAGTCTAATAGAAATTAGGATTAGATCAACACAACACATCACATAACATAACATAATAAGCTTCAGACAGATTCATGACCTAGATTTAAAAGGTCAAAGCATAAACAGATTAGAGGAACAGAGGAGGAGATAAATTTCAATCTGTGGATGGGAAGAGTTCTTAAACAAAAAGGGAATAGAGAAGATCAGTACATAGAGTAGATAAAATGGACAATTCTGAGTATATAAAATTGAAAAGTTTTTTTTCAGAAACATCAATAATGCAGTTAAGTTTGGAAGAAAAATGGGACACAAGAGGAAAAACCTTTGCAATAAACATCTGATAAAGATATGATATCCAAGATTTGTAAAGTACTGATTTAAATACATAAGAACAAAAACCTATTCTTAAGAGATGAATGGTCAAAGGATATGAATAAGCAAATTCTTAAATTAAAAAATGCAAGCTATCAACAGCCATATGAAACAACACAGCAAATCACTAATAATTAGAGAAATACAAATTAAAACAACTCTGAGATTCTACCTCATACCTATTAGAGTGGCAAAAATGACATAACAGGAAAATAATTTTTTGAAATGGATCTTGAGAATAGACACACTAATGCTTTGTTGGTGAAGTATGTATTTACACACACACACACACACACACACGCACAAATTAGTGGTAATTATACATTTTTTTTTTGGTGGCAAAAAAACTGGAAACTAAGAGTGTGCCCACTAATTGGGGAATGACTGAAAACAGAGATCATACTAGCACCAACCTTCCAAGATTGTAATGAGGAAATGATGAGATATTTGTAAAGTGCTTAAAACACTATATAAATTCTAGTTATTATTCTTATCTCAAGGTGAGCAGTCTCACTAATTATCCTGAAAACAATCTTGAAATAAGAAACTGTTAGCTTAGGGAGCTAGCGGAGTGGGAGGAGGAAGCTTTTTGCCAAAGTTACCAAAAAAAGTTGAACTTCAGCATATAAACTATTAACTATGTATTTAATAATATTAAATTATTATATATTTATATATACATATAGTTTGTATATTAAATTTATAATTATGTTATATATTTATAAGTTTAAATGTAATTCTATCATTATTATATTATGTTCTATTTACTATATGATATATAATTGATATATTATTAAAATACATATTAAAAGCCACTTTGCTTCAAAGAAAACTATTAACACTCAACAGATAGCAAAAGAAATTACACTAAACCATACCTAATATTGCATAGGAAAGGAACCTCCTCAAATTGGGAAAAACATTTGTAGTTTCAGTATACAGTACAAGAAGTAATTCAAGGTTTTGACCTGTCTCTCAGCCTCAGTACTACAGTGCAAAACCATGTAGCACCTTGAATTTTGAAGAGGGTTACAGCTCTTCATATCCTGGGAAGGATCCTAACAGTCACACTGGCCAAGGAAAAGGCCACCCAGCCCAAAGAGCGCAAGAGACTTGGGGAGGGCTAGGGAGAGATCTATTTCAACAGCTGTTAGCAGCCCTAAAATGGGCCCCCAAGTTGAAACGGTTTTGAGTCAGGACAGCTCTGGGACCGGAAAGTAGGATTAGCATCCCCTAAGCCTCTCCCTAATCCATCCTCCCCACTCTTCCCCCTAACCACCACCCAAGCTTTCCTGAGCATACACCTTTCTCTGTAGTTCTGCCCAAGGGTCTGAATCCAGGAAAGAGGGTGGCTGCCTCAGAGTTTGTAATCCCAATGAGAGTTAAAGGTCTTCTCCACCCATTAATGGGCCTGCTCCTTAAAGGAAAGCTTAATTAGGGGAGATTTTTTTGCTGTTGTTTGAAGGCCCATACCTTTTATTAATTTCTGATGAGGCACTGGTTCTCAAGGGTTGTGATGCCCTCTGACTCTGAAAAGTGTATATATACTCTGAGGTAAGGTTGACTTTTGGGGTTTACTCATTGGAAGTGTTTGGCCAGATTGGACTCTGGCTAGCTGCTAAGGAGCCCCCCTCACCTCCCACCCCCATAACCCAGATATTGGTGCTTCTCTCTCTGGTCACTATGTACATATGTATGGTCAGACTGTTGGATCTGTCTGTTGATCTGTGATGTATGTACTGCTTGCAATCAGACAGTTGGAAGCCCTGTCTGTTGATCTCTCTGATCTTTTTCCCCTGAACTAAGTGAATTATATATGTGCTTGATTAAAGTGATTGCTGACCCCTCAAAAGTTGCCTTTCCTTTTAGAAAAGCAGATCCAAGAACCTGTAGAACCTGTAGTAGGCCCTCCTGTGTATGTTGGAGACCTTGCTGTTACAGAGTTACTCAATAGCCTCAGTTTCTGGAAATAAAAAGGAACCAAGGGCTCCTGCATCCTTGGTGTTCCTGTCCTCCATCTCCTTTGGGGCTGCTCTGACTCCGTGGAACCAGACTGATTGACTGAGCTGGCTGCTTTCAATCTTGTGCATTCATCCTTTGCCAAAGAAGACCGTGCCATCAGAGAAATAATGACATGACTTGCATTTGACTTTGTTTTGAGTGAGGGAGGGCTGTGCACGTCACCAGCCACATTTTTCCTCCAGAGCCATCTGAACCCAGTGACCAGATATTCATCAGGATGACTGGAGATGACCCACGATGAGGCAATTGGGGTTAAGTGAGTTGCCCAAGGTCACACAGCTAGTGAGTGTCAAGTGTCTGAGATGAGATTTGAACTCAGGTCCTCCTGACTCCTGCACTAGTACTCTATCCACTGCACCACCTACTTGCCCCTTTCAACCCTAAGGGAAGGGAAGGACAGAAGCCTTAACCTAGGGGCAAGCAGGTCAGATATCAAGAGGATTAGAGTCAGGAAATCCTTAGCTACTGCGGCTGCTACCAAGAGCTAAATGTAGAGGGAAAGTACTAGCCACCTTGCTTGGGTTATCGGATCTAGCTATGCACCAAGATCATGAAACAGGCACTAGGTTTGTTGGGGACATCCACACTCCTGACTCCAAGCCTGTTGATTTCTGATTCTCTTCTCTCCTTTCTCCCATTTCTTCCCCTTCCTGGGAGAAGTCTGCCTATTCCCCAATCTTCATTTCTTAAAAGTATATTTGCTTTTTGTCTCCCTTGAGTTTTTTAAACCTGTTTTCTAAGACAAATGTGGTTAACCAATGCACAATATGTTTTGTGAATCAAATGTAGGAGAGAAAAAAGGAAATGAGGGTGTGGGCTGGGGAGAGAAAGAAGGAAACACCTGGGAGAGAGAATGAAAAAGAAATAGATTTCCTAACTGCAATTTATACTCACCAGGGTCATTTTTCCTGGCTGGGACTTGAGCCAAGAAAAAGAGAATTATGGATTCATTTAGTATAAATGCCCAAAGCAAGCAAAAAAATGTAGACCTGGTTCTTTCTAGGCAAGAATGAGTCTTCAACTTTGGGATGAGAAGATTGTCAGTGCTAAGAATGGTATGAGAGGTGGTGCCCTCAACCATTTCCTCTTCCCATTGTCTTTTTTTTTCTTCTGCAGACTTTTGAAGGAAAAACCAAATTATACTCAAGGAGTACAGCCAAGGGAAGTGACTAGAGAGAAAGTTTTGTCTAAGGGAAGGAGCTGGGAGCAGCCACCCAATCTATTATGATAGTGGAGGCCAGTTAGGCAGAATAACTAATCTTCCTCCTCTTTGTGGCAACTCTACCCTACAAAGGTTAGGGAAGGGTCCTAAAGGTGGGTGAATCAAATCTTTCAAATCTCCCCTTGCTGCCCCTAACTCTCCCATCATTAATTAATCATCCAAATAATTGACAAGTACTTTCTGAGCACCAGTGTGCCAGGGATGAGTCCTGGAACAGGATAGGTGCCTTGACCTTCCCTCTTCCTGCCAAGGGCGTCATGATTCTTCCAGTCACCTAGGTTCACAACCTTATAACCATCTTCAACTCTTCCCTCTTGTTCATTCCATTTATCCAATCATTTCATTAGGTCTTGTCATATGTATCTCTACAATATCTCTCATCTACATTCCCTTTTTTCTACTAACTTAGCTATTACCCTGGTTCAGACATTTCTTACCTTTTATCTCTATCATAGCAATATTATTTGGTTTCCTATCTCCAGCGTTTCCCCACTGCAATGGATCCTCCAAATAGTCACCAAACTGCTATTCATAAAGCTCAAGTCTGATCACGTCAGCCTCCTATTCATTAAACTTCCACGTCTCCTAAGGATCAAATATAATAGTTAACAATAATAGTTAGCATTTATATACCACTTTAAGATTTGCAAAGCACTTTACAAATATTAACTCATTTCATTCTCACAATGCTGGGAAGTAGGTTATATTATTATCCTCATTGTTGGTCAGTTGCTTTTCAGTTGTGTCTGATTCTTTGTGACCCCATTGGGATTTTCTTGGCAAAGATACTGGAAGGGTTTGTCATTTTCTTCTCCAGCTCATTTTACAAATGAAGAAACTGAGGCAAACAGTGTTAAGTGCCAAGAGTCACACAGCTAGTAAGTGTCTGAGGCCAGATCTGAATTAAGGAAGATGAGTCTTCCTTACTCTGGGACCAGCACTCATCTACCCTGCAACCTGGCCGCTTGGATGCTCATTTGGCAGTTGAGGAAATTGAAGCAGACAGAGATTAAGTGACTTGCACAGGGTCACACAGCTAGAAAGTGTCTGAGGCAAGATTTGAACTCAGGTCTTCTTGACTCCAGGTCTAATGTTCCATCCACACTGTACCACCGAGATGCCATTTAACACACATATAAACTCCTCTGGAAAGCCTTTAACTCTCTTCACAACCTGGTTGCTTTCTATTTTTCCATTCTCCTTATATATTATTCCTTTCCATGAACTCTTCAATCCAACTATACTGGCCAGCTCTGTTCCACACATACAAGCCTCCTTCTACTATCTGTGTGCCACCCTTTACCAGTCCATATGCCTAGAATGCACTCCATCCTTACCTCTACCTTCCAGAATTTCTGGTTTACCCTTCAAGATTCAACTAACGGTCCCTTTCTGCATGATGCCTTTCTTAATCCGCATCCCCTACCAGCTGCTTGTGTGCCCCTTTCCCATATAACTTTGTATTGATTTTGTATGTATTTATGCAATGTAGGCATTGTGACACCAGGTGTCGCTGTGGAACTCCAACGTGGAAGATGCTCCTGTGAATCAGACACCCGAGTTTCATGGAAAAACAAAGAAGTTAGATTCCTAATCTGATGGGGTTGAGTAAAATGCCCAAGTTCACATTAATTCTGCCCTGGAGAATTTAGTTACAAAACATATGAATGGCTCATGATTTTTCCCCTAGTTGAGAGACAGAGACAGAGACACAGAGGGTGGGAGAGAGGGAATGACTATCTAGCGGAGGGCTGATGTTGGGATCCCAGCCCTACACTTGCAAAGGGCACTATCTCCTCTATTGTTCCCAGACCTGTCCCTGAGCCCTTTCACCAAGAACCAGTGGACACGAGGAAATACACGTCTGGGTTGACCACAGTTGTTTATTAAGGATGGAAAAAAACAAGCATTTATTAAGTTCCTACTATGTTCCAGGCACTATGCTAAGAACTTTACAAATAGTATCTCATTTGATAAACCTGGGAGATAGGTGCTATTAGGATTCTTTTACAATTGAGGAAACTGAGGCAGAAATTAAGGTCAAATGGCTTGCCCAGGGTCACATCTCTAGTAAGTAGTGTCTGAGACTGAATTTGAACTCAAGTCTTCCTGAGTGTGTTCTATGCACTGCATCATGTGGCTGCTTGTTATGAAGAACAAATGCACTGTTGATAAGAGAATGCAGTTTAGGAACAGGTCACCCTTACCTGAATGTATGGGGAATAGGTTCATTTTACAATCTGCCATTGAATAATGTAATCTCTACTTCTTTGACCATCTCTTCTTGCCTTGCCTTCCTTTCTCAGAAGCCTGAGAAGAAAGAAACCCACTTCTGTGACTTCTGTTCAAACTGACACCCCAGATATCTGCTCTGGGCACCACCCCAGTCCCACCATGCTGCTCTCTTCTCAGTGTATTCTTTCTTCTTCTTTCCCAAGTTTTAATTTTCCCCCCAGTCCTGCCCCCGTCCCCAAACTCTGAAATATTATCTTGCCTCAGGAGATGAACAAAAACTCCCAAACCCCAGCAGCCTTGGAAGATCCAGGCTACTCCTACAATCTCTAGAGGGGGCTTTACATTCACAAATGTTCATGTTGGCTCCCCAGTTAGGATATAACTTCCTTGAGCACAGTGATCATTTCATTTTTGCCTTGTGTCCTAAGTGACTAGCACAGTATTTGGCACAAAATAAGTGTTTGTTTGATTGATTGAACTCGCTAAGGGATGTTCAATGTGCTTTGCTGAATTTGATTTATTTTTGGTACCCATTAAGTCAATCATCACAACTCCCTTTTCTTTCCATTCTCCTTCACCCCATTCCTCTACTGCCTACCTTCCCTGTTTCCATCCTCAGCTCTCACCCCTCCCACTCCTATCCGCACCTCCAACCCCATTCCTTGGACCAGTCAAGAATGGTTATGTCATCCAGTAATAGAAGTTTCCCAGCATGGAGTCAGAGAAGAGGTACGTTTCTGAGGAATTTAATCACACGGTGTTCTAGGGTGCCCTGGTCAGCTCCTCGGGTGGGGAATGGTGGAATGGATTCAGTCTTCTGTGCAGTCTTCATCTTCTACTCCTTCTGGAATTTCCCCACACTAAGATTGCTATCCCCACCCCCTGATATGCCCAAACCTACTCCTTCCAATTCTGCTCCACACTCCCCCACTCTAGGAAACCTTCCTACATTCCTTTTATCCCCCTCTTCCCCTCCTTCCTTACCTGATATATGTCTCTGGTCCTGGGTTTGAGAAGTCTATAATGACTTCCAACAGGCCTGTCCAATGGCAGGGGCCAGTGGTTTGGAACAGACAGGGGACCAACCAATGCAGGGTTTTTTTGTAGATTTTTTGTTTTAAAGACTGTCTCCCTATCTCAACTGAGCTAGAAGTGCAAAGGATCTCAGGCCAGATCTCGCCACTAATGAGCATGGGAGGTTTGAATTGCTCTGTTTCAAACGTAGACCGGTTCACCCCTCCTTAGGTAACATGGAGCCTCCCACTCCTAAGGGACTCAACATATTAATGTCCCATAAGTACAAACATTTGATTGGTATGTGGGCCACCACAGCTCAGGACTCTGGAACTCAAAAAAAATCTACCAGCTTTAGCCTCCTCAGTAGCAGGGATTACTGCATGCACCACCAGTGGGACAGACCAATGTTGTTCTAAGGATCAATTCTGTCAGGGCCTATTCCAGTGACTGTCTCCTGGTGCAATGCTCAACCTTTGAAAATGGCAGCTTGCATGTGGGCATACAAAGTTGACTGGGTCTTGGTTGTTCAGATACTGTGTGCCTAGTTTTTGTGACCAAGAGGCTAGTTAGAGAGAGACAGATAGACCGACACATTAGTTTGGGAACTCTGATTTAATGACCTGAAAAATGAAACCTAGTGAGAGAGTTCGAATTTGTCTTCTCTGCCTTTGAACACGGCAAGAAGTCTAACCCAGTCCCCTTGTGTGAAAGCAAGTTGGTGTGTATGCTTTTTCTCATGCCATCCACTGTAACTAAAATGCTTGTTCTACCACCATTGCACCCGCATCACCTTCCCCTGCTGCCATTTTTGTCTGCTAAAACCCACTTCAAGCTCAATCAAGATGCTACCTTCATCATGGATTCTTTCTTATCCCCTCTATTTATAGGTGATCTTTCCTTCCTCAAATTTATCAAAGCAATATACATTATATATTAATTGTATACACAATTATATATGTATATGTAAATATATAATAGTTATATAATAATAGATTATATTATATACATAATATGTGTAATAGTTAATTACAGGCTTGTTCCTACAATGCCTCTTACTTTCTATTAGATTGTAAGTTTCTTGAAGGCAAGCACTACGCTCTTTTTCAGAAAGAGGTTTTATGAGTGGCGGGGGATGAGGGTGTGTAAGAAGGTAACACATAGGGCAGAGTTGTCTGAGGGCCACTAGAGGTCACTAAAGTCTACAAATTCCTTGGGTGCTGGGTTAGGGGTAAAGAGAAGTTTCTGTTGGGGTTGTTGAGGTGGTGGAGTTTCTGAGCATAGATGCCTTAGAAATAGCAGGGAAACCTAAATATTTCCTTCTACGCTCTCTCACCTAGAGCTGACCCCATCTAAAATAGTGCCCAGTGAGCCATTATAGGATGTAGTGTGTGTGTGTGTGTTGTTCAGTCCAACTCTGTGAACCCATTTAGGATTTTCTTGGCAAAGAAACTGGAACAGTTTGCCATTTCCTTCTCCAAATCATTTTACAGATGAGGCAAACAGGGTTAAGTGACCTGCCCAGGGTCACACAGCTAGGAAGTGTCTGGGGCTGGATTTGAATTTAGATGAGTCACTGCGAGTCCAAGCCCAGTGCTCTACCCACCATACCCCTACATGCCCCATGTACTACAGCATGGCCTTCATATATGTGAGATAATGGGGAAATGGGGTGTGAAGAGGGAATAGGACACATTGTAATAGACACACAAAGCACCTGGCACACAGTAGGTGCTTAATAAATGCTTGTTGACTTCCTGATCCCACACACGTTGCATGAAAGTTTGTTGATGAGGTTGTTTGGTAGTTTCTTTAAGGGCCACTAGGGGGTGGAGTGGATAGAGTGTTGGACTTAAGTCAGAAAGACCTGAATTTGAATCCTGCCTCAGAAAACTTAACTAGCTGTGTGACTAAGTAAGGCACGTAACCTCTCTCAGTCTCGGCGTCTTTCTCTCTAAAATGGGGATGATAGTACCGACCTCCCAGGGTTGTAAGGATCAAACGAGTTAATACATGGAAAGTGCTTTGTAAGCCTTAAAGAGCTATAGAAGTGCTGGCTTTTGGAGTCTTGTGTGCAGATGCACACATCTGGAGGTGAGCGAATAGGAACCAGTGTGAGCATTGCTATGTTAGTATACATGGGGGCACGTCTTTCGCGTAAGGGAATTCATGTGCATGTGAGCGTATATGAAGATAAGCGTGGGATTGTTCAGGGCTACGTTGTTCCTGAATTTGTGTTGGGTGTAGTGAGAGGGAGGGGGCTTGTAAATATCAGCCGTCAGTCTCTCTTTCTCCCCCTGACCAGTGAGATCTCACTGGGGTCTCAGCCTTCCCCCGGCTGAGCTGGGAGCCATGTCTGAAACCCAAGCGAAGGACAATCTTCCTACCTGAAGATTGGCTCAGTCCTCAGGTTTCACTCATGACCCTCTGACATCAGCAGTAGCAGCTGTCCCTGGCCGGCCGGCCCCCCAGCCAAGTCCCCTGGAGTCTCAGCCCCAGCCCCAGCCCTAGCCCCAGACTTAGCCTGAAGAGGGAGAAATCGTGGAGAGTTTAGGGCAGGAAACCCGAGAACTGTCGGGGAATCTCATCGTGACAGTGTAACTGTGAGTAATGCCCCCAACTTGTGGCCGCCCCCCGTCTTTTCCCGGCACACAGGGAGCTAGTTTGCCTATTCCAGCATGCCTTGGACAATCATACTTCTCCTCTCTGCCCCAACCCTACCCCCACCCCAAACTTGGGAGCCCCCCTCCTGCTTTTTTTCTGCTTCTTGCCCTGACCCTGTCTGAATCCTTCATGTGACCCTGCCTCTTTTGCTTCTGCCAGTATCTTCTAGATTCCCATCTTTTGTCTGTTTTTACTCACTGTCTCCTCCACTGTGCCTTTACTTCTGCTTCACATTGTCCTTGCCCATGTCTCCGCCACGGTCCTTGTCCCTGTCCCTGACTGTGGGGCCTTACCCATCAGGGACTACCGAGCTCCTCCACTCTATGGGTGATGACAGTTAATTCTTTTGATGGAGGGACCCTAGAGACAGAAACCTGGATGATGCTAATTCTCAGGAAGGGTACAGCAAAGGCAGCCCAAAGCGGGCACCCTGGTCAGTTAGTTTGTAATGCTTCAGTCCATTGCTGGGAGAGAGAAGAAAGGAAAGCCTGGTGGAGTGGGAAAGAAGGGGGTGTGTGTGTTGGTGGTTTCGGGGAGAAAATGAGAAAAAAGAGTAGGGAACATGGCAGAGGGGGAGGGTAGTTGGTTTCTTTGCTCCTATGAAATAGAAATTCATGAGATGCCCACAGACGACACCATGTCAGATCCCTTTGCCCAGAGCACTGCCCACACTGTCACCCACTCATTCCCTCCTTTCTCCTCCTGTGTATCTGATGGCAGGTTTTGATTTGTTTATCTAAAGGAGGAATAAGAGCTGAGGCACGAGGAAGGCCAGAGGTTGGCAGAAGTTGGCCTGGAATGGGAACAATGTGGGCAGAGGGGGGCAGGGGTATTGGGTCAGTGAGAATAAGAGTTAAAGGAGGGGCGAGGAGGTCTGTAGAGACATGGGCAATTGAGTTGGAGTTAGAGAGCTGGGCAACTGGAGGAGGAGGTGAGAGGAATTGGAATTGGGAAGTGGACAGATGAGGGGAAGGAGAGGGCCAAAGAAGAGGCATGCTAAAAGTAACTAGAGGAAAACTAGGAAGGTAGGAAAGAAATGACACTGTAGGACAAAGGGTAGTGCCAGGGTTAACACACAGCCTGTTAGGAACAGAGCAAGCAGCTATAGGACTGCAGTGAATAGGGACAGAATGATAAGGAAGCGAGAATGGTAGACCAGATAGACCACAGTACCAGAAGTGAAGAACATACCTCGTCTAGAGGAAGGGATGGAGTGGTCTGAGACCACAAAGCAGTAAGGCGTGTGTGTGTGTGTGTGTGTGTGTGTATTTTATATTTTTATATTTATATGTATGTATGTAAAACTATGTATGTCCGAGAGATGTATATGAGTGTGTGTTAGTGTTAGTGTGTGTATACACAGCAATTTAAATGAGAAAAGAAAAAAGGAGAGATGACTCATGATTTGATTCAGGCAAAGAAAATGGAAGAAAGCAGGAAGGTTTCTTAACCTAGGAATTTCTAAAGTTGGTTTCCGATCCTCCTGAGAAGTAAGATGGTACCCATTCCCCTTTCTTCCTGCCCCCACCCCAATGGGAATATGTTAATTCCCATTTCAAGCAGTGGGTTATGGAGTTGGGAGTGTTTGGGTGGGGAGGTGATGGCATTCAGTTAAGGTAATCAGTGATTGAATATCTTCTCAAAGTGTGTAAAATGTGTGTGTGTGTGTGTGTGTGTGTGTATGAGAGAGAGAGAGAGAGAGAGAGAGAGAGAGGAAAATTTTCCAAAGAAGTTTAGACACAGAACATTTTGGAAATTGGAATATATTAATAAAATCTATGAGTATCATTTTAGGGGATGTGAAATACTCCAAGGATAGAGGGTGATTGGGAAAATTATGAAACAAATTAAGTTTATTTTCATACTGAAAAAGTGACCCACATAATGAGCATTTTTTAAAACAAATCGAGTTTCATATTAAATATTTTTGGAGAGAAAATATGGCTAATACTGACATTTTCTCATCAAACACTAGATTTTCACAGAATACAGTTTGAAAAACATTGGTATAGGTATAGGAAGTCTATATGGCTTCCACTCTTCTGCTCCAATCGGTCACTGCTGGACCTCTTAGCTATATACCTAGGAATTTTGAGAGCCTTGGAAGCAGAGATCTAGTGCATAATGTTTGCCCTAGAGGGTAAGCGCCACAAAATGGCCCTCTGCAAGCAGCCAATTGAGAAGTAGGTACAGTTGTGTCTGAGGGTGAGGAATGCTTGGATTGGGATATTGGTTAGGTTCCTGCCCTGGTAAGGCCACATCTAGAATATAGTGTTTGGTTTGAACTTCAACATTTTAGGAAGGAAGTTGATAATCCATCAATAAACATTTATTAAGCACCTACTATATGCCAGACAGTGCTAAGTGCTGATTAACTGGAGCATTTCCAAAGAAGGGCAGCCAAGAGGGTGAAGGATTTTGCAGTATGAGAATTGACTGAAGATATTTAGCCTGAAGGAGTGACAATTTGGGCTGGCAGATGGGTGAACTGGGGATGATGGTTCTCTTTAAGTATTCAAAGGGTTGTACTAGAGATGACGGATTAGACTTGCTATGCTTGTCCCTAGGGTCTGGTAGAGCCATATTTGTGTCATGGACCTTTTGGACGGTCAGTCTAGTGAAATCTATGGATCTCTTCTAAGAATCATATTTTTAAATGCATAAAATAAAATAGGAAGGCTTACAAAGGAAACTAATTATATTGGAATATGGTTTGTTTGTTATTGTTTTGCAGTTTTCAGTCCTGTTGGACTTTCTGTGAACCTTTTGGGGGTTTTCTTGGCAAAGATACTGGAATGTTTTGCCATTTCCTTCTCCAACCCATTTTACAGACCAGGAAACTGAGGCAAACAGGGTTAAGTGACTTGCCCAGGGTCACAAACTAGTAAGTAAATGAGGCAGATTAAAAAGTCTTGAAGCCTAGAGGACAGAATGAGGAAAAAATTGGAACTCACAAAGACTCAAAGAAACAGTTTTTAACAATTAGTGCTGTTTAAATGACTAAATTATAACAAAAATTGGAAAGGGTTGCTTTGGAAAGTAGTAGATTCCTTCTCCCTAGAGGTCTTCAAAAAAAAGCTGGATGACCACCTGTTGAGTATGTTGTAAGGGACTCTCAGATATGAATTGCGTTCATTGGTCTAGGATGTCTTTCCAACTCAGAGATTTCGTGACTCGATGATCCTCAGATCGAACTCAGAACATGTGGCTACTTTACTATGGAGATCCAAGAGGTAGAGGGTCTGAGGAAAGAGAGAGAGGATGAGATGGGAAAGCAAGAGTGATGTGTCCCCATTAAACTGCAGAAGAGGGAGATGTTTCTCTGAACCATGGGCCCCAGAATTGTGAGCACTCCCCAGAAATGAATTGGAAAAACTCCAAGCTCAGATAAGGAAAAAGCTCAAGACTGAAGTTCAAGAGTGGAGGAATATAGGTCAAGTGAAGTGATGTAGAAAAGACTTTTCTGCTAACCAGCTACCTGGTTTTTGTTAGGCCATAGAAAGATACCAGGAATTTACAAGTGGATGGAAGGAAACCAGGTGGTCTTGGGTTCCACAAGATCCTCCCCCCACCCTGCCCAATTTCCTCAGGTCCTGGATCAGCAGTATTATCTATGTGGCATCCAAACAATGTGTAGACAAATGCCAATATTGCCATGTTTAAATAATGACACATAAATCAGTTAGTTATGTGGTAATGGTGGTCTCTGTCATAAGTCAACAAGCATTTCTTAAGTGCTTATGAGACACTTTAAAAAGTGCTGGGGATATAAAGAAAGATAAAGACAGTTGTCCATAAAGAAGATTATACTCTAATCAGGGAGTCAACATGTAAACAACTATGTACATCCAAGTTGTATACAGAGCAAATGAAAGGTAGTCCCAGAGAGAAGACATTCTATGAGGTGGGGAGAGAGAGGGGCTAGTAAAGGCTTCCCGAAGAATGTGGTAACTTTCCTACTAGAAGGACAAACAAAATGGTAAGTTCTTAAGTGGCTAAATCATTTCAAAGAACCAAACTGGGGGTAGGGTGGGGAAGAAGAGAGTGAGAGAAACAGAGGAGGAAGGAAGAGAGAGAGGAAGGGAGAAGTGTAGGAGAGAGAGACACAGAGACAGGGAGAGAAAGTGGGGAGAAGAACGGGGAAAGAGGAAGGGGGAAGAGAGAGGAGAGAAAGGGAGAAATGGAGGGGAGGGAGAGAAGTATAAGGGAAGACAGAGAGAGGGTAGAGGGAGAGGGAGAAGAGGGAAGAGGAGAAAGAAGGGTGAATGAAAAGGGGAGAAAGAAGGGAGAGGGAGAGAAGGAAAGGGGAGAGGGGGGAAGGAAGGAAGGAAGGAAGAAGGAAGGAAGGAAGGAAGGAAGGAAGGAAGGAAGGAAGGAAGGAAGGAAGGAAGGAAGGAAGATTGAGAGAGAAGAAAAGAGAGGAAAGGCTAAGTTTTGAAGTGGGAGGGGTTTTAGAAGCTCCTCTGCAGCAGAATTTATTAGAGAGAAGGACAAGTTAATGGAAAATATATAAGATTAATCAAGGGAAACATCTCTTAAGAGTGTATATAATAGGTCAACTAGAGCTCCCCACAAATCCATCGAGGATCATTTCCCTTATTCCAGGATACATAAAACACCAGGCTATAGCTTCATTTTAGCATAAGCCCTTTCATTTCTACTCTGCCTCTCCCTAACATGAGCAGCGTAACTCCAAATGCTTAATTTACATTTCTCAGTATCCTCCCCTTATGTCTAAATGCTAAATGTAAAGGGTGATGACCATCTTATGAACTTACTTAGGGCAACTGGGTATAATTTACAAGCTGGCCAAAACCAAGTAGTTTCTTTCATTTTAAAAGGGTTCACATCCATTCCACTAAGTTTGTTTTTAATTACAAGCTCATGTTAAAAGATGATGGAGTGGAAGCATTTAAGTTATCATGGCATTTGGGATTATTAGTGTGTGCTGTGATGACATTTGCCATGGGGGTACAGTGGAGTACCTTGAGGGTGCCCTGTAATTCTTAGAAGACACAGCTTCTTAGAACAAGGACCTTATGGGGAAATCTCTCCCTTATGAGAAAGATGGGCAATGCTGATTAAATGGACCCTATGATTGTTGATCATGAATTGATGCTCATACTTAGGGTTACAGAGAGGCCAGTGTCTAGAGTTGGAGGACCTGGGTTCAAGTCCTTTCTCTGCCACTTAGGTCACTAATTCAATGACCTCTGACAAGTCAAAGGGTCACAGACTTATTACCTCTCTGGGCCTCAGTTTCCTCCTATGGACAGTGAAATACACTTCAACATATACATACTTAGACTTTCTGCCTCCTAGTAGTTAAAGGACTCAGCCATTTACTATGTCTGATCCCACCCCAGGAATCCAAGGATGCTTTGGGTAGGAGGAGAGGTAGACTTTAGTAGGAGGGGCTGGGTCTGAGGAAGAGAATATTAGATTTAGGGATTTTAATTTACTCAGTGAGGAAGGGGAGATGTTTCTGTCTCTCACTTTTTTCCCCTCTCTTGGTTACCTTTCCCAGGTGACCCCATTCTACTCCCACCAAAACCCAGGTCAGACTGGGTGAAAATTCCAATACCTACCTTGGAAATGATGGCTAAGTCAGCAATTCTCATCTGGGGCAAATTCATACCTTTCTGGACCTATTGCTCCCAGATGGCAATTTCTTTTTGACCTAGGTTTCTTCCTTATTAGGAAAATAGTCCCTACTCTTAAGAGATACCTGGTCTGATGAGGGAGATGCATTTTCTGCCCATAGGAAGCTCAGTTTCTGATGGGGGAACAGGATAAGATCACACCATGTAGACAGGGTAGCAAACATAAACCACATAACCAGGCTTGGCTCTGGGTGTCACTACTGGATGCTTTGGGGGAGGGAATGAAGTCAGTGAGCTCAGGGAGATTTAATCAGATTTAATCAATTCCTGGAGGAGTTGACTTGAATAGGGTTGGGGAAAGAGGGAGGGAAAAGGACATACTCAGGTGGGGAAAATGGCCAATGCAAAGACTTTGAGACTGAAAAAGTGTGTCTGAGTAGGAGACAAAGGAGCAAGTTTTCCTACTTTTCTGAGAGAATTTGAGTAAATGAGTCCCAGAAGATGGAGAGTGAGATAGGAGAATTGGGTGAGAGACTTCTAATTCTAGACTGAGGAACGGAATTTTAACGATTAATAGCATTATATATTTATATAAGACACTATACATTGGTTCATGTGATTTTCACAAGTTTGTGAGGCAGAGAATGAATTATTACGTCCATTTTCCAAATGAGGAAACTGAGGCCCAGAGAAGTTAGTCAACTTGTCCAACATCATACAGCTTATAAGTAGAGTAGCCCAGGCTGTAACCTAGGCTTTCTGATGCTCAATCCAATGTTCTTTCCATTTACACTATGAAGTTCAGCCAATGTACATTCTGTGTTCCAAGATGCCCTCCAGAGAAAGCTGATGCTGACGGTTAGATGTGCCAAAGATATCTCAAACTCAACATGTCTAAAACAGAACTCATCATTCCCTCCCTACCCCTTTTTTCAAACTTCCCTATTTCTGTCAAAGGCACCCTATTTTCTTCCAGTATACCCAGTTTGTAACCTCAGTAGTATTTGATATTCCTTCATTTCTATCTCCAGGGCATCTGTCACAGCTTACCTTTTCTAGGTAGAGAGGCATGATGGGGTAAATATTCAACAACTAGCTCTCTTCGTGGGGATGGGGGGTGGTGTATGCATGACACACTTTTAAGTGTAATCAGCATTATAAATATTTTTTCCATCACTTTCATAGATCTAGACAAAATCAATAAAATAATAGATCAAGCTCGGATTTGTAAACTTTGCCAATTTCTAAGTCATAAATGCTCGTACTGAAAAATGAACAATTAACTCTCACAGATAGTATGCATGATCGGGCTCCTTCACACCCCTGTACATATATACCTTAATTCAATTCTTTGTCACTCTCACCTTGATAATTGCGATGGTCTCCTAATTGGCCAGTCTGCCACAAGTCTGTCTCTACTCCAATCTGTCTTCTACAGAGCTGCCCAAGTGATTTTTCTTAAGCATGTCGTTTTTGTTGTTGAGTTGTGTCTGATGCTTGGTGACCCCATTTGGGGTTTTCTTGGCAAAGACACTAGAGTGGTTTGCCATTTCCTTCTCCAGCTCATTTTTACATTTGAGGAAACTGAGGCAAACAGGGCAAAGTGACTTTCCCAGAGTCATACAACCAGTAAGTGTCTGAGGTCAGATTTGAACTCAGGTCTTCCTGACTCTGGTCCCAGCACTCCATGCACTGTACCACATAGCTACTTTCCTTAAGAACAGATCTAACCATGTCACTCCCCTACTCAATAAACTCCAGTAGCTCTCTATTATCTATAGGATCAAATATAAACTCCTCTGTTTGGCTTTTAAAGCTCTTCACAGTCTGGCCCAAACCTATCTCCTCAACTTCGTTATACATTCATTATTCCCCCTCCTATAGTCTATAACCTACCATACTTGGTCTTCCAGCTGTTCCTCTTACACAGCACTTTAAGTCCTTGCACTGGCTTTCACCCACGCTGTGAATTTGTTGTTGTTTTCAGTCATATCCAGCTCTTTGTGACCCCATTTGGGATTTTCTTGGCAAAGATACTGGACTGGTTTGCCATTTCCTTCTCCAACTCATTTTACAGATGAGGAAACTGAGGCAGAGTTAAGTGACTTGCCCAGGGTCACCCAGCAAGTAAGTGTCTGAAGCTGGATTTGAACTCAGGTCTTCCTGACTCCAGACTCAGAACTCTAGGCACTGGATTATACTAGCTGCCCTGGGATATACTCCTTTAGCACCTCTGCATCATCAATCTCTCTCTTCCTTCAAGATGCAACTCAAGCTTCACTTTCTGCATGAAGTATTTCATGATCCCTCCCCACAACTGCTAGTACCCTCCCTCCCAAACTACCTTACGTTTAACCACCTAGTATTTTGCATCTATTCTGTATATGTTTATATAATAATAACATGATACATAATAACAGCTAGGGGTTAAACGACTTGACTAAGATCACACAGCTAGGAAGTCTCTGAGGCTGGATTTGAATTCAGGTCTTTTTGACTCCAGGTCCAGTGCTCTATCCATTATGATACCCAGCTGCTACATAGAATGGAAGCTCTGTGAGAGCAGGGATTGTTTCCTTCTTTGTACCTGTATCCCCAGCACAGTGCCTAGCACACAATAGGTATTTAATTAATGCCTATTGATTAAGCAAGTGATGAGGAGTTGTTGGGATAAAGTCGGTACAAAGGACTGAGCTCTAGAATCGAGGTTTACCCATAAAGCCGAAAAGGAGGGTGGGAAGGGAGAGATGGGATGGGAAGAAATAATAGGGAAGGGAGAGACCTTGCCATGCTTTTAGGCTATGGACAATAGATCAGTCTGAGAAGGGTTGCAGGAGATCGATCCTAGGGTGGGGCAGGCAGCCATGATTAGGGCTCAGATAAGGACTAATAGGGCTATCCCTGCTCCTGGGGCAGGTGGGAAAACCAGAACTCCCCAGAGTCTCTACCAAGAAGCTTGAAGCCCCCACCACCCCAAGCTGGCCCTAGCGCCAATAGTTTTGCTCTGGCTCCTGTCCTGCCAAGTCAGCAACTGCTATTTTTATTCCCAGGGCATTTTCATTCTGGCACCCAAGGCAGGGAAGGAATGGGAATGCCCAAAGGAACCAAGGTCAAGAGATGAATCAATTAGGGAAGATAGGTGCAGACAGGTCTGCTTGGGGCAAGTAGCTGGTCATTCTCTAGGACAGGAGACCTACTCACACCTGGTGCATCATTTCTGGGTCTCTCAGAAGCCTTAAAGTCAGTTTGTGAGGATAGGGGAGAGCAAAAAGATTTCTCAGATCTCCAGGGGTTGGAGTCACTTGCTAAATACTTTTCTGTTGCTAATTCTAGATAGAGCGATGGGGCACAGTAGAGAATTGCTAGGTTTGGAATCCAGACAACGTGGAATCTAATCCCATCTCAGACACATACTAACTGCGTGAGCCTGGGCATGTCATTTTCCCTAAGTCTCAGTTGCCTCCTCTGTAAAATGCTAATTTTAATAAAATACTAATTATACAGCTCCTACTTCATAAGGTTGTTGTTAGAATAATAATAGCTAACATTTACATGATTTACACCTTAAGATTTACAAAATGCTTTAGATATAGGCTCTAAATCTGATTCTCATGATAACCCTGGGAGGTACATGTTATTATCCCCATTTTGTAGATGAGGATGCTGAGTCGAGGTGATGTTAAATGACTTCCCAGGGTTCCTTCCCATGGCTGATAAGTGTCTGAGGCAGGATCAGAACTCAGATCTCTCTGATTCCAAGTCCTGTGCACTGTACCTTCTCGCTGGATCAAATGAGACAATACATGTGAGGCACTTTGCCAGCTCTGAAGCTTGTAGAAATGTGAGATATTACCCCTTACCTGTGCCTGAAGCACTCCACTGTGATAGGGAGAAGGTAGCGTGCATAGAACAGATACAAATCCAACAAACGGGTGCTTCATAACCCATTCATGATCATCAAACTTATCTGAGGAATACTGATATTCCATTCATGGAATCCTGGAACCATACTTTAGCCCAGCCCCCTCCCTCATGTAACTGTCGAGGAAACAGTCTTTGATGATGACTTGAACTCAGGTCTCCTGACTCCAATTCCAGCACTCCTTTCTCTACATTACACTTTAAATGAGATGGTAGAAAGGGTTATTCCTTACTATTTTTTGAGCTACAGCCACACTTTCGCTCCCATTTATGTTTTCTATATTTTTTCAATATTAACTCTTCCTCCTTCTTACAGATCCAATCCAATTCAATAAGTGTTGAGTAAGTTATTGTTCATCATTATTCTCAAAGAGGACCATGACATCAGGAAGGTGATGCCATGACTTGTAAATGAATTGGATTTAAGTGAAGGAGGGCTGTGCAAAGTCACCAGCCATCTAGGTCCAATGGCAAGATATAGCCTACTATGAACAAGGCACTGTGCTAGGTGCTGAGTAAATACAAAATTCAAAGTGTAAATACATATAACATTTATTTCAAGGCAGTATCTTACAAGACTGTTGGCAAACATTTTGAGAATGTGAAGACAGCCAAGTATGGGTCATGTTTCATTGAACTGTTTATTAAGAAAAGGTCAAAATCCTTGGACTGGCATTCAAGGCCTTCCCTTCAAAGGCACCACCCTACATTTCATATTACTCTTCTGCATGTACTCTAACCTCCAGCCAAACTGGATGACTTCAACAATGTCCCCTCCTGCCCATCACACTCTCCTACTTCTATGTTTTTGCTCAGATAAGAAGCGAAGTATTCCTTCTTCAATTTTGCCAAGTGAATTTTTGCCCATCCTTTAAGAACAGTGCAAATCTACCTCTTCTATGAAACCTTCCCCAGTTCCTCAAATTAATAATAACCATCACTTTCAGATTCTCAGAGCACTTTGATAATGAAATTTATGAATTTATATTAAATAATTAATAATAATGAATAATAAATTAATTAAATTTAATGCAATTTATTTTTTAAGAAACAAGTCTCCTTATTTTTATAAACGTTTATAATCTGTCCTTTCTGCTGTCCCTCATTGAGAGAAGAAGGAAGGAAGGAAGGAAGGAAGGAAGGAAGGAAGGAAGGAAGGGAAAAGGAAAGAAGAGAAAAGAAAAGAAGAGAGAAGAAAAGAAAAGGAAAGAAAAGAAAAGAAAAGAAAGGAAGAAAGGAAGGAAGAAAGAAAGAAAAGAAAAAGAAAAAATTCTTATTACAAACGTTCATAGTCCAGCAAAACAAACTCCCGCATTGGCCATGGCTGAAAACGTATGTCACACTCAACATTTTAAGTTAATCACTTCTGAGGCAGGAGGGAAATGGAATATTTTGTCTTCAGTCTTTTGGACTCTTGATTTATCACTGCATCTTGTACATTTATCATGTAATATTGTGATTTGCAGTTATCTGTGTCGCTGTTATCCCTCTTCTAAACTACAAAACCCCACAATGAGAAAAGACCAGATCTATTCTGACTTTATTTCTTCGTAAGAACCTAGCCTTATATCTTCACACACAGTGAATAGACCTATAACTAATGTTTATTGCATCATGATCATGATTCAGGGTTATTTATCAATTGCAAGTTTCGTAGGCTCATAGAGCAGGAAGGGGCTTCAGAGAGCAACACCCTCAATTTACAGATAAGGAAACTGAGGCACCAAGTATAAGGTTAAGTCAGGTAATAAATGCTGGAGAAGGGCTTTGAACCTGAATTCTTTGACTCCAGAGTTACTGTTCTTTCTACCATGCTATGGTGAGAGATGTGTTTGACCATTGCGATGGGGCAGATCACAGCATCTTGGATTTAGTGCAGTAAGGGACCTCAGAAGTCACTCAATATAGTCACTCTAATTTTACAGATGAGGAAAAGGCCCAAAGAGGTTGTAACTTACTCATTGACAAGAAGACGGATTTGAACCCATGTTCTCTGGCTCTAAATCCAGAGTTCTTTCAGATGATCAAAGTTTCTTCTACTTCATAGAAAAGTTACTTCAGCATTTTTGCTACATGGGCAGATTCAGGCTGATTAAGTTCATGATATCTATCTCTCGTGGCTAACAGGACTTGCCTTGATTTTTTAAGGGATTTTCTTAAGAGCTTGTGTTATCAATCCCCTCTTGTCCTAAGGCAGCTGCCCTTTTTCCACAGAAAAGAAGGGTTTGTGTTTGTCCATTGAGTGTTCCCCACTCTGCAAGAGCTCCTCAGCTTCATGTGGGCTGGATGTGATTGTCTACTGGGAGGCCCAAGGGTTGTGGGGAGGGAGTGTCTATCCCATACTTGTACCTCTCCCCTAATCCATTTCTTCTCTCCAGCCTGTCACATTGGATCCTGAAATGAAAAGAGTAGGTCATCTCTGAATTCCCCAGGAGCATGAGGAGTCTATTACTTTCCCTTTCTCCCAAAGTCCAGGACATTTTGTGGCCCTTTATCCAGTCCAGATTGGAACACTAGTTGTAAGAGGAGGCGTCTGAGAGAAAGGTGATTGGATTTTTCCAAACCACACTCCTCCTTTTTCTGGATCCTAGTGACTGAGAGAGGACTATCAGTCTACAAATGGGACAGAGGCATGAAATGAGGAAGAGTAATCCATAATAGAGGCAGAAGAGAATGAGAGTTAGATTTTTTTGTTCAATTCTTTTGCTGTTTGTTGTTTAGTCATTTTTTCAGTTGTTTCTGACTCTCCTTGATTTCATTTGGGGTTTTCTTGGCAAAGGTACTGGATTGGTTTGCCATCTCCTCCAGCTATTTTGCAGAGGAGGAAACGGAGGAAACCAGGGTTAAATGACTTGCCCAGGGTCCCACTAATGCCTGCTTTTATCACATTGTGGATTGATGGTTGGATTGGATTGAATTAATGGTGACAATGTAATATGGTGGAAAGAACATTAGATTTGGAGTCAAAGAACCCAGATTTGAATACTGGTTCTGCCACTTAATACCTATGTGAACTTCAGCTAATAACACTCTCTCCAGACCACAGTTTCCTCATTTGGAAAATGAGAAAGTTGATCCCATGTTCTCTGAACTCCCTTACAGCTCTAATTCTAATTATTAAAAAGTTTCCCCTTATTTGGGTCTCTACAGTTTCCATCCTCTGCTCCTTCTCCTTGTGGCCTAGTAAAACAAGTCTTAGCTTTCTTCTCCATGACAGCTTTTCAGATTCTTGAAGACTCCTATCAGATCCTCCCTCCAACTTCTATTTCTTGGGCTAAAAAGACTTCGTTCCTTTTTACAGATTTTTTCCTATGAGTTCTCTAATGATTGTTCTCTAGATAGAACAACTTATCAGTGTCTGTCATGCTCCCGAGCTGAAACAGTACAGCAGAACCAGCCTTCCCTCCATCTTTCTTTCTCTCTGTCTTTCTTCCTTCTTCCTCCTCCTTATTTTCCTCCTCCTCCTTTTCCTCTTTCTCCTCCTCCTCCTTCAGAATTTATTACCCTTAGTTGAATAATTGCCCAAATAAAACAAATTCCTATATTGCTTATATTAAAAAAAGTATCTCATTCATATTAGCCTATTGCATTCATCAGGGTTCTTAAAACCTTTTAAAATTGTTCATTTTTACCATTTGATGTTATTTACCTCCCCCTTACACACATATATTATTTGATACAGTGACACTCGCCTCCTAGCTGTTCCTTAAATAAGACTCTCCATCTCCCGCCTCTCGACATTTTCATTGACTGTTCCTCATACCTAGAATGCTCTCCCTCTTCAACCCTACCTCCCATTTTCCTTCAAGACCCAACTAAAATCTTTCCATTTACAGGAAGCTTTTTTGGATCTCCTTTAATTCTGGAGCTACCCCTTTGTTGATTATCTCTAATTTATCCTCTGCAGAGCTTGGTTGTAGGGTAACAAGGTGGTGCAGTGGATAGAGCACCAGGCTCGAGTCAGGAAAACTCTTTTCCTGAGTGTAAATCTGTCCTCAGACCCAGAGCAAATCACTTATCCCTGTTGGCCTCAGTTTTTTCATTTGGAAAAAGAAAATGACAAACTACTTTGGTATCTTTGCCAAGAGAGCCCCAAATGGGGTCATAAAGAGTTGGACACGACTTAAAAAAAGATATAACAACAATAGTAAATAGTCTGTTTGTACATAGTTGCTTGCATGCCATCTCCCCCATTAGATCGTGAGCTCCCTGACAGCAGGGACAGTTTTTTTGCTTTTCTTTATATTTCCACTGCTTAGCAGAGTGTTTGGCACAAAGTAGGTACTTAATAAAAGTGTATTGCTTCTTGGTAGTATAAACTGTTCTCCTGGTTCTGCTTATCTCAATCTCCTTCAGTCAGTCTATCTTCCCAGACTCCTCGGAAACCATCATTCTTCATTACTTAAAGTGCAATGGTATTCCTTTACTTTTATTTAACACAATTTGTTCAATCATTCCCCAACCGATAGGCACCCTCTTGATTTCTACTTGTCCCGTGTTGTGAATACTATGTTTCTCTTAATGTATGTAAAGCAGACAAAGGCTGCTTTTTTCCCCCATGTTACATTGTTGTCTTATACTGAGCTTGAAGACAATAAAATCTCCCAATCTTTCTCACAGGAATTTTTCTCTGGACGGTCTTTTCCTATTCTGTACTTACGAAGTTGATTTCCTAGGTGGCATAGTGAGTATAGCATTGTTCTTGGAGTCAGAAAGGCTTGAGCTCAAATCCTGCTTCAGGCACTTGCTAGTGGTGTAGCCCTGGGCAAGTCACTAAATATCTCTGGATCTCAGTTTTCTCATCTGTAAAATGAGATTCTTGGATCCAGTTGCCTTCTAAAGGTCCTTTGACTTCTAAATCTATTATCCTGTGAGGAAGGAACTGCAGGGAAGCTAGGGAGACAGATCAAATGTGTGTGTGTGTGTGTGTGTGTGTGTGTGTGTGTGCGCGCGCGCATTTGTGCATCTAGAGGGGAAGCTTGACTTCTTAGAAGGGGATAAGTAGAGTGTCTGGGTGTGTGGATTTAGTGAGGAGTTATATAAGTCAATCCAACACTTTTCCACTGTCCCACACAACCTTTGTAAAATCATGTATCACAACCAGTCCCTATCTTTCTATCTACTATGATAGCATGAAAGACTTTGTTAAATGTTTTGCTCAAATCTAAATAGATTATCTGCAACATTCCCCTGATCTACCAGTCCAGTTACCCATCCCAAAACAAAGTGAGGTTAGTTGGGTATGACATGTTTATGAGGAAGCCCAAATTGCTTTTAGTGATGATCTCTTCCCTTTCTAAATGTCCATAAACCATCCCTTTAATATTGTGTTCTATACTTTTATTTGGAGCCAAAGTCAAGCTCACTGGCCTATAGTTTGTAGAGTCCACCCTTTTTTCTTTTCTGGACAATTGGAATAATAATCACTCATTTCTAGTTTCTGCAATACTTGTCCTGTTGACCATGATATTTCAAGCTTAATTGACCCAGTATTTTGTTCTCATGATGACATCTAGTTGGAGAAAGTTAAATGACCTATCTAGGAGGTAGAAAGGGGGTAGGTAGGAAGAAATGAATATTGATAGGTAAGATTTTAGAACCAATCAATGAAATTGATAACCCACAAATCCAAAAGAATGAAGATGAAACTCATCTCCTGACACAGAGAGGCATATATTTTCAGACATGACTAATGGAGGAATTTGTTTTGTTGGACTATATAGATATGAATTGAGGAATTTGTTTTGTTTTTAGGTTTGTTGTTTTAAATTTGCTCAAAGGTGGTAGTGGGGAGAGTAGTGGGAAGGACAGATTAATTAAAAAAAAACACTTGTTACTTGAAAAATAAAAATGAGAGAGTATTTAAAAAAAAAAAAGAATGTTGAGAGGGAGCCAAGATGGTGGAATAAAGTCAGGGCCTTTCCTGAGCTCTCCCCCAAACCTCTTCAAATACCTTTAAAAATGATTCTAAACAAATTCTAGAGCAGCAGAACCCACAAAAAGACAGAATGAAACAATATTCTAGCCCAAGACAACTTGGAACATCAATAGGAAAGGCATGTTGCATCAAGGTGGCAGAAGAACACAGTTTAGCTCAGGCCACATCAGCTCAGATCCAGCCCCAGAAAACCTGGAGTAGACCTTGAGGTGACTGAATCAGTGGCAATAGTGGTGGTTTCCAAGTCTCCCAACCCATAGACGCCAGAGACAACTAAGAAGGTCAGCAGGAAAAGTCTGTTTCACTTGGGTGAGAGTGGAGCATAGACCAACACAGGCCACACCAGCCCAGCTCCTGTCCTTAGCAAACTAGGAGCAGGCCTCGTGAGCCACTAATCAACAGCAGCAGTGGCTGCTTCTGGAACTCTCAGCTCACAGATGGTAAGAAAGTTGAACAACTGATCAGAAGGAGATTACAGGGGTCTCATTGCTACCACTGAGGCAGGACTCTGTTGCTTTGCCCATACTTGGATCAGGGTCATAGTCCTGGGTGGCAGTCACAGGGCAAGGAGGAGCACCAACACACCAGAGCTTGTGGCTACAGTGGGGCTGGGAACCCTTTTCACAGTTCCAGGGCAGAAAGAAGTACTTGTGGTCACTCACAGACCAGAGCACAGGCCAGGAGAGTAGTAAACACCTCTCCTTAGTTCATGCCACTTTGGAAGAGCTGAAAATTTAGAGATCCCAAGAAGTATTTCTGAAAACAGCTACATAAAGACCCCTGAAGCTTGGGACAGTGTGCCCTCCACCCTGGAAACAGAGCCCTACTTTGACAGAGTTAAAAGCCAAGTAATAGTCTGGGAAAATGAGCAAAGAACAGAAAAAATTCTGACCATAGAAAGTTACTATGGTGAAAAGAAAGACCAAAATATACACCCAGAAGAAGATAATAAAGTCAAAGTTCTTACATCCAAAGCTTCCAAGAAAAATGTGAATTGGACTCAGACCATGGAAGAGTTCAAAAGGGATTTTCAAATCAAGTAAGAGAGGTAGAGGAAAAATTGGGAAGAGAAATAAATGAGTGTGATGAAAGAAAATCATGAAAAACAAGTCAATAGGTATTTACCAAGGTAAAGGAGACACAAAAACTACTGAAGAAAATAATACCTTAAAAAACAGACTAGGCCAAATTGGGCGGGGGGAGGCACAAAAATTCACTGAAGCAAAAAAACTCCTTAAAAAGTAGAACTGAACAAATAAAACAGGAGGTACAGAAGTTCACTGAAGAAAATAATTCCTTAAAAATTAGAATGGAACAAATGGAAGCTAATGACTTTATGAGAAATAAAGAAACAATAAAACAAAACCAAAAGAATGAAAAAATAGAAGACAGTGTAAAATATCTCATTAGAAAAACAACTGACCTGGAAAATAAATCTAGGAGAGATAATTTAAGAATTATTGGACTACTTGAAAGACATGATTAAAGAAAAGAGCCCAAGCATCATCTTTCAAGAAATTATCAAGGAAAACTGCCCCACTATTCTAGAACTGAGGATAAAATAGAAGTTTTATCCTCACCTCCTGAAAGAGACCCCAGAAAGAAAACTCCCAGGAATAATATAACCAAAATCTGGAGCTCCCAAGTCAAGGAGAAAGTATTGCAAGCAGTCAGAAAGAAATAATTCTAGTATTATGGAGCCATAATCAGGATATCACAGAATTTAGCAGCTTCTGCATTAAAGAATCAGAGGGCTTGGAATATGCTATTCCAGAGGAAAAAGGAGTTAAGATTACAACCAAGAATCACCTACCCAGAAAAACTGAATATAATCCTTCAGGGTAAAAAATTGACATTCATTGAAACAGAGGACTTTCAAGCATTCTTGATGAAAAGACCAGAGATGAATAGAAAAGTTGACATTCAAATATAAGACTCAAGAGAAGTATAAAAAGGTAAACAGGAAAGGGAAATCATAAGGGATTTAATAAAGTTAAATTGTTTATATTCCTACATGAGAAAGATCACACTTGTCACTCATAAGAGCTTTCTCATTATTAGAGTAGTTACAAGAAGTATATATAGATAGAAGGCCCAGGTGTGAATTGAATATGAAGGGATGATACCTAAAAAACAAATTAAGGGATGAGAGAGGAATTTGCTAGGAGAAAGGGAAAGGGAGAAGTAGAATGGAGTAAATTATCTCACATAAAAGAAGAAATAAAAACGTACAACAGAGGGAAAGGTGGGGTGTGGGGGAGGCAGTGAGTGAACCTTACTCTCATCAGAATTGGTTCAAAGAGCCAATGCTCACTCAGTTGGGTATTAGAAATCTGTCTTACCTGAAGGAAAGTAGGAGAGGAAGGAGATAAGAGGGGGGGTGTGTGATAGAAGGGAGGGCAGATTAGGGAAGGACGTAATCAGAAGCAGGAGAAAGGAGAGAGAATAGAATAAATGGGGGCAATAGGATGGAGGAAAATACATTTAGCAAGAGTAACTGTAAAAAAAAATTGAAACAAGTTTGATAAAGGCTTCATTTCTCAAATACACAGAGAATTGACTCAAATTTATAAAAAATGAGAGCCATTCCCCGGTTGATAAATATCAAAAGATATGAACAGTTTTTAGATAAAGTAATCAAATCTATCTATGACCATATGAAAAAATGCTCTAGCTCCCTATTCATTGGAGAAATGAAAATTAGAACAATTCTGAGGTACTGTCTCATGCCTATTAGATTGGCTAATAGTACAAAAAAAAGGAAAATGACAAATTTTAGAGGAGGTGTGGGAGAAGTGGGGCATTAATGCATTATTGTTGGAGTTGTGAACTGATTCAACCATTCTGTAGAGCAATTTGGAACTATCCCCAAAAGGTTATAAAAATATGCATATCCTTTGACAGCAATACCACTACTAGGTCTGTATCCCCAAAGAGATAAAAAAACAAAAAGATAAAAAAGTACAAAAATATTTATAGCAGCTCTTTTCTGATGGCAAAGAATTGGAAATTGAGGGGATGCCCATCAATTGGGGAATAGCTAAGCAAATTGTGGTTTGTGATTATGATGGAATACTACTGTGCTATAAGAAATGATGAGTGGGATGCTCTCAGAAAAACCTGGAAAGACTTATATATGAGTTGATGAAAAGAGAAATGTACTGTGAACAGAGTAACAGCAATATCTGTAAGAGGATCAGCTGTGAATGATGTAACTATTCTCAGCAATGCAATGATCCTCCAGGAAAAACTCTGAAGGATTTATGATGAAAAATGCTATCCATCCCCAAAGAAAGAACTGAATACAGATTGAAACCCACTTTTTTACTTTATTTTTCTTGAGGTTTTTTTTTTGAGGGGTGGTATCTATGTTTTCTTTCACAACATGACTATTCTGGAAATGTTTTTGACATCTATACACATATAACCTATAGCCATTTGCTTGCCTTCTCAATAAGGGAGAGTGAGGGAGGAAGGGAGAGAACTTGGAACTCAAAATTTTAAAAAGAATGTTAAAATATTTTTTCCATGTAACTGGGGAAAAATGCTAAATAAAGGAAAAAAATTATATTAAATTAGATTTAAAAAAAAAGATATTGATGGGAAGACTTAAAAGCTATGGCCAGAGGAGAAGGCAGCACAGGGGATAGGCAGGAGGATGTATCAATAATCTATATCTCCAAGGTACAAAGCAATCTTTAGGGATGGTCAAATGGAAAGGGTTCTGGTTTTTTTTAGGGAAGGAGGCAGGCCTTAAACCTTGTATGTAAGTTTCTTAGTTATTGGTGTGGTTTTTTAATTATCCATTGGTAACCGCTTCTAGTAAGATATCTACCCCAATACTTATGCTCTCAATTTTGTCAATTAAATGTAACCCATATGGAGTGTATAATAACAATTTATAGACATAGGTAATACGTCCTTACATGAAAAAGATTTATAGATATATCTGGAATACCTCATTCTACATTTTACAGAGACTAGAGATCCACCTTTATTGGGAAAGGTGATCACATTCCCATTCTCCTGTCTCCAATTATATCTATCACAAACTATATATTTGCAGACTTGAGATATAATTCATTGCGGAAGGGAGGGGTTCAGGATAAAAGATAGTTTCCCTTTCCACTCTAATGGAATTGAAAGTCATTTCAGCCCACATCTGGAAGACAAATCAGCTTAATTAAAACAAGTTTAACTTCCTTCCATCAAATGCCCATTACCATATTTCACCACATAATCCTGTTTTTCTTTCAGTCTCAAAATTGGTTTATAACCTTGCATTGCATAATCATTGCATGGTATAATTCTGTTCATCATACAGCTCAAAAGGTAAACAAAGCAGCAACGCGGCGTATGGATATGCATTTATCTCTCATGCATTGTGAGCCCCAAGCCTAGAGTTCTCAATACACAATATTCAATTTTAATGTATATTCATGAGAATTCCGTGCATCCTAATCTTGCACCAAAGATAATTTGGTGATAAATAACTTTTAAGTAAAACTGGCACAATTTTTTAAAAAAGTTTCACATAATGGCTGCACTCCACTTTTTTGCAAAAAATTTGGCATAAAATCTGCAACGATTATGCAGTGATATACAGTATACTTATTACTCAAAAGTCAATCAAAGATGTGGGGGCAAACATATTTTTCAAAGCAAACAGTATAAGAGTAATTGAGAAAACCATACAGATTAATAAAAAAAAAAAGTGGGGTAAGTACAGTTCTGCAGCCTGAGAATAAGATGAAATTTCCACTCAATCATGTTGAAAACAATCTCACCAGAGAACTCCACCTTTAGTCTCTGGGGTTTTAGGTTTTGAAAATCAAGGGATATATCGAAGTGTTTGGCTCCTTCCAAAATTCTCTGGGCTCCATCCTGTTTATCAATGAAAGACTGCCGTCTCTCTCCTCAAAGTCTCTCCCAGAAATCTCTCAGCCAATTAAGTCACATCTTCCTACACAGACACAGTATACAATGTCAGAGAGGGGTCCTTCTGGAGACCACCAAACCTACCTTGGTAGGGTGTTACATAAGTCTACTTTCCGTGTTCATTTGAATTAAATTGCACGTATATAGCGGTATTAGGCAGGGGAGATCTTCCATTGCCATGATTTGCTTTAAGTTTCTCACTCCTGTAGGGATCTCTGCTAAAACTCTCCCTATGCTCCCCAGCTGGACTCATTCTCTAATCATAGAAACAATGCTACCAAACCACCTTATACAAAGATAGCACCATTGCCCCATCATTCAAAAATCATGTGTTGGAATTGGTTTTCCAGCCAAGGGGCTAGATGATGCTGAGGTGACAGCCTCCCACTTGGTTTCTTTTATCGACTAATTGGTATCTTCAAAGTGATTTACCAAAGTGAGAGATGCTAGCCAGGGGACAGAATTACTCTCTGTGGCTTCTGCAGAAAGTTTTGACTTTCTCTATCCCAGAAAATTCTGAAACCAAAAAGCATGAGTTCCACCTCAATTCCAGACATCTAAAACTCTAGGGACCCCTGTATTTTTGGCTTGCTCCATCCCCACTTCCCAACCATCAGTGCACCAATTCTCTTTCTCTTTGATTTTTTCTTTTCCTTCCTTACCTTTCCTTTCTAGCTTCCATCCAGGACTGAATCTCCCTGCTGAGACCCACGCTCATGGGTTGAATCAATAACTCTGGCATTTAAAGCCTTTTACCATCTGTCTTCCTTTCCATTTTTGTTTTATACTGTTCTCTACTCATAACCAAGCTGAACTCTCCACTCCTGGTTCTGATCCTGCTCTCTTTGTGCCTTTGGTGTACAAAGTGATCCTCAAAGATCCGGAAATGGATTCCCTGTCTTCATTTGATGAGGCAACTGTGTGCTCTAGTTCATAGAGCAATGAATTTGCAGGAAGGAAAATTTGAATTTTAAATTCTGCTTCAGACACTAACTATGTCACCCCGGGCAAGTCACTTTCTTTTTTTCATTATTATTTTTTATTTTTAATGTTCTACAATCACTATCATAAAACTTAGATTTCCCCCCCCCCCCACCTACCCTCCACCACCCTCCTCCTTCCCCAAGATGGCATACAATTCTATATAGGATCTACACATACTTTCCTATTGAATACATTTTCACTATAGTCATACTATGTAGACGAACTAAAATAAATGGAAGAAATCCTATAACAAATCAAAACATAATACACACACACACACACACACACACACACAAATGATCTGCTATATTCTGCAAATGAATTCCATAGTTCTTTCTCTGAGTGTGGAAGGCATTTTGCCTTAGAAGACCATTGGGAATTTTTTTTTTTTAAGTTCTTGCGTTATTATGAAGTTCCAAGTCTACCAGCAAAAACTCTCGCACACTGTGGTCGTTGCTGTGCACAAAGTTCTCCTGGTTCTGCTCCTTTCACTCAGCATCAGATCATATAAGTCCTTCCAGGCCTCCCTGAAGTCTTCTTGTTTATCATTTCTTATGGCACAATGGCACTCCATTACATTCATATACCATAATTTATTCAGCCATTCCCCAATGATGGGCATCCCCTTGATTTCCAATTTTTGGCAACTACAAAGAGAGTGCTGCTATAAATAATTTTGTACATGTGGGACCCTTTCCCATTTTTATGATCTCTTGGGGATATAGTCCTAGAAGCAATTTTGCTGGGTCAAAAGGTATGCACATTTTTGTTGCCCTTTGGGCAAAGTTCCAAACCACTCTCCAAAATGGTTGGATGATCTCACAGCTCCACCAACTATTAATTAGTGTTCCAACTCTCCTACATCCTCTCCAACATTCATTTATCATTTTCCTGTTCCATTATGTTTGCCAATCTAATCGGTGTGATGTGGTACCTCAGAGCTGTTTTGATTTGCATCTCTCTAATCAAAAGTGATTTAGAGCATTTTTTCATATGATTACAGATATCTTTAATTTCTTCCTCTGAAAATTGCCTGTTCGTATCCTTTGACCATTTATCAATTGGGGAATGACTTGTATTGTTGTACATTTGACTCAGTTCTCTATATATTCTAGAAATGGGGCCTTTATCCCTGAGATTAGGTGTAAAAATTCTTTCCCAATTTACTACATCCCTCCGAATTTTGGTTGCATTGGGTTTGATTGTGCAAAAACTTTTCAGTTTGATGTAATCAAAATTATCCATCTTGCATTTCATAATGCTTTCTATCTCTTCTTTAGTCAAAAATTCTTCCCTTCTCCATAAATCTGATAAATACACTATTCCTTGCTCCTCCAGTTTGTCCATGGTATTAGTCTTTATACCTAGATCGTGTACCCATTTGGACTTTATTCTTGTATACGGTGTCAGGCATTGGTCTATACCTGGGCAAGTCACTTTCTTGGATTCAGTTTCCTCAACTGTAAAATAACAACACCTAATTAATATGGCTACTGAAAGAATCAAGTGATATCTGTAAAGTACTTGGCAAACCTTAAAATGCTATAACATTATAATAATTATTTTATATTAATAATCATTATCATTAATATTATCACTTATTAATTATATCATGAATATGATCAATTAGCAATAATCATTACTTATATAATCAATGTTATCTATTATTAATAATTATAATATTATCATTAATCCCATCATTGTTTCCAGGCCCAACTCAGATGCTAAGTCTACGAAGTCTTCCATAATCTCTCGACCCTTCTTGCCCTCTCTCACCCCTCCCCAGATCAAAGCCATTTTCCTCTTTTCAGATTTCTTAAAGCACTTGTGGGATCCTCCCATGCCTAGAATGAGCTCCCTCCTCACCTGAGCCTCTTGGAATGCCTAACTTCCTTCATAACTCAGCTCAAAAGAAATGTCTTATGATAGGCCTTTCCTGATTTCCCTGGCTCTTAGTGCTACCCTCCCCCCCACAACACACCTGTAGAAATTATTTAGTGTATATTTTGTATTGATTTATCTATTTTCCTTCTAGTGCACAGGGACTGTTTCACTTTTATTTTTGTATCTCTAGCACCTAGTTCAGAGTTTTGCACATAGCAGGCAATTTATAGATGTTTGTCAAGTTAACAAGCATTTATTAAGTATCTGCTATGTGCCAGTGACCACAGTGGATAAAGTGGTGGGCCTGGAGACAGAAAGACTTAACTTCCAATCCAGCCTCAGACACTGGGCAAGTCACTCAGACCCTGTTTGCCTAAAAAGTCCCTCCTGGATCACTTCCTTGTTATGGTAGAGGGGCTTTCATAACTTACAGAGTAGAGTTATGTGGGACAGTCAGGTCTCAGTGGAAAGTTCTGACCAAAAAAAGGTGATTGACTGGAGAAGGAAATGACAAACCGCTCCAGTATTTTTGCCAGGAAAACCCCATGAGAAAAAAATAGTCCACAGAGTTTTGAAGAATTGTACATAACTGAATGACTGAACAACAGATTGCCAAGGGCAGCTGGGTGGCCCAGTGGATAGAGCGCTGGGTCTAGAGTCTGGAAGACCTGACTTCAAATCTGATCTCAGGCACTTACTAACTATACGAACCTGAGCAAGTGACTTAACCACTGTTTGCCTCAGTTTCCTCATATGTAAAATGGAAATAATAAAAACATCCACCTCCCAGGGTTGTTGGGAAGAACAAATGAGGTAAGAGTTGTAAAGCACTTAGCTCACCACCTGGCACATATTAAATGCTACGTAAATGTTAACTCTTAGCTATTATTACAAATAAGAAGGGGAAACGAAAAAGATCTTTGCTCTGAGGGAACTTAGTCTAATTCAAACACCATCTACAAACAAGATAAATATAGGATAAATTACAGCCAATCTCAAAGGGAAGTCATTAGCATTAGGGGAGAATGGGAAATGCTCTTTGACAAAGGTGAGATTCCTGAAGGACACCAGGAGCCAGTGATGGTGGGGTGGGGGATTTCTAGACATGGAGAATAGCCATTGAAAATGCCCAAATCGGGAAATGCATTGTTTTGTGCCAGGAACATTGAGGGGCCAACCAGATTATAAAGCATGGGGAGAGTAGGTCTAAGAAGATTGGACAGATAGGAGGGGCTAAGTTACAAAGGGCTTTATAAGGGCCAGAGGGCAGCTAGGTGGTGCAGTGAATGGAGTTCTGGGCCTGGAGTCAGGAAGACTCACCTTCTTGCGTTCAAATCCAGCCTTAGACTAGCTGAGTGATCCTGGGTAAGTTATTTAACCCTGTTTGCCTCAGTTTCCTCATCTGTAAAATGAGCTGGAGAAGGAAATGGCAAACCACTCCAATGTCTTAAGAAAACCCCAAATGAGATGACCAAAATAACTGAACATAAGAGTCAAACCAAGGATTTTATATTTGATGCCAGAGGTAATTGGGAGTCATTAGAATTGATTGAAAAGAAAGTGGGAAACAGTGAGATCTTCACTTTAGGAAGGACTCTGATAGCTGAGTGGAGGATGGATTAGAATAAGGAAATATTTGAGGTGTGGAGAGCAAACAACAGGTTATGGCAAGAGTTCAGGCATGAGGTGTTATGGTCCTGCACCAAGATGGCGGCAACATCGGAGGAGGAAGGGAGACTTATAAAGAGATGCTGAACAAGTAAAATGGACAGGTCTTAGCCACAGATTGGATATGGGGGATGTCACTACTGTTATTATCCTGGATGACTAGGAGGGTGGTGTTACCCTTAACAGTAACAGAGAAGTTAGGAAGAGTTGAGAATTGTGGGGAGAATGATGATTAGTTCAGTTTTGGACATAGTTGAGTTTGAGATGTCTATGGGACATCCAGTTTGAGACATTCAATAGGCAGTTGTAAATGCCAGACTGGAGGTCAGGAGAAAATTAAGGCTAGACAAATAAATCTGAGAAACATCAGCATAGAGGTGATAGTCAATCCATGGAAACTATGAAATTCACAAGCCAAAACCTATAGAGGGAGAAGAGAAGAGGGCCCAGGATGAAGCCTTGAAGGTGTACCTGGGGATGCATGGTATGATCTGGGTGATGATCTAGCAAAGGAGATTGAGAAGGAGTGATCAGACAGATGGGAGGAGACCCAGAAGAGAGGAGTGTTGTGAAAACCTAGAGAAAAGAGAATGTCGAAGGGAAAAGGGTGAGTCATGGTGTCAAAGGCTGCAGAAAACTGAATAAAGGCCATTAGGTTTAGCTTACTGAGTGAATGAATGAATGAATCCTTTGAATTCCTCTCTCCTTTGTGTCATGTTTCTTTGGTACTGGTCCTTCTCTTGTATTCTAATGTCAATTTCTTGAGGTCAGAATTCGCGACACAGCTATCCTTATATCCCCACCATCCAGCACAGTGTCTTGTACAAAGTAGCTGTTTAATACGTATTCAAATGGACTAACTCCTCTGGGGAAAGCAATGACAACAAACTTTTTGCCTTACTTTGTTTTAATCCAAATAATATATGCTACCTTTCATAAAGGAAAACACAGTTGCTCATCCACAGTCAGTTCAGTCCTTTTCAATTCTTCATATCTCCATTTGGGGTTTTCTGGGCAAGGATACTGGAGTGATTTGCCATTTTCTTCTCCAGCTCATTTTACAGAGGAGGAAACTGAGGCAAACAGGTTAAATGCCTTGTTCAGGTTCATATAGTTATTAAGTGTCTGAGGCTGCATTTGAACTCAGACCTTCCTGATTTCACACCTGCTGTTCTATCCACTGTGCCACCTTGCTAGTCTCTGTAGTAAGTAGGCCTTTGAATTCAAGATTTCTCTGAATCCAAACTTCACAGAGCAAATCCCCTTAATAAAAGTATTTGTTCTGTATACTTAGTCAAAAGGCTGTACCCAAGGACCTAAAAGGCCATGAGGCTGCAGGTTCCCCACCCCTGCTCTTGATCATCTATAGGCAGGTCTCTCATCAAAATAACACTTATACTAGGGAATTATTGATACCTTAATTTCTGATGTAATCTGAACTGTACAATTGATAGATTTGTCTTCAGACATTTCAACAAAATTATTCTTATAATTTCTATTAAGAATCTTAATGTATACAATTATGCTAAATAAAATTCCTTGATCTTTCATTAGAAACTATGTAAATTTCTTGAATTTGGACTTCCCAGTTACTGATACGAGTTTTACTTTAGAATTATCCAGGCCACTTTCCTTTGGTCTTTTGGGGTTTCCCCCTCTAACTCTCTCCAAAACAATATTCTGAAATCTTCTGTGAATTAATCAACAAAATTCACTGAGATGCTTCACCTTTTATTAGCAACTGGTTTGTCTTGAGTTGAGACATGAGGGTGAATTCTCTTTAAAACTTCTCTTCTTGCCTAGGAAGGTTTTGCTGATGCTTCTTGAAGTGGTTAGGTCCTCTCTGCAAACTTTCAAAGTCGGCTTCTCAAATATCCACCTCCTGTTCTCTGGCCATCATAGAGCATGTTGAGTTTTGCTGAGTAGGTAGTTCTAGGTTCATGGTCCAAACTGCTCTAGCCCCCTCTCTGGACCGCTTCCCAAAATGTAAATGTAAGCTGCTTAGAGCAGACTTGGATTTTTTACGTTCTACTTCTAATTTTTGCTTACTTACCACAGTTCCTAATAGATATTCGGATAATGAACACTACTCATCTTTCTGAATTCAAATCTGGCCTCAGACATTTATCAGCTAGCTGTATGACTCTAGGCAGGTCACTTAACCTTGTTTGCCTCAGTTTCCTCGTCTATAAAATGAGCTGGAGAAGGAAATGGAAAACCACTCCAATATCTACTCCCTGATTCTAGAGGTAGCCCTAGGTAGCTACTTCTAATACAATAGTTCATGAGCTCTGCTGGATATGTTCCTGTTCACAGTCAGCTAATAGAGACTAGGAGTTTTGCTGTTAGTCATTTTCAGTCATGTCTGACTCTTTGTGACTGCATTTAGGGTTTTCTTGGCAAAGATACTGGAGTGGTTTGCCCTTTCTTTGTCCAGTTCATTTTATAGATGAGGAAACTAAGGCAAACAGGGTTGGGTGACTTACTTAAGGTCACATAGCTAGTAAGTGTCTGAAGCTAGATTTGAATTCAGGAAGATGAGTCTTCCTGACTCAGACCCAGGGCCACCGAGTTGCCAAGTAGAGAAGATTAGCTCATGGCAAAGGCAAGTAGTAGTAGTGGTGGTGGTAGTGGTGGTGGTAGTGGTAGTAGTAATAGTAATAGTATTGCTCCTTAGGGAGTACCTAGGTGGTACAATGGATAGAGTACCAGACCTGAAGTCAGGAAGACTCACCTTCCCAAGTTCAAAACTGGCATCAGACACCTACCAGGTATGAGACCTTGGGCAAGTCACTTAACTTCATTTTCCTCAATTTCCTTATCTCTAAAATGAGACAGAGAAAAAAATTGCAAAATATTCCAGTATCTTTGCCAAGAAAGTCCAAGACAGGTCATGAAGAGTCTGACATGACTGAAAAATGACTATATCAACTGAGCTGGGCTGGGAGAGCCAAAGTCTTCTCCTTTACTTCTTTTGTAAATATTGTATTCTAAATTTTCTGATTGCCCCCCGCTCCAGCCTTGTGTTTCCTTAAAAAGTTCTCTGGGATTATAATCATCATTGCTTGGTTCGTTATTTCTGAAATTCTTCTTGTACCTCTTAGTATTTTTCTTACCATTGTAGCATTGAAGTTTAGGACATGTTTTAAGCATGCCATATCTTGGGTTCTTCCTTGCTGAAGACCTGAGGATTCCTTCTTTTCGCTGAGGGGCAGCAATCAGGGTTAAATGACTTATCTATAGTCACACATCTAGTAAGCGTCAAGGGTCAGAGGTCAGACTTGAACTCAGTCAGGTCCTCCTGACCCAAAGGCTGGTGCCCAAGGATTCCTTCTGCTTATGTTTTGTAAGTTGTTTTAGCCAAATCTTGAGCATTTTCTTTGGTGATTTCCTGAATATAGGGTCTAAAGATCTTGTCTGTTTGTACGTCGATAATCCTGAGATTGGTATTTTGTGATCTATTCTTCAGATCTATTCTTTCATCTGAGTCTGCATGCTTTTTAATGGCTTGGGTAAGTTAGTATTTTGAGCCTGTATTTCCAGTTGTCCTTTTCCCTGAAACAATCAACCAACAAGGAGTTACGAGGCACCTACTAGATATCACATACTATTCAATGGTTGGAGGATGCAAAATGAAACTAGATCTACTCTCAGGTAGCTTACATGTATGTATTTATAAGTAAATATATACATATGTCTATACTGATATGCATGTGTTGGTATTATGTAAGTATCCTTGCACTTATATATTCATATTATACTTGGGGGCAGCTGGGTGGTATAGTGGATAGAGCACCAGTGCAGGAGTCAGAAGGACCTGAGTTCAAATCTCACCTCAGACACTTGACACTCACTAGCTGTGTGACCTTGGGCAAGTCACTTAACCCCAATTGCTTCATCTTGGGTCGTCTCCAGTCATCCTGATGAATATCTGATCACTGGATTCAGATGACTGGAGGAGAAGTGAGGCTGGTGACCTGAACAGCCCTCCCTCACTCAAAACAAAGTCAAGTGCAAGTCATGTCATCATTTCTCTGATGGCATGGTCTTCTTGGGCAATGAATATACATATACATATACATAGATATATACTTATATACACTTTTTTAAATCATTCCATTCCTGTCTGACTCTTCATGACTCCATTCGAGGTTCTCTCGTCAGAGATACTGGATGGGTATGCTATTTCCTTCTCTAGTTCATTTTACAGATGAGAAAACTGAGGAAAACAGGGTTAAGTGACTTGCCCAAGGTCATATAGCTAGTAAGTGTCTGAAGCCACATTTGAACTCAGAAAGATGAGTGTTCATTTTTTTTAAGCCCAGTGGTCTATCCACCCTGCTACCTAGCTGACCTACATGCATGCACACACACAATTCATATATATGTATATATGTATATTTAAGTATACTTACATGTATGTATATTTATCTATTTTCATATATATAAGCACAAACAGAACAAATAGAAGATAAATGTAAATATATACAAGGCAAGGAAGGAGGAAGGACACTAGCAATTGGGGTGATCAGGAAAAGTTCCATACATCATGCAGGAAGAAAAGGATTTTTTGAGTCACATGTGAAAATTGAGTATATTTCAGGCATGAGACACAACCAGTGGAAAGGCAGGGAGACATAGGAGTGACGGATCATGTGTGAGGAACTGAAAGAAGGTCTAATTGGAAGGTTAACAGGGTGAGTGATATATAAGGGAACTGCAAATATAGGTTGTTGTAAAGTACTTTGAAACCTAAGCAGAAGAATTTATATTTTATCCCAGAGATATAGAAAGCCAGTAGAGTTTAGAAAGTAAGGGAGTGACATGGCCAGATCTTCACTTAAAGAAAATCATCTTAGCAGCTGTGTGCAGGATGAATTGGAATGGGGAAAGATTGGAAGCAGGAAGAGTAATTATTTTTGTTGGTGGTGGTGAATCATTTCAGTTGTGTCCCACTCTTTGTGACCCCATTTGGGGTTTTCTTGGCACAGATACTGGAGTGGTTTGCTGTTTCCTTCTCCAGCCTATTTTAGAGATGAGGAAACTAAGGCAATCATGGTGAAGTGACTTGTCCAGGGTCACACGGCTAGTAGGTATCTGAGGCCAGATTTGAACTCAGGAAGATTCATCTTCCTGATTCCAAGCCAAGTGCTCTATCCACTGCATCACCTATCTACCTGTGCCACCTAGCTGTACCTGAATTAACTATTAGGCTTTTATAATAGTCTAGAGAAAGAGGGATGAAGAATGAAAGTAAGGTGGTATAGAGTGGACTCCATGTCAGTTTGTCAGCAAGCGTTTATGAAACGCTTAATATGTACCAGGCACTGGGAATACAAAAAAAGCTCCCCTCCTCCCTGAAAAAAAGTTCCTACTCTCAAGGATCTTACATTCTAACAAGGGAAACAACATGTAAATACCTAAGCAATCACAAGATATATTCAGAATAGATGGAAAGTAACCTGAGAGGGAAAGACATCAGCAGCTGAGGGGAGTCAGGAAAGGCCTCCTGCAGAAGGTGAGATTTGAGCTGACTCTTGAAGGAAGACAGGAAAGGAAAGAAGAGGAGGTGAGGGGGCAGAGTATTCCAGGCATGGGAGATAGCCAGGGCCAAGGCACTGAGACAGGAGTTAGAGGTTGTGTGTGTTGAGCAGTAAGAAAGACACTCAGGCTGCACCATAGAGTGTGTATCAGAAGAAATATGTAGAAAACCAGAAAGGTAAGAAGAGGCCAGTTTTGTGGAGAGCTCTAAATGTCAAACAGAGTAGTTTATATTTGATCCTGGAGGCAAGAGGGAGCCATAGGCACTCAGTGCGTGTGAGGAGGGGGAATACCATGATCCAATCCATGTTTCAGAAAAAAACCACCTTGGCAATTAAGTGAAAGACAGATTAGAATAGAGAGAGACTTGAGTCAAGGCAACTAGTTAGAAAGCTAATATGCTAGTCCAGCTGAGAGGTAATGAGGGCCCGAGTCAGGAGGAGAACTGTGTGAGTGGAGAAAAAGAGGATGTACGTGAGAAATGTGAAGATACAAAGGATAAGATAACAGCAATGGATTGGATACTTGGGGAAAGTGATGAGTCAAGGAAGAGTGAGGTTGCAAGCCTGGGTGACTGGAAGGATGGTGAGGCCATTGACAGGAATAAAGAAGCTTATAAGAGGGAAAGATGAGCTCCATTTTGGATGTATTGAGTTGAGTTGAGTTGAGTTGAGATGCCTCTTGGACATCCATTTTGAAACATCCAATAGGCAGTTGATGATGAAGGATTGAACTTCTGGGGAGATACTGGGGATGGATAGACAGATAGATTTGTGAATCATTTATATAGATAAGATAATCATGCCCATGTGAGCTGGTGAGGTCACCGAAAGAGAGTGTAGAAAACGTGGACATAAACTCTCACAAATCTGTAGTTAGGAGAATGACTTTTTGTTGAGTTGCTTTTCAGTCATATCCCACTCTTCCTGATCCCATTTAGGGTTTTCTTGGCAAAAATACTGGAGTGATTTGCCATTTCCTCCTCCAGCTCATTTTACAAGTGAGAAAACTGAGGCAAACAGGATAAAGTAACTTGTCCAAGGTCACACAGAGAGTTAAGTGTCCAAGGTTGGATTTGAACCTGAATCTTTCTGACTTGAGGCCTAGCACTATCTACTGAGCCACTTATCTGCTGTTAGGGGTATGATATAAGGCAGCAAAAGAGACTGAGAAGGACGGGTCAGACAAGTTAGAAGCAGAACCAGGAGAGAGCAGAAACTCAGAGAAGGGAAGAGTACCCAGGGGGAAAGGATAATTATCGGTGTCAAATGAAGCAAAAAAAGTTAAAAAGGATGAAGAAATAAAGAAGAATAAATAAGAAAGAAAAGAAATAAAATCGTTGTTAACTTTATAATGATCACTTTTAATTGATCCAGCATCTACTGTTGACTGCTTTTCTGGAATTTGTAGACTTTCTCTTCTATTCTCTACATGGGTCATTTTTTTTGTATTTTTCTTATCTCTTTCCCTCTTGATCATTTAAAAATCTTTTCATTGTTTTTCATTGCTTCATTCTGTACTTTAAAAAAAACTTTCTGCAAGTTTGTTTTTTTATTTGATCTCATGATTTTCTTAGGATTGCCGATTCTTGCTTAATTATTTGGCTTGTTATCCACCCTGAGGATATGTCTCAGGATATCATGTATGTTTTCTCTTTCGATCTCTATTGCTTCTTGTACATTTGTTGAGTCATTTTTCAGTTATGTCTGACTCTTCATGACTCTATTTGGGGTTTTCTTGGCAAAGATACTAGAGTGATTTGCCATTTCCATTTTACACATGAGGAAACTGAGGCAAACAGGATTAAGTGACTTGCCCAGGGTCACCCAGCCAGTAAATGTCTGAGACCAGATTTGAACTCAGGAAGATGAGTTTTCCTGACTTCAGACCCTACACTGTATTCACTACACCTGCTACCTGCCCTTTCTGGTATATTTGCTGATTTGATTACTGTTTAAAATTTTAGTTGGTTTTTATTTTCTTGAGTGAGAAATTAAAGCCATATTCTTCTTTTGTTGTTTGGTGGCTTGTGTAAGGAGGATTCTCTTACTCTATCTTGGACTAGTCTTTGGTATGAACTAATCATTAATAAAACTGAGGCATCCTTTCATACATGCCTGATGTCTCTTAAGAAGCAGCATACTTTCCCTCTCCTACTCTGGGTAAACAGAAGGGGCAGGGAAGGGACAGGGGCTCTATAGGAGTGTTTGCCACTTAGACTTGTCCACGGGAAAAAAACGTTTAAGAACCACTGAATTAATCATAGACCTAACCAACTGTCTACAACATACATTGGGATACTTTTTATCACTTGCTGTCTCTGTTTTTTTGAGTGTCTTTCTGTCAAAGTAGGCCTCAGTTATCCTAACTGAGCTTCTCTAAATTTGGGAGACTATCCATTCTTGGAAAAATAAATGAATGAGATTGAGATGGTTTTTGATTTATGAGATGGGAGCTGCTGTCTCACTTCTAATTTTCTAGTTCCTTAAATATCATATGCAATTAGACCGAATCTCTCTGGGGCAATCTTGTTCAAAATGATTTCTTTGGTTATAATCCAGCTTAGGGGTAAGATGGGTTTGTGATGAGCCTATCTTGGAAGGAAGATGTATGTGGGTGCATGTAATTTGTATGATAAGGTGGTGATGGCGTGTATAATGGGAGGATTGTTTTGTTGGTGTGCATCATAATGTGGTTTAAAGATATAAAGAGGATTGTGATGAAATGAGTGATGGAGTCCGTACCATTGAGATACTATAGGGTATATTCGATAGAGGTGCCTATTTGGCTGAGGAATTCTCTACTCTCCTGTTCATCTTCTTTCCTTCTCACCCTTTTCTCTTCTCTGGAAGAATGAGTTGAGTCATCATGCCATGGAAACATGACTCCTTGTGTGAGCCTGAGAGAGAGCTGGAGGAGCCAGAGCTGTTGGAAGGGTTTGTGGCCAGCCCAGCCTAATGACCCCAGGGACTGTCCCTCCCAGCCTGTTGATCACAACCAGAAAGGGAGTGTCCATGCTTCCATTAGGGCCCGTCATCTTGTGAGCCTGTGTGTGTGAGGTTATGTTGTGTTTCTCTTTGGGTCAAGCTGTTTTCTTTCTCAGTGTATTGAAAAATGCTCCCAGTCTTTTTTGGTTTGTTTCCCTTGGCTTTTTAGTAAACCTTCTTGTGCTCCTTATTTAAGAGGAAAGGAAACTACTTCTAGAGTTTATCGTGCCTAGGCATAGAAGAAGTAAAGTGATTAATTTCTCTTCTATAAGGATACACAAAAAATATTGTAACTTTATTGAAAATCAATTTAGAGTTTCTGGAATATTCTATTCTGTTCTGTTATATTCCGCTAAGCTAAGCTATGTTTTGATATGTTATATCGTAGCATATCATCTTATGTCATGTCATGTTATACCGTACTATACTATACTATATAGTTATAATATGCTATGTTCTATTATGTTATGCTATGTTAGGTCAGGTGAGTGGTACAGTGGATAGAGTGTTGGATCTGGAGTCAGGAAGACTCATCATCATGAGTTCAAATCTGGCCTCAGACACTTAACTAGCTGTGTGACCCTGAGTAAAATGAGGACCATTTAGGTTCCTTTTAGCCTTAAATCTATAGTCCTACAATTCCCACCCCGCTTTTGCTCTGGCTTCTTCACTAACTACTTTATCCTTACCCAATTCCCCAGATCTCTACCCCAGCACTATAGCTCAGCACAACTCCCTTTCCCTGGTCTCCTACCCTGGCTCTGTCTCCTTCAAATTCCTGGATCCTATAGGTGGGGTAGGATGGGGTTCTCCATAGAGAAAAGCCAACAAGGATGTTGTGTAATGCTTTTTCCTCAGCAGACTTATTCTCAACAATTCTCCAAGTGCCTGACCCAAAAGACCTTTGAAGAGAATTATGGCTTTGGTGCATTGAAACCCACCAGACGATTTGCTGTGAGTCCCTACACATATACACATACATACAAACACACATATACAAATATATACATATATACATGCATATACTCATGATAGGTCTTGTAAATTAGGGATTACTCTTTTATTTCTAGTTTCTTCTCAGGGACATCCTATGATCAGTTAAGGTCTCATAAAGAGAAAGGTTGTATTGGAGTCTATCTGTTCTAAGGCAGGGAGGGGCCTTGGGGCAGACCTGAAAGGTACTTGGTTGTAGTAGGTGGGCATTGGGTTGTCACTGACCTCAGGATGGCCACAGTGATCCCTGGCTATGGGGGGGTCATGTGTTACAGCTTCTCTGATCCTGCCCACCCTCCCTGGCCCCTGATCACAGGATGAGAGGATGGCAAGCCCACCTGCGCCCATGCTTGTGCCCCCTGGACCCGATTGCCTGCGTCCCTTCACTCCTGAGTCCCTGCAGGCCATAGAGAAGCGGGCAATAGAGGAGGAGGCAAGACTTCTTCGGAACAAACAGCTTGAGATTGAGGAGCCTGAGAAAAAGCCACGAAGTGACCTAGAAGCGGGGAAGAATCTACCCCTCATCTATGGAGACCCCCCACCTGAGGTCATTGGCATCCCACTGGAGGATCTGGATCCCTACTACAGTGACAAGAAGGTCTCACTCCTGTATCTCTCTGTATCTTTGCCTTTGGTGTGTTTCAATCTCTTTGTCTCTGTGGTCTTTGTTCTCCATTATCTTTTGACCAATGGGTTTCTCTAATTCTTTCTGCTTCTCTCCATATTTTACAGCCTCTGGCTGTGTATCTCTACCTCTTCATCTCTTTCTTCTCTCTGTATCTCTGTATCTATCTCTTTGCATCTCTCATGGTCCCTTTCTGCATCTTTCCATCTCTGTCTACATTCCTTGGTGCCGCTTACTGTCTCTGTCTCCCTCTTGCCCTATCTGAGTCTGTCTTACTCCATGTTTCTCAAAAACCTCTATCGGTGTCTCTCACTGTATTTTCACATCTCTTAATGTCTCTTTCTATATCTCTGTGTCTCTCATGGTCTCTGCCTCTCAGACCTTCATCGTGTTGAACAAGGGGAAGTCCATTTTCCGATTCTCAGCCACCCCAGCCCTGTATATGCTGAGTCCCTTCAGTAAGATAAGGCGTGGAGCCATCAAAATTCTCATCCACTCATATCCTTCCCATAATGGGCATGGGGGCACTGGGACTGGAGTTGGAGGGATAGACAGGGAAGGGAGGAGGCTATGGGAAGGTACATCTGTTGAGAGGGACATAGAGAAGGAATCTAGAATGTTGGCTAGTGTTGACTCCTTGTCTTTCCTCCTTATCTCTGTTTACTCTCAAACTTTCCTTAACCCTTCCCCTTCCTAACGCTGTTCAGCTTATTCATCATGATCACCATCCTGGCAAACTGCGTGTTCATGACCATGAGTGACCCCCCACCCTGGTCCAAAAACGTGGAGTAAGTCTCATACATGTGGTTCCTGTACACCTCTCACACATGATCCAAGCACACTTCCCTCTTGGGATACTGTTTCATCTCACCAATACCCCGAGCTCCAGGGGTGTGATAAGAATAGTGCTGTGCAATGGATAGAAAACTGGCCTCAGAGAAAAGAAGACCAGAGTTCAAATTCAACCTCTGAGGCATCCTGGCTGTGTGACTGAGTAGTCGCTTAAACTCTAAGTGTTTTGGACAATTCTTTAAGACTAAAAGTTGCAGAGAAGGATCATTGGTAGAGGGAGTTTGGGATTTGTTTGATTTTTTTAAATGGAGTTCCTCATACCAATAGATTCAGTCCCTCTACTTAACTGGGGGTGGGAGGGGTTAGTGGCATACTTCATTACTGTCACTCTCCTTCCTGGGATGCAGCAGGTTCCCTCTCAAACCTTGGTTTTGTTTTGTTTTGTTTTTTCCAATTAATTATTTATATTTAGTTTGCAACATTCACTTCAATAAGTTTTAAATGTTTTTCCTCTCCCTCCCCAAGATGGCATGCAATCTGATATGGGCTCTACACATATATTCCTATTAAACACATTTTCCTATTAGTCATGTTGCAAATTATAATGAATGGGAGAAAACATGAGAAGAAAAGAAACAAACAAAGCAAAAAAAGAAAGTAGTCTGTTTCCTTCTGAATTCTGATTCCACAGTTCTTTCTCTGGATGTAGATGGAATTTTCCGCCAGGAGTCCTTCGGAATTGTTTTAAGTCCTTGCATTGCTGAGAAGGACCAAGTCTATCAAAATCAGTCATTGCACACTGTGGTTGTCACTGTGTTTAATTAACCCTTGTTCTTAACATACCCTTTGAATCCTGGGAAAGATCCACTCTGATGTTGTCACTCATCCCTCATGGGGACACCTTATTAATATTCCTTAACTTTCACAGCTTCTGTCATCTTCACCCTTCCAGAGACTCACATCTGTTACCACTATCTTCATTGTCTATCCCCTTCCCCTACTCATACACTCACACCTACACCCAATCACCCATAAGCCCACCCCCACCACTCCCTGTACACATATATCCTTATTCTCACCCAAAGTTATAACTAAAAATTTTCATACCCTGGGCAAGAAGCTTGAGCAGGAATGGGTGTGGGGGAGGGGTGGAGGGAAGGTATGTTCACCTGGTATAAGGCTGCCAGAGAAAGAAAGCAGAGGACTTTAGAATGAGGCTGTCACCAGCTAGGGAAAGAGGTATATCCTAGGACAAAGCTGGGGCAAAAATAAAATGTCCAACCTTAGTTTTCTGCTCTTCCCTCATTCTCAGTTTCATCTTTGCTCCCAGGTACACTTTTACAGGAATCTACACCTTTGAGTCCCTTATCAAGATGCTTTCCCGAGGCTTCTGCATTGATGACTTCACATTCCTCCGGGATCCTTGGAACTGGCTAGATTTCAGTGTCATCATGATGGCGTGAGGAGAAGCCTGAGGGGGCAGGAAAAGGGTCCAGAGAGTGTGGGGGAACTCACTTCAGGAAGGTGCTATCTTAGAGAAGTGGGAAAATGGGAATCAAGGGTCCTGAAAAGGATGATTAAGTGATCTTTAAGTATGTGGTAGATCCTGAGAAGTAGATAGTCTTACCCTAACAGACTATGCGTATGGTGTAATGCCGAGAGCCTTGGACTTGGAATCAGAAGATTTGGATTCAAGTCCTAGTTCTTTTATTTACTAGCTGTGTGACCTTGAACACCTAGTTCCTTAACTCCCTTGAGACTCCCTTTCCCCATTTGTAGAATAGGAACAAGAATTTTTGCCTGACCCACCTCACAAGATTGTGAGAAAAGCACTTTATAAAGTGCTTTACAAATATCTCATTGCACAAATCCCAAACCTTCTTTGAAAAGACTAAATAGCATTCTCTCCATCTCCTCTGTCCCCTGTCCTACTGGAGCATTTCTTGGGGTTCACAATAGGGATTCCAGTGTGGGTCCCTCCCACCACCTAGAAAGGGCCTCCAATTCTGACCTCTTCTCCGTAAGAATCCTTTTAATTTGGTAGACATAAAATAGCTGAGTGCCATTTGCTATACCATCCCCATCCTACACCCCCAGACATAAAACTGATGCTTCCTCACCTCCTAAAGCATTGCCCTCTCCTCTTCCTCAGGTACCTGACAGAGTTTGTGGACATGGGTAACATCTCAGCCCTGAGGACCTTCCGTGTGCTTCGAGCCCTGAAGACTATAACAGTCATTCCAGGTATTGAGGGGTGTTCTGGGATGGAGTGGGGTATGAAACTTTTAAACAGTAATAATAAAAAGATGATGATGGCTAACATTTATATGACCCTTTAAGATTTGAGAAGCATTTTACAAATATTATCTTATATTATCCTAACTACTCTGGGAAATAGGTGCTATCATTATCCTCATTTTACAGAAGAAGAAACTAAAGCAACCAGAGGTTAAGTGACATGTCCAGGGTCACACAATATCTAAGACCAGATTTGAATTCAGGACTTCCTGACTCCAGGTTCAGTGATCCACTGTGCTACTTAATTGCCAGAAATACTATCTCATTTTATTCTTACAACAACCCTGGGCGATAGGTGTTTCTATTAGTCCCATTTTACAGATGAGGAAATGGTGAAGTGACTTGTCCAGGGTCACACAGCTAGTAAATATCTGAGACTGGTTTTGAACTCAAGATGTCTTGGCTCTAAGTGCGCTATTCTATCCATTGTGCCACCTAACTGCCTATATTTTTTTGAAAGGGGAGGGCCATCTATTCCTGACACAAACACATCTCTAAGCCTGGACTGACTTCCATCCGATTTTCCATGCCTTAGAGGCATTTGCTCCTCTGCTTTCTCCCCTCACCCCCAGGCTTTTGTCCTCTCTAGAACACTGCAGATCAAATTTTTTTTCCCCAGAGTGAATAAGCTTAAGGTCATAAGAACATAGGTTTCTGTTCATCATAAGGTATTTAGACAAAAATACAGGATAGAAAACATCATCTATGGCCAGAGTGGGAAAGAAAGGAAGCAATATCAGAACCTTTTTATGCCTACAATATTAAATAAAACACAGCGCAAGAATTTCTTATCTTTCCCTTGTAACCCTTGTTCCTAAGCCCATCAGGATGGGACTCTCTCTTTAATGAGGGAGATGAAGGCCCTCATCTTCATCTTCATCAGTAAGAAGTGAATCTTATGCTGATAGGCTTAGGGATAGGGGTTCCACCCGGAGGACACTTCTGTTTTCATTAGGGAGACCAAGCAGACATACACGAGAAACAACTGCAGTGTACTTCCAAAGTAATGTAGTTGACAAGTGCAAAGGAAAGGCAGCATGAAAGAATCCATCACTATAGAAAACGTGAGACCTGGGACCTTAAAAAGGTTGAGAAAGTGGAGACCCATATTGATCAAAGGAACAGAGAAGTTCTTAGAGGCAAAATCAAAGAAACACTCTAACATCAAAGCTAGAAAGGAAGATATATTCTAATATCAAAGCTAGAAAGGGGACAGCTAGGTGGCAAAGTGGATAGAACATCAGGCATGCAGTCAGAAAACTTGAGTTGAAATCTGGTCTTAGACACTTGACTTTAAAGTCAACCTACCTTGACTTTAAAATGGTGATCATGGTAAGTATATTACCTTCCTTAAGGTTTATAGTGAAGAAATTTTTTTATAAATGTGAGATATCTAGTTCAGCCATCTCATTCTACAAAGAAGGAAGCTGAGGTCTAGAAAGGGCATGCAACTTATCTTGAATCACACAGCTAGTCAGCATCAGAGGCAGGATCATACCTCAGTCAAGGGCTCTTTCCTATACCACACAACTTACTGTATGTATGGTTATGTAGGTTTTGTTAAAGAGGCTGTTGAGGCATGTTGCCCATGTAAGACTGAACAAGAGGAAATGAGCTTCTGTAAGAACTAAGATTCTGGTCTGATAGATCATGGATCATTGCAATGTGCACTCAAGGGAAGTTGTGGAGGTGTTCTCTCTCTCTCTCTCTCTCTCTCTCTCAATGTTCAAAAATAGACAATTGTCTGTGAGTATAAAGCCAGGGGACAACACAAATTATCTTTCAAGATCAATCAATTACTTGATTAATCCAAGAAGTCTGGGAAGTAGAGTGGAAAGAGCTCTGGTTTGCAGTAGGATGACTCAAGTTCTAGTTTTCTTTCTGGTACTTATGTAGTGATTTCATATAAGTCATTTCATTTCAATTTCCTCATCTATAAAATGTTGGGGTTGGACTAGATAACTTTTTTATTCCAACCCAACAAAATTTATGAAGTTACCATTTGGTTTGAAGTACTATGCTAAGAAATGAAGATACTTGGACATGAATTATAAGTCAAGCTGTTCTGAAGAAGCCCACATTTTACTTGGGGAATAAAACCATCTCTAGATCTAAATGTATAAATCTATGATTCTATATTTAAGGAGAGAAAAAAAGAAAGAAAGAAAGAAAGAAAGAAAGAAAGAAAGAAAGAAAGAAAGAAAGAAAGAAAGAAAGAAAGAAAGAAAGAAAGAAAGAAAGAAAGAAAGAAAGAAAGAAAAGAAAAGGAGGAAAGAAGCAATCAAGGAAAGAAGGAAAGGAAGAAAGGAAAAGAAGGAAGGATTTCTTAAGCAGTCTTATGTGTCAGGCACTGTACTAAGTGCTTTACAAATATTAGCTCATTTGATCTTAACAACAGTTGTGGATGGGAGCTGCTATTATCTCTATTTTATGGTTGAAGAGCCACTGAGTGTCTATATATATATGTTGACAAGCAGAGAATAAGTCAAGGTGGCATTTAATCAAGTATAAAAAATATGACAGTGTCTAGGAGGCTGGATCTGAAGTCGATCAGTCAACAAACATTTATTAAGCACCTACTGTGTGCTAAGCAATAGGGATTCAAAGAAAGGCTAAAATAGTTCCTGTCCCCAAGAAGCAGTAGGGTGGCACAATGGACATAGAGCCAGGAGGTTCTGAGTTCAAAATCAGTCTCAGACACTTCCTAGCAGTGTGACTCTGGAGAAGAGACAACATGCAAATAATTATGGATGAATAAGGTATGAATAAGGTGGAAATGGAAGGTCATGAGAGCAAAATCAGGAAGACTTTGGGTTTAAATCCCACCTCAAGTAACCCTTGACAAGTCACTTAAATCTCTGATTTTCCTTTCTTCCCTCATCTGTAAAATGGATGTAATAATACCTCCTATCTTCCAGTGCTATGGTAAAGATAAAATGAGATTATGCATGAAAGTATTTTAAAGTATGGTATAAATGTGAAATGTTCTTATGAGAGAACATAGCTTCCCTAAAGTCTAAGAATCTATGAGAAGTAGAACCAAGGACATACAAAACTAGGAAGTAATTGGAGTAGGCTAGAGCTCCTCTAGGGAGGCTTCATGAAGACAGTAAGTCTTTAAGGTGGGTCTTGAGAGAAGTGACTGATGTGCAGAACAGGAGTCAGGGCATGAAATGGTGAGTCCAATAACAGGGGAGGAAAGCTATTACCAGATGCATGCCCACCATCACTGCCATCTTCTTGTCTAGGACTGAAGACAATTGTAGGGGCACTGATTCAGTCGGTGAAGAAGCTGTCGGATGTGATGATTCTCACGGTCTTTTGCCTGAGTGTCTTTGCCTTAGTTGGGCTGCAGCTCTTCATGGGGAATCTGAGGCAAAAATGTGTGAAATGGCCACCCCCAATTGGGGACTTTAATGAGACTTGGTATGACAACGGGACAGTGTTGTTAAGCAATGAGACAGGTTTTGGTAACGACACGGGATACAGCAACTTTACCTTTGACTGGGATGCCTACATCAGTGATGAAGGTAAGAAGGACTAGTCCCCTAGAACTGTAATTATGGATTTTTTGTGCCCAGGACAAGTGACCAAAAAGAAGGAACCCTAACCTGGGATGTAAGGAAGGGGACTGGCTGGAAAGGGTAGAGGAAGCGGAGACAGAAACCTCAGAGCATGGACTTCAGGATGCTGTTGAAGTTGGACTAGGATAAAGAGGTAGAAATAGCACAGGATAGGGAAAAGGGGGGAAAGCAACTCATGTCAGTGCTCCAAAGAATTCCAAGTGATGTCAGTGCCCCTCAAATTAAATGCCCTAGGACAAAGTTCCAATTGCCCTATACTAGTTATATTTCTGTTGGCCTCCCACCTTCAGGGAAGTCCTTTTCTCCTCACCTCTGAGCACCTAGCTCTCTCTGTTTATCTGAAATCTGTACAGATACCCACTCACGGATAGCACTAGCATCCTGTCTTCCCAGGCAGAGAAAAATAAAGAGAGACAGAAAGAGATCTGTATATTACATATAGATATTATCTGTATACATGTAACATATATTATGTATATTTGTATGTATGCATATTATATATCCTTCTATGTGTACAAGTATGTATATATATATATATATGTATAGATGCAGTTGATTCTCATTATTTACAGATTCCATATATGAAATTTTGTCTACTTGATAAAATTTATTTTTAACCCCCAAATCCATACTCAGGATGCTTTCTTGGTTATTTGTGCACATGAGAAGAGCAGCAAAAAATTTGAATCATCCAATGAGAATGTTCCCAGCTAAGATTCTTTTCAAAGTCTATTTATTGCCATGTTTTTCTACATTTTCATGCCTTTTTTTTGGTGATTTCACTGTTTAAAAAGGTTCCCGAGCATAGTGCTGAAGCACTGTCTAGAGTCCCTAAGTTCAAAAGGCTGCGATATGTTTTATGGAGAGAACACATGCATTTGGGCATGAGTCATAGTGCTATCAGTCGTGAGTTCAGTGTTAATGAATCAACAATATGGTATGTCCAGAAAAAGGAAGAGGAAATTTGTCAATCTGTATATGAGACCACTCCAAAAAGTGCTAAAGTAAATGTTGTGACCAGAGGCTTATAGGAACTTAACCCTTTATTTCCCCTAGGACCAATGGTTCAGTATTTGCTAATTTAGTGTTCAAGATGGCTTTATAGAACATAACTACCATGAATGATGAAAGTTGAACATACATACTTCTCTCCAGAATCACAGAAACAGTGTCTCACCTGCTTTGTGTTTCTCTAGCCACATTGGCCTCTGAGTTTCTGTCCCTTTGGAGACTCAGACTGAGACAGGGGCCTGAAGATGGGGCAGCAGGAATACAAAGGACAGTCAGAGTGGCCCACTTGGGTGGGGAAGAGGGAATATGAGCATGTATGTATGTAATATATTGATGCATGTTTGTATATACACATATCCCAAAAACATGTTTGTATTCATGACATGCCTCCTCCATGACCTGTGATGCCCCTCACCCCCAACAAAGGGAACTACTATTTCTTGGATGGTGCCCTTGATGCCCTGCTCTGTGGGAACAGTAGTGATGCTGGGTGAGTGATACCAGGAGGAAGGAAGAATTTACCACCAGGGACTGGAGATATTGAGTTACAAGGGATGGGGAAAGCTAGGGGAGGAAGAGATCTGTCAAAGAAAGAGGGGCTGGTTGGGAATGGACACTTGGGATGGGGCTATGGAAACCAAGACATGTAGAGAAAGGGGAAAATGATCTAGCTGGTACATGGATGCCTGAAGGTAGAGGAGGTAGAGGAGGACCGCTATCCCGCTGGGATAGCCCCCAGCTTCCTTCCACATTGGAGCTCAGATCCATCTCGCCTGAGAACCTAGGTGGCTCCTCTCCACATCCTTTCTCTGGGGATCTTTGCCAGCCAGAAGCTCAAGCTCTTGCTTCTCTCCCAAGTCCAAGTACAAAGACACTAGGAAGAGTCTTAATCCATCTTCTCCCTTCCTCCATGCCCCAATTCAGGGATTCCAAGACTACAAGCCCTTCAGTACTTAGAAAAGGCTATATAGGCATGAAAGGCTGGAAGAAGCTACATCCAGCCTCCATACACACACACTCTGTTAACCTCCTTCCTTCCCTTCCAGGCACTGTCCTGAGGGTTACGAGTGCATGAAGGCAGGCAGGAATCCCAACTATGGCTACACCAGTTATGACACCTTCAGCTGGGCCTTCCTCGCCCTCTTCCGACTCATGACACAAGACTATTGGGAGAACCTCTTCCAGTTGGTATGCCCTGCCCCAAGGACCCCAACACCACTCTTCTCTTAGGATTCTGGTTTTATAGAACTCAGAGTAAGAAGGGCCCTGAGAGGTCATCTAGTCTAGCCCACACCTAAACATCAAGCCTATTTACAGCATCCCCAACCTTCAGAGATGGAGACCACACTCCTTGTAAAATTAGCTCCTTTCCACTCTCATTTTAATTTTAAATTTTAAGAAGCTTTCCCCTTATATCTAGCAGAAATATGCCTTATTGCAGCTTCCATTGTATTCATACTTAATTCTGACCTCTGAAGTCTAGAAAAAACAAGTCTAATCTGTTTTCCAGATGGTTTCTTCCTACTCTTACTCCCTTCCTGGGGACCTCCTATCTCTTCTCCTTCTTAGCTCTCCTATGACCCACATTCATGGTTTTCTTTCCAGTTTTTCTAGATCCTGGTCCCCCACAATTACCTTTTACTACTCTTCTCCTTCCCTTGTCCCAGGGAATTTGGAGGGGGTGGGGCATTGAAGGGACTCTAGAGTAACATTGATGGAAGGAGGAAACAGAAGAAGACCACAATGTGTGTATGTGTGGGTATACGTGTGTGTATACATACATATACACCTTCACACATACACATATATGAGCTGCTCTGAGTTGTTAATGCTCTTGAGAAATAGGGCAGGGCTAGTCCACATTTTAGAAAGGAGAGTGTAGATCTTTGGAGGCTGACCGGGCTCTGCGTGAAGGGCCACAGGGTCACAAATTCAGATCTGGAATGAATCACAGAGTTCCAAATCTCTCATTTTGAAATGAGGGATGGAGGCTTAGTTAAGTGAGTTTCCCAGGGACACAAAGCCCGGATGTATCAAAGGCAGGACTTCAACCCAAGTGTTCTTACCCCTGGGGCAAGATATCTATCCACTAAGCTGATCTGTTCCTTCTCTGCCTCCCTTCCAGGACTGTGCTGCAAGCCCCTTAAAGGAAGGATCTCTCCTCCTCAGGGTCTTTGGTTACACAGATGTTCGGTGTTATTATTTATTTCATAGTTTTAAAATATAATTTCAATAGCTTTTAAATGATTTTTAATAGTTTAATAGTTTTATTATTTGTTGGGAGTGATGGGAGCAGTAGGCAGGGGAAAGGTACAATTGGTTAGCAAGGAAGAAGTCAAGTATGGTTCTCCCTTTCACACTTCAATTTTCCCCATCGCAGTTATGATATATTGCAGGTTGGCATAAAAAATTAAATAGCAATTTTGGGGGAGTTTTGCAGAAGCCATAAATGACACATGAAGGCCAGCAGACAACACAAAAAAGTTTTAGAAACTTAGAAATACATAAAATGTATGCATAGTATCATGAAATATATTTTATTTATAGTTTTCATTTATATTTATTTATAAATGTATTTACTACATATACTTATGTAATATAAAATATAATATACTTATTTATAGTATAACATATTTTATCTTTTAAACTCTAATAATTCAGATTTCTCTGGTACTGAAGCAAGGGCCAAAAAAATTTTATGTCCCGGAGATATTACCCCTAACCCCAAATAATTTGGAAGGATAACTACAGTCTCCTTGAGTCTGATCTATAAAACAGGGATAGAAATGATTGCATTCACCTCACAGAGTTGTGGGTCTCAAATGAGATAATGCCTTAAAGCACTTAGTAAATTTTAAAGGATTATCTAAGCATCCATTCCTCTGGCTGTGTTCCACAGTTAGCTAGGTGGTACAAGGAAGGAGTGAGCCCTGCGCCTGCAATCAGGGGGTCTACCCACTCCCTGTGAAGCACAAGCAGAAGAATAGATGTTTCAATAGTGCTTTTGAATGCATAAAATGCTTTGGGAAGAACTTTAGGAAGCTTAGAAGGACCTGAGTTCCAATCTAGCCTCAGTCATTCAGTAGCAGTGTGAGTCTGGGTAAGTCATTTAACCTCTGTGTGTCTCCATTTCCTCATCTATAAAGGAGGAATAATAACAGCTCCTACCTCCTGGGATGGTTGTGAGGATCAAATGAGGTAGCAAACTTTAAAGCACTAAATAAATTATTAGGATTACTAACTGCTATTATTAATATGACAAGGTGACACAAGGAAAATCTGCAGCCCAGGGTAAATTCCCCTCTGGCAAATTTAGGGAAGGGTATAAAAAGTCACCCAGAAAAATGAAAAAGAACAAGCTTGACCCCAAAGAAGAGAGATGAAGACACCCTCCACTACTTTACAGAGGTGGGGTGGGGGAAGGGGATCTCATGGGTGCAGAACATGGCATAGATAATGTCAGGGGGCTGTGTTTGTTTTGTTTTCTTTTTGCAATGTATTGATCTGCTCTGGTCATTTTCTTCTTTTCTTTGTCTTTTTTTTTAATTCTTTGTTATAGGGATAGCTCTCTGGGAGGGAGAGGGAAAAGGAGGAATATGACAGGAAATATAGTTGATAGAGAAAATTAGAATCTACTTTATGAAAAGGAAAAGAATGAAACAGGATGAGCAGGCACAGCAGAGGGCATTCCCCACGTAGAGGAGGTCCCAGGCTCTCTGTGGTGTTGCTGTCGACATTGCCCTTTTACCATTATTGGGTGAGTGAGGCCATGCTCAGAGGGGGAGTCACAGGACATCCCCCTTCCTCCCCAATTCCCGCAGACCCTCCGGGCAGCTGGCAAGACCTACATGATCTTCTTCGTAGTCATTATCTTCCTGGGCTCCTTCTATCTTATCAACCTCATCCTGGCGGTGGTGGCAATGGCCTATGCAGAGCAGAATGATGCCACCCTGGCAGAAGAGCAAGAAAAGGAGGAGGAATTCCAGCAGATGCTGGAGAAACTCAAGAAGCACCAGGAGGAGCAAGAGAAACTGGTCAGCATTTGGTCTGGGGGCTAGACCTGGGGCTGGGGGCTAGACCTGGTGCTGGGTCCTGACCCCCTGGGTCGACATGTCCTCTTGGGTGGGATGGTGAAGAAGGAGGTACGGGGTTTGGGGAAGGGAGGGTAAAAGACATCAGACAGAGAGAAAGAGAAAGAGTAGAGGGACCTGACCCTAGATATTACAGAGGAAATGGAGTGGTGTTGGTTCTAGGTAAGGAGATCCCTGAACTAGACTCAGGAAGCCTTGGGTCTTAGATTTGGCTTTCTGAAGCCCTCCCTTACCACAGTCCAATTCAATTGCATGATGGCATCATGTTCCTGATGTCATGGGCCTCTTCAAGAAGGAAGGACAAACCACACACACACACACACACACACACACACACACACACACACACACAATTAATTGACCATATGACCTGGGTAAGTCTTTTCCCTTCTCTTGTTCTCCTTTAAGTAATGGTATTAAGCTAGATGAAGAGTTATAAACTTGGGGTCCCTAAACTTGTTTTTTCAAAAATATTTTGATATTTCTATTTCAATGTAATTGGTTTCTTTGGTTATTTTATAGATTTTATTTTGTATAGTTAAAACATTCTTCAGAGAAGAGACCAATGGCCTTACCAAGCTAATTTGAAAAAAAAAATAAGAATCCCAAGGTTAAATGATCTGAGGTCTCTTCCAGCTCTGACATTCTGACATCTATATATTGATCTCTAGGCCAGTCTTGGTCAAAAAGGCCCAAAGATGCATCTCATTAGAGAATGTGATTGTGCCTAGTATCGTTAGACAAATTATTAGGAAAAGCAAGGTTTTAGTGTTGTGTGGTCTGTGGAGGATGAGCTGGCTTAAATATCACCCTTGTGATGTCATCCGTCCTCTTTGAGAATGAAGAACCAACAGCAACCCACAAAGAGAAGAAACAGGAGGGAAAGCAGAGTGGAATCTGCTAAGATTCATAGATTTGAGTCGAGGCCATCCTCCTTTCATCCATCCAAAATCACGCTGATTTTCAAGATACAGGGTTTGACTATTCCACATGGTTTGGAGTAACCTGAAGTTGGGGCTCCCTTCTTTTGTCATCTTTCTGCTCATGCCTAAGCTAAGGAGAGAGTGAGTTCCAGGAAACAGAACATGGTTCATAGTTTAAGGGAAGACCTCACCGAATTTCTCCTTGGTGATCTATAGGCTCAAGCAGCCCTGGAGAGTGGTGAGGGAGATGGGGACCAGATGCAGGGGAAGGATTGCAATGGCCGCCTGGATACAGAAGAGGTATGATCTGTCCTGTAATGTAACCTGTCTCTTCAGGCTGGGGTCAGGTCAGGAGGTGTTCAGCTTTGGATGGAAGATATAAAGGCAGAGGGGAGGGAAGACAGCTGCAACATTGGCCTCCTTATCTCATATTGTGTATATGAGTTGGGGGTGGGGGAGTAACCCTATTATTCAAAAGTGCCAGAGCTATTAATTCATACCTTGCTCATCTCATGCAACAATTATTCTGTTTGCTACACGATCACCCGTTTAGTTCAAAGAGGATCTGAGGAATTCCCCTTCCTGACACACACCCCTGGCACTCTAGTCTGATCCCCAGGCCTGGTGTTCAGTCTATTAAAATCCTCAGTTGGGTTCTGTGTGGAAGCAGGTGGCTATGGTAGCAGATGAGAGGACTCCCTACAACTCTTCCTCCATCTCTGGCTGTAGCTCATCTGTGCCTTCCGGCCCTTCTAACTCAACTCTTCTCTTTCTGTAGTCCCAAAGAAGACCCTCCCAGAACCCCCAAAGACAAAGCTGCAGCATGGATAGTGCCATCTCCGATGCCATGGAAGGTGAAGGGCTCATATTTTGGGACATGCTTGATAACCCCTGGTCCCCTCTTCGTCTTCCTAGGGCCCATTGCCATGTGATTGGCCTGAGTAGTTTTGGCTTCAGGGCAGGTCAGCAAAGAAGGGCCAGGCCAAGTTGGACTTTTAGGACAACCGTAACCTAATATTGGAGCTGAAGAAATGACTGTGATAAATATAGTCACAGCTTAGTTGGACCCAGCACTGGCCACAGGGCCCAGCAGCTCTGGGGGCCACTGGCTTCCGGGCAGGAATGGGGGAGGGGAGGTGACAAGGGGATGGGGAAGGACAGTCTAATAATACTAACCAGGAAGGACCACATTTCCGGAAACCAGAAACCTCTATCCCCAGGAATTCCAGGGCAAGGGGCAAAAGTAGATCCCTCCAAGCGCCATACTTCTCCATCCACAAACCCAAACAGGAAGTTAGATGGAAAAGTCATTACCTACCCCAGCCTGGGCTCAGAGGAAGAATGAGGACTACACAATGAAACAGGTGGATGAATGGGTAGACTTGCGCAGGACCAGCATAGGATCAGTATTGACCCCTTCCATCTAGGTTAGGTTGTGTGGAGGAGAGACAGGGAACAAAATGACATCATTCTTTATGATCTCTCTATGGCTTATTCTGCCATCCTCCTCCCCTCCAGTTTCTCTGGGAAAAATCATAATCCAACAATGTAGTTCTCTTTTAGAGGGCAAGGGTTCTTGGCCTTTTTGTATGAGTGTGTGTGTGTGTGTGTGTGTGTGTGTGTGTGTGTGAGTGTGGTCTGGTGAAGCTGATGGACCCCTTCTCAGAGTAATGTATTTAAATGCATAAAACAAAATAAGTAGGATTACCAATGAAACCAAGTATTTGAAATTTAGGGGAAAAAATCCATAGATCCTAGGTTAAGAACCTTATAAATAGTTTCTGTTTCTGCAAACAACCTCAGACTTTCAATGAATATTTAAATATAGAATATTTATTCAAAATAGTAATGATTAGAGAAGAACCTGATATCCCCATTCAGTCGAATTCAATTTAATAAAGTTTTATTCAACACTTACTATGGCATCAGACATTGTGTCAGACAGTCAAAAAAAAGGAGTAACACCTTCCCACAGTAGGGCACATTATCCTCATTTCAGTTGGTTTTTTTGTTTTGTATTGTTAGACCCATTCCTCTGCTCTAGAATGGTGAGATTGCAATTCCTCAAAATTCACCATTCAAAGATTTTGACAATAAACCCACATACTTCTTCAATATTTCCTCAGTGAAACCAGGATCTCATTGATGTGGACACTCTTTCCAATAATATAGTTCTCAACTCATCCATATCTTGTAGTCTGATGTGCTTCTTGTCCATGTTTCCCCATAGATCCCCTAGCTTCAACATGCAAATTTACTGGAGCATTTCCTAGTAAGTGCAGCAGTTGGTCTGTCTTATCTCTGTAGCTTCACTCTATGCCTGATTGGTCCAACTTCTTTTCTAAAGTACATAAGTTTGCTGAATAGCATTTTTGTCCAATTACACACATAGTTTTCAACATTCATTTTTGTAAAATTTTGAGTTCCAAATTTTCCTCCCTCCTCCCTTGCTCTCCCTCCTCCCCAATCTGATATGTTATATCAGGTTATATATGTACAATATATATGTTAGTTATACATGTACAATCATGTTAGACATATAAAGTAATAGGTTTGGAAAAGCATGCAGGTTCGGAAGGAAGGAAGGAAGGAAGGAAGGAAGGAAGGAAGGAAAGAAGGAAGAGAGGGAGGAAGGAAGAAAGAAGAAAGAAAAGAATAAAGAAAAAGAAAGGGAGGAATAATCAAATCTGTGCATTAAGAAGATTAATCTAGCAATGGTACCTAAGATAGATTGGAAGGGAAAAGATGAAATAAAAAGACCTTCTCGGAAATTATTCCATTAGTAGAAGTGTGAACTAGTGGTTAGCAAAATGAATGACAAGAGAGGGACTCAGCTAGTGGCTGGAAGAATGGTGAAGACATTGGTGAAAATTGTGAAGTCAGGAGGAGGAGCCAGTTTCAGGAAGATGATCCATCAGGATATCATGAATTAAGATGGCATCCGGGCAGTGTCAAGAAGGTAGTTGGAAATGTAAGTGGACATGTCATATCCACCCCAGAGTGCTTCTTAAAACTGTAAGTCCCAACCCCATATGGCGCCTTGACCCACAGTCTAAGAAGTGCTGAAGGAGTCACAAGTGGAAAAAATTTAAGAACAAGGTTACCCTTATCCACTGTCTACTTGAAGCTTTAAGACTTCATAACAATAATTTGATTTATCAAAAAATAAATACCTATATCCCAATGGAGAGTGAGGTTTTCTGACGTTAAAAATGTGTGGGCATTTGTAAAAAGTTATAATATGTATATCCCTCATTACACTCTCCTGTGGGCCACACCACCTCTAGGTCAGTGGGACAAGAAAGGAGCATGGGGAATATTTGGTAAACAATTATATTATCCTATTGATATTTTTATGCGCATAAGTATGACAAATTCTGGAATTTATTTCCTTTCATACTGAATGGCGGCATGGGAAGGTTTACTGAAAATTAAGATGTATTGGGACCAAAAATGTTGGGGACCCTTGTCCTAGGTGCTAGTGATCTCATCTACTCCTAGTCCAGGTTATACTCCTCCCCAATCTCCTTTCCCTAATTCCCAGATCTAGGTGACTGCGAAGGATTTCCTGAAGCCAAGTCTTGTTGCCTTTTGACATGTGGTTCTAAAGTCTTCCTCCTTTACCCTGGGTGGAGGGGAGATAGGAGAGAACACTTCCTTTTCTATTATTGTGTCCACTCACAAGGAGAATGGAAGTCTCTCCAAATATCTTCTGGAAGAACCTAGCTATGCCAGCTCCTGGTTCCTCTTCATGGGCAGAGTTTCACCCTATCTCCAGTTGATTCGAAAATGTGGAGGAATAGTGAGCCTAAAAGACCTTGAGCTTTCTTCTTCCTATCCCCTACCCCCAGAGTTGGAGGAGGCCCATCAGAAGTGCCCACCATGGTGGTACAAGTGTGCCCATACATTGTTGGTGTGGAATTGCTGTGCTCCATGGGTGAAGCTAAAGAAGATTTTACTCCTGATTGTCACGGACCCCTTTGTGGACCTGGGCATCACCATCTGCATTGTGCTCAACACAGTCTTCATGGCCATGGAGCATTACCCCATGACTCCCCAGTTTGAGCATGTGCTCACTGTGGGAAACCTGGTACAGAGGGGGATAAGGGGATGGAAGGATTTCTATGGAGAAAGGGAACAGAAGGATGGGTGGATGTGGTGAATTTTTGAGTGTATGTAGGAGAGCATTGCGGGGAGGTCTGTGGGTGAATAGAAGGATGAATGAATAAATGAATGAAAGAATAGCAAAGCATTCAGTAAGTGCTCATTATGAGCAAAGCACTGTGTTAAATGTTGGGGGTACAAATAAAAAAGCAAGATAGTTCCTTTTCTCAAGGAGTGCCCATTCTAAATGAGAGAAGGTTAAACCAGATGGCTTCTGAATCTAGCTCTGAATCTATGATCTTTAATGGGGGGCTTACCCATAGAAAAATTTTTAGCTGCAAGTCAGATGGAAAGACCAAGTGGTCCTTAGGGTGCAGATGGCAAGACCTTTTATTTAGAGTCATTTCCACTGAGAAATCCATATCTGCTCCTGATGAGGAATCATTTGACAATGCTGAGGATTGTAGTGGTGAGAACTTTTTTTTACTGGGTTTTCAGAAAGTGTATCCCCCTTAAGTGGTATAGCTAAGTAACACAGTGGATACTGGAGTCAGAAAGGCTCATCTTTCTGAGTTCGAATCTGGCTTCAGACACTTACTAGCTGGGTGACCCTGGGCAAGTCACTTCACTCTGTTTGCCTCAGTTTCCTCATCTGTAAAATGAACTGGAGGAGGAAATGGCAAACCACTCCAGTATCTTTGCCAAGAAACCCCCAAGTAAGGTCAAAAAGAGTCATCTGACAGAAATGACTGAACAGCAACAACCCTTCTTAGGAGATGGAGAAGGAGTACCTGAAGAAGGAGTTTCTAGGCCAGTCTCCATGTCTTCTCTGGAGGAAGGCTACAGGGGTCTGGCTTTAAGCAGAGCTGGGATGAGCGGACAAGGTGGGAGGGAGTTTCTATTCCCTAGACTCTTGAGTTCACTTGCCCATTACTGGCATGTGTAGTAGAGATGGCTTTGCTTTCTATCATCCCTATGGGTGGTCATATGGATCTTGGACAAAGTCACTTCTTCTAGGACTTCAGTTTCTTCATCTCTAAAGTGAGGGGGTTAGATTGACTAGATGATTTCTGAGGTACTTTCTAGCTCTGAACCTCCAAGCTACCTCTGAAGGTGTCTGGAGGATGTCTGTGATTGTCCAGATGATGGTATGAGCATGTGGATGTCTGTGGGAATATCCTGAGAAAGTATCTGGAGGTATATATAGCCACATGTGAAGGTTCTTGCAGATATGTGGGCAACCTAAGTCACTGAGAGTACAATGGATCTTTGTTGCTAGCCTGTCTTAGAGAAGGGGATCCATGTTCCAGCATCCTGGTCCCTTCCTGGAACGGGATACAGAGGACAAATGATACACAGCGTGACTATGGAACATACAGATTCCCAGAATGAGGCACATGAGGGCCTAGGAATGATTGGGCTCCAGTGTCTCCTCTTTTTCCACTCTCTGGTCCTAAGGTTTCCAGGCTTGCCTGCCTGCCTGCCAGCCTGCCCCAATTTCCCTTCCCCACTCTCCCTCTCTATTGTTGACATGCACTGATCTCTGTGCTTATCCCCTCACCATTAGAAGCATTAGCACCTCATTCCCAGCCCTTGCTGGGAGCCAGGCCCAGACAAAGGGAAGCTGAGCCTACCCTGGTCCTTGCTTTAGCTCCTACCACAATGGATTTGGGGAGGGATGGGTCCTGAAAAACTTCCTATGTGGGGAGGCCAGAGATACCAAGAAAGAATGGGAATTGGGCCTAGACCGAGAGTAAAACCCTAGAGATAAGGGCCTCATGGGTGAGAGCTGGGGTATAGATGGAAGGACAAGCAGGGGCACTGGGACGGGCAAAGGGGTCCTGAGGAATTTCCATCCAGAAACACAGGATCAGGTCTGGAAGCGGGTTTTCCCTTTCATTAAGCCACACAGCTGCTCTAGGGTATGTTCCCCTGACCGGTCCCTGGACCTTTGCTGTTTTCTGTGGTCTGGGCACCTGCTGTGCCCAAAGATGACCTCCAAGAGAGGACGTCAGCATATGCCTGAGGCAGGTGGGGAACGAGCCCCTTCTGAGGGCATGTCTGTGTCCAAGGGTTAGGGCTTGAGCCCTCTCCCCACTATGGCTCAAATAGGTCCTCTCCCCCTAAACAGCTCAAATCCCAGGATGAAATCTGGATTAGGCATCTAACTGACACCCACAGGGACCAGGCCACCTGGTCCCCTAATAAAAGGATTTGTTCTATAAAACTTGGACTCAGTCAAAGGTCCTCACTCAATGACCTAGAAGGCCACATGTGACCTTGAGGCCACAGGTTCCACTCCCCTGCACCAGGGCTTTTGAAAAGGGTGAGTCCCATTTCCCTCATCTATGTCCCACTCCGCCCTAGAGGGAACCCTCTCCCCAACATATCTCCCAAATTCCACCCTGGGCACACAGTCAGCAGCACCTGAAGTTTAATCAGGAAAAGAATTCTTTGGGTCCATACCAGATTTTCTTTGTGTACTTTGCACATAATGAGTGCTTAATCAGTGCTTGTTGATTTTGGCGCAGGCAGGTGCAGAAGAGCCAGGGTGCAGAGGCCTCTGGGGCTGTTTCCATCGCTGTTGTGTTGTCACTGTTTCTTTCTAAGTCCAGGGAATAGATTGCTGCTGAGGCTCACACCTAGGGTTCCCTTCTCTGATGCCCTGCTGTTCTCTAGAAACTGTAAGGAGGGGGAAAGGGAAAGAAAGGGAATAAGCATTTATACAGCACCTACTGTGTGCCAGATACTGTGATACGTACTATACAAATATTATCCTATTTGATCCTTGCACTCCTGGGAGGCAGGTGCTATTACTATTCCCATTTTACAGTTGAGGAAACTGAGGCAGACAAAAGTTAAGTGATTTGCCCAGGGTCACACACAGTTGGTAAATGTCTGAGACAGGATTTGAACTCAGTTTTTTTTCTGATTCCAAGCTCAATGCATCATCAGTTACTGATGTGCACAGCTCTGCCTTCTTGACCTGAGGCTGTAAGGGGAGAATTCCAAGAGAGTAGGCTTGGAAGGGGGATTCCCGGCAACCATTTTATGCACTTGGGAGGGAAGGGTTCATTCTGTGAATGACGGGGAAGAGATTAGGATTCAGTGGTGACTGATTATTCTCCCCAGGTCTTCACAGGCATCTTCACCGCAGAGATGGTGCTGAAGTTGATTGCAATGGATCCCTACGAGTACTTCCAGCAGGGCTGGAACATCTTTGACAGTTTTATTGTCACCCTAAGCCTGGTGGAGCTGGGGCTGGCCAACGTGCAAGGGCTCTCTGTGCTTCGATCCTTCCGCTTGGTACGTGCCTAGCCTAAGGGCCCCCAGCAGTCCCCTTTCCTCGTTACACTGGGGATCCCTGGGGTTGAGAATCATGTCTTCTTTCTTGGACTGGAAGCTCCCTGAAGGCAGGCACTATGTCTCCTACATCAGGCTAAGTGCTCCCTAAGATCTGGGACAGCAACTCCCCCATTGTACTGGGAACACCTAATGTTGGTAGTCATGACTCCCGTATTGGCCTGGGAGCTTCCTGAGGGCAGGGATTATGTCTCACCCGGTAGGATGATGAACCCTACAAAAGCTGGCACAATGTCTCCCCCATCCCCAGCATCATCATTTTCACATAGCCACGCTAATTTTTAAACTCCAGGTGGCTCAATGGACAGCGTGCTGGTCCTGGAATCAGAAAGACTGATCTCCATGTGTTCAAATCCAACCTGAGACACTTACTGGCTGTGTGGCCCTTGGCAAGTCATTTAACTCTATTTGCCTCAGTTTTCTCATTTATAAAATGAACTGGAGAAGGGGGCCTTCTCTGCCAAAAAGACCTCAAATGGAGTCATGAAGATTCAGACCTAACTGGAAAATGACTCAACAACTTCTCTATCCATTGTGCCACCTGACTGCCTAATGAACACAGCACTGTAGTAAACCCAAGGGAAACTACAATAACTATAACACACTGCCTGCCCATATAGAACTTAAAATCTAGCATGGGGCATATGATACAAATATTCAATACTGTGTGATATATAATTATATAAGTATATAATAACTATAGTGATAAATAAAATATGATAAGACCACAAAGAAGTCCAAAGTCTTATTGGAGGTCAGATTATTTCCGAACAGGAGGGAGAATCAAGGCAGGCTTTCTGAAAGAGGTATCATTTGAGATGGGTCTTGAGGGATGGATAAGATTTCAAAAGTTAAAAACAAACTACTCTTGGGATTGAAATTGGTATAAGCAAAGACAATAGAGACGGAAGGTACATTGTCCCATCTCGTTGTCTACACAGATTCCCAAGTAATAGTAAGTATTCTAGTATGGATGGAGTATAGCACACATGGAAGAGAGAAATGTGAAATAAGATTGAAAAAGTGGCTAGACAAAAGTCTTTGATGCTAGCTTGAGAAGTCTGAATTTTATTTAGTAGGCAATAGGGAAAAACTGGAAGGGTTTTGAACATGGGGCTAACATGATCAGATATATCATTATGGAAGATTGGAGAAGAAAGAACCTGTAGAACCTGCTAATCACAGTCAGAAGCTGGTCAGGAAGCCATTTTCTAGGGCAATGGCTATGGGAATCAAAAAGAAAGGGACAGATTAAAGTGATATTATAAGAGACAGAATCGACTGGACTTGGTAACTGGACATAGATTGTGAATTCATCAAGGGCAGGGACTGTCTTTTGCTTTTCTTTGTATCCCAAGCCTTTAGCACAGTGCCTGCACCTAGCAGACACTTAATAAATGTTCATGTAAATAATAATAATATTAATAGTTAATAACAAATGTTAATGTAAATAATGTTAATTGACTGACTGACATAGGACTTGAAAGAGAGGGAGGAGTTAAGGACAACAATGAGATTTAAATCTAGGTGAGTTATGGTGCCATTGGAAGAAATAAGAGAATCAGGGTCCATCTGGAGTGGAAAGATGGTAATTTCTGTTATGAGCATGCTGAGTTTGAGGATTTATCAGATTGAAATCCAAATTCTTGGGACATAGAACTTGTATAAACTTGATAACAGGCAGGTAGGTAATGAAATGGATAGGACATAGGGCCTGGCATCAGGAAGACTCCTCTTCCTGAGTTCAAATCAAGCCTCAGACACTTACTAGCTGTGTGACCTGGGGCAATATCATTTGCCTTAATTTCCTCCTTTGTAAAATGAGCTAGAGAAGGAAACGGCAAACTACTCCAAGGTCTTTGCCAAGCAAACCCCAAATAGGGTCACTAAGAGTAGGACATAACTGAAATAGCTGGGTAATCATTCAATCTCTTTGGACCTTGGTTTCCTTTTCCATAAAAAAAAAAGGGACTGGATTATATTATCTTTAAGGTCCCATCCAGTTTAAATCCTAGGATAACAGGACTTGAACTTAGATCCCTTTGACCCTTCTCCTACCCCATCTTGATACTCTTTCCCACTCCCATCAGGATAAGAATTCCCAGGGGATGGGGACATATGGTTTCCCATAGGCAAGAAGGGTGTGTGTTCTATCAAACTAGGAGTTCATCCAAGATGGCCCTATTTCTTCCATACAGTTCAAGATGGGGGATCATCTTAATAAACAAAGTTCATCTTTTATGTTTTCATTAATCCATTCCCTATCCCCAGATGAGAGTCTTCAAACTGGCCAAGTCCTGGCCCACATTGAATATGCTCATCAAGATCATCGGCAATTCCGTGGGGGCCTTGGGAAACCTGACGCTGGTGTTGGCCATCATCGTTTTCATCTTTGCCGTGGTGGGCATGCAGCTCTTTGGGAAAAGCTATAAGGAGTGCGTGTGTAAGATTAATTCTAACTGCAGCCTGCCCCGCTGGCACATGCATGACTTCTTCCACTCCTTCCTCATTGTCTTCCGAATCCTGTGTGGCGAATGGATCGAGACCATGTGGGATTGTATGGAGGTGGCCGGTCAGCCCATGTGTCTCACTGTCTTTCTCATGGTCATGGTCATTGGGAACCTTGTGGTGAGTAAGGGAAAAACAAAGGAAGGGAAGAGCCCCCAGCTCCTACACTCCCACAGGATCATAGACTTTTAGAGGTAGAAAGGATGTCAGAGATCATTTATCTGGTTCAGCTAGGCTCATTTAATGGAAGAGAATGAGAATTTGAGGAAAATATGACCTGTTAAATGACTGACATCCAGGTTTCCTGACTCCCGGTCCAGAGTTCCTTTTGCTATGTTGTGCTGCCTCTTATCAAATACATCCTCATTCTCCCAATTTCCCTCACCCTGTTATCCCAATGAGAACCTGGAAATGGGTCAAAATGAACTGCTCTCTTCCCAATCTCCATCTGTTCCCTATGAGTCAGGGTTTGGTATGTGGTGTTGTTTGGGGAAGGCAGCAAAGGGATGGTTGGAAGAGGGAAGGGAATATGGTGAGGGTTGAGGCACACTGTCCAGCTAACCAGTATTTTATTGGTGACCTGCGGAGAGGAGACTTCTTCCTCCCAACCCCGGAGGCATCCCTTGCCCAGAGTGATGGCACAGCACTCATCCCCACAACCCCACTGGGAGTTCTGGACAACCTAGCAGAGCAGACAGACACACTTAGGTACTAGTCCTGTGGGGAAAGGTGGGACACCCAACTCCTGCTGTCTGCTGTGCCTTGCCACGTGCTGTATGCCCAGCTGGCCTTCTGTGATGGTGGTGGTGGAGGGGATCATTCCACATGTGTGAAATTCTTGGGTTGCTGGGTCAGCAACTTTCAAATGCCTTACAAATGCTGATTGCTGGGTGGGGAGAGGGAGAAGGAGATACTCCTGGGGGGAAAGGAAAGGAGAGGAGAGGTGAAACCAGGCCCTGAAGGCAGTAGGGAAGAGGAACCTTTAGATTGGTTCTAGAAGGCAGGCAATGCCTCGAAAGGACTACAGAGAAAGAAATTTAACCAGTGTATGTGTTATGGAGAGGGAGGAAGGGGAAAGCAAGAGGGCTTTCATGACAACAGTAATAGCTAGAACTTGCATAGCATTTGTTTTTATAGATTATTTCATTTAATCTGCCCAATAACCCTATGAAGCAGGTATAATTATTATCCCCATTTTAAAGATGAGAAAATGAAGGCTGAGATAATACCAAGTAAGTGTTTGTGGAAGGATTTGAGCTCAGGTCTTTCTGGTTCTTAGTCCAACAGTAACCTATGCCTCACTTTGACTTTAAAAATCTCTGACTATCCTAACAGGGTAACTAGACTGCCATGGACAGAGTGCTGGTCTTGGAGTCAGGAAGACAAGTTCAAATCTGACCTCTGATACTTACTGTGTGACCCTTGACAAGTCCCTCTATCCCTGTTTGCCTAAATTTCCTCATTGGTAGAATGGAGATAATAACAGCACTTACTTCCCAGGGTTGTTGAAAGGATTGAGAGGTAATAATTAAGTGCTTTGAACAGTACCTGGCACTGTTAACTGCTATCATTATTAGTAGTATTGGTATCATTATTGTTGGGGAGACACTCTGGCAGCAGGTGCAAGCGCTGTCTCCCCTTCCAAGACCTTGGAGCTGATCTCTGATCCCTCTTCCTGTCTTTATCTGCCTCCCAGAAAGAGGAGTATTTGAAATGAAGGTTTGGGGGCGGTGTATTATCTGGATCTGTAATTTCTTGAATTCAGAGAATTCTCAATAAGGCAATTGCTTCTACCAAAGTAAATCAGCAACTATTCTGCAATTTATAGCATTAAAGAGTTGCTTGGGGGAACTCACCTGTGACTTACTCAGGGTCACACAGCCAATATATCTGAAGCAGTACTTGAAGGCAGATTTTTCAAGACTCCAATGTTGCTGTGCCAGGAGGGTTAGGGTGTGAATGAGGACAGATTCACAGATCTACAGAGCAGGAACTGGATTCAAAGGTTATCTGGTCTGACACTCCGATTTCATAGAAGAGAAAACAGAACCTCAGGGACATTGTAATTTTCCAAGGAACATATAAGCAGTAAGTTTCCAAAGTAAGATTCGAACACAGTTCCTCTGATTCCAGAGTCAGTCCTTTTTCCACTGTACCATGCTGGGCAGCATGTATATTTGTGCCTCTGTCAGAGTACATGTCTGCGTATATGTGTTGGTCTTCATAGAATCATAGGATGTAGGGCTGCCCAAGAGATGACAGAAATAGTCTGATCTCACCAGAGACCAGTTGAAAGAGCTAGTCATGTTTAATGTGGAGAAGAGAAGACTCCAGGGGAATGGATGCAAGCATTCAAGGGGCTGTCATGGTGAACAGATGAGTAGACATCTGACCCTGGTGGCAGAACCAACAGGTTTGGAAATTGCAAAAAGGAAACTTTAGAGTAGACGGCAAGGAAAATTTCAACATAATTTTGCTGACCAAAATGGAATGGTCTGTTTCTGGAGGTGGTGGACCCTTCTACTTTGGAAATTTTCAAGCGGAGACTGAATAACTACTTGTTGAATGAATTGTGGCAGGGATTCCATTTTTGTATGGATTGAATTAGGACAGTTAGGTGGCTCGGTGAAAAAGTGTGGGGCCTGGAGGTCAGGAACATTCACTCATCTTCATGAGTTCAAATCTAGCCAAGTCATTTAACCTTGTCTGCCTCAGTTTCCTCATCTGTAAAATGAGTTGGAGAAGGAAATGGCAAACCACTCTAGTATCTTTGTCAATAAAAACCCTAAATAGGGTCACAAAGAATGGGACAAGATTGAAAATGACAGAACAAAAGTGGATTAAATTAGGTTCCTGCTGAGGTCCCTTCCAACTCTCAAGTTCTGTGACATAGTCCAACACTCAGCATTTTACAGATGAGGAAACTGAGGCTGCTGGAGATTAAGACACTTGTCTAAGGTCACACCAAAGGGATATGGAGCCCTACACTATTTTCACTGTACTACACTGTCAATTAATCAGGGTCAGGCTTTACTGGAGTTGGATAATATGCATATTATGTGGGCACAGTGTTTGCCAACCAGTGGTGCACTGTGTGATCTAGATCTCGGTATACTTGTGTTTTGATATATGTCATAATAGTAATAATAGTTAACACTTGTATAGTACCTACTCTGTGCCAGGAAGTGTGTTAAACACTTAGCAAATACTGCATTTGATCTTTACAACAACTCTGGGAAGTAGATATTAGTATTCCGACGTTACCAGCATTGTGTACATTTTTGCTATGACTGTGCCCTGTCTTTATCTATGAATGTGAGTTGTTTAGGTGGGAGGGAGGAGAAAGGAAAGAGGCCATGATGCATATGATGCAATCCTATCTAATCCAATAGTCATTTAAGTGCCTTATGAGGTGTAAGGCATCGTGCTGGGCACTAAGCAAGATAAAAAACAGTCCCTGTCCAAAAGGAATGATCTGGGATGATACAGCATGCACTGTGTGTGTATATATGTATGCATTTTATGTGCATCGGGGCAGGAAGGAGATATGTTGGCCAGAGTGGCGACTCTGTCTGGCCTAAGCGTTCAGGAAACTCCCAAGAGCACACCTCCCCATGCCAATGCTCTCACAGTCCCCTTCTGTTCTAGCCTTTCAGTTCAGGAGTCTCGCATGTTGAAGGACAGGACAGGGGCATTGTGATGACTGAGCTACTGTGCTCCCCCATCCCCCACCCCTTCTCCAGGATGGGCCATCTCTCCAGGAGGGGTTGGGGAACAGGTGTGTGTCTGGAGGGAAATATGCCAGCAGCTGTAGGGACCCAGTGCCACCCCCCCCCCCAACTTCCCCCTCTCTGTGTCTACTGTCATTTCCTTTGGGTTATTACGGGAGGAAGAGAGGAAGTAACTCAGGGTGACACAGTAACCCTGCCCAGTCCCTGGCCCTGCAGCAGCCCCCAGTGTGAGAACAGTTCTTTTCAATCACGCTCTACTCACCCACCCCCAACCTGCTACACACACACACACACACACACACACACACACACACACACACACACACCCCCTGACTGAAGCAGCTATTTCTGTACCAAGGCAGGAGCCGTGCGCAAACCCTGCTGTCCCAGAGAGCAGCTAATTCCCATCTCATATGTGCTTCTGGCAACTGGTGGCCACTCCACCCCTTACCCCAGCCCCCTGCTCTCCCCTTCTTGACAGCTGGGAGCCCTGATTTTGCCTGCCCCACAGGAACAAAGACATCAAGGGAGACGAGCAGAGAAAGATAGGAGCAGAGAGCAGGGGTAGGGGAAGGACAGGGACAAGGGCCAGAGAAGGAAGGGGCAGAGAGACAGGGCAATAAAGGAGGGGGTACAGACATGGGACAGAGGCAGGGGCAAGGAGGGAAAGGGACAAAGAGAAGGGGCAGGGAAAGAGAGGGGCAGAGACCAGAGGCAGAAACAAGGGAGAGGGGCAGAGAAAAGAGATAGGGGCGGAGAAAAGAAGCAGAGACAAGGGAGAGGGGCAGAGATGAGAGATAGGGACAGAGACAAGAAGCAGAGACAAGGGAGAGGGGCAGAGAAAAGAGATAGGGGCAGAGACAAGAAGCAGAGACAAGGGAGAGGGGCAGAGATGAGAGATAGGGCAGAGAAAAGGAGCAGAGACAAGGGAGAGGGGCAGAGAAAAGAGATAGGGGCAGAGACAAGAAGCAGAGACAAGGGAGAGGGGCAGAGAAAAGAGATAGGGGCAGAGACAAGGGAGAGGGGCAGAGATGAGAAATAGAGGCAGGGAAAGATAGAGACAGAGACAAGGAAGAGGGACGGAGACAAGGAGAAGGGCGAGTAGGGACAGAGACAAGAAGCAGAGACAAGGGAGAGGGGCAGAGATGAGAGACAGAGGCAGGGAAAGATAGAGACAGAGACAAGGAAGAGGGACGGAGACAAGGAGAAGGGCGAGATAGGGACAGAGACAAGAAACTGTGGTCAGAAGAGGACAGGGTTGCAGACAAGGGACAGAGAGAGAAGGTGGAGGAGACAAGGGGTGGAGAATAGGGAAGGATGGGGCAGAGAGAAAAAGGACAGGGCAGTAGAGGAGAAGAGCCAGAGGCAAGAAAGGACAAAGAAGGTGAAAGTGCAAGAGGGAGGATGGAGCTAACTGTCCAGATCTAGAGGGAAGCAGAGGGAAATTCCTACCAGAAACTGAGTCCACCTAAATCTGTCTCTGTAGCCCATTGCTCTTAGCTCTGCGCTATACAGAAAAGCAAAATTAATCTAAAACTTTCTTACTATGACAGCCTTTTAAACACTTGAAGTTGGCTTATGCCCTGCCTATGCCTCTTCTTTAGGCTAAACATCTCTGCTTCTTTCAGTTGATCCCCATATGGCCCAGGTCATGACCTTTGCCATCTAAGTCTCCCCTCTTTGAATCACCTCACGTCTATCAATGTCCTTCTTAAAACATGGCTTTCCACACTTGAACACAACTTTCTGATTAGCATATAGCAAGTCTGTCACCTCCTTAGCCTGGACCCTATTCTTCTTAATGCAGTCTAAAAGGAAATGAGGTTGTTTTGTTTTGCCACTGTATCACACTGTTGGCCTATAGTAAGATTTCAGTCTGCTAAAAACTAAAACCAAAAACCACCTCAGATCTTTTGCAGAGGAAACGCTATTTAGTTAGGAATTGATGAGGAAAGGAAGGGAGGAAAAGCCTTCCGAGTATGGCAATGGACTACACAAAGGTACAGAAGGATTCAGGGCAGAGTTAACAAACTGACTTAGTCAAAGCAGAGGGTCCGAGTCAGGGCATAATAGGAGGGTCGTCCTGGGACGTGGAATGTCAAGGTCATGCCTAGGGGGTGCAGGACTAAGGGCAAAACACATATTGTATTCCACCCCTACAGGCCTCAATCAATACACCCAGATGAAAACTTATTTAATAAACTTCAAGGATGCTCTAAAGGGTGTGTAGGGTGGGTGGGTGGTGGTGGTTACCTTCAGCCCACCACAGTTCCCTCCTCCTTCTCCTTTATATGCTTTTGCTCTTGTTCAGTCATGTTAGATACTGGGGGTTTTCTTGGCAAAGATATTGGAGTAGTTTACCATTTCCTTCTCCAGCTCATTTTGCAAATGAGGAAACTGAGGCAAACAGGGTTAAGTGATTTGCCCAGAGTCACATAGCTAGTCTGAGGCCAAATTTTAACTCAGATCCTCCTGACCCCAGGGCCAGTGCTCTAGCCATTGCACCACCTAGTTGCCTCTCCTGGCCTAGAAATATTGAGAGATTAACTTGCCCAGGGCCACACAACCAGTATCTATAGAAGGTGATGATGGGATGCTTGGGTGTCTATGCATGGACCCCAATTCTAAAATCACATTTCTCTCTAAAATTACATTTCTCCCCAGCCTCAAAACACTATCCCAGGTAGTTTCTCCCCAGTCCAAGGACAGTCTGCCCCAGCAAATCCTTTATTTCTCTTCCTGATACAATAGCCAGCTACACCTATAGAATTTATTAGTTTGAATCAGCTGTGTGCTGGCTGAACTGGCTGTGTACTGGGTCATAATGACATTTACTGCTCACTCAGCAATCATATGTATCCTGGACTAAAATGTATGTATATACTCCCTTACGTTTATCTTGTCAAACAAGACATTGATGAGTGCAGCCTGAAATTCCTTAGTCCTGACCAATAGTTGACTTAGTGAGTTTCAGGCTTAAAACCATACTTCAATGTGGCCATGCCTTGGGCTATTTCCCGATGAACTCTAGGTAAAATACCTGCTCAGTAGATACTAAAAGTGCATGCTCCTTTAAGAACTAACTACTCCTTAACCAGTCCCTAATCCTGCCCTGAATCACCTAGGCAGTATGTGTCTTACTATAAAATATCCTATATAAACTTTAACTGTACTCCTCTAAGTTTGCAGGTTCCCTAAGAACTCTTGCCCGCTGAAAAGTATAATAAATCTTTACCACCCTGACCTTAAGAATGCTTGGGTTTGTGAATTCTTTTCCAGATGGCACACACAGGAAACTCCAGCCTTGGGGTTTCTCTATTTTTCCAGCCCCCATCAGTGTCAGTTGAATCAAGGTCTTCTTAACTTCGAGAACAGCTCTTTATCCACTACACTATACAATCTTTCACCTAAACCTTAACTGTTAGCCCAATCTCACCAAATGTTTTCCTGAAGCTGTAGCTTCAGTCAGGTAATCTGTGGTAGTCCTCTTACACACACCCAAGAAATGGAAGAGGGGTGAGAAAAGAGGAATATATGAGTGAGGAATCTTCAGAAGGCTTCCAGACAAGGGGATTGGCTACAGATGTCAGGGTCCTTATAAGGAGGTTGAGGGAAGTAACCTGAAATGAGAGAGTCTGCACAGCATAATGGGTAGGGTATCAAACTCAGAATTAGGAAGATTGAGGCTCAGATCTTGCCCCGGACACCTACTAGTTACGTGACCCTAGACAAGTCACTTAACCTCTGTTTGGAAATTGATTTCCATATAAAGTAAAACGAAGGGACTAGACTCAGGAACTTCTAAGTACTTTCAGTACTAAATCAAACATATCCTCTAATACTAAGTCTTATACATTCTTTCTACTATACCACATTGACTCCTAAAATAAAAGCAGAACAGAATACAACTAAAAGGAACAGGGGAAATAGATGTTACCAGACACCTGGGATGAGTTCATGCCACAGCTGGACATGAAATAATAACTCTGTTACCACAGCTGGATGTGGAATGTTAGCTCTGAGCTTCCTGGCAGCCAAGGCAAAAAAGGAAAAATTTGGGCTAATTTATTTATTACTCATTGTCTGGTCATAGGATCACAGAATGTTACAGCTAGAAGGGAGAGACCATCTGGTCCAACCTCCTAATTTTATAGAAGGAAATTTGACCACAGGACAGGGAAAGCGACTTGTCTAAGGCTGCAAAGTAACTGTTGGGCCATCTCCAGTTGTGCTGATCTATATCTGGCCACTGGACCCAGCTGGCTCTGGAGAAGGAAGTAGGGCTGGTGACTCTGCACAGACTCCCTTAAATCCAATTCATTTGCAAGTCATGGCATCATTTTCCTGATGTCATGGCCCTCTTTGAGAACAAAAGACAAACCACACATTGCTTTGTGACTAGCTGGCAGCAAAGTCAGGATTAGAACCCAAGTCTCCTGACTCGACATAAGTACCATAAGTAGATTTGACATGATTGAATTCACATTTTCCTATCCTTAAATTCATTTAAAAATGTACTTTATCATTTCAATTAATAAGCATTTATTTGCTTCTCTTCCCACCCACCCCCATTTAAAAGAAAAAAGGAAAGTAAACCCTTGCAATAAGAAAATCAAGGAAGACAAATTCCCATTTCCGAAAATCTATGTCTCATTCTACACCCTGAGTGCATCACTCCTCTGTCAGAAGTCAGGCAGCCTTCTTCACTGTTCCTTGGAATCATGAATGTGACTGTACTGTCAGAGTTCTTGAATCTATAACAATTCTTTATCTTTACAATGTTGTTTGTTGTATAAATTGTCCTCCTCACTTCCTTCTCTATCAGTTCTTACTTTCCAATTATCTCTGAAACTGTTCCTTTCATTATTTCTTATGGCACATTAGTATTCCATTACATTCATACATCATAATTTGTTCAGTCATTCTTAAGTTTAAGGACTATCCCATTAGTTTCCAGTCTTTTCCTACTGCCAAAAGTATTGCTATAAATATTTTTGTATATATGAGTGCTTTCTTCTTTCTTTGATCTCTTTGTGGTACCATTTTAGGAATGGCATTTTGTTATTGCTTTAGTGGCTTACCATTTCCTTAACCTGCTTATTTTGCAGATGAGGAAACTGAAGTGACTTGCCAGGGTCACACAGCTAGTAAATGTCTGAGATCAAATTTGAACTCAGGTCCTCCTGACTTCATGCCCAGTGATCTATCCACTACACCCCTTAGCTGCCCCAGACGTGGCATAGCTAGGTAAATGGGAATATATTGTTTACTGACTTTGGAGAAGTTCCAGATTGTGCCAGACCAATTCACAGCTCCTCCAGCAGTGCTTAATATGAGTGTTTTCCTGCAGCCCCTCCAGCACTTCTCATTTTCCGTTTTTGTCATCTTTCAATCCAAGGGCCATGAAGTAGAAGCTTAGATTTGCTTTAATCTGCATTTCTCTAATGACTAGTGATTTAGAGGATTTTTCCAGGAGACTATTGATAGCTTGAATGTCTTTTTTGGAGAAAACTGCCTCTTCATATCCTTTGATCATTTGTCATTTGGGGGATTCTGGCCCTGAATTCAGGAAGGAATTCATCCCATGGAAACTTCATAAGACAGTGATCAGAATAATGGACAACATCTTCAATTATGCACGAGACATTTGAAATGTTCATTTCATTTTATTTTTCCCCAATTACATGCAAAACAATTTTTAACATTTGTTTTTAAAGTTTGGAGTTCCAAATATCTCTCTCCCTACCCCCACCCATTGAGAAGGTAAATGATTTGTTATGGGTTATATATGTATAGTCACACAAAGCATATTTCCGTATTAGTCATACTGTAAAAGAAAACATAGACCCCCCCCAAAAAAAAACCCAAGAAAAACAAAGTATGTTACAATGTGTATTCAGACTATATTAGCTTTTTCTCTGGGGATGTATAGCATTTTTCATCATGAGTCCTTCAGAGCTGTCTTGGATCACTGTGTTGCTAAGAACAGCTAAGTCATTCACAGTTGGTCACCTGACAATATTGCTGCTACTGTGTACAATGTTCTCCTGATTTTCATTTCATTTTGCATCAGTTCATGTAAGTCTTTCCAGGTTTTCTGAGAGCATCCTGCTCAGTGTTTCTTATAGCACAAAAGTATTCCATCACCATCATATACAACAACTTCTTCAGCCATTCTCCAATTGATGGGCGTCTCCTGAATTCCATCCTTTTTAAAAACTGAAGCTATAAGATTAAGCCTATGAAATCACACTAGTAGAAGAGTCAGTGAATGAGACAAAGAACAGATGGTTAGGGAGGCAGGAGGAACATCAAGAAAGCATGCTATGGTAGAACATGAGGTGACAGGGAGGCAAGAAGAAAATTTAAGAAGGAATAGGAGGGACAGCTAGGTGGTGCAATGAATAAAGCACTGGCAGACCTGAGTTCAAGTCCAACCTCAGACACTTGACACTTACTAGCTGTGTGACCTTGGGCAAGTCACTTAAGCCCAAATGCCTCACCTCTCCCCTCAAAAAAAAAAAAAAAAGAATAATGTAGTCAGTAGTACCAAACATAGTAGGGGTTAAGAGAATAAGAATCAGATTTAGTCAAGGGAGGTGGTTGGCAATCTTCTAAGAGTACAATCAGAGTAGAATGTTGGCAGACAGAGCTGGAACTTCAGGATTTATTCTCTTCTATTGCAAGTGAGGAAATAGAGACCACTCATCCTAGAAATGGAGCCAGGAAAGACAAACTTTAGGGTCACAGAATGATTATTTCTTTTAGAAAGTAGCACAGTCTAGTAGGGTGTTGGGCTTGTAGTTCGAATCTCCGCTGTGATACTTTGGATGAACTGCTTTCAACTTACTAAACCTGAGTTGCTTCATCTTATTATAAAAGACATAATGCTACTTCTATAAGAGGAAGGATGGAATAGTGGATGGAGAACTGGCTTCAAACTGAGGAAGACCCGGGTTCAAATCCCACCTGGGATACAAACTGACTAGAGAACCCTGGGCAAGTCATATAACCCTCTGTGTTCCAGGAAATGCTCTAATATGTAAAAAAGGTGGAGTTTTCTTATTCAGGAATTCCCTTTAGTAATGAAACCTACCCCAGTCCCTAATAATATTTGTACTACTAGTAAAGAGGAAGCTTGGTGGCTCAGTGGATAGAACACTAGGCATGAAGGACTAGAGTTCAAATCCCACCCCAGATGCTTACTAGCTGTGTGACCCTGAGAAAGTCTCTAAATCTCTCCCTGCTGCCTCAGTTTCTTCATCTTTAAAATAAGGAGAATAGTAGCATCTATCTCCTAGAGTCATTATAAGGATAAAATGAAGAGAAATTTGTAAAACATTTTGCAAACCTTAAAGAGCTATGTAAAAGCTAGCATTATTTACTGGGGCAGTTAAGTGGTACCGTGGATAGTGTCAGGCTGGGAGTTAGAAAGACTCCTCTTCCTGAGTTCAAATCTGGCCTCAAGCATTTACTAACTATGCGACCCTGAGCAATTCACTTCACCCTCAGTTTTCCTCATCCGTAAAATGAGCTGGAGAAGAAATGGTAAACCACTTCAGTATCTTTGCCAAGAAAACCTCAGATTGGGTCACAAAGAGTCAGACTTGACTGGAAGGCCTGAACAAAGCAACACTTACTACTTAATAGTAATATAAGGGAAATGTATATTGATATATCAATATAATCAATGATTTCTGATGTTCCACTTCCAATGCCAGTGGAAAGTCTCAAGCCTTTTGTAACTTAAAGTCTTAGAGAGCTGGCATGTTAACATAGCTTGTAAATACTCAGTTTTCCTGACTCCACGTCTAGTTTCCCATTCATTGCATGAGCCTGACTCTCTGAGGTATATCTAAGTATGTTTAAAGGAAGGGGAAAAAGGATCAACTGGAAGTGGGCTTGTTGAGAGGGTAGATGGATCCAGAATCCTCAAAACAAGAGAGAGATAGAATATTCCTCCCCATCATCATATCTCTGTGATGTGTTCCACCCCTCACCCATATAACACCTTGCCTGTCAAGTTCCTCTCTATTAAGTCCAACCTGGAAAAATGCCTGGTTGGTCTCTTCCTAGACAGGTCCTGGGGGACCTGCTGTCCTGCATCTCCACTTCCCATGCTCATCAGTCCTGGTTCCTTGGTTTGGGAGGTGGGTATAGATTTTGCCAGTCTTTCCCTGTCTCGGACACAGATATGGAGGGAGCACAGAGTGGCCAAGGGATGGTAGGGCCCCTGTTGGAGGGCACAGACTGATCCTAAATGAGCTCAGACACAGGTTCCTTTCCCTCCAGGTCCTGAATCTTTTCCTTGCCCTGCTCCTGAGCTCCTTCAGTGCCGACAGCCTGGCAGCTTCTGACGACGATGGAGAGATGAACAACCTTCAAATTGCCATTGCTCGCATCTCCTGGGGCATTGATTATGCCAAAGCCTTCTTCCTGGCCCTCTTACATGGTCAGATCCTGACTCCTGGAGACATGAAAAAGGCATCCAAGAAGGCTGAGGAGGGGGAGGGTGGAGAAGAGGAGAAGAAGGAGCAGCCACAACAGGAAGAAGAAGAGTTAAAGAAGGACAATCACATCCTGAACCACATTGATGTGGTGGAATGCCCGCCAACTAGTATTGAACTTGACCACATGAACTTTATCAACAACCCATACTTGACAGTGCAAGTGCCCATCGCTTCTGAGGAGTCTGACCTGGAGATGCCCACAGAAGAGGAAACAGACACATTTTCTGAGGCTGAAGAGATTAAGGTGAGCACCCCACCGCACCCCAGCCTCTGTTCCCATAACCATCACGAAATCATGCAATTTGAGAGTTGAAAGAGACCTCAGTAACCATGAGTTCAAATCAGACACAAAGGAATCCCCTTTATAATATACATTTCAAGGGCCCATACAGACTTTTCTTGGAGCCCTACAAGGAAGGGGAGCCCAGCACCTCTCAAAGCAGGAAGTTTTCTCTGACATTGAGCCTAAATTTCCATCTTGGCAGCTTCCACCTATTGATCCTCTGCTCTGTAGGGCAGGGGTGGGGAACATGCAGCCTCGAGGTCACATGGGACCCTCTAGTTCCTCAATTTCAACTCTTTGACTGAATCCAAAGGATTGAGGATGTAGAGGGCCACATCTCTACTCTGCTCTAGGGCCAAAGACAACAAACGGAACCCCTCTAACACAGGATTGCCCTTCAAATACTTGGAAACTCTTCTTGTCCCCCCTAACATGCTTATGTCCTTAACCAGAAACTCACATCATTCTTTGCCATGTGAGTTGTCCTCCTCCGCACACTCTCCATATTAATCAATATCATTCTTGAACTATGGTAGCCAGAAATGAATGCAATACTGAAGATGAGGTCTGATGGGAACAGTATTGTGGGACTATCTCCTTCTTTTGTCCCCAGAAGTTATTCCTTTCAGAGTAGCCTGAGTTCACATTAGTTTTTTGTTTTTGTCTTTGCACTTAATACCTTTGAAATAGTAATATTTTTTAAAACTATCATATTTATTAATACTTTCTTCTACTTACTAATGCTCTGGACTTATGAACTGAAAACACCCAATAATGACATTACAATAACAATCTATATACCTATATACTTTCTTTTTTCTTTTCATGTTAGCTTTTAGCTTGTCACAGCACACTGCTGATTCATATTGAGCTTGCAGTCAACTAAGACACCCAGATCTTTTTCTAGCAAGCTGCTGCTAACTATGCCTCCCTCATCTTGCACTTGTGAAGTTGACATTTTTATACCTAGGTGTAAGACTTTTTTTCATTTATCTCCATTTATCCCTACCTGTTTTTGTTCCATTTGCATTTCCAGTGCAAAGGCCATTCCCCTTGGCAGAGAAAACAAAAGCAAAATAACTAAACAACTCTGCCTTCTTTTCATAATGAGTTATCACTATCCCATTTCATGTACCACAAGGTCCTGTATCTTCTTTGATGCTCCTTTTTCTCCCTATTAGCTTTAATATATATATATAAAAAAATTGCTGTCCTTAGCTTTCCTAATCAATCCCAGTTCATTCTAAACTTTCACACTCCTGACACTATTTTTATATAACTTTGCCAATTCATATATTAATCCCTTATTACCTGACCTTGCTTCCATCTTCTGTGAATTTTTAAAAAAATCTAAATTGGATGATGAGTACTTATTGTGTCTCATAATTTGTTTTGTTTAGTTATCTTCAACTCATCGTGACCCCTTCTGGGGTTTTCTTGGCAAAGATACTGGAGTGGTTTGCCATTTCACTCTCTAGCTCATTCTGCAGATAAGGAAACTGAGGCAAGCAAGGTTAAATGGCTTGCTTGGGATCACACAGCTAGAAGTGTATAAGGCTGTATTTGAATTCATAAAAATGAATCTTCTTGACTAGAGACCCAATGCTCTACCCACTGTGCTGCTTAGCCATTCCATCCTTGTAATTATCTTTAGACAAATCCCACTTTTCTTCCTCACTGGAATTGTTTCCCTTTATGCCTTCAGGATTTCATTCTTGAGTAGATCCAGTCTCTCCTGAGCTGACTTCTCCAAAAGAGTGTTAGCCCATGCGATCCTACCTAACCTTTCTCTGAATACTTTGAAATCTGATTTCCCCAAATCAAGGCTTATTTAGGATTATGCCTGGGTTTTATCTCCTCTGTCACAGGCTCTAGGAAGGAGTACTCACTTCCCTCTAGAATTCCCATCATTTCTACCTTAGTTCCTTCACTATTAGTGAGAATAAGATCCAAAATATAATTTCCTTTTATTGGTTCCTCAACCTTTTAAAAGATGAAAATATCACCAAAGCAAATCAGGAAGTTATTAGTTGCTCTGCTTTTGGGAGAGAAAGCAAGACAGAGAGAGAGAGAGAGAGAGAGAGAGAGAGAGAGAGAGAGAGAGAGAGAGAGAGAGAGAGAGAGAGAGAGAGAGAGAGAGAGAGAGAGAGAGAGAATGAAATATGAAAAAATGTTGGGTAGTTGAAGTACCCCTTCGAGTACCCCATCTGTTTTAGGCTTTTGATCTATTTCCCTAACTCCTCATCTATATTCTCAGTCTGTACAAGTGATCTATAGTATAACCCAATGACAAAAATAATTTGTATTTCTCTATTATTAACTTTCACCCAAACATTATTCACCATGTTTTCTGCTCTGATTCCTGAATTTCCTCACACAAGTAAAACATATTAATATATTACGCTAACCCACCTCACCCTATTCCACTTTTACCCCTTTTGTATGTGGTGAACTCATTCAGAGGCGCATACCAGTCATGAGTTACATCCCACCATAACTGAGTGATACCTAAGAGATTAAATTTGCTTTTTTTGTGTTAGGACCCCTCACTCATCTTGCTTATCGTCTAACCATTGGTCATTTCTGCATAGACATTTGAGGTCAAGTGTTTTACTCCTGGCTCCCTTCTCAGATTTCATCTTGTGAACTTCTAGATGTCTTAATTACCATTCTTATCTGAGATATCTAGATAACATAGTGGATAGAATGCTAGGACGAGAGTCAGGGAGACCTGAGTTCAAATCTAGCTTCAGACATTTAATTAACTGTGAGATTGTGAGCAAGTCACTGAATATTATAAAATGGAGATAATAGTAGCACCTACCTTACAAGGTTGTTGTGAAAATCAAAAGCGATAATATTTGTAAAACAAAAAAAAGGGAGGGAGCTTAACACAGTGCCTGGCATATTAAGCCCTATATAAATGTTTATTCCATCCCCTTCTTTCCACACTGTAGTTATTCTCTATGGTATTGAGCTTGGGAGATATAAATAGACAGTCTTTTCCAGCCCTTTTAGTTTACGACCTTTTTGATTAGATAATCAAAATATTAATAGCTACTCAGAAAGTCAGCATAGCATGGTAGAAAGCAGGCTGATTTTGAAGTCAAGAAGATCTAAGTTCAAATTCTGCCTCTGAAACACCCTGGACAAATCACTCAACCTCTTTGGTGCCCCCAAACAAATATCTAAATCTATAAGGGCTTGTTTCTTTTACTTGTTTCTGAGACTGATTCTGACAGGCTGGGAGTACTGTTACCACTCACAGCCCAGTCCCAGTGCTGATTGACCTTCTCTGTTGTTGACCCAAGCCAATCTGACCCTTCTTAGGCAGCCTGGTGGCTTGCCCTCCGTTCCCACCTATGCTCTCAGGACTCACCATATTGGTGCCAAGCTGAGTACTCAGAGGCTCAGAACTCCATTGTTCAATCAGTCTTCCCCAATAGCAGGAATTATAAGCATACTTCATTCTGGGTTCTTAAATCTATATTGGTAAAGGGAATTTCTAAATCAAGAGTGTCCCCCATGGATGAAACTCTATAGATCCATAGGGGGCAAACAACGAAAATCAAGGCAAATTTATATGATTTTTTTTAAGGTTTGGGGGACAACTAGATGGCACAGTGGAGAGAGCACCTGCCCTGAAGTCAGGAGGACCTGAGTTAAAAATCCGCCTTCACACTAGCTATGTGACCTTGGGCAAGTCACTTAACCTCAATCTCCTCCAAAAAAAAGCTTTCTAAGGTTCACCTGAATTTTCCTAACAATCTTGAAATATCTAGTCCTCTCTTTTTTTCAGTGTCTGAGCCCTGATTCACACCATGACACCCCATCCCCATTGACTCAAGATATTCCCTCCACTCCAACTTTTCTTCTATCTGTCCCTCCTCACCTCAACCCACAGTCATTATTATGACTTTCTGGATCTGCCAAAACCTTTGTCTTTGTAAAGGGGTCTAGATTTCCTGAGAGCACTGAATTCTTTTCCTCACTAACTTTCTGTGTATCTTTTGCTGATAACCTCCATGCTTTTTGCCATGCTGTGTTCAACCCCTCAACCTCACATGTACAAACGAGAATTGAATGTTGCCAGCTCAGTGTGTCATATATATATGTCATATATATATATATATATATATATATATATATATATGACATATATATATATGTCATAGGTATAGGTTTTGCGAGCTTGAAACAGCTCACCAGGAGATGGTGCTGTTGAACCATATCACAGTAATCTAGATAGATATTCCTGTAGAGTACGGCAAAGCACTGCAGTATCTTTGTCAAGAAAACCCCAAATGGGATCATGAAAAGTGGACACAATTCAACAACTCACTCTCAAGACCACTAGGCCAAGGATTCTTCCCTTTGTGTGTGGGGGAGGGGTGGGGGGAGTTGGGGTAACATGAACCTCATTATCAGTCTCGTAGATCTTTTCTCATCACTTTTTTAAGTAATTGGAGGAAATGACCAATTTCAGTTAGGGATTAGTAAAAAGATTCCATTTTTCCCTCATCCACATTCTGTGATAATTAGAAATGTTATAACTAGTACTGGAAGGGCCTCCCTAAGTCTCTAAGGTTTGGGGTAGGAGTTCAAGGAACTGGGGAAAGGCCTTAGAAATGGAAACAGAGGAATATGTCTCTGGGGAAAACTTAATCCAGGAAAGCAGAAATGATGTTGGCTGGGATCTCTATATTCCCCATTCCCCTGACATCCTTTAGCCAAAGGAGCCTAGTCAAGTCAAATCAAGAAGCATTTGTTAAACATCTACCATGTACCAGGCACATAGCTAAACAGAGGGTACAAACAAAGACAAAAACTATTCTTTATTGTCAAGGAGATCACAATCTAAGGGTAGAGACCACAAGCAAACAACTATATATAAACCAACAATATTCAGGATAAATTTGAAAAAATGACAGGGGGAAGACAGTAGCACACAGGGGATCAGGAAAGACTTCTTGCAAAAGCTAAGATTTAAGCTGGAACCTGAAGGGATCTGGGGAAGTCCAAAGAGGGAGAGAAGGAGAGAATGCCAGGCAAGGGGGTCAGCCAGGGAAAAGGCATACCCTGATGGTTGGTTCACCGTCACACCGCACTTTGGGCTCTATGAGGTGCTAGAAATTCCTACTTTGGCTCAATAGGAGCCATCCTCTCTCATATTGTCTGACCTCTGGCAAATCATTTAGGCATTGTGGGATTGTGTAAAGAGCATTGGAGTTGAATAAGGAAGGGCCTAGGTTTGAAGCCTTGCTCTGATACAAATGAGTTGTGTGATCATAAATAAGTCACTTCCCTGCTGAGCACCAGGTTCCTCATCTTTAAAATAAATACCTATAGTACCTAACTGACAGGACTGTTTTCAAGCACTTAGCACCATGCAAAGTAATTTACAAATATTCCCTGATTTGATCTTCACAACAGCTCTGGAAAGTCAGTGTTATATTATCCCCATTTTACAGTTGAGGGAACTGAGCCACACTGAAGTTGTTACGTGCCCAGGTTCACACAGTAAGTGGCTGAGGCTAGATCTGAACTCAGATCTTTCTGACTCCAGGCCCAGGACCTCCTACCTGCCTCTTTATAAGGCTCAAATGTGACAATTTTTGTTAAGTTCTATAAAAATGTCAGTTAGTTTTCTTATTATCCTCACTATGAAGGGAAGCCAGTTCAAACTAAGGCTGACCTTCTTAAGGGAGCTGGAAATCCTCTATTCAGTTTCTAGCTACTATTCTAATTGGGGCAGCTAGGTGGTGCAGGAGATAGAGCACCAGTGCAGGAATCAGGAGGACCTGAGTTCAAAAATCTCACCTCAGACACTTGACACTAGCTGTGTGACCTTGGACAAGTCACTTAACCCCAATTGCCTCATCCTGGGTCATCTCCAGTCATCCTGATGAATATCTGGTCACTAGATTCAGATGGCTCTGGAGGGGAAGTGAGGCTGGTGACCTGCACAGACCTCTTTCACTCAAAACAAAGTCAAGTGCAAGTCATGTCATTATTTCTCTGATGGCACGGTCTTCTTGGGCAATGAAGGACAAACACACTATTCAAATCAAGAAGGATTTATTTAACACCTACTATATGTTATGCACTGTGCTAAGCTCTGGGGATACAAAAAAAGGAAAAAATAAAGGAAATATACTGGAAATTGTTGGGTTGTATCCATATGACCTTTGCCTTGAAAGTTCTAGAAAATGTGATACCAATCCACTGGAAGGCCAAATTTCAGCGGGACTAGCTAGTGATCATGATTGTTTGTATAGCTGGCATTTATAGGGCATGTTAAAAGTTGCAAATTGCTTTGCATACATTATTTCATTTGATCTCCACCACGGCTCTTGGAGAAAAGTCCTTACAGGCATTATTACCCCCATTTTACAGGTGAGGAAATTGAGATTTAGAGAAGTGACTTCCCCATGGCCAAGTAAGTGTCCAAAGCACTCTTTGCATGACAATCAGTCAATAAACATTTACTGAGTGCCTACTATGTACCAGGCATTGTGCTAAGGACCCCTGAACCTGGGCCCAGAGCTCAAAATCCTTTCCCTCCATGCTCTGCATTTTAACAGGGATAACCTTCCCTGAACACTCAAAGATAGGGAGCTCTGAGGATAAGGAGCTGGGATAGGGAGGGTTTGGGAATCTGACTCTGAAAAACATCAGTCTGTCCTAGTCCGGGAAAGAAATATAAACTGCTTCAGAGCCTCCTCCACCCTCCTACCTCTTGCTTACGGGATCAGATTCCTATTGGGTTTAAACTTGAGGCCATTGGCTCAGAAATATTTTCCATCCTGCCTGGACACATTTGGCTAAACAGAAACTGAGGGTTAGGCCTCAGATTGGGGAGAATGGTTGAATCTTGTGTCTCTGGAGCTCAGGCTTTCCTCCTGGTCTCTCATCTTCCCATCACCTGGGACCCCTTGACATGTTCCTATCTGCTCACTAAACTATCCCCCCACGGACTACTCCCGGGTCTTCCTGCTCTCTGGCCCATCCCCAAAATTCCCTTCACTTCTCAATGAATTACTCTGAATTCCTCAATAATTCCCTCTCCCTATTCCTCTACTTCCCAATCCTCCCTCCATCCCCACGCATATTTCATTGATCTATCTCCTTAACTTCCAGGCACTTTCAGTTCCTTCCTCATACCCATTATAGACTGAGAGCTAGAAAGGGACCTTGGAGATTCAACAGTGGTTAGAACGCTGGGTCCAGAGTCAAGAAGCACTGAGTTCAAATCTAGCCTCACTTCCTAGCTATGTCACCCTGGGTAAATCACCTAACTGCTGCCTGCCTCAGTTTCTTCGATTGCAAAATGAGGGCCATAATAGCACCTGTATCCCAGGGTTGTTGTGAGAATAAAATGAGCTGTTTATAAAGTGCTGAGCATGGTACCTGACCAATAGAAGGTGCTTGGTGAATGCTTGGGTTTTTTCCATTCTGTATGACCCTGAGAAAATTACTTAACCTCTCTCTCAGCCAAAGTTTCATCATCTGTAAAATGAGGATAATAATAGCACATATCTCACTGGGTGGTTGTGAGGATCAGATGTGAAAGTGTTATATTAATGCAAGAAAGCTGTTATTTTGTCTAACCCATCCATTTTACAAAGGAGGAAACTGAGGCCCAGAGAGACTAGATGGTTTGCCTAGGGTCACACAGGAAGTGTTCTGAGGTAGAATTTGAACTCGTCTTCCCAACTCCAAGTCTAGCACTCTGTCTGCTACTTCAGGCAGCTTTCCTCCATCCCCTCCTTCCTATTCTACTCTCCCCAACTCCAGCCTTCCCCCACCCCAGCTGGATCTGGGTCCCTTATGGAGTCCCAGTAGCTAGGGGTCACTGGTCCCCTCTGGTCCCCTGCAGAAGCCACCACCCCCCAAGTATGATGGGAACTCCTCGGTAGGCAGCACTGCTGACTACAAACCACCTGAGGAAGAAGAGCAGCCCCAGGAAGAGGAGAATACTGAAGGGGAGCTCCCTGAGGAGTGTTTCACTGAGGGTGAGAAACTTTGGGCCCCTGGGGGCCAAGGCCACCCCCACCCCCTATTTCACAAAAGACAGCACCCTTGCCATGGCCAACATTGGAGACCTTGTGTTGAGAGCTATGAGGAAGGAGAGGGCTCACCGCCAACCTCCCCAGGCCCTCAACCCATGCCACTCCCCCAGTGAGGGACTCAAGAATCCAAAGGAGCCTTTTGCCTCGTCTGCTAGTCACGCTGTCTAAATCCTGACTCACCATGGGCCTCCCTCCAAGTCCTTTCTTAGAACGAATTTAAATCCAGCCTGCCAAAATTGAATTCTACTCCTGCCCAGTTTGGTGGATGTTAAAGGACATGTCAGTGGCAAGAAGCCATAGTTTCCCATGGAGACAGGAGGTAGTGAGATGCACCTCCCTCCTCCCCTGAGTCTTGACTCATTAAAGGTGGAATAAGCGGGAGTGGGGCAACAGGGTTAGAAAGCTCATTGGGGAGCTTGGGGACAAAGAGAAATATAGAGGCCACTTTCCTTTCAGGTGAGAAGGGAAGAGCCTCCCTTTGAAGCTCCATGGGTATGGATGGGACTGACCCCCATGGTGTAGTGATTATCTCTCTCTCTGCCTAGTAACCCTTCTTTCCTCATAGCCTGTGTAAAGAGATTCCCTTTCCTCTATGTTGACATCACCTCGGATCGGGGGAAGATATGGTGGAACCTTCGAAAGGCCTGCTTCAGGATGGTGGAACACAACTGGTTTGAGACATTCATTGTGTTCATGATCCTACTCAGCAGCGGGGCCTTGGTGAGTGCCATCTGCTGACCCAATTCTTCTTCTACCATCCTCCTAGGGTTCCTTTCTAGGGCCCAACCAAAAGGGAAGACACTGTGTCTACACTGTTCAAATCAAGGTGCATAGGTCCCTCATGGATGCTCACAGCAACAGAAACAAGTATCCTAAATGATCCAAATGTAGTTTCTCTTTGATTTATTATTATTAATATATAAAGTATAATTATATAACTTAATAATATAATAACAATAGCTAGAATTTATATATCATTTTAGAGTGTGTAAAGCACTCTACATAGGTTGTAGCGTTTGATTCTCATAACAAGGGAGATAGGTACTGCTATTGTTCCCATTTTCCAAATGGGAAAACTGAGTACCAGAGACACTGTGACTTATCCAGGATCATACAGTTAATAAATCTCCAAGGTGGGATTTGAACTCAGTTCTGTCTGACTCTGTCCACTGTACCACCTAACTATATCATTTTTGGCTCTGGGAATTTAAAAGAGGTTTCAAACATTTTTTATATGATATGGGCCTCTTTGCTTTGGCAATCTAGTGAAGTCTATGGACTTCTCAGTGTTTTTAAATACATTAAATAAAATACATAGGATTCCAAAGGAAATCAATTATATTGAATAAAATATGAAAATATTTTTCCCATCCAAATTCATAGACCCTCTGAAATCTATCCACTGGGCATCATGAACCCCAGTGTAATAACTCTTGCTTTATAGGGTTTATTATTTTAAATAGACTGGAGTCCCTTTTTCTACTTGATGCTTTATCTGCAATTTCTGACTGTTGGGAATGAGAGGAGGTGGGGGAAGAGGGTATTTCCTAGGTCACTGGGGGAAGCCAGATTAGGATTTAATGTATCACTTAGATGCCATCTGCTGTACTAGGACATTTCTAATCTCCCTAGTTGTCAGTGATTTCTACCTCTTGAATTATTTGGTATTGCTTTTTATTTATTTATCTATATGAATATTATAAATGTTCCTCCTCTCCTTCCCCCCCACCCCCAGAAAATATTAGCTTCAAAGATAGATACCATTTCATTCTTGTTTTTATATCTCCACGGACTAGAACTGGACATCCTATAGAATGAGTGCTTAGTAAATAAATGTTTGGTGAATTGAATTAAAATTTAACATCAGCTTTTTTTTTGATGTATTGCTCAATCTTGCTGAATTTTCTTCTGTTAAAAAAAGTCTTTGTCATGGGGCCATCTATCTGGGAGAGAGAGAAAGAAAGATATGGGGAAAATACAAGTGATATAAAACCAAAGATATCAATAAAAATCTTTTAAAAAAAATATTACTGTCCATAATCCACAAAGATGAATAGTAGGATTTGCTGGGGCTTTTTTTATGTCCCTTAGGGGAGTTTTCTTACCCTTGCAGGGTAGGGAACTTAGGAATACTGCTAGGATGACATACCTTAGTAACCCTGCATCTGGTGGTCCATAATTCCTGTCCGTGACATATCTGCTGAGGGATGAATGATTCTACCCATGCAGTTAACTGGTCAGATTCTAGCTGGGTGCTGTTTTCTGGGGAGTGATGATATTATTTAAGGGTAGAGCTAACAGCTAGGTGGAACAGTGGATAGAGTTCTGGACCTGGAGTCAGGAAGACTCATCTTCCTGAGTTCTAATCTAGACTTAGACACTTACTAGCTGTGTGACCTTGAGCAAAGTTTGCCTCAGTTTCCTCATCTATAAAATGAGCTAGAGAAGAAAATGGCAAACCACTCCAGCGTCTTTGCCATGAAAACCCCAAATGGGGTCTTGAAGAGTCAGATATGACGGAAGACCAACTCTCTCCTCCAACTCTCCTAAGGTTGCTGCTAGGTGCACATCTCCCCATCCTCCCGTCCCTCCAGCTGTATTCATGGCTCTCTGTCCCTCCTCTAGGCATTTGAAGACATCTATATTGAGCAACGGAAGGTTATTCGGACAATCCTAGAGTATGCAGACAAGGTCTTCTCCTATGTATTCGTCTTGGAAATGCTGCTCAAGTGGGTGGCTTATGGCTTTAAGGTGTATTTCACCAACGCCTGGTGCTGGCTTGACTTCCTCATTGTAGATGTGAGTCACCATGCTGGGAGTCAGTATCACTGGGCTCCCTTCAAAGATGGGGTAGGAGGGCAGTAGGAATGCCTAAAGGCCCAGCATCCCAACCAGGACTGTTCTTTTCAGTTTATGGATGCAACAAGCTTTTATTAAATGCCTACTGTATACTAGGCAAGACAAAAATGAATACAGTTTCTGTTCTCAAAGACTTGGCATTCTAATGGAATATGTAGCCTAGCCTTCAAAATAAGGTGATGTCAGAGTCTGGTATATGCCCAAGGGACTGGTAGAAAAATTCCAAAGAAACTCAAGCTAGACAAAGAAGACATTGGATAGGCTTTGGGTGGAAGAAATGGAAAAGAAAGTAGAAATGTGGACAACTTATAATATAATACCTCATATTTGCATGGCCCTTTATCCTTTTCAAAGCCTTTTGCCTATTTTGTCTCATCTGATCCTCATAATATTTCTATCAAGTAGGTAGGGTGGTTATTTTTACCCCTACTTTATGAATTAAGAAATTATGTCACCAGAAAGAAAATGTCTATTAAGAATTAGTCCTCTCTTGTCTTAGCAGGGATGAATGCAGTGGATAATATCCCTTGGGTGGCCATAGGGTCATAGCCCCTACCTCTGTCCCATGTATCCCTTGACACTGGGTATCCCCCTTGCTAATCCTTCCTCTTTGGTTTCTCTCTTCAGGTCTCCATCATCAGCCTGGTAGCCAATTGGTTGGGCTACTCTGAACTTGGGCCAATCAAGTCACTCCGGACTCTTCGGGCACTCAGGCCACTCAGGGCCCTGTCCAGATTCGAAGGCATGAGGGTGGGTGTTCTAGGAACTTGGGACTGGAAGGGAGTGAGAATCAGAGAGAGGAATTTGAAGCAGGGGGCAGAGAGGGAAAGCCACCAAAAAGACAAGTAATGAGTGAGCCTGTTTTCAGTGGTCAGTAATCATTATGTGCTCTTCTCCTGCCCAAAGGACCTTCTAATTAAGAAGAGAAAGCCAGAGAGAAGTCAGAGAACTGTATGTCCATAGCCTATACCGCTGGTTACCCAGCCTCACTCAGAGCCAAAAAAGCTTTTTGTACCAAGGGCAGCCTCAGGCTAAGGTTTGATAAGTGGTCCAGATTAAGTTATAGTTTGAGTTGGGAGGAAAAGAGGGCAGGAAGGGAAGGGAGTTGGGTAGGCATGGAAAATAACAGGATGAGGGTTGGCATAGCCATACATAGCCCCTAACTAACAGGAAATATTTTCAGTTGGGTAACATCTATCCCAAATTCACATCTTGGTTTGACCTGGGAAGTATCAACCGCTCTTGGGTCGCCTAGGATAGGAGAATAAGTACAATAATCTTGGAGGCCCACCCCCTGCCCCATTCCTGAGTCCTATCCTAGCTTGGGTTATACCCAAGGAAACTGCTTCTTAGTTATGTCCCCTGGGGAAACCTTCCATTAGCCCTCAGAGAGGGCTTCTCTCCTCAGAGCTCATGGAGGAGGAGAGAAGACATTCTTCCTTGGTTATACCTGGTAGTAAAAAGTCTTATTTCACAAATCAGATTAACATTCCTTTCTTAAGAACCCACTGAGTGCCCAAAAAGTCACAGGATTTTTTGAGCTGGAAGGGACCTAGGGATGATCAGATCCAATGGTCTCATTTTATAAAGGAGGAAGCTAAGACCCAGAGGGTTGTCATTGGTGACTTGCCCCAAGTCACACAGAGGGTAGGCAGTAGGACTGGGTCAGGATTCAAACCCACAGCTTCTAGGTCTCCTGACTTGAAATCAAATGCTCCCCAATAACCTTGCATTAAGTACCTTGGAATGGACCTTAGAGTTCAATTAGTACAACTCCCTCACTTTACAGATGAGGAAATTTAGATGGGAAATTAAATGGCCCAAGGTCATGCAGTTAGTAAGTGGCAGGATTTGAACCCACCTCTTCCAAACTATGAGGTCAGCACTCTACATGACACTGTGGAGTGGAGTGCAAGAGAAAGGGACAGAAGACACAACTACAGCCCAGTATGGGATGTAGAGATGGAACATAGGGCAGCTAGGTAGGGCAATGCATACAGTGCCAGGGCTGGGATCAGGGACCTGAGTTCCAATCTGGCCTTAGACACTTTACTAGTTGTATGACCCTGGCCAAGTCTTTTAGCCCTGTTTGCCTCTGTTTCCTCATTTATAAAATGAGCTGGAAAAGGAAATGGCAAACCACTCCAGTATCTCTGCTAAGAAAATCTCAAACAGGGTCATGAAGAGTCAGATATCTGACTGAACAGCAACAGAGATGGAATGTAGGAGGTGTGATTATAAGGAAATGAGACTAGTTTTCCTATGGGACCTCTACCCCCACAAAACATGATGCAGTGGAGGACATTAAGATATGCATGGATGACAAAGTCTTTAGAACTAGGGGAGGTGTAGCTAGATAACATTTTATATATTTTTAAAAAATAGTGGATTGCAAGCTCACGGTTAGTCCACAGTTTGGCATGGCCACCAAAAAAAAAAAAAAAAGGATAAGCCTGGGCTGCCCTGAGATATGTTAGTTTCCATAATAAAGGAGGGGGATGGTTCCTATGCATTCTTCCCTGGTCAAATAATAGCTGGAAAATTGTGCTCAGTTCTGGAGTCCACATTTTAGGATGGACCTAGACAAAAGCAGGAGTGTGTCCAGAAGTGGCTGAGCAAGATGGCGAAGGCACTGGATAACACACCACACATGATTGAAGGAGCTGGAAATAGAGGGTGAAGGGTAGAGGTGGAGGCATGGACTTTAGGCAGAGAAGGAAATACAGCTGAGAATCTGAAGGAATGTCATTCAGAAGAAAGATTAGGCTAATTCCATTTGGCTCCAGAGGGCCGAACTGGGAACGATTGACCGGAAGAGAGTCTGACTCCATGTGAGAAAAAAAATTCCTGACAATTAGAGCTGTCTACAACTGGGATGGGGTCCCTTGGTACTTGATGAGCTGGCAAGCTCTAAAGGTCTTCAAGGTGAGAGGCAAGAGAAAGTTTTCAGGCCAGGGATATTGCTGAGAGGATCCTGCTCCAACAGGAATCAGACTAGGTGAATTCTGAGCTTCTTTCCAGCTCAGATCCTGTGATTTTTTGAATGAACACTTTGTCCAAGGGTGGAGGGGCCCAGAGGAAAGGAGTGAGATAACTTAGTGGAATCCTTTGGGGAAGGCTACTGGCTGACTGGGCAACCATGAAAACAAAGACTCAAGTATAGAAAGAAAGCCACCAGGCCCTGCTGGATCTGAAGCAACCTGGCATGTGAGGTAGGAAAGCTTCTTTCTCTTCCCATGAAGCAGTTTGAGTTAATCCTTAGAGGTAGCTGGTGTCACAGTAGATAAGCATTGGACCAGGAGACAAGAAGACCCGAGTTCAAATGTGGCCTCAAACACTCACTAGTTGTGTGACCCTGGGCAAGTTACTTGACCTCTGCCTCAGTTTCCTCAACTATAAAATAGGCATGATAATAATAACATCTACGTCTCAGGGTTGTTGTGAAGATCCAATGAGATATATTTGTTTAAAAGCACTTACCATGGTGCCTGGCACTTTAGTAGGTACTGTGTAAATGATTATTTGTTATTCTTACTGCTCAGCTGTTCCAGTTATGTCCGACTCTTTGTGACCCCATTTGGGGTTTTCTTGACAAAGATACTGAAGTGGGTTTGCCATTTCCTTCTCCAGATAGTTTTACAGATGAGAAACTGAGGCAAACAGGGTGAAGTGACTTGCCCAGGGTCACATAGAGACTGAATCACTAAGGTGACTTTTCCTGACCCTGAGTCCAGCACTCTATCCACTACATCACCTAGCTACCCCTCATAAATGCTTATGCCCTTCCCCTAATTCTGCCTGGTTCATGTAAATCTAACTTTACTTAACTAGAATCTCTGAGGCAAGACCAGTTTACATTTATGAATTCTCATAGATTTTTAAACAGAGATGATATTTTATCATCCCTAAAAAGCTATAGTCTGTCTAGGTAGCACAGTGGATATAGAGTGGTGAACCTGGAGTCAAGAAAACCTGAGTTCGAATCCTACCTCAGACACTACCTGTATCACCCTAAGCAATTCCCTTAACCTGTCTGAGCCACAGTTTCCTGAAGCTTAAAATTTAATGATAATACCTCCCAGGGTTGTTGCCATGCTCAAATGAGGTAACAGCTGCACAATGCTTCGCAAAGCTTAAAAAAGCTATTTTTATCATCATAGTCTTGTAAGGTTTGCAAAGCGCTTTAAGTGACATCTCATTTGATCCATCCTCATATTATCCCCATTTGGCATGTGAGGGACCCGAGACCCAGAAAGTTCAAATAGCTAGGACTCGAATGGAGGACCTCTGACTTCAAATACAGTGCTTTTCCCCTATCCAATACCACCCTTCTGTTTTCCTCCAGCAGCTGAGGAACCACTCCAGGGTTTTAGGGACTTGGAATAGAAGGGCAGGTTGCCCTCCAATATGGAACTTTGCTGTCTTCTCTTAAGTTCTAGTAAACAAATAGCTTTGGGTAACAGATTGAGTTTCCATTGAGCCCATAAGCAATAGGCGGTCACCTCAAGTCTCCGTGTGGGGAAGTGACTGATGGAAATAAAATTTGAGAAAGCTAATAATAGCTCACCCTTATATATCCTGCTTAGTTACAGAGCACTTAATATACGGTATTTCATTTGATCTCCACACATAAAAATAGCACGACAAATATTGGTATCCACATTTCATAGATGAGCAAACCGAGTCCCACAGAAGTTAGATGCTTTGTCCTTTGGCAAGCAGATAGTGAGTCAGATGGACCCAGGACTGGAACCCAGGCCTTCTGACTCTCACTCTAACACTCTTCTAATCACCTCATGCAACCTCTGTGATAAACCACAGGTTTGAAAAAAGGCTTATAAGCAAATTAATAGAGAAAATAATGTTTGTGGTTGCTGCTCAGTTGGGTCTGACTATGTGACCCCATTTGGGGTTTTCTTGGCAAAGATACTGGAGTGGTTTGCCATTTCCTTCTCCAACTCATTTTGCAGATGTGGGAACTGAGGCAAATGGGGTGAGGTGACTTGCCCAGGGTCACACATCTAAGAATTGTCTGAGGCCAGATTTGAACTCAAGTCTTCCTGAATCTAGGCTTGGCATTTTATTCACTGCATCACCTAACTGCCCAAACGATGTTTGGGGGATGTTTAACCAATTGTTTTAAGGATTCACCTGTTTACAAACAGTTTGTTTATTACAATTGTGCTTATCCCTTCATTAAAGCACTTCAGCCTAATTTCTATATTGGCAGTCCATTGTTAGAACTTAGCATTTATATAGCACTTTAAAGTTTGCAAAGCACTTCATAAATATCTCATTTTATCCTCACAATCACCCTTTGTAGTAGGTGCTCTTGTTATCCTCATTTTACTCTTGAGGAAATTGAGGCAGAGAACAGTTAAGTGACTTGCCCAGAGTCATACAGTTTCTAAGTGTCTGAGGCCAGATTTCAACTCAAGTCTCCCTGACCCCTGATCCAACTCTATATCCATCATATCACCTGATTAGTTAATATGGAGTATAGTATTTGGGGGTTAATATAACAGCATCTCTAAGAGTGGCGCAATGATAGAGCACTGGACCTGGAGTCAGGAAGATGTGAATTCAAATCTGTCCTCAGACACTTACCAGCTATGTGATCCTGGGCAAATTACTTCATTCCATTTGTCTGTTTCCTCATCTGTAAAATGACCTGGAGAAGGAAATAGGAAACCAGTTCAGTATCTTTGCAAAGAAAACCGCAAATGGGGTCATGAAGAGTCAGAAACAACTGAAGAGGGACAACAATCTCTGTTTAAAAAAAATCTACCAGAATTTATAAATTCAGACTGGCCTCTGCTCTGGTATTCTGAGTTAGTGAGGTTAGACTACCAGGCAAAATTAACTGCAACTCCTTCATGAGAAAGAAAGAAGGTTCTGTACCACACATGCCAGCCTGCTTCAAGTTCAGTAGGGCCTAGTGGCTTCCTTTCTATACTTGAGACTGTTTTCATAGTTGCCCAGTCAGCCAGGAGGGGTGGGAGGAAGGGGAGAAAAAGTAATCATGTGTGGCTGAGGCCTCAAGTTTCCTATTTAGGGGGAGGGGAGCCAGGCTGGAGTGTTTGTCCCTTGCCCAGTGACCTGTGGCAGAGATATGGTGAAAACCACCTCCTCCCTCCCCTTAACTTGGGCAGCCACATTACTAACCAAGCTGAGAACCTCACACTGATCTCATAGATAGGGTCCTTCCCCTGATCACAGATGGGTATCAGGACCCCTCCCAATAGCCCTCCACCCTCTAATCTCTTATTTTCACTTCCCAAGCACATGGTTCTTTCCAGGCAAAATCTTTTCCACTGTCCCTTTCTTCATGCTCTACCAACCCCTACCCTTGAACTTTTACTCATGGTTGTGCCATGAGTAAACTTCCTGACTTTTTTCCTTCTTTCCTGGTTCTGCTGAGTACTCTGGAAGTCTTCCCTTCTTAAGTCCATCCATTTCCACTCCTTTATTTCATTTGTGTGTGTGTGTGTGTGTGTGTGTGTGTGTGTCTGTGTGCTAAACCCCACTATCAGGGTGGAAGTTCCCAGATAACAGTGGCTACTCTACTCCCATCCAATGGCTTATGTACCCCCCACAAGTGCAAAGTCAGCCCCTTCCTCTATTAGGCTAGAATTCAAGGTCCTGGCATTCTAGGTAGAGTGGAGAGGGGAAGATGTCTAGGTCCCAGTCTGTGACACCTCCTCCCACAACCTGCCTGTCCCCCTGCTCCCAGGTGGTGGTGAACGCCCTCCTGGGCGCCATTCCCTCTATCATGAATGTGTTGCTCGTCTGCCTGATCTTCTGGCTCATCTTCAGCATCATGGGGGTCAACCTGTTTGCGGGGAAGTATTACCGATGCATCAACACCACCACCTCAGAGATTTTTGAGATCTCTGTTGTCAACAACAAGTCGGACTGCTTCAAACTGATGGATACCGGGGAGGTCCGATGGGTCAACGTCAAGGTCAATTTTGACAACGTGGGCCTTGGCTACCTTTCACTCTTGCAGGTGGTAAGTAAAGCCTATATGGTGGCAGCTCTAGGCCTCATCTCAAATGGGCTTGTCCCCAGTTTTTTCTCATGATTTCTTGAAAAACTACCTACTCTGTGGGAAGTCTTGAGCACTGAGGCTTAGTGAACTGAGTTGCAGACTTAAAATCAGGGTTCAAAATCTACCTCTGATATTTCTTTGCTCTAAAACTTAATATAGTGCCTTCACAAGTTCTGGTTGAGTGAGTAACTGAGACCCTAGATAAGTCACTTAAGCCCCTGCTTACCCTCAATTTCCCCGTCTGTAAAATGTGGATAATAATGATACCTATCTAAGAAGGGTGATGTGAAAATCAAACTAGATAATATATGTAAAGTGTTTTACTGACCTCAAAGGTTTGTAAAGAAATAAAGTGTACCTATTATTAGTTTTATTATCACTTATTATTATTATTTCACCTCTCTAGCTCAGCTGCATGTGAAATGGATGAGTAGCACCTACCTCTCAAAACTGTTAGGAGGTTCAAGTGAAATAATATTTTCAGAATACTTCATATATTTTAAGGAGCAATGGAAGTGTCAGATTTTGTTAGAGTATCTTGCTAGGGACCAGTTCAATCCTTCCAGACTCTGCTTTACAATTATCTGATGGAGATGGAAAGAGAGGGAGGCAAGCAGCCACCTTCCTCAAGCAGTCATTTTTTTCTCTTCTCCTTCTTGGTCTTGTCACTGTTTCTGTAGCTACACTTGCTCCCTGACCTTCCTGTCAGCTGGGGTGGGGCTCTCATAACAACCCCCACCATGCTAATGATTACAATAACAATAATTTACACCTGTATAATATTAACTCCAATGTATCTAATGTTTAAGATGATTAGTTTATAGAACATTTTCTCATTTAATCCTCCCAACAACTCTAGGCAGTAGGTAATGAATTCAGATTTCCGCAGCTCTTGGATGTCTGCAAAGCATTTACCTCACAACAACCTATGGGGTAGGCAGTGCAAATATTATTTTTAAAATTTTATGTTATTAAATTATATTATTTACTTCTTTTATTTTACTTTTTATTTATTTTATTTTCAGGTGAGGAAATAGGGGTTGAGAGGTTACTTGACTTGCCAAAGGCCACCCAGTTAGTTAATAATAGAACTGGGATCCTAAAGGTCTAGTCCTGACTCCTGCCTTGTCCAGCATTCTTTCATGAGGAGAACTTCACCCCCCATCGCTCACCCAACACACACACACACATACACACACACACACACACACGTGCACACACACACGCACACATACATACATTATAGAAGGTCCTGGATGTTGGTGCTTTAAGCAGATGGGGGTCTGTAATATTGACTGTTATGTCCTGAGTTCACAAACTGGGGAGGCTCTCAGCCTAGCCCTATTTTCAAAACTTGGTGACTTCCTGCATGCTGGGAAAGCTCCTGACCCTCAATCTCCTCACTATTCTATTCTCTGATAGATTTGGAGCTAGGATGGAACTTAGAGGTTATTGAGGAGTCTAAACCCCTCACTTTGAAGAAAAGGAAATTGAGGCCCAGAGGGTCAAATGACTTGTCCTGAAGTCACAAAGTTACCAAGTATCTGAGTCAAAATTTAAACCCAGATCTTCTCATTCTAAGTCCAGCATTCTGTTGTACCACACACCCTCATCCTGGGGCTCAAAGCCCCATTCTGGCCCACTTGATGTGCTTTATGGTAGGTGGGAACTGATTTACAAAAGCTGGAAGGTCAGGTGGGTTGATGGGTCTTCAATAGATGGACTCTTCTTCTCCCATCAAAATCCTTCTGACTTTCTCCTTCAACTTTCTCCAGGCTACTTTCAAGGGCTGGATGGATATCATGTATGCAGCTGTAGATTCTCGAGAGGTCAGTGAAACTGGAACACACAGACACACCTCCCAAATCCTTGGCTTGACAGGTTGGATGGAGGAAAAAGAAGACGAGAGGCTCCCCTTGATCTCCCAGCCCTCCATGGAGCCCTGACCTGTAACATGATGTCCTTTTCCTACGCTGTTCGATGGAACAGCATTGCCAGAGACACAGCCTTGTCTCCTCCAGACCTCCTGTCTCCTCTACTCTCCTCCTCGGCAGGAGAGACCCCTTTCTTCCACAGTGGGATTCCATTCCATGATGGGGTGGGGGGGAGGGGAGCCAGTAGCTCTGTCTCTCTGTCTGGGTGGCTAGTGCTCATTCACCCCCATTCTGACTCAAAAGGTTGAAGAACAGCCCCAGTATGAGATAAATATTTATATGTACATCTACTTCGTCCTCTTCATCATCTTTGGTGCGTTCTTCACCCTCAACCTCTTCATTGGCGTCATCATTGACAACTTCAACCAGCAAAAAAAGAAGATGAGTATCCTGCTCAGGCCATCCACCTCCTTTCCCTTCTATTCTTTTCCCTCTCCCTCTTCCCCATTGCCCTCTTCCCTTCCTGATTTCCCTTTATCTCTTTTCCTTCTGCCTTCCATTCCAGTTCTTCTCCCTTCCCCATGATCCCATCTCCTCCACTTGTCAATTCCCATAATCCTCTGTTACTTGTGCAAGTCATTCCTTCCATCCCCCTTGATCCCCTGACTCCTTAGAATCATGGAATGACATAATGACAGAGTACTTAACCCTCCTGCTGGCTTGATTTGCAATTGCCTTATTGATCCAGGGGTCTCCACAAACACCCATGGCTTTAGTGGTTCTCAGAGTAATTATGCAGAGGGAACTAATTGCTTGCTGTTGTGAGGATACTAGAGGTTGAGGGGTTGGGCAGGGGCTTCCCCATCTAAAGGGGCTCATTCCCACTATACTTTGGAGGAAAGGACATCTTCATGACAGAGGAACAGAAGAAATACTATAATGCCATGAAAAAACTGGGCTCCAAGAAGCCACAGAAGCCAATTCCTCGACCTCAGGTATAGTCTCTATGGGATGGTAGGGGGTGGGGTGGGAGTAGGGGAAATTAAGTGGCTCCTCCCCATGATGGCCCAGAATGCTCCCTCAACTTGCTCTTCCACCTCCAATAATTATCTTTTGGTTTGCCCCTCCCAGTGAATCCATGTTTCAAGAATTTTATAAATATTTTTTGTTTATATTTCAGTATACTGACTTTCCCTGCCTCTCCCCATCTCACACCCCTCCCTTACCCATTGGGCAAGGGTCCCCTTGAAGGGTGAGGATATGGGATTGTCAGTCCCATGTGCCAAGTGGGCAATGCCTTGACAGGGCATGAATCAAGCAAAAGGAGAGGTCCCAGGCTGAGAGAGTTGTCAGCCAATGGGTTTCCTGAAATGGGAAATACTCCTCCAGAAAAGGCCCTTGCCCTGAAAGATCCCACAAAGAATTCCCTGATAGGGGTGGATTCCAGAGGGGCCTTCAGCCAGACAGAGTAGTTGGACCTGGCATTGAGTCAGTCCCCACTCAATTCTATTTATCCTCCATTCCTCACAGTGTCTGAAGGCTCCTCCCAGGTGACCTAACGCACCTTCTTTCTCTTTTCTGTGTGTTGTGTCCTGTGCTCTTTGCCTGTGTGTCACATGGTTCTTGAACCCTCCCATGCCCCATGTCTCATTTTGTGCTAAAGAACGAGATTCAGGGCAAGGTGTATGACTTTGTGACCAAGCAGGTGTTTGACATCACGATCATGTTCTTGATCTGTCTCAACATGGTCACCATGATGGTAGAGACAGATGACCAGAGCCAGCTCAAGATTGACATCCTTTACAACATCAACATGATTTTCATCATCATTTTCACGGGCGAGTGCGTACTCAAGATGATAGCGTTGCGTCAATACTATTTCACTGTTGGCTGGAACATCTTTGACTTCGTGGTAGTGATCCTCTCCATTGTGGGTGAGTCCCAGCTTGATAGTCACCAGGTACCCCTTGTGGTGTGCACAACTTGAGTCTTCCCTACCACACATAGACACATACGCATATAAATCTGCCCTCACCAATAAAGAGATACCTCTTAAGAAACTCAAGCATGCTGATGAATCCCCATAGGCATATATCACCTATATCACCTAGCTGTACTTAAAGGGCAGTAAGGGGATGCAGTGGATAGAAATCTGGAGTCAGGAAGACCTGAGTTCAAATCTGGACCCAGACACTTATTAGCTATGTGACTCTAGGCAAGTCACTTCACCCTATTTGCCTCAGTTTCCTCATCTGTAAAATAAGCTGGAGAAGAAAATGGTAAACCACTTTAGTATCTTTGCCAAGAAAACCCTAAAAAGGGGTCATGAAGAGTCAGACATGATTGAAAAAAGACTCTGCAACAACTAAGTCCCTGCCATCTGGGATCCTACTATCTTGGGTTCTATGTCCTTCCATCAGTGTATACATGTACACTCAACTATACACATATTCCAGCAGAAACACAGATAGGCATGTGTGACCACACTACCACATATAAGAATGCCCTGCTACAAATAAGCAGGCATACCCATATATCTGAAAACCTAGATGTTTATACACATACATACACCCATAAATTAGCACACATGTTCCTGTAGACATGGAAACATATACACATACACTCTCACACACAGAAACCCTAAAACCTAAGAGTTATAAGGAGCTGAATCTCTCCCAAACCATTGTTCAGCCTCAAAAGGATGAAGGCAAAGCAGTGAGTCATTTCCCCCACTCTCCTTGACTTCTGGGAAAGGGTTGGCTACTCAGAAGATCACCTGGCAAAGCCTGGCAACAGCAAATTAGGGAACATCCTCAAGAATAGAGCCAGAAACATGGGTAGAAGTGACGAATTGGCAAATTCAAGCTTGATGTCAGGAAAAACTTCCTAGCAATTAGCTACCTAAGTGGAATGTGTTGTCTCGAGAGAGAGAGAGAGGGTTCCTCAGCATTTGAGTTTTTCTATCAGTAGCTGAATGATCACTTGTCACGCATATTATAATAAGAATTCTTATTCAGGGTAGGTTGGACTAGGATCTAGAATCTAGGATCCCTTCCAAGTGTCAGACTCTATGATTTTGTAATTCCTTGGTCATTCCTAGAAAGCCAGGCCACGAAGCTAAAAATCCAGGGCTTCAGAATCCCCTCCCCAGAAAAGAAAAGAAGCAGTTTCTCCTCAAAACCTATATGTTCAATTGTCCCTAGCAGTAAGGTAGCTAAATTCTCCTTCTTCCTTGGCCTCCTCTTAGGATATGTCCGCTTTGTAGACATCCTCACCTTCCCATAGACAGACAATTCCTAATCTCTCTCTCTCTCTTTCTCCTCTTGCTTCTCTCTTCTCTTGCTTCTCTCTCTTTCTCTCTTCTTTCATTTCTCTCATCTTTTCCTTCTCTCTCCTTTTTCTCCTCTCCTTCTTTCTCAATCTCTGTGTATCTGTTTCTCTGTCTGTCTCTCTATCTCCTCTCTTTTCTCTCTTCTCTTTCTTTCCTCTCTTCTCTTTTTCTCTTTCTTCTCTCTCTTCTCTTCCGCCTCTCTTTCTCTCTTCTCTCTCCTCTTTCTTCTCTGCTCTTCTCTCTCTGTTTCTCTCTCTGTGTCTCTCTCTGTCTCTGTCTCTCTCTCTCTCAGGTCTTGCCCTTTCTGACTTGATCCAGAAATACTTTGTTTCACCCACACTGTTCCGTGTGATTCGTCTGGCTCGGATAGGGCGTGTCCTGAGGTTGATCCGAGGTGCCAAGGGTATCCGGACCTTGCTCTTTGCCCTCATGATGTCTCTGCCAGCCCTCTTCAACATTGGCCTGCTCCTCTTCCTCGTCATGTTCATCTATTCCATCTTTGGCATGTCCAACTTCGCCTATGTGAAGAAAGAGTCTGGCATTGATGACATTTTCAACTTTGAGACCTTTGGCAACAGCATCATTTGCCTTTTCCAGATCACCACCTCAGCTGGCTGGGATGGGCTTCTGAACCCCATCCTTAACAGTGGGCCCCCCGACTGTGATCCCGAGCTGGAGAACCCAGGCAGCAGCGTCAAGGGAGATTGTGGCAACCCTTCCATAGGCATCTGCTTCTTCTGCAGCTACATCATCATCTCCTTCCTCATTGTTGTCAACATGTACATTGCCATCATTCTGGAGAATTTCAATGTGGCCACTGAGGAGAGCAGTGAGCCTTTGGGGGAGGATGACTTTGAGATGTTCTATGAGACATGGGAGAAGTTTGACCCAGATGCCACCCAGTTCATTGCCTACAGTCGTCTCTCTGACTTTGTGGACACCCTAGAGGAGCCACTAAGGATTGCCAAACCCAATAAGATCAAGCTCATCACTCTGGATCTTCCAATGGTCCCTGGAGACAAGATTCACTGCCTAGACATACTCTTTGCTCTAACTAAAGAGGTTCTAGGGGACTCTGGTGAGATGGATGCCCTCAAGCAGACCATGGAGGAGAAGTTCATGGCAGCCAACCCATCCAAAGTCTCCTATGAGCCCATCACTACTACCCTGAAAAGGAAGCATGAAGAGGTGTGTGCTGTGAAGATCCAGAGAGCCTACCGCCGGCATCTACTAAGGCGTTCAGTGAAGCAGGCCTCTTACCTCTACCGGCATAGCGGAGACAGCAGTAGGTTTGAAGCCCCAGAGAAGGAGGGGCTCATTGCAGATGCCATGAACAAGATGTATGGGAACAACAGCTCCCTGAAAGAAGAGGATAAAGCAACAGGGGAGGCTGGCCCTGCCCTGGGTCTCAAGCCCATTGATGTCCCAGTCTCAAGCCAGTCATCCCCAGAGTCACAGGGGCAAAGAGTACGCCCAGGGGTCAAGGAGTCACTTGTCTAATAAGATGGGGGTAGATATTTTCTTCAGTGGGCTCTGCCCCAGGTGGGCTCCCATGTTGAACCCTGTACTCCAGCCTATAGGTTTTAGTCGTGTGATGGAGGCATGCTTTGAGATGGGGTGATGCCCAAATCTATCTTCATGGGAAAGATTTGGCCATTCGGGGGCTCACCCTAGAATCCAGAGACCTTTCTCCCAATCTTGCACAGTCCGTGTGAAATGTGAATTGTCTACTGCTGGCTGAAAGAGACACAAAAACCTCAAGAGTTGAGGTGAGGAGCTTGAGTGTCCATCTGTCCTCAGTTTCTCCTGTTAGTCAACAAGGCTACTCTCTCTCTCCCTCCTGGGGCTACCATCTATCTCCTCTCTGCACAGGGGCTTTAAGAGCTTTCTTCAGGCACTCACTCCATGGCCAGTCATATAGAACCTAAAGCCCCAGCAAGCTATACTCAGCCCTCACAACCAATCAGCTGCACTCACATCTCCAGTGTCTTAAGGGCTGCCTAGCCCCCTTTCCCCAGAGGAATTCAGCCACCCACCCCCTCTCAGAAGAGAATGATGTCTTAAAAGCCGAGTTCATGGGGAGCACCATCTTTGGGGCTCATGCCAGCTCCAAGCATCTTCTAAATCTGATCAGTACCTCCACTAGCTACATAACTCCCTAGAAAAGATGATTCATCAGACATGTTATTGGTACTGACACAGCCTCACAAACGAACCTGGCATTTGGACCACCAAGTAACCAGTTAGGAGGATGTAGATTACAGGGACTCCCATTTGGTGATCCTGCTGAGACTTGTTTTCCTGGTCCATATCCAAACTGGCCATATTCCTTTGGGAGCAGATATATATAAGAATATGATTTGGGAATTTTATTTTTCTATGAAATATGGTTGACCAGGTGTCAAGATCAGCGATTGTGTTATGTGCCACTTGGACAGATAACATAAATATGGCTAAAGTATAAAGTTCTTTGCAGGGGTTGTCCAGACTGTATTGGGGGAGGAAGGGGTAAGAGTTTTCTGTTATTGGGGGAAGGGAGTTTGGGGATGGGGTATTAAGAGAGCAGGCTAAAGCCCACCCCACTCTGGAGAACTACATTTTCTCCTTCAAGACAAAGAGATTTCCTCTCTCTTATCCACCAGTCCCTCCACCCACCACCCCACCTCTTTCATTCTACCACCATTTCTTTAAGGGCAAGAGATCCTAGGAATAGAAATGCTTAATCCCATTTCTATAAATGAGGACAGTGAGGACCTACTAAGTAGTACCTTCAAAGCCCCCAAAGGGATTCCGGTGTTCTGGTTCCAAGTGCTGAAAGCCATACCCTTGATGATCTATAAGGCTTGAGACAATATCACCTCAAATGCAGTCCCAGCTAACCTGGAGATAACCCCACCTTTCTAGTGCTCTGCCCTGGTTACCCCACCAAGAGATTAGGGAGAAAGTTCCAAGGCCAGAGAGGGAACCTGAGAGGTTGCTCAGGGAATGATTTGTTTTAGACACCCTTCTCTCCATGTATATATGTGTTTGTATATGTATGCATGTATGTGTGGGCACATACATGGTGTGTTGGTCTGGTGGCTGGGCCTCATGTTTTTCAATTTGAGAACTAGATTGTCCCAAGTTCCTCTTCTTCTTCTTCTCATTTCTTGTGAACAATTTGACTAAAGTTCAGGAAACCGTAAAACCTTCAAAACAAGAGCACCGTTTGTGTGTGTGTGTGTGTGTGTGTGTGTGTGTGTGTGTGTGTGTGTGTATGTGAGTGTGTGTGTGAGTGTGTGTGTTGATAAACATAAACACTCATTGCTCACCTCCCTGGCATTGGGTCTCTCTCCCTCTCTCCATCTCTGGATCTCTTGTCATCTCAAGGCATCTCTTTGCCACTCCATAGTAGGTCTCTATGACTGTATGTCTCCCTTATCTCTCCTGTTCTCTATTTTTGTGTTTTTCTTCAACCCTTTGCAAATTTTTCCATCTCTTTCCCTTCTACTTTTCTGTGTCTCTGTCTGATTCTCCCTTTGCCTCTCTTTCCATCTGTCTCTGTCTCATCTATTTTTTCACTGTGTTCAGTCTGATAGTAGGGCTTCTCTTTATCCACAATCTGGCCAGCCCTACTCTCCTTCCCTGGGCCCCAGAGCTTGGAAATTTCACTTGAAGTGACAGAAAATTCTCGGACTGGAAGCCTTTTGTCTGTGTGGCTAAGATCAGTTCTCTGTGCACACTTCTTGAAAGGAATTGGAATTCTAACCTTTCTCCATAATTCTGGGCCTAGTTCTCTCCTCTCAATCCCTCTAAGGTTCAGACTCTCCTTTCCCTGCCCTACCCCATCCCACCCCTGCCACACATACATTGGGCAAAGCCAGATTGCTGACCAGTAGGAACAGGAGTGTTCCTAGGACAGGAACTGCCTTGAATAGACCCTATGACCTGGGTGGGGATGATACAGCTGCTCTGAGCCAAGCAAGGAGAAAACTGTTTCCTTTGTATATTTCTTACAATAAACATCAACCCAAACTGGTCCTGTTGTCTGATTTGGACAAGGGAAAAGAGAAAATGTGGAAATGTGTATATGAGAAGGGAAGGATGAAGGGGTAATAGAGGGCAGATGAGAATAAGACTGTTAATTTCAAACTTTGGACATTAGACCTTGGACATCATCCAGTTTAACTCCCATATTCTGCAAATGCAGCTAACACCCAGGGATGGGAAGTGATTTTCCTGGGCTCACACAAATAAGTAGCAAAGCGGATGATTTGGACGTAGGTGTTTTGATTCCAAACCCAGTGTTCTTTTTTCTTTATGACACATAAATGAGAAGTAAGTAAAGATAAAAGAGGGCAGCTAGGTGGCACAGTGGATAGAGCCCCGGGTCTGGAGTCAGAAAGACTCATCTGTGTGATTTCAAATCCAGCCTCAGACACTTATCAGCTGTTTGACCCTGGGCAACTCATTTTACCCTGTTTGCCTCCATTTCCTGCTCTGTAAAATGAGTTGGAGAAGGAAATGGCAAACTACTCCAATGTCTCTGCCAAGAAAACCATTACAAAGAGCCAGACATGACTGAACTACAAAAGAACAAAGATAAAGGAGCACAGAAGGAAAAGGGAAAGGCTTTAGGCTCTCCTCGGGCCATGTGTCCAGTCCAGAAGAAACATAGTCCAGGGTCCAACCTCTGCTCCTCTGCCAACCCTTTTAAGAAAGGTAGTATAGTGTTGTAGAGTTAGACCTGGAATCAAGACTCAATCAATCGATCAACAAACCTTTATTCAAAGCCTGAGAAACACTGGAAAGAAAAATGTGTTAAAATCCTGCATCGGATACCCGCTTACTGTGTGACCTTGGACATAACCTTTACAACCTTCAGCTTCCTCAGCTGTGAAATGGGGATAAGTCTGCATAGAGGATCTACCAGAGGGTTCTTTGTGAAACTGTTTAAATCCTAAGATAATAGATTTAAAACTTAGAGGTTATGTAATTCAACCCTCTCATTCTACAAGTGAGGAATCTAATCTTGAGAGAGATCGTTAACTTGCCCAAATAGCAAAGCTGGGCTTTGAACCCCAGCTGATTCTAAGACCCAACGCTGCTTCTAGTTGTACTCTCCGTGCTGAAGTAAGTTAATGGACGTACAAGCAATTTGCAAACTTTAAAGGGCTATATTGGTATACGTAACTGACATAATTACACAGTATAAAGGCCAGTTATTATCCATATTCCTGTCCTACACAATCCACCCCAGAATCAAACTTCCTCATTAAATTAAAATTAAATTAAATTTTAAAAGACTACCTGTGGGACAACCCCTGCTTTCAGCCCTACAGCATGATGGATATTCACTAATACTTATTTGCTGAGCGAATAACTGAATCGCCTCCTCCGGTCTTTGTCAGATCTGTATGGCCCCTCAGGTCTATAAGACCCTCCCATGTAAATTCCTATCTTAAGTCCAATCTCCCAGAGCCCTGAGAATGGGAAAGGCAGATTGGATCTGAGGAAAGAAGGCCCACCAAAGTCTCTTGCCCTCTGGGACCATGATACCCTTTTCAACTTTTTTCAGGCTCCTATAATCATCCCATTTACCCCTAGACCATTACAGGGAATAAGCATTCTGATCCCGGGGGACCACATAGACCATCTAAAGTATTAAATCACATATCCACCCTCTCAGTTGCGGGTTCCAGATAGAATTTAAGAAACTTGACTTGTTTTAGAGGTGGTGGGTGAGATTTTACCCTTTCTTTTGCAGACTTGATGGAAAGACTGATAAAACTGGAAATCGGGCTTACTTACCTACTGCCTCTGTGACCTTGGGCAAAGTATTTCTCTTATCTATACCTCAGTTTCATTGCTTGAAAAAGAAAGGGATAGGACTAGACATTTTCTAAAATGCATTGGATTCCTAAATTCTATGTTCCAGCCTTCTTGCTAGCACCCCCTCTCTTTTTAACCCCCAACTTCAATAGCTTTAGTTCAGTCTCTGATTCCATTTCCACCCCTACAAGGGAAAGAGAGGGTGTAAGGAAAGGTGATATTAGAGGGGAGGAGGGCTGACATCAGGTTGGGGAGGCAGAGAGGGCGGGGGACTATGTTGTGTTAAGGCACAGAGGGAACAACATGATCCCCTGTGTAATAAATAACCCGTTATCCAGAACCAAGCAGTGCTGGGCTGGAGAGTGTCCCCAGAGCTCCCCTCTGGGGCCCAGGAACGTTCAGCCTGATGTGAATAGGAATGAAGCTACAAAGGGCACATCTGCATTACAACCGCGGATCTCCACATGGCCCAGAGTGGGGGATAGGGAGGGGGAGAAGGACAGAAAGAGGAGAGGGAAAGACATGAGATGGAAGATGAGATGAGTTCTCGTGGAACAGAGGTTTCTAAGGCCTGTCCTTTGATAAGATAGGAAAATAGAGACTGCAAGGATCCTCTCCCACCCTCCTTCCTAGTTCCACTATACACCCCAATCACTATATTGCCCCTGAGCAAACAATTACCACAAACACCCCAAACACAAAACACAATTACATCCCAAACCTTTGTCACTTGCCCTCCCATCTCTGAACTCTAAAAGCAGCTACTGGGTGTTCAACTGGGCAGACCTCCCTCCCCTAGGGGAGTAAGAATGTGTGATAAAATCAGAGAGCCCCCAAAGTAAGACACAGTGGGGCTGTTAGGGGAACCAGGCTTAGAGTTAAAGAGATACAGGGCATTATTGCTCTCTTTGTCCTGTCCTGCTTTGCTCTGTATCCCCTTCCTTTCCCCCACCCCTCCCTTCACACACTTACGCACACACAAACACGTCAAGCCAGCACGGAGTCCTTGTAAAGACCCCAGCTCACTGAGCTCAATCCTATCTTGTTTGTAATCCCCTGGCTGTTCCGTGGGCTGAACAGCTGACACCTTTACGGGGAAATGTTATGTTGTTTTGTCCAAGAACATCTGTAAACACCCAGGAACATCTGGAACAGACTGGAACCCATAGTTCTGATGACGATGCTTGTTATTACCTAAGTTTCAAAGGGAGGGAGGGGGCAAGCGGAAGAAGAGGAGAGAAGGAAGAGGAATCCTGAATTTGGGTAGAGAGCCTTGGTTAGCAGAGGCCCACTGTCCAGAGTTCTTGCCCTTGGTACCAAAACATCTAGTCACATAACAGGGTCACAGCTAATTTGTGTCCTCGCAATTCTTTTAAAAAATTCTTTTCCTGGTCCCTGGGGCTTAGATCTCCTCTTAGGACTGTTGTGTGTGTGTGTGTGTGTGTGTGTGTGTGTGTGTGTGTGTGTATTTATTTGTTGCTTAGGACTAGGTATATTTGACTTCACACCACCATACAAGCCCAAACTTCAATGACAGATAGACAAAGGAGCTGTGTCACTGCAAACTCACTGTATGATCCTTGGACCTCAGACCCCAACTCCTATATGAAGTCTTGGGGAACATATCTCCCCTCTTTACTGGGAAAAAAAATCTACTTCTTCAACATTGAGCTTCTCCCACACATCTCTTGGTTTTTCATATTTTAAATGTTTCTCTTGGTTTCTTTTTTAGGAGGGGGGCTTGCTTTTATTATAATTTACTATAATTCTACTGCAGTTATCCCCAGTATTGTTTCCTCTTAGCAATTATCGTGGTCCTTTTAAGGAGGATGAAGGAAATGAGAGAAAACTTCAGGCCAATGTGTCCAGGACAAAAGAGGGTCCAGCTTTTGTTCCTTTTCCACTTTTCTAAGAGAGGAAGTGCAGAGTGGTTGATAGTGATGCACTGGAGCAGAAATCAGTCGATGAACAAATGTTCATTCAAAAGCTACTGTGTGCCAAGCCCTGCAAGGAACACCAGAAAAGGAGCACAAATTTCATGAAACAAAAACCCAAATAGCCACATAAACTCAAGAGTTTTAAGTAGTTGTAATCATATTAAATTCTAAGTGTGTGTTCATCCTTCGTTGCCAAAGAAGACCATGCCATCAGAGAAATGATGACATGACTTGCACTTGACTTTGTTTTGAGTGAGGGAGTGCTGTGCAGGTCACCAGCCTCACTTCTCCTCCAGAGCCATCTGAGTCCAATGATCAGATATTCATCAGGGTGACTGGAGATGACCCAGGATGAGGCCATTGGGGTTAAGTGACTTGCCCAAGGTCACACAGCTAGTGAGTGTCAAGTGTCTGAAGTGAGATTTGAACTCAGGTCCTCCTGAGTCCTGCACTGGTGCTCTACCCACTGCACCACCTAGCTGCCCCTAAATTCTAAGTAGTTATTTGGTCAATAAGCTTTTTATTAAGCACCTATTTTGTGTCAGACACTGTGCTAAAAACTGGGGTAAAAAAGATAAAAGACAGTTCCTGCCTCCAAGGAACTCACAATCTGAAGGAGATGATATGCCCATGACTTTGTACAAACAACGCAGACAGAGGTTAGATAGGAAACAATTAGCAAAGGGCAGGCACTAGAGTTAAGGGGGATGGAGAAAGGCCTCCGCAGAAGGACCTTACTAAGAATTAAAACAAAACAGTTCTGACTAAGAGGAATACTTTCAGGATGATCTGGTCCACGACTGGGGAACCTGTGGCCTCAAGGCCACACATGGCCTTCTACATCCTTGGGTGCAGCCTTTTAACGGAGTCCATGTTTTACAGAACAAATCCTTTTATTAAAGGAATTTGTTCTATAAATTTTAGTTTCAGTCAAAGAGCCACACTTGAGGACCTAGAGGGCCACATGTGGTCTCAAGGACACAGGTTCCCCACCTCTTAAGTGTTTTGTTTGTAACGTTTCTTTTACAAACAAGGAAATAAAATCTAATAAAGGTTACTCTTTTGTTAAAAAAACTTTATTAATGGACTAGTGGTGGTTTATTACAAGATTAAAAAAATCAAGAGTAAGTTAAACATTGGAGATATGTAATGCAGAACCTCAAATTTGCCATAGCCTTACTAAGAATTAGAAATTCCAAAATGCTGATGTCATGTTAATCAAACCTCTCTTTAGAGTTGTCCCTTTTTTCCCCCAATGTCTGTCTGCAGCATCTCAGCTTAAAGAGAAAAGTCCCTATTCCAGAAGAAAAAAGTATTTGCTAAGATTTTCTTTGCAATGACTTTCCGAGGCAACCAGTACAGATATTATCACCTTCATCTTGTCAAGTCATTTTTTCAGTCATGTCTGACCCTTCATGACCCCATTTGGTATTTTCTTGGCAAAGATACTGGAATGATTTGCCATTTCCTTCTTCAGCTCATTTTACAAATGAGGAAACTGAGGCAAACAGGTAAAGTGACTTACCCAGGGTCATACAGCTAGTAAGTGGCTAAAGATATATTTGAACTCAGGTCTTCTTGACTTCAGGTCCCAAGCTCTATCCACCAAGTTGCATAAGTTGCCCTTATCTCATACTGCTCTTCATGTTTCAGTCAAACTGGATTACTCTGCTTCCTCTCTCTGCAAGAAAGATACTCCTACCATCTCCATTTTTTGATTCATGCCATCCCCTGGCCTTAGAATTGACATCTCCCCTTTTTCTGTCCCTTAATGTTCCAAGGCCCTTCCTTCAAGGCCCAAGACATTGAGTCCTTCTTAAAGACTTTTTTGATTGCTACCTCCCTCCAAGTGAAATCATTTATCCCTCCTTATGTTTTCTATAGTGCTTTGCCTACTTGCCTTCTCAATGGATGGAGGGACTGGAGGGAGGGGGAAAAATTGGAACTCAAAAATTTTTTTAAAGAATATTAGAAATAAATAAAATGGATAGAGAGATAGATAAATAGATTATTGTGTTTTGGACCTCACCTTTACACTTGTTCAAAAGTATTCATCTAAAAGTGGAAGACCCTAGGCCTTTTCCTTTACACTTATCTTGCTCTCTCACAGCTATGTTTATATACATCTTGTCTATCCTTCCTCCAAACAGTTCATAAGCTCCTTGAGTCTTTAAGCACATGGCAGTGTTTCTTACATATGACAAGTTCTTTTTTTTTTTTGCCTTTTTTAATAATTAATTTATTTGTTTTCAGTTTTCAATAATCATTTTCATGAGTTTTAAATTTTCTCCCCCTTCCTTCCCTCTTCCTCTCTAAGATGGCATGCAATCGTATATGGGTTCTACATTCTTATTAAACACATTTTCACATTAGTCATATTGCATAGACAAATTAAAAGGAACGGGAGAAACCATGAGAAAAGCAGAACATAACAAAAGAGAAAATAGTCTACTTCATTCCATGTTCTGACTCTATAGTTCTTTCTCTGGATGTGGATGGCATTTTGCATCATGAGTCCTTTGGAAATATTCTAGGTCTTCACATTGCTGTGAAGGGCTAAGTTTATCACATATCATACACTGTGGCTCTTACTGTATATAATGTTCTCCCGGTTCTTCTAATTTCACTTAGCATCAGTTCAAATCTTTCCAGGTTTTTCTGAAGTCTTCCTGTTCTTCATTTCTTACAGCACAATAGTATTCCATTACATTCATATGCCACAACTTGTTCAGCCATTCCCCAGTTGATGGGCATCCCCTTGATTTCCAGTTTTTGACCACCACAAAAAGAACTGCTATAAATATTTTTCTACACGTGGGTCCATATAGCAGGTTCTTAAGAAATGAATGAATGAAAAAATAGATGAATTAAAAAGTGTTTATTAACCATTTACCATTTGCAAGGCACTGCGCTAATCTGGGGATACAAACAAAGCTGTTCCCTTTCCCTCCCAAAAGTCTCTTTGTCAGTCACCTAGAGGTACTTTCTCAACCCTTCTCCATCCCAAGGACTAGCCTTGGCTCACAGAGACTAGATTTATCCTTGAAGGCTGACACTCAAAGGTCACTATCTTTTTTTTTTTGACAGACTCTCATTCTTAAGTAAAACCCCAGGAAAATCTGAATAAAATTTAGGCCCGGCTTATCTAGGTTTCCCCTAGGTGTGAGGAAAGAGGATCTTCCATTTCTGTAGAGGCTACTAATCTATAATATGAGTATCAAATACAGGATGGTCTTTATTTAAGGCATATCAGAAAAATATATAATGTAAAAAGTACTTACAGGTGCCCACAAACAAAGGCAGAAATATAAAGCACTCAAATAACCCATTAGATTTTTTAGACTCTTCCACCTCCATCCACCCTATCCCCTGAGATAAAGGCACCTTGGAGCTACTTAGGAAACACTCCCTACTAACCTTCACCTGTCTAAGTTGCACAGTCACAGCAATATTATGGCAAGGTCCAGACCTCTTGGTCTTCCATAAAGTAGCTTTAATCCTCCAAATTCAGGGGAATATTATTGAGGATTCTTTTCCTTCTCTAAGATTCAGTTGAGGGAATCTTCTGCCATCAGAGGCTGGTGACCAGTTCTCCAACTCAAGAACTCCCTTGCTTATAAACTTTAGAGTGGAGGAATCCTTTAGTTCAAGATTATCTACAAGGTCATCCCCAAGGCTGAAAACGTGCGTTTTCAGGATTGCTCATTTCTGACCTGCTGCTCAGAAAAGGAAACAAAATGGTAGAAGAAGACAGCCAGGAAACAGAGGTTCAAGGACTCCTCTAACAAGTCTGCCTGGGCAAAAACACAGACCAGTCATTTGTGAACAAGCAGGAAGATGCCTTGGGTGAGTCTGACCTTTAAGGAGGGCTTGTGGTGAACGCCTTCCTCAAGTAAACAATAACGGCCCAAATCATCTGTTAGCTAAAAATCAGATTTGTGAGTAAACTTTTTTTAAGGTACTGTGCTCCTTCACCTAACATGCTTCCACTCTCAGCAAACTCTCCTGAATTCCTATCCAAGGAAGACTGCAGCAGACATGTGGAACAAATATTAGGTCCAAATGGTCTACAGAATTATCTTCCCTCATACCATTTTCATCCCTGTCCTTCCCTGCTCAGACACCTATAGTAACTTTCTATTTCTTGTTCTAGCAAACCCAATCTATTGGGTATGCAATTTGATACCACCAACTGTACTCCCCTTCTCCCTTATCTACCCTCTTTCTCCAGCTTGGTGGCTTCTACTTAAGACAATCTGTTCTCATTCTGCCCCTACACCATGCCTTTCTTGCCTTTCTCTTTTCTATCCCACTTACTCTACCACCTCAAAAGGCCCTTGCCTTCTCTCCCAGACATCTTAAAACCCAATTCAAAATTCTTTCCCCTCATGATTAACTCCAGCCTTCTGTCAACATTCCTTTGCTGTTTTTAATTCTTATTTGAAGAAGCTTTTGATAGTTATAGATTATTGAAGATGGAAGATATTTTGAGAATCATCTAGTACAGCTCTCTTCTTTGATAGATGAAGAAATGAAAACCAAAAAGAGAAGTGGTTTTCCCAAGATCGCATAGCCAGTAACTGGAATTCAAACCCAGGTCTTCTTTGACTACAAATCTACTTCTCTTTCCACTACTGTTGAAGATGATTAGGGCCAGTAATCAAGAATGGGAAGAAAAAAAAGTTCTTCCCAGAGGTATGCTAGTAAATGTTTAACAATCAGCTCTCCAGAAGGGGGGAAAAGCATACTCAACCCACTTCTAAGTCTAAGCTACATTAATATTTTGTCTATCACTTTCTCAAGTCTAGACAATCAATGAAACAATAAACTAAACGTTTATTTGTAACATTTGCTGATTTCCAAGGCCTAACGGCTCACATTGAAAATTTAACAATTGACTTGACCAAATTCGGCCTGGTTATAGAACAGCTGTGGCTCTGCCCCAAATCTGAGCAGCAAGGAGCAGGCAATAGAGTATGCAGCTCCCCATGTTAATCCCTTCTTTGGGCCCCACCTTTCTACCCCAGAAATAACAGGAGGGGCCAGTCTGTCCCTTGGGTCCAGATTTGCATGGCAGGAAGAGGCCTACTGGGGAGGGGAATCCAGGCTAGCAAGCTGTAACACTTCCCTCCAAGGAACCACAGCCACGGAGGTCAAGGCCTGGGTCAAGGACAGAATCAATTTGACCATGGCTGGTCTGGGGCTGCCTGCCATCTCCAAAGAAGGGCTGAGAGTGTTGCTCCTGATACTGTCAGGTATGTCTGATTCAGTGTCTTCTACCCTCCATTTTTCTTGTCCTGTTTCTGTCTATCTTTCTCTAGAATCACAAGAATAGTGCAAACAGAGTTTTTTAGCCTACCGTGCACTTTTTTTTCCTCATATCCTTCCTTGTGAGGTAGGTTAGTCCTTTCTCTGTATATCCTGGTCTTTCTTTGGCGTTTTTGTTTCTTCATATAGATCCCTCTGTCCCTATCACGTTTCTTGTCTACGTGTTTTTGCTTTTTTTTCTTTCTCCTGGCTCCATCTTTGATTCTCACTTTCAGTGTCTATGTTTTATTTCTCTCTTGGCCTCTTTCACTTTCTGTGTCACTGTCTTTGTCTCTCCCACTTTCTGCATCTGGATCTTTGGATCTTTCTATATCTTTGAAATGGAAGGATGAGACTGGAGGGTCTATCTTTCAGGGCCCTTTCAATTCTAGCATTCTAGAACTCTGGGACTCTTTCTGTCTCTCTACATCTCTGTCTCTCCCTCTCTCTCACTCTGCATTCTTGTCTCTCACATTGTCTATGTCTTTATCACTTACATTTCCTGGATCCACATCTCTGTCTCTGGATAGAACTTTTATAGTCCATGAACTGATCAACAAGCATTTGTGAAGTTATATAATGGGTTCTGTGCTGAGGGCTAGGAACACACAGAACAGTAAAGTAGGCCCTGCTTTCAAGGCCCTTACATCCTAGTGGGGGAGACAACATGTACATAAATAGGTATTATATAAGAGACAGAGAGAGAAGAGAAGGTAACAGAGAGGAAAGCAGTAATAGCTGGGAGGATGGCAGAGGTCTGAAGAAGGTGGCACTGGTGTGGAAGTGTTGAAGCAGGGAATGGGATTGTAAGAGGTAGAATAAGGAGGAAAGGCATTCAAGGCTTGGGGTACAGCCAGAGCAAAGGCAAAGAGATGGGAGGTGAGGTGCTATAATTTGCAATAAAAATAGAAATATGGGGAACAGCCGTATTCTGAAGAACTTTAGATGCCAAATAGTTTATATTTGATCCTAGAAATATTTAGGAGCCTTGGAGTTTACTAAGTAGGGACATGACATGGTCAACCCTGGGCTATAGGAAAATCCCTTTGGCAGATGTTTGGAGTAAAGAGATTTGAGATAGAACAATGACAATAATGACAATAATCTAAGGGAACTGTCATGAGATCCTGAACTAGGATGGTGGTTGTATGAACACAGATAGGGGGATATGGAAAAGAGATGTTTGGAGATAAAAACAATAAGATTTGGCAACAGATTGGGAGAGAGTGAATGTGAGAAGTTGAGGATGATGGCTAGGTTGTGAACCTGGGTAACTAAAAGGACAATGGTACCCTTGAAAAAAATATGGAAGTTTGGAAGAGAGGAAGGTTTGTGAGGGAAAGAAGATGAATTCATTTTTGGACACATAGAGTTTGAGTTTGCCTGTGGGACCACCAGTTTGAAATGCCCAGTAGGCAACTGGTGATGAAGGACAGGAGCTCAAGAGAGACACTAGAGAGACTGATTCCCAGATCTGATGCCTGCAACTGGAGACCTATGTAGGGTGGAGAGAAAAAAGTGAAGAAGATGGAAATTTTGGCTCAAAAATAATATGGAGTCTGCTAAAGGAGGTAGGAATGCCTTTATAAAGATGGAAGCAGAAAGGAGATTTCCTCCTCTAGGTTGTGTATGCTGCTAAAAGAAAAAAAAAGTGGCATACTCTGGACCTCAGTTTTTGTAAAAACAAGGGGTTTGGATTAGATAATCCTTAAGATTTTCTCCAGCTCTAAGGCTTGATAGTCTAAAATTCAATGTTTTAAAGTTTCTTTCAGCCCTGATGTTCTATGATTTAAGTAACTTCCAAGGATATACAGGTAATTATGGGACTAGAATCCAAGTCTCTTAATCCAGAGTTCAAACCATACAATAGGTCAGGAGAGGACAGGGTAGAAACAAAGTCAGAATAAGGGAAGAAGGAAAAAGATTGTGGTAGAATTAACTAAAGGGAGTAAGAGATCAAGAGATCCTATCAAAGAAAGAGGAACTAGATATGGGGAATTCAACGTTTTGGAGTTAGGAGGGCCCACAGACACTCCTCTCCCCTATTCCTCATCTCCTATCTTCTCCCCATTCCCACCTTCCTTTTCTTGCTCTATTTCTTCCTTCCTAGCATGCCTTCATTCCTTTATCTACCCCCATCTGTTGAGTTTCAGCCATGAGAAGGGTGGAGGAGTCACTTGAAGTGCTGAGACATGGGAGGGTTATTGTGAGGAAGAAACAATCACTTCGGTGACAATGAGTAGGGTTCGATGCCTCCTAGGTCACAGAGCACTCTACTGATGTTCATTTAGCTCCATTGCTACCATCTACTCTTAGCCTGCCTGCCTGACTCTCCTCTTCTCTCTGTCCCATGCTCCTAAGCAGGTGAGATGATCCTGAAAGTCCAAACAGCGAATAGTCATGCTATACAGCCTTCCCCAGGTTAGTGGTTCTGTTTCTTTTTGGGGAACTGTGTCTACATCTTCAAGGGAGGGGTAGTGGTGGGGCTGGGGATGGGGGGAGGAAGAGAGACCAACATACTGGCTTTGAAAGGATCTAGGGGAAGGGAGAGGGGAGGGGCCTGACCTATTGCTATATCTGCATTTCCTTGGCCTTCCTAATGACCAAATCTCTCCCCATGTTCCTGTCTCCATGGTCTTCTGACCAAGTCTTACCTAAGTCTTCATGGTCTCTCCCATGTCAACACTCATCATCAATAGCACCTGGCCTTTACTGAGAATAAGCAATGGTCAGGACCATGCTAGGTACAAAGGGAGTATATAAACTTAAACCCAACAAGGATTTATTACATGCCTACTATATGCCAGGCCCTTGGAGATAAAAAGACAAAAATGAAAACCAGTTCTTGCCGTCAAAGACCTTTCATATTAGTGTCATGTAAAGAGATAGAGACATGGGCTCTGGCCTCAAAGTGATTGTAATCTAGTTGCAGAGACAGGACACCCATGGAAAGGGAACCAACAGTACAAAGACTTGTGTGCCACAGAAAAAGAATCATTTTGGGTCCAGGGGGTCGGATAAGGCTTAACAGAGAAGCTGAACAGGGCCCTAGGCAAATGGAGAGGACAGGGAAATAGCTTGAGCAAAGACACAAGAGGCCAGAATACATGGTATCCAACAGTGCAAAGGGGCATGATGGAACTGCAAAGGTAGATGTGAGTCAGATCATGGAGGGCTTTGAGTGACAGACGACAGAGTTTGGACTTATGGGAAACAGGAGAGACCCATTTCAAGGTTTTGGAATTTGAGGGACAGGTGTATTAGCCTTACTGGTTCGTAGCATCTTTCCTTAAAGGAAAGAAAGAATTGGTCAAGTTCTCTTGACCTTTTAAATTCTTGCAAATGCTTCTTCCTAGAGCATTTTCAGATGTTAAAGTGCTGTAATAAAAGCTAACTATTATTATTGTTATTAAAGCAATACCCATGCTGGGGAGGGGAAAGGAGAGAAAGATCATACGCAAAACTCAGGGACACATATGAAATTTATTAAAGGACATTCCTAACTGCACGGGTTTTTAAATTTGAGGTTCATGAATTTTTTTAAATATTTAGATAACTATTTCAATATAATTCATTTTTACATTTTATTTTATGCATTTAAAGCATGAGGAGGGGTCAGTTGATTTTACCTGTCAAAGGGGCCCATGACATGAAAAAGGTTAAAAATTCTTGTTTTCCGTCAACTGAGGCAATTATGAGGGTGGGAGAGAGGGGCGGCTACAAAGTTATGCCATTGCATTGTTTACTAGTTTCAGTGATGACTGACTCTTTGTGAGTCCATTTGGGATTTTCTTGGTAAAGATAATGGAATGGTTTGCCACTTCCCTCTCCAGCTCATTTTACGAATGAGGAAACTGAGGCAAATAAGGATAAGTGACTTGCCCAGAATCACATAGTAAGTGTCTGAGGCCAAATTTGAACTCAGGAAGATGGATCTTCCTGATTCCAGGCCTAGCACTCTATGCACTATGTGCCACCGAGCTGCCCTCCTCCAAGACATTATCCAGTGCAATTCATGGAGGAGGCCACTCCAAAGAAAGCTTTCCAGTTTCCAGTTTTACCCTTCCGGTCAGGAAAAAAATCTCACCTCTGACATGCATTAAAGATGTCCTCTCATTTATTCTCGGTTCCTAGGGATTCCGGGTAGTGATTGGTTGGGAAGCAAAGGCTTTATCTATTATTTCCGCATCCAAATTTAATAATTGGAATCTTTGAGCACTGTGATTGGTCAAAGGGCAAAAGAGAAAACAAAGAATGTAAACTCTTTAAGGGAAGGGATTAATTCATTATCTGTGTTAGTATCTCTACTTCTGCAAGAAGACTTTTCTGACACCCTTTAATGCTAAGGCCTTTTCTTTAAGATTAACTCCAAATTATCCTATATGTAGCTTATTTGTGCATAGTTTTTTTTGTGTTATCTTTCCCTTTAGATTATGAGCTCCTTGAGAGCAGAACTGGGAGAGGGGGTGTTTGGTTGTTTGGTTTCAGGAGTTTTAGGCCTATTTTTGTATCTCCACACGTAGCACAGTGCCCAGCAAGTAGTAGATATTTAATATGTAACTATAGATTGATTAACTCACCCCTAAGGCTGGCATTGAATCCTTTCTCATAGAACTAGGCAGCTTAGTTCTCATGGCCTTGAATAGACTCTGAGAAACTCCCCTGCTCAGGTGTCATACAAAGAATGAAGGGGTCAAAATTTGTACATGGACTGAATTTATTATTTAACTCCTAACTCTTCAGAATCAGTCCAGATTTTTAAAGCAGAGGTTCTTAACCATTTTTGCATCACAGACCCATTTGACAGTCTACTGTAGCCTATGGACCCCTTCTCAGAATGAAATTTGAAATGCATAAAATAAAATACAAAGAATTATAAAAAATCAATTGTGTTGAAATACAGTTATCAAAATATCTTTAAAAAACAAGTTCCTGAACCACAGGTTAGGCATTTGATCTTCGGTCAGGACCTTTTTCTGTCCATTTTATTCAGTTTTTCAATTAGCAAGCATTTATTTTCTCTCCCTCTCATTTCCTCTCCTTCCTCCAATTTAAAAGAAAAAAGAAAACCTTTGACACAAATATACACAATCAGGCAAAACAAATTCCCACATGCCCAAATCCAAATATGTATGCTCTGTCCTCAACCCCTTTGGATCAGGAGAGGAGCAGTGTACTTCACTGTGGGTGCTCTAGTGACATTGCCATTTACAACATTGATGATAGTTCCTGAGTCTTTTGAGTTGTTTTGACTTTTATAAGGTTGTTATTGTATAAATCGTTCTCTTGTTCCACTCACTTCATTCTGCATCAGTTTTCCAGGTTTCTCTAAATCTGTCCCCTTCATTATTTCTTACCACATGATATTATTCCATTACATTCATACACCATACTCATTCGGCCATTTTCCCCTCACTTTGTCTCCAGTTCTTTGCTAGTCAGGATTTTTTTTTTTTGTTTAGTAATTTATATACTTTATGAGTATGGATCAGGCTTGCATTTATGAGATGGATTGGTCACAATTATCAGAGGGCTAGAATAACAGAGAAGTGCCGTAATTAGAATCTAATAATAATACTTCTAATAAAAAATGACTATAATTTAAGGTTAATAAAATGCTTTACTTTTAAATAACCCAGTACAGTTGTTTTATTATCCTCATTTCATAGATTAAAAAAAACAGAGTCTCAGAGAAGATATTTACCCATTATCACACAACTAGGAAGATTAAGGGTAGAGCAGAGAAGAAAGTGACTGGACAGAGGAAGACCCCCTTAATTAGGAATTCTGATGCCATAGTCCAAACCAGAGATATTAAAGGACTAGTCTGGGGTAGTAGCAGTGGGGATGGAGAGGAAAGGGCCCATGCAAGAAATATAACAGAGGTACATTCGTCTGCTAACTCATGTCATAAATGTATGAAACCTCATTAATAGGAACTACTGTACAAAAGGTCCTGAGTGAATGTTAATGTATTCATTGTACCTTTACTATGCTTTAAATTCTGGAGACTGGCTTAGGACTTGGTGACCAATGACCAGAAGAGCAATAGGTGTGCATAGCCTGTCTCTCTTTGTTTATGTCCCTCCCCTCCCCATCTCATATCTCCAGGCTGTCTCCATGCTTTTCCCCATACTTCAGGCCATTCCTTGGGATGAGAGGGACAGTGGGAGGATGAGTATAACCCTAGACTGGCCTCTGGATCTGTAGAGCTGAAGGCTAAGAGACTTAGGCCCTTAGGACTCTGGGGACTAGAGAAACCTGGGGTCTGATCTTCACTTTCACAGGAAATTCATGCAGCAAGTTATGGCAACGTCCACGTTTTGTGGCCAAAAAGAGGGACAGCTCCTTCAAAGTGATCTGCCATGTAGAACATTCCAGCGAGGTGACTTGGCTGCTGAAGCGGGAGTCAGACCCTGTACCCCAGGTCCTACCATCCGATAATGGACGTCTATCGCAGGAGGTGAACGGCACCACCGCCACTCTCATCGTCACAAAGATACAATTTGAGGACAATGGCATCTATTATTGTGAACAAAAGTGTATGGAAGTTCCTCAAAAGAACTCCCGGGGCTGTGGCACTGAGCTGCGTGTCATGGGTATGTTTGGGGATAAGCCTGGGTGAGAAGCATTCTTATCTCCCCAGTGCAGACAGATCTCCCTCCAGACAGATCCTTGTCTACCCCCACTACCCATAGGAAAAGAATGCCAGGCTCTCCAGGGGCAGGGGGGATGGAATGTGTCCAGGAATCTGGGAACTTGTCACTGGTAACTTATCCACGGTAAGCCACAGGATTGACCTTGCATTTGCACTAAGCCATCTGTCTACTGACCCGGTTTCCCATGATACTCAGGACACACACATTTGGAAGTGAAGGTGGGAGGCTGTCTCTAACCCAAAAATGAGTGAAGCTGACTGGTTCAAGGGGGAATCAATTGTCCAACTAGCCAGCCTAGACTCAATTAATAAGAATAGCTAAATGAATGTCATGTTTCAAAGTTTACAAAGCACTTTGGGATCACAGTTTTAAAGCTGGGAAGGAACTTTAAAGTCCATTGCCTTCATTTCACAAGTAAGGAAACTGAGGCACATCAGGGTTAAGTAACCTACTCAGGGACCTAGAACCAGCAAGTATCTGAGGCAAGATTCATTTGATCCTTACAATAACTGTGAAATAAGTGCTATTATCATTCCCATTTTGTACAGGAGGAAAATGAGATAGATAGAAACTAAGTGACTTGCCCAAGGTCACACAGCAAGGAATTCAAACTCAGGTCTTCTTAACTCCCAGTCTTTCTCTTTATCCATTCTACCACCTAAGAGGTGACTGCTGATAAAAGGGAGGGGATCCTCAGAGATCGCAGAGCAGGGGACAAAGAGAGAGCTGCTAAAAGATTGCCATCACTGTCCCTAAAGAATTGAGCTCTGAGACACTCCCTTCCTCTCAGCACCTTCTCACATTGTTTCTCACCAAAGGGTTCAGCACCATGGCCCAGCTGAAGCGGAGGAACACTCTGAAAGATGCCATCATTATGGTCCAGACTCTACTCATCATTGTCTTCATCACGGTCCCTATTTTCCTGTTGTTAGATAAGGTAACTGAGGGGCAGCGGGGGAAGGAGAAGGGGGAAGGGGAAGGGAAAGCATAGGTGGGCAAGGTCGAGGGGACCCTGCTGGACCACACTGGCCTGAAGAAACAGGGAGGGAGGGGAGCAGCACCTTGTATTGTTTTTCCACTCCACACCCCACCCCCAGCTGCTGACACCCTGGTCCAACCACATCCTCATTTACATCTCCCTCCCCTACTCCCATTCCCAGATTCACCTCCTCCACCCCTTCCCTTGATCCCATCCTCAGATCCATCTGTCTCTCCCCTCACCCACTTCCATCCTGAACAGTCAGCACCCCTTCATCTATTTCATTTTCAGGTCTATGGGTCCCTCTTCCCATACATTCCTATCAAAACATCCATATCCCTCTCATCCCTTCCCATCCTGGACCCACCTTACCCATTTTATCCTCAGACCCTCTGTCTCTCACCCAACTTTCATCCCGAATTTCCATCTCCCCTGCCCATCCTCAGGCAAATATCTTCCTTATCTACTCCTATCCTAAAACATACTCCCATTCCTAGACCTACCACTCTTCCCCTTCTTTTACATGTCAAGCCTGAGGTCGGAAAATAGTGGTGAGGGGAGGGAGAGGAGCCCAGACTAATCTTCTCTTCCATCTCTCTGACAGGATGAGAGCAAGGTGGCATTGGAGGATGACCACACCTATGAGGTATGGAAGTGAGGCAGTTGCTTGAGGTTGTGGTGGGGTGATGGTAGTAGTCAGTGGGTCCACGTGGACCCTACTACAGCCCTGTCCCTGACCTTGTATGCTTCTTGACATCCCTAGGGTCTGGAAATCGACCAGACGGCCACCTATGAGGACATCGTGACACTTCGGACAGGAGAAGTAAAATGGTCAGTGGGTGAGCACCCGGGCCAGGAGTGAAGGGTTTAATCCTTCCTACGCTCCCCAGCCCTCCATCAACTTCCTGGAGGCAGCTCATCTAGCAAATCAGCTTCATGGACCTGCTCTGGTTTCCATCCTATTACTCCTTTATTATAACTGTCCTGCCTCCAGGCATACTGACCCAGCTCCGCCTTCCTACTTCCAATCCCTCGAGATTCACAACCATCTCCAGAGGGATGTAGGCCTGCAGTGCTTAACAGAGCACAGGTTGGGGAAGTTGTCTCTCTAAGGTTCTTTGGAGTTGGCCATGTCTATGATGGCTGGGGGAAGGAGACAGAGTGGAGGGAGACTTAGACTTAGTGGGGAGAGGGGAGATAAGACAAAGGAAAACAGATTTGGAGTCTAGTGGGGAAAAAAATGGAAGGAACCTGTATATCTGACTCAGACTGATCTGTGAGACCAGGCCATACTTGGACCTCTACAGCATCATGCCTCCAGTTCTGATGCAAGCAAGGGTCAGGATAGACTCTAAACAGTTGGCTAGTCAACTGACTCAATCCAGATTAGGGGTTATGGAAATATATCCCCTTCTCCCATCTCCCAGGGTCCTATTGGGCCCTTCCTGGTATCCTGTGCATAGCTCCTGATATAATAAACTGTGTGTTTTGAGAAAACACATGGGAATTTGTAGCACCTCATGGATATGCCCACATACACACATTTCTCTCTCTGCATGTATATTTATTCCTGCCTATAAGGGTCTGCTTATACTTGCTGGAGTAAAATTGTATCTATAGCTATAGCGGCCAACAGCTGAACTATTCTCCTTATCTCTCTACCTAATTCCCTAGTGTGGCTAATTTAGTCTTTATATCTCCATGTTCTCCTTCTAGGCCCTGCCTGCCCTAGACCTGCACCACTTCCCTTTACATGTTTTCCCTCCCCTCTTGTCTGGCTTCAGTCTTAGCGAAGGAGGCCAGAACTTCGGCAGATCAATCATGGACAATTGCTCCCCTGCAACAGGGCCAGTCTGATCCATTTCCAATTCATGTTCCTTTATTGAGTTCCTAGAGTAGTGCCTGGGGGCACCTCTCATTTTGCAAAGTATGTCCACCAGAGACCACATATCCCTATCAACTAAATCCATGATTCACAAGCACCCACCAATATGCTCATGTTGAGTAATCAGCCACAGGGTACCATTAGTTCAAAATAAAGGTGTTTATTGAAATGGCATTATAAAACAAGTTATATACATTTTCCCCATAAACTAAGGGCACCTTTTCCCACAAACAAGCATACCATCAATGTGCAGAATGGACTTGCATGGAAGGGTGTACATGTGCGGACACATGTACATGGAGGAGTAATTCATACCTCTGACATTAAAGGGTCACTGATATCTTCTAATGATGTCACACCCTATCCCTGATGGTCTCTACTGGACATCCTGTTCCATTGGATGCTGCTCTGCCAAATACATTGTCCCTGTGAGATATTGACAAAATCCATCTGCTATACATAGTATACAGTGATGAAGATTCTTTTTCCTTCCATGTCTGGCTTCAAGCTAAGAACCTTTGCTAACGTGTTATTCTTCCTCATGAAAAGAGAAGGCCACTTTTTAGAACTCTCTTAAGAAAGAAATCCTCCTCAGACAAACACAACATGCAGGAAAACCTAAAAAATCTTTGATTTCAACCTTAAATTAGCATGTGATGAGTTCTGGGATAGGTGCTCTGAGAAGATATGGTGACTGCCCTCAAGGAGTTTACACTCTAGTCAGGAAAATTATAGAATTCCCCAAGTCTCCTATTTGAATCCTATCCATCTTTCAAAGCACAACACAAATCCTACCCCTGACCACTCTAGCCTACTTTACCTCTCTTTCCCCTCAATTTCTGGCCTACATAAGAGCTTAAACCACATTGGTTAGCATGGTACAGTGGAAAGAGCATTGAACCTGGAGTCAGAGGCCATGGGTTCAAATCCCACCTCTAACACATACTAGTTGTATGATGTTAAATCAGTCACTTAATCTCCTTTGTTTTAGTTTTCTCATCTATAAATAAATGGGTTAGAATAGAAAATCTCTGAAGTTTCTTCCATGTCTTGACCTGTGATCTTATGAACACCATGAATGTTTTCAGTTGTTTCGTGTGAACTCTCTTCATCTCTCCACCTAGAGAGAAAGCTCATAGTACCTCTCTGTACGTATCCCCCACAAGTGACTAACATATAAGACGAGGCACACAATAGGTATACAAGGTACATTATTGGTACCTAAGAGGTACACTAATAGGTACACAGGAACGAGATGTTGAGTTCTCAGATCATTCACACAATGGAAAGACCACAGAGTCAAATAGGCTCAAAATCTGAGGCTTCAGTAGGGAAAAAATGTTGGATCTGGAGTCAAATGCACTGGGTTCAAATTATGCATCTTCCTTACACTTCCTTACTACGTGACCCTGGGCAAGTCCTTTTGTCTCTCTAGATCTCAGTTTGCTCATATATAAAATGAGGGAGTTGGACTAGAATATTCTCAAAGGTCCCTTCCAGATGTAAAGCCATGATCCAAATTGATGTGCTACAAATGGCAATCTATGGATGCCAGTTGATCTGGCAAAGAAGACTATTTTGAATGGGGTTTCTTGGTGGAAGCTTTGAGTCTGATTCTTTTTTTGGGCAGGGGGAGACAATCAGGGTTAAGTGACTTTCCCAGGGTCACACAGCTAGTGTCTCAGATCCTCCTGACTTCAGGACTAGTGCTGTATCCACTGCACCACTTAGAGCCTGATTCTGAAGAAGAGAAGGGATAAGATTTGGATCATAGGGTAGAAGGACTTGGGGATGGAGTATGGAAAGCCTTAAGAGTTCCCAGTCCAAGATCGATATACTGTGGATGGGTTTTAAGGGGCTGGTTGCTGGTTTGGTTTTGCCAGCCTGAGGACAGAGTGTCCAAAGAAGACTGAGCTTCCGGCTGCTGCCCAGAATGCTACTCAAACCCTTTGGGTTGCCATAGGGAACTACCTTCTTTAGACCTTTGTCTCCACTGAGCTGAAGCCTGGCCTTTCCTGCTACTTTGCATAGCACTGCTAAATCTGGCCTCCACCCTCTTCCACCCTGGGACACAGAGCAGAGGGCAGAGAGAAGTCCTTATGGGACAGTGTTTGCAATGAACTCCCCTCCTGACCCTCCCCCAGCACATAGTAGGCACTTAAAAATGCTCCTTGACTATTTGACTGATTGAAGCTAAGGCACTGGCCCAGATGAACTCTTGAATTCTCTTCTGGTGCTAAGATCAATGATATAGAGGAGGAAGATGAAGAATGATAAGGGTAAATCTTTTGATCTTTTCAAATATTTCTTTATTTTGGGACTCAGCAACCACACCTCCACATCATCCACAAATGTATAAGACTTTCCCCAAACCTCAAGGATTTGTGATTTCATCACTCTAGATAATCATTCCACTACTGCTAACTCTAGCTCCTTTACAAGTCAATAGATGGTCTTCAGAAGTCACTGTTGTTGAAAAATGCATCCCCTTGTAGCTATACTAGTGATGAGCCCTTCCCAGCTTGGTTTACTGGTCTTCAGAATATACACGCAGAGGGGCAACTAGGTGGTACAGTGAATAGAACACCAACCCTAGAGTCAGGGGCGACCTGAGTTCAAATGTGGCCTCAGACATTTGACACTTACTAGCTGCGTGACCTTGGGGAAGTCATTTAACCTCAATCCTCAAAAAAAAGCCCTTTATAAAATACACACAGATCCATCAACAGGCTCCTACCCAAAGGTTTTCCATCTTTTGGTAGGACCTACAGAGACTCAGAGATCCTGGGGTCTCTTCTACCAAAGGGATAAGGCACAGAAGGAAAAATGCGGTGAGGAATTTTCTTTCCAATGTCATTATGACATAAATGGTTCTCTTGCTTCTGTTTGCATCACCCCATTGGTTCATACAAGTCTTCCCTGTCTCTTTCATCACTTCTAATGTTCTCTTTCACCCAGGAGCCCTGATGATCTTCCCCTCCCAGTTAGATTTGTTGTCGTTATTTTTTCTTTTCTTAAAAGGGGCCATCCCTGGAGTAACTACTTAAAGAGGCCTATTCATTGAATGGGTGTATGTCACTGATAAGACCTTGCCTAAAACTGTCGAGGTCCCACCTTGCATTCCAGCTCGTCTCCAGTCGTCCTGATGAATATCTGGCCACTGAACCCAGATGGCTCAGGAGGAGAGAGTGAGACTGGTGACTTCGCACAAGTCATGTGATCATCTGGATGTCATGGTCCTCTTCAAGAATGAAGGACAAACGTAACAATTCTGTTACATTGATATGCCATAACTTGTTCAGTCATTCCCCCAAAAGAAGGGCAATCCTTAGCTTTTAGCTCTTTGCCAACACAAAAAGAGCAACTATGAATACTTTCTGTATTTCAGCCTGTGAGACCTCTTGGATTGCTTTCTTGCCTTTCCTTATATCCCCAGAGTTTAACACAGTGCCAGGCACATCGTAGTTATCTAGTAACTGCTACTTGACTGATTTAGGTCCTTTTCATCCTTTTTTAAAAATCTCTCTGGGGCATAGGCCTAGTAGTAGTAGTATGATTTTTTTAAAACATCAAAACGAATTATTTTATAGGCTCTTAATGCATAAGACATCAACCAATCATAAATGCCCACTGATGTAAAAACCTCTATATATTACACAACTTCTCCAAGCTCAGCCTCAAAGACTAATAGATGGTGCCACTGGGCAGAATTTCCAAAAGTTGAAATCACTAGTGCTTTCTCCTGCCACCCTGCCACCCCTTCCAAACACAAACGCTGCAGATTTCCCCTTAGACCCTGGCACATGCTCCATTGCCCTCTGGGGGAGTCCAGCCCTGTCCCTCAGGGGTTGCTACTCTAAGTACAGGCTACTTCCTACTCCACTCTTCCTTGACTTCCTGTCCTGCTGTTGCAGGTGCTGCTGCTGCTACTGGTTCTGCTTATCTGATATTTTTCTCTTTTTTTTCTTTTCTCTTTTTTTTCTTGCAAAGTCTGAGGTTAGAAGAAAAAAACCCCAAAACAAAACATGCTACTATTGTTATAGTCAGTCACCTGCTATCAGTTTTTGTTGTTCAGTCATATCCAACTCTTTATGATGCCCTTTGGGGTTTTCTTGGCAAAGACTGGAGTGGTTTTCCATTTCCTTCTCCAGCTCATTTTACAGATGAAGAAACTGAGGGGCTAATAGTGGTTAAACGATCTGCCCAGGATCACACAATCTAATAAGTGTCTAAGGCCAGATTTGAACTCAGGTCTGCCGCTCCATCCACTGAACTATATATCTGTCCCTATCAGCTTCAGTTTACTGGGGTTACATAGCCTCTACCTACTTCAAGGGTTGTTAACCTGGGGTTTGATAAGTTGTGAACTTAAAAATTTTTTTTGATAACTATATTTCAATATGATTGGTTTCCTTTGTAATCCTAGATTTTATACATTTGCATCGATTTTGAGAAAGGGTCCTTGGGCTCCATCAGATTGCCAAGAGGGTCTGTGACATAAAAGAGGTTAAGTATATTATTAATCCTGATATTTCCTCCTTTGCTCATGCACATACAGAAGCTTCTAGAGGCATAATCAATGTTCCCAGGTTATCTCATGACTCCTTTTTCTTGTTCGACATTATTTCATATACATTTTTCTTTGTACTGACTATATGTAACAATGCAGTCTTGTCATGCTCAACACCATATAGTATTATACTGAGCTAACATATCATTTGTTTAGAAACAGAACAGTAGGTACTTCAGAGAAGGCTGAAGGACATAGAAGCCAAAGTGTAGCTGCTAGGTGGCACAGTCTTAGAGCGCTGGACTTGGAGTCAGGAAGACCTAATTTCAAATTCTTTCTCAGCCGCATGATCCTGGGCAAGTCACTTGCTCTGTACCTCAGTTTCCTCATCTGTAGCTGCTCTGTGCCTCAGTTTCCTTATTTGTAAAATCAGGATGATTTTAGCACCTACTTCCCAGGGAAGGAGGAAACACAAGGTTGTAAGGCCTGGTCATGAGATGTCAGTCACCCCTTAGCAATGTGGGTAATGTGGTCACTTCATTCCTGCTGTTTTGCCCTTAATGCCATGAATTCCAATGAAACAGGCAATGAAAACAAAGGCCTAGATCTAGCTTGAGCCAGGTTCCTCTGCAAGGCAAGATCTAAGGATTCAACTCAACCTAATTGACATCTCACTGGGGTTGCTATTGACATTTAACAATGTCTGTCCTTAAATTAACAATTTTCTGTCAGCACTATGGGTACATTCCTATAGTTTCCATTAAGTTACTACTAAATGCAATTTAACAGGGATTCTAGAAGATTTGGGTTCTATTTCTGTTGTTGACATTCACTAACTATAGACCCTGGACAAATCATTAAACTTCTTGATGCTTCAGGTAATTGTCTAAGACTTTAAATTACAGGAAATTTGTATCAGTATTAGGAGTTCTACATGGGTGACATTACAGATGTGAACCAAATAAAAAAATCTGAGCTCTCTCAGCTTGGCTCCTGTCTCTACAGACTTTTCTACCATGTCCCAGCTGCTTTCTCAACCTGGAAGAGGCCTCTTGCTCTTTAGCCCTCTTCTCTGATTGGTAAGTTCTTTTTCAATTTAATTCAACAAACATTTCTTAAATGACTACTCTGTGCCAGGCACTAAGGATACAAATAACAAAAAGAAAGAAAATCCTTGTCCTCAAGGAGCTTATGTGAGGGAAGACAGCACTCAATAAGAAACTGAATTGTATCGCAAAGACATCAGAGAAAAAGGAAAAGGATCTATAGGTACAAAAATATTTGTAGGAACTTTTTTTTTTTTGCAGTAGCAAAGAATTGGAAATTGAGGGAATCTCCATCAATTGGGGAATGGCTGAACAAGTCATGGTATATGATTGGGATGGAATATTACTGTTCTATAAGAAATGATGAGCAGAATGGTTTCAGAAAAATCTGGGTAGATTTTTATGAACTGATGCAAAGTGAAGTGAGCAGAACCAGGAGAATATTGTATGCAGTAACAGCACTATTGTATGATGATCTGCTGTGAATGATTTAGCTATGTTGGTCAATAAAATCATCTAAGAGAGTGCCAAAAGACTCATGAAGAAAAAAGCTATCTATATCCACAGAGAGAACAATGGACTCAGTACAGATTGAAGTATACTTTTTTTTGTAGTTACTTAAATTTTCTTGCTTTTTTTTGTGCAACATGACCAATATGGAAATATGTTTTACATGACTTCACTTGTATAATTGATATCCTACAGGGAAGGAGAGAATTGGGAATCCAAATTTTAAAAAAAATGAATATTAAAATAAAATGTAAATTTTTTTTAAATATTTAAAGCAAGGAATAGAAAAAAATAGAAGTTCCTTGAGGGCAAGGATTATCACTTTTTTGTCTTTGTAGCCTCAATGCCTAGCACAGTGTCTAGAATATAATAGGTATTTTTTAATAAAAAAAATAGGAAGCTGAAAAGAGGGAAATGGGGAAGTGAGAGTGGGGATGGGGGGGATGCCTTTTGGCAGCCTAAATTAAAAATACCCAAATCAATCATGCTCACTCCATTCCTCTACTGGCTCCACTCCTGACTCTCTGGATTTCTTCCCCATGCTCCAACTTGGCTATCTTTTCTCCCTATACCCCATGAGCCACCCCACCCTCTCCCCCAACCTTTTCAGTGCCCTTATATGCATTGTCTTCCCTCATTTGAACATAAGCTCCTTGAGAGTAGAAATCATCTTTCTTTGTTGTTTACATTTATATTCCCAGCACTTAGCACAATACCCAGCACATAGTAAGCACTTAATAAATGCTTGTTGCCTTGGTTTGTTAATATTACTAATCTCTGAAGATGCCAGTACTATGTGCGTGGTTCAACCAAGCAAACTGAACAGAAGATGCAATCCCCTTTATGCCTAGAAACATGGTGCAGCAGTTGTTTCTGGAACTCAGGTACTTTATAGGACTAGTGATGTTTCAACCAGGAATAGAGTAGCTAAAATGGTCAGAAAGATAGGGATCTCTTGGGTGGAGGAGGGAGAAAAGGAAGGAGGGATGTATCTAACATCTGAGTTCAAATCTCACCTCTCACTCTTACAACATGTGTGAACTTGGGCAAATCCCAACCTTCCTGGGTCTCAATTTCCTCATCTGTAAAAATGAGGAGTGAGGAGGGAGTGTGTGGACTCAATGACCTCTGAGATTCCGTCCAGCTCTAAATCTATGCTCCTATGACCCATAAAGACAGACTGACTGAAATCTGTGAAACCATGAAAGAGCTTGTTCATCCAATCTGATCACGCTAGAACTAAGGGGGCCCCCTTAGAGTTTGAAAGAGAGAGCCTGGAGTCAGTGAAAAAAAGCCAACCCTATCCAGTAGGGACATTCCCCCCAAAGTGATCAAGAATGAAAATATAAACAAATTCAAGAGATGTTGAAATAAATCAATGGATGATGGGATAGTGCCTGGATAAACAGAATGTTCTGAGGTAGACATCAGAGAGGATAACCTGGATCTTAACATCAAGAGCCAAAATCCTGGTCTTGACAGGTCATGGGGTCTGATCTAAGTTATCAGATTCCAATGTTCTTAAGAACTATCAAAGCCAATCAATGGCTGTTTTCCACACATGGGTCATGAGGGTGAATCGTTCAGCATAATCCTACCCCAACCATTAGCAGCTGAGGGTAGAGAGGAAATGAACTCCCCAATCTATTCAAAATGTTCCTTTGTAGAGGAGAACCAAAAAGTGAAACATTTGCTCTGGGTAGCAATCCTTTTCCCCCATTTGGCTCCTTCACTCTTGGTTCTGGCCAGTTATCTGAACACAGTCAAGACCTCTAGGTTTCCTGGGTCATCTCCCTGATCTTTGACCCTGAAGAGAGCTGCTGCCCCTCTTGTCTCCTCCTGGTTCCAAGATGTTGCCAACTCCACCTCATGCTTAGGTTTAACCTAATTGGCTTCCTCAGCAATCTACTAGTCCAAATTCTCATCCATAGTTTCCCATCCATAACTCCTCCTCCTCTTCCTCCCAGTTCTCCCCCTCCTTCCTACACCATACCTTTCACAACTCAGGTTTTACCTGTAGTTTTTTTTATTTTAAATGTTTATTTTTAATGGATGAAATCAAAAGGCATTTTCATAATGTGACAGAATAATAAATAGATGATTGCACATGTAACTACATAGCTATTATATACAACTTGCTATTTCTTTTAAGTACATACTAAAGTTATCATGTAAATTTTTTTTCCTTTTTTTTCTTCCCTCCCATCCAACTAATACCACTACTGGGTCTATTTCCAAAGATGATTACGGGAAAAGGTAAAGAACCTGTATGCTCCATATGTAGTTTTAAAGCAGATAAGGTCAGACTCTTCTCAGGGAAACCTAAGATTTCTCCCAAAATCTTAACTCTATACCCCAATCCAAAAAGACAGATAACTAGACCTTCTCAGGTCCCAGGTCTAAACCAAAAACCCCTTTTGTGACTTGTGCCCTGTCAAGTCTTCTCTCTCCTTCACCAAATGGTACAGTCAGAAATGAAGCATAAAGTACAGGGAGCTATGTGGGGCATAAGGACTCCCCCACCACCATTTATTGACTGGTTCCTTCACTTTGGGGGGAGTTGGGCAGAACCCTAAGGAGGGTTTCTAAGGAAGCCTCTTTTCCCCATCACTCCATAATACTCAGACTCTTTGAAAGACTCTATGTTCCAGAGAACTTTGGGAAAGAACCCTGCCCCTCACCCCACCAAGTATTCGTATCTTTCAAAGAGCCAGTTCCTTTCATTGCTTCGTCATGGTTTCTCATTGGTGAGGTTTCTATGAATCAATATCTGCTTTTGCTCCCTGGGACACTTTTATTTTGGGTTTTTTCTCCCATCTCCATAATTTCCCCCAACATTCCTTGCTGGGACACTCACAAAACAGCCACCTGGTACAGCAAATTATACCAAATTTCCCCAGCTCTAAGATAAGGTGTACAACACTGTCCTTGCTTCTCTTTAAATCCCCCTTCCACTGAATTGCTCTTCTGTGCCTTCTTATCTGCAAAAATAGGGGACTGAAATAATGGATCTTTCTAGGTACCTTCTAGTTTTGACATTTGGTGATTCTGTGGTTTTCTTTCTAAGGATATTCTTTATTTTCATATAAATCTGGCTTCTCCTTGATAAAATGGAGTCTAATGGGAGGGAGTAGAGAAGATACTCCATAAGCTTTGCCCAGGTCTTCTGAATGATCTTCCTACTTCACTGGTTTCATAGAGCGAAACTGACCTCTCCTCTATAACACCTCCCCTCCCCTCCAAGGTTGAATTAGGCCTGAGATACTACTAAAAACCTTACCCCCAAACTCAGAGATGTTGTTTACTTTCTGTCTTTCTTTGTAGAGGAAGGAGGAAGATTTACCTTCCCCTTCTCCAAATTCTCAATCTTTAAGATCCACAGCAAGACCCAGGCTTCTAAACCAAGGGTCCTTAAATCCCATAGGGAACATATGGCACCAAAAAAAAAACAAAAAACGTTGAGATAGTGCTTCCCAGTGGTCAATTGTAACACCACATCCAAAAGCCCCAAAGCTCAAGGAAGGCATTAGGGATTGATTAGTAAAGTTGTACGGGACAGAGCAGAGAAGAACCTGGCCTTCCTTCCCTGAACAACTCTCTGATGACTGATGGTCAATATAGACATATTCTCTGGGCTGAAAGAGGGGAGTGAAGTGAGCAAAAGGTGTTCAGAAGTACTTCTGATAAGGGATTATCCCAACTTTTTCTCCGTATAGTACAGATTTGGGGCTAGGTCAAGACTCTAAACTACAACCCTATGATATCAGAGCGTTGAAGGACATAGAACACTGCTGTTGCCCACCACCACCATCAAAAAAAAGACAAAAATGAAATGTTCTCCTCACAGTACCCCCTAAACACAACCCATTTCTCTTCCAGATAAATGTTGAGAATTTGCCTATACGGGATGCCCCATCTCCATTTCATACACCCCCCAGTTCCTTTAGCCCCGAATCCCTTCTATCTGCTTCCCTGCCTGGGTATTTTCTTCGCCTTTGTCCAAATACTTTGGATGCAGGGAGAACACAGAGTCCTCAGGCTAAGGCAGGTGGGGCAGACACGGTCTCAATGTTCATGTGTGAAGGAGGGTGGGAGGGGGGAAAGCAGGTGAGAAGGCTCTAAAGGTTGAGTACGGGGGGGAGAATGACACCCCAGGATGGGATGAAGAAGCTATGAAACAGAATCCGAGTGGGAGGAGGATTCAGCATTTCTGCCTTTAAATTATCCATCAGTTCAGCCCCCAGTGGTACTGAGCAATGCATAATGGAGAAGAAAGGTGGGGGAGATGAGGGGGGACTAGGGTATAAGGAGGTACTGGAGGGGAGCAGTTCCAGAGCCCTAGGACTCAGCCACCTACATCGACCAGGATCCTGTGACCAGCTTGTCCAGCGGAGATGGCTCCAGGTACTCTACCCAGATATCTCAAAGACCATCATCCATTCCCCTGCCCCCTTCCCTCTTGGACCAATAGTTTTTATACCCTCACTGCTAGAAATCTTTCCTTATTTTTAGCTTCCATTCTACCTGCTTCAGTTTCATCCTTTTCACCTCTATTCTAACCTTTTTGGGTAAAGAAAACAACAGGTCCCCATCTTCTTTCTGTACCCAAAGACAACAGAGAATTTTAACTAGTTCCCAAATGGGTGGTGAGAAAGAAGGGAAACCTGTAGAAGAGAACAGGGAGGGCTGAGATAGAGGGAAGACCCCTGGGGATAGCCTTCTAGGGAGTTTCCCAGGAAATAGAGATGGGAATAACGATGTAAACTAAGGGGTAAATAGAACCTTGATTGTGGGCTTCTGAATATAGACAAAATTTCTTTTGAGTCTTTTCTTGTTTCAGAAGTTTAGTAACATTTAAAACACTTCCTGTCCCTAGGAGAGGAGTTACGTACTTGAGATGAGGAACCAAGTGCCAAAGTTTAGACTATCAAATGCCAAACTTGGAGGTCAGGAATGGGGAATCATGAGCAAATGTGAACTAAGGGTCCAGAAATGAGGTCTATGTGCCAATTTCATCATCCAGGTACATTAGCAGGAAGGAAGAGGTTCTTATGGGAGCAGGACAGACACTAGTGAAGCTAGTGATAGGATAGAGAAACTCATCCTTTCTTCTTCCAGGTACCCGAATCTCTCTGTTGCTCCTCGTCACTTTCACCTTGCTGGGGCCACAGAGGTCTGGTGCCTTCCCAGCCATGCCTCTGTCCAGCCTCTTTGCCAATGCTGTGCTTCGTGCTCAGCATCTGCACCAGCTGGTTGCTGACACATACAAGGAGTTTGTGAGTCCATGAGGGATGGGGATTGGGTAAATGGGGGTTGGAGCAGAGCAAAAACAAGGTAGTAGAGGGAGATCTGTACAAATTTTAATTCAATGAAAGGGAATCAGAAGCTATTACATTCCAGTAAGCAGTTTTCCTTGAGGAAGATGAATCTTAATGCAATAGATCGAAAGGAGAACACCAAAGTCAGGAAGGATGGGCAGTAGGCTATGCCAATAGGTGTGCAGGAGTAAAGACCTAGGCTAAGTTAGTGGTATCAGGAACATAGAGAAAGGGTAAATTTGAGAAATATCACTCAGGAAGAACTGGAAAAACTTGGTGGTGACTAACTGGATGAGTGGGGAGGTCAAAGAAAAATATTCAAGATGGTTTCAAAGTGGTGAGCACTCCTGCTGACAGCATTGGGGAACTGAGGAGTCAGATAAATTCAATCTGGATATTCACATGGAAAAAAAGTATAGGTAACCAGGTATAAGTATTGAGGGAAATTCAAAATGGTAGAGCCATCAGAGTTGGTGGGGAGGTGCAGAGGAGAAAGATGGAAACTGGAGAATGTTTCTTAGAAGAGGTACCTTGCATCTGGCCCCAGTCCTGGCTTTGGTCACTCATTATGTTTGTTTGGTTGTTTACACAGGAGCGTACATACATTCCAGAGGCACAGAGACATTCCATCCAGAGTACCCAAACAGCTTTCTGTTACTCTGAGACCATCCCAGCTCCCACTGGCAAGGATGAGGCCCAGCAGAGATCTGTGAGTGACTCCTGCTTATCACGCCCAGCCCCAGCCTCTTCTCTCAGGTGAAACAAAGAAAAAACCTGAGGAGTCAATCTCCCTGAAGCTGAGGACTGCCAATGCCCCAAGATGGCTGAGCAGCTTCCACCTCACTCTCTTCCCTTCACCCTCAAAATTAGAGCTGTTTTTTTAGCTCTCTATAAATCAAGAAGACTTAGGGCCCCAAATATTAGAACGGCTGCCCAAGGCAAGAGCAGGTACCCAGGGCAGATTAACTTAGTACTTTGTGCAGAATAGGATCTTATTTTTTTCATTTATTTTTATTCCAAATGTATAAAATACCAATTAAAATGGGCAGAACAGGAAAAAAAAATTTAAAAAAAGACTATAGGTGGAGCTTCTAAGTTTCTATAATTAGTTCTTAATAAACAAGTCTTGAATTGAATTAACTCTTTCCCAGCTCTAGAGTTCCCACTCACAGTTTCCCCCCTTTCTCCCCTTCTTTTTCATCCCCAGGATGTGGAATTGCTTCGTTTTTCCCTTCTGCTTATCCAATCTTGGCTCAGTCCTGTGCAGTTCCTCAGCAGAGTCTTCACCAACAGCCTGGTCTTCGGTACCTCAGACCGGGTCTATGAGAAGCTGAGGGACCTGGAAGAAGGGATTCAGGCTCTCATGCAGGTGAGGTTAGAAGGGAGCTCCTGACACAACCTAGGAGGCAAGCCTCATTTCTGTCTGCTGGTACTCCCAGTAGCCCCAGTCTTGGGTCTAGGATCCTATCTAACTTAATCACGGATGGTAGGGAGGAGAGGGGAAGGAGAGATTAAGGGGGAATAAGGGAAGGAGGGCTGCCACACATCCTTTCTTTCAGAAGAGCCTGAATCCAAGGACTTCTTTTGATGGATAAAGAAACAATTCTTTCTTTACTTTCCTTATTTGAGTCAATGATCCCACTTCCTTTTTATTTTCTTGATTTCAAGCCCAGGTGGGAAATGAAGAGGGAATCAATGAGATGGAAAAGTTCCCCCTGTACACCCTTCTTCCCTCTCTTTTTAGGAGCTGGAGGATGGCAGTTCAAGGGGTGGCCTGGTCCTCAAGACAACCTATGACAAATTTGACACCAACCTACGCAGTGACGAGGCACTGCTCAAGAATTACGGGCTGCTCTCCTGCTTCAAGAAGGACCTGCACAAAGCCGAGACCTACCTCCGGGTCATGAAGTGCCGCCGTTTTGTGGAGAGCAGCTGTGCTTTTTGATGGCCTTCAGCTGCATCCCCACCCATGGCACTGACCCTTCTTGGAGGATGACAGAGCCACCCCCACCTAACATGCTTTTCCACTGAGAAAATAAAATTGCATCAACCTAACTGTGTGTTTTGTTGCATCATTGGGGTGGGGTGGGGTGGGGTGAGGATGGTGGTAGTTAAATAGGAATGATCTAAGAATTCACTTGTATCTAAGGCAGAGTATAGCCCAGCTTCTAAAGTGGTCTGAAATCTGGATGACCTATTTGGGAACTCAGGAAAAGTTCTTTATTCCTTTCCTTCTCTCCCCATTTCTGCCATACCATTCTCCCAACACTATTATCCCAACCTTGTTTCCTGTGTGGCCTAAGTTCCATTTACCCAGTCAATCATAGGCCTAGAGATCCCCCCACCCCAATCCAGTCATCTTCATTCCTAAGATTCTCAGACCAGGGGCAAGGGAGAAAAAAAACAAACCAGAAGATAAAGAAGAGACCAGAAGTTGACAAGACCATGAGTTCCCATAAGAGCAGGAGAGTAATACATACCTAGGATGTTATGTGAGAAAAAAACATTCTAGGAATAGTGATCACAGTCTTTCCTTTGTATTGAAGGGAGAAATTAGGCAAGAATTCAACTTGGTCCAGAAAAATCACCTCAGAAGAGAGTCTGTGATTTTCCTTGTGTGAAGACTTTCCAATGATGGAACTCATTCCATCAATGTGTACCAGCAGCTCTTCTGTAACTAATGGTTTTAGAGATTTACTGTGGACTAGCAGGAACTCAAAGGTCATTTGGTCCAAATCCCTTTTCCCCATTTTACAGATAGGGAACTGAGACCAAAGAAGTTACATGATTTGCCTAAAGTCACATAAATATGAGAGATGGGACTAGAGCCCAGCTTTTCTAATTCCAAATCCATTACTACTTTCCACCATATCACATTGCCTCCAGTAAGTTATGTGACTTATCTACAATCTAGTTTGTGCCAGAAACAGGACTTGAACCCACGGCTTCCTCCCTCCAAGGCTAATCTCTATCTCCATACCCCATGCTGCCAGAATAGGATATGAATAAGTGGGCTGAGGTGGCCTATAACTAGAGCTTGTGTTTGGGACCAGAGTCAAGGCAAGAACAAGACATGAGGTTGACTCTGAGACCAAAGAGGCAAACTTAGCTTTGATTTGTTACATGTACTGTGGAGAGTTCTGGGTTTTCTTTCATACTTCCTGATAGAGTGGGCCCAGCTGAAAAATTAGGAGCAAGTAAGAAAAAAATCCTATTTTCTCATTCATTTATCTTAGACATAATTTTTCTTTATTTCTCATTGAATCTAAAAGGATAATGATCAATTCTAAATAGTCCCCAGTGCCTTTGTCAAATAATTAGTGTTTTATGAGTCAATACTTAACACACAATGGAAAACTCCATTTTTTAAAGTAACCCTGACTTAGCAGCAGAGAAAAGATGGGAAAATGAATTACTTTTCTTTCATCCTTGAAAAAGGTAGGAAACTATAAGTCTGAATATTGCATATGCCATCAAATTTGGTTGGTGAATTTGCTTTGCTTTACTGAAATTATTTTTTCTTTCACTTTTTTTTAGAGTTACAAGAGATGACTTGCTGGGTAGTGGAGGAAAAAAACTTGTATTCAGAACTGAAGTTGATATAAATGTAGGGGGAAGTTGTATGGGAGTACTTCCCATGGAAGTGGTCATTCAAAGTCTCACATTACCCACTCCAGTCCCACATCATTGATATAATATTCCAGATATAGTCTGACCAAGGAGGAGTGCAGTGGGACTCTTGTCTCCCTCGTTCCAAACACTATACCTCTATTAATTCAGCTTTGGATTAATTTTTAATTAATCAATTAGGATTAACTCAACTTTTGGGCTGAATTGTTTACCTGTGCTTTGATCCCATTTTCTCCCATCTCCTCAGGAAGATTCCTCCCTGTAATCAACTCCTCTCTTTTTAATCTTTAATCTCTCCCTATCTATAGTCTCATCTTCTGTTGCCTACATACAAGACCAGATTTCCTCATTCTTTGAAGAAGAAAAAAAAAACAGAGGAGAAGCCAAGATGGCAGAATAGAAGGATGTACCTGTAAAAGCTTTCTCCCCATAGCCCATTAAATACCTGTAAAAAATTACTCTAAACAAATTCTAGAGCAGCAGAAGCCACAAAATAGAATGAAAGAGATTTCTAGTCCAAGACAGCCTGGAAAGCCAACAGGAAAGGTCTATTACACCAGGATTGGAGTAGAGCACAGCACAGCCTTGGCCATGTGGCATGGTGGGGACAGGACTGAAGCAGGCTGAGACGTGGAATTCTGGGCAGCAGCTGTGGTTCCCAGATCCCCACAGATGCCAAAGACAGTTTCAAAGGTCAATGAGAAAGCTCTTTCACCTGGATGAGAAGGGAATGCAGTCTGGCCCCACCAGCAGCAGCCACTGCAGAAGCAGTGTCCATTTTTGGAGCCATCAGCGTAAAGAACCTGGGGGAATTGAGAAGCTGACCTGGGTCTCAGCCCTGAGTGGAGGTCCTGGGGTGAGAAAGAGCACTGGCTGGTCGAGCTGGTGGAGGCTCTGGAGAGGGAATTCTACTCGCAAATCCTGGGCATAAAAGCCTGTGGCTGCTTCCAGACCAGAATGCAGGCCAGGAGAGGAGTAAACTCCTCTTTCTTGATTGTGCCACCTTGGAGGAACTGAGAACTTACAGGTCCCTAGAGTATACCCTCCTCTTGACAAAGGACTCAAAAGTCAAGTAACTGGCTGGGAAAATGCCTCCAAAAGGGAAAAAAATAAGGTTATACAAGGTTACTTTCTTGGTGCACAGGTGTTTTCTTTTGGATGAGGAAGAACAATGCATACCATCATAGAAAGACCTACAAGTCAAGGCTTCTGCATCCAAAACCTCCACAAGAAATATGCAATGGTCTCAGGTCATGGAAGAGCTCAAAAAGGATTTTGAAAATCAAGTAAGAGAGATGGAGGAAAAATTGAAAAAAGAAATGAGAGCTATGCAAGAAAATCATGAAAAGCTAGTCAACAGCTTGCTAAAGAAGACCCCCCCCAAAATGCTGAAGAAAATAACACCTTTAAAAATAGATTAATTCAAATGGAAAAAGAGGTCCAAAAAGTCAATGAGGAGAAGAATGCTTTAAATTGCTTTAAAGAATTAGCCAAATGGAAAAGGAGGTTCAAAAGTTCACTGAAGAAAATAGTTCTTTAAAAATTAGAATGGAGCAGATGGAAGCTAATGACTTAATAAGAAACCAAGAAATTACAAAATAAAACCAAAAGAATGAAAAAATAGAAGACAATGTGAAATATCTCATTGGAAAAACAACTGACCTGGAAAATAGATCCAGGAGAGACAATTTAAAAATTATGGGATTACCTGAAAGCCATGATCAAAAAAAGAGCCTAGACATCATCTTTCATGAAATTATCAAGGAAACCTGACTTGATATTCTAGAACTAGTAGGTAAAATAAATATTGAAAGAATCTACCAATCAACTCCTGAAAGAGATCCGAAAAGGAAAACTCCTAGGAATATTGCAGTCAAATTCCAGAGTTCTCAGGTCAAGAAGAAAATATTTGAAGCAGTCAGAATGAAACAACTTGAGTACTGTGGAAATACAAAAGGATAACACAAGATCTAGCAGCTTCTACATTAAAAGATTAAAGGGCTTGGAATATGATATTCCAGAAGTGAAAATTACTAGGATTAAAACCAAGAATCACCTACCCAGCAAAACTTTGTATAACATTTCAGGGGAAGAAACGGTCATTCAACGTAATAGAGGATTTTCAAGTATTCTTGATTGAAAAGATCAGAGCTGAATAGAAAATTTGACTTTCAAACACAAGAATCAAGAGAAACATAAAAAGGCAAACAGGAAAGATAAATCATAAGGGATTTTCTAAAATTGAACTCTTTACATTCCTACATGGAAAGTTAATATTTGTAACTCTTGAAACTTTTCTCAGTATTTGGGTAGTCGGAGGGATTATATACATATAGACAGAGAGGACAGGGTGAGTTGAACAGAAAGGGAGGATATCTAAAAAGATAAATTTAAGTGATGAGAGGAATATATTGGGAAGAGAAAGGGAGAAATGGAATAGGGCAAATTATCTCTCATAAAAGAGGCAAGAAAAAGCTTTTTCAATGGAGGGAAAATTGAGGAGATGAGAGGGAAAAAGTGAAGCTTACTCTCATCACATTTGGCTTAAGAAGAAATAACATGCACACTCAATTTGGTATGAAAATATATCTTACACTACAGGAAAGTAGGGGAGAAGGGGATAAATCGAGAAGGGGGATGATAGAAAGGAGGGCAAATGGGAGGAGGAAGTAATTAGAAGTAAACCCTTTAGGGGAGGGACAAGGACAAAAGAGAGATAGAATAAATAGGGGGAGAATAGGATGGAGAGAAACATAGGTAGTCTTTCACAACATGACTATTATGAAAGCCTTTTGCAAAACTACACATATATAGTCTATACTGAATTGCTTGCCTTCTCAGTGAGGATGGGTGGGGAGGGAGGAATGGAGAGAAGTTGGAACTCAAAGTTTTAGGAACGAATGTTGAAAATTGTTTTTACATGCAACTGGGAAATAAGAAATACAGGTAACGGGGTATAGAAATCTATCTTGCCCTACAAGGAAAGAGAGAAGATAGGGATAAGGGAAGGGAGGGGTGTGATAGAAGGGAAGGCAGATTGGGGAAGAAGTAATCCGAATCCACAGTGTTTTGGGGTGGGGGAGGGGAGAGATGGGGAGAAAATTTGGAACTCAAAATCTTGTGGAAATGAATATGAAAAGCTAAAAATAAATAAATTAATTGAAAAAATTTTAAAATAAAGATAAATAAAAAATAAAAAATATGTAGCAGAGAACAAAGAAAAACCAACAAGCAAGCAAAGAAAAATTTGGGAACTTTGAAAACAAGATGTAGTCGTATTTATTGTATGGGTTTTCTTGAAATGGAAATTTATTGTTTTATATTGAATCCTCTCTTATGGTCTGCTGTGAACATGGCATTTTTAAAAAATTCTCTTTTTAAGTGCAAAAAAAATTAAATTAAAAAATTAGATTAAAAAATAAGTTAATTGATAAAAAAAAGAGAAAAAAGAAAAGAAAAAGTCATTCTTCACTTGATCTCTCAACCTATCATCTCTCTTTTCATAGCAGAACTCCTAAAAAAAAAGTTATCTGAACTCCTACACTGTAGGCTCATCTCTCACTCATTTGTCAGCCCTTCATAACTTGGCTTTTAACCTCATTACAAATGAAACTGCTCTGTTTAAAGTTTTCACTGATTGCTTAATTTCCAAATCCTATAGAATTTTCTAAATTCTATCCTTCTTGGCTTTGTCTTTTTTGTAACATAAGACACTGTTGGTCACCCTCTATTCCTAGATACTCTCTTCTCACAGGGTTTTCATGACACTGCTCATTTGGTTTTCCTCTTACCTTTTTATAAGGGGTAGGGTGGGGAGAGGCAATCAAAGTTAAGTGTGCCCAGGGTCACACTAAGCTAGTAAGTATCTGATGAAGGATTTGAACGCAAGTATTCCTGATTCCACTCTATCCACTGTGCCACCTAGTTGCCATCCCTTTCTTACAATTCCTTCTCAGACCCCTTTGCTAGTTCATCATACAAGTCCTGACTTGTATAGTTTACTTCAAAGATCTATCACAAGCCTTCTGTCTTCTCTCTTAACTTTTTATCTCTATGATCTCATTAGTTCTTATGGATACAATTATCATCTCTGTGCAGATAACTTCAAGGTCTATACATCCATCTCTAGTTTCTCTCTTCAGCTCTGGTCTCAAATTGCCAACCATCTGTCAGACATTTCCAAATGGATGTCTTATAGGCATCTAAGATTCAACATCTCCAAAACAAAACTCATTTGCCTTTCTCCACCAAACTCACCCCTCTTCTGAATTTCCATTTTTCTATCCATGGTACTACCATTCTTCTAGTTACCCAGGTTCACAATTTCAGAGTCACCCTTACCTCCTGTATCCACTCCATTGCCAAATCTTGTCAATTCTACATTCACAACTTCTCTTGAATCCATCCCTTTCATCCATATGGTCACCACCCTAGTTGAGACCCTCATTACCTCTCATCTAGACTGATGCAATAGACTCCTGCTTAGTTTCCTTGTCTCAAGCCTTTTACCTCTTCAATCTATCCTCTACATAGGTTGATATAGCTAAGACATAGATGTGATCTCTTGGTCAAAAAGCTTCATTGGTTCCCTATTACTCTTCCTTTGGCATTTAAAGTTCTTCATAACCTGGTACTACAATACCTTTTTAAGCTTATTATACATTTTCCCACTATTATACATTTTACTTTCAGCCCAACGGGGACTGCCTTATCATTCCTCATTCACACCATTCCATTCCCAACTCTTTGTCCAGTACATGCTTGTCATCCATACTGGGAATAACCAGCCACCCCAATCCCAACTTCACATCTCAGAATTCCTAGTTTTCCCTGAAGCTTGGGTTCAGTGCCACCTCTCACATGAGGTTTTTTCTGATTTCCCCAGCTGTTAGTACCTCATCATACACACCCCTAAAGCACCTTGTTTCACTATCAGGTGGTATAGGCAAGCAAGACAAGAATTGTCAATCATATCCTTCCTTCCCTATGCATAGACAGAACTTCTTGGGTCATTCCCACCCCCTCTGTGGTATGACTTTCCTTTCAAATTCAGCACTTCCTTCCTTAGCTGGGATTGCATTAGCTCATATACATATAGGAAATCAATTCTAGTAGCAAATTCAGTTTCATATTCTTTTGTCAGGCTTATACAAATCTAACATATTTTAAACCACTTTGCTTTCACTCAGTCATGACTCCAAGTCCCCAATCTATCTCAGCTAGGCAAGACTTCTCTCTCCAAAAAGTGGATCCTCTTCCCTGCCTCCCCAGTCTTCCCCATAGGTAAGCATTAATTAAAATACAACACACTGCTTAGAATTTCTGTTGACCAGCAGGATTTAATCATCCATTAAAAGCACGGATTTAGCCCTCTCACAGACCATGACAACAGATAGCAGTATGGTGAGAAGAATCTGGGGTTCAGAGACATCATTCTTAGGTAAATTTTGAGGAAGGCTAGAAATGATGGCATGGTTCCATGGGACTATCTGGGAAAGTGGCTTGAACTTGGGAATGGGAAAAGCCAATTCAACTCATGAGAGTCTAGTAATACTAGACAATGTTATTAGAGATGACAAGCCATTTTGGGATGCTTGGGGTCATTGGAGTGAACAGAAGGTCTTCATGGGTGTATATATATATATATATATATATATATATATATATATATATATATATATATATATATGGGTTGCCACTGAATTGTTGGTTCTCCCAGTCATTAAGGGCAAGGACAAGGAAAGATTTCAGGCCAAGTGGTTTGCCATTTCCTTCTCCAGCTCATTTTACAGATAAGGAATTAAGGCAAACAGGGTTAAGTGACTTGCCTACAGTCACATAGTATTTGAACTCATGAACATAAAAGTCTTCCTGACTCCTAGTCCACTGCTCTATCTACTATGCCACATAGTAGTCCCTTTTTAGATCAACAGTTTCATGCAACTTAACAAGATTATCCTTGAGCACTTCTATGTGTGGTTCTATTGTCCCTTATAGAAGCAAGGTATTGTGGGTAGGGAAACTGCTACTTAATAGGCAGTCTTACAATTTCCCTTTCAATTTTCTGTTCATACTAGAAGACAGAGATATGCAAATCTGCAAATAAATTCCTTTAAAAACCTTGAAACTATATTGGCCATTTCTACAAGGGAAAGTCTCAATTCAGTACATAATAAAGCAAATAACTCCAAGGACCTATTTTGCAAGGACAACATTTAGCGTTAGAAAAACCAATCTACATGTTTACAAAAGTCTTCACAGGGGCAGATGGGTCTACTGGTTTCACCTTTGCAGGCTTCCTCTATCTGGAAACTGAACTAGCCTGAGTCAGGCATGGCCTACAACATTTGGCATAGTTCACAGTGTTAGATAGGAATGTCTTCACTGAAGTGAGGGAAGGCTATAGAGAAGAATGGTAGCCCCAGGGGGCCTCCTTGCTTCTGGCTCTGCTCATGGTAGAGCTAGCTGCCTACTCTAAGGAATTCTCCATTAACCTAGAGGGATTAGAGAGCAAACTGTCTACTGGAATTTGGCAACTAGAGACGGATGGAAATATGCTCTTCAACTCTAAGAACTGTCTCCTGATGATAATAAGTACTGTAAAGTATCATTTATTACATTTATATAATTTTCATATTTGGGGGTGATAGCGATCTCCAGGTACATCAGGTGTGATGGGGCTGGCTGTTCCCCAAGGACTGGAACTTTGGGATTGTTTAAGAATTATTCCAAAAAACTATTTAGGACTTTTAAAATAATGTTCAGGAAGCCAAAGGGCACTGTGCAATGTGGACTTTATTGGATCTCTTTGGTACAAGGCACGTGGAAGGATGATACTTGATCAGACTTGAGATTTGTTGAGGCTGGGGGCTGGGGAATGAACACTGCTCTCCCTATAACCCTCTTTTTTCTAGGGTTTCCAGCGACGAGGTTAGTGAGGTATTCTTGTAGAGTGGACCCTGAGATGACTGAGGACAAAGGGATAATGACAGCACCCATGGTGATGCTTGACCTGGGGTAGAACATAGACCCCAGAAACATTGCCAGTGGCAGTACTTGGCCTGGCAAAAGGGGTAGAACATGGATCCCAGAAACAGTGATGCCAGTGGCAATGCTTATCCTTCATTATAGAGGGAGAGCATTCAATAGTTGGCATAGGAAGGCATTGCTAAGCCCTGGCAAAGGGGTCTAGCACTCATGTCAATACTCAGACAGCACAAGGAGACATTGCCTAGGTCTCATCCCAAGGAGGGGGACAACTCTTGGTCCTGGCAGAGTGAGTAACGGTAGCCGGAGGTGGCAAAGACTCCAGGAGCGTCAGAGTAGGTAATGACAGGGCCCCCAGGAGAGTAGGCACTGGTCTGGCACATCTAACATAGCCCTTTGTTAACTGTCATCTAAAAAGGACAAGGTCCCTCCACATTACTGCCTAGATACTACCTAGTAGTTGCTAGACAACTTCCCAGGAATGGCTTGCAGGATAAAGGAGTGAAGTTTTTGAGAGGCAGCTTGCTTTCTGCTTAACCAGTTGCTAAGAAAAAAGGGGAAATCCCTCACAAAGGCCTTTAAGGGAGCAAAGTTGTAATATCTCCTCCCCACCCTCATGCATGCATGTTCCTCCCCAGGCAGAGCAGGTCCTGGCTGGGGGGTTGTGGTACATCACCTCCGGCTTTGGACTGGCTGCATACAAGAAACCTATCTTATGCTAACACATTCAATCAATCCCCCATTTAATCAACTCCACTGGTCCCCTATCCAAGCTCAAATACAAAAACCTTTGGTTGTTCAATATCCCCCACCTCCCTTACCCCTTTCCAGCCTTTATATGACTCTATGTACTCTGTGATCCAATAACACCAGTCTCTTTGCTGTGCTTTGTTCAAATAACTGTCTCCTGAGTCAGAACACTTTCACCAATTATTCTCTATCCCTGGGATTCTCCTTCTCCATCTCTGCCTCCAGTCTTTCCTGGGTTTCTTCGAGTCTCACCTTTTACAGGAAGCCTTTCCCAATTCTCCTTAATGCTACTGTCTTCCTTCTGTTGATTAGTTCCAATTTATCCTGCATAGAACTTTTTTTATATTACTTATTTTCATATGGTCTCCTCCATTTGACTCCTCTAAGACAAGGATTATCGTTTGCCTTTTTTGTAACCCCAGTGCCTGGTACAAAGTAGGTGCTTAATAAATGTTTATTGATTGACTGACTGTATTATAATTTCTCCGTACTTGGGCAGGGAAGAAGTTACTACTAGCCCAAGTACTCTGTTTTTCTATTTTAATAGTAACTTCTAGAGTTGGGGTGGGGGGGGGAATGACCCTATTTTTTCAGCTGGAACTTGTGGTTCCAAGACTGATGGTCCCGACATTTCACAGTAGTGCTGATGGTCTAAGCAGAATATCTGCTCAACTCTATACTTGTATACATCCTTCCACTTTCTGTTCTTGATGTCCTGTCATGGTGATATTAAGCCTGAGAAAGAATGCCTTTAACTTAGATGTGATACAGAAAATTGAAAATGTTACTATATATAACAAAGGATTATTCAATGATAGCCCAGACCTGAGGAGCATTCACAGTACTGAAGAGGTTCTGGGGTGCTGGGACCTTGAGAATGCCAAGGGAGGGTCACTTGAAATGAATTCACACACTCAAGCCTTCTCTTAGTCAAGTGGCAAAAAGTTTACTGTAACACTTTAGTAAAAGTAGTCACGGGTCCTTCAGGGATCCTGTGAGAGAGTGAGGATGGTGCCAGGGGTTTACATGGGAAAGGAATGACAGGGATTCTAATTAGATAATCTAGGGGTCCTGGTGTCTTTGGGAGTTATGGATGGGAAAGTGTAGGGAGTATACCAGAAATTAGAGGAGTGGTCAGAGACATGAACCTTGGGGATCTGGTGCCAAGAGGTCCTTAGGGACAAAAATCCTTGGGCCGGATACTGCTTTGTTTCTTCTCATAAAAGAATGTATCCTACAACAAGAGAAAATTTTCTCACAGAACAGGGTCCTATTGAGAAACTGGGAGGCTTCCAGAGACACAATCTTGGGGCTGGAGCCCAAGCACCCCATCAGTACCCTCTGCTTGTTGCAATACCCTGTGTAGAAACTTGCTTCCAGGGGAGTGCAATGTACAGCTCTGCTCTCCAGTTTGACGTATACGCAGGTATTCTATGACTATTTCCTGGCTGTTTAGCATATGGTTAAGAGGGGCTTTTTGAACCTCTGCTGAGCCAGAACTAGATGCCCATAACTGGCTAGATTGGAGACTCTCTCTCTCTCTCTCCCTCTCTCTCCCCTCCTTTTTCTCTCCCTCTTTCCTTCTCTCTCCCTCCCTCCCCCACACTTTCTTCTTGGTTGTGTTTAATGGAGATGGATAGAGTACTGTGGGTCTCTGGATGGGGGACAGACCTACCTCAGTTTCCTCAACTATAAAATGGGCATAATGACATCCAAGGATAAAATGAGATAATATTTGTAAGGTGCCTGGCATATAGCAGGCACTTAATAAATGTTTATTCTCCTCTCCCTTCTTTCTTCCCCTTACCCAGAATTGTCATGAAGCTGGTGAGCACTTGGCCTTCTAGGCAAACCTACATCTGGCGTGGGATCTGCCTCCTGTTTATATCTTCTTTCCTTTGGGACAGGGCCTTGTGAAATTTTGAAAAATTGGAAGAGAAAGTCATCAAAGGTCCAGGAATGGAGTCCATATGAGAGTTTACTGGCAACTGAGCCAGGTGAGTCCTATCTCCCAGAGGGATTCTGGGGCTAGGGGTGGGGAACCTGCAGTCATCTAGGGTTTCTATACAAATGTTGTTCGGTTGTTTTTCAGTCATGTCTGACTCTCCATGACCCTATTTGGGATTTTCTTGGCAAAGATACTGGATTAGTTTGGCATTTCCTTATCCAACTCATTTTACAGATGAGGAAACTGAGGCAAGCAACGTAAAAATGACTTGCCCAGGGTCAGTGTTTAAGGACATATTTGAACTCAGGTCTTCCTGACTCTAGGCTAGGTGCTTTATCCACTATATCACCTAGCTGCCTGCAAACTTATTGGCTACCTAGCAAAATTATTAGCAATATACAAATTTTGAAGAGGATGACAAACACATAAGATATTCCACGCAGAATAGAGAAACCACAGATCCAAGACAGAAACAAATGACCTGAATATAGAAATATCAAGTTGTCAAGCATTTATTTAAGTACCTTCTATGTACTTGGCACTGTATGCAAAGTGCTAGAGAAACAAAGGAAGGCAAAAACATGGTCCTGGCTGTCAAGGAATTCGTGGTCCAATGTAGAAAACAACATGCGAACAAGGGGTATATAGGATAAATTGGAGATAATCCCAGAGAGAAGGGACTAACATTGAGAGGGACCAGGAAAGGATTCTTGCAGAAGGTATCGTTCTAGCTGAGACTCTCAGCCAGCCCTACTACCTCCAGCCTCATGGCTGCCTCGCAGAAAAACATCAGGTAACCAGCAAACACTTTTATCTAAGCAAAGAGTAAACACAACTCAGGGAAGGGAGGCTGCAGGCAGAGACAAGGAGGGTCAGTACAGGTGTGAGGGACAAGCCGTGAAAATACACAGGCGGGGCATAGAACATCTTGTTCAAGGAACAGCGCTGAGGACAGTGTCACTGAATTACAGCGAGTGTGGAGGCAAGTAAGGTTTAAGGAGATTGGAAAGGCAATAGGGGTCCATGAAGGGTTTTAAAAACCAAAGTAAGCATTAGATATTTAATTCTGAGATGTTACACAGTCAGACCTGTGCTTTATAGCAAGATCACTTTGAATGTAGATTGGAAAAGGAAGAGATTTGAGGAAGACCCATCATAGGCTATTATAATAGGTCAGGGGTGAGGTGATGAGGACTAGAGTGGTGGCAGTGTGAGAGGAGAGAAGAGGGCATAGGGGAGAGATGCTGCAAGGATAGAATCGATAGGCTTTGGCAACAGATTGGATACAGGGAGACAGAGACAGAGAGGGAGGGAAGGAGAGACAGAGACAGAGAGCAAAGAGACAGAAAGAGAAGAAGGAAGAGAGACAGAGATAGAGAGACACAAAGAGAGAGACACAGACACATAAGCAGAGAGACACACACATGCACACAGATACATAAACAGAGACAGACAGACACAGATGCCGAAACAGAGACAGAGAGAGGAAGGGAAGGAAGGGGAAAGACAGAAACAGAGAAAGAAACAAAGAGAGACAGACAGAGGTAATAGAGAGAGAGAGAGAGAGAGAGAGAGAGAGAGAGAGAGAGAGAGAGAGAGAGAGGAGAGGAGAGGAAGACAGATGCAGAGACACAAAGACAGACACAGAAACAGAAAGAAGGAGGGAGGGAAGGGAAGAGAGAGAGACAAAAACAGAGAGAGACAGAGGTAGAGAGGGAGGGAAGTAGAGAGACAGAAACAGAGACAGACAGAGATAAAGAGAGAGTAAAAGAGAGAAAGAGGAGAGACAGAGTCCAGAATGACACCTAGTTTAGGAGTCTGGGTCACTAGGAAGATGGTGGTTCCCCAATAGCAATAGAGAATCAGGAATAGAGAAAAGAATCCCTTTCAACATCCTCATAAAGTGGTTATCTCTTTTCCAATATGCTTTATAAAACCATAGATATTTTGAGTTGGTCAGGTATATAGGTTAATCCTACCTTACCCACGAAGGTATAGAAGGCATACACTTTACATAATATTGTACACTGCCATTTACTCCAACAAGGCTAAATATAGCTCCCATTTTTCTCACCTTAGACCATAAAATAGCTCTGAATATAAATTGGTCTTATCTCTAAAGTTCAAGTAGGTGGTTAATATGAAAATATTTTTTGCATGACTTCATCTGTATAGTAAGTATCATACTGTTTGCCTTCTCAATAGGTGGGAAAAGACTTGGAAGGAAGGAGAGAATTCAGAACTGAAAATTTTAAAAATGAATGTCATAAAAGTAAATAAATAAAGATCACAGCCCCAATCCCCAAAAAAGTTCAATGTGGAATATTAAACATGAAATTTAAAAGAGTTCCCACTTTGCACTACAGGTTAAGCAAATTTATTCTAGTAGCAAAAAGTATTTTAGTTCCAAGGCATGGATGTGATTTGTTGCCAAAGACAATTTTCCTTTATAAGATTATCTTTGCCTTGAGATAGTGATGATAATAATAGTATTAGTAATTATTAATATTAAAATAGTAATTAAAAGAACATGTTAAAATAAATGCTGGTAATAATTGTCTTTATATAGAACTTTATATAATTATAACTGCAAGCAGAGATTCAAAACAACAATATAACTCCCATTTTAATCATACTTCAAGGTTACAAAACACCATACAAATTACAAATCTTATCCTCTTAACAACCCAGAAAAGTAGGTATTATTATCATCTCTATTTTGTAGACAAGGAAACTAAAGGCTGCTGGCAGTTAAGTGACTTGCCTAGGTTTATGATTGCTGACTCCAAGTCCAGCACTATATTCATGCAGCAATAATTGTCGTTACAGTTGGGTCTGACTCTTTGTGACCCAGTTTTCTTGGCAAAGATACTGGAGTGGTTTACCATTTCCTTCTCCAGCTCATTTGACAAATGAGGAAATTGAGGCAAACAGAGTTAGGTGACTTGCCCAGAGTCCCACAGCTAGTAAATGTCGGAGGTTGTATTTGAACTCAGGAAAATGAGTCTTTCTGATTCCATGCCCCAAACTATACACACTGCACCACCTAGCTACCTGTTAGTGGAATTACATGTCATACTTAGATTGCAAGCCACATTTTGATAGCCCAATTGTAAGTCAAGCAGAAATATCTTTCCCATATTCAATACATAAATGTCGATTCTAATAAAGATAAGAAGTATAATTTATATTTTAAGAAACATAGTGGCCAAATGTAATGTAATATAATTTACTAATGTAAAGAAGCTAGGGGCAGACTCTGAGTTTTATCACGTATGGGATGCCCCACCCAATGATATGGCTTTTCCTAATAGACCACCATGATGCATAACCTTAAAAGTATAAGAGAAATAAATAGGAAAAGCAGAGGTAGATCTATTTGAGGGAGGAATGCAGGTACTTGGAACAAACATGAAAAACAGTTGATATAAAGACATTCTTCACACAACTCATCATCAAATTATATATATATATGTGTGTGTTTGTGTGTGTATATATATGTATATCATTAGCAACTCCTCGCTAGGATGTATAGCCCCTTGTACACCTTCTCTCACGTGTGAGCAGGTACTTGGAACAAACATGAAAAACAGTTGATATAAAGATATTCTTCACACAACTCATCATCAAATTATATATATATATATATGTGTGTGTTTGTGTGTGTATATATATGTATATCATTAGCAACTCCTCGCTAGGATGTATAGCCCCTTGTACACTTTCTCTCACGTGTGAGATTCCCAGCTGGAGAATGATTGTACAAATTTATTGAATCACCAAAAATATCAACTAATGAATACTACTTTCATTTATACAGCACTTTGAGATTTACAAACAACAACCCTGAGAGATATGCACAAGTATTATATCCCTGTTTTAGACCTGAAAAAACAAAGCAAAGGTTAAGTAATTTACCCAGGTCACACAACTAGTAAGTGGCAGAGCCCAGACGTGAATCTTGGTATTTTAATAACAAGCCCAAGATGTTTGAGAGCTATGCCTACTGGGAAAAATTTTAAGGAAGTACGCATTGGACACTCCAGAACCTCCAATACAGAACCACTCCTAAACCACAGGCAAAGAGCATGGCCTCTCTACTTCTTCCAGAAATTTCTTCTAGATTTCCCAGATTTCTACTAATACAATCACATACATACACATGTGTATATATATTCTATATACATATGTGTACATGTATATATGTGTGCATTCTATATATATATGTTTGTATATATGTGTTCTATATACATATTATGTATGTATACATAAGTGTGTGTGTACCCTTCTGTAGACTGGCTCTAACAGAAACACTATCCTTTAGCCTCTACACTCGCCTTTGGCCACCTTGAAAACATATACTTCCCAACTTTGTTAAAGTATGAAGAAAATGGAAGGCATATCTCTCTTTTTGTAGAGGTGGGGAACTATGGATACGGAAGACTACATACACTGTCCACCTAGGAGTCATCCTGGAGTCCTCTTATCTCTCACTGCCCCTCCCACATCTTATCTGTTGCCAAAGTCTGTCAATTTCACCTTTGTGCTAAATTTCCCCTTTCTCTCACATATGTCCCCTTCTCTCCTCTCTGACACTTCCACCACTCAGGTGCAGGACCTCATCCCCTCATGCGTGGATTCATATACTAACCAGATGGTGTGTCTGCCTGCCTCAAGTCTCCCCCACTACAATCCATCCTCCATTGGGTCACTAAAGTGATTTTATTAAAATGCAGGTCTCATCCCGTCACCTGTCCTATTCAATAAACTCCACTGGCACCTTGTTCCCTCCAGGAGCAAATGCAAAATACTATTCGGCATTCAAAGTTCTTCATAACTTAGCCTCCTCCCACTTTCCATTCTTTGACCTGGTGATGCTGACATTCTGATTGTTCCGTAGATAAGACATTAAATTCTGGGTCTTTTCTTTGACTGTGCCCCATGCCTGGAACACTCTCCTCTCTTCTGCTCAAATTATTAACCTCCCTGGCTTCCTTTAAGTCCTAACTAAAATACCACCTTCAACAGGATGTCTTCCAAAGTCTCTCTTCATTCCAGTGCCTCCCCTCTGTTAATCATCTCCTATTTATCCTGTATCTAGCTTACTTTGTGTATATTTGCTTACATGATGTCTTCCCCATTTGGTTATAAATTCCTTGAGAGCAGGGACTGTCTTTTGCTTCTTCTATCTCCAGTGCTTAGAACAGTACCTGACACATAGCCGCTCTTAACAGATATTGATTGATTGTCAGACTTGGTTTATATGTCTGTTAGTTTTGCTGAATTTCTTCAAAAAACCCACTTTTTAATTTTTTTTTTATTATATGTCTTAGGATCTGAAGGCAAATAAAGGTAATGTAAAAACAAAAGATATCAATTAAAATAAAAATAACTATACCATAGTTTAGCCCAGCACAAGCACTGGAAAGAAAACAAAACCCCAAGAGTCTCTAGGGGACCTAAACTCTGCCCTTGTGGGATTCAGGGTTCCAGTGCATCATACCTTCTGGGGGTAGCCAGATTTTCCAGCATGACTGGTGGCAACATCGGGAGGAGACACCAAGAAAGCACCTTATCATGTGTGAGCCTAGGTTCCTTGGGATGGAGCTAGCGATGTGTGAGGGTGAAGGAATTGAGAAAGTATTGACGCTTCGCCTCACCTGGCAACACTGATCAGGAGCTGGGGAGACTCATCATGGAAACAGCCAGAGGGTAAGAACTTATATAAGGCAGCTAGGTGGCCCCATAGTGCATGGAGTGGGGGGCTGAGACTTTATCTTTCTGAGTTCATAGCTGGCCTCTGACACCTACTAGCTGTATGACCCTGGGCAAGTCATTTAGCACTGTTTGCCTCAGTTTCTTTATCTATAAAATGATCTGGAGAAGGAAAAGGCAAATCACTCCCGTATCTTTGCCAAAAAAAAAATAACACAATAAATCCACCCAAATAACATCTCAAAGAATCTGAAACAACTGAACAACAATTAGAACAAGGTGGCATTGTACATGGAGTGCCTGATCTGGAGTCAGGAAGTCCTGAGTTCAAATACAGCCTCTGACACTTACCATGTGGCCCTGGGCAAGTCACTTCAGACTTAGTTTCCTTATCTGTAAAATGGGGATGAAAATATCACCCACTTCCCAGAGTTATTGTTAAATGTTAACTATTATCATTATTAAATTAGGTTATTTTCCTCATCTCCACTGGGATAGCAATACTTGGTAAAAAAAAAAAAGAAAAAAAAGACTTTTGGATCCATCTGTAAAAACAGATGCAGAAAATGAGGCAAAAGCAGGCAAAAATTCAGACTTCACCAGGAAGAGCTGGGCTTCATTGCTCTGTAGTTTTAAGTTGTAGTATTAATATTATTATCATAATGCCTGAATTTGCTTCAACAGAAGTAATTTAATTCAAATGCTGATTTGATTCTTTGGCTATGCTGAAGGGGGAAAGTGAGATCAAAGAACTGAGTTACGAGTAATGACTGGAGGGAATATGCTTATCCCTAGACTTTGAACATGAAATCTAAGAAGGTACAAGGTGGAAAAGGATGAGGGGAAGGGAATCGCTAAACCCTACATAGGCAAGCAGGGCTAGAGCAGTTCAAGATTCGAGCTCCATCTGGTGGTTCACACCACAAAAGCACCCTGCACAAATACGGTAACACACACACATACACATACACACACACAAAGACATACACACATACATACACACACACTCCAAGCTTTACAAATATTATCTCATTTGACCCTCACAACAACCCTAGAAAGGCAATATTATTATCCCCATTTTATAGATGAGAAAACTGAGTCATGAAGTGATTTGTCCATAGTTATACAGCTAGCAGGTATCTGAAACTGGATTGGAATTCATGTTTTCCTGACCGCAGGCCTCTATCTCTATCCCTTGTACCACTTAGCTGAACGAGCAGGGGATGGATGTGAGAAACAGCATGGAGGAGAAATCACTAAGACCTCCTGCTGATTGTGTGTGTGCGTGTGTATGTGTTCATCCTTCATTGCTGAAGAAGATCATGCCTTCAGAGAAATGATGAAGTGACTTGTACTTGACTTTGTTCTGAGTTGGGGAGGGCTGTGCAGGTCACAGCCTCACTTCTCCAGAGCCATCTGGATCCAGGGATCAGACATTCATCAGGATGACTGGAGATGACCCAGTATGAGATAAATGTGTTAAGTGACTTGCCCAAGATCACACAGCTAGTGAGTGTCAAGTGTCTGAGATGAGATTTGAACTCAGATCCTCCTGACCCCTGCACTGGTGCTCTTTCCACTGCACCACCTAGCTGATTAGATGTTGAGTATTAAGGAAGAGGGAAGACTTAAGGTCTATTCCAAGGTTAGGAAACTGAACAACTATAAAGAAAGAGGGAAGTTTGTAGAAGGGATAGGTTTAGGAGAAAAGATGATGCATTCCATTTTGGACATTTGGATACTGACAGGACACCCAGGTAAAGCTATCCAATCTGTGGTTGCTAGTATGGTAATGGAGAATGTATTCAGTTTTCATGGTTTTTTTTGGTCTACTTAATACAAATGTGCATTTATATATACTTGCACTTTAAATTCAATTAAACTCAGTATTTATTGAGCATATATATATATATATATACACATATATATATAAGGGGCTATTCTCTGAAACTTTAATACTTTTTCATGTGGGGGGGTGACCATAATTAACAAAACTTTGATTTTTTAAAATAAATATGTCATAACACAAGTCCAAATTGTGTTATTCTGTAGAGGGGTCACCTTGAAAAGCTATACATTTATCCTAATGATATTGCTATTTCTCAAAGACTTTTTGGAGCTCTTCTTTATGAATTGCCTTCAGGAACAAATTTATGGTCTATATAGTAAAATCAGTCTCTTCAATTACAAAAAAAAAGGGTTTTTTTTAACAATAATTTCTCAATGTGTGCCTTTTCCCTGCTCTCGCCAGTCTTCCCTTATGACAAACATAAAATAAAGCAAAATCCAACAACAAAATAGCTACATCTGACCAGTGTATACAACATTCTGCACCCATAGTCCCAAGATAAGGGAAATGGGTTTCATCATCATTTCTCTGAGCCCAATATTAGCCATTCCAATTAATCTGACTTAAGCAGCACTTTAGTATGCTTTTACTTAACATTATAGTTAATATATCTATATCTATATATCTATATCTATATATCTATATCTATCTATCTATCTATCTATCTATATCTATATCTATATCTATATCTATATCTATATCTATATATATTGTTTTCCTGGTTCAGCTTCCTTTATTCTGCATTGGTTTTTTTCAAGTCTTCCCATTTTCCTTTGAATTCCTAATTTTTTTGTTTTATAGAACAATAATATTACATTAAATGCATACACAATAATTTGTTCAGCCATTCATTCCCCAATCAATGAGTGTTCATTTTGTTTCTGTTTGGTTTTTTTTTGCATCCACAATAAAAATGATGCCATGAATATTTTGTTATATATGGGACTTTTTCTTCTTGTCATTTACTTTCTTGCAGTGACTTTTGACTTGGAAGGTACTGGGGGAAGGGGGGAGGGCAGGCATGATATAGATGCCCAATAATCATTTGGCTGGATCAAAGGGGAATGATCGTTAAGCAACTTTTCTTACATTATTCCACATTGTTTTCTACAATAGTTAAACCAATTCAGATCAATGTATAGTGACTGCCTTCCTACAATCCCTCAGAAATTGACTGATTCTGTCTTTCATCATCTTTGCCAATTAAGTGGTTGTAAGGTGAAATCTCAGAGCTCTTTTAAATTGTATTTCTCTTCCTAGTGATTTGAATCATTTTTATATGACTATTGATAGCTTACATTTTTTTCCATTGAAAATTGTTTATATCGCAAACGATTCTCACAAGATTTGCAGGTAGTTAACACCATATGAAAGACGCTCCAAATCACTAATAAGAGAACTACAAATAAAAAAATCTGAGATTTCACTTCATATCAAATTGTCAGAGATGATGAGATGGAAATAATGCTGGAGGGACTGTGGAAAGACAGGCATGCTAGTACACTGACACAACTATGAATTGATCTTAAATCAAAGATCCTTTGGTTGTTGTCCTAAGTTCTCAAACAGGACCAAAATGACATCACCATGACAAAGTGAAGTTTCAGTGTGATCAGACCAATACGAGCTCAGAATGCTCTACCATAGGGTGGGTACAGAGAGTCCATGTGAACATTTGGGGAGGATACTCCAAATTTATGCATCCTGTGTTTCCTCTGTGTTGTTTCAATTCTGCTTTGCGCATAGAGCACAGTATGCTTTCTGATGTGGGTATGCCATGCTGAGCAGTCCTGTGCCAGTATCTCAAGTGTCGCACAATCAAATCCAAAGTTCTTGAGAGTGTCCTTGCGTCCTTCTGACCACCATGTGATCGCCTACCCCATGCGAGTTCTTCATAAAATAGTCTTTTTGGCAAGCGTATATTCTGCATTTGAACAACACAGCCAGCCCATCAGAGTTGCGCTCTCTGAAGCATAGTTTGAATGCTTGGCAGTTTAGTTCGAGAAAGGACTTCAGTGTCTGGTACCTTATCCTGCCAGGTGATCCTCAGAGCATATATGCAAAGAAGACTAAACACAGAAAGGTATCATATAAATCAATCAATCAACATTTATTAAGTCAACATTTATTAAGAGCCTACTATGTGTCAGACACTGCTCTAAGCACTGGAGATAGAAGAGGCAAAAAATAGTACCTGCCCTCAAAAAATTTACAATTCAGTGGGGGAGGCGGGTGAGAAGTATGCATACAGGAGGGGAGAAATATACATAAAGCAAGCTATATGCAGGATAAATAGGAGATGATTAACAGAGGGATTGAGGAAAGCTTCCTGTAGAAGGTGGAATTTTAATTGGAACTTAAAAAAAGCCAGGAAGGGCAGTAGTCCAAGAGGAAGAGAAGTGTTCCTCAACCAAGGAAAACGCCCAGAATTAAGAGATAGAGTGTCTTGTTTGTGGGGCAGCCAGGAGGTCAATGTCAGTATGTGTTAAGGAGCAAGGTAGTTAGAAATGAGAAGACTGGAAAGTGCTAGGTTCTAAAGAGCTTTGAATGCCAGAGGTATCCTTTGGATCTAAGAATTCATAAGATTCAGAAAAAAAGTGGAGGCTTGGGTAGGGAGATGGCATTCTGGCTGGGGAACAAAGCAACAGAGGTAGACATATAGGGGGCATTTTCAGTTCAGTTCAACCTTTCTTGAATAGAATATAAATGCTATGTAGGGAAATAATAGAAAATAATGCTGGAAAGGTAGGGTCACATGAAGGGACTGGATTTCCCCACTAAGGAATTTGGAGTTTATTCTGTGGGTCATGATATCATTCCATGATGTCCAACTCTTAATTACCCAGTAGACCCTTACTGTCTAAGGAATTTTTTGGCAAAGATACTGGAGTGACTTTTTTTTTTTTTGCCATTTCCTTCACCAGTGGATTAAGGCAAACAGAGGTTAAATGACTTGCCCAGGGTCACATAGCTAGTACCTTTCAGATGGATTTGACCTCAGGTCATTCTAAATCCAGGCTCCTAAATCATTCTAACCACAGATTATCTAGTTTACCTGTTCTGTAGGCCATAGGGAACCATGAAAGATTATTGAGCAGAGGAATGATACAGAGTAGGGCTTTAGAAAGATGAAGCCGGTAATTATGGGATATAGGCCCCAGAAACCCTCTCCCCTATCTCCCCCAACTTCTCTTGAACTCTCCTACATGGTCCTGGCATTTGCCTGAAGCTCATTTCAATAAAATCCTTTTAACTTTCCTTTCATCGTGACCCATAGAAGTAATTAAAAATGTAGATATATTAAACTACATTAAAATAAAAGGATGAATGACAACATATGTAATTTAAAGAAAATAGATTGGGAAGATATTTATTGCAAATATGGTAGAAAAAAAAAAACTTGAAAACATTCAGTATCTCATATCCAAACATTTAGGCTCACTTACCTTCCAGAGTTGCAGGGAACAAATGAGATAATATTTGTAAAGTGCTTGGCACAAAGCAGGTGCTAAATAAATGATTGTTCCTTGTCTCCCCTCATGGATTTCCAACTAGATTGCAGGTTCTTTGAGATCAAAGGACACAATTACTTTTTTAAAACAGCATTTTAACACCTAATAAAGCGATGGGAATATAGTGGGTACTAAATAAATTTTATTGATTTATCTCCCATAGAAGTTTGAACCCCTTCCTTTCTAAATCACAACTTTTATTCTTGGCTACTTCTCTATTGTGTGGATAGAGCACTGGGCCTGAAGTCAGGAAGACCTGGGTTCATATATGGTCTTAGATACTTACTAGCTGTGTGACCCTGGGCAAGTCATTTAACCACTGTTTATTGCAGTGTCCTCATCTGTACTATGGGGATGATGATAACAATAGTATCTACCTCCCAAATTATCATGAGGGTCAAATGATATAATAATTCTAAAGTTCTTAGTACACAGTAAATACTATATTAATTTTATCTATTACTATGAATAATTACTAATTACTTCATTTGTTCATACATGTATTTCTATTTATATATAAAAAAAAATCTGTTAGCTACCAAAATCCTGACAGGAGTGGTTAATGATGGTAGCTTGGAAAAGAGTGGGAGAAAGGAAGAGATTTTTTCCCTTGAAAGGGAAAGAATATGTGGTTCTTCCCAAAATCAGTTGGTAGTCAGTCATAGTAAGGCGCAGATGATTTAATGTGGTAAAATGATAACAAGGTGTTAAATTATAAAATTTCCCCCACAACAGGTGATCCTTTTTTGAAGTGTGAGCCTCTTTTTCTAAGGGAAAGGGGACAAATATTAGCTTTTTCAAGGCTTTAGATAATTATGTCATGGAGGAAGTTCATGAATTCTAGACGAGGTACCAGAAATGTAGAAGAACCATGTTCCTAAGAGAGAATCATTCTTGGAGGGAAGGAAAGGCTTTTCTTCTCCTCTGCCTAACCCCCCAGAGGTCATGTCACTGAGATAAATTATCATAATTAACTAATGATTTGGGGAGATTCAGAGTTCTCCCTTTTATCTATCCCCATTTTAAGACCTCAGTCTCTAAAGCTAACCACCCAGCCTTACAGGGAATAGCTATCTGATCTAAGGTGAATTTCATTCAATCAAGCTTGAGTGGAAACACTCACTTGGTCTAAATTGCTCAAGGCTGAGGTTGGTCTGGGTGTAGTGATAGTCTCTCCATCCAAGGGTGACGTCTTGTCACTCTTAGCCCCTCCATGGAGTAAGCCCATTTCTCTTTGTAAAGTCCACCTGTCATTGTTAGGCAATCAGAGCTGATTACCAGTATAGGGAATTCCTACTCTTCACAGGGCAGAAAACCTCTGAGCCCACCCCTGTGAGGGTCTTTAGTCTAAGAGAGAGAAGGCCAAATGCCATCCTTTTATTAAAATGCTGTCATTTTAGTAAAATTATTAAACCATCCAGAAATTAATGTATCTCCGATTCACCACTCCCCTCCACCATTGCTTTGGAGGGTGTGGTAACTCCAAAGCCTCCACTTATAAAGGATGTTCAACTCGGAACATCTCATTTCGCTCTATTACTTTGCATTTTCCCCATTAGAGCCTAAGTTCCTTGAGGGCAGGGACTGGCTTTTCTTTTCCTTTTTTATTTATATCCTTAGTGCTTAGAACACTGCTTGGCATTAGTAGGCATTTAATAAATGCTTATTGACTGTTGCCTATTTTCATAAAACACAGGTCAGACCACGTCTCCATTCAACAAACTTCAGCATCTCCCTAATACCTATAAATCCCTTAATAAAAGGATTTGTTGTGTAAAACTTGTACTGTCAAAGGGTCCTACTTGAGGACCTAGAGGGTCACATGTGGTCCCTACCCCTGCTCTAATCCATCCTTCCCATTACTGACAAAGTGTTTTTCCTTAAATAGAGATCTGATTATGTCGCTTCCTGATCAATGAACTCCAGTGGTTCCTTATGGCCCCAGGAGATCTAAGATAAAATGAGAATTTCTACAGCCTGGCCCAACCTATTTTCCCAATTTTTCTTTCCAGCTCCATTGTACTTCATGGTCAAGGCAAATACGTCTTCTCTCTGATCCTCACATAAGGCACAGTATCCATTCCTTACTTCCAACTGATAATATCTTTCATTTCCTTCAAGACTCACTGGAAACCTTTTATGATTTCCCCAGATGCTAGTGCCCTTCCTCCCTAACTCATATTTACTCTATAGATGTTTATTCTGTATACCCTTATATATGTTGTCTCCCTGATAGAAATAGAACTATATGTAACAAGCCCTTTGAGAGCAAAGAGTTTCCATTTTTGTCTGTATCCCAAAGGCTTAGCATACCTCCTGGCACATAGTGCTTACTCTATGCTTTTTTTTGACCAATTGAATGGAACTATGGATAGAACTTGGAGTCAGGAAGACTCCTCTTCATGAGTTCAAATCCAGCCTCAGACACATTAGCTGTGTGACCCTGGGCAAGTCATTCAACCCTCTTTGCCTCAGTTTCCTCCTCTGTAAAATGAGTTGGAAAAAGAAATGGCTAACCACTCCAATATCTCTGCCAAGAAAACCCCAGAATGGTGTTACAGTTTGCCATGATTGAACAAAAATGTACATACTGTAAAACTATACTCATCTGAAGGTCAGATGTTATCCATTAGTGAAAAGTTTTCATTGGACATTCATATATGCACATTGTGCCATATAATTGTATAATAATTAATGTAATACACTAAAAAATTGTAGTTTTATTAAGTAGTATATATAACTTAAGATAGGCACTGAGTAAAAACTTGAAGTTGAATTTGAGCTAGTTTTATGTGACACTTTATTAGATAAAAGTGTTAAGGATATGGACTAGATTGTTGATTTAACTGGTATACAGAACTCTAAGGTAAGGAAACTACCTATAAAAAGGCAAGTCAGCATCTTCTCTATGATTTCTAATATTGTTGAATTGTTTTCAGTTTTGTCTGATTCTTCATGACCCCATTTGGGGTTTTCTTGGCAAAGATACTGGAGTGGTTTGCCATTTCCTTCTCCGGCTCATTTTACAGATGAGGAAACTGAGGCAAAGAGGGTTAAATGACTTGCCCAGGATCACACAGTAAGTGTTTGAGGCAGGATTTGAATTCAAGTCTTTGTGACTCCAGTCTGGCATTCTATCCACTGCACCATCTAGCTGCCCCCAACAACTTACTTTTACATAGTACTGTTAGATTTGCAAAGCACTTTATACAAACACATACACGTATTTACGTGTACGTATACATATATACATGTGTATGTAACATACATATGTAATCTGATCCTTACAACAGCCCTGTGAGGTAGGTATTATTATTACCCCATTTTACAGATGAGGAAAGACTAGAAGCTGTGACTTACCAATACTCACACAATTAGCAAGGACCTGAGGAAGGGTCTGAACTTGCCTTCCTGACTCCAAGTCCAACATTATAGCTGCCAAATCTAACTGTTTCTTCTTATTCTTCATCCTTGACCTCTCTGCACCCACTGAAACTGTCATTATATTCTCCTGAACATTCTCTCCTCTCTAGTTTTTTGTGATATTGTTCTCTCCTGGTTCTTCCCCTACCTGTCCAACTGCTCCTTCTAAATCTCCTTTGCTAGATCTTTATCCAGGTCATGCCCACTAACCATGGGTGTCCCCCAAGGGTCTATCCTTGACGCTCTTATTTTTGCCTTCTATAATATTTCACTTGATTGCATTAGCTTTTAAAGGATTTAATTATTATCTCTATGTAGATGATTTGGAAGGAAGGAAGGAAGGAAGAAAAGAAGGAAGGAAGGAAGGAAGGAAGGAAGGAAGGAAGGAAGGAAGGAAGGAAGGAAGGAAGGAAGGAAAGAAGGAAGGAAGGAAGGAAGGAAGGAAGGAAGGAAGGAAGGAAGGAAGGAAGGAAGGAAGGAAGGAAGGAAGGAAGGAAAGAAGAGAGGGAGGGAAGAAATATCCATAGATATCTATGTATCTATAACTATAGCTATACAGTTATAATCTATGTATCCATATGATAGATATTTATAGTTAGATATCTATATCTATCTAGGCTTACTCATACAGTCTATATTATCAAAGTAGGATCATAACTATAAAGTTACATTCAAAGAGGTCAAATGATTTGCTCAGAATCATAGTAATAAGTATCTAAAGGGTGATTTGAACCCAGATCTTACTAAATCCAGCCCAGTCTTTTAGCCACTATCACCATGCTTGTCTCCCCTTTGGCAAGAACTGCTGGAAAAAATAGAATGTAACTTTTGGAGGAAAAAAAAAATTCAGACCATTGTTTTGTTTGACTAAACATTTGTTAAAAGGGTGAATTTTTCTTTATTTCTTTTGGAGCATTAGATAGTAATTAGAATAAGGAGAACAGAGTGTCACTAAATTTTTTTTAAAAATATATTTATTGAAGAAGGAAGTTCAGAACAAGACACAGATAAAAAGTTTTGGAATTATTGTTGAATTTATCATATACATTAACAAAACAAGTTGCACATAATAGAGATTTTCAGTTTCATATACAAAAATAGAGATTTAGACCATCATCTTACACCATAAGATTTCAAATATATGCTCAACAAATGTAAAACATCATATCATAAAGAAAAATTGGTGAAAAATGGAATGGATTGAGATATCTTTCCTAACTACGGCTATGAGGAGAACTAAAAGCCATATAAAAAACTAGAGAGCCTAAAAGATAAAGCACAATTTCCACCAAACAAAATGGAAAACTTTTACATGAACAAAATCAGTGCATTTGAAGCAAAACCATTGAAGAAAAAAATCTTGGCATCCAATACTTCTAACAAGGATCTGATATTCAGTTATACTCCAAAGAGAGGTCCTACACAAAACAAAATCTTCATGGCAGCTGTTGTATAGGAAGCTTGACTTAAGTTGGTCCTGTAGTTCAGGTCTGGGATTGAAACAAAATGAGATATCCATAGATGATTTAGCACTGAACAAAAGAAGGCATACTTAACAATAGCACGGAAAAGATACTCAACCAGGATACAGCACTGATTCAATTAGGCCCAGATTCCCTTTCTCTTCATTTGCCATGGTGGTATGCTAGTGAAAAGCATGGACCAGACTCCTCATTTGCTAGATTTTTGTACTTAGGTAACTAGAAAGGTATATCTAGGCTGATGAATACCTTTTCCTAGCTCCACAGCCAACCAAAAAGGTTCTTTTTTACCACATGGTTAGAGGACTAAACCCTATCTGATTATATTCCAAAAGTCTTCATGGACTCTTCATATGCTCTTAAGGACTGAACCCATTGTGTGGTCTGTTGTTAAAATAGGAACATAGATCTAGAATCTATGCTTCTAGAACAGGGGTGAGGAACCTATGGTCTTGAGGCCACATGTGGTTGTCTAGGTCCTCAAGTTCAACTCTTTGACTGAATCCAAACTTCACAGAGCACAACTGGCTCTAGAAAAAGGCATCAATCTTTTTTTTTTTTTTACTCTAAAGCTTATTAGCTTAGAAATCTGGCCTCAGACATGTAACCAGCTGCGTGACTCAGGGAAAAGTCATTTAACCCTTTTTGCTTTAGTTTTCTCATCTGTAAAATGAGCTGGAGAAGGAAATGGCAAACCACTCCAGAATCTCTACCCCAAAAACCCTAAATGGGATCATGAAGAGTCAGACACAACTGAACAACAACAAATGTTAAATATATGGCATTATGAACTCCCTCCACGAAGGTCTGGCTCAATATATCCAGTCCACATCTCAGCAAGGAGTGACTTTCGACTCAGGAACGAACCAAAAAGTTATTTGGATGGTGGAAATGCAGAAAGATTCAGTGGATCCAAGACTCAAAATTGTTAAGAATTTCCATTCTTAAGTATGTTTTGCATGACTTCACATGTATAATTGATAGCATATTGTTTGCCTTCTCAACGGGTGGGGAGAGGCTGGAGGGAGGCAAGGAACTGGGAACTTTTCATCAGCTGAGCATGCACATGAACAGAGAATTCTATGCACATGGCAGCCATCACACAGAACTAGCACTCTATAAATACTGTCAAATGGGAGCAGCTTTCTTTTTGAGTCACAGGCCAGTCACTGTCTGGTGAAGCCCAGGGGCCCCTTCTCAGAATTATGTTTTTAAATACACAAAATAAATACATAGAATTATACAGGAAATCAATGATACTGAAATACAGATATCAAAACTTTTTAGAAACAGGCTCACAGCCCCCTGGTTAAGAACCAATGATATATGACATTGAGACATGGAACATAATTGCCTCTGAAGAACTAAAAATTGAGCATTTTATAGAGCAAGGGTGAGGAATCTGAGACCTCGAGGCCACATGTGGCCCTTGAGGTGCTCAAGTGTGGCCCTTTGACTGAACCCAAGCAGGAAAGGAAGGGGAAAAGGAAATGAAGGGAAGGAGAAAGGGAGGGAAGGGAAGGGAAATAAGCATTTATTAAGTGCCTACTATGTGCCAGGCACTGAATTAAGCACATATTATCTCCTCTGAGTCTCACAACAACTCTACAAGGTGGGTAGTTATTATGCCCATTTTACAGTTGAGGAAACTGAGGTAGAGATAAGTGACTTGCCCACGGTCACATGGTTAATAACTGTCAGAACTTCCTGATTTCAGGCGCAGTGCTCAATCCATTGTGTCACCTTAATATTGGGTGAATCTTCTGTGGAAAATGTTTTCTAAAAAATTAAAAATTTTACTCTGAACTTAATAAACATCAAACAAAATCAGTATTTTCCATCTATACAGTAGAAAAGAAAAAGATGTTAAACTTTTTTTTATTTTTTTATTTATTTAACTTTTTACATTCATTTTCACAAAATTTTGGGTTCCAATTTTTTCTCCCCCTTTTATCCCCTCCCCCCACCCCAATACACCAAGCAATCTAATTTTCCCTATCTCCAATCTGCCCTCTCTTCTGTCATCCCTCCCTTCTCTTGTCCCCAACTTCTCTTTTGTCCTGTAGGGCCAGATGACTTTCTATTCCTCATTAACTGTATGTCTTATTTCCTAGTAGCAACAACAATACTAAACAGTTGCTCCTAAAACTTGATTTCCAAATTCTCCCCATCCCTCCCTCCCCACCCATTCCCTTTGGGAAGGCAGGCAATTCAATATAAGCCATATCTGTGTAGTTTTGCAAATGACTTCCATAATAGTCGTGTTGTGTAAGACTAACTGAATTGCCCTCCATCCTATCCTGCCCCTCATTGTTTCTAGTCTGTCTTTTGATCCTGTCCCTCCCTGAGTGTTGACTTCAAATTGCTCCCTCCTCCCATTGCCCTCCCTTCCATCATCCCCCCCTCCCGCTTATCTCCTTCTCCCCCACTTTCCTGTACTGTAAGATAGGTTTTCATACCAAAATAAGTGTGCATTTTATTCCTTCCTTTAGTCAAATGTGATGAGGGTAAACTTCTTGGTTTTTTTTCTCAGCTCTGCTCTTTTTCCCTCCACTAAAAAGTCTCCTGCTTGCCTCTTGAATGAGATATAATTTACCCCATTCCATTTCACCCTCTTTCCTCCCCCTACCTTTCTCTCTCACCATTTACCTTAATTTCTTTTAAGATATGGTCCCATCCGATTCAATTCACTCTGTGCTCTCTGTCTCTGTATGTGCATGCATATGTGTATGTGTGTGTGCGTGCATGTATGTACATGTGTGTGTGTGATCCCACCAACTACCCAGATACTGAAAAGTCTTAAGAGTTACAAATATTGTCTTTCCATGTAGGAATGTAAACAGTTCACTTCTGGTAAGTCCCTTCTGACTTCTCTTTGCTGTTTACTTTTTCATGCTTCTTCTCATTCTTGTGTTTGAAAGTCAAATTTTCTTTTCAGCTCTGGTTTTTTCATCAAGAATGCTTGAAAGTCCTCTGTTGCATTGAAAGACCATATTTTCCCCTGAAGTATTATACTCAGTTTTGCTGGGTAGGTGATTCTTGGTTTTAGTCCTAGTTCCTTTGACTTCTGGAATATCCTATTCCACGTCCTTCGATCCCTTAATGTAGAAGCTGCTAGATCTTGAGTTATCCTGATTTTATTTCCACAATACTGGAATTGTTTCTTTCTAGCTGCTTGCAAGATTTTCTCCTTGACCTGGGAGTTCTGGAATTTGGCCACAATGTTCCTAGGAGTTTCTCTTTTTGGATCTCTTTCAGGTGGTGATCGATGGATTCTTTCAATACTTATTTTGCCCTCTGGTTCTAGAATGTCAGGGCAGTTTTCCTTGATAATTTCATGGAAGATGATGTCTAGGCTCTTTTTTTGATCATGACTTTCAGGTAGTCCCATAATTTTTAAATTGTCTCTCCTGGATCTATTTTCCAGGTCAGTTGTTTTTCCCATGAGATATTTCACATTCTCTTCCATTTTTTCATTCTTTTGGTTTTGTTTGGTGATTTCTTGGTTTCTCATAAAGTCATTAGACTCCATCTGTTCCATTCTAATTTTGAGAGAACTATTCTCTTCAGTAAGCTTTTGAACCTCTTTTTCCATTTGGCTAATTCTGCTTTTGAAAGCATTCTTCTCCTCATTGGCTTTTTGAACCTCTTTTGCCAATTGAGTGACCCTATTTTTCAAGGTGTTATTTTCTTCAGCATTTTTTTGGGTCTCCTTTAGCAAGGTATTGACCCGTTTTTCATACTTTTCTTGCATCTCTCTCATTTCTCTTCCCAGTTTTTCCTCCACCTGTCTAACTTGCTTTTCAAAATCCTTTTTGAGCTCTTCCAAGGCCTGAGCCCACCCGACATCCCCCTGGATGTCTGGGGTACCGAGGCCCCACCCTCCACATCTTTCCCTGATGGCAAGAATATTTCCTCGTCGTCAGAACCGAATGGCGGGAACATTTGCACCTGCTCAAAAAAGCTCTCTATAGTCTTATTTTTCTTCCCTTTTCTGGGCATTTTCACAGCCAGTTACTTGACTTCTGAGATTCCTCTTCACCCCCGCCTAGATCTGCCCAGCTAGTGCTTGGGGTCTGAGATTCAAATGGGCTTTCCGCGGCAGGCGCGGCTGCTAATCAATGTGAGCTTTAGTTCTGGTGCTGGGGTGGGGGCAGGGCCGCATCCCAGGCTCAGTTCCCTCAGGGGCTTTATGCAGAGACCTTCAGTAATGGAGCGGGTGGGGGTAGGGCCACCTCCCAGGCTCAGCTCCTTCAGGTGGTTTATGCAGAGACTTTCAGTAATGAAGATCCTGCCTGCTGCTCGGGGAGTTTCGGCCATCGCTGCTGCCTCTGCATCCGCCACTTCCCGCCCCTGCCTCTGCCTCTGCCGCTTCCTCCCGAGGGGGCCTGAGCCACAGAGACACCCCGCTGCCCTCTCGGCCAGCCCAGACGTCTCTCTCACTGACCTGTAGCGTCTGTAGGTGGAGGGACCTTCCCGGCAGCTGGAGGTTCCGTCCCTGAAGCCTGCTCGGATCTGCTCCTCTGGGGCTGAGGCCAGGGCAGTGCTGGGGTGGGGTCCGCTTTCCGGGGCGTGAAGGACCCTGGGGACAGCTCTCCAGGGCTCTCTGGAATGGAAATCTCTTCCACTGTGTTTCTGCACACCCTGCAGTGATCCAGAACTTATGGGGAGCTCTTCTTACATTAAATCCATGAGCTGTGGGTTCGGAGCTAGCATACGTGCAAGATGTTAAACTTTTACAAAGGAATATTTGCTTTGGAAGATAATCAAAAACAGACAAACATACTCCCCTAGAATATGTGACAGGTACACTCCTCCTCCTCCCCTATGCCACCTCAGTCTGTAGGGAGATGAAGGGGATTAGGTTCAGTTAGCTCGGTTCCAATGAAAGACAGTCCCAGTTCCAAGTCCAAAACCCTCCTGTGGGTCAGAACACCAGGCATCATGACTCTTGGGGTTTCCCTGCCTGTCTGCTTCATCCCACCTGAAACCCTGGCTCCCAAGTCACCATGACTGGCACTCAGAGGCCCAATGAGAATCCCCTTTGACAGACACCTGAAACTAATAATACCCAGAAACAAACATGCTCTAGCCCATTTCTCCAAGCTGGGTCATGGGTTTACTTTATGAAAAGAGCACTGCAGAAAAATGATGGAGAGCCTGGTCTGTTCCTCACCATTTTAAAGACCCAGGCAAGAAGATTACCCTACCCAGGTGGAATTCCACGTTAGATAACTTGGGTATGTTCAAAGGCACACTCCATGTTAAAGCTGGCCATACTCAAAAACTCAGGCTGCACATAAAACTGCAGATCTTTCTTATAAACTGCCTGTTTTTCTTTTAAAATACATAACTTCACCCAGCACCTTTCAGAGCTGCCCTGCTTGTCTGGTCTTCTCTCCAGCCTTCCTTCTTTTCTCTCCATAAAGCCTCAGTGGCTTTTATCTTGGTCTTATTCTTTTGGTCATCCTATCTCTATCTTCATTTGCCCTCCTTTCTCCCCCGAATGCCATAGGAAAAATAAAAATAAAGCCTCTAGGACAAACATGCACAGAACACATTCCGGGAAACATGGAGGCAGCAAAAGTCTCACAAGATGTTCATGGATGGGTTGCAATCTGTATTGCTGAAAGGAACTTTTGAATCCATGAAGTCACAAAACTATTTGATAAATTCACCCAGAATTCAGAAAAGAAAGAGATCAGACTTGACCATTTATGGACGTGGGAATATCTTAAAGAAACAGAAATGGCATCTAAAGTGAGGAATTTAATCTATGGTTTTATTTTATTAATTGTCGAACCATAGAACACTGGGGTAAAAAGTTGTCATTCCTCTTTTTCTAGAAGTGTAAAATGAGAAAGAAACAAAAGTTAAATGATTTTACCCATGTCTTGTGGCCACGTTAACCCTTTTCTCTCGTAGAAGGATGGATTTGGGGTAAAGACAGGGTGAGGAAGAAGGCCTTTGACATCTTCTCAGAAAGAAGGCTGCCGATCAGCAGTCTACCAGAGGAATGTAAGAAGAAGTCAAAAACAAAAAAGTACTAAGATGGATTGGCTCTTGGGAGGAGGGGAAACCAGCAGTTTCTACTCAGCCAAGCAGTTTGTGAAAAGTGCCAAAGAATTGTAGGAAAAAGGTCATAGAGAGGAACAAGAATCACCCCAGTGGGAGATCCCAGGGGCCTAGATTTAGAGCTGTACGCTATCCAGAACAGATTCAGACTTTTAAAGTAAATCAGGGAAAAATTCTGTCCACCTCCAGATAGGGAACTGATGGAAGTAGATTATTTTCACTCTATGACTAATATGAAAATGCTTTGTATGACTTTATTATCTAGTCCAGTCCACTTACTATATAGATGAGGAAACTAAGGTTAAATGACTAGCCAAAGTCACACGGATAGAAAGTGACAGAGTTGGCATGGGCACCAAGTTGATGTTTAGATTAAAACAATGAAAAGAACAGATACCTAGATACTGAACCAGTTAGTGAGTCAATGAACATTTATGAAGCATCTTCTGTGCCAGGCACTATGCTAAACACTGGGGATACAAATAGGAAAGAGTGCCTGCTCTCTAGGAGTTTATAATCTAATGGGGGAAAGTCTACATAAAAGGAAGTTATATTTTTTTTTTCTGTCTACATGGTTGTAGTCACTGTGTACTTTGTTTTCCAACCTCTGCTTACTTCACTTTGCATCAGTTCATGGAAGTCTTTTCATGCTTCTATATATTTATTATAACCATAGGTTTCCCACAGCACAGTGCAATTCCATTATATTCATCCACTACAATTTGCTGAACTCTTCCCCAGTCAAAACTTGGTTTCCAGTTCTTTGCTACCCCATGAAAATCAAATTACTTTAAATGCCATAAGGGAAGATTGATGAGATGCTTCTTCCATCAACACCCTTTACAATGCATGTCAGAAGTTATCTTTTTGTGTGTGTGAAGGAATCCTGCAGTGAAGCAATTCACACTACCAATAATTCTCTGCCAAGCAATGTTAGAGCCAGGATTAGAACAAGAGGTGAGTTCCTTCTGGAATATCCATTTGGGGAATAACCCTCACCAGAGAAGCTTCTCTCTCTGGACTTCTCTACCTCCCCCTCATGTCCCAAGGACCCCCTTCTCTCATTAACTCCTTCTTCAGCCTCCATTTTGAAGAAAGACAAACCAACCATCCAACTTTCATTCTCTTTCTCCATTCCCCTACCCCATGCCCCTGGGCATCCCCAACCCCTTTTTATGTGTTGCCTTTCCCTATTAGAGAAACAAAAGCAGTGCCGTTAGAAGCCTCAATGAATAGAGTGCTGGATTTGGAGTCATGGAGACCTGAGTTCAAATTCAACCTCAAACACATACTAGTTCTGTGGCCCTGGGCAAGGCACTTCACCTGTTTGCTTCAGTTTCCTATTTCTATATTGGGGATGTCATGAAAAGCACTTACCTCCCGGGGTGGTTAGAAGGATCAAATGCGTGGCACATAGGAAGAGCTATATTAATGCTATTATTATTATCATTCATTAAAATGTAGTAAGTTCCTTAAGGGCACTTGTACTCCCAGGGATTTAGCACAATGCCTGGCATTGGTAAGGGCATAAATGCCTACTGCCTTAACCTGTGCCTGACACATATTTAGTCTAACGTGAACAGACAATCACGCAGAGATGGGCAGTGGGGGCACGCAGAAGTGGGGGAACGGGAGCGGGAGGGCGCTGGGCGCCCAGCTCCCGCACCACCCCTCCAGCCCCCGCACCAGTCCCTCCAGCCCCCGCACCAGTCCCTCCAGCCCCCGCACCAGCCCCTCCAGCCCTGCGGAGACTGGACCGGCTGGTTTGGCGGCTATCTTTGCGCCTGGGCTGTCTCTCTTAGTCTGGGAATGAATGGGAAACCTGCCCTCGGCTACCCCACGGGTCTCAGGTCTTAAGCTAAAGACAGTGAAATTTACTAGGAGCGGATTAGAAGAGTTGAAGGTGCCCGATAGCTTCCGGGTCTGCTCGGGTTTTTCCCCTCCTCCTGTCCTGCAGGGGGCGGGAGCACAGCTAGAAGGCGGAAGATGCCTCCGGCGGTCTCCCGCTTGGGGGCGGGAGGAAGGAGGCGGGGTTCTGGCCGAGGGAGGGAGGGAAGCCGGCAGTTAGGGGCGGTTCTCGCGAGGGGCGGTATTTGAGGGGGTGTCCCTGGATTGGGTGAGACATGAGGTATAGGCGGGGCCTAGTCTGGGGCTGGGCGGAGTCAATAGTTTGTTGCTGTCAGCAGGAATTGGGGACATTGCTGCCCCTCCTCCACTCTCCCCCCACCCCCACCCCAGAGGACTTAACTTCCAGCGGGTGGGTGCAGTACTGAGCCCAGATCTGGATTTCCCCGCCTCCTCCCCTCCCAACCCAGGAGCGGAGCTAGGACTGACCCGATCCTTACCGGATCAGTGCAGAGTTTAGAACCCGGATCAGGAAGTCTCGGGTCCCAGACCGGGAAATCCCGGAACCTGGATCAGTAAAGCTCGGAGCTCGGACTCGGAAGCCCCGGAGCTCGGATCACGGAGGGGGTTCCTTGGGCGCGGAGCCCGGAACCTGGATCGCGGCTGAGGCCAGACGGGACGGAACGATGTCGGGCCGCGGCGCGGGCGGGTTCCCGCTGCCCCCGCTGAGCCCCGGCGGGGGTGCGGTGGCGGCGGCCCTGGGGGCCCCCCCGCCCACCGCGGGGCACGGGATGCTGCCAGGAGCGGCGTTGAGGGGCCCAGGGCCTGCAGGAGGCGCGGGGGGCCCCGGGGCCGCAGCCTTCCGCCCCATCGGGCCCACGGGACCCGCGGCGCAGTACCAGGTGCGGGGCCGGGGGCCGGGGGCCGGGGCCGGGGCGGCGTGGGGCCAGATGGGGCTCTGGTGCAGGGGCCTGGCGGAGGAAGCGGGACTCACGGTGCCAAGTTCGAGGGTCACTCCAGCCAGGGGTCAAGGCCAACTACAGTTAGGGTTGGGGGGCGGCCCTAGAACACAGAACACCAAGTCCGGGGCTCCCCAGGCCGTGGCTTCCCAAGATAAGGGCACCGTCATAGGGAACTCAGAGGTCAAACAGGCCTGCATCCCGCAACCCCCCATTTTACAGATGAAGAAACTGAGGCCAGAGAGGTTAAGTCGCTTGGCAGAGGTCACACAGAAAGTGTCCAGTTTGAACCCAAGCCCTCTGATCCCAAGGCCAGGCTCTGTGGGAAGGGCAGGTGGGTATAGAATGGGGGTTCAGGAGATTTGGTGCACGTGTCAACCTGGGTAGGACCTTCATGCTAAGGCCAGCCTGACCTAGGTTGTGGAGCAGAGTTAGTTGTGAGCACATGAGAGTGAAATGCCATATTGGCTGATGAGAGGAGTGGGGTGAAAGGGCATGTGTGGAGGTGGAAATGGGGGCAGTGGGGTGTTGGTGCAGGTGGAGACAGGGCTAGAAGTGTGAGGTGCTCCTGAACAAAAGGAGGCCCCTAAGGAGTGTGGAGATTGTTGTAGGCAGAAAGAGCATGAGGCCTTCCATGGGTAGAGAGGAATTCTGGGTTTCTGGGGGGATATGAACAGACTAGGGGAGGTTAGAATTACTTAGGGGTAGGGGATGGCAGCCCCATCGCAGGAGTGAGGTTTCCTAGGAAGCTTTTGTTTCAGGCATTTTCTATTTTCTAGATCCATGAGTCGGTAATGTTTTATCTTGTCTCGGCTTGTTAGGGTTTTATGTAACTCCCGTGGCTTTTTTTTGGAAGGAGAGATGGCTACCTACTGATGGGAAGCTTAGCATTTAAGTTGAATGAACCTCTTCCTCATGCACCAGGACCAGACCCTCCAGAGGAGGTCCAGTGGGTTTCCTCCATTGGGTTTTTCAAGAAATGGGATATAGCTGAATTAAGCCAGGTAACCAGGTTAAGTCTTTGGGAAAGGAGGCCTGGGCCCATGAGAGACCAGCTCCAGGATAGTTACAGGCAAGCATTCTCAGCACTTCGCTGTCATTGTGTCTGGGAACTGATTGCAGTATGAGGGTTCAGAGAGACTCAGTTGAGTGCAGGTCTTGGAGTTGCATGGAGTTGGGCAATTCTAGAGGTCAAAGGTTAGTTACTTTTGCCCATAGAAGTCAATACCTGATGGGGATTTGTGCTGGGCTCTGGCTAGTTGGGACCTCACACTTATTTAGCCCAGTTCCCCAATCTCTTAGTGGTTTTTGATTGTTTATGAGTACTTAGGAGAGTTATAGCCTCTCCTCCCTTCATTCCCTACACACATTTCATTTCTGTCCTCTTTGGGCTATGCTGAAGACTAAACCACCTACCTTAGCATTGGATTTTCTTTGCTGATCCACTCAAAGTCTTTGGTTGCTCTGTTCCTCTTCTTCTTAAGTCTCCAGGCTGAGGGCATTAGAAGGAAAGCAGCTTACAGAGGGTAGGGGAACACCTGTGCATTCTGCCAGCGCTCTCAGATGGTAACTGTTAATAGCATTTTCCCCCTTCTTACCTTTCTCAGTTGATTGGATATGACAAGGCGTATTGACCCTAGTCTCAAGGCCCTGAGGGAAACCGGGCCATCTTTCCTACATCCTGCCTTGCTCATGAGGACTTTTAGAGCCAAGATGGTTCCAGGAAGATCCAAAAACAAACCAATTCCTTGAGCCTATCAACTTTGACATGAATTGCCAGTATCCTAGGCAGCTTCAAGCCTAGTACTGATTCAGGGCTAAACTAAAACCCCTTTTTGAGATGATTGAATGTCATTGAATTATAATCCCTCTCAACTTTCTCTCCTCCCCTCCCTTCCCACTGTTGGGAGCCTTAGGAAGGGTTTACTCCAATATGGGATTCACGGAAATAGCCTTGAACATGGCAAATACAGAATCAGCCAGACGATTCAATTCACAAGACTTTAGGGAATCAGTGGTCCCTTGCTCCTGAGGGAAGGGCAGATCTGGATCTAGGGGAATTTGGCAGGCAGGGACGGGTGGGGACATCTTTCTGGATCAACTGGCCCTCCTTGTGCCTAGACCATGATATCTAGGGGGTAGAGAACTTTGTGATGCGGTATCAGTACTACTCAGAATGTCAGATGAGCTAGGGGAATAGGGACTGTGAGTGTCTGTGGTGAAAATTGAGGAAGGAGGTCATGGGGGCCTGTTGAAAAATGAGGAACTTCTCAGTAACTGTTGGTATTTGGACAGTTTAGTAGTAGTGTGTCCTAAAGACAGTGATGTCTGTTCCACTTTGGTTAGACATGACATGCAGGGTCACTAAAGTGCATTTTGGCTCTTACAAAGTTGCTGTTTGGAGCACCAATCCAGAGGTATGTTGTCCCTGGGCTTCATTCTCTACCCCTGACTAGCCAGTCTTGTCTCAGTCCTTATTCTTGTTAAGTGATAAGGACTGAACCAGTTCTTGATTCTGGCTCATTTTCGGTCCAAGGAAGGTGATATATTTCTGGTATTCCAGATAGTCAGGAGGTGGCGTTGGTGCTAAATATAGGGGAGAGTCCCCCAAGAACTGGTCCAGATAGACCAGAGGAAACAAGTCTGGTTCCCTAGTTCCCTAATTAGGGAACTGAGTCTGGGAGCTCTGGGTTTAGGATTGTCTCTTGGAAAATGGAATAGTTTTCTTAAATCAAGACACAATCCAGGAAGAATTTGGGGAGGAATTGAAGCAAACTGGGACATGACACTGTAGAGTGGTCTCTTTACTACAAGGGCATGTAAGCTTATAACCCATCTGCCATCGGGGAGAGTCCTGAGCCTACGGGAAAGCTAAGGCAAGGAGGTGTGGAGCAAATATTTAAGCTAGAACCTATATCCAGTCCTACCTTTTGCCTTTTTAGCTAGACATTTACTCTGTTATCTGAGCACCTACCAAGAATGGGTGTAGATAGTGCTCCAAGGATTCTGAAAAATCTAGGGGAGGAAGTATACAGAATCCCTTTGCACTCTTCCCTCCCATTTGTGCCAAGCACAAGATTAGCAGGGCTGAGGCATAGGATTTGGGGAGGTCTGATCAGGTACTTGGAAATAATTGGTCAAGCCATCCACAAGCATTGATTAATGCTTATTGATTAACTATGTCCCAGCTACTGTAGTAGGTGCTGGGGAAACAAGAGCAAGAACTAAAAAGACCCTGTCCTCAAAGAACTTATATTTCACAGAGCGAAGTATCATGTATGTACATATACAAAAGAAATTTTTTAGAAGATCATTTTGTTGGGGGAAGGGGTAGCTAGCATCTGTGGAATTAAGAGGGATTAGTACTTGAGCTGAGCACTGAAAAAGGCTGTGGATCCTGAGTCAGAAGTGAGGAGGGAGTGCACAGGTGCTGGTTGTTGTCTTTGTCCTTGGTTCTCGAAGAGGACCATGATGTCAAGATGATGGAGGGCTGTGCAAGGCCACCAACCTCACTTTCTCCTCCTGGGCCATCTGGGTCCAGTGGCCTGATATCCATCAACACAACTGGAGATGGCCCAGGATGCAATGGGAGACCCTGGCCCTGTTAGGCTAAGGTCTTACCAGATTCTCTCTTTGAGTGAGATACACCCATTTAATGAACAGGCCTCTTTAAGTAGTTACTCAAGGGATGGCTCATTTAATTAATAAAAAAAAAAGTCAAACTGGGAGGGGGAAGATCCTCAGGGCTCCTGGGTAAAAGAGAAACAGTTACTATTTAGTATTCACACAGAGAGAGGAGATGGAGGGTCTTTTGTATGTAAGGAACACCAAGAAGGCCAGATGAGATGAACTGCGGAATGCAGGAAGGAGAGTTGAGTGTAATAGTGCTGGAAAGTTGGGAGGGAGACAGGTGGGGAAGTTCTTTAAATGTCAAACAAGAGGAGTTTGTAGTTGAGCCTGGAAGTCATGGGGGAGCCACTGAACTTTACTGAGCAGTGGACGCATAGGCAGAACTGTGCTGTAGGGTTATAACTTGGCAACCAGGTGAAGAGTGGATTGGATGGAAGAGACAAGGCAGGGAGGCTAATTTGGAGGCTGTTGTTTTGGTCTAGTCCAGCGCCAATGAGAGCCTAGACTAAAGTTGTGACCATATGAATGAAAGGAAGGCCAGGAATATGAGGCATGTGGAGGCAGAAACTATAAGACTGGGGAAATGATTGGATGCATGGGGAGAAGGAGTGTGAACACTTGGAGGTGATTCCGAGGTTGTGACTGGAAGGATGGTGGTGCCCTTGACAGAAATAGGGAAGTTTTGAAGAAAGGTAGATTTTGAGGGAAAAATAATGAGTTCTGTTGCATTTGCAATGCCTACAAGATTTTAAGTTGGAAATGTGCACTAGGCATTTGCTGATGTGGGAGTGGACTACAAGAAAGAGAAAGTAAGGTTTATAGATGTAGGAGTTACCTGCACAGAGATAATAATGGAACCCTTGGGATCTGAATGATACAACCACGATGGGGGAAGTATAAGAAAAGAGGACCTAGGACAGAGCCTTGAGTTGCACCCCTAGAAGATCTGTATCAAGCGGAGGAGACTGAGAAGGAGCAGTCAGGCCAGAAGGCAGCTAAGACTGAAGAGGGCGTATCAGGGAACCATGTCAGATGCTTCAGAATTGTCAGAAAAGATGAGGGTTAAGAATCCATGGTGTGTGCCAGTTAAGAGAACACTGGTAATTTTGGAGACAGCAATTTTACTTAAGTGGATAAGATTGGAAGCCAAATTGCCAAGAGTTGAGTGAGGGGAGAGGAAGTGGAGGCAATAAGTGTAGTTTGTTTTGTAGGCATTTGGTTATAAAAGGGAAGAGAGATATAGAACAATAGCTGACAGGATTGCAGAGTTAAGTCAAGGTTTTTTAAGAACGTAGAGACCTGGTCATGTTTGTAGGACTAGGGAATGGGCCACTCAAAAATGAGAAACTGAAGGGTGTGTGTGAGTGTGTGAGTGTGAGGAGGACAACAGGGGGTCGAGGATAGAAGCAGGGCGTCTTCTCTCCCAGGTTAGTAGGTGCCTAAGCTTAGAGGGAAAGGCTCGATTTGGGTTAGGTGTTTGGGATATTTAAAAGTCCCAGTGCCTCTGCTTTGCTCTTTCCCCCTGCTTCCTAGATCTCTTTGCAGTGAGTTGATGGGGTATGGAAGCCCTTCTTCATTCTCTTAACCCTTCCATAGACAGTCTCCATTGTTAAGAATCTTACCTCTTAAGGCCTCATGGCTTGGTGGTATTGGTGGCATAGGTAGAGATTGTTTTCTCTGAACCACAGAGGCAGTGACGGAGAGATGGGGGGTAGAGTCGAGGTAGGTAGGAGGGGCTGTTTGTGGCTTTGAGTCACCATCTGTCTGTCTCTGAACTACTCTCATTAGTGCAGCCACGTTATCATTGTTAGCCTGGCTTTAACATAATGGGTGGCAGTTTGTAGACGAGAATGGCCTGGTGAGGATACTTTCCCTATCTTGTACTGTATGCCAGGGCAGAAGGGAGAGACTCTGCGGTGCCAGGTGAAGAGACCTTGACAGGTTGCTCTGAGCCTTCTGGAAAGGTAGCACAGCTGCATGCTGGGAACTAGAACCTGAGAGAGATTGGGTTCCTCCCACCAGTTCACTCTCTAGAGGAGAGATTTTCCCCTTGTTCTTTGTGCTCTGGTGAGGGTGCTCCGATCCTATTCGCTGGCACCACTGCCTGGGTGGTTGGTGGGGGTGGGGCAGGTGTGGCTTATATTTTTGCATTCAGTTGCCTGCTCCCCTTTGTCTTCCACTGAGTCATCTCACTTTGTGGACTACTCAAAGCTCTACTTAGCCCAGGGTGGGAATTGTGCGATTAGTGACCAAGAGAAGCAGGATGGAGGGGATAGGGGGAAGGCTTTGTCGAGCATACCCAGTAACCTATGCCCCAACTGTTCCACTTTCCCTGCAGCGCCCTGGTATGTCTCCAGGAAGCAGGATTCCTATGAGTGGCCTACAGGTGGGACCCCCAGCTGGTACTCCCTTTGGCACAGCTTCTCCACTTCGGCCTGGGATGCCACCTACTATGATGGACCCATTCCGGAAACGTCTGCTTGTGCCACAGCCCCAGCCTCCAATGCCCACCCAGCGCCGAGGGTAAGTTTTCCCTGCCCTCCCTACCACTACCTTGCCCAACGGAAAGGTTTCTTCCTGGTCTCAGGCCAAAGTGAATGAGGTTTATTTTCTTGCAGTCCTCTGCCAAGAGAAAGTTGAGAAACTAGGGCTTGGGGCAAGAGAAGTGATAGGGAGACATGGTTTGTGTGTACTCATTAAGCCCGTGGATGAGGGTCTGATGTCTCTCCTTCTTTCCCAGGATGAAGAGAAGAAAGATGGCAGATAAGGTTCTACCTCAGCGAGTATGTATTAAGCTTGGGAGGAAAGCCCTGTGGGTAACTGGCAAGGAGAGGGAATTCCCTTAAATTAGATGTAATATAGAGTGAAAAGAGAATGAAACTAGGGAGTCACAGGACCTGAGTCTTCCTACCTATGTGACTTTGGACAAATCACCTAATCTCTCGGGGCCCGTTTTCCTCATCTGTAAAATAAAGGGGTTGGACTACATGACTTCTAAGGTCCCTTCTAGTCCTAGATCTTTGATCCATAAATGCAAATATATTCAGCTGATATGGGGTTAGAGAGGTAGCTAAGGATGTTTGATGCTTACTTATCCTTCTCCCTTCCCCAACCATAAGATCCGGGAGCTAGTCCCAGAGTCTCAGGCATATATGGACCTCTTGGCCTTTGAGCGTAAACTGGACCAAACAATTGCCCGTAAGCGAATGGAGATCCAGGAGGCCATCAAGAAACCATTGACGGTATGTATATTCCCTATTCCATTCCTCTTCAAATTCTCTTGCCTTTATTCTAGCATCAGTGGTCTAGGGTGGAGTTGGGGCAGGATTGTTGGGTTTTTCCATCTTCTCACCCAGCTTAGGAGGTATGGCTGTTTTCTTGCTACGAAAGTTTGGACTTGATCTAGAATTGGGATTGGGGCTTGCTTTTAGGCAGTTCTTTTGAGGTGGCTGGCTGTCTTTTTCATATGAGCTAACCAAGAGGTGCCCTGTCTTTTTTTATGTAGCAAAAACGAAAGCTTCGAATCTACATTTCTAATACGTTCAGCCCCAGCAAGGCAGAAGGTGAAGGGGCAGGAGCTTCAGGAGCTTCAGTGGGAGCCCCAGGGTCAGTTCCAGCAGGAGACAAAGTAGCCTCCTGGGAACTTCGAGTGGAGGGGAAGCTACTGGATGATGTGAGTTGAAAATGAAAACGGTTTGTGGAGAGAGGACAGAAGGGAGATAAGAGACGTTAGGTTATCATTGGGAACCCTGCCACTCCTACCCTACCATTACCCAAAGTCCTATTTCAAAGGCCCGAATGCCTCTCAGTACCAAGACCAGAACAGGCCTCACCTTTGTTTGCAGGAGAGGGGTTATTCAGATGGCCTAATTAGCCCCTCCTTCCTGTCTCTTAGCCCAGCAAACAAAAGAGAAAGTTTTCTTCATTTTTCAAGAGTTTAGTCATCGAACTGGACAAGGAGCTTTATGGACCTGACAATCATCTGGTGGAGGTGAGATCAGCCTAAGCCAAGGGAGAGAGGAATGTGATACAACCTAAGCCAAGGGAGAGAGGAATGTGATACTGTGAACGTTGGGGCACAGCTTTGGGAATCACACTTTGATATGTTTGGGGGCCGTAGTCTTACATGTGGGGAAAGCATATGTATTGTTCCATACAACGGACCCTTCCTCCCTTCAGTGGCACCGTTTGCCTACAACCCAAGAGACAGATGGCTTCCAAGTGAAACGCCCTGGGGACCTTAATGTCAAGTGTACTCTTCTGCTTATGCTGGATCATCAGGTGATTTCCTGGGGCTGCTCTGGTGAATACATAGTTGCCTGTGTGGCAGCTGGGCTTCTGCTCTGACTTTACACCCTGGTCTCTCCACAGCCGCCCCAATACAAGCTGGACCCTCGGTTGGCTCGGCTCCTCGGTGTGCACACCCAGACCAGGGCTGCCATCATGCAAGCACTGTGGCTGTACATTAAGCACAACCAGTTGCAAGATGGGCATGAGCATGAATACATCAACTGTAACCGCTACTTTCGCCAGGTCAACACTCCAATATCCCTTCTGTGCCTCTGTCATGCTCTCTGCTTACCCCTTTCATGCCGGCCTCCCTGAGTCCTTTTTGAAATAGCTTTTGCTTCACATTAGTCTGCAAGACTGCTGATCCTGTAGGCCCTGGGATGCCCTGTGTACCCTTCCCAGTCTTTAGCCAGCTACCTCACCCCTTTCCCTGTCTACAGCCTAGCCTTGTCTTACCCCAGTTGCTCCTTCCCTAGATCTTTAGCTGTGGGCGTCTTCGTTTCTCAGAGATACCCATGAAACTGGCTGGGCTGCTGCAGCATCCAGACCCCATTGTCATCAATCATGTCATCAGGTAAACAAGTGATTTGGAGGCTTAGAAGGACCACCCTTACTTTGGTTCTTTAGGAAAATGGTGAACCCTTTTGCATCTGCTGTCCAGAAACTAATGGGATCCTAGGGTTGCATGGAGGAGTGGATAGCCCCAGGATCTGTGTGTTCTGTACGTCATCCCATCCTCTTCCCTTCTGGTTTGGCCTAGTGTGGACCCCAATGACCAGAAGAAGACAGCTTGTTATGATATTGATGTTGAGGTAGATGATCCACTCAAGGCACAAATGAGCAACTTTCTAGCCTCCACCACCAACCAACAGGAGATTGCATCCCTGGATATTAAGGTAGGCTTTTGCCCTCTAGGGGTAAGCTATGATAGTTCCTCCTTGTCCCCATGCCCTAGAGACCCCCTTGGGATGGGGTATGTTATCCTTTGAATTCAGGGCTTTGAGCAGAACCCTAGGGAGAATGGGTTTGCCTGACATAACTCTCCTCAGATCCATGAAACCATTGAGTCCATCAACCAGCTGAAGACTCAGAGGGATTTCATGCTCAGTTTCAGCACTGACCCACAGGACTTCATTCAGGAATGGTTGCGTTCTCAGCGACGAGATCTAAAGGTATGAGAGGATGAGTTAGGGAGGGAGGTAATAGAATATATTGACTTCCAATCTGTGGGTTTGACTTTAGAGCCATTACCATCAGGGATACCAACTCATTCTTCCTCCCTACTCCTTTGGACTGGTAGGGGTGCTGTCATGGTTTCTGCTCTCTCCTAATAGATCATCACAGATGTGATAGGTAACCCGGAGGAAGAAAGGCGAGCTGCTTTCTACCATCAGCCCTGGGCCCAGGAAGCTGTAGGGAGGCACATTTTTGCCAAGGTGAGGACTAGTCAGGGTTTCCAGGTCTTGCTAGGCTGAGATGAAAAAGGCCAATCTTCCTTTTCTTTCCCATTATGAATTTGCAGATCTTATGCTCACCTGTCTTTTATTTCTCCTTCCCCTTGTTTCCCCACTCTCAGGTGCAGCAGCGCAGGCAGGAACTGGAACAGGTGCTAGGAATCCGCCTGACCTAGCAGCTCAGGGAGCCTTCTTTATTCCTGCAGCCACTCCCTCCTCAGACTGGAATGGTGCCACCCTCTGTGCCCCAGCTGGGTTTAGAGGGAGGTGGGATAGGATGGGGTGGAGAAGCCTCCACCACCCTATCTCCCCAGCTTTAGTTGCATAAATGTAGTCATAGGATTCATAGTCGCTTGGGCCCCACAGCCTTATTATTCACTTTTGCGTTGGCTTTAATTGGTTCAGCAGATGCCTCCTCTGTCCTTATGGGCAGTCCTGAGCAGGACCTCTGGGGGCTGTGGCAGCCCTAGGGGGTTGGGCTTTGATATTGTAATTGCAAAATTTCAGAACCAAATACCCCTGGGTTTTTATGTTTACAGGTGTTGACCTCATGGAGGTCAGAGCTGGCTTCAGGGAGCCAGACAGGGGTAAGAGGGCACATCCCAGGCTCTTCCTGGCCTTTGTAAACCAAAGTTCTTTGCCATTCCCACAAGCCCAGTGTCATTGCTGGTCTCTTCCTTTCCTTCAGGTATTTGCACTATTTGGGGAACAGGTTTTTTAAGTGGGAAACACCTTTTTTGTACAGGGATTGGTTGGGGGGGGGTTTTCCTAGGAGCTCTACCTGGTGCCTCCCCTTCATTTTCTTAATCTATGCAAGCGGCTCAAGGGCTCCGGCCGCCATCATCTCTTTAGGTGTCAGGCAGCAGTCCCAGCTTTGACCCTTCATTGGGGTAGAAGGGAGTGGGATAAAATGAAGTCTTCCTTAGGAAGACTAAACTCCTTTGGCCTCAGAAAGGCCAGTGGGGAAAGGGTAAGGGAAGTATGGAAGTATGGATGTTTGCATGGTGGGGGCTGGGGGAAGGGGAGTGGATAGGGTGGCAAATACCATTTTTTGGCTAGTTTGGAAATTCCCAAATAAATACTTTTTGTTTATTGGTGCCTCTGGGCTGCGATGAAGGGTGGCAAAGACTAGAATCATAGGAGAACTGTCCCAGTGAGCTTTATTTAGGAGATGGTAAGGCTGACCGCTTCATTTCCATAGTTTCTTGATGGACATGTTCTTCTCACTATCTTTTTGCATGACCTAAAGGAAAAAATGATAGGCCTGTTAAAATAGGGTCCAACCTGGTCCTATCCACTCTTTACCAAAGTTACAGCCCAGAAAAGGGGCAACCAGCTCACAGTGTATTATAGTTTCCCACCGCCCCATCACAGCCTCTTTACCTTGGCTACTGCCATCTCAAAGTCTTCCTGGGTGACATGGACACGCCTTTCACGAAGGGCATACATTCCAGCTTCTGTGCACACACCCTGCACACAGAAGGTAAGATGAAGAAGACACCATGATATCTTCTTAACAGGATTCTCAGATGCCAGCTCTAAAAAAACATTCTTCCCTTCCTATGCCCTCTAGGTTACCTTCACTTCAGCCCCTGATGCCCCAGGCATGAGCTCTGCAATTTTCCGCAGGTTGATGCCTCGAGTTAGGTTCATTTTCCGAGAATGAATCTTCAAGATATCCAATCGTGCCTGTAGTGGTAGAGAGGAGAGGGAAGCCTTAAGCACCACTCCCCCCGTTTAGGCAGCTACACTTTCCCCTGGGTGCTCTCTACCACCAACCTCCTCATTAGGGGGCGGGAACTCAATCTTCCTGTCAATTCTACCAGGGCGAAGTAGAGCAGAGTCCAGGATGTCAATTCTGTTGGTGGCCATGATAACCTGTGAGAAGGAAGAGAGTTGGTCAGCTGTCTTTATTCTCTTTCACAGGCTAGGTTCTACCCTTTTCTTCTTCTCTACCTGCTCCAACCAGAGTCCTTCCCACCTTGATGTTTTTAGTGGCTTCAAAGCCATCCAGTTGGTTGAGCAGTTCTAGCATTGTTCGCTGTACTTCACTGTCTCCCCCAGAACCACCTTCTAGGCGTGAGGAACCAATGGAGTCAATCTCATCCATGAAGATGATGGAGGGGGCATGTTCTCGGGCCATAACAAACAATTCCCGTACCATTCTTGCCCCTGAAAAACATAGGATGTGTCAAAAGCTGAGTACCAAATTGGGGGGAGGATTCTGGTTGGCCACGCACCTCATCTAAACCAAGGTTACCTCATGACTTTTATCTTCCCCACCATGCTCACCTTCACCAATGAATTTCTGTACCAGTTCTGAGCCAGAGACACGAATAAAGGTGCAATCAGTGTGATGAGCCACAGCCCGAGCCAAGAGAGTTTTGCCAGTTCCTGGAGGTCCATACAGCAATACACCCTAGGGTACGGTATGCAAAACTCAGTCCTCTCGTAGTAAAGTTCACCTCCCATATCCCAATTAATGTCTTTCAGGCACAACTGCCTCTGACCTCTTTGTGACTTAATATTGGTATCGGGTGCACGGCATGGATTAGAACCTCCAATTTGGCTCCCACGGTATATCCTATCCCTCACCTTGGGCTGTGCAATGCCTAGTGCTTCAAAGAGCTCAGGATGCTTAACAGGCAGTTCAATCACTTCTTTGATCTCCTTGATCTGCTTGTCTAGGCCACCAATCATCTCATAGGTTGAATCAGGCACTTTTTCCACCATCATCAAAGATACCAATGGATCTACTTTGTTGGGCAGAATTTTGTGCAGGGTATAGCTGTCATTTCGAAGGGCCACACGGCAATTGGGTGTCACCTGGTTATGGTGGATGATTTTAGAAAACATCACTACAATACAGCACTCAGGTTCCAGCCCCTTACCCTCTTTATTCCTTGCTACACTTACATCATTGATGTCGATGTTCTTATCTACATCAACCACAAACTTCCCTTCAGGATGTACCTAGAGAGAGGAGTTTATTAGCTTTCCAAGTGGCATCAGTCTCCATCCCAGGTACCAAGTCATACCAACCAAGGAATGTTAAAAGAGTATGTATCAACCAATAAGAGGGAACACTGTCCCCTCCCAAGGGTCTATTTAAGGGGTAACAAATATAGCAAATAAACCTGTTTCAGTCCCTGGAGTCAAACTGTACCTTGACCAAAACTTTCTTTTTATCCATAGCTCGGACCACTTCCCCCACATAGGACCCCTGCTCCTGCAACAGCTGCAGCTCCTCCCGTAGCAGGCGCACTGTATGGGAAGCAAATATGAACAGTTAATTTTTTTTTAATTTTGCTGATGTTTTGCTAAATAACTCAACTACCTGGTTACCATTCCAGCCCAGCAATTCAAATAATTCAAGCACTGTTGTGAAGCATAAGATATTTTCATTGATCTTTAAAAGTTTCCAATATATTTGGAAACGTAAATAATGCTAATCTAATCATAATGCTTCTGTTCCATTGTTTTGTGGCCAACTAGTGGTAACCCCACGTAGGGTTTTCTTGGCAAAGACACTGGAACTATTTGCCATTTCCTTGTCCAACTCATCTTACAGCAAAGGAAATTGAGGCAAACAAGGTTAAGTGATTTGCTCAGGGTCATACAGCTAATAAGTGTCTGAGACCAGATCTGAACTCAGGAAAATGACTGACTCCAAGCTTGGCACTCTATCCACTGCACCACACAATTGCTCAATCACATGCGAGTTTGTGTTACTATTTGAAATGTAGCAAGGGTACCACCCAGAAAGTCAAAACAGAATCCAGAATCTATGAATCCCAGTCATTGTGCCGGGCTCCCACCTTTCGCATTTAGCTCATTTCTTTGTGCTTGCAAACGACGTAGATTTTGGCTCTTGTCGTTGACGATCAGCTGAAGTGGGCAGAAAATAAGTATAATGTATAGGCAAGTAGCTAAAAAAACAACTTCCTGGCCAAATTTCCTAAATGTGATTATAAAAAGGGACAAGGGCCACTATAACTGATTTCAGATTCCAGCAAATATCACATCCATCCTGTTCTATCCCTCAAAAAGTCTTGCCATGACTCAATAAAGTCCAAAGAAAAAGCTAATTCTACCCTAGATATTACATGCCCTTACAAAGAAGGCTTCAGAATTCTGGGGGACCTTCATTTTTTTAATTAATTGAAACAATCAAGTCCGTAACACAGACCAGACAGCTGCTAACCCTACCTCTTAAAACTACATACTTTTTCCTACAAAAGAATCAAAGCCCCCACTGAAGCTTATGAATATATCCTTTGCTATGTCTTCATTCCACCTAGTTTCTACTCTTAGACCTCTAAAATTAGAATTCTGGGTTTTCTGTCTTCCTTGAGCTCAGGCCCAAGCAACAGGTGTCTTCCCAGTACTTGTCATGCTGAAGGTTCCCAAGCTTCTTTATCTCACTTGTTTTTTTTAACCCAACCCCCTCCCTATGTGGCCAACCCAATTTTCCATACCTTCCCTCCCTCCCTAAGGGGGGGGGTCCTTGGAGACTGATTTCTTCCCCCTCCTCCCAATCTGACCCCGTCTCGTAACACCAGGCCTCTCCCTCCTCCCGGAACCTTCAAGCCCTCCTCGGCCCTTGCCCCACGTCTCACCTGAAGTTCCTCGATCTTGGACAGGTAATACTGCCGCAGCCCACTCCCGGCCTTGCCCTCCTCCAACTCCATCTGCTGAAGAAACGTGATCAGACAACATTCTGGGGGGTGCCTACGGCACAGAGACCTGTGAGGCAGGCACCGGCTCCCTGCCCGCCAGGAGCTCGCCATCAACCCGGGCGTGAAAGCGACACGCACCCGCGCGAAGACCAATCACGCGGGGGGCCCGGGGCACGAGGGCGGTCCCGCCCCGTGCGATGAGGGCGATGAGGGCTCGGGGCCGCATCGCCAGCCCCTTTTCCGGGCCCGATCCGGCCCGGGCGGCGCTGACAAAGCACGTCGGCCTGTGGGGTAGCACCGGCCCTAGCTGGAGCTCGGCCCCCGCCTCCATCGGATCCAAACCTGGGTTCGGTTTGTCCCCCGTCCAGATATGAATTCCAAACCCCATCTGCCCCCACAACTCCCTGCCTGGGCCCCGCCGCAACCTTCTTACCTGCTCCGGTCCGTCCAGCGCCATCTTCCTTTCTCAGATCCGGATGCCGGCATCCAAGTGAGTTCTGGGCGCAAGCGCAAAAGGGCGGGAGCAGCCGCCGTCCGCGATTAAAGCTTCCGGGTCAAGCAAGGCGACTCTCAAGAATGATCGCTGGTAGAGGCCATGTTGGGAAGATCGGAAATCCACGTCTGGCCATTTCGGAAAGCGAAGAGATGAAACGACCTGAAAATGCTTCTCCCAGACACTCCCTTGATAACTGGCTTCTACTGCCCCTCACCCGCTCTGGGTCTTAGGTTTACTTTTATGGGAATCCAGGGCGGAGCTCTTGGGGACGTCACTTCCTGTCTGACTTCCATAGCCGTAAAGGGATTGGATTAGATCACTGTGAAAGTCCCGCCCTATTGTAAAGTCCAAACCATCCAATCAAAAACAACAGACCAAAACCGCCTCAAAAAATCTTTATCTACAAACTCAAAATGGCTGAAGGGGCGGAGTCATGTTCGTAAGAGCGAAGGCGACGGAAGAGGGAGGAGGTGCATCGGCAGTCTACACGTGCCCCCAAAAGTTGGGCTGGAGGTTCCTGTGGACCTCCGCACGTGCGGCGGTGACTTCTCCCCGGCCAGAGTGAGGGGACACCTCCGTCCAGCGCCATGGGAAAGAAGGGCAAAGTCGGGAAGAGCCGGCGGGACAAGTTCTACCACCTGGCCAAGGAGACCGGTGAGTAGGGAGGCCCCCGCGGGCCTCCGGGGCCCCCGCCGGCCGCCCCCTGAGCCCCCGCCGGCCCCCCCCCCCCGAGCCCCCGCCGGCCCGGCCTTCGCCCGGCTCACTCGGCCCCTTTCCTTCCCCAGGCTTCCGTTCCCGCTCCGCCTTCAAGCTGATCCAGCTGAACCGCCGCTTCCAGTTCTTGCAGAAGGCCCGGGCCTTGCTGGACCTGTGCGCGGCGCCCGGGGGATGGTGGGTGTCCGCGGCCCCTTCCTCGACCTCCCCTTCCTCCCCCCCACTCCGCCGCTGTCTCGCCGGGCCTTTCTTAGGGCGTCTTTGCCCCTCCCCGCCCCCAGCGCCCATCACGACACTGACAGGCGACAAACTCTCATCCTCCCCCTTTACCGTCACCCCCGCCCCTCCCCCCCCACACACGGAGGTGTCGGAAGCAAGCCTCTTGTTGCTGGAGGGAGTTTTGCAGTGCCATGTCCTCGCTCTCTTTAATTCTCCAGGCTGCAGGTGGCTTCCAAGTTCATGCCAGTGTCCAGCCTCATCGTGGGTGAGTGTTAAGGTGTGGCCCCCCCGCTGCGTGGGCTGGGGCGTTTGGGATTCTGGCCGCATCTCACCCCGCGTGTTTTTTCTAGGAGTGGACCTGGTTCCAATCAAGCCCATTCCCAACGTGGTTACGCTGCAAGAGGATATCACAACCGAAAGATGCCGCCAGGTAAGCCTGTGCCCCTCGCTCCTCCTTCCCGTGCCCTCACGCCTTTCCGGCACTCTGTCAGGGGCTTCTTTGGGCATACTATACCACTGTCCTTATTTCCCACTTTTGGGAGTGAGAACTTTGGCTATGTGAAGGAAGAAGCATCTGGTAAGGACTTGCGTTGTGCCAGGCACCAGGGATACAAATACGTGCAGAAGATGACCCTTGGAGTGGCACAAAGGTTTTGGGTGAGGATAATGGAGAGGGTGAAGTGATGAATGGTTGGAGCCCTCAGGCCAAATTACAATGGGTGACTGAAAGCACTCCTCAGGGGGAGCATGTGCTTTTGTGAGGGAGGATGAAATGGTTTCTGGTAGGGGTAGGGGGAACTAGGGATTGGGGTGGGGAGAGGCGATAAGTCAGTAGTGGTTGGAGCCAGGTCTGCATGTTCAGTGTAAATGATTAGATTTGTCATCATGGATTTCTTCATTTGTGAGAAATGCAAATATATATGAGGGAGAAGATTTGGGACCCTGTTTTACCCATGACGTAATGTCCAGTGTAGTTGTGCTATTTATACAAGACTAGTTTTATGTTTTCCTTGACTTTTGTCATTCTCCATTTTCATGTCCATCATATGTTTCTTGGTTTAAGTGAAAGCATTTATCTAGCCCTTGAGAGGGGCTAAACCATAGGGAAGATCTCGAGTTTAGTAAGAAGATGTGACTTTCTGTTTGCTTTTTCCAGGCTCTCAAGAAGGAGCTGAAGACTTGGAAGGTTGATGTTGTGCTCAATGATGGGGCCCCTAATGTAGGGGCTAGCTGGGTCCATGATGCCTACTCACAAGGTGCCTAAGGAGATTTGGGGCTGGGACTGTTCACAGATACTGAACCCTCTAGCTGACAAGTCTTGATTCCCCTCAGCCCACCTGACCTTGATGGCACTCCGTCTGGCTTGTGATTTTCTTGCACGTGGTGGCTGCTTTATCACTAAGGTTTTTCGCTCTCGTGACTACCAGCCCCTTCTATGGATTTTCCAGCAGTTGTTTCGCCATGTCCAGGCCACTAAGCCTCAGGCCTCCCGCCAGGAATCAGCAGAAATCTTTGTGGTCTGTCAGGGTGAGTTGTCTTTTATTCCTGTATATCCTACTGTTCTCCTAAGGCCTCTTTTTTTCCCCTTTCAAAGCCTGTTCTTATCTTTTCCCTTTTCTCTGTACACTTCTCTTTCAGGTTTCCTGGCTCCTGATAAGATTGACAGTAAATTCTTTGACCCCAAATTTGCCTTTAAAGAGGTTGAAGTTCAGGCCAAGACTGTGAGTGAATTGGTAACCAAGAAAAAGCCCAAGGTATGTATGTGAAAGAGAAGTGCACATACCCTGAAATCTCTGAGAATCATTGAAAACACCTCAAAGGGGACTTCCTCTTTTCTGTGTTTCTTTCCTGGTCTCTAGGCTGAAGGCTATGCTGAAGGGGACCTCACCCTCTATCATCGGGTTTCCCTTACTGACTTTCTCCAAGCAGCCAACCCTGTTGACTTCCTTTCCAAAGCTAGTGAGGTGAGTGTCCAGGATTAAAGAGACTTGTGGAAGAGTGTTCCTGACCCAGCTAGGAAGTTTAGTCCTTTCTAATTACTCTCCTTCCTCGCTGAGCAGATCATACTAGATGATAAGGAATTGGAGCAGCATCCAGCCACTAGTGAGGACGTCAAGGTGTGCTGCCAGGACATCAAAGTGCTGGGTCGAAAGGAGCTCAGGTACTGGGGCGAACATCTCAAATCATGAGACTGAGAGGGACCTTGGTTGGGGGCAAGCCTGAGTGTGTATGAGACAGTAAGACCCAAGGAGACTTGAGGAGCAGGTGGTAACTGGTAACTTTCTTGTAACAGGAAACCTTTGTCCCAGAAATTCGTGTTTGGGAGAAAGCAAGCATTGATTTTCATTTGTTTTGTGATCTTGGTATCTGAATGTAGCTCTGATGCCCTCAATGAAACATTTAATGGTGAATAGGGTAGGGTGGTGAGTAACAGGGCTTTTGGAACAGGTCCCTGCTGAATTGGAGGACAAAGCTTCGTCGATTTGTGGCCAAGAAGCTAAAAGATCAAGCAGAGGCGCTGGACATCAGGTAAGCTGAGGATCAAGGCAGAGCATAAGGTTTCAGGAAGGTTGGAAGAGAGCTAATGACATTGAATGTGCCTCCATTCCAGTCTCAGCTCTGGAGAGGAGGAGGAGGAGGAGGAGGAAGAAGGAGGAAAAAAGACAGCAGCTGCTGCTGAGGATGATGAGGAAGATTTGGATAGGGCTCTTGCAGAAATGAAAGCCCAGGAGGTAGCAGAGCTGAAAAGGTGAGAGAAGGGATTGGTGACAGAGCTGGGGCCCTACAAGTAGGGAAGGAAGAGAGCTATCCTAGGGCACAAAGTATGGGAGTGGGTAGATGGGGGAGTATTACATCATCAAAAAGTATTTTTTTTTAAGAAAATTTCACTTTTTATGAATGCATATAAAAGCCAGAAAATTGCTGTGAAGGATTTATTTTGTGGCATCAAGTTGAATTTGTTATCTAGCGGAGGCTTCATTGTAAGACACAGGTTCAGTTTTCCATTTGTGACTTATATCATGTTTGTAACATCTCCAATTTGGCTATCTCCAGGTTCTTGACTTTTGAGTCAGCAGATTTGGGAGAGGGTTGTGGGGTTTGGAAAAAGCAGCCTCTGGGGCTTGGCTGAGCTTTGTGCCTGGAGTTCACTGGAATTGATCCCACATTCATCCAGGAAGAAAAAAAAGCTACTCCAGGAGCAGAGGAAGCAACGGGAACGTGTGGAGCTAAAAATGGACCTCCCTGGAGTTTCCATTGCTGATGATGGTGAAACTGGGATGTTTTCCCTGCGGACAATCCGTGGCCACCAGGTGGGCTAGAGGGTAAATATGTTCAGTACATATGCAGCGTCATGGACTGCAGATTCTCCTAGCACTATTTAACTCTGTTGACTTTGTGACTTGTGATTATAGACTGTGAAAAAGCACAGGACTGTGAGTTAGGAAATATGGATTCTCATGCTGAGTCTACCATGTGTCTAATGGTACATAATCTCTGTGAGGATAGGTTGAAAGAATGGTACACTTCTTAAATCTGGAAAGATGAAGGCTAGGAAGGGGAATATACAACTTTCATGAATTAGCGTGTGGAACACAGACTTGCTCACTGAAGTTGAGAACATCAGGGCCTCAGCAAAACTTGGAAGGCCTCTACTAGAGTAGCCTCAAGGATCTATCTGCCTTTGAACCTGTGCTGCTTAGCATTTTTATCAGTGACTTGGATAAAGAGGTGTGCTTCTGAGATGTGCAGTGACACAAAGCTGGGAAAGTGAGGCACAATCTAAAATCTAATACCACATTCCTCCCTTTTAAATTCTAGCTCCTGTACTTAGCATCATAAACTCAGCTGTAATAAGCTAGAACCAAGGAGAGGGCTCTAGTGGATTACAAGACCACTGTGAATCAACAGTAAGACAAGACAGCTAGAAACTTTAGTTTTCATTGAAATGTCATTTATTGTGTCTCCAGAACAAAGGGAGGCGTGATAAATCTCTGGTGCATCCTGAGCTGTTCAGGCCACATCTGGTACCTTATTTTGTTTGAGTGGCACATTTTAGGAAGAATGTTACAGGGTAACGCAGCCAGGATGGTGAGGGGACTGGGAAGGCAGGCCATATGGTCTAAGGGATATGATATTTACTTTCAACTATTTAAAGAGCTATTATATGGAAGTATTAGACTTGTTCTGCTTGGCCCCAGAGAGCAAAGCTAAGAACTCTTTAAGTCTAAGTTGCAGAAGGAAGAGTTCTACTGTTTTAAGTTCAAACTACATGTAGTAATGTTTCCCAAAAGTGAGATTATGGATGTAAATTGAAGATATAGTACTTTGAAAATGTAAAAGCATCGTTTTGATAAGCCTTGGCTTGTTTTAAATTAAACCACAGCTACTACAGGAAGTGGCACAAGGGAACATGGGGGCTGCAGACAGATTCCTTTTGGAGGAACCAGAGAGTGATATCTATTTGTCTGACGAAGAGGATGAGGATGCTGATGATGAATCTCTGGCCAGTGACCTGGACCCTGAAGAACTAGCAGGAATTAAGGGATATAGGGCTCTATCTCAAAAACGGTGAGCCCAGTTTTAAGGTGGACTCCTTGATATTTCTTTCAGCTCTAAATTCTGATTCTATTATATGGAGGAGGAAATATGTTCCATGGATGTGTGTATAATTCTAAGAATTAGAGTGAGAATTCTTAAGAGTCTGCAGGCTCAAGTTCCCCTGTGATTCATTTCTGTATCCACAGTGTGAAGTTTGCAGAGCAGCAGCATCAAAAAGAAGAGGAAGAACAAGAAAATCCTCTTCTGGTGCCATTGGAGGAAAAGGCCGTCCTTCAGGAGGAACAAACCAACCTGTGGTTTTCCAAAGTAAGTGTGAGATCAAGTGTAGGAACTATGAGGAGGGGTCTGAAATCTGGCTTCAGGGTTAGTAAGTAATGGTAGTTATGAGGTGGAGGAGGCAGAGAGGACTGCGTGTTTCCATCCCCCTTTCCCAAGTTCTGAAGCCCTTCCTTGTCTCAGGGTGGTTTTGCTGGGATTGAAGATGATGAAGATCAGGCCCTGGAAATAAGCCAGGCTCAGCTGTTGTATGAGAGCCGATGTAAAGAAAAACAGAAACACCAACAGAAGCCAGCAAGTTCAAGGAGGGAGGAACTGCCTTCCCAACCTCAGGCCCAGTTCCCTAGCACAGAGGAAAAGCCCCCTGCAGAGGCAAAGGCAGACACTTCTGTTAGAGAGGAGGAAGATGACAGCAGTTCAGACAGTGATAGCAGCAGCAGCGAAGATGAGAGGTGAGAGGGCCTTTCATGGTGATGGAGCAACATACGGTAGAACCTGGGGGAGGCTTGGTTCCCTGCCATCTCCCTACTCATTTTTCAAGCAGTTCCTTTGTCCTGCAGGGGAAGGGGATTTGATTAGCTCATGCTTGCATTCCTTTTTAATAGAAAATTAAGTAAAGGTCCCCGAGGTAAGAAGCGAGGCCGTTCGATAGAGCCTGATGATGGGTTTGTGGTAGTGCCTATTGAGGACCCAGGTAAGAGGGCCTGGGTTCTGCTTGGTAAGGTGGGCAGGGGCATTCTAGGATGCTCTGTTGGGTACTGAACTCTCAAAATCCGTTCCTTTAGCCAAACGCCAGATACTGGACCCAGAAGGTCTAGCCCTAGGTGCCATGATTGCCTCTTCCAGGAAGGCACGGCGGGACCTTGTGGATGACTCTTTCAGTAGGTATGTAGAGTAGGAATTACGAAGGATAGGCTCTAGGTGGATGGACAACTACTTTAGAAAACATTGGGTAAGTAGGTATTCTTTTTCATCAGATATACATATAACGAAGAGGAAGGTGACCTCCCTGAGTGGTTTGTGCAGGAGGAAAAGCAGCACCGAATTCGGCCACTGCCCCTAGATAAGAAGACAGTGGAAGAATACCGGAAACGCTGGCGTGAAATCAACGCCCGGCCCATCAAAAAAGTGGCTGAAGCTAAGGCCCGAAAGAAACGTAGAGTGAGTAAGAGGAGTATTTTTTTTCCTGAGGTAGCCAAGAAAAAGTTTTCCTCCAAAGGCAGTCATAATCAAGAATTCTATCCACAGATGTTGAAGAAAATGGAGCAGACTAAGCGGAAGGCAGAGGCTGTGGTGAACACAGTGGACATCTCTGAGCGGGAAAAGATGGCCCAGTTGCGAAGGTTGGTGGTTGTTGGTTATTAGGTCTAGAACACAAATTTTTGGTCTTGGGACTTTTTATACCCTTTAAAAACATACTGAGGACCATCCATTGCTTTTTCCACATTAGAAATTTAAAGTCTTACTACAGAAAGTGTTGGCAGGAGGTTTTCAATTTTCATCTTCTCTTTGCAGCCTCTACAAGAAGGCTGGGTTTGGCAAGGAGAAACGGCAGGTTACCTATGTTGTGGCTAAAAAAGGTGTGGGTCGAAAGGTCCGACGACCAGCTGGAATCAAAGGTCACTTTAAAGTGGTGGATACTCGAATGAAGAAAGACCTGAGGGCACAGCAGCGTAAGGAACAGAAACACAAAGGCCGGAGAAGGAAATGAAAGGACCCATGAAGGACCCATCATATCTTAGTTTCAAAAAAATTGCCTTATTTTTTGAAAACTGCTCAAATCAAGCCCTCTGTGGTTAATGGTCATTGTTTGACCAGTGTTTTGTATTGTGTTCTCTCATGAAAGGACATGTGGAAAATAAAAGCTCCAAAAAAGGTAGAGCAAAAAATTAAAGGGAAACACTCAGACGTTTAACCCTGCATTCTGGTCTGTAATGGGGCTTTCCTATACTGATTCAAAGCTCCTTACCACCTTAAGTGTGATCCTGAGACAAAACAAGTCTTCACAATCAGGGACTCAGGGAAACCTTTACAGAGTAAGTCTGAATCTGAGATAGAATGACACACACACACCAGGACTACTCCCAGTAATAAAACATTTACTAGAGCAAGCAAAAAGGAATGCACATCTGAAAGAAACCTTCACAAGTGTCACAAAATCTGGTAGTTCTGGATACTTTCATAAACAAGATGAAAACAAATCATTTCAGCAAAAAGATTATTGTGGCAAAAGTAAAAAAAAAAGGTAATATACAATTGAAATCAGATTTTAAAAACTGCTGAGGTTTATTTTTAATTAAGAAACATCTTAGGCCTAGGAACTCCTAATCACAGTAGCTCTGGGCACAGCTCTCCACTCTCCCATGTATCTGAAGGTTACTGGCTGAGGAACCAAAGTACTGCTTCCCAAAAGACCTGGCACATCTGTAACCAGGTCAAAAACTTCTGACGTTGTGCTTGCCTGCTGCCATTTGTGGAATCCAAAACAAAGTGCAGAGAGCCTGTCCACCTCACACTAACTCTTACCTGGCCACAGGAAACGAAGAGAAAATCTGTCAGGAGTCGGAACAAAAACAAAACAAACTACAGAGCGCAGACCTGTACTCCACAGTTAGCTTTCAGGACAACCTGAACTGGCCCCTCAACACCAAAATAGGACTTCAGGAGCAGATATATGGCTGCCTAACAGCTTTTAAGTCTCTCAGAACATACCAGAAGCTCCATCCTAGCCAGAGCTCTAGCTCTCCCTGTGGCTAGAGCCCTGCTGAAACATGAGGGTTCAACACACAAATGAGGACCAAAGCAGCTTCAAAGGAAGCTTAAGAAAAATGATTCTAAAGAAGGGGTCCTATTTCTAGGCCCTGGCTATTGATGTCCCTTAGGAGCCGAGGATCTTTGCATCTCAGATTTATGGGCCCCAACTTATCCCCCAGGACACAGCCATTTATGAAGAAATCCTTAAAAAAAATACACTCCACCCATTCCATTCCATGCTTCCGCACACAGCCTCTAACTGTCCCATCGACTCTTCTTGCGTTTGGGTGGCTCAGGCACAGCAAAGCCATCTGCTGTCTTGTCTGTCTTCAAGTCCACCTTGCTGTCCATCCTGTTGTCTGTCCTGCCATCTGTCTTGCTCTCACGGCCACAAGCCTCTTTCCTGCTCTCTCCATTCCGACCATCACTCCCAACTCGGCTTTCCCCATGTCGACCACCACTCCCATGTCTGTTCTCTCCGTGCCGGTGACCATCTCCATGCCGGCTACTGCTTTCTGGATGGCGGTATCCATCACCATGCCTGCCATCTCCATGACGTGGACCATCACCATGGCGATTACCACTGTCTCCATGGCTATGGCGACTACTACCTCGGTTCTCTGGGTATCGCTCTCTATTCCCATTACCACTGCCACCACCAATTCCTTCTCGGCTGTTGCTCCCAGAGGCTGAGTTGTTGAGACCCTGGGTTCCAGTAGGTGAGTACCCTCCTGGAATACTGCTAAGGTTCCCAGCACTGGAAAAGCCCGGGATGCTCTTGGCAGCTGTGGCAATGGGGCTGTCAGAATTGGCATGGCCCTGTTGGGCTGAATTACTTGGGACAGAATTCAAGCTCCCTGCACTGGTCCACCCACTTGCCCCAGCAGCAGAGCTCCCAGCTTTTTGGTTGCTTAAACTGGCAGCAACAAAGTGGCTCTTGTACTGCGACTATAAGAGAAACAAAGAGTGCATGTATAAGTGAGACAAAATTCAGAGAAAACAGAGGTATACACAGTATAACAATTCTACATGTGTAGCAGAGCTCTGTCAACCCTGATAACATTCTACCCTGCTCTTCCTCCCATGAGCTGAGTGAATGGGAAGAGATGGACCCAATATACATCTCTATTTTCTCATTAGGTCCCATTTAAAATGGGAATCATTGAGGAAACCATGTTGAATGTGTGCAAATTCCCTTTACAGGTGATATGGTCAGAACAAAATCTGTCATCTATCAAAGTCTATCTCTATTTATACATAATACATTCAGTTAGGATTTAGTAAACCCAGGAAATAAACTAGAACAACATAACCTGGGTGTCCTTGAACTTTAGTTTTTGACAACTTTAAGTTTTTCAAATATAGTTGATTTCCTTTGTGATTCAATACATTAAATTTTGGGAAAGGGTCCATAGGTTTCAGCAGATTTCTAATGGATTCTATGACAAAAAGTTAAGAACTCATTTAAATTAACAGCTCATTTAGGGAAAGATGGATTCAAAATCACATCAGAACAAACTGGCCTCTCAACAAAAGAAGCATGGCAATTGCTGCTTTGGAAACGTCATCTACCATCCATGCCTTTTGTTCTTTTTATAGCTATAACAGGGGGCTGAATGCCATACCTGGAAAGCTGCTTTCATTGCAGTCAGGCGGTCTCCCATGGCTCCCGTGGAGGGCTTATAGGCCTCATAGTTACTCATCACGTTGCTGTTGTTTCCTCGGTCCTAGGGAGTAAAGACACACAGGATGATGTAAGAAATGCTCAAAACCTCATCCCAATAGAGAATCAAGAGTTGGGACCACCAAGCAATGCTCTGGGGAAGTCTACTTCTACCTTTAAGAGAAAAGAGGTGGCAAAAGGGCTTAAGAACACAACAGGCATCTATTTCCTGGGGCTAAAAGGGGAGCCATTTCTAGGAGGTACAACTGGGAGAGATGACTAGACATACAGGCAGCTTTTATGCTGGCTATGAGGAATAAGCAACAGAGCTAGTCAGTAGGAGGTAATATTCTCTAGGCTTTGGGCTAAATAACAAAACAATTTCCACTCATTCTCTGCTACCTACAGGTACCAAAAAAAAAAGCAGAATACAAGTTCAGTTACACGGTAAGGATGGAACTTGGCAGCGATTGTTCCCCACACCCCACGCCTTAAGAAAAAAAATAGAAGAAGCTGGTTCCCCTAGACATGTTTTTAGTAACAAGCTCCAAAACACTTCCTGAGCAGTCTTAATCAGCTCCCTAGAAAGCAAGATGCATACAACTTTCTCAGTGACTTCCATGCTTGGCTCATCATTTATCCTATTCTGCCAAAATCCTTGGGGACTGAAATATCCATGGTAACAAACCTAGCAAACTGATCATAATTCCTCAACCTCATGGAACTCAGATTTTGAAACTGCATCTTGTGATTAGCACCTTTATACATCTTCCATTCATTCACATTACATCAACCTCTCATTCTCGGTATGACCCCTACTCCTCTGACTCATTCCCTTTCTCTTAACCTAACTTGCCAACTCTAGTTTCAGATGCTCCAGTAAACAGTTTTGCATGAGTTACTATTTTAATATTACACTAGCTCATCCCCTAGAGTCCCTTTGCTTCACTTGCATTCCCTTAGAACTTAAGTTCTCTGAGAAAAGAGACTGTGGCATTTCTTTCTTTGTGTCCTCAAAGGTGTGTAGCACATCCAGGCTTGGTAAATATGTGTGCTGTTAACTGAGTTGATTTTACTCATTAAAAATCCACATTACTTAAGCTCAGCTATGCTTTCACTGCTGATCCTTTGACTTCTCTTTAGCATCAAATATTTTTGACCACTGGATACTTCTTTCTTCCTTCATTTCACAAACACTATAACCTAGTTTTCCTACTTCACTCTATGCTCTTTTTTGGCAATCTCATTCACTTTCAAACCTTAATCTACACCTTTATGTAGAAGACTCCCCAAATTATCCCCAGAGCTGACCTTTGTTGTAACCTCCAAACCCACAGTCCTAACCCCCTACTTGCATGACCCTCTTTTCCCCTGCATCTTTAAAGGCCTGCTAACCACTGGTTAAACAGCCTTCACATACAGCTCCTCTCTCTAATCCCACTGCCATCACCTTAGTCCAGGCTCTCATTAGCACCCACTTGGATTCCTAAGGAATCTACTTGAATAGGTCTTCATAGTTCTATACTTGGTTGTCCTGCCAATTTAGTCTTGAAACTACTACCACACTCAAAATCCGTACGCAGAGATCTGACCACGTCACTCTCTAATTAGCCATGAGTGGCTCCCAGTCTTCTGAACAAAGTTCAACTAACATTCAAGGCCGAAAGCTAAACCCACAATAACCTTTTTCAGGCTTGGCTTCCTCATCTGTAAAATGGATAAAAAAGCACCTACCTCACTCACAGGGTTGTTGTGAGGATTAAATGAGGTATTTCAGTAAAGTGCCTTGTAAATCTTAAGTGTCATATAAATGTTAGACATTTCCAATCTAATCATTAAATTTCACCCAAACTGAACTTTCTGTCTCCAGAATAGGCCCTTCCTTCCTACTATTCCTCTCCCAGAATGTCCCCCTTTCCTTGTCTCCTGATTCCTTACCAATCTTTTAAAGATCAATTTATGTAACATTTAAGAACCAGAAGTTACCGTAGCACATAGTGCAATCCCTTCATTTCACATCTGAAGAAACTGAGGCTTAGTGAGATTAAGTGATTTACCTACCAAGATAAAGATCAGAGGTGGTGGGATTTAAAACCCAGTCATCTGACCCAGAGCCAATGTACTTCTGTCTCATGTGACTTGCCCAAGGCCACATAAGCATGAATTTGAACCCAATTCTAACTCCAAATTTAGGTCATTTCAATGCACCCACTACTTCCTCAATGCAACCGTCCTCTAACTCCCAGACTCCCTTTATTGGTAACAACTTCCCTATGTGAACACCACATAGTACTTCATTTTGCTCTTAGTTTCCCTCCCCTACTAGATTGGAAGCTCTATGAGGACAAGGAAAATAAATGATTTATCCAAATGTTTAATTAATCTTTCTAGCAAAGTGCTCTACAAACAGTAGGCATGCAATAAGCCAGGAATAATCTTAACTTCATTTGAAACAGATTCAGATCAAGAACCTCTTGCTATTAGGACTTACTGTGTTCTCAGAGCCTAGACCAGGTCGTTCTCTGTACCCAAGGCCTCCACCACCAATGTTCAGTTTTTTTCCTTTTCCTCCTTTGAATCGAGATTTCCGAAACCAGGCGTTCTGCATGAAACACAACTCATAAAGTTATGGTTGGAAGGTGGTTGAAGCACATTTTGTGTGTATGATGGAGGAAAAGGTGGAGAAAGATGCTTCAATAGAGCATGACTGTGGTCAAGTATTTTGCTGGGCCAAAGACACCTGTGATAAGATTCTGTATCTCCTAATTCTAAAATCTGTTTCAGATCAAATTATTCTAAGGACAGTAGAGTCTAATGGCCCTTAATGTCTTAATGGAACTTTCTTTGGTAGTCTTGTATTCCAGTCTACCTTGGAGGAAAAAAAAAAGGCTGAGAAAGGAAGGCCCACGGGTACCTAGGAATGGTCTGCTTGGCAACCACACCCTTCCCAAGGCATGTGGATTTATTTTTTATTTTGTCTTATTTCTGTATTTTATCCATCCAAGCAAGTGGACACTGTGCCCATTCTATCCACTCTTTTTTCCCACCTGTCCCCTGGGAACCACAGTGCAAAATCTGGGAATTTTTAGAGTACCTGTGGGTTCTAAAGTGAAGAAAAGAAGCTGCTTAGGGACAACTTGGAAGAGTTGACCTCAAAGGTAGAGTCCCCAGACAAGCAGAATCTTCCAACAATTCCAAGTATTAAAAAATCATACAGGCAAGCCTAGTAATAGAATATGAACCCTGCCTTTAGAACAAAAGGGAGATTTCTTGCAGTAAATGGAGAGAGCTGGATTAGATTATAGCAAGGTCCATTATAACTTGTAAAGCAGTCTAATTTTGTGTTTCATAAGCATTATCTTCTAGAGTAAATTTCTTTCTCATTAGGTTTTCTGTTCAACTAATACATTTAAGACCAGGCTTAATGGAGACAACCCATGACTAAACTCTGCCCTATTAAACTCCTGGAGAAAGGAATCTATTAAGAGCAGAATAGCTCTGAGGTGGGCCTAGGTCTTCACCTGCATTGCTAGGTCCAGAAGTTCCTTGGTGACATGTTGATTGGCCCCTTCCATATTCCTGACAAGGTCACCAGCAAAATTGCTGTCCTTGGGAGTCAAGAGAGTATACGCCACACCCTTCTCGCCTGCTCGGCCTGTTCGGCCAATTCTGTGCGTATGGGTATCAATGTCCCGAGCCACATCATAGTTGATGACAGTCTTAATTGAAGGAATGTCCAAACCACGGGCTGAAATACACAATCCCCCAGTTTCCCTAGCTTAAATTTGGGGTCAGAGACCAGAAATTTAGCTACAATGATTTCATTTCACAAAACAACCCTCTTGCCTATTTCTATATAATTTGGAGGAGATGCACACATTATTGTAGACATTTTTCTTTTGGAAACAGGGTTCCACTCCCTCACCACCCCCATTCAACATCTGTGATGCAACGATGCTTGTTCAACTTTTATCTTGACAAAGCATGCCTGGACCGCAGGAACAGAGTGCACTACATATATGAGAAAATAGATTAAAATATATCTCTAAAAACCTCATTAAAATAAACTAATAAAATATGTTTAAAAAATAACTTTCTGGCTTCCAATGGCAAAGGTAAAAACACATCTAACATTAATTACTAGGGACTCCACAAGGGCACTTTGTTTCACTAAGGGTTTCTCAAAGTACCTTCCTGTCACAGGGCCTCTATTTTAGAAGTCAGAATCAAACAATTTATAATGTGGAGCTCAGGCCTCCAATGGCTCGCATCAAGTGATCTGCTAACGTGGGGGCCAAGAGCTAGCAGGGCTCAGTGAATATCTATGTCACCTTCCTTAAGTATTAGTTCCAGCTAAACAGGGCAGAGTTTCCTTAACATACGTGTTTCCAAATTTATTGGGGAAATCCTTCCTCTACCATACCTGCAACATCTGTAGCCACAAGAACTGGGATGCCCTTTTTCTTAAAATCCGAAATGACCTTGTTCCTTTCGCTCTGATCCATGTCCCCATGGAGCAGCCCCAGATTGTGTCCTTCTTGCCTTAGGTTGTTAGCTAGCTCATCAGCATTGGCTTTCTTAGTTACAAACAAGAGGACACTCCCCGAAGACGTGAATTCCACCAGACGACGAGTGAGCCAGTTCCATTTACTGGGTCCAGAGTGAAGAATTTCTACAATCTGGGTCACATCTTCATTTGCCTAAGAAAGGAACAAAACAGAAAGCTAAAACACTGAGGTCAAAATGGATTAAAAGACTGAATACTGCATTTTCAAAATGAAGCCTCAGAGTTTCAACACTATCTATTGGGTAACTGCAAAGCTACAGACAATCTCAATGGCCTTTTTTCCTCTACTGTGTACCTTCCCCAAATTTTTAAGATGCCTCAAAATTTACCCCTTCCAAGAAGCCTTCTCCCCTGAGAAAAGATTTTGCTCTTTGCTTCTGCAGAGCTCCTGTACTAGTTTTACATCGTACTAATTTGTGCATGCTTGCCCTCCACAAATATATTTTTCATACATGTATGTATCCTTAACTAGATTCTAGGAACTTGCAGGAAGACTATTTTCTTCTTTTTTTTTGGTAACAATTTCTGAATGGCATAATGGTTAGAGTACTGGACCCAAAACCAGGAAAGCCCTTAGTGCAAATCCAGTCTCTGCTATTTTCTAATGTGACCATGGGCAAGTCACTTCACCTCTGTGATCCCCTCCTGCTTCGCCTTTGTCTATCCAATCTTTACATAACTGGTAAAATGATTTTCCTAAAGGGCAGGTCTGACCATGCCACCATCTATCTCTTCTATAAGCTTCAATGCCTATTACCTCTAGGATCAAATATAAACTGATATTTAAATTACTCATGACTTGGACCCTTCTGATCTTTCCATGTCTTCTTACACACCACTAACCCCTAAAAACACTCTGGTCCAGGGATACTGACATAAACATAGTTTCTCACAGGTGATGCTACTGTTTTTCTTTGCCAAGCCTTTGTCTGGGTCATTCCTGATGCCTGAATTTTTTCCCCTCCTTATCTCCACCTCTTAAGACTCCCTGGTTTTCTTGAAGACTCAGCTCAAACACTACAAAAGCTTTTTATGTACTCTCTCCATTCCCAGGTCCTAGTTCCTTCTCTAAGGTTTTTTTCTACATCAACTTCTCTGTAACTTGCCTGAACCTGTTTAGATATTTGGCTCCCCTGCTCCTCCTTAGATGTAAGCCCCCTTGAAGGCACATTTTTGCCTCCTTGCCTCTATTATTAGCTTTTAGCACACCGTGCCAGCATTTAACTAGTTACAATCTACAGTGTGTTACAACAGAGAGTGTTTCCACCCCAAAGGAATCACAAATGCTTCTCCACATCAGTTTTCAAACTACTTGAAGGAATAATCCAATTCACAGAGCTTTGGACACAGTAGGTACTTAACATGTTTGTTGAATGAATGGATGAATATTCCCCTCAGGATGAAACAACCCTTTCCCTTACACTGGGCAGTCTTCTCATTATGAACCAAAAGTGTTATTACTACTTAAGATATTGGAATAATGCAAAATTGTAAAAAGACATTTTAGTTAAGGGCTAATTCTTTAGGCATTTCCTCATTTCCTCACTGGTCTTAGTCTCTCTCACTGAGGGGGCAGCCACAAACCCCAAAGCCATCATTTAAGGAGGGTGCTCAACCCAGGTCATCTCCTCATTTCCCAGCCACTTTGCAACTGCTCCACCATGGTCCCACACTGGACACTTTCCTCCACTTTCCTTGTCTTCCCCCATAAAAGTGTAAGCTCCTTGAGGGCACGGACTCTACTTTGGTATTTGTGTCACACAGTATTTAATACATGTTTATTGACTGATTAACTGATCAGATGACAAAGAAGTTCGTCCTGTGGGCTTGCAGCAAATGGAAGTACAAGTATCGAAATAGGAAAACAAAGTTCTTAATCCAGAGCATCAGATGGAGAACCCCAGAACAGAAACATTTAGAGCCATTTGGCCTGGGATTGGATCACATCTTAATCCCATTTTACAGATGAAGAAGGGTGCTGGTCCAGAGAATGGGATCAGCAAGGAATAAAACTTTCTGGGTGGAACACATCACAGGGCGCTATACCTCTAAAATCTGACAATTCTATGATTCTGCTCATTGATTATTTTACTTTTGCTGTGAATTTTAAAGTAAAGATTTTAACCTTGTCCCATGTCCCATCTCAGATATTAATAGAAAAGTCTGCTGATATCCTGTGTGGGGAATCACTGAGGAAATTAAAATTCCCTTAGTCTAAACTGCACTATGTTCTAATGGTACATGGAAGAAAAAAATACTCTGAATAAGACATTTTGAGGTTTAGTTGCAGAAACCATTTTTAACCTCCCAGGGATATTTCTTCATACCTTCTAACACTGGTACATATGATCTCACAGGCTGATCAGACACAACCACTTTTGGATAATACAAGTAGTTAAGTATTCACAGAAACTTCAAAAAGCTTGTCTACTATCTATTTAGATTAAATGGCTCCATATTTCCAACACGTGGCACAACTATGAGCAAAAAATTTAAAGTCCTTCCCATAAGCATTTCCTCCTTAGTATTTCAGCTTCAGTCTGATTCCCTGGTAGTTAGAGCATTAATTCCAGATTTTAAACTTCTCTTTCAAAGAAAAGTGAATTTCTGCCTTCTCTATCCCTGTTCAAAAATTACCTCTCCAATGTCTCCTTGCACCACTCGGATAGGATCAATCAGGATGTCTCGGGCCAGTTTTTCAATCTTTTTCCGGAAAGTTGCACTGAATAAGAGAGCTAAGAGAGAAGTAAATTCTATTAGATTGAAGAGAGTATTGTCTTCTGCACAGAACCAAGTAACCTATTAATTTGAGTTGAAAAATGAAGAGGAAAGACTTGTTTCTAGCTCCTCTCACCCTGCTTTCAAACTATTACAAGTAAAATCCATATATATATATATATATATGTAGGAAAAAATGTTCTTATGTTTCTTTTCTGTCTTTATATTGACATAAAAATTCTACAGAAGGTACTGAGTCCTACATAGTATCTTCCCAATAATTTGAATAAGCTAGTCAAAATCTGAAAGTCCAGAAATCTTCAAATCAATTTAGCTTGTCCTGGAAATGGTAAGGGTATCAAAATTTACAGTTTCAAGAAAGTAACTGATCTTCCATTTGTATATTCTTTATATTTTTCCTAGAAATTTCATATACGTTACCTTGCAAGTGCATTTTCCTTAAATCCAGTAGCTTATGAACAACATAAGTTTGGTGCCAAAAAATAAATACACAAAGTGCCTTCATCATAGGACATTATGATAGCATCTATATAAATTGCCTAAAACAGTTTTATACATACTCTGTCTATCAGGACGGACATGACTGGCTATGGATCGCACCTGATACTCTAGAAAAAAAAAACAACAGTCAGAACATTTATCTGATACAAAAGTTTAAAGTCAGGAAAGTAAAAAAGTTAGTCTAGTAAAAACTTCACATGGTATGGAGGAGAATGAATCAAGGAAGATAGTCAAAAAGGATTTATTTAGCACCTATTAAGTTGCCAAGCAAAATGCTAGACACTCACATGTAAACACAAAGATAAAGAAACTTTCTGCCCTCGAAGGAGATTACTTTCTATAATCCTATAGCTTCACTACTTATCAGGAGGCACTCAATTCAGTTTTCTCCTTCTAACTAGTTGGTGAAAGTATATAGAGATTTAGCTTAAGAAAGCTGGAAGATTCCCCATGTAAGTGCCTAAGTCAAGGAAGGCAAAAGAAAAGGACTTTGGAATTGTTGAAGTATTACATAGTAATGCTCTGATCACAGTCCAAAAAGCTGTCACAAGTAGAAAGCCCAACAGGAGAAAAGGAGAGAAGAAATAATCCTTTATATTTCACAGGCTATTTTCATTCTCTCATAACTTCAACAAGGCACACTGCTCTAAAAACTGTTTCCTGATAGTAAACTACTGCAAATAGCTAAAGCCCATGCTTAAGTTTGCAGACTAATTACCTCTCCATGTGTACAGTACATGCTCATGGAAAAAGCATGTATGCACGAGACACAGACATACTTCCCAGACACCCCTATGTCAGAGGATCTGTTCATTTTCAAGCAGACTTGTTACAATAACACTAGTGAGATAGAAAAAGATGAATGTCTTGAGGGTAAGGGACAAGAAGAACCAGTATTCAATACATACCAAAACCCATATCAAACATTCTATCAGCTTCATCAAACACAAGGTAAGAGACTCTCTGGAGATTCGTAGCTTTTTTCTTCACATGATCAATTAGCCGACCCTTTGAGACACAATGAAAAGTTGTGGATTTACAAGCATTTGGTTTAGGATATTGTCTAATTAGCAACGTGACCGGACCAACATTCACAAAGTATAGTTCCAAGGCAATGATACCCAGATGATAATAATGACTCTTGTTTCAGACAAATATTTAAAAACTTGTGAAGCACCCGATTAAGTCCTTTCCTTCCGTTAGTTTGAATTTTTCAGCAAGGCTGACCAAATATTTTCACCAAAAGGTGTGAAATGCTATAATTCAAAGGCCTTTCATTAGGCGTTCCAACTTTTAGAGACCATTCTCCTAGCCAGGTGTGATTTATCTTTCAGGTCCTGACCCTTTCACTTACCAATGCCCAATTACCTAACACAGCAAAGGAAAGCCTCAGATAGTTAGACAGAACAGTGACCTCTGCTATAGCTATATTTAACACAGTTTATTTTACAGATTGATTTCCAACCCTGATTTTACAATATGCTCTAGAGTCTTCTTTCTTTCTCACTCCTTTCATCTCCTGGATCTACAATGAGGCATCCTCCTGATAATACCAATTTCTTTGCCATCCTTTTCAGGGCTGGCTATGTTTTTTTCTCATATCCCACTCCTACAGCTAGTTCGCTGGCTGTAGTGGGAAGACTGGTATGCTCTTTGCTCCTCACTGTCATAATTCACACCTACCTTTGAGCACCTTCACTAAGCAACCTGTCTTTTGAGGCTCATTAACCAAACTTTCCACCAAGTCTATATGCTGATGACCGCCATGTGTCTTAACTCTGGTACATTCTTATTCCTTCCTGCTTCAATGAGTTCAGGGCCCTGTTCACAGTGTCTCCTTCCTGTATCTATTGGTCTGGTATTAGAGGACTTTCTAGTTTCACAATCTACTCACCTCAGTTACAGAGGGACAATCATATCCTTAACCTTGCCATCATCCCACATGTCCTACTTCCATGTTTATGAATTCCATCTTTCCTTCTGCCCTTGTCCTCTGTAGTCATCATGACCTCCATTCACTCCACCTCTCAGTTCTTTCCCAAGCCATTATCCCAGCCTTAACTTCTCTCTTGTCAACTTAGCCTCTTGCTGAACCAACTCAACTCTATACTACTCTCCACATACTCCACATACACATCTCTTTATCCTCTCACTGATTACACCTTGTCAAGCATCAATCTAGTTAACCATCTACCTCCTTCACTCCTGTTCACATACTGCTGAGAAGAGAGAAGAAATCACAAAACTATGCTGCCTGGACCGCCTACAAATTTATCTAATCTTAACTGGGCCTTCACTGCACCAAAGCAAATATTATTTTCATCCTAATTAATTTGTTCTCCTACTTTTCAATACAGCTTTTTCAACCCTTCTTTTATCTCCTCTAGCTTCCCTTAGTACCTCTTCCCCTTATACTACCTTCATTTTTTACTCCCCAAACTGAGAATTACTGAGTTTCTCCCCTCAGTTCCAATCAGACCTTTTTCACTCCAACCCTAGATAAAGACATGGCACTTCTTCCCAAGGCAAATCCCTCTACATGACTCCTTAATCCCATCCCCTCCCAATTTCTCTAAAAATCTGTCCCCATCATCATCCTCTCTCTCTCACCTTCAATTTCAATCTACTCGCTGCTTCTGATACCTATAACCACTATCATGCCTTCTTCATCCTGAAAAAAAACCTCCCATGATTTGATCCTCTCTGCTACCATCTTAGATCTCTTCTACTATGAAGGCTAAATCCTAAACCTTCTGACTTCATCATTTAACTAAAATCTCTACCGCCAAAATTACCAATGATCTCTTAATTGCCCTCAATCCTGAAGAGCCTTCCTTCTGGATGGGTTCTCATCTCTATAGGCTTTTTTGGTGATATTGCTCTCCTTGTTCTCCTCCCATCGGTCTGAACAATTCTTCTCAGTCTCCTTTGCCAGTTCTTCATCCATATCCTCTAATCATGGATATTTCTGAGTCCCATTCTCTTTTCACTCTCTACCATCTCAATTAATGACCTCATCAAGCTTCCATTGATTCAATTAGGTCTCTGAAGAAGATTCCATATCTGGACTCTCTCCTGAGCTAGATACTCATATCACCTTCTTTCTCTCTGACATCTCAAAATGGTTTTCCTTTAAGCATCTCAATTTCACACCCCCCATAAACCCTTACCTATTTTAGATGCTCATTACTTTCAAGCACCTACCACCCTGTAAAGTCGCCCAGACCCAAAACCTTGATGTAGTCCTCTATTTCCTCACTTTCACTCACCATTTATAACTGATGCCCAATTTTGCTGTTTCTATCTTCACAACACACCTTGCACATATCACTTCTCTACACTCAAGTGGCTGTGATTCTGCTGCAGAACTTCCTCACCTCATGTCTGGATAATTCCAATAGCTTTCTAACTGGTTTCCCCACTCCATGTCCCTCAGCACTCCAAACCATCCTCCACTTAGTGATCACTCTAAACCATAGAGCTTGATCATGCCACCCTCCTGTTCAATGAACTCTAATGTCTCCCTATTACCTTCTGGATCAAATACAAATTCCTCTGTCCGGATTTAAAGCCTTATAAAACCTAGCCCTTTTCTACTTTCTAACACCTTCCTTTCCTCTACAAACTCCAGGATCCAATTATAACACTCCATCAGACCAGAGTCTCTGTGCCTTTGGCTATCTCTCATGCCTGGAATGCTGTTCCTCCTCACCCCAGCTCATTTCCTTCAAGAGTTAGTTCAAATGCTACATTCCACAGGAGGTCTTTTGAAGTCCTCTAAGCTACTGATGCTTTCCCAGTTCAGATAACCTCTACATACTCTGTATCTATCTTGTATGTATCTAGATAGTTACGTTTTCTTCCACATACGCTCCTGGGGACTCCTTTTTTGCCTTTCTTTGTACTCCAAGCACTTAGCACAGTGCCTGGCACAGAGATGGAACAATGTCTAACAAGCAGGAAGCTGAGCCATACTCACTGGAGTACAGACGACAATCTCAGCCCCTTCTTGAAGGGCTTTGGCCTGCTCCCACATGCTTCCTCCTCCATACACAGCCACAGATCGAAGATTGTATGCTTTCCCAAACCGCTTACATTCTGCATGGATCTGTTAATGACAGTTGGCAAACTCAGAAATTAGTACTTGTCACCCCAAAGGAAAAACCTTTTACTTGGAATAAGAAAAACACACAAAAAATAGTTTAAAAAGAAATTTTGAGTTTGATAATAATAGCTGACAATTACATGGCATTTTAAGGTTTATAAGGAGCTTTACATACATTTCCTCATTTGATCCTCACCATGACTTTATCAGGGAGACACAGCAGGTGTCACTCTCACTGTACAGATGAGGAAACTGAAGCTCTGAGAGATAGACTTGCCTATGGTTACACAACTAGCAACTGTCAGAATCTCAGGTCTCTATTAACTCCAAGCTTAGGACTCCTTCCTTGCACCTTCAAAGGGATTTATTTTTTAAAACTTCAAACTACCAATTTGCCTGAAATGTAAACTGACAACCAACCTTGGATCAAAAGCATGTTACTCAATAGGCTATCTAAACTCTCATGTTAAAAGTGACATTTCCTCATTCATCTTGATCTTGACAATAATTTTTACTGATTATAAAATAATTTTGAGGAAATGAGTGAAGGAAAAAAACGTAACCAGTTCTCACAATGGGCTTCTTAGGAAGAATTTGATTTAAAAATAAAAAGTAAGATAAACCCTTCTTAGACAGTTGGTGTAAATTAACTCCTCTGGCTATTTTAGGTCATTCCATGTTTGAGGCTAGACTTCCTCAAATGCACCTTTCTTACCTGCTGACACAGTTCTCTGGTAGGGCACACAATCACTGCGATGGGTCCATCCCCTGGATCCAATTCTTTCTGATCCATGATGTGAATCAACATGGGCCAGATAAAGGCTGCAGTTTTCCCACTGCCAGTTTTGGCAATGCCAATCATGTCTCTCCCACTAAGTGCTACGGGAACACCCTGAAAAAAGCAAGTGATATCTAAATTCAAAAGCTATATTTAATGAGACCTAGTAATGGATCAGTGACCATAGCCTTCATGATGAACAAAAAAAAAAAAAAAAAAAATCACAACATTTTGGGCTATAGAAACTCTAGGCTAAAACTTCTGTTTCATCCTTAGATTAATAAAGAGAAAGATTTCCTTTATGTCAATCTTTCACTAAGACACTTGTCAGAATATAGACAGATTCATTTTGCAGTACCAAAAAAAAAATACTTTATGGACTCCCAAGTAACTGAAATATCCAAACCCTTTAATCCACAAATCCCAATGACAGCATTTTCCCCAGGGTAAAATTCAAAAACAATGACAACAACAATCTAATAAACTCCAACATGTTTAGAATGGCACTTTTTCTACTGGTAAAAACCCATCAACACAGTAGACACCTAATGACTGAGAAATGAATCAACAGATACCGGTAAATAAATGTGACAGAATAACATTGTGCCTCAACATAGCATGTGAAGAATACAGGAAGCATAGGAAACTTTAAAGATGATGTAAAGTGAACTAAAGAGAACTAGGAAAACAATGTACAGTATGACAACAATTTAAATGGAAAGAACAAAAAAATAGGAATTGAACTCTCTATTAATGATGCTCAAGCTTAACCCCGAAGAAGAAATGTACGGATGCACCTCCTTCCCCTTCTTTATGGATATGGAACAGTGCACACTGTTGGATTTGAATGCTGGTTAGTCTTGCTGAACTGATTTTTCCCCACTTTTGTTATTCTTTATTATAAGGAATGATTCTCTGGTTATGTGAAAAAGAGGGACATGCTGTGAATGAAGATATACAGAAATAAAAAAAAAATTTAATTTTAACAGGTAGATTATTTCACATATAAAAAGCTTTCATTGAAAAAAAGAAATTGCTTTTCAGCGATGAAATAAAACAGATGACGAAACCCAACACCGGTAGCATCCACTACGCATTTCCACAAAATTACACTCCATGCTACTTCTTTCATACTAGTAGGATTTTGTTTAAGTTGCTCATTAGTCATAAGGGTTTCCAAAAAGTGTTAAGACACTCAAGGCTTTATATAGGTTGGTGAGGTATTTATTTGTGTATATATCTATAAAAGTCATAGAACTACAATGAAGACATGCTAGTACAATTTTTATTCTGGATTATGCCATTCTGAACTGATCTAAACAGCACTGTTTATTGCTTATATTTGCTTTAAGATGGACATTCCACTCAACCTACTTTTATTTAATGTTTTAACTACTCACCTGACACTGGATGGGAGTAGGCTGTGTGTACTCAGATTTCCGAATCTGATGCATAAGTTGCTCATCAAAACCAAAGTGAGCAAAACTACTTCCTGGTCGAGGTGGAGCAGCACCGGAGACCTACAAATTAAAAATGATAAGTTTACTGACACTTTAATGACAATTAATTTGTAGTTTCGACAGACTTTTATCCATAGTTATCATGTAGCCTCGGCTCGGTCATAGTCAAATCTGTTCTATCCAATATTTTGTACAAAAAACTCCTGCATGAAAAATTTAAGTGTGTTCAACATATGTACTATAATATTACATACATACACACACACACACACACCTGTGTATTGACTATATTATTTTTGCAAAGGTTTTAAAGCTCCCTTCTCTCCACCAAAAGATTACTTTAGTATCTTTTAAAAGAAATATCACTGAAATGAAGTAACAATTCCAAAATACCTTGAAGGACCAAGCTATACCAATTAATACACTGTGAATTTGTTTTGTCCACAAGGCAAAGAAATTATAGAAAGTAGGATTAAAAAAAGATAGACAGTAGGAAAAAAAGAAAGTACTTATTTCACAATTAAATTATAATACCTGCTTATACTTATTGAAGTTTATTTGCAGGCAGAAGATATTATAAGTAAAACCATAAAACTTTTTGTTACCAACTTACACACGTGTCACCCTAATGTTAGCCTTATCCCCCAATTAGACTGCAGGCTCTTCTCGAGCCTTCCAGAATCGTGATCCAGTCTTATCTTTCTACGGTAGCCTCTAAATCACATGGTGCAGAAGGGAGCAATTCTATGCTCGACTGATTCAAACTGCCAGCACCTTGTGTGTTCAAAAAGGATAATGGAGATATGATGAACAACTTGTCCATTCTCACTCAGTTACTTACGCACTAATGTCCAAAGAAAATAAAGTCAACATGCACTGCATGATACCTCAAGAATTAAATTACTCCTCTAGGTGAGAAGAGCAAGCAAGAAAATATAAATCTGCAGCTATTTTATGTTTGGTTGGCTAAACTTTGGCCTAATTAGCCTCAATTCATGAACATTACACTTAACGGTTCTCTTACCCGAAGATTGAGCTTATGTCGGAGATCTATCACCTGCTGTGGGGTGAGGCTGGTTATCTCTTCATGCTCATTGTAGAAATTTTTTTCAAATGGTGGATAGTCAATCTGCAGAGACAATTATTCACAGTTTTGAATTCAACAATCAAGGCAATCTTGCAAATTTCATTTTTGATACAAAGCTCTGTGGTTTTTTAAAAACAGTCACGATAGGATTTTGATGCTTTGGTACTTCAACATATCTGTGATTGCATCAGTGTAAGGGGACCTTTTCAATAAATTGCAAGCCATTTTTACCTTAGGAGACCTATATACTTCAGGAGACTAGTTTATACTAATAAACTGATATAGTCTTCTAAAAAATATTATTACCCAGTCACCAACCTTCCAGAAATGAATCTCCAAATTGAAACAGCCTAGGCCCCAGCTTACTACTGAGCCTGCATCTTTCCAGTTTAGTAAAACTTTCCAGATAGTACATTATGTCTCTATGACATGGTGGCTAAAAATTCAATGCCTCCTAACACGTGACATTTTTAGACAGGGACAAAGTGGGGATCTGTTATGCTTAACTGTATATTATTACAATGTTTTTGTTATTTTTCAACAGGGGAAGAGAGAGAAAAAAGGAAATATTAAATATTATGCTCAATTTTGAGTATTATATTTTAAAAAAAATACTGACAAATTCAAAGGTGGCAACCAGAAAGGCAAAAAGAATAGAAAACATGTCATACAATACAGGAAACTAAAGATGTTTAGCCTTAATAAAAGACCAAGACAGATGAATGACAGTTATGTGTAAACAGGAACATGACTTGTTCTATTTGGCCCCAGAGGATAAAGGAAAAGGCAACAGGGTAGAAGCAGAAAGAAGCAGATTGAGATTAAACATAAAGCAAATATGTCTAACAATCAGAATTATACCAAAATAGAATGGGCTGCCTTGGGAGGTAACAGATTTCCCCCTCATCAGCTATCTTCAAGCAGGATAGGATTAATGATGATATCCTAAAGGGGATCACTTGTCAGGTCACACTGGGCTAGATGGCTTCTGAGGTTTCTTCTAGATTTTATATTGTGTGACTCTGAGAGCTTTTTGTGTGTTCGTCCTTTGTTGCCGAAGAAAACCATGCCATCAGAGAAATGATGACATGACTTGCACTTGACTTTGTTTTGAGTGAGGGAGGGCTGTGCAGGTCACCAGCCTCACTTCTCCTCCAGAACCATCTGAATCCATTGACGAGATATTCATCAGGATGACTGACGATGACCCAGGATGGGGCAATTGGGATTAAGTGACTTGCCCAAGGTCACACAGCTAGTAAGTGTCAAGGATTTGAGGCGAGATTTGAACTCAGGTCCTCCAGACTCCTACACTGGTGGCTCTATCCACTGTACCACCTAGCTGCCCCTGACTCTGAGAACTTAGGGTTCACAGAGATGTCACAAATATACCACACAATGAAATGTTTTTGGAGAGCATTAGTATAGGATTCCCCATTTTACAGATAAAGATACTGAGGATCACAGGAGTAAATGACTTGATCATGGTTACAAAGTAGAAAAGTTCAAACAATTCCTAAACCTAATGTGAACATACATTTTCTGTTTCCTCAGCTCTTGTATGAAATGGCAAAATAGGTACCTGGAACAATATATAAGAACCAATATTTCACCCGTTCAGTTGAGAGAGCAACTGTTAACTCTGTCAAACATGTACAATTAGCTTACGAAGACTTACTCTAAAATCATCAATAGCAAGTACCTTAAACTAATACAAATTCTAGAGTCTGGAATTTCTGACCCAATAACTTAATGGAAAAACCTGCAAAATTCCAGCAAGCATTTTTGTTACACTACCATACTATACGGAGAAAGACCCAGGCCAGCCACAATTATAAGAAAAGCCCAGGCAAACAACTGAAGAAAAGTAAACCTTTAAAAGCAGCACTGTCATACCTCTGAATGATCAATAGGAGGAAGGGGATCAATGACTTTTTTGGAGGGTGCAATGGGATTTCCATCACTGTCATACTCCAAGTTATCTTCCTCCTCTTCCTGAACCATACCAGCTGTAGGGTTTTCTGCCATGTATCGAAAATAAGCTTCCTGCAGGAAAACACAAAAGTAAAATCACACCCCAATACAGGAGAGAAAAACTTTCTTGCTCCAGTAATTTGTGTATACAGTATATCAGATGGTCACTCACTTTACACACTTATCATGTAGGACAAGATGTTCGCTAATGATGACTCTTTTAATATCAATAGTCAGAAAGTCCAAAGGAAGGACAATAAAAGGAAATGAGCAAAACAGTTATAATGTTCAGTTAGTACCACAAAATAACATGGTTTTTGAAAGAAGATAATGACTTAGATATGGACTCCCATAGCCTCTCTTCCTAAGATGTGTTCTACACCTACCGTCCTTGAGGTTGTAGAACACACACTGCCATCCCACCAATACCAAGTTTGGAAGCTGTCCCAAAATAAAAATGCCACAAACCTGGAAAGGGCTACTGCTCATTTCTGTTTCCTCCACACCATCCCAAAACTGAGGAGTGAAAAACTAGCACTGCACAGTCAATATATATATATATTTACATAGTTAGCAACCCATTTTGATAGACAAGAAACCTCAACAGACCCTCCAGAAAAGGCATTAGGTTTGAAGCTGTTAACGGCATACATAGATTCCACGCTACGCTGTTAAATCTAACATCTTGATTTACTAAAATGGACACTAATTCTGGATTTAAATATTCAAACTATAAAAACTCATTCTCTAAAAATATTACATCAAAGTTTCCTATTCAACATGGTGGAAAGCCATGTACATTTTTATATTACTCTTTTGTTATACATTTGGAAATGTATCAAGTTAGGTGAAACTATTTTCTGGCTACTGTCAGGAATGACTTGGGTTTCTATTTCAATGAGGTTAAGCTCTGGTTTGTCCCTAGTATAGACTTTTGGGGGGGTAAAAATAAAAGATAAAAATACTGCATAGGAACTCACTTGGTCATCTTCCTCTTCAATGTCATCTCGAATACCCCTGGAAAAACAAGCGGAGAAACAAACTTCCCTGCAAATGTTCCACATACCCAGCTCCAAAATTATAGCAGATTTAGTGTTGAGTTCCATTCAGTATTGGAAGAATCGACACTAACAGTTAACAAGCAACAATTAAAATACTGTAAACTATTACGTGCATATTCATTGAGAAAGTATGCGCTTCTTTCTAATAGGATGGCTTGGAACTCCTGAATATTACTGACAAGGTTTTAAGGACAGTAGAAACTTTCTGAAGACAAGTGAGGAAGGACCTTGCCATACCAGCCCCATGCAACACAGCCCGGCACTGTCATCAGGATTTCCCATGCAAATATAATGAGAATTTAAAAAAATAAAGGCCTACATAAAAAATAACCAAGGGTATTAAGCTTTTATGTATCCTTGCATATTCTGACGACAACTTTCTTAATGCCCCAGATTTCTGGCTCTTAAAATGAAAGAACCTGGTAAAGCTAAATAGCCACTAGAGTCAAGCTGAGAAAAGGCCTTCAGTCAAAACCAGTCACTGCAGGGAACAGAGAAGTTTATAAGTATTAGTTCCCTTATTATTTAAGTGCTTGACACCACTAAGAATTCATTCATATTAAGCTAAGAAGCATTCTAATCTGGTGATAAGTATTAATGATCTCAGTCCAACACTCAGGAATTATAAACAGTACGACTACTCAGCACCTCACCTTACTCTCTAGACAGACTTCCTGCCTTCCCTTTATCATTGGCAAATTCCTATATTAACAAGGAGCAACAGCAAACAGCATAAAGCAGCCAGGTGAAGGGTAAACCTCCATATAGCTTTGATGAAGGCTTAGTGCACTGAGAACTACATTAGAAAAAAAGATGAAATACTTCAAGTGGAAATTAGTTGTGCCCAAAACCCAAAATCTTTGCAAGACTATTGTATGTGTGGGGCTTTCCCTCCCTGCTGCCCCACTCCTCTGCCCCCAACTTTTGGAGGCTGAAGTTCAAAATGAAATTTGGGAAGTATTTCCTTTCCCAGAAAAGAAAACATTTAAAATTCTAAAACTGCTAAGACATATCACTGCCAAAATAAAACTGCCAGTTGCTTTTAAGGAATATACAGAATTTTGTGAATATAATCATTCACCAGTTACTCTGCAAATAATGGTGGGTGCTAACCTCAATTCACTAACATGGTATTGACGTACAAGAATGATTTGGTTCTTTTTTTTTTTTTTTAAAGAATCTGAACTGAAACAAAAACGCTGATTCCAAATCTGGGACATGATTCTTTTTCTACCATTCTGTTGCTGCTCAGTCATTTCAGTCATGTCTGACTGTCCATGACCAAAACCCCACAAGAAGGGTTTTCTTGGCAAAGACAGTGGTTTGCCATTCCCTGCTTCAGTTCATTTTACAGATGAGAAACCTGAGGGAAACAGGATTAAGTGACTTGCCCAGGGTCACACAGCTAGTAAGTATCTGAGGCCGCATTTGAACTCAGGTCCTCCTGACTCCTGGGCCGGTGATCTATCCACTAAGCCATCTAGCTGCCCCCTTCTAGCATCAATTGTGGAAAGACCACTGTTTCTTACCTGATGTTTCTATTTTGCCCCGAAATATTTTTAGCCCCTGAAAGTTTAAAAACTCTGCAGATGCCCAAGCTCTGGACACAGGCTCACATATTTAAAGCAAGAAAAGATGTTAGAGGTCACTTAGTCCAATCCTTTCAATTTACAGATGAGGAAACTAAGATTGTGACAGAGGCAGGGTTTGAACCTGGGTCCTCTGTCTCCAAAGCTAATGTTCTTTCCACCCTACCATGATAGTTCTCCTTTACTGCATAAAGACAGACTCTTCAGGATGTTAAGGACAAGTCAAAATGTTTTTGTTGATGTTGTCATTAATTCTATGAGCTTGGAAAATAATTTTGCAATATTGCAGTATTTATTCCATGTAATTTTGTGAAATGAGGAAAGCAACTTACTTCACATTTTTTCTTTCCTTATCTTTTTCTTCAAGTCTCTTCATGTCTCGAGCTGCTTGATCCTAATGGAACAACAACAAAAACTACAGCATATAAAACACAGCAACAAGGGACCTTACAAGCAAAGAATGTAAGAGTTGGGGTTGGAAGCCCATCTAATTCAATCATTTCATTTCATAGAGTACCAAAACGTACCCAGAACACAGATAAAATTTCCTCCAAAATAAATGAGTCTTTTTGCCACTGGAAAAATTGCCCCATGGCCCTGTTACAAACTGTCAACCAAACTAACTTTTGAAAATGAGTTTATTTTTAATTGTTTTGATTTTACTACATGAAACTCAGGGAAAGAACATGCAGCTCAGCTATTCTCCCATTACAGTTTAAATATTTATAAAAGGTAACTAAGAGTAATGCTTCAATGCAGAAGACACCATCTTGAAAATAATTCTCTCAAGGAGCTATCTAACCATCCTGACCCAAAACTCTACTAAGGATTCACTGCCTATTGAGATGTGATCAGTATGACCCTTTCTTAAGGCCAAACCAAAAAGATTTAACCAAAACAAGAAGAAAAAGAAATAGCTAGTGAAAGATGGATTCAAAAAGCTATTCAAGTTTTTAAGAACCTATAATCCCCAACTTACAGAACACCTGGTTTTACATGCACCTCTTATACGTGAAAGGGTGACCTAAAGAGTGCAGTACTTCCTGACAGGACAAGTGCACTTCCCCTCCCCCTGTGGATGTGGGGGACAGGGCCTGTGACGTGAAAGAACACTGGTCTCTAGTTGGCTTTTCCAACAAGAGACAGAGAGAGACAGACAGACAGACTTTCTCTTTCTCCCATTTCAGCTTTGCTTTTTCTCCATCATCACTTCCAATCCCTGAGAGGAAAGGAAAATATCATCCCATCTGCTGCAAAAACCCTGATGCCAACCTTCTTCCTCTGTACCAGATTCTATCCTGTTTTGTTCAGCAATGGATGGTAGTGATGATAATTTTGCAAAATATATACTAACCTGTTTACTGTTTTTCTTTTGTAGTCTAACAGTGAAACTAAAAAAATTTTTTATGAGGAATATTTGTCTTTAAATCACCTCCAGTTATCTAAAAGATGAATTATAAAATAAGTACACTGAGGTCAGTTTTCTCAAATTTACATTGGCTTCAAAAAGTCACTGCCAAAAGCCCACCATACCCCAAACCAAGCCCCTTCAAACTGAAAAGGTAAATAGGTAAATAGTGGAGATAATTTACCCTAAGTGCTTTCACTTTTACCTAAGGGATATGCCATAGCAACTGTTTAGATATTTCAACCACAACACTTTTTTTTTCCTTTTGGGAGGTAACAGAGTAGAACCATGATAAAAGACTTATCTGTTAAAAGAGACAATCCAAATAGAAAGGTAATGCTTAATAATTGTTCACTGATTAATTTACTTTCCCTTTCTCCACTGCTCAGCAACTGTTGGAGACAAAAGAAATGAACAACGAAGGACATGGAAAGAGTAGAGCAGGATATATAGCAAGCTCAAACATACATCCTACCCTATCTTCCTGCAGCAGAAACAAACTCATTAATGATGGATGGAAGGAGCTTGGGAGGTGTGTCTGACACAGCCACTTTCTTACTTAAAATACCTAGAAATCAATTTACCAAAGCAAACTCAAACGTTGTATTAGCACAATTACAAAACACTCTTTAAAGAAATTATTTAAATATCTGCAGAGATAATCAATGCTTATTATTGGATCAGGCTAAAATAATGAAAGAATGACACTAAATTAGAGATTTAGTGCCACATTAATTGTCAGACAAAATCATAGCAAAATTCATTTGGAGGACAACAAATCTAGCATTTCAATGGAAAAACGAAAGGGATGATCAGGTAAGAGCAATGTTAGATCTCGAATTGTATTACAAAGCAATAATCATTAAAACTATTTGCTACTTGTTAAAAAATAGAAAATAGATCAGTGGAAGACACTGGCTAATAAGAATAAAAAACAACTGAACAGTCTATCAACAAGCAAATATTAAAAACTTACTAGGTATCAGGCACTGTGCTAAGAGCTAGAATCAGAAGCCAAAAACATGGTCTCTGCTCTCAAGAAGCTCACAGTCTGATGGAGGAGACAACATACAAACAACTATATAAAAATGAGATATATGCAGAATAGATGGAAGGTAATCTCAGAGAAAAGATACAAGCAGCTGAGTGTGGAGGAAAAGGAGAGCCTGAAAACACCTACTGTGAAAAGTGAGGTCAGAGCTGAGTCTTGAAGGAAACTAAGGAAGCCAGGTGAAGGTCAGGAGGGAGAGCATTCCAGGTATGGGGGCTATCCAATGAAAAGGCATGGAGTCAGGAGATAAAGTGTAACGTGTCATGTGAGAAGAACAGTAAGAAGGTCAGTTGAAAGACCATAAAGTAAAGTAAAAAATAAAGTACAAGACTGAAAAGTTAGGAAGAAACAAGGATATCTAATAAATCAGGTTACATATATACTACTTGGGGAAAAATTCCCTATATGTGATAAAGAATGATTAAAAATTTGGAAATGTTTGACAAAACAAACAAAAATATTTCAACCAGCCTAGTAGACCATTCATCATAATTAATTCCAAACAAACATTCAATTTAAATATAAAAGGTCATACCACTTAAGAAAGTGAAGGAAAATAGAGGCGTCTTTCACAACTATGCCTAGTGGGAAACTTCTTGAACAAAAAAGGTATCTTTTATAGAAGATAAAACAATTTTGATTATATTGACTGAAAAATTAATGCAACTAGGATAAGGGACAGCACCTTTGGAAAAATGAAAATATTTATTTCTATAATCTCTAATAAGGTTCTGAAATCGTTCTATTGGAAAACAACACAAATATATAACTAAGAGCCATTCCTTAGTAAATAAGTAGTTAAAGGATATGAATACACAGTTCTCACAAGAATTGAAAACTTATGCTCCATATAAGTAATGCTCCAACTCACTAATGTGGAAAAAAATGCAAAGCAAAATGAAGTTCTCTTATATTCAAAAACCTGTTACATATGACAAAAGATGTAAATGGTCAATTGTTTTAACTGTGGTTTAACCATGAATTACTTAGTCTAGCCATTTTGCAATTATGGTAAAAAGTTCATATCCTTTAACCTAACCCAAGTATGTTTGAGCCAGAAAGAAAAGCTCCATACAAACAAAAATATTCACAGCAGCACTTTTTTATGGTAGAAAAGAAGTTAAAACAAAGTAGATACCCATCCCACAGGGGAATGGCTAAATGTTCTGTGTTGGTCCTTCATTCTTGAAGAGGACCAAGACACCAAGATGATGAATGCCTTGCAGTTGACTTTGATCTCAGTGAGGGGGGGCTGTGCAAGGTCACCAGCCTCATTTTCTTCTGAGCCATCTGGGTCCAGTGGCCTGATATTCATCAGGATGACAGGAGATAACCCAGGATGCAATGGGAGACCCTGGCCCTTTGAGGTTTAGGTCTTATCACAATCTTACTTTGAGTAAGACACACCCATTCAATGAATAGGCTTCTTTAAATTACTCAAAGGATAGTCCCTTTAATCAAAAAACAAAAAAACTAAGAGGAGAAGACCCTCAGGGTTCCTGGATAAAAGAGAGTAATGAATTGGAAGAACTTAGAGAAATGTGGGAAGATTTATGTAAACTGATACAGTTAAGAAAGAAGAACTAAGAGACCAATAAGCAACAATAACAATGTAAATGGAAAGAATAAAGTGAATTGAATGTTGAGTAATTGTGATGACCAAACTTTGACTGGGAGATAAATTACAAAAATGTACCTCTTTCACTTAATTGTGGAGGTGAGGGATTAGAGATGTGTAATACTACATTTACTTTCAGATGCAGTGAATAGGCTGGGTTGGTTTTGCTGAAATGCTTTTTTCTTTTCTTTTTTATCTTTGTTACAAGATAGGGCTTACTGGATACAGGGAAGGAAGAAATCTGACATTCAGAAATAAATATCAAATAGAAAAAATAAGGTATCAGCAAACTAAAAATTATTTTTTTAAAGAAATAATGTGGGTCTCAACTTGGGTAACAAGCAATGGGACAGAAAAAGAAGAAAAGTGTGGGAAAGATACTGACGAAGAATTAACAGCAAATGGTGACTGATGGAAGAAGAAAAGAAAAGGAAAAAATAAAAAATGACTCCAAGTCTAGATGACATGAAGAATGTACCATTATTAAAAATGAGCAAGTGAAAAGAAACTGGTTTGATATGGTGGGGGGGTGATGCAAGGGACAATATGAAAAGTTTTAGTTTTAGATATGCTAGGTTTGAGCTAGCATTCAAATGAGAACATAATGAGTATCGAGAAATTTTATATGCAGTGCAAGAACAAAGTAAAAGCTTAGAAGAACACATTTATATTATCTTCTTAAATTTGGGTTGTACCTTAGAAGTCATCTAGTTAAACTATACATTTATAAGATGAAGAAATCAAAGCTGAAGAAAGATTAAGTGATTGATGAAAGGTCACATATCTTGTTAGCTGCAAATTAACAAACAGAACTTAAGTATTATCAACTGTTACTCTTCAGTTTTTTCAACTACACAAGACAGGAAGCACTAAGAAGTGATAGCTGAAGCTATTTTAAGTGGGCATGATCACCATGGGAAAAAATATAAAGATATCATAATCAAAGGCACAACCTTAAGGATTATCCACACTTAAAAAAGAACAGAATAAGAAACCAGTGAAGACAGAAGAGTGACCAGAGAGTTAAGAAATACTTTTAAAAATTTGTGTATTTTCCCTAAGAGTTTTTTGGTTGAGATGAAATTTATTCTATTTTATAGTTAACTATTAAAGTTACTTTGAAGGGGTTCCAATGCCCTTGTCATATATCAGCACTAAAAAAAATATATCCACGAATCTACAAGGTACCCAAGAATCTATAATTTTTTCGAGCAAGATGCTCCTATCAAGTGGCCAGTAAACACAGTAACTAAAAAAAAACAGTTTTGTTTCCAATAGCAGCATATTCTAATGACAGATATGTAAAGAGCCTTGCCTCTACTTCAGCCATGAATGCTTCCAGGGGATCATCATCACTGTCAGAGTCTGCTGACTTGGAATGGAATTGCTGGCGGGTAGGTGAATTTTCAGCAGGAATGTAAGGCAAATCGACATTGCTAGAGTCTTCTTCCTCATCTTCAAAATAACTTAAAATTAAAAGCAATTGGTAAAACAACAATAGGCAGATAACTAGTTTTAAAACTTCTTTACCTATTCCCCACCCCAGCTACCATTACATTACAATAATCTCCAAAGGAATGTCCACATATTCTTTTACAGTGGAATTTCGTTTTACTGAATATTTAAAACAAATGTTTCATCCCATTAGGTTTAAAAATGTATAATTCAGAAATTTTCATTGTAATATTCCGTAACAAGCATTTCCAAGGCCTACCTGAAGATCTAGATATTTAAAGCAATATTCAAAATGCAAAATTCCTGTACTTAAAAGAATTCAGTCACTCTCTTCTGAGTTCACTGCAACCAGATTTACTTACAAATGTATACCTGAGTAAACAGCTGACTGATCTCCACATCTGAACCTATCTGCTCAAATCCTGTGTTTTAAAATTAAATAAAAATCGCTAATATTTACACAGTGACTTACAATTTTCAAACCACTTTGGAATGAGTTTTCCAACTGCTAAAGTAATGCTCAGAATTGCTAAAGTTATTTGAGCATTGTACATATAGCACTCCATTCTTATATAGAAACCAAATATTAACCAAATAGCAAAATGAACCAAAGACAGAACTTTTGGGAAAACTTTAAAAATTCAGTCAAATTTTTTGTAAACATTAACAGAGTCAGGGGGGTAATTTTTAAAAGACAGAAGATTTACCCCCATTGTTATCCGTAGAGGAATTCTGCTGAAATACAATACAATAACAGAAAGTCTAATCCATCATCACTCATCACACTATAAATATGCTTTAGGGATAAGAATCTTTTCTCTCCAACAAATATCTCCCTCAAAAGATTTTTATAAACCTTTTACAACATTGTTTTACAACTTGAAAACTGAATTTAAGTGTCTTGAGAGTATATATATCTTTTTTAAAATACGCATTCTGTAACAAAATAGTCATATAACTCTATGGTATGTTATCAGGTTAGTATTGGCAGCAAAATTCACTTTTCTCAACATTCTTAATCATTATTTCCCGTCTATATGGTGCAATATGTTATAATGCAGAATATTTTACAGTTGTAAAAGATGATTGCCAGTCTTTTTGGAGTCACAACAACCTATCATTAATTTTTGTAATAGACAATACCTCTCTAATAATGTTAAAGTACATGATTGAAAATTGAAGTGAATTAAAATGTATTTTGACAGAGAATTTTTTTGAGGACAATACCTTTTAATACAACTGGTATTAGAATACCAAAATTGGGAATCACTGTGGCATGAGAGTGTTTCATATCTCTAGCATAAAATAATACAGGTTATGATCTATGGAAAATAGAATTCTAGGCACAGCAAAAATCATTAGTCATATGTATTGCTGGACACTGAAGGGCAAGGATTTTCTCTTCATTCAAATTATGAGTTTGGTTTCTAAAAAACAGGTGAGGTAGGTAGGAGACAAATTATATTAGTTTGTATTGGTAATGGCAATGGTTTGTGCTTGCAATATAGTTTATATGCTATTAATATGTCATGCTAGTAAAGAATGGAAAACAACTAATAATAAATGATCAGCTCTTATAGTTGTCAGAACTTATAACCCCCTATGAAAGAGGAAAAAAAGACCTAAAATTTATTTTTTCAACAAGGCAACCTAACTTTTTAAAAGGACAAAATTTCCATTGCTAAACAAAATGTTACTCTACTTCTATTTCTAATGATAAAGTTAAGAAAAAAGATGCAAGAGTACATACAACTTAGGCAAGATTACTTAGTACCAAGCAAGAAACTTACGCATTTTCTTCATCAAAATTTGCTCTCTTAGATCCAATCTTATAGAAAGAAGGGAGTTGTGGTGGAGCTGACTTCCCAAACCCTGCTGAAGAGCTGGTTGCCCCAAAGGCACTATGGGACTGTTGTGGGAGCTTCGGTTCTTCCTTTTTTCCAGCAGCAATGGCAAATCCACCAAACCCAAATCCCCTCTTAGTGCCAGGACCACCTTTGTTCCAATTCATGGTGGAGATGATTTACCTGTCAGGATCATGACATACTAAGTTACTTTTAGAGACTTATAAATTCACAATAAACATCTCTACCTTTATCCACCTTTACCTAGGTAATGCCCCCTTATCAATTCTTGAAACTGTCACATCTGTCAACAACTAAAAGCTCCTTCAGATTTATGTCAGCCTCAACCATACCATTTTCCCCCAAAATAAAGTAGGACTCTCATACATTTCAATGGAATCTGAATCTTGAGCAATTTGTATAGCTTGTTAGATCATCCCAAACAGGGCAAGAAGGTGCAGAATGTTACTTATAGTTTACTTTACAACCTTCAAATGGGACAAGTATTTTGGTTGACCTTTATTTAGGAACTTGTGCGTATAGTTTTTCTCCATTTGCCTTTAAAAAACTATCCTTATAAAACAGGGGTTGAAATGCATAATTTTAAAAATGCAATTATTAAACTGAATGCAAGTTATGTGTTCTTATTTTGTTGGTTTAAGTGAACTGTTTCTTTTGTTTCCTGCCTTTTGTGAATATTAACTCTAATTCGAAATTCTTCTCTTATCTGGGAAACTGAAGTTGCTTGTGGAGGAGGTTCAGGTAGTAAGCTATATGGCTCTTTCCTTCAATTCAAATGCCTCTCTATCCCACTGTAGTATCTCCTATCACTCGTCTAGGTAACTTCTTAAGGAGAGGTTATCTGTCTGTCCTTCCTAACTTCTCCACTTTTACAATGACATTACACATAATTTAATTTACATACATTAACGGCACAGCATAAAAGGTGAATACTTACATAATATTCCTTTAAAGTAGGTCAAAGCTATACCTGAGTCTACTTCAAGTGAAATCATTCACAATAAGAATGATTTCTAATCAATCCAAATCATTTTATTTCATTTTTGCTGTTTTTACTTAATACTTTATTTTTCCAATTAATGTACAGATAGTTTTCAACATTCACTTTTATAAGATTTTGAGTTCCAATTTTTTTTTCTCCCTCTCTTTCCTCCCCCTCCCAAAAGCAAGCAATCTGATATACACGATACATGTACAATCATACTAAACATATTTCCACATTAGTCATGTTGTGAAAGAATCAGAATGAAACGGAAAAACCACAAGAAAAAAACAAAAAAAATTGTACGCTTTGATCTTCATTCAGACTCCATAGTTCTTTCTCTGGATATGAATAGCATTTTCCATCATGAACTACTTGGATCATCGTATTGCTGAGAAAAGCTAAGTCTATCATTGGTCATCACACAATGAGAAACAATATTTGCTACAAACTTTACAAACTACTTACTACATTACCACAAACTTAAAGTTAATGGTGAGCAAGCTATCATCTCCAAATCTGCTAACTCTCAAATATGGCACTTAAAATTCCAATTTAAAAAATTTATTTTACTCACTACATTAGCCAGTCTTGGATCTGGTTACAGTTCATATATCACATCCTGCTGACCATTAAAGGCATCCATATTACTACTGCTGCCACATGCATTATCTGCCCCTCCCCTTCCCACCTCTTTCTCTAGAAAAAGTAATCAAATTAGTACAAATATTAACTGCTTTGCGGTTCTACTCACCATTCCCAAGACTTCTAAAACTAAAATATCCTTCCATAGCCACCACTCCCCTCCATGTACAGTCTCTTCCTACTGGAATATCACATCCTTGAGAGCAATTTTTTTTATCTTCAGCCCTTAGTGCCTGGCACACGGTAAAGGACTTACAAAGTACTTTTCAGTCATACTTTCAACTAAAGGAAGATATCAGTCAACAAATACTTGAACAGCTACTATGGGCTACCCATTAAACTAGGTGCTGTGGATAATAGTTTCCAAACTTTCTGGAATGCACAACTTTATCAGTCAAAAATTTGTGAACATGTATCAGAATATTATGCACGTTATAAAAAAGGGCAGCTAAGTGGCACATGGATACAACACCTGCCTTGGAATCAGAAGGACCTGATTTCAAATTCAGTCTCAAATATTTGACACTTACTAGCTATGTGACCCAGGGCAAATCACTTAACCCCAATTACTTCAAATAAACAAAATACCTACAAAAATAAATGAGATAAAAATGAAATAAATGTTTAAATATTTTATTTATGAAGCTCCCCCCCCACCAAAATTGTACTAGTTTAAATAAGACTAATGTAATTTCATGCTTTACTATTTTAGACAATCTGAGTTTAACAATTCATTGATAGTGATTTGAACGTCAAGTTCTTTAAGCTCTATTTATTTTGATATTTTGCTTCAATGGCTGTCAGAGCTGAAAAAGATACTTCATAAACATATATAGATTGAAATAGAAGTTTATAACTTGATACTCATTTTTTTTTCAATCTCATCCACCAGTTATGCAAAGATTTTTGTTGAAATTCTGATACTAAGTTTCAACATTCTCTGATGTCAATCAATTGCTCTTCCAAGTAGGTGGCAGGGTGGATAAGAACCCTGACTTGACCTCAGGCACTAAGTAGCTATTAACCTCTAAATGTCTCAGTTTCCTTAAAATGGAGAGAAAAATAACACCTCTTAGGGTTGTGATAAAATAAGATATTGGTAAAGCTTTGTAAATCTTAAACACTTATGAATGCAAGTATTATCATTACTGCAAACCAATAAAAACATGTTTCATTTTTTAACATATGCATTCAAACCTAACTGAAGCTAAATGTTCTGAGGTTGTATTTGTGTAGTCCCTGTGTCCTAGCTAGACAGGCTCCCAAGTATTTAATATACCATATTTTAATTTTAAACAGAATTTCTCTCTTCCTTTTGGATTTTATTGGTAAAAATGGAGAAATGCTGATGATTTATTCGGTCTATTTTATTTAATAACCTGCAACTTTACTGATTATTGTTTGAATTAATTTTTAGTTAACTCTCTTGGATTCTGGACTGTTTAAACCACCTCATCATCTTCAAAAAGCGACAATTTTGTTTCTTCTTTTCCTATTTCTTTCTTCTTGTCTTACTGCTATAGCTAGCATTTTTAGCACTAAATCAAGTAGTAGAGGAGACAGCAAACATTCTTGCTTTACCCAGATAATTATTATTAGAAAGGCTACTACTTAATTGTCAATTACACGTAATGCCATCTCTTGGTTTTAGATAGATGCTTACTTATATTAAAAGGAAAGGTATATTTATTTCCATGTTTTCTAACCAAAAAAAAAAAATCATCGGTTTTGTTTTTGCCCAGAGTCTCCCAGCTAGTAAGTATTTAAAGCTTAACTGAAACAAATTGTTCTCATCCACTCATTCCACCAGAAGTCTTCATATGCTTGGGGTAGACACCCCCCCAATTCACCAATGGGTTCGAGACCCCTTGGTTACCCTCAACCTAGTTTGACCCGTTTGCTGAAACAGGTGAACATCAAAGGTGAAAAGAACCCCAAAAAGGGCTCAACAGCCATCAACCAAAGGTACTGGTCTCCCTGAACACACCCTATACCCGGGCATGAAGGCAGCTGAAATAAGTGATGCGGAGCACTTAAAGCTTGATTATAGCCACCAGACACGCCAAGGTCACACCCACTGCATCCTGAGCCATCTCACTCCTCTTGACTCTGTGCTGCCACTGGACTATGATGACTCTGGAGGAGAGAGTGAGGCTGATGACATTAAGCAACTCTGCCTCACTTAAATCCAATTTACAAATGAATCAAGACATCACCCATGCCATTTTACTATTATGCCTCCAAGTCCTGTGGCAACAGGTAAGTGAGGAAGCAGCAGGTCTAGATACACTGGGAGCTGTAGCCACAACCCTGCCCACAGGTGGCCCAGGCCATAGGGTCGTTTCTCACTGGAAAACAGCAGTGGGACTCGGCAGCCCCCGGGGTGTCTGAGCAGCTTTTTAAGGATCGCACTGCTCACATCCTAGTGTGAGGAAGGGGGCTAGAAAAGGTGCCCTAAAAAATGTCTGCTTACCTAACCTTGCCCTGATTACCGCGGCAGGCAGGGAGTCCCACTCTGAGGTGGAAACACAAAAAAAAAATGTACAAAATATACAAAAACATCTGCAAAGATGATTCCACTCACCATCAGCACATGGAACATGCACACACTTATGGACAACACAAAATCCAGTAGACCTGATAGATGAACTGCTCTTGTTGCAAACAGGTATCGCATCCAAATAGCAGCCCTGAGTGAAACAAGGTTGGCAAATGAAAGTCAACTTACTGAAGCTGGAGCTGGATACATATTTTTCTGGAGTGGCTGCAGTGAAGAGAAGTGCCATGAAGCTGGCGTGGGTTTTGCAATCAAAACTAATCTAGTCAGCAAGCTGGTATGCCTGCCAAAAGGAATGAATGACAGGCTCATGACAATGTGACATTATCACTCACAGGAAACACCATGCCACCATTATCAGTGCCTATGCTCCCACCACGCATCCCACCCTGATGAAATCAAAGAAAAATTTTATGAAGACCTAGAGACCCTTATCATCAATATGCCAAAAGAGGACAAGCTTATCATCCTGGGTGACTTTAATGCTAGGGTAGGCTCAGACTACCAGACTTGGCAAGAAGTCCTAAGGAGAATGGAGCTGAAAACAGCAACAGCAATGGTCATTTACTGCTGAAGACTTGTGTGCATTGCATGACTTTCTCATCACCAACACTGTTTTCCATTTACCTAAACACAAGGAAACTTCATGAATACACCCTTGAAGCAAAAACTGGCACCTAATAGACTATGTGATTTTAAGAAGAGAGAGACAAGATGTGAGAGTGACAAAGGCAATGCGTGGTGCAGAGTGCTGGACTGATCATAGACTTATCCTTTCAAAGCTAAATATTCACATTCATCAAAAGCGCTGCCCCCAAGGCAAAAAGACTACCAGAAGAATTAATGTCAACAAATCAGAACTCTTCTCTGAGCATGAACAGTTTGTTGTTAACTTGGAGGGAAAGTCGAGCCAACACACAGTTGACAACAGTGGAGCAGAAAAGGAGTGGGCAGCTTTCAGAGATTTGGTATACAGCCCTGCATTTGCTCATTTGGGTCAAAACACTCGCAAACACCAAGACTGGTTTGATGAAAATGATGGGGAAATTCAAAATTGATAAATGAAAAACAAGAACTCTACAGGATATACCAGCAGGACAGTTAATCCACCTCTAAGAAGGCAGCATTTAATTCCATCAAAAGCAAAGTACAAGCAAAGCTTAGAGAGATGCAGGATTCCTGACTCAGTAGGAAGGCAGATGAAATTCAGTTTTATGCTGATAGTAACAATCCAAAGAACTTTTATGATTCCCTAAAAGTTATTTATGGACCAAAAACTTAACGAGGCATCCTAACTACTCAGTGCTGATGGAGCCACATTGACTAGTGATAAGGACATGATCCTAGAGAGATGGACTGAACACTTCCACAGTGTTCTCAACAGACCATCATCAATCCATACTGAGGCCATTGACCTTTTACCTCAGTTTGAAGTCAAGCCCTCCCTAGCTGAACTTCCAAATGAAAAAGAGGTTTTGATGGCCATAAGGCTCCTTTCATGTGGCCAAGCACCAGGTGCTAATTCTATTCCAGCTGAGATTTACAAGGTAGGGGGACCACTGTTCATACAAAAGCTGACTGATATTTTCCAGGTTATATGGCAAGAGGAGGTTATCCCCCAGGAGTTCAAGGATGCCTCTACTGTCCATCTCTATAAAGGTAAAGTGAATAGATTGTCCTGCAGCAATCACAGGGAGTTCTCTCTCTTAGTCACTGCTGGCAAAATTTCTTGCTAAAATCCTCCTTAATAGGCTAATCCTTCACCTGGAAGATGGGCATATACCTGAGAGCCAGTGTGGCTTCAGAAAGGGCCAAGGAACAAGTCAATATGGTGTTTGCTGCCTGACAACTGCAGGAGAAATGCCTGGAGCAGAACAAAGGTCTGTACACAACGTTTGTAGGTCTGACCAAGGCTTTTGATACTGTTAGTCGTGAGGGCTTATGGAAATTCATGTCAAAATTTGGTTGCCCAGAGAAGTTCATCAGTATTGTACATCAATTTCATGATGATATGTTTGCCTGGTTTCTGGATAGCGGACAATACTCTTGTGCTTTCCCAGTTACCAATGGAGTGAAACAGGGCTGTGTGCTTGCTCCCATGCTTTTCAGCATGATGTTTTTAGCCAGGTTATCAAATGCTTTCAACGAGGATGAACACGGCATCAAGGTGTACTGCTGGTAAGTTCTTCAATTTGAAAAGGCTACAAGTCAATACTAAAGTGGAGGGAGTGTTGGTGCATGATTTTCTGTTTGCAGATGATTGTGCACTCACTGCAGCCTCTGAAGCTGAGATGCAACAAAGTATGGATCAATTCTCTGCTGCCTGTGCTAATTTTGGCCTAATCATTAACATCAAGAAAACACAGGTGCTTCATCAGTCACCACCACACCATTCATACGTGGAACCATTGGTTACAACAAATGGAGAAGTTTTGAATGCTGTGGATAAGTTCACTTACCTTGGTAGTGTACTTTCTAGGGATATACATACTGACAATGAGGACACGCACTGTCAGAGCTAGCTCAGTGTTTGGGAGGCTCCAAAGAAAAGTTGGGGAGAGAAGAGTAGTATTTGACTACCAAAGTGAAGGTCTACAGAGACATTGTGCTGACCTCATTGTTGCATGCCTGTGAAACATGGACAGTCTATCAGTGCCATGCCAGGAAACTGAAATCACTTCCATTTGAAATATCTTAGGAAGATTCTGAGGATCACCTGGCAGGATAAGGTATCAGGCACTGAAGTTCTTGCTCAAGCTGAACTGCCAAACATTCAAATTATGCTTCAGAGAGAGCATTCAAATTGTGCTTCAGAGAGTGCAACTCCGATGGGCTGGTCATGTTGTTCAAATGCAAAATGTACACTTGCGAAAAAGACTATTTTATGGAGAACTCACAAGGGGCAGGCAATCACATGGTGGTCAGAAGAAGTGATACAAGGACACTCTCAAAAATTTTGTATTGGACTGTGCAACATGGGAGACACTGGCACAGGACTGCTCAGCATGGCATACCCACATTAGAAGGAGTACTGTGCTCTATGTGCAAAGCAGACTTGAGATACCACAAAGTAAAGACAGGATGCACAAATTTGGAGTATCCACCCCAAATATTCACATGGACTATCTGTGTCCAATCTGTGATAGGGCACTGAGCTTATGTTGGTCTGACCAGTCACAGTCCGACACACTGAAACTTCCCTTTATCATGGTGATACATAAATATATAGAGATATAACATATAAATTTTACTTAGTCACCTAGGGACTGCTTTGGTTGCAGGCCCCAAAATTTGGTATGTTGTTTCACTGTTGTCTCAGTGAATTTTTCTTAAATGAAATTATCTCTATTTTCTTTTTTGTTGTGTTTTGGAGGAAGGAAGGCAAGGCAATTGGGGTTAAGTAACTTGCCCCAGGGTCACACAGCTACTGTGTCAAGTGTCTGCAGCTGCATTTGAACTCAGGCCCTCCTAACTCCAGTGCTGGTACTCTATTCACTACACCACCTAGCTATCCCTTATCTCTATTTTCTTAAGCACAGATGTTTTTATTCTTTTTTTCCAGTTCCAAGTTCTCTCCCTCTTTTTCCACTTCTCCCCTACTTGATGAAAATTCAAGAAAAACCTACTACAAATATATAAAGTCATGCAAAACAAATTTCTATAATAGATATGATTTCCATCCCCATCCCACCCACACACACACACACACACACACAGGCAAGAAAAAGAGGGGAAAAATTGCTTCAATTTCCACTTTCCACACATCATTTCTCTCTCTGGATGGGGATAGCATGTTTCATCATGAGTACTTTGGAAATGCAGTGGGTCAATATGTTAATCAGAGTTACTAAGTCTTTCAAATTTGATTATTTTTACATTACTGTCACTGTACAGATGGTTTCCTGGTTCTGCTCACTCTACTGTGCATCAGCTCATAAAAGTCTTCCCATGTTTTTCTAAAATCAAACACGTCATCATTTCTTACAGTACAGTAGTATTCCATCACAAACATATACCACAACTTGTTCTGCTGTTCCCCAATTGATAGGCATCCCCTCAGCTTCCAATTCTTTGTCACCACAAAAAGAGCCACTACAGATATTTGTGTACATTATGGATCCTTTTCCTCTTTCTTTGATCTTCTTGGAGTATAGCCCCTAGTAACAATATTGCTGGTTCAAAGGGTATCAACACTTTAATGGGCTTTTGGAGATAGTTCCAAATTGCTTTCCAGAATGGCTGGACTAGTTCGTTTATAGCTCCACCAACAGTAAAGACTGGAATTAGTATGCCTGTTTTCCCACATCCCCTCCAGTATGTCATTTTCCTTGATCTTTTATCTCCATGGTTTGATGTTTGACACATCATTTCGGACTAAATTAGTCTTCAATTAATTTTAATCTTTTCTTGAGTAGTCATTTATTGAACATAATTTTTATTACATTGTGCATCTAGCTTTATACCTATGATCTTGGCTAAATTTAATTAGAATCTGCCCTCATTTTCACTAAGCACACATAACCAGCAATACTTTGTGACACACTGAGAATGAAGGAATGAGTGAGGTTGCCACTCTCAACAACTTTTATTTTGTGAACTCCAACCTTTCTCTCAAGATGCTTCATGTGTAATCCATGATGTGACTGTATTCACATAGGGACTGAGAGGCACCAGTGACAATCCATATATTAAATGAGTAAGGCTTAATTTCTTTTTGTTTTAGATAAAGTATATAAACAGAAGTTCTAACATTTATTTTCAGCACTCTAATGGATGGTTTTTTACATGTACCACTTTGGAGACTACTGCTGTAGGGTACAGAGTGGTGAAAAAAGACTGTCCCTGAACATACATCCATTCTAGTAGGTTAGGAATATGCAAATAAGTGTAAGTCAAATTTATGGTAAATAAAAAAAAAGAGAGAAACAAACAAATGCTAAAGCCTTAACACTGCATTTGAGATAGACCTTTAAAGGATCGAGAAGATTTTTATCCAATTCATGTAACTCTACAGTCATATGAAATATATCAATCACCTCCAACTAAAATTTAGTTCTGAATTTCACTGTATGTGTGTTGTCATATTAATTTTCTTGGACCGTGAAAAGACTGGTTAAAAAACTCTTAACAAATGCTGACACCTAGAAGAATTCACACTAGTCTATAACAAACCCTTAAATGTCATTGAAAATGCCTATGATATTACAAAAAACTTAAAGATAGGGCATTATCAGACAGAGACAAAGGGAGAAATTTTAATCATGATCGTTAATTTAATCAAATAGTACTTATTTGTTCTCAATGAAGTTTTTATTTATGGAATGGAAGTGATACTTCCTAGGGTAGGAGGACAAAAGTTCTTGCAGGGTTTATCAAAATGAAAAGGATTAGAGGAAACCCACTGACAGGGCTCATCACATCAGTAACAATCACCCAGACTAGGTGGCCTAGTGGAAAAAGCACTGGATCTGGAATCTGTTGTATCTTAGTTCAAAAACAGATTAAGTTACCTACTAGCCTATATGAAAGTTAAGACACATGGGACAGTCACTTAATGTGTCTTTCTTCATTTCCTCATCTACAAAATGAGAAAAATAATAGCACCTGCCTCCCAGGGTTGTTAAAAGGATCAATTAAGATCATATTTGTTAAAAGGCTTTGTGAACCTTAAAATGCTAGATTGCTATCATCATCATCATCAAATTATAGAGGCTTCTGTCAGTGAACTGAATGCCAATGACAAAATCATACATCTGAAATAATATTTTATCCAAGTACATATAAAACATTTCTAACCTCTTCTTCCACCAACTGTAACCACTTTCACTAAAGCAGGCGAAAATGGCCAGCTGTTCACCTCTAAATTGGAAAGTAAAAACATTGAGTAGGTGTGTCTCGAGGTGGAAAGCATTAGTATTACTATCTCATTCTTTTTGTCTAAATTCACTTCAACTACCACCCCTACTTACTCTTCCTATTTATGTCTATCACATTTTTGAAGATGTCAGACCTCAGCTCCTCAAGTAAGCCTCCTATTACTTATTCTAAATAAATACTCCTATTAACTTATCCTAAATGTACATTTATATACACATAAAGCACTTACTACCTTCTAGATAAGAAAGCAATATAAAAGGAAATGGTATTTATCGAGACTATAAATGTCCTCATTTGCTTCACACATCTGATAGGATTTGCCTGGGAAGCTAATTCACCAGCTGCACAAAAAAACACCAGTCATTAATTCAATCATGCTCTGTTTCTTGTATTGCTCTTGCCAAATGAAAGTATTTACCCAGCGAGATCACCCAGACTTGTTTGCTTTAAAATATCTCAGAAAACTTTTGCAATCAATCACAAACCAAACAAGGACTGAAATGAAAACAACTCAGAATTACAGAATTCTGGAGCTAGAGAGGTCTTTTAAGATCTTCCCTTCCAGCCCCTTCATACAAAAGATAAGACAATTGAGACCAAAAGTGAATGTTATACAGTTGGTGGCAAAGCCAGGAAAAGACTTCCAGAAGTCAACAGATGGCAGTCAGGAGAACACAAAGCTCCCAGAGGGCAGGGACTAAATTTTTTTTATATTTGTATCCCCAGTATCTAACACAGTGCCTAGTATACAGAAAGCACTTAATAAATGCTTGTTGAATTACAGACCAATGCAGAAAGAGCACTTAAATATTTACTTGGGGCTCATTTTCTGCTTGCTTTAGGAATCCCAAAAAGCACAGAACTGTTTCATTTATCAGTATTATAATAAATATTAATGAAAAATTTCAGGCTATATATCAGATTGTGTGCTGGGAAGGCGAGAGAGGGACAAAAAAATTTGGAAGTCAAAATCTTGTAAAAGTGAATGTTGAAAATTATCGTTACTGGGAAAATATTAAATGGAAAAAAAAGAAAAATTGCAGATTAAAGAAAAAAATTAGTGTGATGGAGTTTTAAAAAAAAAAATAACCTGTAAAGTTGCTATTTAAAAGAACTAGTGACAGGCAGGAAAAATAGCTAGCCTATTGTTTAACCTGACATCTTTTTCCTCTATATGGCTCAATAGGAGCAGCTAAAGAGCCAAGAAAGTCAGCAGGTATTCAAAGGAAGGGTGAGGCATATATAATTGCTAAAATGAATAAAATGTAATATCAAGGCCAAGAAAATACAGTGCAATACAAATATTGCCATTCACTTTGAAATTTCTAGACAAGACCAGTAGGAAGTTATGAGTGGGTTGAACAGCACAGCCCTTCCAGAGACCTAAACAGAGCAGCAGTTTAGAATAGTGGGTTGAACAGCACAGCCCTTCCAGAGACCTAAACAGAGCAGCAGTTTAGAATAGTCTTTTTGTTTTCAAATTTTAATTCTGATACTGGCTGTCAATGTGGCACTGAACAAGTACCTGCTGCTTTATACCTCCTTAATCTACAAAAGGAGACTCTCCTTACCCCATCCTCCTTGCCTCCAAAAGCTGGCTTATTTAATAGCATTCATTAGTTAATACTCCCTTGTAGGCTATTGACAAGTTAATCAAATTATTACTCTACTTATCCATTTCCTGCTTCCAGCCCTGAAGGTCATCCCCATATCCATGAAAACTATCATACTATTCTTCAAAATCTCATTAAAATTTACTTGAAACTTGTCTGGATAAAACTAAGCTTAATTCAAAATGTATCCATAATCCTTTTCCCTTATACTGTGATTTACCTCACTACGCTTTAAAATTTTTTATTCTGAATTTAATGAACACTCAATAAAACGGGCATTTCCATTTAGGAGAATAGAAAAAAGGGAAGTGTACATGAAGCTATGGATGTTGTGTATAACTTACTGTTTTAAAACACATACACACATATGTAAAACAAATTCAATACGTAACTTTCAAAATCGTCCTGCTTGTCTCTACTACCTGGACATATTTATATATCTTTTTGTATTTTTAGTCAACTCTCAAGCATTCACGCTAAAAGAGATATATTTAATACAGATAATAAACAATAAATAATCTAAAAATAACTGCTAACTCTGAAAAGAGTCATTGGTTTAAAAAACTAGGTTTAACTTCTTAAGAATGCTTAGTTTACACTTACATTAAAATTAATTTGCCTTCTCTTAAGCCCCATTGGTTGGCTAGTGAGAGAAAAAACAAATGGAAGGGAAACTATTGGGCAGCTGTCCTGGATAATCAAAACTTTTGTACTATTTATAGAATTGCTCAAAGTTCCTTCCTACTGGTCAGCCTTCTCTTACATTCTCCTACATCTAAGTCTTTGTCCAAGTTGTACCAAATGCCAGCAACATTCTCCTTACCTGGCTGGTCACCTAACATCAAATAGGTCTAGAAATCTTACTTCCTCCTCCTGAAAGCCTTCCCAGACAGACAAGAGAAGAGAGGTAAAAATAACCCCTTAGCTTCATGATAAGCATGGAACTCAAATGGCTTCCTATACCACCAAAATATACCTACCTACCACAGAGCATAATCAGAAATTCAGAATCAAGATTCTGTTTGCACTTCCATCGGGGAAGGCATTGTTAGTTCAAGAAAAATATCTTAATGTCGCTTCTAGGTGTGTACCATGAAAATGATGACAGACTCTGAATCCCTGTTACAAAACTGAAAATGTATTTTGAACACACTTGTAGAAATTTAATGACTAACCAAAGAAGAATATATCTTACTTTAAAAAAAAATAGCTCTGACAAAAACAAGTATAAATAAGATTCTGAAAGTTCCCTGTAAAGAGCAGGCTAGTTTGAGTTTGAGTACATTACCTTTCAATCAACAAATATCCTCTTCTTTGTGCCCAGTTCTGTGGAAGACTAAGGTAAACTAGGAGAGCTACAAGAGTATAGTTGCAGAGACCAGACTTAAACATAAGAAACAACCAGAGGGCAAAACAAGAAAAACAATACAAGGAACAATTCGAAATCTGAGTGGTACTAAACTCCACAGAAATAAAAAGGGATTGATTAGTTTGCATTGAGGTAATCAGAGAAGACCTTAAATGGGCAGGGAAAAGGTCTGAAAGGCAGACAGTATGAAGTGTGGAGAGGACTGCAAGCAGGAGACTGTAAGAAAGTGCAAAGGAGGGCAGGCAAACCTAGGTAGGTGTAAAAGAGAGAAAAGGGTGGGAGGCAGGGAGAGACAGGGAGAGAGAGAGGAAAGAAAATGGGGAGATTAGAGTTTATACCGGAATATAGGGAGAAATAGAGCATAGAGTGAAAACTGCTCTCATTTATCTTTGCCTCTCCTTTCTGATAGCAGTGTTTTGTACACAGCAAGCACTTAAACATATTTAGTGAATCAACTTTCTTTATATAAGTGCTTTCACTATTGTCTCAAGTGAACTAATTATGAATGTTTTAAGTCCCACAATACTTATGCCACTTTAACTTACTAAATTATTTTCATAACATCACCTAAAAACATGATGAACATCTTGCACTCAATTAGCTTTCTTTAGTTCTCAGCAAAGAAATCACTCTGAAACATTTACACGAAACAAGAAGTTAGCATAGATACAGTGCTTTAAGGTTTCAAAACACTTTGCAAATATTACCACAATGTTATCTTCACAATAACCTTGAGAAAGAGATACTATGCAGATGAGAAAACTGAGGCAGACAGAAGTTGAGTAACTTTCCCAGGGTCACACAGCAAGTAGATGATTGAGGTTAGGGCTACCTGATTCCAGGAGCAATACTCCACCCACTGCACTACCTAGGTGCCATTAGATGACCAGTCAACAGTCACTTCAATACCGTTCAATATTGTTTTTAGTACAAACTTATTCCTTCTTCCTCTCTATTAGTATCGAAGCTCAACTAGAAAGGAAGGTCACTGACCTTTACAAAAGGCTCCCTGCGGGGCTATTTAACGCAGCAAATCACATATTAATACTGAGTATGTCTTACTGTATTTTTATATATTTCATTAAATATTTCTCAACTTTAACCTGGTTTGGCCGAGTTAGTGTTTGTGTTTAACACCTCTGGTGTAGACTCGACAGAGTTGCCTACACGAATAAATACGTTCAGGGGGCAGCAAAATTCAGTTACAAAGAGGTTTACTCCTCCCACAATCTGTACCGTACTCAGGGTCAAACGCTGATGCTGTACTGAATACCAGCGTTATATCGCAATTTCCCCGTAAATTACTGGTCGTCAATCCTCTCTCCGAACTGAATACAACGCAGCCGTGTTACAACTCGGCAGGAATTTTTTAGTTTTTTTTTTTAAATGGGGATGAAAATACTCCTTGTCACACACGCCACCAACAGCGGCAGCCAAGAGTGTCCGGGCTCCACGGAACCTCGATCTCTCACCTGAGGCTCGGGGGCGGGCAGGTTCCCGACCCACCGCAGGACCCGGCCGCTGCCAGGGAAGGCGGGTCCCCGGCGCCCACCCCTCTCCCCTAGTCGACGGCGCGGCTCCACTAAAGTCGGCCGTCCCACCTCTCCAGAAGCCGCGATCGCGGGGCGAGCGCCAGGGGCGGGACCCTCGCTCGGCCCGCCCCCTCCCCCACGCCCCGGCTCCCGGGCTCGGCCCGCGCCCTCGGGCCACCCCGCCAACGGGGCCCTCAGGATTCTCTCAGCCTTCACCTCGGTCGAGATGGCTCGGCCCGACCCTTTGTTACGGCAGGCCGAGGTCCCTAGGCCTACACTAGGCCACACGGCGGTCTCCCGGTGCCCTAGGAGTTGCCGGCCCAGCAGCCCGGACCCCTCCCGCCCCGCTAGCCCGAAGTGGCCTACCGAGCCACCGCAGCCACAGACGAATCCCGCAGCTCCGGATTACGTGCGCTCGGTCTCCGTTCCCCAGTCCCGGTGGGTGCTAGCCGTTCTCCGCCTTCAGTCACAGCAGCCGCTTAGCCGGTTGCTGGGAGGGGGAGGGGGAGGGCAGTACGTAATGTGACATGCGCAATGAAGGGGACGCCGGGAGAGGGGCGGAGCCTAAGGCCCCACTTGCCCTGCGGAGGAGAGAAGAAAAGCTGAAGAGGGGGGTGCGTGCTCCTTTTCTACTTCGCTGCTCGTTGCCCGGATGAGGACTGGAGCTGTTCGAGTGTGCCTCTGCACACTTGGGGAAGGAGGATGGGGGTCTGGGAGGAATAAGGGGCAATCTCAGTCAAGGGATTTCGTAATATGCCCTAATAGGAGTAGGGCGATCCAGGTCCGGAGAAAGAACCAAGTTATTCCTAGTCCAGTCAAAACATCAAAAGAAAAACAGCCTTCCACCCCATGTTAACGCGGAGGCACGTGGTGGTCGTATTTCCCTTTCCCAGCCCGCTCGTGCGTGCGCACGGCCACGTGGTCCCATTAAACTTGAAGTAGGTGCTTCTGCACTGCACGAGCGTAGAGCGGAAGGACATTGTTAACCTTCGCCCCCACCTCTCGGACCCGGGGCGGGGCCGTAACCCCACAACCTCACGCAACAAGCGCGCAGGCGCACAATTGTGCAACGTACGCAAAAGGAGAGCGCCGCGGCGACTGCGTGCGTGCGTGTGTGCGTGACTGTGCGAGACCCGGCCGGCAGGCGGTGACGGGACGCCGGGCCCTGCCTCCGCGCGTTACCTCCGGGGGGGCTCCGGCCGACACGGTGCTGGTTCCCGGGTCTGCGGAGGAGCCGGCGGGAGAGGTCACCGGGGCGAGGCCGCACCTGCCCTCCTTTAGCTTCCAGCGCAGGTAGGGAGGGGAGGGAGCGGGCGGCGCCTGACGGTTGGGCGCACGGACCTGGCGGAGGGACGGGAGTGGGCAGCTCGGGGCCTAGGCTGGCGGTCTGGGCTCCCCCCTCCCCTTTCCTGCACCTCCTTTCTCTCCTCTCCATCTTCCGTTGGGAGCCCCTGGTCTCCTACAGGCATCCCCTCCCGCCCCCGTCTCCTTCCCCAGTGTCAGCGGTCTTCGGCCCGCCCTTCTCCGTAGAGGGGGCGCTGAGCCAGTGCTCCCTGAAGTCCCGTGAGGACAAAGTCAGCCAAAGGCTCTGACGGCTCCTGGGTGGGTCGTCGGAGGTTGGGAAAGCGCGTACCGCAGGAAGGAACCCGGGGAGAGGCGGCGAGGCACGGCGGAGAGGGCCCTGCCTCTGGGGGAGCGCACACCCGGGTTCCAATCCCAGTTTTGGACGCTGCCTGTGTGTGACCTTGGGCTGGTTTCTGCCTTCACTTATCCTCATCTGTAAAAAGAGGATGTTAGACTAGATGACATCGGAGATACCTTCCAGCCCTAGGATCAAGACCAGTGCCGCTGTTTGACATACGAAGAAACTGAGACCCCCTGGGGTTAAAGGAGCAACCGCTCTTACCTAGCAGGGGTAATTTAGCTTCGGTAGTACTTGGAGGAATGTTCTAGAAAGTCTCCCAAGGTCACTCTGAGCCTGAGATTTCTGAATCGGGGCACGGGAATTAAAAGCTCATGCTGTTTTCTTCCTCTGCTCATTGCTTCTAAGTACTGACTTAATACCCTGGAGAAGAAGCTGTTTGAGCTTAGCGAGATAATCCAAACTTGTTGATGCACTTGACCTACTTCTTTCCCTGTCTTTTGTCCTCTTTTTCCTACCCTGATGACAGTCTCTTGTGTGTCTTGCTTGCGGGGATGTAGTGGTTATTGCTCGCGAGCTGAGGTGACAGGTGCTGCTAAGATGTTGTGTGGGAACTAAATACCCAAATGTCATGGCTAATTTTAACCCAAAGAATTTTGAGAGAATTTTGCTGACATCCTGTGTCTTATATTCTTTTTTTTTTTAATTAGACAGTACTAGAGAAAATGTTCAACAAGAAATGTTCAAAGCCAGTTCCCAGGGTATGTGATAGCAGTGACTTCAAAGTGTTTCTTTGGAGCACATACTTAAAAAAGATTGACCTCTGTCTAGGATGATAAAGGCTAGGTCTGACTGAGCTGTTATGAGTAGAATGAGTGCAAACAAATTCAACAAATCACAGAATAGGAGAACTAAGCAAATACTTCTTCCAGTTTAAAGGGAGTTTGGGAACAAATAAAGAGAAGCTTTTAAAAAACTAATAGCCTAAAGTATAAAGAATTAGATAAATTTATGTACCCGCACTGGTGCACTATCTTGGTAACAGGTTCATGTCAAATATAGTTACATTTACCAATAAAATATTCCTTGGTTTCATTGTAAGAAATCATTTATGTTCATGTGTATCTTTTTTCTGAATCTGAGTTTGGTTAAGTTCAAATGAAGTGATACTATTCCCATGGGAATATATATCACTGGACTCTGGAGGAAGGCAGTGTAACTTCACTGAGCCTCAATTTCTTCATCTGTAAAGAAGGTGTAAGGAGAGGAATCCTTGGAAGTTGGCAGCCACAAGTTTCCTAGGGGCAGCTCTCCCTTTGCCATGCCAAACAGTATAAATAAAAAGCTGCATAATGTGGGAAACTCAATAATGACAAGAAAATAGATTAAAGCCACCACCATAATAAGTTCTCAAAAAAAAACCCAACACAGTTGAAGACCAGTTTACCACCTCATCAGTCCAAGTGCCCTTACAGCTCACGTCAGGCAGTCAACAAGCATTTATTGAATACTGGGGATGAAAAACAGGCAAAAACCAGCCCCTTATGTCAACCAGTCTAATAGGGTAGATATTGTAGGGGATGAGAGGGTTGTACAAACAATGTATGGAAATTATAAATTGTAGATGATTGACAGAGTGAAAACATTAAATGGAGAATTAGGAAAGATGACTTCTAGAAGCTGGGATTTTGAGATTTGCTCAACAGTGAAAGCATTAAATGGGGAATTAGAAGAGATTTCTAGAAGCTAGGATTTTGAGACTTGAAGGAAACTAGGGAAGTTAGGAAACAGATGAGGCAGGAGATCAGTCCAGGCATGAGGGGACAGCCAGTGAAAATACCTGGATTCTGAAGATGGAATGTCTTCTGTGAAGAATAATAAAAAGGCCAGTGTCACTGGATCACAGAGTCTGTGGGGGGAGGGAGTAAAATATAATAAAGACTAGAAAAATATGAAGGCTCTGAGTGGCAAGCAGTGTTTTTATATTTGGTATTAGAGGTGACAGGGAACCACTTGAGTTGGGCGGGGGCAGCGGTTGGAGGGGAAGATTGGAAGGTTGGGTGACACAGCCAGATATTTTATTTGGCAGGATTTTTATTTAGGAAGAATTTGATAGCTGAGTGGAGGATGGACTATGATGGGGAGAGACTTCAGGCAGGGAAACCAGTCAGCCTGCTATTGCAGTAATGGAGAGGTGAAGTGATGAGACCAGAGTGGTGACTATCAGGAGAGAAAGAGGCATATAGATATTTCGGAGATAGAATCAATAGGATTTTGCAACTGATTAGATGGGGAAAGTGGAGGACAGTGAATGAAAGTAAGGAGTCCAGGATGATGCTGAGGTTGTGAACCTGAAGATGGTGGGAGGATTGACTAATAGGAAAATTAGAAACAGGGAAGGCCTTGGAGAAAGATAGTGAATTCAGTTTTGGACATGTGTTAAAGATGTTTGTGGGACATCCAGTTCAAGATACCAGGTGGTTGGAGATGGGAGATTGGCATGTGCCCTCCTTGGCTATAGTCTTCATTTCTGCTGTATCTTTAGACGCCTGGCCATTGAGGGGTCTGGTTGCCTAGAGGTATTCCTGCTCTGAGGGTAGATGAAAACTTTGTCATTCCAGGCATGCCTCCCTCACTTCCCAGTTTCCTTTGTCCTGGCCCAGGTTGACCCCACAAACACATAGATGCAGTCATTTTAGACAGTTTCTCAGGCAGATTTCCACTACCAGTGTTACCTGAAGTCCTTGAATAAGATGAACTCCAAGGACAGAAAAGAAGGAAAATTTAGAATGGCTATTAAGAAGTGTGGAGTTTGAGAGGAGCATATTGAGGAGGCATATCCCTAATTAAAATTAACATAGCATAATAGGAAAAAGGCAGTCACTTATTTCATGTGTCCAGGGCTTGCTTGACAAGGGCATGAATGTGGGATGGAAGAATGTTTTGTTGTTTTGTTTTCTTAAAAAAAAATAACCCACGAAACTTCACATTTGGTGACAGTGTGGAGGCAAAGTCAAAAAGACAGTAAACTTAAGAATCTAAGGAATAAAATGTATAATGGGAAAAACCAGAAGGAAAGTTTGTGGCAGAAGTGAATTAATATTTCAGGATTGAAAAACCTCAAGTCAGTATTTATAGGCCATCACATGATAGACAAGAATTCTCAGAAGAGAAGAGGACATAGACACTAAAGACTTTCAATTTCTACTTTTCCCTTTGGACTGATAGGGAAAATAAAGGCGAACATTGTGGGAAATATTGAAGAGAAAGTTAGGTATAGTTAACAAAACGGGAACAGTCTGGCAGAAGCATGAAGTGACTCCACAAAGGCAGAAAAAGGGTCTTACAAGAAAACTAGCTGGGTGGGTCTGAAATCTGTTTCTCCCAATATAGAGTCATGGGTTTGAGACATAAATGCCACTAGGGGGAATGAAGTAGATACTGATGCCTCTGTTGAGTGCTGGCAATACATTGTAGAGAGGACCAGGAAGATATTTATATATCTAGTTATTGAAAGAAAACAATTATTACCCTGAATGTGAATGGATTAAATTCCCCAATAAAAAAAAAATCATGGAAAACTGGATAAGAAAACAAAGCCCAGTAATTTATTTTCATGCCAAAAAACTCACATTCAAACCATGGGAAGACATACAGAGTAAAAATGAAATTATAGAATCTTATGTTTTAGGTAACTCTAAAGAACAAGAATTGGCAACAATAAATGATAACATCAAGAGAGACAAACGGAAGCTATGTTATGCTTTAAAATGCCATAACCATAAAAAAAAATACCACATATATGTAATAAATGGCATAGTGGCTGGGTTTTTTTTTTTTTAAAAGAAAAGCTGTATGGATTGCAAAAGGATATTGAGGAGTACATTAATACTTTTTTTCACATAGCGCTTCCAGCGGTTGTTATTTTCCCTTATCGTTTTTGCCAACTTGATGGATATAAGGTAAGACATTAGATTTGTTTTATTTTGTCACTATCATAACAGTATTTGTAAAAGACCATTAAGAAACTATCCTCAGGAAAATATAAAGCTGAATGAACTGATAAATAAGCTGCTTTTAACTGATCTGACAATTTCTGAATGGAAATATTAAAAAGACACATTTTCTGGCATCCCATGATAACTTTGTATCAGTTGATAGTGTCCTGGGATCTGAGGGAATCATAAATGTTGAAAGGAAAGTTTATAATATAAAATAATAGTAAAGGATAAAAGAAATATAAGCGAGAGATGCAAACCCAAATGAAGATTAAGAAATGCTATCTTAAAGACTGAATCAGAGAACCAATCATGGAAACAATACTTGGGTTAAAAATGGTGATAACAGTATACCCAAACTTACAGACACAACTGAAACATTCATTTAGAAAAATATGTATCTCTGAAAATTTAAGAAAATAGAAAAAAGAAACATTAATGAAGTAGCAAAAAGTAAACTAAGCATGTAACTAGAAAGAGAAGCCTAAAAATAAATTAGCAATCCCAAAACAAGTACAAAAGAAGGGCTGAAAATTAGACAAATCAAGAAACTTGAAAATATTATCAAACTGATAAACACAACAGAGCTATTTTTAAGAGGTCTGTCATAATTGATAAACCATTAGTTAACTTGTTTAAGAAAAAGAGACAGAAAAATAATCAAAATAGATAATGAAGTGAATTCCCAACAGAGGAAATTTTAAAAAATTATTAGAAATAACTTCCTACAGTTGGGCTTCAGCAGATCTGAGAATTCAAAGAAAACTGGATAATATCAGCAAAAATGTAAAGTACCTGAATGGACAGAATAAGAAATGGAGGTTTTCCCTCAAAAGCATTTGTATTGGATCGATCATCATCTAACTCTTTGTTTCATCTTTGCCTGAAGTCTATCTGTTACCTCTTCATCAAAGAGAGGGAAACATTCAATATTAGTCTAATTGAGTTGTGACTGTTAATTGCATTCATCAGAGTATTTCAGTCTTTCAAGGATATTTTGCTTTGTGGTATTGTAGTCATTGTTTAAATAATTCTCATTCTGCTCACTTCACTCTTCTATCAGTTCATAAAAGTCCATCCATTTCTCAGAATCTGTCCCTTTAATACTCCATTGTTTTCATATACCACAATTTGTTCAGCCATTTTGCAGTAGATGGGCACCCACTTTGTTTCTTTAAATGCAACAGAAGTATCAATAAAAATGTTTTTGTAAGTAGGACTCCACTCCTTTTAAAAAAAATCTTTGGAGAATATGCTTAGAATATGCTCTGGGTTACACTTTGAGTATGGTTCTAAATTACTTTCCATAATGGATGATAATTTCACAATTCTACCAACAGTACACAAATAAACCTGTCTTCACAGAGCAGATCTTAACAATTGTTATTTACCTTTCTTTCTCATCTCTACCATTTTGATGGGTGTAAAGTAGGACATCAGAGTTGTTTTAATAGTGCATTTTTCTTACCGATTTGTAACATTTTTAAAAATAGCTTTTTTTTCTTTGTAACACTTTTTCTTTTGAGAACTATCTGTTTATCTTCTTTGTCCTTTTGCCCTTTGGGGAAATAGTTTATTATATATTTGTATTAACTTCCAATATATCTTGTTTATCAGAGAAATTTGTCACAAAGATGTTTTGTCCAAATTGATTGTTTTCCTTCTAATTGTTAACTGCTATTTTATGTTATAAATAACAATGTTATTTTTGCAAAACTTCAATTTTATGTAATCAAAATTGTTCATTCCATCTACTGTGAAAACTTATTTGGTTAAGATCTCTTTACCTTTTGATTGTTGCTGAAAGATATCTCCATTCCCCTCCAGCTTTTGTGACATATGCCGGTCATGTATTCATTTAGACTATGTGGCATATGGTATGAGATCTTGATTCATACCTGCTTTCTAATCAACTATTTTCCATTCTTCCCAATATTTTTCTCAAATAGTTGAGTTCTTACACCCCTAAAATTGACATCATTTGAGTTTTATTGACCACTGTTCTGTTTTCAGTGGCATCTGAATTTTGTATACCTAATCTGCTCCATTCATTAACTTTTTTATTGTTTTACCCATACAAAATAGTTTTGTGGATTTCTGCTTTGTATTATGACCTAAGATTTGGTATTGCTAGGACCCCTTTCTCCCACTTTTTTTATTACTTTGAAATACTTAAACTTTTGTTCCTCCAAATGAATTCCCTTTTAATTTTGTTTAGTTACATAAAATAAATCTTAGATACTTTGTTTTGGTGTTGAATCTGTAAGTAATTTAGGTAGTGCTATCATTTAAATTATATGAGCAATTCATTTCTCTCCAATTATTGTCTCCCTTTATTTCTGCAGATTGTTTTATAGTTGTAGTTACAGTTCTGTGTCTTCATAGTGTGTATTTTATCCATCTCTAGTTATTTTGAATGGAATTTCTTTCTCTTTTTTGCTGGACTTTGTTGATTATACATTAGAAAGGCACAATTCTATACTTTATTGAATTTATTATTTGAATAAATTTTTAGTTGGAACTCAAGGACTTTGTAGATTATTATATCATCTGCAAAATGTAATAACTTTGTTTCTTAGTTGCCTGGATTTGCTGATCTTATTCCATTTCTTGTTTTTTTGCTATCACCAGAATTTCTAGTACTGTGTCAGATAATAATGGTGATAATCAGTATCAGTGCTTTACCGTGCTTGATCTTATTGAAAACTCATCTCTTGTTCATTATTTTTAATATTAGCTCTTGGTTTTGGATAGGTACTCGTTATTATATATGGAAAGATCCAGTCATTCCTATGCCTTTTAATATTTTAAACCAAAAACTTGTATTTTGTAAAAACTTTTTCTGTACCTATTGATATAATTGTGATTTTTGTTTTCGTTAATTAGTAGTTTATTATAGTTATAGTTTTGCTAATATTGAAACAACCCTGCATTCCTAGTATAAGTCCATCCTGTTGATAGTGTACTTAATTCTTGCAATTGTTACTGTTAGCCTCTTTGTTAGTATTTTATTAAGTATTTTTATATGCCTAGTCATTTGCAATAGTGGTCCATCATTTTCATTCTCTGACTTATGTCTCCGTATTTATGTGTCAGAGCCATATTTATCCTTTTTTAATAGTATTTTTTTCCAATTACTTGTAAAGATAGTTTTCACCATTTTTTTTTTATAAAATTTTGAGGTCCAAATATTTTCTCCCTCCATCTCATATCCTGCTCCCCAAGACAGCAAGAAATCTAACATAGGTTATACGAATGTGTGACCTTTTGTTCTTCCAGATGAATTTTGTTATTATTTTTTTCTGGCTCTATGAAATGAAGTTAATTATTTCAAGTAGTTTTTTAGTTGATTCTCTAGGATTTTCTAAGTATTTCATCATATCATCTGCAAAGAGTGATAGTTTTATTTTCCTCATTGCCTATATTCTAATTCCTTCCATTTCTTTTTCTTCTATTATGGCTAAAGCAAACATTTCTTTTTTTCTTCAAGGCATTCTAGGTTAAGTAACTGGCCCAGGGTCACACAGCTAGTAAAAAGCAAGTGTCTGAGTCTGGATTTGAACTCAGGTCCTCCTGACTCCAGGGCCAGTGCTGTATCCACTGTGCCATCTAGCAGCCCCTAAAACTAACATTTCTAGTACAATATTGAATAATAGTGATGATAATGGCCATCCTTGTTTCACCCCTGATCTTATTAAGAAAGGCTTCTAGCTTATCCCCATTACAAATAATGCTTGCTGATGGTTTTAGATTGATAACTGCGTATCATTTTAAGAAAAGCTACATTTATTTCTATGCCCTGCGGTGTTTTTAATAGGAATGGGTGCTGTATTTATTTTGTCATAAGCTTTTTCTACATCCATTGAGATAATACGATTTCTGTTGGTTTTGTGATTTGATCAATTTTGCTAAAGAGTTTCCCTGATATTGAGCCAGCCCTGCATTCCTGGTATATATCCCACCTGATCAAAGTGCATTTTCTGGGTGATAAATTGCTGTAATCTCTGTGGTAATGTTTTATTTAAAAATTTTGCATCAATATTCCTTAGGGAAATTGGTCTGTAGCTTTCTTTCTCTGTTTTGGGTCTTCCTGATTTGTGTCTTAAAAGGAATTTGATAGGGCCCCTTTGCCTGTTTTTCCAAATAGTTTATCTAGTTTTGAAATTAATTGTTCTTTAAATGTTTGGTAGGTTTCACTTGTAAATCCATCTAGCCCTGGAGATTTTTTTCTTTCGGAGTTCATTGATGATTTATTCAATTTCTTTTTCTAAAATAAGGTAAATTTAAAAATAAATAAAATAGGGTAAATTAAGTATTTTATTTCCTCTTAATCTAGACAATTCATATTTTTGTAAATACTCATTGATTTCACTTAGATTGTCAGATTTTTTGGCATATATTTGGGCAGAATAGCTCCTAATTGTGGCTTTAATATCCTCTTCATTGGTGATGAATTCACCCTTTTTATTTTTGATGCTGATCATTTGGTTTTCTTTTTAAATCAAATTAACCAAAGATTTGTGTGTTTTATTGGTTTTTCATAAAACTACCTCTTAATTTTATTTATTAATTTAATGTTTTTCTTTCAATTAATCTCTCCTTTCATTTTATAACTTTTAATTTGGTGTTTAATTGGGGATTTTTTTAATTTTTTTCTTTTTCTAGCTTTTTAAATTGCATTCACAATTCATTGATCTGGTTTTTCTCTTTTTTATTCATGTTTGCATTTAGAGATATACATTTCCCCTAAGTACTGCTTTGGCATAAATTTTGGTATATTCTCTCATTATTGTCATTCTCTTTGGTGAAATTGTTTCTGTGATTTGTTGTTTGACCTACTCATCTTTTCAGGATTAGATTCTTTAGTTTCCAATTAACTTTTAATCTCTCTTTCCATGACCCTTTATTATATGTAATTTCTATTGCATCATAACCTGAAAAGGATGCACTTAATATTTTTGCCTTTCTGCCTTTGAATATGAGATTTTTATGTCCTGATACATGGTCAGTATTTGTGTAGGTGTCAGGTGTATTCCTTTCGATTCCCATGCAGTTTTCTCCAGAGAGTTACCATAACTAACTTTTCTAATATTCTATTCACCTCCTTAACTTCTTTCTTGTTTATTTTGTGGTTAGATTTATCTGGTTCTGAGAGGGGGAGAGGGAGGTCCCCCAATAGTGTAATTTTGATATTTCTTTCTGTAAACTCATTTAACTGTTCATTCCTCTTTTGACCAGGAACCTTGAGGGTCTTCCCTTCCCAGTTTGATTTTTTTTTTTTTTTTTTTTTAAATTTAAGGGCCCATGCCTTGAATAACTACTTAATGAGGTCTATTCACTAAATGGGCCTTATCTCACTCAAAGTGAGAACCTAAAAAGACCTTAGCCTTAAACTGCCAAGGTCTGTCTCCCATTGCATCCTGTACCATCTCCAGTAGTCCTGATGAATATCTGGCCACTGGACCCAGGAAAGTGAGGCTGATGATCTTACACATTTCTCCCTCCCTCAAATCAAAGTCAACTGCAAGTCATGTCATCGTCTCCGTGATGTCATGGTCCTCTTCAAAAAACTAGCATGAGAATTTAGATGTTAGGCCATTTGGTGCATGTATGTTTAGTACTGATATTACTTCATTGTTTATGGTGCCTTTTAGCAAGATGTAGTGTCCTTCCTTGCCTCCTTTAATTAGATCTGTTTTTACTTTTGCTTTGTCTGAGATCAGGATTGCTCCCCCTGCTTTTTTTACTTTAGCTGAGTCATAATGTATTCTGCTCCAGGTTTTACCTTTATTCTGTGTGTGTCTCTCTGCTTCAACTGTGTTGCTTTTAAACAATATATTGGAGAGTTCTGGTTTTTAATCCACCCTGCTATCCACTTCCATTGTATGAGAGAGCTTGTCCCATTCCCATTCACAGCTTCAGTTACTGTTTATTTCCCTCCATCCTATTTTTTCCTGTTTATACTTTTCTCACACTTTCCTTTCACCCTGTTCCTTCTCGCCAGTGTTTTGCTTCTGACCACCATCTCCCTCAATCTGCCTTCCCTTCTATATAGCACACCCTTTTCTCCCCTTTCTTTTCTCCTTCCAGTTCTCCTTTCTTATAGGGTAAGATAGATTTCTTTGCCAAACTGAATGTGTATGTTATTCCCTCTTTGAGCCAAATTCAATGAGAGTAAGATTCAAGCAATGCTTATCCTCTCCCTTCTTTCTCTACTGTAATAGGTCTTTAATGCCTCTTCCTGTGATATAATTTACCCCATTCTGCATCCCTCTTCCTTTTCTCCCAGTATAAACCTTTTTCCCTCCTTAATAAATTTTTTTTGTCATCACATCAAAGCTAATTTGCACCTTCACCATCTAAGTATATACTCCTTCTAACTGCCTTAATAGAGATGCAGTTCTTAAGGCTTAAAAGTTTCGTCTTCCCAGGGAGGGATCTAAACAGTTTAACCTTATTGAATAACATGTATTTTTATTTCCTGTGTACCTTTTATATTTCTCTTGAGTTTTGTATTTAAAGGTGAATTTTTTTGTTTGGTTCTGGTCTTTTCATCAGGAATGTTTGAAAGTTTCCTATTTCATTGAATATCCATGTTTTCCACTGAAAGATTATGCTCAGTTTTGCTGGATAATTGATTCTTGCTTGAAATTCAAACTCCTTTGCCTTCCAGAATATCGTATTTCATGCCCTCTAATCCTTTAATGTAGAAGCTGCTAAGTCCTGTGTAATCCTGACTATGGCTCCTTGATATTGCAGTTTGTTTCTGGCTACTTACAGTATTTTCTCCTTGCCCTGATAGTTATGGAATGTGACTACAATATTGCTTGGAGTTTTTATTTTGGGAATCTCTTTCAGGAGGTGAATGGTGAATTCTTCCAATAACTATTTTACTCTTTGGTTCTAGGATATCAGGGCAGTTTTCTTTTATAATTTCTTGAAAGATGCTGTCCAGCCTCTTTTTTTGATCATGGCCTTCAGGTAGTCTAATAATTCTTAAATTTTTCTCTCCTGAATCTATTTTCCAGGTCAGTTTTGTTTTTCCAATGACATATTTTCCATTTTCTTCTATTTTTTTGATTTTGTTTGACTGGTTCTTGATGTCTCATAGAGTCATTAGCTTCTACTTGCCTAATTCTGATTTTTAAGGAATTATTTTCTTCAGTTAGCTTTTATATCTCTTTTTCCATTTGACGATTTCTACCTTTATTTTTTTTGTTTTGTTTTTCAAATAGAATTTAGTTTAATAAAATAATATGGCAAATAATGCATTACCTCAGAAACATGTCCTTTTAGATACATTTTCCAGGAAATGGTCTAATAGAGTAAACTCTTTGAAACAATATCCCAAAAAATGCACAAGTAGTTTTTTGTTTTTTTTGGTTTTTAACCATTAAAAAGGATTGATAGTACATGTTTGGAGTGTATTCCTTTCGGTCAAATATCTTTAACAATAAATTCCAATGACAGAATTTCATTCTTAAATAAGCAGCTGCTAATGTACCTAAATGTTATTATTCTGATAAAAGCAGTTAAGGCTTAAGCTTTTCGTTCTGTGTCCCTCCTCTGACTCCAAATGGAAGAGAAAACAATCGCTTGCCAATCTACTTTGAATACAAGTCCCACATCTATACGGCTTGTGCCTCTAGAGGTCAGTCCTAAGGCTTAGATTTGAGCTTTTTTAGAATACTAGCAGGTTCCTTGTCCAGAAGAGGATTTTTTACTCTTTTGTTTATTGTTTTACTTTGAAAGAAGGATGGGGAAAAAGAGGGTATTGTGTCATTTCCAAGTCTTGCTGATATGTGGCCCCATGACAGCCTTCCCAACTGTTGCTGTATCAGCAATCTGAAGGACCCTGTGAATCCGTCAGGACCCTCTTCTCCCAGGGGTCCTGCAACAATCAACCCTGAAAAGGCTACATAATATTTCTATATTAGTGGTGGCCACCTACAAATCCCATTAGTCCTGCACCCTGACAAAAGCCATAATCCAATATCGTAAGCACAGCATGTACCCCCAGAGCCTTTAAAACAAAGTACTGGTTTCACTCAGTCGTTTCTGATAGAGTCAGGATATTGGACAATCTTTGGCCACTTGTTTCCCAGGATTTGCTGGTGCTTCCGTGAGCCAAAAGAGAACCAATAGTTGATGAGGGTCAGGAGGACCACGTAACACACGTTGACTATCCCAGACATGGCCAGTGACACGAAACCCAAGCCACACAGCACACAGAAAAGAGTGAGGCCACCTACAGAAATAATGAGTCCTTCTACTAATATAACCCCAACACAGGTAGCCAGAGACATCAGGACCACAAGCATAAGGAAGAATCCAACAGGAATGGCAGATACAATAATGAACATCAGCAAGGTTAAGGCAACAAAGGGTTGTTTATCTAGGTATTGACCAACTGAAGAGTTCCTTAAAGCAATCACCTTGGAGTTACTCTGGATGAAACTGATCAATGAAGCTAACTTCTGCAGCTCCTGCAAATCTCTGGATGTAGTGGAAGTCTCCATTTTCACCATGCTTCTTTCCTACCTGCTGAAGCTTCTTCAGTGCAGTGGCAAACAAAATAACCCAACTTTGTATTTCTCATGTCACTGTTTACTTCTTGCTGATCTGGATTCCTTCTGTAGCTCCAGCTATCTGAGACCCCACTGCCCATCCATGTTGACCAGCCCATTTCTTCCTTTAATTAGAGTTATTTTCTTCATTAGATTTTTTTTTCCATTTGACCAGTTCTATTTTTAAGAAGTTATTTTCTTCAGTCAGTTTTTGTGCTTTCTTTTCCAACCTGTTGACTTTTTTCATAATTCTCTTGCAAAACTCTCATTTCTTTTCCCACTCTCTCACTTGATTTTCAAAATCCTTTTTGAGCTATTCTAAGAGGACTTTTTGGGCTTGAAACCAGTTCATATTCCCTTTTGAGGCTTTACATATAGGCATTTTGACATCATTGTCCTCTTCTGAGTTGGTGTTTGGATCTTCCTTGTCACCATTGTAGCTTTCTATGACAAGGCTCTTTTCTGTTTTTTGCTCATTTTTAAAAAAGTTGTGCTCCTGGGGTATGGGGGGCCAAACTTCTTGTAGTGGAGGCCAGGGGCCTGTCTTAAACTGGCTTTGCGTCTTGGAGCCTCTGGGGCTGGAGGCTTGCCCACTGGGCTAAGATGACCCGACCTAATTTTGCCTCTTGTGCCCTAGGTTCTGGGGTTAGCAGTTTGCCTGATGCACTGGGGCTGGAGTTCTCATAGCTGGCCTGCTGTACCATTGGCCTGCTAAGCCAGTACCTAGGGGCTTCAGGTGCTGATCTGTGCTGTGGGCTAAGAGCCTGTCACTACCTTGTCAAGATACCTCCTGCACTAGCCTCTGCTCCTCTTTTACCCAAGTGAGACAGACCTTTTCTTGAGGTCCTTCTAAGTTATCTTGGGCTGGAAAATTGTTTCGCTTTGTCTTTTTGTGGATTGTTTCACTCCAGAATTCTTTTAGAAGTTTGATTTAATGCTGTTTCCAAGGGAAACTGGGGAGAACTAAAGCAACTTCTTGGCCTATCATTTTGACTCCATATTTTGTCTTAAAGAAGGAATTTAATAGGATGTTCTTTCCCTATTTTTGCAAACAGTTTATAAAATGAAGTTAATAGTTCTTTGAATATTTTATAGAATTCATTTATAAATCTGTTTCTTGGGTTTTTTTTTTTTTTAATTCTTTTCTGACTTGTTCAATTACATATCTGAGATTGGGTTATTTAAATTGATCCTTTTCTTATTTTTAAATAATCTTAGTGTTTCTGTAAAGGCCATTCCATTTAAGTTATATAATTAGTAAACTAGTTTCTAATAATATTATTTTATTTACTATTCTTATGAATTATTTCATTTTTCATGTTGTCAGTTTATCTTCTGTCCCTCCTTCACCTACTCTTGAACACATTAACTAATGTTTTGTGTATTTTTAAATTAAATGGAAAGCATTGCATATGAGTTTACTACAGCACTGTACTGAGCTCCATATAAAAAAAAGTAACCAAGAAAGTCCTTTTCTTTGAGGAGGTTAGATTCTAATGGGTCAGTGCAAAGCATATAGGGGAGTAATGTCTGGTAGTGATTTGTTGGCTACACTCCAAGCTATATTAGTGGTATGGGCTTGGTGTGGTCTGAAAATTCCCAGGAAGTAGTGTGGTCGGTCTGAATGCAGGCTATTTATAGTGACTACTTGCTAGGTGGAATCCCAAGAATCCAGGAAAAGCCTGCAACGCTGAGTTGGAGGGAGGATGGCAGCATGAAGATGGTCTGGAAATAGCATTCATCCATTCAATATTTTTTTCACTTTTATCTCTTTGGTCTTTAGAATTTCTCTTTTTATCTTTAGTTGAGGTTTTTTCATGTGTTGCTTCTCAAGGTTTGTTAGTTGCATGCCCAATTAATTGATCTTATCTTTCTCTGTTTTAATGATGAAAGTGTTAAATACATGTCCCCTTAAGTCCTGCTTTGTCTTTGAGACTAGATTCAAATCTAGCCTGACACATTTACTAGCCGTGTTTCCCTGAACAAATCAGTTGACCTCTGCTGCCTCAGTTTCCTTATTGGTAAAATGGGGGCAATGATGGCACCTACCCCCAGCATTGTTTTGAGGACAAAATGAGATAACATCTGTAAAGCATTTAGCAAATCATCAAATACTAGCTGTTATTAGCTATCATTATAAGATGTATTTAGTATTCTGTTTTTCTGCATTTGTGGAGTTTTTATATCCTAGCATAGGAGTCAGTAAACTATGGGCCAAGTCTGACCCTGTGTCTTTTTTTTTTTTTGTACAGCCCACAAGCTAATGATGGTTTTAACATTTTAAAATAAAATTTTATTATACTTGAAATTTTTTAAGTCATTCTTAGCTTTTTAAACATACAAAAAGAGGGGTAGACTGAATTTGGTCCTTAGGCCATAGTGGTCAATTTTTTGTAAGAGTATCATGTAGAACTGAGAGATCTATTTATATTCTTGTTCAGTCATCACAAAATGTGTGTATCTTTTAAAAAGTCTTATTATGATCCTTTGTTGTTTATCTTTTTTGTTAGATTTGTTAATTAGGGCACATTGAGGCCCCTAGCTAATATAATTTTACTGTCCTTTTCTCTGTAATTTGAGTAGCTTTTCCTTTAAGTAACTATTTTAAAGAAATTCTAATTTTCCTATGGTGGGGAGGAGAGAATCAGTATTTATATACTACTATGTGTTAGGGGGGGCAGCTGGGTGATACAGTGGATAGGATACCAGGCCTAGAGTCAAGAAGACTTATCCTCCTGAGTTTAAATCTAACCTTAGACACTTAATTATCTGTATGACTTTGGGTAAATCACTTAACCCTGTTTGCCTCAGTTTCCTCATCTATAAGATGAACTGGAAAAGGAAATGGCAAACCATTCCAGTCTCTCTGCTAAGAAAATGCCAAATGAGGTCATAGACAATCAGACACAACTGAAAATGACTGAAGCATAACAGACTTGTGCCAGGTACTATGCTGAGTGCTTTTTAGAAATATTATCCCACGTGATCTTTACAGAAATCCTACAAGGTAGATTCTGTTATTATCCTCATTTTACAGCTAAGGAAACTGAGGCAGAAATTAACTGAATTGCCCAGGGACACATAGCTGGTAAGTGTCCAAAGTTAGATTTGAACTCAGATATTCTTGACTCATGATCCAGTGCTCTCTTCATTAAGCCACCTAACTGCCTCTATAAGTTTTTAATTTTTCTTTTAAAGTATTTTTTAATTCTTGTTTTATCTGAGATCAGTTCATTTCTCTGCTTTTATTTGAATTCTCCTGCATCATAATAAATTCTCCTCCAGTCTTTCATTTTACTCTCTCTGAAATAAACATATTACTGGATTCTGTTTTCTAATCCACTGTTACCCTCTTCCATTTAATGAGTGAGTTTATCACATTTATATTCACTATAAAGATTACTAATACTGAGCTTCCTTCTAGCATAATTTCTTATGTTTACCTTCTACATTTTCTTTAATAAATATTGGTGGGAGAAAAAATTATACTCTTTTATTAGCTCAGATTTGTACCAGGAATGCAAAATGAGTTTAGGAGATATTGGATATGAAACACTTTGCAAACTTTAAAGCATTTTGTAAATATTATTATTATTAAAGTCATAGACTTAAATTTAGTTTGGCTGGTTAATTAATGTAGAGAATGACATATTCATTGGTGTCCTTAACCCAGTTGCTGTCTTACAGATAGGAATAGTTGGTCATAAGGCAAGAAGATGGAAAAAAAATTAACTGTCCTACTAATTATGAATAAACTGTTATTTGCTTATATGAAAGACATCAAATTCACGTCAGTGAGCATTTAAAGCACCTATTGGATGCCTACTGTGTGATAGAAAAGAAATTGAAGATATGGTATTTGCACTGGAAAATTTAAAATCTAGCTCTGTGCCCCAGGTAAACTTTCAAGTAATTTTCTAGTTTTTTGTCTGCTGGTGTTAGTTTAATATGCTGCTAGTCAAATCTTACTAGCTGTAATTTACCTTGAGTTTAGCAAACAGTAGCATGAATGGTGTTGAATGAGTTGATTGAGAGGCCAGAGATCTATGCTTATGAGGTATCTAGTTGTTAATCTCTAAATTCCATATACTATATGTATATTATAGGAATGAAAATCAGTGCATATAAATGTTTGTTGGATTGGAATATAAGGGAACAATGCAAGAAATATTTCAAAAATATAAATGACAGAACTTATTGAATTATGTAAATAGTGAAGAAGAGAAATGAATCTGAGATTTTGAGCTTTGGAAAACCTTGGAAATTTTGGGAAAACAATACAAAAAAGCATTAAGCACCTACTGTTTGCTAAGCACTTTGCTATTCCCGGGGATATACAAAGACAGCCTTTGCCCACATGGAGCTTAGTGAATCATTAATATAGATAGCTGTTTAATATACAATATTTAATGTATTTTAGAGAGTTATAAAATAAAGTGTACTCTTAGGGCAAAGGTTATTTTCTACAGGGGCTAACATAAAAGACTTCATGAAGGAGGTTGCATTTGAGTTTATCTTTAAGAATGTTAGGAGTTCAGTAGATGATGGGAAAGAGAAGCATTTCAGACATGAAACAGCAAAAGAGTAGAGAAGAAATTTTGGAATCAGAACATGGTCCATTTTGGCTAGAGCATAGAGTTCATGAAAGAGAATTGTATTGGTCAAGTTTGGAAAGGCAATGTAGTACCACAATTGTGGAAGGATTTGAATGCCAGGCAGAAATTAAAACTTTTCTCATTGGGTGGTAGGAAGCCACTGAAGGAAGGCTGAGCACTGTAGGTTGCAACCCCATGGCGGGGTGCTGATTTTAGTGATAGGGCTGATAGGGGCCTGGAGTAGAAAAAGTTTAAGAAGTCCTGTTTTTTCTAGGTGAGTAGTAATAAGAGCCTTACCAAGGGAGAGCAAATGGTGACAAATATGAAGGGTGTTGCAGAGGTAGCACCTGTAAGACTCATTGACTCTTCTCTCTCCCTCATCTTTCATATCCACAGATTTGCCACAAGTAGAAATAGTGAACATTCAAAATAATGAAATAAGGAAGAGCAAGTTTAGATATCTTTTTAGACATAGAAGCAAAGAAGCTTAGAGTTGGAAAGGGTGTTAGAAGCCATCTCATCCAAAAATGTCTTCTACAGTGCTCTTAACAAATAATCATCAAACTTTTGCTTAAAAATCTTCAATGAGAGGGCAGCCACTACTTCCCAAAACAACCCATCCCACTTTTTGTGACAGTCCTAATCATTAGTATGATTTTGTTTATGTTGAACTGAAATTTCTCTCTGTTTTCCATCTAGTGCTTATAATTTTGCCTTCAGAAGTCACAGTGAACAAATATAATTCTGTTCCATATGATAGCCCTTTAGATATCTGAAGACAACTATTATGTCCCTTCTAAGTCTTAAAGCTAAGTGTGTCTATTTCTCATTTAGCGTGCTCTCAAGGCCCTTCACCATTTTGATCACTTTGTTTGAATGTTATAACAAAACAGTAGCTTACTAAAACAAATAAAATCCAGAATGGAACGCAATACTCCAAAATGATCTGATGAATGCAGAATATAGTAGAACTATCAACTCTCTTATATATTATTCCTCTCTTATTGGAACCAAAGGTTAAATTGTATTTTTAAACTTTGTTTTATACACTTGATTAGTTTAGTTCATAACATACTAAAAATGTTAGATATTTTTTGAACTATTTACGAAGTCATGCCTCCCTCATTTTGTATTTACAGAATTGATTTTTAACATAAGTAGAAGACTTAAAATGTAATAAAGTGCAATTAAATTAAATTTATTCTCATTTTCTAACCTCTCAAGATCATGATCTTTGCAAGATCCTAACCCTCTCATCCAGCAGGTTTGATATCCCTTTGTGTCATCTGCATGCTTAATAAACATACTAGTTATGTCTTTATCTAAAGCATTGATAAAAATGTCTGTCACAAGACCAAGGACAGATTCTTAAGGCATTCCACTAAAGACTTCCCTACAAATTTATACCAACACACTTACCCTAGGGTCTGATTAGAAGGATTGAAAATTCTTCTAACTACTCTCAGTTCAAGTAGACTCTATCTTATCAGTGAGAATATCATGTGTCTTGTTATCATCATGGTGAGATACCCAGGTTTGGAGATGTCCTATAGACATTTGGAGTCATGGAATCTAGTGCTCAGGTGCTCAGAATAACAGGATCATACATTAAGAGAGGAAGGGACTTTAGTAGTCATCTAATCCAACTCCATTATTTTACAAATGCAGAAACAGGTCCAGAGAGAATAGTGGATTACCCAAGGTCCAGGTCTCTCACTCCAGTGTTGAAAGGGAGACCTGGGCAGATTTGGGAGTCACCTTCACAGAGGTAGTAGCTGAAGCAAATGGTATTGAATGAGATTTCTAAGGGAGAAGCTATAGAGAAAATAGAAGCGGATCCAGAAGAGTCCCTTAAGGAACTTGTACATTGTTAGAATAAGGAAGCAAAGGGGAGAATATGGTGTATCTAAAGTCAAGAAAAGAGAGACTCCAGTAGGAAGGAGAGATTTAACAGTATCAGAACTAGAGGGAAGTCATTGTGGCTAAGGACTAAGAACTTAATACATTGGATTTGGCAAATAGGAGGTCATTGGTGATGTCTGGAAGAGCAATTTCAGTAGTACTGGAAGCAGGGGCCAATTGGCAAGGGATCTAACTGATATACCACAAATTGGCAGCAAATAAATTAGCTTGATTTTTGTAATTATAATAATATTCAGTAACAGTTCTCTAAGAGAGAGTGGAGAAAACAAAGGTTACAAAGGAATAAGGTGTCACAGGAGAGAAATAATGAAGTCAGGATGGAGGAGAAGAAGGATTTTAAGGTAGGTTATAAAACATTAGGGTAGTATGTCATGTAATTCAGGGTAAGCCTGGAAGTAAATGAAGCTGGAGTGAGGAAAGTAAATCAGGTTATGAGACAAGAGACTAAAGGTCAAGGTGATGCTTATTTCGAATGGGTGTGCTGAAATCTGAAGTCAGTGAGGAAACAAAGGTTCAAGCCTCCAAGCACATCAATTTGTTAAGCAATGAACGCCAATTGCTTTCTTGTATTTTTTAGATAAAATTTAATATAGCAATTATAATATTCATTCCCTCAACTCAGTGGATTGTCTTTCACACTGGAGACAATTGACATAAGGCAGCTGCTAAATAGCTTCTGATGCAGCCTGCATTCTATACAGTCTTTTAAAAAATAAATGAAGCTCTGTAGGGAAGGTACCATCACTCAATCATCAGCAAAATGCAGATGGCAGTGGCGGCTGCTCTTCCTCCTGATTCGCAGTTGTTCATTCTCTTTAAGGAATCCATCAGTCAAGCTTAGCTGCATTCAGAGCCACCAGGGTACTGAACCTGACTTGACCATTCAACATATAAGAATCACTCTCGAGGCTTAGTGCTGAATCTTATACTGACTTTTAAAGAAAATAAAGAAAAGAACTTGAAAGTGAAACGCCCATACCCACTGAAACACTTTAGACCACAGCTAGGAAACCTCTTTGTGGCTAAGTTTCACGGCTTGCTTCTGAGATTATTGAACGGATCCCTTCTACCAGCACTGAACCAAGTATAGAAGTTAAAGTAATCTTGATGTCTAATCATCTCTTGTAACAAATTGCTTACAATTAATAAATTTTGAAAGTGAATCTATATTAACATTACAAAGCCATTTTAACATTTGTTCAGATTTCGAATAAGTAAAACTGAGTTATTTTGTCCAGGAGAGATAGCAATTGGTCCAGCCAATAGAAGTTCTCCAACACTATTGGAATTTTTTGGGAGGAGAGGATTCTGACCTGTGATTTCATCCAGTATAAAAAAGTTCTTATCAGTTTGGGTCAGCAACTCAACTGCAGCTTAGTCTTAGAGGGGGCAGTTCAGGGTCACAAGGCTGGTATGTGTATGTGTCAAAGGCAAGACTTAAATTTGTCTTCTTGGCTGCAAGGTCAACCCTGTTTCTCTAGTTGCCTAGAACATATGTTTTGTTCATCTGGATTGTGTTTGATTTGTTTCACATAGGTGCAATTTCAGAACAACATATTGATGCATTCTATTTGATGGCATAGATTACAAATTATGTGTATTAATTAAGTGTCCAATAACAAACCAGAAAAAAAAATTTAACTCAGGACTGTCCCACTTAAGCACTTTGAAGAATATTTGAAATTGATCACAGGAGTAAGTTAGCTGGTAATATAATACAGATAAGCTACTATTTGAGGTTTGTCCTAAACCAGATGTATTTCCCTTACCTCCTGTTTTTACTAATCTTCATTAAATTTAATTTGTTACTGACTACAAGCCATTTTTATGTCCTTTTTTGTAATACATTTTGAGTAGGTCTACTTTCTTTTGCCATTTACCTTTCTCTTATGTTTACTGTCTTTGAAAACTTACAATGAAAATTAACTTTGTTCTGCTAAGTATAAAGCAAGTTTTACATAAATAAATCCACTGTTTTTAGATGGTTCTGAGAAAAATTGAGAGTTTATGAAAAGCAGAAGGTTGTCAACAAGTTCTGTTACTTGGAATATCATAAGAACAAATCTGTTCTTGAATATTGGTCATTTCTGTTCTTGGTGGTCCTTTTATATCGGCATGGTGAATTATTAGAATAGCATGTTTCATTTAAAATGCCACCACTAATCAGAATCTATTCTTATTTATCAAACCTGACATTAATAGAGAAATTGCCAGTTATTCTAACCCTTCTTCAGTTATGGCCCACAGTAGCTGCCCTGTAGAGTAAAATCTCTACATCAAAATCTTGAACAATGAAAAAAAGATAAATAATACAAACAAAAGAACTCAAAGTTCCCACCTCGAACCTCTAGGAATGTGCCATTAGTGCTTGAAGAGCAGTTTGGCAGTATCCTGCATGCCTAGTAATGAATCAGATTATAACTTTAATGAATAACAAGAAAAATTTAAGTTTGGACTATTGAAATAATTGTCCTTTTCTTCATTAATTTATTTGTCTTCAGTTTTCAACAGTTACTTCCATAAATCTTAAATTTTCTCCCCTTCCCTTTCCTTCCCTCCCCAAGACATCATGCCAACTTACATGGCTTCTACACATCATTCTTACTTAACACATTTTCACGTTAGTCATCTTGCATAGAAGAATTACAATTAATGGAGGAAACCATGAAAAAAACTAAAACAAAACATAACACAAGAGAAAATATTCTGCTTCATTCCATAGTTCTTTCTCTGGGAACGGATGGCATTTTGCCTCAAGAGTCTTTTGGGAATGTTTTAGGTCCTTGCATTGCCGTGAAAAGCTAAGCCTATCAGAAACAGCCTTCTCACACTGTGGCTGTTACTGTGTACAATGTTCTCTTGCTTCTGCGCATTTCATTCAGCATCAGTTCATAAAAGTCCTTCCAGGCATCTCTGAAGTTCTCCTGTTCTTTACAGAACAGAATAGATTGTTAAGACTCACTCTAAATAAAAGTCTAAGTATTCTCTCTAAAACCTAAAATGCTAAAAGAGAGTGCTCAAATGGAGAGGCCTCGTGCCCACTCCAGGGGATAAGCTGATTTGTGTATGTTGGGGAGGGGAGAGAATTGTATATGTGAAGGGAGTGTTGTGGGAGTGGGGCACACTAAATCTTTGCATCTGGCCAAAAGTTCCTCTTCCTGGGGAAGGACTCCTTGTTTTGACACTTTGAATGTGCTTAGGAGGAGAATATCGAGACTGAACTAGGAAGAACAAAAAATTTGAAGGCTGGGAAGATAAATTAGCAAGTCTTCGAGCAAAAGCACAGGTCTTACGAGGATGCTACTGCTTGAGGTCTGAGATTGTAAAGAAAACCAACCTTATTTACCGTCAATTATCTTCAGCAGTATTAGGCAGCAAAATGAAATTTCTAAGTGGCTCATAGGAATTTATATTATTGTCTTAAAGTACCTTTCCACTCACTTTTTTTTTTAAACCAGAAAGCTACTTGGTTGGAATAGCCTTCTTACCAAATAGAGGTGCTTCAGAAATAAAGCCAAGTAGCAAACATTTTAGCAGTAGAGTGGCTGAACATACTTTCTGTGATTCTATATATGATGGTGGTTTAGGTTACTCTAATTCCTTCCAGGAATAACCAGTGCTTTACTGGATTGTTAGGCTCATCATCATCTAGTGTATGCCAGAAGATGGGGCTGTCACACTAAGCTACAAGTACAAGTGACTATTTTTAAATACTCAACTTCAAAACTTCCCTAAACCCTGCTGCTGTTTCTCTTAATCTGGCTTCTTTCCCATCTTTTCAAGAACACTTCTCAAAAGTAGTCTCTGCTTGCTGCTTCTGCTTCCTCATCACTTATCAACACTACCCTCATCACTTATCCACTACTCCTAAGTCATTTTTACAATCTAGCTTTTGCTCACAACATAGTACTGAAACTAACCCACTGTATAATTCTATTCAATTACCACTTCCCTTAATAAGACTTCTAACCCAGTGTTTTTTCCTTTGAAGTCTCCTGGTACAGTTACCTTTTTTAATAAACTTAGCATAATCAGTTTTGTTTCATATTTTAGTTATTCATGCTTGTCAGTCAACAAGCATTTATTAAGCTTGGGCCAGGCATTGTGCTAGGCATTTTGTAGGTACAAAGACCAAAGTGAAAGAGTCGCTGCCCTCAAAGAGTTCATATTCTAAAAGGGAAGAAACAATATGCACTTATATGTAAAACGCTTAAAGCAGATACAAACTTCAGGCACTGGAGGCTAGAGGGACCAAGGAAGGCAGAAGGTGGCATTTGATCTGGGTCTGAAAGAAAGATCCCAAGAGATGGAAGTAAAGAACATTTCAGACATAAGGGTCAGCTTGGACAAGGGAAGGTGGAAGGTAGAACATGAGGTATATAGAGCAGCAAGGAGGCTTGTGTGGCTGGATCATAAAAGGGCTGTGGATGAGTGACATGCAGAGAAAGGTAAGATAGAACCAGCATGTATAGACTCTTATGTACCCAACAAAGGCATTTATTCACAATCCCTAATTTAGTGCTGGCAGTAAACTAGGCATTCACTAAATACTCATTAATAGAATGACAGGAAAATGGGTATGACAATTAGAATTCTGTCCTTGTGTTTTACATATTAAAAAGCCAAGGCCCCTAGAAGTGAAATGACTTTTCCAAGGTCATATAATTAGTTATGTAAGAGCCAAGATAAGACCCTTGGTCACTTAGTATCTGTTTTAGTTCTCCTTCTACTATACCATATTTAATAAGATTCCTTTTTAGGAAATATTGGTGATATCTTATGAACTTGTACCTTTTTAAAAGCTGAAGTATTTACAAAATCTAGTTAATTCTGGAAACATTTATAGTATGTTGGTTTGTGGTTTGTTGTTTTTTTTTTCATTTGTTTCACAGTCACAATGAGAATTATCTGCTTACTCTGTGTGTGCCTTTTGATGCTGGGGGATTTCTTGGAAGCTAAATTTGATGATTTTGAGGATGGAGATGACATGGTAGAGTATGATGATAATGACTTTGCTGAGTTTGAGGATGTAATGGAAGATGTTGTCACAGAGCCCCCTCAGCGAGTTATCACCACTGAGGAAGATGAAGAGGAAGCCACTGTGGAACTGGAAGGGCCAGATGACAACCCAGAGGATTTTGAAGATACAGATCCCCAGGTGAACTTCTGTTCTAAGATCTCCTACAGCAATCAGATCAATGATGTCTGGAAATAAGTAATGATTTAGTAAGCATGTAAACAAAAATCTTTACCAAGAGACCTTTATTGCCTAGAACTTTCCTTTTTCCATCAATAGGTGGAGCCATTCTCCCTCATGAAGTATAATTTGTTACTATGGCAATATTTCTGTCCTGAAAGTTCATTGTGTAATGAAATGAAAATTTTCTACATTCACATTAAAAACCATAGGAAAGGAAATGTATATGATGTTTGGGGGAAAAGGTCTGATCAATTTAAATTCTTACTACATAAGCGTGGGAGGTTATTATGCCTTTAAAGAAAACATTTCATATTTTTCTGTTCTCTGCTGTTTTGTGTATCTATTTTTTTCTCTAGAAATATAATCTCCAATAATATTTTTCCTTTTCTTAGGAGGGGGATACTGAGAATGAACCCTATGATGATGAGGAGTTTGAAGGCTTTGAAGAGAAACCAGATATGTCTTCCAGCAAAAGCAAAGACCCTATAACAATTGTTGATGTAAGTATACAAGGCATTGAATGCCAGACGGACCTGCAGTGTGATATTTTGTTACCATTGGCTTCAAGTTATAATTACGCTTAACTGGTGTTGAGACATAACAAGTTCAAAGTTCTGGAGAGATTCCTTTTCCTTTCTACCCCATTTCTGAACCCTATTACCAACACACAGCAGATGGAGAGACACATGAGATGTAGACAAAAATGACTTCTGGTCTAGTATGTCAAATATATTTTCCAGTTCATTTTTGTCATTATATCATGTCTTCTTGATGTTTTTCAAGCAGGGCTAACATAGAACATCAGAATGATTGTATTTTCTTAACATTTTCTAATCATCTTCACTGAAAGTAATTTTAATTGTTTCAGTAAAACAGCCATTACTACTTACTTATGATATATATCTCCTGGAGTTTTCTTCTGTGCCATAAAAAGCCACATTCTTTATTATTAATTATAATAACTCTGTTTTTGCTAGGTCCCTGCACACCTTCAAAATAGCTGGGAAAGTTATTATATGGAGATTTTGATGGTAACAGGCCTGCTTGCCTACATCATGAATTATATTATTGGAAAGAATAAAAACAATCGTCTGGCTCAGGCTTGGTTCAACACCCATAGAGAGCTTCTGGAAAGCAACTTTACCCTCGTTGGTGAGTTAGGCCTGTTTAGGTTGATTGACTGACCTGAAAATGACATTCCAAAAGTGATTTCCTACCCCTAACTAATATAGGCAGCTATTTTGGAAGAGTGCCCAAGATCTGCTGAAGGAAAGATGCTGAATTTCAGCCTAAGGCTCATTATATTTGTAGAATAGGGAATAATGGAACAGTATTATAAGCTTAGACTTGGTTCATCGTCAGGATTGTGAGTTCTTTGTGGAAAAGAACTGTTTCTCTTTATTTTTATTTTATAATAAACATACATATGTTCTCTGTCCTTTAGTTGCTTAGAATTATACTCATCAGTCTCTCCCTATGTAATGATTCCTTTTTTACTGCCCACAAACACACCCAAGTTTCCCATCTTTAAAAAACTTCTCGTTAGACTTTACTATTCCCCCATGCTGTCATGCTGCACACACACACACACACACACACACACACACACTCTCTCTCTCTCTCTATCTTTCTATCTATCTCTCTGTCTCTCTCTTTCATCTCCTTAAAAGCTATCAATATTTACTAAGTCTATTCCTTCACCTCTCATTCAGTTTTCAACCCCTTGCAATCTGACTTCCACTGTCACTGAGCAGTTGAGGCTGCTCTTTCCAAGTTACAAATGATCTCTTCGCTGCCAAATCGAGTGACCTTTTCTCGCTGCTCATCCTTCTTGACCTCTTTACAGCTTCTGGCACCTTTGGCTTCCTTCTTCTGGATACTCTTTGCTCTCTGGGTTTTTGTGACTCTCTTCTCCCCTGGTTATCCTTTTGAGTCTCTGACCCCCAGTCTCATTTGCTGGAATTTCATCCAGATCACCCTCTCTAATTTTGAGTGTCCCCAGTGACTTTGACCTGTCCCTTTTTTCTCTCTCCACTCATGGGTTTAATTATCATCTCTATGCAGATGAATCCCAGATTGATATATCCTTCCAGTTCATTGTTCTTTGCTGAGTTTCAGTCACATATCACCAGCTCCCTATTGGATGTTTCAAACTGGAAGCTATGAAGGCACCTCACATCATAATCCAAAACAATTCATTTTCTTTCCCCAAAATCTTAGCCCTTTTCTAAATTTCAATCATTTGACAAAAATTTATTAAGTATTTATGTGATGCCAAGCATTGTGCTAGGCACTGGGAAGACAAATAGAAAAAAGGAAAATTCCTCCTCTTCAGAGAAGCTTGCATTCTAATGAAGGAAGCTATGTGTATATGTATATAAGCTTAAAACTACACCAAGACTTTGGGGACAGTCTGTATGTTTTTGTATGAGTATTTACATATGTACATGTTGTATGTAGTAGAATGTAAGCTCTTTGAGTGCAGGAACTGTTTGATTTTCACTTTTTGTATCCCTTGTACCTAGGGTAGCACATAGTAGGTGCTTAACAAATGTTGGTAGTTTTTGTGTTCTTTAATATAACCAGAAGTTAAATAAACACAAGCAGCATCTCTTCCCTCAAACATTTGGTATATTAGATTTTATAAGTGGGAAAATATATTCTGTGCTAAATTATCATCAATATTTGTTTTTACTCAGGCAATAATTTTTCGTGTTATATACTTCATTAAGGTTTACAAAAGGTGAAGCTGTCTCTCAAATAGCTACTGTTTGACTGTTACAGTGGTTTCCAAATTTTATATAGTGTTGCTCGAATTGGTGCAAACTTTTTATAACTTATATTTTGGTTATAAAATCATTAACTCATTAAAATTTTGTAGCATACCTTTAAACATACACAGATACTAATTTATTAATGAATTCCTTTAGAGCTTTCATATTTCCAGTTTATAAAATAACCATAATATTATTATTAATATGGTGGTTACGCTTGGTTTTGGTAGTTTCTCCAGACCTCGTGCCATTGATAATAATACTACTTATATTCTTTTTTTAATCACTATTGGGATTGAAATTTTGTCTTCGTAACAGCTACACCAGAAAACCCTGTTTCAAACAAAACAAAATGTTATAAATAGGAGCAAGCTTTGTATTACTTTTTGATAAACAAGACTCCTTTATTCTCCTGTAGCTAAAATGTAAATGTTTTAGTTTTAAACATACTTTCTCAAAACAAGTCCTTTGACCTTTGTGTTTTAGAGTAAGATCAGATGTCATATTTGTCCCTTGCAAGCAGGTTTCTTACTTGTATAAGTCTTTAAAATAAATTGAAAATTGCTTTTAAAGACTGGTCAAATGACCAGTAATAAACTGGTTTATTAATAAATGTTTTCTATTTAATGTGTAGGTCAGGCATTTTTAAAATTAGGGACTTCATTTAAATTAGAATATTTATTAGTCACCTTCTGTGGTACCATGCACACTAAAGGCACTGGGAATCAAAGACAAAAAGGAAACTCTTTTCTTTCAAGAATCATATAAAAATAGTATTTTGAAAATATATTGCACATAACTCTTAACTTTTTCACAAATAGAGTCACTGTATCTTTCTGGATTTGAGTATAAATATAAGGACTTTGCATTGATTTATTTAGAGTACTTAGTTTTTCAAAAATATCCACCAAGTATGTAAGCTTTAGGGGGAATTTTTTATTAATATCTTGTTTTTATGTCATTTTCTTCATTTCCAAATAAGTTCTTTCTCCATCTCTTACCCAAAGAGTCATTGCTTACAACAGACTTTTTTAAAAACCATAAAGTCTAGTTTTGACCAGGTCTGGGGGTATTTGTAGTGTTCCACACTAATAGTTCTGCATTTATTCAATGGAAGAGAAGTAACTCCATGGAACAGAGCCAAGCTTGGTTGTTACAGTTACATGGCAGCCACATGAAAAATGCTCCAAATCAATAATGGCAAGAGACATGTAAATCAAAACTACTTTGAGGTTTCACAATATATCCAGAAAATTGGAAGGGACATAAAGGGGAATTGTTAATGTTAAAAAAATTCTAGAGCATTCTGTAGGTAGAGCTGTGAATGCTCCAACCATTCTGGAAAGTATTTTGGAATTATGTGAAGAAAGAGATTAAAATTTCCATACGCTAAGACCTAGGGATTCCTCTGCTAGGCATATATTCCAAGAAGGTCAGTGATGGAAAGGCTCCATATACACCAAAATATCTATAGTAGCTAAGAACTGGGAAACAAAATGATGCCCATTAGGTAGGGGAAAATAAATAAATTCTGGTACATGAATAAAATATTGTTGTCCTCTAAGAAGCCTTGGATGTAATGAATGTAGAGAAGCATGGAATGAACTTATGTATGAGCTAAAGCAAAGATAAGTAGAACCAGGAAAACTAATAAGAGATAAAGATTACCACCATCTAAATGAGAAGGACATCAATTGAAACTGAATGCTGTGAAATTTTATTTTATTGACCAAAGAGGAAAATGAGAAGAAATTTCTCTGCTTTGCAGAGATGGGAGACTGGAACACCAGATAATGCAATACTTAACTAGTGTGGTTAGTTTTGCTAAACTGTTTTCCCTTTGGATGGGGAAGTAAGGAGAGGTATATTAAAAACTTAAGGTGATATAAAAACAAAAAAAAAATCCATTTTTTTTTCAAAAGAAGCTAAAGCTGTATATGAAGAAAAATCTTCCTTTCTGTATTGGTTTTGCTGAATTTTTTTCCTTTTTTACAAAGGATGATACTCTACGATGGGGCATATTGAAAAATGTAGGTGATATAAAAATAATATTTTAAAATTATTTTTTAAATGTACAGAAGAAAGCAACAAGGCAAAATGGAACACAGGGTTTGGTTTTTTTATTCTATTAAGTATAACCTATATATTTAAGAATGCAAAAACGATAACATGCTTGTAATTTCTTATACAAGCCCCCTTTGTTCTTTTCAAAAAATAAACTTTATTAAATCCAAATAAAAATAAGAGAACCACATATTCATATTACAGTTTTGTTGATGTTGCCTTTTGTGGGAGAAGCAGTATGACAGCTGAATGGATCCTATCGATGAAATCATTCCATCAGTAAATTTTAGGCTTTTTGGTAGGAGTTTTCAATTTCAGTATCTACTTTTGAGTATTTTGTTCTTACAGATAGTCAGTAAACTCCTAAGGGAGATGGGAAATAATTCTGTTAAAGTGGCAAAAACAGTGGGATTGTAAAGATCAATGAGATAATGTATATAAAGTGCTTTTAAAACTTGAAAGCACAATATAATTAGCAGGAATTTTTTGTATAGTCCACTTCCTTTTGTATGCAGATGGTAATCCTTAGCCAGGGAAACTAAAAGCCCGTTGTTTTAATCCTAATGTAGTGTATCCTTAGCAGTAGGGTAGTTACCCCTAAACATTTTGTTTAATGAATAGCATTAAGCAGGTTTTCTTTTTCTCAGGGGATGATGGAACCAGCAAGGAAGCTACAAGTACAGGGAAGTTAAACCAGGAGAATGAGCACATCTATAACCTCTGGTGTTCAGGCCGAGTGTGCTGTGAGGGCATGCTTATACAGCTAAAGGTCAGTAGGAGAGCTTTGGAACTGGAAAAGTTCTTGGTCCTCCCTTCATTCTTCTCCTGTAGCTGTTCCCTAAGGAATAAGTTGCCACTATTTGTAATCTGGGTGGTCAAGATATTATCTGCTTGCTATCTGAAAGAAACAATTTTGTAGAGAGTGTTTGATGAATTTTTAGATTATCAAATAAATGCCACCTTTTCTAAGGGTTCCCAACCTGATGTATTATACTTGTTTTTTCAGTTTCTCAAAAGACAAGATCTCCTGAATGTCCTAGCTCGAATGATGAGGCCAACCTGTGATCAAGTGGTATGTATACCTTCCAGTTAGTTTTTTTGTGTACAGTTTGAGTCCTAAGTGTGACTTTCCCAAATTGACTATCATTAATAGGGAAAAAAAATGGATTTCTCCTGAACTATTTTTCTGTTTCTCAAAATAGTTTATCACAGTAAGTCACATAGATCTGGGAATATTATATTTTTATTTGTGTAGTTTTATGTTATGGTCTGCATACTTGGAGACCCTTAATATCAAGTGAATTTCTCTCCTTAATTATAATTTATTCTGTAAGGCATCAAATTATGATTTTTATTGATTTGATTAAAAATATAGCATTTCCATTGGCATACTGTCATTGATTCATTAAATATTTATTCTTCACTTAAGGTGGTTACTATGTTCAAGGCAGTATTCTGGGTCCATGTTCTATCCAGACTGTAAAAAATGTACTTCTCAGTATCCAGGAGCTTATAATTTAGTAGGAAAAAATAACATAGACCCAGATATCTAAAATTCAGTGCAGCATGTAATATGTGCCTTAAGAATTATATAAATTATCTTGAAATACTTGTTAGATTGAATCTCTTTTTCCTGATTTTAAAGTTACTGTCTACTTCTCTGCATGAAAAGTAGTAAGATGTAATGACTAGAAGGGCCAATCTTAGAGGTAGGAAGACCTGGGTTCAATTTTTGCATTTGACTTAGATCATAAAGACATCAGTTAACTTTTCAGTGCCTCCAGCAATTCATTATGAGTTGATCCTTATTACAGATAGTTTATTGATCTGCATGAGTGGAGGGAATTTCACACCAGGAATTCCCTCCAGTGATAAAAACCACCCAATTGGACATCACCTCCTCCCCATCCCCACTCCTCCATTGCATACTTTTCCTTTTTTTTTTCTTCAAAATGAGATAATACAAATGTATTTTGAGATTACTTTATAGAGAGAATCAAATCATGTAATTTTTAATAGAGATGCTAATATTGTATATTTGTCTTTATTTCACCCTCAGAAGTACAATATTGATGCTATATTTAAAAGTCTACTTAAGAAATCTTAGGCCCATAATGGACTTTACTACTTGTTTGTAAATCCAATGTAATACCTGTTTTCAGCAAATAAAAGTAACAATGAATGATGAAGATATGGATACGTATGTTTTTGCCGTTGGCACACGAAGAGCCTTGGTACGACTACAGAAGGAGATGCAGGACCTGGTATGTATATTCTGACTTAAATTTAAACAAAAAAATTAAATCACTTTTATTTTCTCCCTTGTTAAATATTGCATTTTTTTGTTAATTGACTATTATTTAAATTGTTTAAAGTCATTTAGAAATGTCAGTGAATGAAACACCTTCACTATCGTATGCATATATAAGTACATCATGTATACTTAAGTAATATATGATGTGGTTGTTGTACTTTCTTATCGATAAAGGAAAAATAGACCTATTCCAGAGCTTTAAAGTATGATGAGAAAGAAAAGATAAAATGCTTTGCCATTCTCTTGGATAATAAGGTTTCTAAATTAATATTAGAAATATTCCATTAGGCAACTGATGATTTTTTTCATAGGCATTAAAATCCTCCATTTCTCTTCCTATTTTCAACAGTGTGAATTTTGTAGTGACAAGCCCAAGTCTGGAATAAAGTACGGACTTCCAGACTCCCTGGCCATCTTGTCAGAAATGGGAGAAGTCACAGAGGGAATGATGGATACAAAGGTAAATGCAGAACTTTGCATTTACAGGGCATATACCATTAAAGCTATAAAATTTTTAAACTCTTGCAACTAATTTGTACTGTTTCTAACAAAGATGTTTAAAAGGAAATCATAAGAAGGCATTACTTCTAGGGAGTCAATTAAGTAACGTTTTGTTAAGATGTTTTCATCTCCAATTAAACAGCAAAGTTTGCATAGGATAGCTAATAACCTTTGAGAGTTTTTTGTTTTGTTTTCAGACAGTTTTAAAACATATTCTCTTTTTTTTTTTCCAGGGAGAAAGAGTATATAGTACTACCATTACTATTCCTATCAGGAATCACCTTAATGATTAGTCTGTGTCCCTTAAGTTTCTTTTATGGTGGAGAGAAAAGGCTGTAGAAATAAACACCTAGATATTGGTTGTTTACGAATAAGTACAAATCCTGTTATCTCAGGTTTGAGAACCACAAGAAAATCAATTCACATCAATTTAGCAGAGATTTATTAAACTTTTTATATGTAAGACACTTTGTTAAGCACTGGGATAGAAAGATGAAATAAGACAATATCTTTGCCTTTCCAGTAGCTTAAGATTTAAAATATATGTATTCAGATAACTATGGTGTGAGGCAGAATGTGTTAAATTCAGAGGAGGGACCTAAACAAAATGTTTTGAGATATTTGAGAAATGAGAGGTGATTTTCAAACAGGAAAATCAGGGGAGGCTTAGTGGAAGAGGTAATCCCTGAAGTTTGGTTCATGAAGGAAGGAATTTCAGTAAGGGATAGATGGAACATTTGGTATGGGAGTTATCTATTCAGGGCTCTGAAATGAACAAAGGCAAAGAGGCAGAAGGAAAATTAGGAATGATGGATAGGAACATTGAGTATAGAAAAAGAGAGTGGTTCTAAGATAAACCTACCAAAATAGGTTGAAGTCATTGTGGAAATGTTTGAGTGCCAAGATAGTTTCACTTTATTCGGCAGGCTGTCAGGAACTGCCAGAAAATGTCAGAAAGATGAGGGATAGCTTAGAGCAGTGTATTAGGGAACTTGCTTGTGTAATAGTGGAGGATGGACTAAAGAGAGTAATTAGGAGGGCATTGCAGTCACAGTGACGTTGGGATTGGGAAAAAGGAATAAGGTGTGAGAGAAACGTTCCCCAGGTAGGTTCAGGTGGCCTTGGTGATGGATGAAGGTGAGAGAGATACACACACGAGAGCCAGATGTGACTAAGGTTTCCAGCATAGAAGGACAGCAAGACCATGAACTGAAGTAGTGAAGTGAGGAGTAAAGGTGAAGGTTGGAGGGGAAAGATGATTGGTCCAGTTTTATGTGCTTCAGGGTAGAATAGGTTGATCTATTACAGAGGTCCCATTAAAATTTTTTGTAGTTTCTGTCTTTATACTTTCACTTCATAGCATGTTCTCTTTAGATAATTATCAGTCTATTCTGTTTTCTCCTTCCGTTTGAGAAGAAACTTAGGGGTAATTTAGCCTCTAGGATAACCTAGAGGCTTTAACGGAGACAACCTGTTCTGTTAGACTTGTAATCAAGGATCCTTTATAAAATTTAACTTCTCAAAGGAAAATCTTTGCCTTGGAGATTGCATTTAGGAGAGTATAGAGTTTTAAGTGATCCAATTATGTGTTAGGAGGAAATGAGTTGCAACCCCTCAGTTTCAAACAAATTAGAATTAAACATGTCTTTTTTTTTTTTTCAGATGGTGCACTTTCTCACACACTATGCTGACAAGATTGAATCAGTCCATTTTTCAGATCAGTTCTCCGGTCCAAAAGTCATGCAAGAGTATGTATAAAAGATGAAATTCCCAACCAAGTCTGCTTGACTAATTTGATGTTTTTTGAAAATCAACAAGGTGCCACCTGCAAATTTCCCTTGCAAAATGGGTAAGGGAAACTGGTGGCAGGCTACTGAACTTAAGTTCATGCTGAGAAGTGTTTAGCTACCTATATGAAGCAAACAAATGAACCTACCCTGGTTTTGCCTATGTCTCATTGTCATTCATTTAATTCATGTGATGTGGTGAATGAACTTCTGGCAGAATGACTGCTCCTAAGAAGATGAGTCATTAATCTGTTTTTCCTTTTGTGCTCCTAATTTCACATCTTTATTTCCGACTATATCCTTTCAGTCAATAAGCATTTATTAGGCACCTACTGTGTGCCAGGCACTGTGCTAAGTACTGCACTGTTTGATTTATTATAAACTCTACATGCTTTGTGATTTATAGCCTCTTCTGAGTTCCTTCCCAGCAGGTAATGATATGATGTAAAGTGCTTTCTAAAGGCAAAAACAACAGCTTGTAGGACTTTGAGAAGAAATTGTTCTTATGTAAACAGAACAAATACAAGCTTGCCTTGGATTTTTCCTTTAAATTCACAGTTCTGCTCAGAAAACAATTTTTACATGAAAGTATCTATTGGGGCAGCATTACTATGTTAATTTCTGGCTTATATTTCCTTCAGAAGTAGGTTTATATCATGAGGACTCTGTATTTGCAAGTTAGGAATTGGTCTGAATTTCAGTTTACTGTCAAGTTAGATAATTATCAATCTATTCTGTTTTCTCTTTCTATTTGAGGAGAAACTTATGAGCAATTTAGCCTCTATGTTGTGGCTACAAAAGAGGCAACCTTTTCTCATAGACTTGTAATCAGAGATCCCCTATCAGGTTAACAGCAGCATCAGGACTATAAGGTTATCATTTAATTTCTAGGTTATAATTCACAGCAGGTATTTATCTGGACCTGTTTACCTGTTTAGTTTTCTTTTTTGGTAACCAGTGTCAAAGGCAAAGGGAGAGTAAGTAATTGTCTTAGGGTGGATAAAAGCAAGTCAGTGGTATTTCCAGGATTAAAGTCTGTAGCCCTACAGTTTGTTGTATGTTGCTTTTCTCTTAAGTCTGAGCCTGATCCAGGACTGAGTTGCTTGTGCCCAGAAGTTTACCACAGATACTAGTAGCTGAAAAACAATTTTAAAAAAGACTAAAACTCTCCTAAAAATATGACTTATGTTTATTAAGAGTATCCTGGTCATACATGCCAAAGTAGTTTCACGGTAGTGTCGGGCTGGGAGGAAGGGAGAGCTGCCACTTTTAACTTTATATGCAGAAATTACATAAACAACCATCAATTCATTAACCTCCCTAATTGTTTAATTAGTTTAGACTTTTAAAATGGATATTTTAAGCAAAGCACTGCGGTGACTGACATCACACCCCATCTGTTTTCAACTGTATGTTCATCTGTTTGTGGTGACCAGCACATACATGAGCATGTTTTCCGTGAACGGAGAATACATCTCTTACTCTCTGTCCAACCAGCCTTTTCTTTTTTCTTGTAACAGGGAAGGTCAGCCTTTAAAGCTGCCCGACACCAAGAGGACACTATTGTTTACATTTAATGGTAAGAATTATAGCATCTGTAATGCTATTATGTCTTCAGCTGTCACTCTGTGAAGTAATCTCTTTAAAAGGGAAATGTGCTTTCTTTTAGATGAGAGTTGATGTGATGCTATGTAACCCAATATGATCTTCAGTCAAGAAAAGAGCCTTAGTTTTTCTTATATCTTAGTTTCTGTTGTTTGTCTCATTTTATAACTAGCTGCCTTTCAAAGTGGTGGGTTTTCTCTAAACTAAGAGAAATGTGAAAAGCATTTTTAATGGTATAAAAAGAAAGGAAATTAGGATCATTAATTAATAGAAAATGAATTTGTTTTCCAGTACCTGGCTTAGGTAACACTTCCCCAAAGGATATGGAGGCTTTACTGCCCCTGATGAACATGGTGATTTACTCTATTGATAAAGCCAAAAAGTTCCGGCTTAACCGAGAAGTAAGTGCCACTTAAAACTTTGCTTTCCAATGAGTGCATGTTTCTTATGCCAGCATTTATGTCTGATTCAGTGTATAGATAGAAGGCCAGACAGTTTGAGGATGCAAATGGCATAAGAGCCCTTTTTTGAACATATTAAATGGGATTTTTGCTTCTGAGCCATAGGCTGATGATTGAAATCCTTCTTTGTCTTGGGGAAAGGGCAGACAAAAAGCTGACAAGAACCGGGCCCGAGTTGAAGAGAATTTCCTGAAGCTGACACATGTGCAGAGGCAGGAAGCTGCACAGTCTCGCCGAGAAGAAAAAAAGAGAGCGGAAAAGGAGAGGATCATGAATGAGGAAGATCCTGAGAAACAGCGAAGACTAGAGGTGACAGTGACTTTTTTTTTGTCACTGGAGTGACAAATCTCTGGGGCCATGCCATGAAGGGAATGGAGGCACTTTTGTGTTTCCCTTCCCCTCTCAATCCTATCTTTTGTTTTGTACCACTTGAGAGGTACAGAAAATGTCTCTATGGGACATTTTCTACATTTTGATTACCCCTGAAAAAAAAAAAAACTACTATGTTTGAGATCATGTCTAAACGAAGACACAAAGAAAAATAGCCACTAAAAATAGAAAAAATACAATTAAACTGTTTAATGATTTTTAAAATCACTAACAAAATTAAATATTCTAACATGCACACAAGGAACAAAAAGGGCTTATATATGAAACTGAATATCTGTTACAATTGTTATTTAAGTGTATATTAATTTAATTAGATATTAATAAAACTGCCTTATTTGTATCCCCTTTCTTCTGAACTTTTTTATTTTTTTGGTTTTTTGACACTTTTTTCTTTGGGTTTTTGTTTCTATCTCTCTAAGTTCCTATTAACTTATCCTGCCCCAATAGAAGGCCCTCCTTTGTAATAGACCATTCAGTGAGCCCTATTATGTATGTATCAGGTTGTGAAATACAAAGATAAAAGTGAAACTAACGCTTGCACTCGAGGCATACATTATGATAGGAGAAATACCATGTATATCTATTAAATATAGGCAGAATATATACAATATTCTATTTGTACAGAGTAGTTTTTGGAGGGCACTGGTTTTTACTAGGAGCATCAGAAAGACTTCATAGAAAGTGGTATTTGAATGGAATTTTGAAGGAAACCAAAGATTCCAAGAGGTAGAGGTGAGGAATTGCTGTATTCCAGGCATGGGGGACTGCCAGTGCAAAGACATAAGGATAGGAAATGTAGCATCATGTATGCTGGAATATTAAGCACGCTAGTGTGCCAGACAGCAGGTTGAGTGCAGGGGAAGAGTCAGAAAGAGACCAGGTTATGAAGGTTATCCATGCCAGAAAAAGAAGTTTATATTTGATCCTGAGGCTGATAGGAAGACATTAATGTTAAATGACTTTTAGTGGGGAGGGCATGACATGGTCAGACTTATGAAGTAGAAACATTATTGGTCAGCTAATTGGAGGATGGGTTGGTGTTAGGAGAGGTTCAAGGCAAGGAGACTAAGTAAAAATGTGTTGTAGTAGTCCATGCAACAGATGAAGATAGAATCAGGAAGATCTGGCAGCTGATTTGCTATACTGGGTGCTTCAGCATGAGGAACAGAGGAGTTTCCAACTTGGGTGACTGAAAAGATGGTGGTACCCCCAATAGAAATAGAGATGTTTGGAAAGTAGGGAAAACATAAAGAGAAAGGGAATGAGTTTTGTTTTGGATATTTATTAGTATTATTTGGATAAATATGGATATTTATTAGTATTGTCAGATAAATCAACACATTGGTCACATCTGAATAGGTATGTCTCATTCCACTAGTCTAGACTCTAGTCCATCAACATGACTTGTCAGTCTACTCAAAGCTCATGACTGGTTATTGCCATGATCAGGGTTTTGAATGTTTTCAAAGTTACTTTCCTTTACATCATTGTGGTCATCTTGCAAATTATTTTCCTGGTTCTGTTCAGTTCACTCTACACCAGCTCATACAGTTCTTCCAAAATTTCTCTGAATTCTACAGTCGCCATTTCTTATGATAAAGTTACATTTCATTACTTGGTTTTTTATGAAATAACTAAATGGGTTTCTCCTTCTGGTTAGCTGGTTGTCATGTTTTTTGGAAAGGAAGACAGATTCTTCAGAGAATTGCTTCTTCGTTCGTCCTCTTTACATCTCTCATATTAATCTCTCCCTGTCTACTGGTTTCTTCTCTACCGTAACACACCTAAGTCGTCTCCCCTATTTAAAAAAAAAAAAAAAAAAAAAGACCTTGCACTTAATACTATTTTGCTCTCAAACAGTTGTCCTTATTGCTCTTCCTTTTCTCAACCAAATTCCTAAAAAAAACTGTCTGTGCTTCTTCCTTTACAACCCTTTGCAGTCTGACTAATGACCATACATATCATTCATCTGAAGTTGCTTTTTCCAGAATTACCAATGATTTCTTAAAATTGCCAAATCTAGAAATCTTTTATTAATCCTCCTCTTTCTTGATTTCTCTGCATTATTTGACACTCTTGACCACCCTCTTCTGCATACTTCCTCTTCTCTAGGGTTCAATCACAGTATTCTTTCTTGGTTCTCCTACCTGATTCACAGTTGTCTTTGCTGAATCTTTAACAATATCACACTCTTTCACTGTATACTCAAAGGCTCTGTCCTGGGCCCTCTTCTCTCAGCTTATTCTCTCACTTAGTGATCTCATCAGCTCCCATGATTTTAATTATCTCTTTGTGGATGATTTATGGCTGTATTCTCTCTCCCCACCTTCTCTTCTTCCTTCCTCCCTGGTCCCCCAGTTCCAGTCCCATACCACAAACTACCTATTGGATATTCCCAACTGGATATCCATAGACATTTCAAACGTAACTCATTATCTTTCCCTCAAAACCTACCCCTCTTCTGAATTTTCCTTTTACTGTCAAGGGCATCATCATCCTTCTAATCATCTGGGTTCTCAACCTCTTGGTTTGCCTCAGTATTACTGTATTTAATGTTTGCTTTAAAAACCCCAAGAATATGTAATACAGATTCAGTATGTCAAATATAGTCCTCTTTTTCTGTTCTTTTTATGAGGAAATAGTCATATTTCTGATGTTTGTCATAAAAGTAGGGGGATGATAGGGAGTAGAGCCTTGGTTTCACTGTTATAGGGAACTCAGAGAAGGAACTTCCACCTGTAATACAGACCTGTTACCTTCTCTGCAATTTATAGTCTTTGGAGAGTTGCTTAGAGCACTGAGAGGTTAAATGATTTGCCCAGGGTACCACAGCTCCAGAACTTCCTGGCTGCAAAACCAGCTGTGTCTTCACTGAATCAGAGATGTTACACTCAAGGCTCACAAAACTCCAGAGTGCAATTTGAACTAGATTAAAATGTAACTGGGAGATGTTTAACAAAATAAATAAAAATACAATATAGCAGAGATAATATTAATTTGTCATTTCCTAAGTATTCCAACAACAGGAATCCATTTCTTTTTGAGTTTGACACCACCGTACCATACAAGCCACACTCCCTCTCTAAAAAATCTACAACGTTCCCCTCAAAAAAAGAGAACTAAACTGAGTTTACTTAGTTCTTTGCTTCATTAATCCCAGTGTTGACACAGCACAGAGGTAATAGATAGTTTTATTTGAAATTTGCTCTCTATAACTGAGATATTAAAACTGCTGTATGGGGAAATTTTGAACAGTAATATGGATTAGGTGGGTTTTGGGGGGTCAGGTTTGGGGATTAACTCTGTCTTTTGCTTAATTTTGTATTCTTTTTCAATAGGAAGCTGCCTTGAGACGTGAACAGAAAAAGTTAGAGAAGAAACAACTGAAAATGAAGCAAATCAAAGTGAAATCCATGTAAAAGTGAAAGGAGCCTGGCTGATTGCACTTGTAAGCTCTGAATTCACAGGGTACAAAAAAGTCCATTTCTCTCCTTTAACTTCAAACACTCACCACCTGGGAAATCCTCATTGTATCATCAGCACTATTTATTGGTTTAGAGTTTTACAAAGTATGTATATGAATTTGAAGGGCTCTGTTTCAGTAATTTTTTTTCCCAGGTAATCAAATTGCTTTGACTATTTTTAAAAGAAATGATGGTTCAAATTTCTGTGATTTATTTTTTTAATTTTAAATGTAATATGAATCATCAGTGCCAGTCACATTTCCGTGCTTCTTGTTTTTAAGATATTTGACGTCTATAAGCAAAATCCTCATTGCTCGTGGGCAATTGAAATAGAGAAAAACTCTAAAACCAGGATTTTCCAAAAGACTATTGAAATTGCACAATAAACATTGCTTGGTGTCACTTTCTGTGTCTCCATTAAGCTCGTTAAGGAGTACAATTTAGAGCACTACAGATATGATCTTGAATATTTAGGAACTCAGAATTAATGTAATTTCTGATTTGTAGGTGGGAGGTGCTAAGGACAGTATTAAGGAATATCATGCTATCTATGATCAGTTTTTAGGATACTTGTAGGATAAAAAATTCTTGGTAGTTGAAATATCAGGGATAGGTAGTACAGGAGCAGTTTTCCTTTTTACCCAGTGCCACGAGCTCATGAAAAAGTGAACGCTGTATTTTAAATGTTTGTGTGTACTTCTTTTCTTGAACAATAAAACATGATAAACAGCTTCACCTCAGGCAGTTCAATGGGCTCTCAAATTCTGTGAAGAAGTTAATTCTTAAAATGTTTTCTTTCTTGGTTGCTGCTGCCTGTCAAATGTTTACTGAGAATCTCTTCTAGAAGGTGACTATGCACCTTTGATTTTCTTTCTGCTATCCGCCCTTCTCCTACTTGAAGTTAGGCAGATTCTTTGGGTGGAGATGAGTATCTCTAAGCAATCAAGAGCTGTGGCTGCTTCCCAAGGAAGCAGCTTTAAGGGCGAGACCTGTCTGCACGAGCACTTTGCTTGGTCAGATCTCTGCATTTTATAAATGCTTCCTTCTAAGAAAGCATTTTTTAGTAACTACTTGTACTGAGTGTTTTGTGTTGGGATGGGAAAGGGTAGGGTTTTTCTCGGGGGTGGGGGAGGGATTTTGTTGAAGCTTTGTGCAGATCTGTTCTGAGCAATAATAATGAATTGCTGTGGAAACAGCATGTGCTGAAGAAGCCTTTGTTACTGCATGTAAACTTTTCACCTGAATTTTTATCTTGGAGAATGCCAAATCCTGTAATTTGGAGATATGAATGTAATTTTTAACAATTCATAAAATTAAATTATTAAAGTAACATACTTACATGGAATTTAACTATTTTAATGCTTTAATTTTAGAATTAGTATTGTTCCACAACTTTTAAAGATGCTTATAGTAAGGAAAGTCAATGTACTATAATTATAATGTCTTTTGATTAAATGAAAGCTTTCTTAAAGACTTATACATTTGGGCTACGGCAGCTAATTTTTATAATATAAGCATTCATATGAACTACCTATGAACATATTAAAATAATTGACTAAACATTCAGTGCCTTCCTTATTTTACTAGTGTTGTCCTTTTTCAGACTGTGAAATTCAGGACTATTTGCTTTCTGTGCAAGGTCAGCATTTGAGGCAGCTTTTTAAAATCAATATCCTTTCCTATTCACCCTTGCCTTATCACACGATGTTCCCTGTCATCAATAAGTATGTTCAAGAATTACATGGGATGAGTTGATTCTGATTTGTACCAGTGATTAGAGCACCCTAATTCTGATAAGGTCCTGGATCTACTGAAGTATCGGTGAATTCTAAGGTGTGTTTGGTTCTGAAAACCCTGTATGATCTTTATGGACAAGTCCTCAGAATTGTGCCACCACTATTGCCATCTTTAACCACAGAGAAGAGAGGGTTGCCTACTCTCTCAAGGGGGCAGATGAATTAAATCTCTTAACACTATCTGGAGTTCATTGATTCACTGCTGAGCAGCTCCCTGTATCTGGTAGAACTGGCCCTGTTTTTAGGAGGTTTTGCCTGTACTTTGCTTACACCCCTTCTGCCTTTCCCTCTGCCCAGCTAGTTGGGTGAGTTCTGACTATCTGTGAAAATGGGCATAGTCTTCTTTTTATTAGGAAGCTTGACAGATTTAAAATTGGCTAGGTTTGAGGGGGTGGTCTCCTTAAAGTATGCAGCAGTTTCATAGAGCACTTCATTCTTTGCTTGAGTAAATACAAAATAATAGCCCTTCCCTTGAGGAACTTAGAGTATGGCACTGGGATAGGACAACTGCACCAATGATTGTAATAGTTAGAGAGGAACAGACTTAATATCTCTCAGAAAATGTCTCAGTGGCTGACAGTTGTGACATTGTACATCTTAAGAATTGAATCACCAGCATTTAACATGTATCTTGTTCTTTAACGTGTATCTTGGTGTTGGGGGATAAAGTTTTGTTATTGTGGACTTTGCCTTTCCTTCTGCTGGTTTGCTAAGGGGGAGATTGTTGTTTGGTTTAGGGACCATACTCTATTCATCCTTGGACAGGGAACCATATAGATGGATCTGAACATTCAAGGAAAAGGCAGTTGTGCCATATAAGTGACTGTCCCCATTTCTGTAGCTAACTTTAATTTTCATTTTTTAAATTTTAAACTTAAATATAAAATAAGAAAAGGGGAAAAAAGCATTGCCGTGTGTACAACAGAATGTGAGAGAGGTTTCAAAATATGCAGCAATAAATTTCCATTTCAGGAAAGCCTATGTAATAAATGCTATACATTATGAAAGACAAGAGTTTACTGACTGATATTCATGTCAGCCCTGCTGAAAATAAATTTTCATCTCAGTATGATTTGGGGGAGAAACGAATAAAGTAAGTCTTCAACAAGACTGTAACAGAGCCTGGACTGAAATGCAGCCTCCAGAACAAGCACTACATTTGGAGTTCTTTACCTTTCTCTGTAAAATGGGAATAATACCTACCTTGCCTCACAGGTAAGGAGAATGAAATGAAATAATGGGTAGAAAAATATTTTGAATAGTAGAAAGTTTTCTCCAAATGTTCCATTTGCTAAACAGCATAATACATTTCATCATTTTATAGGACTGTAGATTTAGAGTTGAAAGGAACCTTAGAGTCATGTCATTTAACTCTCATTTTGCAGACGAGGAAACTGAGTCTGAAGAGCTTGAATGATTTACCTAAATTGATAGAGATCATAAATGACAAAGCCAAGATTTCAGGACCTTTGACTCCAAATTCAGTATTCTTTTCACTGCATTGAGTCATCATGAAGTGTTTTTATAAGCATTTCTGGATACTTTCCTCATAATTGTTTAATTAATCTGGCATAATCTGGCATCGCTTGAGGTAATCAAAGTACTTTACATTTTCTCCTTAACTCAGAACATTCTGCCAAAGCTAGAAGGAGCCCTGGTAAAGCATCTCTTCCATCTTCAGATGAATTCAATCTAAACCACTGGAAACAAATGGGCATTACATCAATTTTTACAGCTCTCCAGGAATTCTAGACATGTGAGATTAAGAGATTTGTCCCAGTTGCTATGGCAAATCGAAATCAAAACAAGAAAATAAATACTCATTTAAATGACTTCTTATGGATTTGAATTTTCTTTGACTGCTTGTCCTTAGTCTTGGTAATATCCTTTAAAATTGTTTGGAATTATGAACCTCTTTTTCTGAATAACTGCTTACTTTTCCCCCAGAAAAAATGAATGTATGACTGTGTTAGGTAAAATAATTTGATCTTGGTTTCACGTGCCAAGCTTGAGAAAATAAGATGTAGTATCCAGACTATAAGCTTTGGCCCTTTAAAAGACATTCTGCATATTAACACTCTTTCATTGATGGACAGTCTTCTGCTTCCGACTTCTGACACAAGATATTTGTCTTTAAGCCAGATTCCTGCACTAGTGTACCTTCCCTTCTCCATTTGTTTAATTTCTACCTATTTCTGCGCTTTATCCCAACTCATATACCACCTCCTTCACCAAGCCTTGCCTGCTTCCCCAGGAAGGATCAAACTTCTCTCTCAGATCTCACGTACAGATAATGCACTTCCAGTTGAGCTCATCAGGGATCTGTAATTTCATCGGTATGGATACTTTCTCTACTGACACAGATCTCCTATGACCTAGGTGATAGTAGATGGTCTTTGAGAGTGGCTGTGACTGAAAAATTTATCACTCTAACCCCAGGGATGAACCTCTGAAAGTTGCTCCTTTGATCTTCAGATAACAGACCTCACTGAACTTATATTCATTTAAGCCTCTCAAGCTGGCAGTACCTACCTGAGCTTATGTACCACTGGCATAGCCTTCAAACAATCAGGCTCACCTCCATAACACAATGAGGCATACAATATATTATAGTAATCTGTGTTTTTCTTACCCCTCCCCTTCCTCTCCCACCCCCAAGTATCTTGTAAATTTTAGGAAAGTAGTGATCATATCTAAACTATGTATCTCTACCAGTGCCAAACACAGTGCTCTGCACACCCTAGACAATACATTTTATGAGTTAATTTTTTTAAAATTGTGCTATTTTAAAATAAAATCAGTCATATTCTGTTAGAGAGATAGTATGGTAAAGTAGAATGCTGGACCTGCACTCTAGAGGGAATTGGTTACAGATCATGCCTCTTGACATTTGCTAACTTTGAGACTTTGGGCAAATTACTTAACTTCTTTGGGCCTCAATTCCCCCATCTTTAAAACGAAAATAGAAATACAGTCTTTTCTCACAGGACCAAATGAAAAGGATACAAAGTTCCTCGGTAATCTTAAAGCACTAAGTAAATGTCAGCTGCTTTTTACTGCTGGACTGTTCTTGGCTGGGTCAGACTTGACAAAAAGCTGCCCTTTTTTGATCTCATAGTTTTGGTGACATTTTTATGTGCTTGAAAAGCTGCTGGGACCAGTGGAAACAGGAAACAGAGGTACTTTGAACTACCTGGTTAAATGACTTCATGAGACCTTGGATGAATCTCTGTATTTTGTGCTTCAGTTACCAGGATGAAAATGGTAGGGTAGCAGTCTATTTCACCAAAGGTAAAGATTGATTGAATCACAAGGTCTGACATTGTAGGAGGGGAAGAACTTTCTTGGGAAAATATGGTAGGATGTAAAGGAGGAGCAGTATAGAAGAGTGGAAGGAGTATTTAAGTATTTAACCTAGCTCTAGCCATATGACTTTGAGCAAATCATTATTCATAACCTTTAGATTTAAATTTCCTCCTCTATTAAATGAGGAAAATGTGCAACATGATCTCTAAGCACTTTATTGTTTCAAAGCTCTTTGCAGAAGTCACTCCAAAATAGTAGTGACCAGGAACTATCTGCAGTAATCTTTAAAATCTCAGCAAGACCTTGACCTCTTCTTTTTCCCCCCAATTTCTTATATATAAAAAGGGTATTGGAGAAATACATTAATTTTTTCCAAACCTGAGGATTTTGCAAAAATATACAAATGGGTGTGTATATCTAATGTACACATACATGCATATATATGAATTTAAACACCAGGCATCTCACATTTTCATAATATCTTAAAATTGGCAAAGTACGTTAAACATCCATCTTGAAAGCTCACAGTAATCCTGTAAGGTGGGTACTCATCTAATTTACAGATGGAGGCAGAGATGCTAAGTGAGGAGACAGCTGGGGGCTCAGTGGATTACGAATATGAGACCTGGAATAAAAAAGACGAGTTCTAACCAGCTTCAGACGCTTATTAGTGTGATCTTGGGCAAATCACTTAACCTGCTTGCCTCAGTTTCCTCATTTGTAACATGGGGATAATAATAGTACCAATCTCCCAAGGTGGTTGTGAGGTTCAAATGAGAATATAAAGCTTTTTATAGACCTTAAAGCACTATATCAATGCTTATTATTGTTATATATAAATTATATAACATTATTATAATATTGTCACATAGCTAGTATTTGTTGGCTTCAAACCCAGATTTTCCTTGATACAACTCCAGCACTCTACCATATGCAATTCTCCAACATCCTTCTAGAAGCCAACCACATAGGTCTTTTAGAATGCGTACTGACTCATAAATTTATAGAATGTTAGCAGAAATATTTAATTGTACCTTAAGGATCATCTTGCCAATTCTTTTTTTGCAGATAAGGAAACTGAGGCCCAGAGGATTTTTGGGTTTTTGGTTTCTTGTTTTTTCACTTGCTCATGTCTTCACAGCCATTATATAGCAGGGATGGGACTAGAATCCAAGTGTCCTTAACCCTATTTTTTTCATTGTACTTGTCAGGAAACCTCTTCTATTCTTAGCTCTCAGCTTTGCTTCTGTCTTGCTTTGTCACTTTAGGCAAGTCACAACTCCTGTGTTTTAATTGGGAATAGTACTCATCATAACATATCAGCTGTTAATAAATAAAATAATAGGGGTGTTTCACAGATAACACACAGAAGACCCTGGAGGTTTTGGTCTTTAGTCTCTAACAGATTCACTCTTTATCTGGTCAGACAGGCAGACAGTTTCAGAGGGGTTAATAATCAGCTTTATTCTAGTCAAGTCTTCTCAAAGGGTTGTGGAAGAACCAACTCCTACAGCATTCCCTAATCACCCTCATTGAGAAGAGGGGCACAACTACCCCATAATCTCGATGGGGTCAATATAGACAGGCACAGCTTATGCACTCCTCTAAATCCCCTCAAACCTCAGTGGGGGCTGGTTGAGGCAGGTATATGCATTCCTATATGCATTACCATGGTTTCCCCTATGAATTCCCCACTCACTAACCAGTGCCTACTTGCTTTATAGGGCAACAGACAAAGAAGGCATCTTGCCAACATTAAGCTCACAAGTTAACTTTAGCAATATCATCATTCTGTGCAAATGTAGTAATTATCACCCCCTATCTCATAGCACAACCTCAGTAGGACTGTCTGCCAGTATGATTCTGGGAATTACTATCCAGAATCCTTGGAACTATTCTGGGGGTTATAGTCTAACACCTGGAAACTGGATATTGCTATGGCCATGGATCCTGAGAAACTAATTCTAAGAAGGATAACAAAATCCTCCTTACATACATGGTGGAAATTGACACCAAGTGCAAGGTAATACTGTGTGTAAAAAGGAAAGACTGATACAATGGATTAGAGAAAATAGTTACAAAGTACTGGTTTGATCTCTTCATAATTCCATGCTGAAATAATTATACTATCAGATTGTCTCCATTCCCTGCAACAAAAATTGATGAGCTACACGTATCTTGTTCTCAGGATCAAAGACTAAGAAAATCATATATTACTTGATTAAAAGAATATTCCAATGAGAATAGTTCATCTTATGTTGTGCCTCACAATTTATACAAAATAGTTTCCTCATGATACCTATGTGTCATTAACATCTTGCAAGCATTATTTCCACTTTGCAGCTGAGGAAAATAGTACTTAGAGAAATTGTTATTTTCTGGTCATATAGCTAAGTGGGAAAACTAGAATTTCCCCAACTGCATCCCACTGCCTTTCTAACAAGTGTGACAGGCTGCTATTCAGTCCCCAGATCTCTCCCTGGAAACTACAAGACCCAGGCCCCAGTATGAATCAAGCCTTCTGGGAAGCAGGAAAATAGGCTTTCCCAAGTGTTCTCCAGAGGATACCCTGAGAAGGCTGCTCTCTGAATGGTATACCTTTTCCCAAGTTGTGAAAGAGGGTGTCTTGCCTGAGAGGGATGGATGACCCCAAAGATTTAGTGAAAGCATTAGCGATGACCATGGGCAACAGCTGTGGAACTGATTGTATATGAAACGGACCTTTAGGTGACATATTCTAAACGTGGGAAATTTTTGCATTTGCAACAGACTCTTCACTAGCGAAGAGTGCACGAGGGGTGGAACTGTCGAGAGAGGGAGAGGACTGCTCAGGTTCCAGGTTCTCTCGAGTGAGAGGCCACCTACTGCCACCCCTTCACCCGTTAGACTTTGGGATAAGCGCCTAAGAAAAACAAAGGAAACCTACTCCTCTACCATATGCCACCTGTGCCTGAAGAGCCGTCTGCAGATGCCCAGGCTTAAAACCTGGGTTACTCGGGTGGTTCTCTTCCTCCTTCCTTTTCGAAGAAGACCATGACATCAGAGAAATGATGACATGACTTGCATTTGACATGGTTTTGAGTGAAGGAGGACCAGCCCTTAAGTCCTGAGACTCTTACAGTAGCTGGTGTAGCGTTCTATGGATTGCAAAGCCATACATGCCTTCTCATTTGACCTATACAACAGTCCTTTCTATTTTATTGGGGCAGCCAGGTGGCGCAGGGAATTGGAGCGCCTGGCCTGGAGCAGGGAAGTCTCATTTTCCTGAGTTCAAATTCTCAAACACTAGTTGCGTGACCCTGGGCAAGTCACTTAACCCTGCTTGCCTCAGTTTCCTTATCTGTAAAATGAGCTGGAAAAGGAATGGCCAACCACCCCAGGATCTTTGCCTAGAAAACCCCCGATGGGGTCACGAACAGTCGGATAAGACCGAATAGATGACACTGATTTTATTAATGAGAAACCTCAGGCAAAGAGAGATTTAGCGACGGAGGGTCTATTCCCATTTGGGTCTTCCGAACATTTACATCCAACATTCCACAGGACGTAAAGCCTCGGGGGCACCTTGGACTCTAAAGTGTAGAGAGAAACAGGAGTTTACTCGCCTGGGGAGGGGTACCGGACACGCATGCGCAATATACGCCGCCTGCCTCGCCCTAGTTCAGGGGCCGGGACGGTGGGAGCTCACAGGCCTGGGCCGCCCGCGCAGGTCCGGCAGCTGCGCGTTTCTGCCCCGCCTCCCCGCCGCGCCGCCTCCACTGCGCATGTCGCGTTACGTCGTCCGCCCAACCCCCCCTCCTCCCAGCAACCGGCCAAGCAACTACGGCTGCAGCGAAGACCCGAGCGGGACTGGCTGAGCGCGGACTTCAGGACCAGGTACCGGCCGGCCGGGGCTGCCGGGGGCGCCGAGGGAGGCCCGGGGTCCAACCTCGCGTCGCGTCCGACGCCGCCTCCGCCCGGGCCTCCTCAGCGGCCTTGTCTGCCCGACCTCGGCCGGTGCCTCCCCTCCGCCCTCGGGGCTCGCGTCTCCTAGGGCCGCGGCCTGCGGGGAGGAAGGCGCTAGGCCGCCGCTCGCTTAACCAGGTCCCCCGGGACGAGACGAGGCCTCGGGGGGACGCGGGACGGGGCCGCCGCCACGGGGCGCGCCCGAAGCCGGGGGGGCTCAGACAGGGCGACCCCCTTCTCTCCGAGGAGGGCCCTGTTACGCCCCCCCAAACGCAGTGAAGGGGCGGCCTCTGCATCCCGAGGGCCCGGGTCTAAGTGCTGCCCCTGACCCCGCGTGGCCGTGTGACCCTGGACGAGTCCCCTAACCTCCCTGTGCCTCTGCCTCTCCCCTGTGTGGGTGAAGGGAGCCGCTCCGCCCCCAGCACATCACGGGTCTGCCCCCTTCGCTCCCCAGAAGAGTTCCGGCTGGGGGTGATAACGGGAAGACAAAGGAGCTTCCTGCCGCCCCTTCGGGGACTGGAGCCAGCACCCTGGGCTGTCAGTAGCCTGGCTTGGCCGTGGTGGCATGCAGGGGGCAGAGAATCTGGGAGTGCGTCCCCATTTGTAACTAGTAAGATGGCTGGGTATCGTCCGGCCGGCACTCTCCCCCGCCGTCCTGCCTGCTGTTTCTGGCGGTGAAGACCCTTTGCCCACCTCCGAGGACGGCCCTGAATGCGCCCCGCAACCCGAGCAGCCGCAGTTCTGCCTCCGTGCACGGCTTTCCTTAGTAACTCGTGCCACGAGAAGGCTAGAAAGTGAAAGAATTTCTCTATACGCAGGCAGAACAGCGGAAAAACTTTGTTTCCCCGGCATTCTGTCGCGTGGCAGCCTTCCCAAGTCCCATTTGCTTTTCTCCTTCTGCATTTTTGCCTTCTCCTCCTTCCTGGCTTGTTCCCCTGCTTCTCTGGCTGGTTCTCCTTCCTTCCCAAATACACATGTGGCTATATCGCAAGGCTCAGTTCTCAGTCTTCTGCCCTTGTGAGTCTAGATGCTTGGTCTTGATGATCTCAACTCAGGGAAATCCCAGATCCAAAGTTCCATTCCCACTTCTCCTGGATATACTTGTGGATTTTCTTTCTGCCAGTGACACCGCCATACTCAGATCTGAAACCTTGCAGTCATCAGAACACTTAATAATGGAATAGTCAAGGTGGTGAGCTCCTTGTCAGGGAATATATTAAATAGGGTAGATGATCATTTGTCAGGGATATTATATAAAGGATTTATGTTTTGGGTGGGAGGTTGGATTAGGTAAGATTTAAAATTCATTCCATTTCCAGTATTCCACAATCTTGACTTCTCCCATGATCCTACATCCATGATCCAATCATTCACAGTGTGCTGTTCATTCACAGTGTCACTCCTATTTTATATTCCTACCTCCACTTTCCTAGTCTTCATCCCCCATCATTTAACACATGAATTTTAAAATAATCTTCTGATTCTTCCCCCTAAAATCTATCCTTTCCACTACTGCCAAATATGTATCCTTTAGACTTCACTTTACATGTGTGTGTTTCTTAAAAATCCTTGAATGACTCCTCTTTCAAAGAAAATCCAAACTTCTTAGCCTGGTATTCAGGATCCTGTACAGTTTTGCCTGTCTTTCCAACTGTATCTCCTGTTGCACCCCTCTACCAAAACTCTACTCAAATCAAATTAATCTGTTGTCTGTAACTGTACCTTGTACATTCCTGCCTCCACAACTTTTCTCATTATTTTTCTCTCTGGGGTGATTTTTTCCTCTTCTATCTGCTTTCCTCATTTTTAAGCCTCCCATCCTTCCTGAAGCCTGCCTGGACAACACACAGTGGTCTTTAATTTCTCTGAGCCCTATGTATAACATCTACTGTCTAGAATTTGGCAATTATTGCTACCTCATATTGTTATCTACAATTTCTGCACGCGTCCTTTTTCCTCAGATTGTAAGCTCCTTGAAACCTGGGATTGTTCATGTTGCCTCTTTGTAGCTTCCGTAGTACGTTAACAGACACTCAGTAATATTTAATGGTAATGAAAGTCAAGCAGCTTTATCTCTTGAGCCTTACCTCTAGCACAGATGCTGGCTCTTGATTAGCTAGTAAGAAATTCCACACCCTCTTAAACTTTAGGGAAAAAATTTCTGTTTATACTTAATATCTTTTCTTTTTGCTAGAAATGAATAAGTATATAAAATTATCCTAAGTCCTGAAATTTGAAGGAACAGCATTTGTAAAGAGTACTTATTCTAATTTAATAGTACCATTCAGCAAATTCCCATAGATAGAACTTTTCAAAATTTTTGAAAGCATTTTATTGTTATCTTTTGCTTTTTCACCACATTCATGTCCAAATATGTACCTTGCTTCTCCACTCTTACCCCCAACCCAGTGAGGCATCTTTTGTAACAAAGATTTTAAAAGGAAAGAAAAAATAATTCAACGAAGATAACCAACACATAGCTGTCTGATGATGATATATTCCACACCCACGTAGCTTCCCGTCTCTGCAGTTGAAGAGAGAAAGGTAGTTTCTCACCTCTTTGCTGATGATGATGCCAAGCTCTCATTACACGATGCTGTTTCCTTCTTTCTTTTATTCTTTCTATATTGTTATAAGTATGTATGTTATTTTTCAGGTTCTGCTTCACTTTGCGTCAATTCACTTAAGTCTTACCATGCCTCTCTGAAATCTTTTTTGTGGTTTTTTATGGTATATTCTATTATTGTCATGTACCAGAGAATCATAATTTTATTTCTAGAAGAGAATTTAGACATTTCTAAGTAACTTCTCATAATTTTATATGCAGCTATTGGCAAAAGGGTCGCAATCCATGGGGCAACTAGGTGGTGCAGCGAACGGAGCGCTGGGCTTGGAATAAAGAAGACTGGTCTTTATGAGTTCAAATCTAGTCTGACACTAGCTTTATGACCCTGGGCAAGTCATTTAACCCTGTTTGCCTCAATTCTCTCATTTGTAAAACAGGCTGGAGAAGGAAATGGCAAACTATTGCAGTGTCCTTGTCAAGAAAACCCCAAAAAGGGTCACACGGAGTTAGATATGACTAAAACAATCCAGTAATTAGTGAACTGCCTGAATCTGAAGCAGTTTATCTGATTAATAGGGTTGAATTTCTAGGATTAAATTTAAGATTATGCTGGTAGACCTCAGTGAGGTTCAGCATTTGAGAGTCATGGTATGCAGTCAGTGGAGGAATTGAAATCCAAGCTAGAAAACGTGTTCTTCCAAAGAAATAAATTCCTTAGATCTGGCTGTAATAATTTTTACCTTCCATCCCTGATAATTTTCCCTTCTGTGGCTAAATTCATTGGGAAGGCTGCCTACAATTGGTGTTTGTATTTCTCTCCTCTAACACTCTTCTTACTCTCTGCAGTCTGGCTTCTGACTTTTTCGTTCGACCGAATCTCTTCTCTCTAAAGTTAACAGTGACCTCTTACTTGCCAAATCCAATGGCCTTTTCTTAGTCTTCATACTTTTTGACCTCTGCAGCCTTTGACACAATTATCACCCTCTTTTCTTTTCTTCTTTCTAGGTTTTCAGGACATTATTCTCTCCTGGTTCTCCCACCTGACAGCTTCTTCTCGGTCTTTCTTCCTTTGCTGGATCTTCATCCAGGTAACTTCCTCTAACCATGGGTGTTCCACTGGGTTCCACTGTCCCCTGGACCTTCTTCTCCTTTTCCTCTATACTGTTTCACGTGGTGATCTCATCAACTCCCATGGATTCAGTTATCACCTTCATGATCTGCTTATTAGTCCCTAACCTCTCTGCTGCCTCCCAGTCTCACATCTCCAGCTGTCTGTTTGACATCTTGAACTAAATGTTCTGTGGACATCTTAAATGGAACGTGTCCAAAACTGATGTTACAGTGTTTCCCCCAAAATTCTCGTCCCTCCCAAACCACCATCAAGAGCATCACCATCCTTCCAGTCTCCCAGACTCACTATGTAGGTGTCATCCTTGGCTTAGTCAATAAACATTTATTAAGTGCCTATCATGTACCAGAGCATAAGCTCAGAAGATACAAACAAAGGCAAAAGACAGTCCCTATTCTCAAGGAGAGCATGATCAAGTGGAGGAAGACAACACATTAAAAAGAAGCTGAAAAGGGGGTGGAGAGAGGAGAGTACCCAGTGCAGGAGCATGATGAAGACCAGGGGAAGACAATCAGATATCAGACAGGAAATTGAGATTGCTACCCTGGGCCCCCTCATTAAATGGCAGTTCTGGGAGGAGTTTGTCTCCTTGTGCCTGGACTATTGGCTGTTGCCTGTTGGTTGGATGGCCTGCCACAAGTGTATCCCCGCTCTAATACATCCTATACTTAGTTGCCAAAGTGATTTTCCAAAAGAGCAGGTACAGCTATAAGACTCAGACTTCAGTGTCTCCTTTTCATGTCCAGAATCAAATATAAAATCCTCCATCTGGTGTTCTGAGCCCTGTTTAACCTAGCCCCTCTCACCACCACCTTTCCAGTCTTCTTACACTTCACACCCACTATATATTTTTTGATTCAGTGGCATTAACCTCCTTGCTGTTCTTCAAGGAAGGCATTCCATGCACTGATTCTGGTCATTTTCACTGTCTGTTACTCATGCATAGAATGTTCTCCTTTCTCATCTCTGCCTCCTTTCACTTTCTGCAAGAAGCCTTTCCCCAATCTCTCTTAATTCTAGTACCTTACCTCAATTGATTATTTCCTATTGATACTGTATATAGTTTGTTTGTTCACAGTTATTTGCATGTTATCTCCCCCATTAGATTGTGAGCTCCTCAAGGGTAAGGACTGTCTCTTGCCTTTCTTAGTTTTTTCCAGTGCTTAGCATAATGCCTGGCATATAGTAAACACTTAATAAATATTTATTCGCTACTGAGACTGAAAATAGCTATACCAATAGCAACCCGATAGCTGAAATGTTAGAGCAACAATAAATCGATGTGAAAGAAATCCTGAACTGGAACCAAAGGGTGCTTTTATTAACTACTTGCTTTTGGCTTGTATATTAAAATTAACAGCAGAAATATACTTTACCTATGGCTGTAGCCTTGGACTCTTTTCTCCTTACATTGTCTGACTAGATGACATATTAGTTTAATTATCTTGAGATGCTTTGTTTTGCTACTAACCTACTACTGGAAAATAATAAAGGTAGCTAGGTGGTGAAATTGGTAAGAGCACTAGAGTTGGAGTCAGGAAAACCTGAGTTCAAATCCTGCCTCAGACACTTACTAGCTGTGTAACCCTAGGAAAATCATTCAAGCTTTTTCAACCTTATTTTCCTCATCTGTAAATGAGAATACCATTAGCACCTAACTTACAGGGTTGAAGATCACATGAGTGCTTTGCAAACCGTAAAGAGCTTTAGAAATGCTAGATATTAATTCAGTAAAAACTTTCTCCATGACTTATATAATTTTCTTGAGTTTTGTGATCTGTGTAGTTATATCATGGATTACTTGTTTTACAGTGAGTTTGAATAGCATGATTTTGCCTATATGTGTAGAAATTATTTTGAAACAAACAAAAAAGTAAACTGAAAAGTTTTTCACCTGATCAGACATTGAATGGAGGGGGGAAAGATTATCCAGTCTGGAGAGCACCTGCTCCAAACCTGTAATTTTGTAGATAATGAAGCTGACTTCCCCAAGTTCACACTGCTAGTTGCCAGCAGCTGAGATTAAAATTCAGGACTCTTAACTCCTGTTTCTTATTTTCATTTAAATATTCATATGCAAATGGAATTGCAATTTGATGAATATAATGTTCATTTTTTTTTATAGTTTAATTCAGCAAACCTTTGTAAGAACGTAAGTACAAGAAGCTGTGCAGGAACTAAATTATAACAATCCCTGCCCTCAAGTATCTTACATTCTTGGAGTGGGTTACAGCATTTATACAGATAAATATAATGCAAGATAGGAAATGATGAGTACAAGGGAAAGATCGGATAAAGTGGGAATTGAGAGGACTCAATAATTGAATGGATTGAAGAAGGCATCATTAGTCAATAAGCATTTATCAAGCATTGCTCTCTGCTGAGCACTGTGGTAGGCACTGGAGATACAAAGGTAAAAGTGGGACAATCCCTGCCCTTAAGGAACTTATATTTTACCAAAGTTCATCAATATTGTATGTCAGTTTCATGATGGCATGTTTGCCTGGGTTCTGGATAATGGACGAAGCTTTCATGCCTTCCCAGCGTATGCTTGCTCCCGTGCTTTTTAGCATGATGTTTTCAGCCATGTTAACAAATGCTTTCAATGAGAATGAACACGGCATCAAGGTCAACTACTCTATTGATGGTAAGTTCTTCAATTTGAAAAAGTTACAAGCCAAGACCAAAGTGGAGGGAGTGTTGGTGCATGATTTTCTGTTTGCAGATGATTGTGCACTCAATGCAGCCTCTGAAGCTGAGATGCAACAAAGTATGGATCAATTCTCTGCTGCCTGTGCTAATTTTGGCTTAATAATCAACACCAAAAAAACACAGGGGCTCCATCAGCCACCACCACACCATCCGTACGTGGAACCATCAGTTACAACAAATGGAGAAGTTTTGAACGCTGTGGATAAGTTCACTTACCTTGGTAGTGTACTTTCCAGGCATGTACACAATGACAGTGAGGTTGACACACGCACTGCCAGAGCTAGCTCAGTGTTTGGGAGAGAAGAGGTATTAGACTGGTCTGCAGAGCCATTGTGCTGACCTCGTTATATGCTTGTGAAACATGCTTCTGGAATTGAAAGTGTCTGCATGCACGGGCCATTGACTCTAATAGTTTAAGATGGACTCCTATCACATTATTTGATTGTAGAATGCAGTGAATTGCTTTCTGAATTATATATTACAAGATTAACCATACGCTTATCAGCGTGTCTGCAGTTAGAAGTCCAAAACATGAGCCCAAGCAAAGTTGGTTGAGCCTTCTGGACCAAGAGTTGTCTTGGAAGGCCTGACACTGCGCTCAGGAAGATGCAGGGATTGAGCAGGGGCTACTTCACTCTCTTCTTCTCCCACCAGGTCTGCCCCCTTCCATCATCCTGGCCTCTCAGTTGACTGGTGATGAATGTCCCTGAGACATATTGGAAAATTAAAATTTTATCTTGTTTGCTTAATAAAGTGTTATAAGGCAGTAGAACAGAGTCATATACAGGATGATGAAGTTGTTTAGGAAGAGGATGTGAGAATTTAGGGATTTATCAAAGATGCAAAATGGAGGAACAAGGAAAATCCTTAAAGACTAGATTTTGAGTTAGCCCTGCAGCAAAAACTAAAGCAGTTGTAGGAAAGAAAACTTTTACTTATTAGAAACCTAGGGTGGCATCTTGAAAACCTATATCTAAACACTGTGACGGCCTTGCTTGTGACCTGAGCAACTTAATCATCTAGGCTTACTGTAGTTAAAGAGTTCTAAACCTTTTTGTGTGTCATGGACCCCTTTGATAATCTGGTGAAACCTACAAACCCTTGCTCAGAATAAAATGTGATGGTTAGTAAAAATAAAGATAGGGTTTTTCCCATCATCTGAGTTCATGGGTCCACCGAAATCTATTCGCTATCCATGGATCCAGGTTAAGAATGTCTACTGTAGTTTTTTTGACCCTGTAACCTAGGACCCAAGCCTAAACTGTACATAGCTAACCTGTACAGTCATTAATCTTTAAGTCAGAAATCTAATTCTATAAAGATGTAAAGTCAAAAATAAGAAAGGAAATTTATCACTAGTATGTCACATCCCAGCATTCCCCACTTAGAATAAACAAGGTCAATGCATTATAATAATCTTATAACAAAGGACATATTTCTTGTGAATTGGGAAACAATCACTTTTCAACGATAGCTTCCATAAAAATTTGCTGTAATTTGTAAACACTCAGTAAATCAAGCATTTGTTTTTTTTAACAGCTCAGCAAACCACAGTGTATGTTGAACACCCTCATCGTAGCTTCCAAGTTGAGGAGTTTTGACTATGTAGATAATTTGATGCCCTTTGAAATTTGATTGAATGAGGGTCTGTACCTATGAGAAATTTTAGAGGTTATCTAGTGTCAGAATTAACCCATCTTTAGGGAGAACTACTTTAAACCATCTCTGATAGGTGAATATCTTCTCTCCCGCTTAAGAATGAATCTGTGCAGATGCCAATTCATAGCCTTTTATGAAGGGAAATAATCCAGTACTTAGCAAATTTCACTGTCAAGAATTATTTCCTTAATTCTGATTTGAATTCCAGTGACTATAGATTCATGTATATTTTCAAATATCTTTTTTAAAAAATTGATATCTTTGGGGGTTTTTCCATCATTTTAACTTCCTCAACACATCTATTTCTACTTTCCCCTGAGAACTATCCCTTATAACAAAGAATAAAAGAGAAAGAGGAAGAAGAAAACATTAGCAAAATTCAGTAGTACATGTTGCATATCATCACTATTGTTCTTTACCTCAGTAAAAAAGAGAGGGAGGTGCATTCTCATTTACTTTTCTTCAGGGCCATAGTTCTACAGCGTTCAGTTTAAATTTTTGTTATTGTTCTTCCCAGTTACAGTGTTATATTGCGGCTATATATATTCTTTTCCTGGTTCTGTTTCGTTTTGCTTCAGTTCATATTCATCATTTCTTACAGTACAGTAATGTTCCATTACATTTACATACCTCTGTTGGTTTAGGCATTCCCTAATCAACGGCCATCTTCTTTGTTATCTTTAGCTATTGTTAATGGAACAGGAAATTCTTAATAGAATCTTCTTATACTTTTTATTCAAATGAAACAGTTAACAATTCTTTTAACCTTTCCTCATGAAGCTCCTTTTCTTTTACAGGTTAATATCTTACTTTAACTCCTTTCTGAAATAATTTTAAAGTTCTTCATGTCTTCTGCATTAACTCCAAATTGGACACAGTACTATAATGCATATCTGAAAAACACTAAGTGTGTCAGAAGGAATACTTTGTGCACTTCAGTATGTATAGGGTCTTCTCTCCCCGTTTTCTTGTAATCTCACTCTTCAGTTGGCTGTCATTTCGAGTGATCATGTTCTCTGTTTTCTCACCCTGGTCAAAATGATATTGTTGATATAGGGCCCATTTTAAAGTACTCGTTTTTGTATCTCTCCAGGTTGATGGTAACATTCTTTAAATACCATTTTTCATCCATTTGTATACATAGCAATTACATTGCATCCTACTTCTCCTCCCAAAAAAGAGCAGGGTATACATGAAAGCATTTATTGCTGTATTCTTTGAGTGGCATCTTGATATTTTAAATTTTAAAAAATAAATTCTTAATAATAAGTTCATAGATTTGTTATGTGAAGAATCAACGTAGAATTAAAAAGGTAACCAAAGTCCTTTACTTAATTCTCCTCAACCCTTGCCTGTCATTATATACATACATATAATATATGTACATATACATACACACACACAAACATGTATAGTTGTTCTGTTACAGGTTGTTCTTTGCAAAACTATAATTATTTCCAAGTACAGTATTTTTAGGTTAATTTTTTTCCATTTTCTTGGACATTGTTACAGTGTTTTTCTAGAGTATAGAAATTAAGTTCTTCCCATTCCACTTTCTGCATATACTTAGATGAAACATCTTTCTTTGCATCAAAAAAATCCCTTTTCTTTGTATTGTAAAATCTAATTGCATTATTTCTTTTCTTAGGCATGTCCCAAGGCATCCTGCTTTTCTTCTTTCCTACTTTTTTTTTTTTAACAGAGACTTTTTCTTGGCCTTTTTTTCAGACAGTTTCTATAAGTTTTTTCTCACTGGAATATATCTCCCCTCACTAAAAAGGGAGGGGTATCATGTTAGAGTTTATTTCTATATTCTTCCACTGGTATAATAATAGTAAAAGTTGTAGATTTTTTTAATAAAATATAATTTAGCCATTTTTGAAATAAGTTTATACATGGGCTTTGTAGCTTATACAAAGCAAAAGCTAGGTAGCAAGGAAAAAAGAGGTGAGCAAAAAACAAAACGATAATGGAGGAATGAGACTCACTCAGAGACAACTCCATAGAAGAAAAATTATACTAAGTTGTTTACATGAACTCCGTCTTTCAGTCCCTTTAGTTCAAGAAACAATGATCTGGGCCCAGCACATAATTTTAATGCATGCTTCTTGATTGAGTGGCCGGTTGGTTGGTTGGTTCAGCTGGGGATATTTTTAGTTGTCTGAGTAACGTGTTAGAGATTCTCATGCACTTGAGAAAATTATATAGTTGCAAACTTCTCTTTCCATACAGCTTTTCCAGTACTTCACACAGAACTCATTCTCTTGACCACAGTACATCTTGTTTTACTGTCGCCAACAGTTCCTCTGCTGGATGTTAGCTGAGATGATTTTAGATTCTAGAATGTTATGTCTCTCCTGTGGTCTGGTACAGAGATCCAAAGAACAGATCTTTGAAAAATGCTTGTTAAAACTATTTTTTTGAAAAGACACTTAACTAATGAAACTTGTTTCCTTTTTTGTTTCTAGGTTTATTTGTTTTTTTAAAAAAATTCTTGAAATTGAAGTAGGCCTGCCTACACATTAGGATTCCATGTCTTTTCTTGTAAGTAAACCAGAGCGAATTAGGGTGAGTGTTTCTAGCCTTCTAACTTTACTCAATATTCTTTCTTTTTCTGAAAAGCAATATTTTGTTTTAAGGAAAATAAAATACATTAAATTGTGACTAGTTGTGCATATAATACTTAGAATTATACTTTTAGAACCTTTAAATGAAGAGTGCCAAATTCATTAGGTACAGTGTTCGCTTTATGAGAAAAGAGCTTATGGACCTTTGTTAGGCAGAGCAAGTGAACAGATCTGTCTCACTGATATCACATATATTTGGTGAAATGAATTTTTGTCCTTTACTGTGTGTGTACTTGCTCATTCTCATGTTCTTCATGGTTACCATACACATACACTAAATTTCTGTGTTTTAAAAAATCAAAACTAAATTACTAGAATTTTTTTCTAGATTATTGTATTAAATTTAAGAACACCTATGTCTAAACACAAGTTGAAAATGTCTTCAAGTTTCTAAACTTATTAGGCTTTAACCTCTAGAACAAATGTTTACTATGACTGCAAAATTTGTAAAATTATCACCCATTTTACAAACTGAGAATTACCTAATTGCCAAGTGCTAGAAGGAGATTATATTATAGTGCTTTTATTTTTATAATTCTGTAACTATAGTCATAAGAAATTATAAATCCTGCTGTCCAGAAATTAAAAATAATATTTTAAAATGTAATGAATATACTTTTTTATGTATGGAATATTTGATTACTACTTTTTTATTTAAAGTTTTAAGTTCTAAATTCTCTCCCTCCCTTTTCTCCCCCCTCCTTGAGATGGTAAACAGCCAGATGTACACATGCAATCATGTAAAACATTTCCATATTAGTTATTTTGTACAAGAAGACTCAAGAAAAAAATGAAAGTAAAAAATAGCATGCTTTAATTTTTATTCAAACAATATTTTTTTTCCTCTGGAGGCAGATAGCATGCTTCATCGTTAGTCCTTTGGGGTTTTCTTGAATTATTGTATTGCTTAGAATAGCTAAGTCATTCACAGTTCATTGAACAATATTGCTGTTGCTGCGTACAATGTTCTCCTGGTTCTGTTCACTTCATTATGCATCAGTTCATGTAAGTCTTTCCAGGTTTTTCTGAAATTATCCTACTTGCCACTTCTTATAGCACAATAATATTCTATTACAATCATATCCCACAGTTTGTTTAGCCATTCCCCAATTGATGGGCATCCCTTCTATTTCTAATTCTTAACTGTCACAAAAAGAGCTACCATAAATATTTTTGTACAGTTAGGTCCTTTTCCCTTTTTGGAGATGTCTTTGGATTATATGTCTAGCAGGAGTATAGCTGGATCAAAAGGTATGCACGATTTTATAGCTCTTTGAGCATAATTACAAATTGGTCTCCAGAATGGTTGTCATTTCACAACTCCACCAACAGTGCTTTAATGTCCCAATTTTCCCATATCTTCTTCAACATCCACCATTTTCCTTTTTTTGTCATATTAGTCAGTCTGATAGGTGTGAGGTGATACCTCAGAGTTGTTTTAATTTGCATTTCTCTAATCAGTAGTAATTTAGATCACTTTTTCATATGATTATAAATAACTTAATTTCTTCATCTGCAAACTTCCTGTTCATATCCTTTGACCATTTATCAATTGGGGAATTACTTGTATTTTTATAAATTTGATTCAGTTCTCTATGTGAGAAATGAGGCCTTTATCAGAAGGACTTGATGCCAAAAAAAATTTTCCCAGTTTCCTGCTTTCCTTCTAATTTTGTTGCATTAGTTTTTCTTGTGCAAAAACTTTTTAATTTTATGTAACCAAAATTACCTGTTTTACATTTTGTAATGCTCTCTATATTTTCCTTGGTCCTAAATTCTTCCCTTAACCATAGCTCTGACAGATAGACTACTCCATGCTCTCTTAATTTGCTTATGGTATAACCTTTTATGGTTGTGTGTCCAATACAGTGTGAGATGTTGATCTATACCTACCTTCTGCCATACAGTTTTCCAGTTTTCCTATTAGTTCTTGTCAGGTAATGAGTTTTTATTCCAAAAGCGTGGATCTTTGGATTTATTATATACTAGAATACGATGGTCATTTACTATAATGTAATTTGTACCTAATCTCTTCCACTGAGCCACCACTCTTATCTCTTAGCCAGTACCAGAGGGTTTTGATAATTACCACTTTATGATACAGTTTGAGATCTGGTATTTTTTGCATTTTTCATGGATTCCCTTCATATCCTTGAGCTTTTGTTCTTGCAGATGAATTTTGTTTTTGACTTAATTTTTCTAGCTCTTTAAAATAATTTTTTGATAGTTGGATTGTCATGGCACTGAATAAATCAATTAATTTAGGTAGAGTTGTCATTTTTATTATATTGGCTCAGCCTACCCCTAAGAAATTAATATTTTTCCAATTGTTTAGATCTGTTTTTATTTGTGTGAAAAGTATTTTATAGTTGTGTTCATATAGTTCCTGGGTTTGTCTTGTCAGGCAAATTCCCAGGTATTTTTTATTGTGTACAGTTATTTTAAATAGAATTTCTCTTTGTGTCTCTTACTGCTGGACTTTGTTGGTTATATATAGAAATGTTGATGATTTATGTGGGTTTATTTTGTGTCCTGTAACTTTGCTAATATTGTTAATAATTTCAAGTAATTTTTTAGTTGATTCTCTAGGATTTTCTAAGTATAAACATCATATCATCTGCAAAGAACTGTACTTTTGTTTCTTCATTGCCTAATCTCATTCCTGGATATATTCTTAAGATAAGTTTTTAGGTACAGTGATACATAAAATATGTTAATCTGTGTTATCTTCTGGCCCATAGCATATATTATCATACTCTATATCATTTATTTCTGAACCTTACACATTCTTATTTTGTCTTTATTTTTCTGAAAATATTTAGAAAAATCTGGGTTTCTCTTTCTTCTCAGTACAGAGCTGGGTAGAAAGTATGTCCCTTAGCCAAATATTTGATATTAGTTCATGAGCAACATTTAATCTTGATTCCATTCCATTTAAATATGAGTGCATTTCTTATTTCAACCCAGTCTAATTCAAGTAAGATTAAATAAGTGACGAGTAGGCTGGGAATTTGGTCCCATTTTTAAGTAGGCTGGTGAAGTAGACTACACTTTATCCATCAAGTTTACTCTGTATGCTGGAACTCAGTGTGAAATACCTGCTTATAATGTCTTTAGGGTTCTAGCAGAGGTAAGGCTGTGTCACCTGACTTGTTTCATGTTACAACATGGCTATAGGCTTGTGAAGAAAGTAACATTTCAGCCATATTCCAAAATAATTCTTTGGGTTGGCACTGAAAGCACTGATCATCTGAAATGAAATGGATAATAGAGAGCCCAAGGGTTAGTTTTGGACCTAGAAAAGACTAAAAAACGTTAATTGATACTATAGACTAGTACCATATGTTTCTCTTTAGAACTCTTCATCAAATTGGCCCATTTCAAAGATGAAATGAAAGTAATTGAGTACACTGTTGTTCCTAGTAGACTTAGAGAGCTCAAGTGCCTGTTGAGAACTTTTTAAAAGAAATGAGTCTGAACTTATTCATTTCTGGCTTGGTCTTTTTGTTTGTCTTTCTGATGGCTATACTGTGGATTAATGTTTAAAGAAATACTAATTCATTTTGGGATTTTCTTCTTTAGCGGTGGGTCTCGGAAAAGTTCATTGTTGAGGGCTTAAGAGATTTGGAACTATTTGGAGGTAAGTACTACATAGACTTTGGTTATTCTTTAATGGAAATTTTCATTGCTTCTGTCTTGAATAAATTTTCAGAAATTGACAGTTCTGTGGGGTAAACCACAGTTAATGATTGTAGTAATTTATTTGGCTTTTCTCAGAAGCCTTTGATTCTCAAGTTGGTAATGCTTACAGACATGAAACAACTTAAGGAAATTCCATAAATATCCTAGAATATATCCTGGACCCATTTGATTATCTTTTAAAAATTAAAGCATATGATCCTGTTGGTATTTGGGTAGCAGAAATGTTATCGGGGAAACTAAAATGAAATGTTTAATACCTATTCCTTGAAAATACTGTTAACAGAATCCATATAAGATTGCATGCTGTCTTTGGGAGGGAAGGGGGAATAAGGGGGAGAAAATCTAAGACTTATGGAAGTGACTGTAGAAAACTGAAAACAAATAAATTAATAATAATTTTAAAAACTGAGAAAAAAAGAAAATACTGTTATCAGAAAAGGGTGACAATCATCTGAGGCTCCCCAAACTCACTAACCAACCCAGTTAACACTCACTATCCCCACATTCCCCGGTTTTAGTCTTTAGGCTTATGATAGAAAACTAAGACCACAAAAAGCTGGTTCAGCAGAATTGACTAATAAACTTCAATTGTAAAATCTCTTTTTAGATGTTGATTAGGGGGACAAAGTTAGGGACCCCTCTCTGGGTTTGGAAAAGATTGACCAGCTTAGGTGTTATACAGATAGTTCTCATTTTACCTAAATTCACCTTACATAAATTCAGCTTTACATAAAGAATTCTAAAAGATATCCACATTCTTAGAAAACACCTGTATTAACTTTACTGTACAATACTGTACTCTCTCCATTCTTGCCCCTTGGTTCTCTCCCATACCACCCCCATCCCTCCCAAAAAAAAAACCCTAAAAATTTTTTTTTTAAATCCTCCAAGTGAAAGCAGAAGAATGGAAGCACAGCGAGACTGTTGCCAATGCTTCAGGATTAGCAACTTGGCTTGAAACCTCCTAAGATAAGAGACCTTTGTCGCAATCCACCCACTTCCCCATTAGGTACCATGTGTCTGACCCTTATCCCCGACTCTCCTATCTGTGTCCATGTCCAGCCCCCAAAGAATCTCCTCCCCCCTCACTTCCCACAGGTTCTTCCTCTCATTCCAGCTAGGCCCCTCTTAACTGGTCCCAGCCCCCACATGTTCCTTGTCCTGCTCTTGCTTCTCTGTTCCTGACCTCCATGTATCTTTGCATCATGTGTAAGCCCCCTCTCTCCATGGGCAGGCAGCCCCTTTCCTGTCTCTCTTCCTCCCTCCCTTCCTCATTCAGGACAAATATACATTATGTAAATTTCACCTTATGTAGAGAGTCCACTTACATAAAGTGAATCTGTATTTACAAAGTCTCGTTTCCAAATTAATCTTGGATTAAGGGGACAGAGTTGTTTTATATACTTTTATTTCTGTAGTTGATTCATATCTCAGAAGTTTTTGTACCTTTTCTAGCTCCGTAGTGCCTTATTCTTGGTGTCTTTTAGTACCAAGAAGCATCCCAGTTCCTACAGATTATAAATTTAGAGGACCGGGTTACCAGATTAATTTAATTGCTTGATTAATTAAGATGTCCTTAAGTGGTTGAAAACTCAAACCTTATAATTACTAGTATTTTTATTGCAATAGTGTTGTGAATGAAGTTTGGTAATATATGATAATTTCTACATACCATTATCCAGAACAGTGTTTCTTGGCCTGGGGCCTACAGGCTCCCAAGTGATCTGTGGATAGAGTTCAGAGGCTCCATAAACTTGGTTAGGGAAAAAAAAAATTGTATCTTTATTTTCATAAACCTCTAACAGAAATTTAGCGTTTCTTTCAATTATATAAAAATGTTATTCTGAGAAGAGGTCTATAGGTTTCATCAGACTGTTGAAGTGGTCTGTGACACAAAAATCCTCAAGAACTCTTAATATGGATTAGGTTCTCTTTTGGGTACAAGATGAAAGCTAGAGTGACTAACAAGGCTTCTGGGACTCCCTTTCTGTGCCTCTGCTCTCGTCTATACTTGGATATTTCAGTAGGGTCAGTAACAAAATGGAGATAACCTACAGCACTGGCACTATGGTAATGTCATGTTCTTGGACATCCCTGAAAGAAATTGTTTTGAAAGTGTGGCTTCTAACAAATCTTTTAAAATATGTCAAGCTCCTTAATAATTCGTTTTCATGGAGATTCAGATCAGCCTGTATACAGGAGGTATCAACTCTGACTTAAGTGATTTCTGGGGCTTTTGTTTTTTAGTTAGAGACTAGTGATTTCACTAATGTATCATTTGGAATTCTTCCAACCTGAAAATCGCTTTAGTAGATTCTCCATCAGATTTCTTTCACAATCTGTTAACCTGCTCTCTAATTTTAGTTAGAGAGGCTGATGATATAACTTTGAGCATCATCTGTCATTCCTGGAAGAAAACAAGAACCTACAAACAGTGTGAAGAATGTGTCCCCTCTTCTTAACTCCACTCCACCCTTTATGAGAGAGTGAAACCACACTTTTACTGGGTCATGCAGTCCAACGTCAGAGACTTTGCTATTTAAGTAATACATTAGAATGCTTCTAAGAGGAGGCAAGCTTGGCAGTTGTTGCTCTGATGTTAAAATACCTTATTAAAGTATCTAGGCTGACAAACATTGCTTTATAATTAAAAACTTTTTTATCAGTTTTATAGAATAGAAAAATCTAAGGAACAGAAACAAAATCAATTTGCTTATTAGCATCTTGGGGAATCAGGAAGGGTGTTAGGACAGTATTGATGTTAAAGCAACAAATCTACTCTATTCTTTAGTCTCTTGGTTTTACTCTGTGACTGATGAATGAAGAAAAGCCCTTGATTTATTTATATTCGTAAACGTGACCTTAGATATAGGTCTTAGCTATAATTATAGTTATATTAATGTTGCCATTCTGCTAATAACAAGAATATTGTGGACAGAGAATGAGCCTCAGTTTCAAAAAGACCTTAGAGTCAGGTTTTGCCTCTGGCAAATACTAGCTGTGTGACCACAGAAAATTAATTTCTCAGTGTCCTTGGAACCTCTCTAAAACTAGAATACTTGACAAGTTACTGATTTCCATCAGTGTGGGGAGACTCCACACTAGGAGTTATACACATTAATGAAATCACAGGTCTGGGCAAAAAAAAAAGATTGCTAATAACAGCATTATAATATTCCCAATTGATAAGCAAATTGGTTATCTGAAAAATACAGCAAAGTTATTTTGCTACTCTTGCAGAAAAAGGAATAATTTAGCCATGGAGTTCTTTCATTATAGTCTCTCACTTTAGGGAATCAGCATTCCAGTCAGTCCCCAATAGTGTTATGTTGAAGCATACTTACTAACCCAGGGAGTTGATTCCTGGGATTAGCAGGGATTGACTAAATTTCTCTGTGTACATGAAAATGAATTGCTGCTCAGCATGGGTTTGTTCACCATGGGTCAGCCACTGGAAAGAACTGTTTTGTGCCAGTGAGATAAGTAAGACTTCAGCAGATGAGAAAACACAAAGTAGATGGTCCAAGTTTTCAAAAGCAATAAGTTCACAGATAAACCCTATCTATAGCATTTCTGTTTTCTCTGTGTGTATATGTACATGTAGTGTTTTGTTGTAATGACATTGAAGTAATTTCTATTAATAGATGTAATCTTAAGTTCAGTAATTACTCTTCTGAATGTGCATATCTCTTGCTAAAAAAACAAAAAAGCCAACAATGAATTTCTCTACTCCAGAGCAGCCTCCGGGTGACGCTCGGAGAAAAGTAAGTGATTTTTTTTTTTTTTTTTTTGTAGGCTGTAGTGCTATTGCCATTGCATGGAAATGGTTCCCTGTGGAAGTTTGCGTGTTTCATTTACTTTTTTTTTTTAACTGTTTATCCATTATCTGCCTTTACATGTACTTAGCCTTATTTATGTGGATTCAGGTTTCACCCTGGAAAGAAGACTTTTGGTGTGTGATTTTGAAAATATGATCTTATGATTTAAAATTCATAGATTGTTACCAAAGCTTTGCCAAAAGGAAAGTCTCATTTAGTATCCTAAAATTTGGTTACATATCTGCCTTTTGGTTCCTTAAGGTACTGACACTGTTTTCCTCGACCTGTTTACTATTAAGTTTTGAGGCAATATAAAGACTTTTCTAGAAACTATGAAAAGTAGTGTATAACAAATGTATTACAAATTCCCCATATTAAAAAAGAACTTGCAGTGGGAAATGTGTTTTATTATATTAAATATCTGCAAGATGCTAAAGATCTGTTCTGTACATTGTGCCACAAAGCTCTGCTCATTCCCTACTCTAGTGCATTCTGAGGAAATAATACTTAATGTGCATAAATTTATACAGAACTGTCTTGATAATTATGGTGCCTAAAGAGTGGGTAAAAACAGCTTCTTAAGAGAGAATTAGTAGCTTAACCTCAAAGTGATGGAAAACTTTGTGCCTTTTACCAGACAGTACAGGTTGGGCAAAGGATGTTGGTTGAAAGTTTTTCTTTGAGAAAAGGTTTCATTTTAGTTCAACAAACATTTTATTGCCATATACTATTTAGTACAGCAGCACTTCTCTTCCAGGCTTGAATATTTCTTAATCCAAAAATCTGAACTGTGCCCTCTTTGATTACTAAGATATTGATCCAGGACCTAATGCTAATCTCATGAGGTTTTTTTCTAGTTTTAAACATTGCCTTTACACCAAACTTTATCCTGTGTGAAACCTTATGGGAGGCTATGTGGGTCTATTTGTTAGTATGTAACATGTTCATTTTTGTGACCTGTGGAGTCTTTATTTTAAAATCTTTAAAACAAAGCTCTCCTTTTCTGTTTTCTTCTGTATAGCATTAGCTTATCTTTTTTTTTTTTCTGACGTGGAAGAGTTAAAATGCTTTTCTCATGGGAAAATGAGCAAAAAAACTTTAAGAAGCTGAGAGTAGGTTGTGGTTATACATTGTGTTGGAAAAGTAGCACTGGGAAAGTTGTGCTTTGTTTAACAAAAGTGGTTTAACTTTTTCCATTTGAGTTACAGTTTTTAGCTAAATCTGAAACATGTTAGTACACTAATTTTTCACTATAATCCAAAGTTTCAGACTCTTGTTAAATTTTACTTCTTTGCCAATGTTTTCCCCTTGCTAAAAGTCTGTCTCTTTATTATACTTTTTGTTTTTCTTTAAGTGATAAACTAAGATATTTACCATCAGAGAATGACAGACCTTAAATTCTCATGAGTAAAAACCTGCTGATGAGTATCGTGGCTCATTATTTGTTGCAGAGTTAAGGAGGATGTGCTTATGCAGCAAGTCCCTAGTGGAACTACAGTTCTCACTGTAGCCAAACCACTTAGAATCAGAGACCTTGGAACCTTTAAGATTTGGTTAAAGCACCCAAAATTCTCAAGTATTCATATTTGCTTTCTTGTCCTTCAGGACTTTTTTTTTCTGATAGCCAACAAAGACTTGTATTAATAGAAAGGGACACTGATCTCTAGGAGATCCTATAAGGTTGCCTTCTTTATTTTAGTCTCTTCTTTCATTGTGTGAAATGTTATTCATCCTGCTCCCAGTGAGTGAGTTGGAGAGATGCAATGGGAGACATGACTATGGGATATAATTACAGCTTTCTTCTTACCTCATATTTTCATATCTCAGAATATAAATTAACTCATCAAATTAAGCATTTAATCTTTTCTTAAATTCAATCTAACGAAGTTATTAAATGTCTATAATATGCAAGACACTATGCTAGGCATTGGGGGTACAAAGACGGGGAAAAAAACCACTCCTTACCCTTACCTGTAGCAAAGATACATTGGGGCCCAGATGCAGCATAAAAAATTTACTATAACACAAGGATCTAATCACATGCATAGGAAAAATAGAACAGAATGGCACAAGACACTGAAGAAGACAGGCAACATTTCTGTCTTGTGGAGAATCTAAGAAGGTTTTATGGAGGAGAGGGCATTCATTCTAAGTTGGACTTTCAAGATAGAGTAAAACTTCAAAAAGCATTTTGAAAGCCCTTCTCATTTATGGGAAGTGTGGTATTCAAATGCATAGTGGTAGAAGCCAGCAGGGTGAGATGATTAATCCACTTTCGCAGGAGCCTGCATGAGCATAGGAACCTGGAAAGAGAGTTTGGAGCTAGACTTTGTGGGAGCCTTCAATGTCCATTTAAAGAGTTTATATGTGGTCTTTAATGCAGTGAAAGGCCACTGAAGGTAGACAGTATTTTAAGAGAGTAGAATATTTAAAATAAATTTCAAATTCCAGGCAGGATCAATCATCATATACACCCCACCCCTGTCTTGCCTAGTTAGAGAAGCAGTGTGAAGTCTGGAAGTCAGAAGTGAGAGAAGACCTGCAAAGGCCCCATATTTGGGGCTATTACTGTTACTCACTGGAAGCAAATAGTCTTGTACTTGAGGTCATATTCCGACCTATGGATCAGTCTCTAGTAGAGGGTGCATTGGACTTAAAGTTAGAAAGATCTGAGTTCGAAACCCTGCTTCAGACACTCAGGAGGACAGAATATATCTCAGTACTGTAAGTCTAAGCTTGCCTAAGTGAGTTGCCAGACCTTGACAAAAACTCAGGATCACTTAGTGACTTCAGCCAAACCTGATATAGCTTGCCAGAGCAGGAATGAAGATGCTTGACTTACCATTGTAAGAATTGTGATTTGGGACTGAAATGATGGGATCCTTTAGAACTAAATTGGCTTATTAAAGGAGCATTATTTCTGCTACCCTTTTAAAAGAAATCTGAACTTGTTACAGAGGTGGTATATAGAAAGCAAACAAAATGGAGAGTTAGCATTTTGCAGAACATGGTCTGATCTTGGTAATCCTAAACCTCTTGTTGTTCTTTGATTATGTATCTCCAACATTCCCCCTTCCCATCCTTGTGAAACTTTTAGTGTAACTAGTAAATACCATCTACAGTATTTTTAAATTTACCCTGGTAACCCAAAAAGAAAAAAAAAAACTGCAAGTTAAAGTTGCCACTAAATATTCTCAGCCTTTACTCTAACTGTAGATGCAGAGCATAGATAAGTGTCAAATCAAACCTGGCATTAGCTATTGGTTTCAACTTCCTGCTTCAGACAGTATTATCTGCCTTATGCTACATAACAATTCCTTTAAATGTTGCACAAAGAAATAGTCTCAGAGCAGGCAGCGGGAAGAAATGGAGCTAGATAGTCAGCATCTAGATAATGAAGGGATGATTGAGGTAATAATTGAACGTTTCCGCTCTTCATTGCCAGATTTCCTCTGGTTGCCTATTATGAGATGAATGTATATGTGACCTAGATTTGGTTTCTTTTCCTTTTAGTAATAATGCTAATAAGTGTTTAGACAATAATATTCTCTATATCAAGGCTTCTTAAACTTTTCCCTTTCACTACTCTTTTCCAAGTTTTGGCAGTGCTAGTTGGTGCTGTGTAGGCGTGACAGCATGTGCAGTACAAAGTGCACATATTGTGTGTTCAAGAACCAAGGCTGCAGTGAAGTTGCACAATGCAACACAGGCAAGCACTGAAATACCTTAGATTCATTATGAGTTTGATTTTTAATGAATTTTTGGTCATTGCACGTTCAGAAACTTTTTACTGTTGCCAAATTTTTGGGTCACAGCACACAGTTTAAGAAGCCCTGCTCTAGATATCATGAACCCCACAAGGCAATGTGACATGGTAGTAGACTAGGAATTAGAAGGCTTAAGTCTTGGCTTTGTCATTGAATAGCTGTGTGAATTTAGGGAAGTCATTTAACTTTGAGTTTCAATGTCTTGGTTGTAAAATAGGGTTAATAATAGTTACCATAGTTACCCTTTTCCATTTTGTTATCCTGAGGATTAAATGAGATGGCAAAATGGTTCAAGAGCATATAAGGTTCTATGTAAATGTAAAATAATTATAGAAGATGTGATTTCATCAATATGCATTACTATTTCTGCCAACCTATAATACAGCCTTTCCATACCTTCATAAATGGTTTCATGAGTTGTTGTGGCCAAGAGCTTCATTACCTTCGTTACCCCTTGGTGATGAAGTGGTATTAGTGCTGTTGTTAGTATAACTTAATTAGAGAACTCAATTAGTCACATCATGCCAAGAGCACTGGAAAGAGTACTTACATTGAAAAACATGGAAAAGATCTGTCAGGATTTCTGTAACATACTGTTTTTTCCACTAATGGCAGTGGAGCTTGCACATCTGAATTCTGACATCACAATCCTCAGTGTGTTGCATGAGAGTCTTCATTACTGCAAATGGCACTAAGGATAACAAATCAGGAAGAGTTGCTCTACTAGACTTGATGGTACACACAGAGAAGGTCCATCGTGGAGGCAGTAACATTTTGAGGATGTTGAGAGACTGATTCTCAAGACATATGAAAGGGGAAAGGGTACCAAAGTTTTTAACTCATTGTTTTACTTCCTTAAAAAGGTAATTAAGAAAATATCAATAACTCCTAATCCATATGCCTATTTTCCCATCTATACGAGACCTTTATGAGAAGAAGCTACACACATATATCAAAGGCATCTTTAGTTAAGGTAATACTTTTTATTGATGCCTTTTGTCTTTACGTTGTGATCATTACATACTCTCCCCCATATTGAACCCTCTCTTTTGTCAAATTAAGCAAAATGTCAGGTATATTTTACACCATATAGAATATTTAGCCATAGTAGTTAGCTACATCTCTACCATGAGGAAGAAGGTATGTTTCATTATCAGACTGACAGTTTTTCTCAGGTAATATTCAATAGCAGACTACATTTTTTATCTTCAAACAATTGATTGAAAGGACAGGATCCCACTGTGCTTATATTTTTGTGGGGTTTTTTGTGTTTCTTTTTACTATTAAAAAGCATTTTAATTTGATAGCACAGAATATTGTCTCAAGGACTTTCTTCAACAAAGTACCTCTATGCATATGTTACAATCCTATATGATTCCTTGGAAGATACAACGTAGAGGTTACTTTATGTGACTACCTGATTGTTCACATCAGTTATGGTGTAACACAGAAAGGCATTGGCTTTCCAGGATGCCTAGTATAAGTCCAAATGGAGGAGGGATTCCATGTAGGTGCTCTGGTTTGCATATAACATTGTACTGCATCAAGACCCAGAACATTATAGAGCTTCCTAAATGAGGGTCCTAATCACTAAAAAGTTCAACCTAACTATCCACAAGGGATAAACCAAGTGGATAGAGAATGCCTATGTCATGACTACAATATACAGCCAACTGAACTAGTTTATCATTACATATATGTTCAACAGACACTGCAGATAGACAGTGTCTATCTCAGTTTAATTCTGAACGGATCCCAGAATTGATGCCTATAGTATTTGAGAAAATATTTAATGCTTTTAATGACCTCAGACTTCTCCCTGAAATAAGGGTCTGTATGGTACAATATGAATACAAATCATGGAATATCGCAATTTACAAAATTAAAGTTGGGGACTCACCAAAGATAATGGAGAGATTACATAGGCATGATTTAGGTATTAGTACATTACCATCAAAGAATTGTGCAGGACGGTGGTATTTAAAATATAATCAGAAATATCTGACTACAAAGAGAGATGGAGTAGTTTATATAGGAAGAGCAGAGGTTAGCCAGTGGACAGTCTGTGGTCTTCACTGGTTCCCATATAATGTCTTGAGATCCAAAAGAAGTCAACTTTCCCACCCCCAGCACATTGGGTGAACATACTATGAAGCATCTGTGGAAGCTTGTAGACAAGAACCAAACAGGATGAGTTGCAATCTCGGTGGCTGGAATGAGTACCCCCCATTTAGATCATAAATTCATCAGAGATGCAGTGGAAAAAGCACTGAACTTGGAGTCATAGAATCAGAATTCAAATTCCCATTCTGCCTCTTACTACCTTTGACAAGTCACTTAACCTCCCTGGGCCTTAGTTTTCTCATGTGTAAAATAAAATGGTTGAACTAGATGACCTCTAAGGTCCCTTTTAGCTCTACTTCTATGATCTTGAGAGGAGTAGTAGTAGTAGTGGTGGTAGTAGCATCAGTAGTAGTGGTGATGGTGGTAGTGGTGGTGATAATTGATAGTATATATGAGGAGGAATGTGAAATAAAAGAGTTTATATTATCCCTGCTCATTGTGTTTTCCCTCTTTATTAAGTGACATCCCTGAAGAAGGGATGGAAACAACTCTTTTATCCTCCAGATTTTCATAGTTTAAGCAATTATACAAGCTATATTAACAGACAAAGGTTTTGGAGAAGGAAATCAGACCCAATATGCTGGATTCCTCCCACTTGTTTATACTTCTTCCCACCTGCCTACATTTTTCACACTCAGGCATTCCTGGGCAGCTTTATTCTAGGATCTTAAGATCCTTATTACTTTATGTGTGATTCTCACATCTTAACCAGCTGAGTTTTAACCTAATTTTGAGCATGAGTAGAAAACAGGTTGCTTTTGCTGTAGGGAATTGTGGCAGAACAAACTACTGCTTTCTTCCCCTTATTTAAGTTGGTGCTGCAGTTGCTCTCTTACTTGGAAGTGTTCAGAGAATTCTAAATATATACCCTGTGGGTTGAGAGGGACAGTCTGCCATTTGGGATTGTGTAGGGAATAGTGAAGGACCTGAAAAATAATTACAGTGCAGGAAGAAGGCTCAGCTTCCCATATTAATGTGCCCTTCTTAGGGGACCCCTCTGGTCAGTAGGATTGTCAGAGTCATGAAGGGAAGATCAAGTAAACCGAAGTAAATGAAACTGGTCCTTGTCACTCGTCCCTGGAAGCTCCTTTTATCTCTGAAGAGTCATTTGCTCTGATATCAGTGCCAGTTAATATGTTAAGCTGGTATTTATATGTTATCAAATCAGCAATTACTCTTTGCCTTCATATGACCCCAATAGTAGAACATTCTTCCTTCATTCTTTTGTCAGGTTTACTACATTGACTTTTATCCCACTTTCTCATCATTGATTGTAAATACCACATCCCCACTAGAAACCTTTCCCTATTCTCTGTTTTGACTTTTTTTTTCTCTTTCTTCTCTAGACCAATGAATCAAGTTCAGAGTCGATAGCATCCTCCCCTAAACAGGACACCATGAGCAGTTTTCTGCCAGAGGGCAGGTGTTATGAACTGCTCACAATCATAGGTAATGATACAGTCCAGAGGTATCTTCCTTTTTCTAGGACAAGAGGTGTCATGTTTCAAGCAACTGCTGTACCTGTTTTAGCACCTGCAGTTGGAGTGTGCTCCAGGGACAGCTGGCCATCTCCCAAAGTCCATTTGCAAAGTTGGTTATTGGTGGCTAATCTAATGTTTAATGAATATGTATTGAAATTATATACCAATATATCCAAGTATTCCTGTGGCCTCCCCCTTTGAGTTATTTTATATGTCTCATGAGACCTTTAGGAAAATGAAGTTTCTATCTTGTCCTGTATCCTTCCATGGAGCATATTGTTTAGTGTCTTAAATACCTTTGTCTTTCTATGAAAGTGAAGGAAACTTTTGTTACTCTTGATTCATGGGATTTTTGTTTTTCCTATAGGCAAAGGATTTGAGGAGTTGATGACAGTGAACTTAGCCAGGTACAAACCAACAGGAGAGCATGTCACAATACGAAAGATTAACCTAGAGGCCTGTACCAATGAGATGGTGACATTCCTACAGGTAATCAACAGGCATTTTTTCGATATACCTACTATGTATCAGGAACTTTACTGGAAGCTAGGGATAGAAAAACAAAAATGAAATAGTTCTTACTCTCAAGGAACTTGCTTTCTATCTGTGAAAATGTAGAAATATAGCTACATATCCCACAGATGCATGATATGGACATGGGGGAGGGTAGAAAAACTAGCAGCTTTGGAGATCAGGAGAGAGGCTTCATGCAGAAGGTCATTCTAGAGCTGAATCTCAAAGGTAACTAGAGATGAGGTAATAGAACCTCATGCTTAGGGACATGGGAGATGTTTCTTAAGGTTCCAGCACTTTGGAAAACATTCTCCTAGTCCCAGAAGCCTCCAGAAAATAGCCCTCTGAGAAGGGGTGACAGGAAATTAAGGCAGATTGGAAAAGCACCAGATTGTTGGATAGCTACAGTAGCCATCATTGGTCAGTCTGGGATATTTTGTGTCCTGGGAAAGTTTTCCAATTGCTGTTGACTTTGTGCTGCTAAGATTCCCTAGGCATCTTCTATGACTTTTGCTGTCTTCTGGGTCTGAAGAGTATGGAAAGTCCAAAGTGGTAGGAGTTCCTTTTGTCCCAAATACATTAGTCTATTTTTTTGTTGATGGTAGGCATGCTCTTTCCTATTTATAATAAATTAGCCAAATGATTTAAGCAAGTGTTTACTTTCTCATTAACCTGGCAAAGACCCTAAGAGGGAAAGTAGTGTGTGTAGCAAATTAGCATGAAACCAGCTGAATGAACTCCTATTCTGTTCAGTTGCTTTGTTGAGATTCAGAGACTTCAAAAATGCAGTCTGCAACATGCTGAAATATGGCCAGATTAAAATGCAATTGGAAAACATTTAACAAAATAAGAAAAAGTAAAGCAAAACATAGATAATATTTCATTTAAAAACTTAGTCATTATGCATTCTGTAGGAATATTTATGTGTGGGTTAATGGCCCCTGTTTCTATCTGAGTTTGACCCCTACTGTTGTAGTGGATAGTAGTGAGAACATAATTTGGCTTAAATAAACTTATTTTTATTTTTAAAGTTCAGTTCATCTCTTTCCTGTATTCTATCTAAATTAGCATCCTCCAGACGGGGCATTTGGCAGCACCCTGGTTTACTAACTCATCACCCATTGGTGTGTTAGAATGGAAGAAGGAAGCAGAAGCAGTACCTAGTATGGTTCTTTGGAACCAAACTTCATTGGTTCTAGATGACTGGTGGTTTTTCTCTAGCACAGCAGCTACAGACTGGTTTCTGCTAGCCCGTTCCACAAACCATGACAGTCTGATCCTTGGAGGCTTTTTTAGCATGTAGTTCGGCATGATTTTGAACTCACGGATAAGGCTTACACAGATGTCTTTAAAAAAGAAACCTCACAATCTGAGAAAGTTTGCTAAGAAAATTTTTTTTCTGTTGTTCAATATCTGTTTTTCCTTCTTTAATTCCTCCCTACTATACCTCCACTGGTTTAATTATTTTTTAAAAAAAGTACATGTATTTTATTCCTTTCATGCAGAGGCCCTTAACATTTTTGTGCCATGGACTCCTCAGAATAATGCTTTTAAATGCAAAAATAAATGCATATAATAGAAGAAACCAAAAGCTAGTGAAATTAATGGTTTGATTTTTTTTCTCATCCAAATTCATAGAATCCCTGAAATCTGTCAACGGACCCTTTGAAGGGTTTGTGAAACCCAGGCTAAGAGCCCTTGCTTTAAAAACAGGTTTCTGTGCCCCACTGTTTGGAGTTACACATTAGAGCTGTCCATCATGGCTACATTGGACCTTAGAATAATCCTGAGGTTGCTCCAGGCTTTAAGCTTCCAACTAAAAAAGTTAAGTTGCCGAGCCTCTTTTCCTCTGTTAAAACAATTTCCTTTTTGTTTGTAGACTGGGGCATAGTTTGCTGAGGTCCCTACATTTTACCAGCCAAGTCACACTTTGGCAGACTTTTGAATCAGTTGATACTTTTATCTGTCTATGTACCCAGGATTAAAACAAGGTAATGCTGTATTTCTAACATGTCAAGGTAGCCAGGGAGTAGGGATTCCCTAATGTTTTGAGGGGAACTCTCCAAGCTCTTTTTGGAGCTTAGCAAGACTTTCTCTTACATTGAGAACTACTTTCTTGATTTTTCTTGGCCCTGAATCTAACTCTGTCATTCTTTTCAGGGAGAACTTCATGTCTCTAAGCTCTTCAACCACCCCAACATCGTGCCATATCGAGCCACCTTCATTGCTGACAATGAGCTGTGGGTCGTCACTTCTTTCATGGCATATGGTTAGTAGGAAGAAATCTCTTACATGGGGCTATGGTTGCTCGTAATACTTAAGAATCTTTTTGTTTGTAAATCAGTATTCACTCATTTACCTATTGCCCATCTCCTATGTATATTTCTTCAGGTTCTGCAAAGGATCTCATCTGTACACAGTTCATGGATGGAATGAATGAGTTGGCAATTGCGTACATTTTGCAAGGGGTGCTAAAGGCACTAGACTACATCCATCATATGGGCTATGTACACAGGTACAGCAAGAGCTAGGCCTGGGGCGTTTTCTACTTTCATAAAGATGTTTCTGTTCCTGGGATAAAAGCCATAAGGTCTTGGGATTAGCTGGAAATTAGAGTCAGTGGAACTAGGAATCAGAACTCCTGAATGCTTAGCTTCTGACCTTGCCTCTGACTTATAGGTTAGGATATTCCTTATTCCAAGCCTACATTTACCTTTTGGCAACATCCTTTTTCCACCTTACAACCTTTTTACACTTAATAACAACTGCCATGTTCCCCTAAGTTATTTCTTTTCCAGGTCTAGTTCCGTCAGAGTTGTCCTTACATGACAGGTAATATGACCAGATGGGGTACAGTGGAACGAAAAACCTTCATTCTGGCCATGATGCCTTTCTAAATGTAGCTCAAAGTCACATTCAGTTTCTTGGCTATTGTATTGAACATGCAGGCCTCCCAGCTTTGTGTCATCTGAAAATTGTATGAAAGTCAGTAGGTATAATGAGGCAAATCACTATCCCTTTATATAGGCTAGTTTTTCCCATCTGTAAAGAAATAATAACCTTCTTGTCTGAGGGATTGTGACTTCAAGTTGACAATAGAAATAGACTTTTCTTTTTCCAGACAACTTAGTTCTGTGCATTATTTATAGTGATCATTTAGCTGGGCTCGGTAAATGGATCCTAGGACTTGTGTGGGCACTGAGACTGGTGCTATCTGAGGCTTCGTGTGTAGGGCTGCCTGCCTTTCTTCTTCCTTGTGAGAGGGATCAAACTTGCACAAACATCTGTGCTAAAGGAGTTTGTAAGGAAAGTGTTCTTGGAATTCCACTGTCCGTGTGACCACATGATGCATCCTGTAGGAGTGTCAAAGCCAGCCACATCCTGATCTCAGCCGATGGCAAGGTCTATCTGTCAGGCCTTCGAAGCAGCCTCAGCATGATCAGTCACGGTCAGCGGCAGCGAGTTGTCCATGACTTCCCCAAGTACAGCATCAAGGTCCTGCCTTGGCTCAGTCCTGAGGTTCTGCAGCAGGTATGGACACTGGTTCCTGGGGATTCCACCTTCAGATTCCCAAGGGAGCCTATAAACTTTCAGACTGGATTGGGATTGGATAAAAGGAAAGAGTATCCTTGAGGAGGCTAACCTTCATATTAGGGAGAAATCTCAATAACTAATTGGCTATTTTCCACATGTTACATGGAGACTTAGGCTTTTCTGATAGTCCCAAAGTTAGACATAATGACCTCTTTCCTTAGTGGCCTTTGTGGCTGCTCAATGAGGTTAGCAGAAGTGCATGGTCTGCCTTAGGGAAAGAGTTAGCATTTGGTTATTCTTATGTGCTGCCATTTGGATCCCCATCCCCTAAGCAGGAGTTGAGAAGTCTAGTATGTCTTTCTACATTGAGCCATCAGCAAGCATCTGTTCCTTTTAAAATAAAGCAGCAGCTCTTCAGCAGTTAACCCTCTTTCCAATAATGTGGGCAAGCAGTGCTTCAGTAGCTGGTGCTGTTTTTGAGATTAGCATTCTTTTCCTTTCCCTGGTCCTTATCCCCATCCCTAAGAGCAGAGACCAAGGCTCCAGATGGAGTGACCTGTGGCTGTTCTCTCCTGACTTAGAATCTTCAGGGTTATGATGCCAAATCTGACATCTACAGTGTGGGAATCACAGCCTGTGAGCTGGCCAATGGCCACGTCCCCTTTAAGGACATGCCTGCTACTCAGGTGAGCCTCGATTGCCTGGCTATCCCATGTCTGACCTGCCCCAGAGACCTTGCTTTCTCCACTTCCCCTGCCTCAGAATCGGCTCTAGAAGGAGCACTACAGGAAGCTGTGAAGGGGACCGTTCTGAACTGAATTGAATTTTTGCCTGGAGAACTTTGGGAGCTGGGGAGGAGTAAATGCTGTGATGGGTAGAAGTGAAGTTGTTGCTTTCCCAACTACGGGGGAGAGTTCTGTTGCTAGAGTTCTTTATTCTTTATATATGGGACAAAGATCTAGCTTTTTCTTGCTCTGGAAAACAGAAGATATAATCCTTTCCAGCTGTTCCTTGAGGTAACTCATTTACCTACCCCCAGTGGGCAGCATTGCTTTAAAGAACTGAAATTTGTCCCACCTTTCCCACTCCTTTCCTTATTCCAAAGGGTTCCTATTTGTGCATTAAGGCATTTTTGTGGGAGGGAAGACCCTTAAACTCAATTCCCAGGGGCTACTGAGGAGTCCTGTTTTGAATGTTGGTGGGGCAGAAATCTTGTAACATATTGTCAACTAATCAAACAGGCCTTTCACAGATGCTTCTGGAAAAGCTAAATGGGACAGTACCCTGCCTGCTGGATACCACCACCATCCCTGCTGAGGAGCTGACTATGAACACCTCACGTTCAGGGGCCAACTCTGGCCTGAATGAGAGTCTTGCTGCCAGCACAAACCGAAACTCCAATGGGGACTCCCCTCCACACCCTTACCATCGCACTTTCTCACCACACTTCCACCACTTTGTGGAGCAGTGTCTACAACGAAGTCCTGACCTCAGGTAGTTCCTGTTAAGCTTGGAACCAGGCAGGGCATTTGCAGGGAGTGTTCTTTAAAAACAGGAGGCCCTGGCCTTCAACTCCTAGTTTAGGAATTGTAGTAGTTTGGAAGTTTCTGCCTTCTCTGTTCAAGTGCTTTATTCCTAAAAAAAGATCAGGAATCACTGGGGGATGAGAGAAGGATAGCAGGCATGCTGAAAAGCACGAAAATGAATGCTTTAGTCGCCATCTCTCCTTGCCACTGTGGACCTGAGGAGGCTGATGATTTGTATGGTGCTTGAGGTATGGGAGGGAGGCATGAGTGGCTGTGCTGTGTGAGTGGCCTGTCTTCCCCCAGTCTTTCAGGATGACCACCCCGAAGATGTCTGGATAAAGTTCTGGGTGATGCAGAATCTGGGACAGCCGAGGTAACTAGCTTTTTTTCTTCTCTCTGTAGGCCAAGTGCCAGCACCCTACTGAACCATTCTTTCTTCAAGCAGGTACTGTAACCTCTATCCTTAGTTCCTTATTTTCTCTTGACCAGAGTTCTGACATCACCTACCACCCTTGTAGCTAAAGCACCCTAAGGTATTATTTCCATCTTCTGAGGGGCAGGAGAAGTTGCCTAATTAATTCAACAACAGGCATTTAAACCTTTAAATTTAAAACACTTTTCATTTGGCATGACTCCAACATAAGACTTACTGTTTTCTTGAAGAGTTTTTTGATTTAAGGACCCTCTGTTCCTTTCATATGGCTTCCTTCTGTAGGGCATTTTGGAAATACAGGAACAGAAAACAGCACCCAAACGTTTTTCTTTCTCCAGATCAAGCGACGTGCCTCAGAGGCCCTGCCTGAATTGCTCCGCCCTGTCACCCCCATCACTAACTTTGAAGGCAGTCAACCCCAGGACCCCAGTGGTATCTTTGGCCTAGTATCAAGCCTGGATGAGCTGGAGATGGATGACTGGGAATTCTGATCCCTTGGAGGCTGTATTTGTTCCCCTGATCCCTGATGACTTGAGGGGAGGTGGGGCCATTCCTAAGGGTTAGGGCTTTCATGCCCTCCTGAATACAGATTGTGTGGAAAGGAAGGACAGTTCTGATAAGACACCTGACTGCTTTCTGGTTAGGGGAGGTGGTTGTGGCTGGGCACCCTTGCCCTTTCCTGCTCCAGGGCCAGAGGGTATGAGTGGATGCCAGCATCTAGGGGTCAAAAGCAGCCAAGCATCTGACAGTCTCTCTGAGGCTAGTTCACATCTGCCTGAATCTGAGAGGGATAGGAAAGAGGATGGGAGGGGAAAGATGTTTTGGGCCTTGAAGACTGAAGTCCGATTCTTAGGTTTTTAGTGCCCCGCCAAAGGGCTGATCAGGGGAGCTATATTCCCTTCCTTTCCAGTTCCTTCCCCCATCTTTCTTTCCCCTGGGACAGCATCTTCCCTGGAGAGGGAAAATTGAGGAATTTAGTCTCTCCCCCTCAAACCCTCTCTTAGAGCTGAAGAGGAGAGGGTTTGTTTTTTAAATCCTTATTTTATAACCCACCCTCTTCCTGTCATCCTACCACAGCAGGAACATCTAGTCCTGGCACAAACCCCTTCTAAAGCTCAGGGTCCTGGCACTTCAACCTTAGAGCCTATGTTGTCTTCCTACGGGTCATCTGGGTTTCTAACCTTTCCCGGCCAATAGTAAACCTTCTCAGAGCCACTGGCCACCTGCCTTGGTGCTTTCCCCAAAGGCCATGCGTGGTTTCTGGGTTTAACCTAGGACTCAATCTCTCCAGCTACTTGTTAGTTTTATTGCCAACATAAATTAAAATTTTCAATGAATTCATGAGGTGTGTGATTGCCTTTTTCTTCCTACCAACTCAGGGATTACAGCAATGCTTTCTGTTCTATGCTTACAACCTTGGACGTAGTGGTTAAAAACTATTTCCAATCTAATATTTTCTGAGTGACGTTCAGAAATATGTTGTGGAAGGGCACTGTGCTCGTTGATAAACCCCCAGAGATTATGGATATAGCCTAGTCTAATAACCCATTATAGACTTGTCATCCATTAATTTAACTGAACCATTTTGGAAGCTGTACTTTGAGCCTGTAGGATCCACCACTCCCACTCCCAGGCTAGGGAGACTTAGGTGCCAAAGACTAGATCTGTAGAATAATTTACTATTTGAATGAGGAACTGACGGTAGTTTAGATTCTCTAGCGATTTAACAGGTCAGCTCAGCGTCCTGGAGTCAGGAAGACTCATCTTCCTGAGTTCAAATCTGTCCTTAGACACTAGCTGGGTGATACCAGCCAAGTCACTAAACCCTCTTTGCCTCAGTTTTCTCAGCTGTAAAATAAGCTGGAGAAGGAAATGGCAAACGACTCTAGTATCTTTGTCAAAAGAACCCCAAATGGGGTCACAAAGAGTCAGACACTGAAAAACGACTGAACAACATGAGACAAGTAGGGCTAGTGTTATCCTCATTATCCCTACTTTAATTGTATTTGCCCTATTTTGAATCAGGACTCAAAAACTTAAATGACTTGCTTCTGTGTTGCTGTAGGAATTTTAAACCCAGGTCTCCCCTGACTCCAAGTGTGAAAGCTCTTCCCATTATACCATGCGTCCTTTCTAAGGAGGGGGTTTGGAGCAACATCCCTCGTCTTCACTGCCTTCTTGCTACCCCCTTGCCAAGCCAGGCAGACTGTTCATTTGTTCTTCAAGACAAGAAAAAGCATGGGGTATCTAGGTGGCACAATGGAGTACCAGCCCTGGAGTCGAGTTCAAATATGACCTCAGACACTTGACCCTTACCTTGCCTTGCCCAAAAAAAAAAGTAAGAAAAAGCTTCTAAACCTTGCATTTCTCTTAACCTTTCTCTATAATGCACAGTTCTTTATTGGGCCATACTTCCGCCAATGCTGGCATATTGCCTTTCCTTCCCATGAGTTATATGGGGATGAACTACCCCTCCTCCTGATCCTCAGTTACCTAAAGTGTCATAGCTTAAGACCATGCCCATTTTGAAGGTTTCTTGGAAGCATCAAAGACTCTTAACTACAAGAGCTGGTTCTGCTAGCAGGAATATTAGAGCATTGGGCACCTGAAAGGAAAAGCAAATCCCACCAGTAGTTATGGAAAGACTGAAGGGAAGGCTGAAAGTCCTAAAAACAGACTTTTCCATCTCATTGTTTTTCCATGAGGTGGTGTTGCCTTTTAAAATGTATTCTTTTGGAGAAAAGGAACTATATAGTCACATTTAATTCTCTGTAATCATATGCCCCACACATATCTATTGTCTCCTTCCATTATTCATTTAGTAAATATTTGATTTTGTGTAAAGACCCTTAGCTACCACCCACATGTATTTTCCCTTGTTCCAGTATTTTTTTTTCCAAAATGTGACATGGATATATCTACAAAAGTTTGAAAGTAAGGACCTGAGACTCTGAATGTAAAGAATATCTGTGGAGTGAGAAGGGGAAACTGGCAATGAGTAAGGGAGCTAGTTGTTTTCTGTCTTGTTATATTTCAAGGCTTAAAATTGCACTGAAATTAAGGCTGCCTGGTCATACTTAAGTATTCTTCTCCCGGCCTGAGGCCCATCCCCCACTCTAGTTCCTCCTTTTGGGGGCAAGTTCCCTCTTACTAACCCCATCTCAGCCCTAGTTCCCTTTCTTTCTTCCCCTCAACCTTTCTCAGCATTCAATATCTATCTTTTTCTTAGCTCTGGTACCTTAAATTGTGTTGAAACAACCAATACACATTAAGCACCTCTTACTTGTAAAGCATTGTCCTAGGCATTATGTAGACTTCCACCAGATGTTTAGGCCATATTGCTATGCTAAGACACATTGTGCTTTCTCATGTCTCATAGGGCACCTATGTAAAATAGGCTGTTTCTAGAATTATCAGCAAACAGCGCCCAATCATCTACCATTGTAATCAGCTTTGTCTTTTCCTTCCATTTCACACTGTGTCTTAACAGAGCATGATGCTTCCAAAAAACATTCTGACAGTGCTCATAACCACATGAAATATCCTCTTCCCTGCTCACTTTGTATAGAAAGAATTTGACAGAGAAAAGCTTAAAAGTAGGATTCGTGGAGTCAGGGAAGTATGGATATGGGGTTGGGAGTAAAGAACTGCTGTCCCACAGACCCTCCTACCTAGCCAAGGGGAGGGACTGACCCACATTATGTCTTGCTAGTGTGTGGGTTGAACTTTGTAGCTCCTACTTCTATTCTTGTTGCACTGTGTGGGAATAAGCTGTGTTTAAACCTATGCCCAACTCAAGAAAAGCAGGATTCTTTGGCTCCCATGATATCGCCTTCCCTGGCGGAAAAAGATTTACAGTTTAAGGGGTCAGCCTCCTATTCGTGTAGTAGAAGGAGCATTGGACTTGAGATACGGAAGACCTGCTTTAAAGCTTATTTGCTGTATGACCCTAGGCAAATCGGACTCATTCTCATCTATAAAAGGGACTGATATTTGTACTTCCATCCAAGGTGGTTGTCTGGTTTCTGTAAATTTGAACTATAAAATGAAACTGCAATGGAGACACTTCCATTAGAATGTATAAACCCATGTCTTGCTTATTTTAAATGTCCTGCTTATTTGCAGGCATCATTGTGTAAAAAACAGGTAACATCAGAGGTGATTAAACAGGGACAGGAAGCATAATTAAGATGGACAGAAGGCAGAGAAAGAATACCTTACCCAGAAATCAGGAGACCTGTGTTCCAGTCACAGTACTGCCACTAACTAGCTAGATAAACTCAGGCAAGCCATTTTTACCTTTTAAGTAAAAGCATTTAACTTAAGGTCCTTCCTGGCCCCAAATTCTGAAATGTGAATTTATTCAACAAGGATGGTGGTGGCCTCAGCAGAAACAGAGAGGTTCGGATGGGCCAGTAGGACTCGTTGGTCACAAATTCATAGTTCTAGAGCTGAAAGGGAACTCATGGGCACTTGTGGACTTGTTGAATTTGAAATGTTTACTGTACCTCCAGGAGAAAACTGGCGGTATGGGACTGGGATTTAGGAAAGAGATTTGGGTTTCATGTATGGATCTGGGAATCAATAACTGAACCTATGGGAACTGTTGAAATCACCTAAAGGAAAAGATAAGAGGATCTTTGGGGACAGGAGATTTATGATCTACCGAAAGGAGACCACAAAGTGGTCAGACACAGTAAGCTCAGGGAAGAGCAATATTCCAAAAGCCAAGAGAGTATCCAGAAGCATCAAATGGGGAAGAAAGGTTACCAAGAAGAAAAAAACATGGGGGAAAAAAAGTTACCCATTTTAGCATGTGGTAACCTTTAAGAAAAAAGTTTAAAGATTTTGAAAGTATGTGGTAACCTTTAAGAAAAAAAAGTTGTAGGGTCAGAGCCAGATGACAGTTGATAAGTGAACGTTGGTGGGGCGGAAATGGAAGCAGCACATACAAATGATTGGATGGGAGATCTAGGGCAATAGCTTTAGGAAATGGCAAGATTAAGTAGAGCTTCTTTAGTGGGGAGAAAGTGGATATCTGAGTTTGTTTATAGGCAGCAGGGAAGAAGACTAGAGATTGTAAGTGGCGGTTTTTTGTGGGGAGGGGATGAAATCAAAAGTATGAGTTGTGATTGGTGCCAGCCCACTCATGTTACATTAGCCTTGCCTGATGAGAACATCTACTTCATCCTCTTGAGACTGCAAAAAAGGAGAGAAATGAATGAAGACATTTGGAAGTTGGAACAGGGAAGTCAAGGGAGCTCCCAACAGCCTAATTTTCTTAGTTCTTTTCTTAATTTTTCTTAAAGCAAGAGAGTCAGCTGCTGAGAGAGAGCTTAGAGGTGGTTTGTAGGGCTTGTAGAAGGGGGTTGAAAGAATTGCTGCAGGAAATAATGTCTTTGGGAGAGTAAAAGACTGGTCATACAGTAGAAAACATGGCTTTGTAATGGATCTAAACTGCACTATGTCATGTTTTCCTCTATGTCATGTATTCAGTTTTAGAGTCAATCAGAGGAGGAGTATGGTGACCCAAGGTTAAATATTGGTAGAGTATGAATATTGGAAGGATTTAAGGGAGGAGGGAAGTATATTGTCAACTTGTTTAATTATGAGGTCCAAAACCATATAGGGAGGAGAATATGGCCAGAACAGAAGATGGACTGGAAGAACTGGGAAGGCTGGAGGAGCTAGAAGTCATGATCAAGATGAAGAAAATAAGAGTAAGGCAGAGGGAGATCTTGAAAGATGGTTTTGTGATCAAGATCACAAAGGTAAACCCGTTTTGGATGATGTTGAGGCCTACTATCCATGGAGTGGTTGGGAGTGGGTGTAGAGGTCCTACAAATTGATACTGATGTGTAGACTGGAATTTTCTAAGAGATATAATGGTGAATATCAGAGTTCCCAAAGTTATTAAGGGGAGCAGTTGGGAAGGAGAAGTGTGAGCCAGCCCGTCTGAGACTGGAGCAGTAGGATCTGAACGAGGTGAGACAGATGAATGGCATGAACTTCACAAGAGAGGTTACTGAATGATGATAACAGAAGAAGGCATCTGGAAGGGACAGCAGAGGACAAGGACTCTGAGTCAGTATGTGGGAGAAGCACAAGAGAATGAACCGCCATTACTGTAGAGGGGCACAAGAGTTAAAATGTCTTCCCCAGATATCTGTGAGACTCAAAGAAAGTGGGAGTGAAAGATAGGAAGGAAGAAGGAGAATTTGTTAAAGATAAGAAGAGCTAGTGTCACTTCTTAAACCGTGGGTCACGAGTGTAAAAAGTTTAAGAAGCTTTGTACAGTGGGGATGGGACTTGGGAAGAGATTAGCCTGAGCTGGATGGGAATAAGATGTGGCGAGGTAGCAAAGAAAGCAGATTTTCATCTTGGGGCAAGTTAGAAGTACAAGAACTCTCCAGTCCGGGAGCTGGTAATGTCCAGCTCTGCACACACAGTAGTGTGGGATCTGAGGCAAATCGTTTCCCCTCCTTAAGCCCGAGTTTCCTCATCTGTAAAATGAGGTAGTTGCGTTAGATGGTTACAAAGGTCCCTTGCAGCTCAAAAAACCATGACCCCATGATAGGTAGGGGGAGGAGAGAGGTCAATTAGGATGAAAACAATTAGGATACAAGGAATACTGACGTGAAAGTAAAGGAGATGCCCCTGTTAAGCTCTAGGAGAAATGTGAGTAGGAAAGGATCATATTCAGTGGAAGTTGCACGTTAACCTTCATGGAGAATGTGGCACCTGAGTTAGGCTTTGAAAGAAGGAAAGGCCTTCAAGAAATGGAGACTCAATTCCAATATGGAGGACAGCATAGCAGGATGAAAGGAGATGGGGAGAGGGGAGAGGCCCAGTTTCACTGGGATGTGAAATGTGAATGGAAATAGTTCAATAAGACTAGAAAGGTACTGGAGCAGAATTGTGTAGGTCTTAAATGCCAGAATAAAGAATTTGTACTTTATTAGGTGACCAATAGAGAGCCAATGAACATTTTTTTAATAGAAAAGTGATGTAATAGCACAATGACTCAGGATGTGTTGGGAAGGATAAATAGATTAAAGATCTAGGAGAGAATAAACAAAAGACAAGAAGCCAGTTAGGAAGCTATTAATAGTCTAGGTGGAAAGAAGCCAAAGACTGAACTTAGGTGGTTGGTGGGAGACTTGAGGGAAACAAAGAGATTCAAGAGAGATGGCAGACTAGAGGACTTTTCCATTGATGAAAGGTAAGGAATAAAGCTTAGCCCAAGTTAACCCAAAGTTATGAGTCTGAATATCTGGGAACAATAAGGTGACAAGGTGGATTTGGAACCAGCAACATCCGAGTTGCAATCCTGCCTCAGACACTATGTGACCCTGGGCAAGTCATTTAACAGCTCCTCTTCTGTAAAATGTACTAACAATAACATCTATCTTATGGAACTGTTATGAGGATCAAATGAGAAAATGTGTAGACTGCTTTGCAAACTCTAAAGTACTTCTGTGCTTTCATTATCAACAGAAATACAGATGTTAGAAAAGAGTTCAGTGAGGTGGTGAGTTTAGTTTTGGACAAGATGAGTTTGAGGTCGTGACATCTAGTTAGAAATGTCCAATATGCAGTTAGTAGTATTAAGATTAGAGCTCTGGAGTATTATTGGGGGAGTAAAAAGAGAGATGGGAGTCATCTGAATATAGGCTGTATTTAAACTCCAAGGAAGTGGGAGTAGACACGAGAAGGGGAAAAGTCTGAAGACAGAACTTTGTGGGAAATGAATTTTTAAAGGTTGAAAGCAGGAATCGGAGGCAAGAGGACAACAGTGTTATAGAGAAAAAAGTTTCAAGAAAGATGTGAAATGCTACAGAGCAGTACAAGAGGAGGAAGAGGAGAGAGAAGGTTGAGAAAAGACCATTGAATTTATCCAGTGCAGCCCTTTCATTCTGATCAAGGAAGAGAATCATTTCATCTGGGTAAATGGTAGGGAAGGAAGCTAGACTGTATGAGGTTATTCCCTATTTGAATATAAACTTCTTGAGGGTTGGGACTGTCCCACTTTTTATATTTTGTATTCACAGAGCCTAGTACAAAACCTATTATACTCTGGGTGATTAATAAATTCTTTTTTTTTTTAGTTATTTATTTTGCATAGCTTTAGAGCTTGAAGGGAATGTTAACTGTCATATATTTCAATCCCCTGGCTTTACAGATGAGTCAAACAGAAGTTGTGACTTGACCAAGGTTTTAATAAATTCTTTATAATTCACTGAATGGAATGATGGGGGCGGGGCATGGAGAAGAGGCAGAAAGTTTAAAAGATTCATTCCAGAAGTTTGGCATCAAAGAGGAAGAGAATTTCCCAAAGAGAGGACAAGATTAAGTAAAAGTTTGCCTCTGTGTGTGTTTTAAGATGGAAGAAACCTAAACATACTTCTACTAAAGCAATGGTTCTTAACCTTTTTTTATTTCATGGACCCTTTTGATGTAAAGCAACTGTTATAGAGAATAGTATAGTGAAAGAGAAAGAAATTAAACAATTACCACGCAGCAGTGAGGGCCTAATTGAGGATAGGTTAAAATATGTTGTCAATTCCTTTAATAGCATCTGGCAATTCAGCAGCATGGCAGATAATAGGAGTTACTCAGAGTTGGAAGGTCCAAGTAAACAAGGGATTCAAGGATGGAAGAAACAAACAATATTGAAACAAGAAATCATAAAGTCTAGTGGATACACAAAAAACTAAGGCCAATGTGGAGTTGGCTAAATGGGGAAGGAATGGGAGAGAGAGAAGTGGAAGAGCTTGTGCTGTTTTCAGGAGTCTGGAATTAGAACAATGCATAAATGATTATGATAACCAGCATTTACATAGCGCTTTGACATGTGAAAGCATAGGGCAACTATGATCTCATTTGATCCTGACAACAACCTTCTAAAGGAGATAAGGAAACAGGCTGAGAGAGGTTAAGATGACTTGGCCAGGGTCATACAGCTAATATAAGATGTTAATGTTTTAGTCGTTTTCATTTGGGTCTGAGTCTTCATGACCCCATGTGGGGTTTTTTTGCTAAAGAAACTGGAGTGGTTTGCCATTTCCTTCTCTAGTTCATTTTATAGATGAGAAAACAGAGGTAAACAGGGTGAAGTGACTTACCCAAGGTCATGTAGCTAGTAAGTATCTGAGGCTGGATTTGAACTCAAGTCTTCCTGACTCTAGACCCAGCACTCTATGCATTACAACACCTAGCTGCCTTTATATATGTTACAATATAATATAATAATATTATAATATAATATAAATAACAGTAAATAACTAAGGCAGGGCCCAAATTCAGGTCTTGACTAAAGTTTGCTACAACCTAGCTGCTTTTTAATAGAAGCTCCTACGAGTTTGAGTGCTAGAAATTGCAAACATGGGGATTATCACAGAATTTCCAAGACAGAAAGGGACAAAGGAAATCACTTAGTTCAACTCATATCTGAACAGGAATTTCTTCTACAAACATTCCCAACAAGTGGTCATTCACTTTCCATTTGAAGATTTTCAGTGAGTGATAAGCAACCTGTATCTTCCCCAGGCACCATATTTTCACTCTGGGATAGGTCTAAATCTGGGGTAGGGACCTACAGCCTCAAGGCCACATGTGGCTCTCTAGGTCCTCAAGTGTGGCTCTTATTCAGTCAAAGGGCCACACTTGAGGACCTAGAGGGTCACATGTGACCTCAAAGCTGAAGGTTCCCCACCCCTGCACTAAATTGTTATATTTTCCTTATGCTGAAGCTGAAATTTATCTCTAAAACTTCTACTCATTGCTTTTAATTTCTACCTTCTGTGTTCCAGAAAAACAAATCTAATCTTTCTTCTCTAAGACAGCTTTTCAAATACTTGGGCTGTTATTATGTTGTTGTATCAAGCTCCACCCTATCACTGAATTTCCTTTTCTCCAGGCTAAATATTCTGTTTCCTTTTTTCTCTATCACCTTAAGGTTTACAAAAATGCTTCTTGAGATGATTTCCAGTCCCCTAGTTGGTCTGCTCTGGATATACTGCATCTTGTCAATGTTCATATAAAATTTGGTGATCAGAACTGCACTCATCACTCCAGACACAGGGCACATTGTACATCCAAGACTACCACCTGGATGATTTTTCTGTTAATGTAGCTTAAGCTTCCCTTCCAAGTCACACTTGCGACTTACCACTTTTTCAAGCTATTAACCCCCTCCCCCAAGCCTTTTTCACACTTGTTTTTGCCTAGACAAGCCTCTTGTTTCCAGAATCTATGTAATTTTCATTTTGATGTTCAGTACATTTACTACTCTTAAATTTCCTGTTTTAGAACATTCTAGCTCGTTGAGTCTTTTTTTATTGCAAGATTTGTGTCATCTGCCAGAAAGTTCAAAATAAATATTAAAAGAGTTATGAATGTGAATTCTGATTCTGCCAAAATCAAATAGAAAGAGTAATTAGATCATGACTGAGAGATAAATGACACAGGCAATCATATTGCAAAAGCAGGGGAGGTTGGAGAGTGATGACAAGTGTTAAGGATCTAGAACTGTGTCCCTTGGGAGGAAGACTTTTTGCTATTGTTAGATAATTTCAGTGAGGTCCAACTCTTTGTGACCCCATGAGGGGTTTTCTTGGCAGAGATCTTGGACTGGTTTGCCATTTCCTTCTCCAACTCATTTTACATTTGAGGAAACTGAGGCAAACAGGGTGAAGTGACTTGCTCAGGGTCTTCTTGACCCTAGACCTGGTGCTCTATCCACTGCACCACCAGCAGCCCAAGGAATCTACTGCCACCTGAACTCTCTACTGAGAGACAGGAAGCAGATATGAGTTCTAAGTTCAGTTAAATCACTTCTTAAGGTGCAGGTGCAATTTAATTTCATAGCAGTAGTGGATGTGGTGTTGTCAAACATGTTTTCAAGCCCTGTTTCATCTGTTTATTAGCCCTATGACCTTGAACAAAAGGACCTGTCTAGCTGGACCACAGGATGCTTTCTCACTGCAACTCCTCATCCTCTGTGACCTCAGACAGAGGTAAACTCATTACTATCTCCGAATAAAGAGTGGCTCCCTTCCTCAGGTCAGAACACGCTCCCATCAGATATTCTTTTTCTAACTTCTCAACCAATACTGCTACGGAAACTAGTGTTCAGGACTAACTGGTAGAAAGGGCCCTCCCAGAGTTTCCTTTAAGGAGCATATCAAATGCCCTAAGCAGGTGCATGATGCAATGAGGTGGAATTAAGTTTCTAGACATTTGCATCTTATAACAAGGCTGGAAAAGTAGGTTCGGGGTGAGGTTGGGAAAGATTTTAAAAAGCCAAACAAAAGTTTGTATCTGATTCTAAAGATAGTAAAGAGTGACTGAAGTTGATTGATCAGGGGAATAATATATCATACTTGTGTTTCAGGGATGTCACTGAGACCATTGTTCAGAGGATGGGTTGAAGAGGGAAGATGAGGTAGGGTATTGTAATAAGCCAAGTGAAAGGTAATGAAGGCCCGATGACGTGGTGGCCATGTGAGTAGAGAGGAGGCAGTTGAAAGATGTAGCGCTAGAAACGGCAAGACTGGGAAACTGATTGGATGGGTCGCAAACCTGGGAGACTGAAAGAATGGCGGTACCCTCAACAGAAAAAGGCGAGCCCAGAAGTGAGATGGGTTTTGGAGAAAAGATAATCAATTCTGTTTTGGCTATGTAATTCTTAAGATGCCTTTGGGACATTCAATTTAAAACATTCAACAAGCCATTGGAGATAGGTAATATGGAGCTCAGGAGAGAGATCTGGGTTGGATATATATGTCTGGGAGTCATTTGCATATAGAAATTAATTAATTGTTTAGGTGCTGATGCAGCCACCAAGTGAAAGAGAGTAGAGGTGAGAAGGCCTATGACAGAATCTTGGAGGACACCTACAATTAGGGGGCATGTTTTTGATGATAAATCCATAAAGGAGACAGGTCACACAAAAACCAGAGCAGTGTCCTGAAAACCCAGAGAGGAATGGACAGGAAGAAAGAGTGGTCAGCAGTGTCAAGACAGGTTAAGAAAAGCCCAGGTTTTGCAAGTCATTTGTAACTCTTCAAAAATGTTGTCAGTTCATGGAACAAAACAAACCTCTTCATAACAGTACAAGAAAAAAGATGATTGTACATAAAACTGCAAATTTATTGGGTACAACTTGCTGTTCCTTCCAAATATATAACAAAGTTATCATGTAAATTTCTTTTTTCCCCTTTTTTTCTTCTCTCCTCACCCCCCAAACACAATAGGTGTGTATATATATATACTTTTATATATATATGTAAAATTATTTATCAGTTCTTTCTCTAGAGGCAGATGTCTTTCTTCATATCCTTTATTTTTATTTTTTGCATTTATAATAGTGACTTAGTCACTCAAAGTTGTTCTAAAAACACTTGCTGTCACCATTCTGCCAATGTTCTCTTGGTTCTGCCAACTTTGCTGTTCATCATTTCATGCAAGTCTTTCCATGCCTTTCTAAGATCACTGAGCTCATCATTTCTTATAACACAGTAGTATTCCATTAATTTCAATTGAATGATGAAGTTTGGGAGCCAGATTGCAGAGCTGAAAAGAGAATGAATGAGAGGTAGGAAGTGGAGGCAACAAGTATAGTTGCTTTTTTCCCTAGAAATTTTTATAAGAAAGAGAAGAGAGATATAGGACATTAGCCCAAGAACATGGTAAGGTCTAGAGAAGGTTTTTTTTAAGGATGTAGGGAGAGTTGGGTATGTTTCTGGGCAATAGGAAATGAATAAACAGATAATTGAAAACTAAAGAGATAATAGAGAATGTTTGAGAACAGCTTCTAGAGAAGACTGGAAGGTTTGGGATCAAGCCACCATGTTAGAGGGGTTAGTCTTGTAAGAAGTACCACCTCGTTATTAGGGACTGGAGGGAAGGAAGACAGTTGGGCCATTCTGTCAAGGGGTTTGGAGACATTAAAAAGGAGAGAAGTTGGAATTCCCTGCTGTGGCCTCCATTGTCTCAAGTGAAACCTAGAGAGGACTGAAACAACAGGTGTGGTGAGCGGGAGAGAGAATGAATTAAGGAGAATTTGAGTCACCTTGCTGCAGTGACGGCCCAGTTTAGGTTAGACAACGTAAATTTTTGGTGTACTCAACTGATTCCATTGCCTGATTTTCTCCAGCTCTGTTGAGCAGCAGCGGTGTGGGAGGATGAAGAAGAAGGTTGCAATAGCATCTGGTTGCTAGAAATGGAATAAGGTCAGTTGATCTCCCCAATGATGTAAATATTTCCAGAAACGACAGAGAGAGGCCTTGCTGGCGTGAAACGGATGTAATAACAGGTAAGGACAGGGAGCAGCTCAGCTTCCCATGTTCTGAAGGATTCAGCTGAACATCAAAGACTCTCACAGGATCCATACTGGTTACTCTGATGGTGAGAAACAAACGTAGGACTTAGAACAAGGCAGAACTGGTGGTACAAATCCATTTTTTTTTTTTTGTGAATGTCTTTTTTCCCCTTAGTTTATTTATTTTTAACATTTAAAAAAAATTTTGAGTTCCAAATTTCGTCCTTCCAGCCCCTCCCCAAACCATTTAGAAGGCAATAATATATCAATTATCTTTGGAAAATAATGTAAAATATATTTCTATGTAAGCTATGTTGCTACATATATATGTGTTTTTATATATATATATATATATATATATATATATATATATAGAGAGAGAGAGAGAGAGAGAGAGAGAGAGAGAGAGAGAAGAATTATACTTTGATTTTCTTGGGTCATCATATTGATCAGAGGAGCGAAGTCTTTCACAGTTGCTCATCATTACGACAGGGCCGTTACTGTGTACAATAACTTGCTCCCCTCACTTCCCTGCACCAGCTCCTATAGGTCTTCCTAACCAGCCCCCTTTCTTCACCCTCATACACCCACATACACCGCAGTGGGACGGGCATCCCTTCAGGCTCCAGGTCTTGGCCACCCCAAAAGAAGCTGCCATAAATACGTTCTGGACACACAGGTGCTTTTCCTTTATCTTTTTGGTGGGGGAGGGCGTCTCTTTGGGATACAGACCTAGCAGGGACATTGCTGGGTCAAAGGCATGCGCAGTTTTATGGTGCTCCGGGCAAAGCTCCAAGTTGTTCTCTGGCATGGCTGGCAGAGTATTTCGTGGACCTCGTCTTTTACGGGGAATGTCTTGCTGGTCACAAGGCGCAAGAAGTATCATCCTTCATCATCCACGTAGATCTCAGCCTGACTTCAGGGGCGTCCGTGCACCTGCGCTCACCTAGCTTGGCTCCTTTCCTGCGGAGGTGGGGGACTACGGGTGCGGAGCACTACGTGTCGTGTCACGCCGTGTCATTTTGGTTACCATTTTTAGCTTTCCGGATTTTCTTTTGGTCTTAGGTGTGATAAGATGGGATGGTTTTCTGAGGGGGGAAGGGATCGGAGTGAGGGTGATGTAAATAGCTATCAATAATTAAACCAAACAGACGTGCGCCGGTTGCGCTGCCTGCCTGAATCAGCCGGCGCCCTCCCCGAGAACACCAGGCGCGGAGCGCCGAGGCTGGGGCAGGTGTCGATTGGCCGGGCTGGTATCGATTGGGCCGGGCAGGTGTCGATTGGCCGGGCAGGTGTCGATTGGCCGGGCTGGTATTGATTGGGCCGGGCAGGTGTCGATTGGCCGGGCAGGTGTCGATTGGCCGGGCTGGTATTGATTGGCCGGGCAGGTGTCGGGTCTCGGGGAGGGGATCCAGGCGGGCTCCGAGCGCGGTGAGGGCGGAGGGGCCCCGCGCCCCCCGGGAGGCCGAGACAGGCCCCAGGAAGTCTGATGGGGAGCGCCCGGGTGCGGCCTGCCCGGGGACCCCCAACACGCAGGCCGACGCCCCCTCGCACTCCGGGCCCCCGCCCCCGCCCCGCGCGTCCCGCCCCGAGCTGTGCATGGAGCGGGGAGAGCCCGGGCCGGGAGCGGGACCGCGAGGTCTGGGGGGCCTCGAGGGCCGTTAGAGCTGGGGCGCCGAGAGGAACGAGGTTGGAGCGGCGGAGCCCCGGCGCGGTCGGAGGAGAGGCGGCCGAGGGCAGACGCGGGCAGGGGCGGCCGGCGGTCCGAGGCTTTGGCGCCAAGCTCCCGGCTCCGGGGCAGACAAAGGCGGGGGTCCGAGCGAGGGAAGGCGGGCCAGGAGACAAAGCGGGGCGGGGAGCCGGCTCGGGGGGCCCGGAGGCGGCTCCGGGGCCGCGCGGAGCCAATGGGCGGGCGGGGGGCGGGGGCCCGGCTGGGGGCAGCGCCAGGATCAGGCGGCGGCGGAGGCGGCTCGGGCTCCAGAGGCGTCGGCGGCGGCGGCCCCTCCAGCCCCGGCCCGCGCTCCCGCTGCACCTGGCCCGGCGGCGGCCCGGCCCGGGCCCGGGTGAGACCCGCGGGGAGGGGGGAGGCGGAGCCTGGGACCCCTCGAGGGGAGCGGCGAGGTGGGGGGAGGGGGAGGTCTGGGGCCCTCGGGGGGGCAGCAGGCTAAGTCCGGGAGCTCTCGGGGTCCCGCGGGGTTTTGAGTGGGGGGACCTCTCGGGGGTCGCAAGGATCGGTCAAACACCCTGGGGGGACGCCGGGGTCCTCTGCGGGCAGAAGGAGGGCGCGGGGGGGGCAGCTGGTTCCCGCCGGGCTGGAAGTGTGGATAGGTCTGGCCGCCCCTGGCCCGAGGGAGGGGGCTGGAGGGGACGGGAGGCCTCGGAGCCTCGGGACTGGGAGCTGGGGGCCCCAGGGTGGGAGCCCCAGACTGGGCCGGTTTGCTGGCCACTTCCCCGGGCCGGGAATGAGCCGGCTGCGGGGCGGGGGGGAGGCGGGAGGATGGCCCCGGGGTGCGCGTGGTGAGGGGGGACGAGGGCCCTGAGCTGTCCAGGAGCTGGGCCTGAGGAAGGAAACGGAGCTCCCGGGAGGACCGTAGTTCCCGAGCCTCTCAGCCCCGTTAGATTGACAGGGCCGCGGGGTCAGCCCCAGGACACGGGCTTCTCACAGCGGCTCAGCATCCCTGCTCCCTCCCAGCCCAGCCAACGCCTGCCCCAAACCGCCTCACCCCCTCTGTGGGGCACCCGGGGGCCCAGCCTCTCCCCCGGTCCTGGTCTGCCCCAGCCTCCTCTGGCTCTCCTCTCCCACCCAGTTTTTCTCTACCCACCCGCCCCGCCACCCCCCCCCCCCAAAAAAATAACGTTTCCCTGCTGGGTGGGCTGAGCAAAGAGGGTGGTAAGGGGGGAGGCGGAAGTGGTAGGACCTAAAGCAACAGGAAATGACTTAGGGAAAGTCCCAACCACAGCCCCCCACCTCCCTGAATCTGCTTGTCTTGTAAACAACACCCCCCTTGCCAACCACCACTTAAGAGCAAGCTGGGGTCGAAGGGGAGGCGGGCCGGGGCAGGGTGCTGGGCACGCTGCTTTAGACACCCTCTTGACTAACTTCCCCTTGCAGAGTGCTGAGGGCCGCACTCCCCCACCCCCTGTGCTCCCCATCCTTGCTTCACCATGTTCCAGGATGCTGGAGCAGCCCAGGCCACCACCTCCCATGTAGGTAACAGCAGCAGCATTGCCACCATCACTACAGGGTGGAGGGAAGGGGGTCGGGGCAGCTTGTAGAGGCTATTGTGGGCCAGCCGCAGGGATGGTGGGATTGAGGACCTGGTTTGCCCCTTGAAACATAAAATAGACATTCTGAACTCGGTGGGTGGAGACAGGGAAGGCAGAGGAGCTGCTTCGACGTAGACATAGGCTTGGATGTCAGGATCAGTGGGTCCAGCCGTGTTCCAATTTCCCTTTTGTCCCCAGGAAGCCCAGAGCAGCCCTAGCGGCAACACAGTGCAGCGCTCCAAGGTAAGGCCTGGGGGGGTTATGTTTTCACCTTGGGGTCTAGATGGGTGGGGGGGGTGAGTTTAAGAATTATGTTACATTGTGTGGGGGGGGTGGACGAAGAAATTTTTTCCCTGTAGCTAATACTGTGCCCACATCCCCCCACCAGTCATTCAGCCTTCGGGCACAGGTGAAGGAAATTTGTGCGGCCTGTCAAAAAACCGTGTACCCTATGGAGCGTCTGGTGGCTGACAAGCTTATCTTCCACAATTCCTGCTTCTGCTGCAAGCATTGCCACACCAAGCTTAGGTGAGGGCACGGTGCAGAGCCCTCCCTCAGGCATGGGCACTGTTCCTTCCCCCGCCCCCCAGCAGTCCCCTGGGGCTCCCTTGCCCGTTTTGCATAGAGACAGGGTGGCTGGAGGTGAGGATGGGTGCCATCTGTTGCCCCACTCCCTCCCTCCCTCCGTGGCCGGGTCTCCTCCTGACTGGTCTCTCCTTTCCAGTCTGGGCAGCTACGCAGCGCTCCATGGAGAGTTTTACTGCAAACCTCACTTCCAGCAGCTGTTTAAGAGTAAAGGCAACTATGATGAAGGCTTTGGACGAAAGCAGCACAAGGAGCTGTGGGCCCATAAGGAAGTGGCCAGTGGTACCAAAACAGCCTGAGGCCCTACGGATGCCCTCTTCTTACGCTGGATCCCAGGGGCCTTTGGGGTGGGTTGGGAAGGAGGAGCTTGTGAAAGGTTGAATGGGGGGAGGGGGGAGGACATACTTGGGACTTCTCAGGCTGGTCCAGCGATGACGGGGACTAACTTGATATCTTTTGCCTGCAGAGGGGGGTGGGGGTTCAGTGCTATCCAGCTTTGTCCCAGGGGGCACCTCATTCCCACTTGGGCCCTCCAGTTTGATTTCATATCCCCTTCCCTCAGGAGGCCTCAGAGAAGCAACAGGCCCCAGGGAAGGATTTCCCCCAATCTTGGTGCCTTCTCTCTAGCTGGGAGTCAGCCTGCCCCACCACCTACTCCAGGGTCTAGGGCTCCCCACTGCCAATGAGGGCCCTGTGCCCACTCTCCCCTCCCATCTACCTCTGTCTACATACTGGTTCTGAGTTACACCTAAGACACCTGGGAGAAAGGAGAGGCTAAGGTGCCCCCTGTTGACTTAGTAAAAGCACAGTGATGATGCCTGGGTGGGGTGGGAGTGGTGGGGCAGGAAGGCCAGAGGTGTGTCTCTATAGGTTAACCCCTTGCTGTAAACCCAGGGAGAGCTTTGGAAACATTTGCACCCTGGAATCAGGGAAATGGAATTAAAACAACCCTTGCCAGGTTGTGAACTATAGACTGGTTGTGGGACCAAAGGAGCCAGTCCCCTTTGCCCCTTCTGCCCCCTCCCCTCACTGTGCCCATCTTGACTGTTGTGATCTTATTTTAAACATGTACCCAAGAGTCTAACTTTGTGTCTGTGTGATTGGTTTTGAGGTGTGGGAGATGAAGATTTGATCAAGGGGCTGGGATTGGACTGATGAAAGCTGGGAGAGGTCTTTGGTAGATCCAGGGTAGAGGCTTCCAGCTTAACACATTCCCCAGCCCCTTTAAGGGATGACCAGGAAGGTAAAGGCAAATACTACCCGATGTGGGCAAAACAGGGACTTTCACCCACACCCACCCCAGTCCAGGTCCTGCCATTACCTCCCAAGGACCATCAAATCCAAAATGATCTTTGAAATCAGGTTCTTAACCTTTTTTTCATGGACCCCTTTGGCAGTCTGGTGAAGCTTGTGGATCCCTTTCTCAAAATACTTTTTAAATAATTGAAGGAAAAATGCTGAATTTCAGTTACAGATTAGTGAAAAGAGGTATAACTTTTTTCCTATCCCAAGTTCACATTCCCCCTGAAATCTATGTCAGGATCTCTTTAAGGGTGGTGTGGAACCTCTGGTGAAAAAAACACAAAACAAAACCCTGTTTTAAATGGTTTCAGTTACTGAAACTACTCTTCAAATCTCTTGTCCCCAAGGAATATTTCCTAATGCCTCTTCCTCTTTTCCCATCTACATCCCATGCTACACAATAGCACCTGTGTGTGTGTGTGTTCATGCATGCTTGCCTGTGGCCACATTGGATAGAAGGGCCCGAGACCAACATGAAAACAGTTTCTGTCTCATTCTTCTTCCCACCCCTCACTTCTAATGAAGTGTATGATCAGAGACCAAAACCAGTTATGTGCTGGTCAAAGTCCCATTGACTCAGCTTCCCCCTCAGAAGGGAAAGATGAGAAGACACATTAAGCATCTACTACCTGCCCTTGGAGGTCCACCAACTGTACCTAAGTGGGAATCCCATCTCTGATAATAGTCATCCGCCTTTAGCTTTAATGATGGAGGCATACCCTCTTTCAACCACCCAAACTACTTTTGGACAACTGGAATTCAACAGAAGCCTACCCTGTGCGACACCATATGGGCACTGGAGATAGAAAAACAAAAGCCAAAAATATCTCTTGCCCTCAAGTAGCCTTAGGTTTTTCCTCAGACAAAGTCTTCCATATGGAGAAGGGAAGTGATCATGTCCCTCATGCCTTTTCTGGTCAGTCACAGTCTCCAGGGCTTTAAGCATCCTGGCTGTGGTTCTCTGAATGGGCTCCCGTTTGTTAATGTCCTCCTGAAAATGTGCCCAGAATAGAACACACTACTCCAGCTGTGACCTGATGAGGAGGGCAGAGTCCAGTGGGACAGGCTTTCATCTCCATGTTCTGGACACAACGCCCCTCAATGCCAGCCCCTGCTCTTCCTTTTGCTCCTGTCTTTCCTTCCCCCTTTTACTCTTTTCTGCAAAGTTAGAGTTACAGATACTGAAACAGTAAGGCTACAAAGCTCTTATCACTTTTACTTACTATCCCTGAGGATCCCAGCTTCGGCCCCCAAAGGAAAAGCCAAGTGCTGCTTTTCTTTCCAGACCAGTAACCCTGGTCTGATCGGCGAAGTCAGTACCCTCCCCCATTAGACTGTAGGGGGTAAAGATGAAAAGGCCACCTCTGTGCTCCGGCAGAGCAGTTGCTCTAGGAGCTACCCCAGCAGCTCAAGGCTGCATGGTTCCTGTAACAAGGGGTCCAAGGCAGGAAGTACAGAGGGATAGCTTGGGTTACAGCAAAAATAAATCAGGAAGGGGGCAGTGGGGGATGGGGAGAAGGGCAGCTGGATTCCCAGGGGGAATACAGGCAGGAAGTCTGGGATTTTTCCTGTCTTGGACCCTGTTGCCCAAACTCTTGATCGTGAAACAAGTTAAGTCGAGGAACTCTTGGTCACCACAGGGTAGGTAAAAGGGGGTGGGGAGTGGAGTAGAAGGCCTAGGGGGAGAAAAGGATGCTATCCTTACTTTATACAGTTGGTTTGGAACAGGCAAGGCTCTGAACCCACCCTGAAAGTAAAGAGCCATCAGGCAGTTTATGGGAGATGCATAAGTATGAGGGAGATGGAGAAGGAACTCACCTGGAAGTAGAGATTTGTGAAGTACATTCATAATAAATGGTGACCCAGGGAACACCCGAGGAAATGGAAGAAGTCTTCTTTGGCCTGAAGTAACCATCAGATAGATACCCCATGTCCACATGATCCCTGGCTACATATTAGTGACATTTGCAGCAGGGAGCTGCCTACTCTGTGCTCAGAAAGACAACGTAAGAATTAGCCACAAGGAACCTAGGAAAGAAATAGCCTCCAAAGACCAGGTTGGTGCTCTCCCCTTGATAAGTGAGCCCCTCCCCACCTGCAAAAAGACATTCAGGCAAGTAGATGCTATTGCCAGGAGTGAGAGGTAACTTCATAATAATCGCCAAATGTGATTACAGGGGAGTAGAACCACTGCCCACCAGCTCATGCTACAGCCAGGTAAACTTTCTTCCAGAAGCACCGTCTCCTGTCAATATTCTATATGACTTTTGTGCTTTCCCACGGTCCTCTAAGGAGGAGGTGCAGAAGCATGGGAACCCACCACAATAGCTAGTTGTAAGGAACATCTTACATCTTCATACACAACCACCACCCCCCATTCCAAGAACTGTCCCTACTTCCCTTGGTTGAGGGGCTTTATTGAGGTTCTCATCTGAGCTTTCGGTATCTGCTAGCCTACCCAGAAAGCAGAGGAGCAGGAGCCAGCTTGTATAAATGATCCTTTTATTGTAAGTAACGCGCTACACTGGCCTGGCTTTGCACTGCAAGCCCTCAGTCGGGATATAGTCAAAATAAACTATGGCTGCAAGTTCTTCTGCACAATCCACATTCAGACGCTTGGCTCCTCCTCTAATGTGTGCACAAGAGGGTGACCAAGAACCAGCCTCAGTCCTGGGCCTCTGCTGGCAGCCCAGAGCAAGAAGGCTTTATTGAATGATGAGAAAATGGTGGCACCCAGCAATGAAGCTGCCCAGCTCTTTGGCGGAGCCCAGAGTGGCCAGGGCTAAGGGGCAGAGGGCACCTGATACTCCTAGGACTCAGGACAGTCCTATGCCCCCACAATTTTTAATCTGGATAATTTAATAAAAAATAATAAATTAAGCAATAGCTCAATCCTGAGGCTGTTGGGCTAGCATATCCACAGTTTTTGGCACAAAAATCAAGTGTTGTGTTGGGTTTTTGGAGGGGTGGGGTGGGGGAGGGGAAGGTTTGTTTAAAAAATTCTTTTTTAAAGTTTTCTGTCAGGTAGTTACTGTGGGGTTGGTATGTAACCCCAGAGAGAGTCTGAACCTGGAATATGCAGAATCGTCTCACCAATGCCAGTGCCTGAGTTCTGTTTCCTCCCAAGGAGTGTTTGAATAAAGGGCTAGAGATGTGATGGGAAGGATTTTTTTGCGGGGGGAGGGAGAGGGAACGAAGAATTCATTGCAGGGAATTCACCTCAAGTAAGAGGCTCTTTATGGAATGAAGGCTGAGAAGGAAAAGCCAAGCTACCACAAAGTAGCTTTGGTCAGGATGAAAGTCCCCAGTCCAAGCCAAGGGGTAGAAGTGTTGGTGGTTGTGGTGGTGATGTTGGTAAGAGGAGGGAGGCATAATAAACCTTACTAGCCCCAGAGGTCAGGATAGGAGGCCCAGGGGGCAGAAAGGGAAGGAAACAGAGAGAGAGGCCCAGGCCCCATAGGCACCATTTGGCACAAACCACCAGAAAATTTCTCTGCAAAACCAGCTGCTTTCATTTTCTCTTCTCTCCCTTGAGGCAACAGTCACCTGTAACAGTCTAGAATCGCTATATATAAAAACCATCAAATATGATCTGAGATATAAATTAACAAGTACAAGGCCTCACATTACATGATGTGAAAAGGCTAAAAAGAGCGATAGAAACTACATTCATAAAAGTGCATCGTCAACATACAACGAAGGCTTTGGATTGTTACGGTGCCCGTGGGAGACAAGCATGGCTGGGCACGGAGCTGCCCACTGCTGACACCCCGTCTGTCTCTGGAGATAAGCCCCTGTCACCTGGCATTTTTTCCCTTTCCATTCAATGACAAATTCTAAGGAACATGGGTGTCAAGGGAGGGGCTTTAGCATGAGGCACATTGTAGGGGGAAGAAGGGACAAAGCCCAGGCTGAGGTATTTACAGCCGCTTTAAACTGCTCAGAGATGTCAGTCCTCTCACCCATCCCTGCTATTCTCCCTCAAGGCCAGGGAAAAAGCAGGAAGGCCAAGGGTCACTTCACAGAAATGGCAGAGTATGTCACTGGTGCCAATGGTTCTGAGCACAGATGGCAGCAGCACCTGGGCCCTACTGGCACTATCCCAGCAGGGCCACTATCCATTTTTATCCTGGAACTAAATTCTTCCTAGATTTACTGAAAAGGTGCCCTTGGGGGCCTCAGAAAGCAAGTTATCATGACCCTACTGAGCTACCCCTTGCCCCTGAGCAGAAAAGAAAATGCGTTGAATTGCTCCTTCTCTCTGAGAAGAGGTTGGAGGCTGGCAGCACACAGCTGTTCCTGTCTGTTTCCAACCTAGACTCTGGATCCTTGCTCCACAGCAGCCCTGGGTGAAGGTGGGAAGAGGCAGGAGTGGGCACAAATTTAGAGATATGGTGTAACACTTGAGAAAGAACCCCACCCCACCTTGTAAAACAGAAACAATTGCATTGACAAAAATTGTGCCATCTCTCCTACACATCCCCCCTCCTCCCCTACAGCAGCTCCTTCTCTTGAATCCGGTGGGGAGGAGGTGGAAAGGTGCGCATCACAGGGCAGGGCAGGGCAGGCATCCCCTCTCCCTGAATAAGGCAGCAGAGCATTTTGTCCATCTTTGGTAAAGAGGTGGGATTGGCAAACCTGGTACAGAGCCCTCCTGGGGACAGGGGCAGCACCAGCCTCCACCACCCACTGGCTGGAGGAACAGTGGACTTCGCCCCAGGGTCCTGGCACTGCCCTTTGCCAGAGCCCAAATGGGCCGGGGGGAATGTCCTCTGGTGTCTCCAGACATTGGGAGAGGAAACAAAATAACACTCTGAATAAAAATAACACTATTCACATCCTTCCCAAGCCAGTGTGTCCTCAGCACCAACGTGAACTCTGATGCCAAACACAGAGCTAGTGAATGCAGCTCAGAGGGAAGGTGGAGAGGAAAAGAAGAGACCCAAGGAGCTCAGAAGGCCAGAGCAATACAGATATTCACACCACTCTCTGAGCACAGGGATGCCTAGATCCCTCCAGTCTGACAGGCATGGGGTATTCCCCACTCCTGGGGTCACAGATACCCTCTTCTGACTCTGCAGCTACCCAGGAAGAAGGGAGTGACAGATGGACAGAAGGAAGGATGGACTGTAGCTCTGGGGCATGTAGACTTGGAAGAGAGAAGCAGCAGCCTCACCAAGTCCCTCTTATGACCCCTCCCCCAGGGAGCCAAGGTCCAACATCAGTGTGGATGTAAGAGTTCAGTACACAAGCTGTGCAAAGTGGTGTGTAAGCAGTTCCTCAGCCGAAGGTCTCTGGCGGGCCTCCACAAAGATTCGCCGCAGAAAGTCCCGGCCATGCTCAGAGATATGTGATGGGAGCTGGGGGTTGGTGGGCTGTGTGGCAATTTTGAAAATGGCTGCCATTGCTTCATACTCTGCCCACGGAGGCTTCTCGGTCAGCATCTCTACCACGGTGCAGCCCAAGCTCCTGGGGGAAAGAATGCATCATGTCAGCCCTCCGCTGCCCCCAACCCTGCTACAGAAGCAAGAAGAGATACCATCACGCCTTTCTCAGGCTATGCAGCAGCAGGCCTGGGGAAAGGGGGAGGGTGATCTCCAAGGGGGCCTGGGAGAGGGGAAGCTAATATGAGGGTTCTGAGAGCAGGAAGTGGTGCTGACAGACGGCCCAGACCGAGCACTCGTATGTTCCCTACAGTTGATCTTAGAGGAGAAAGGAGAAAGGATAGCCAATCAGTGAGTTTCTAAAGAGAAGTTCGAGAAAACTTCCCAGTTGAAGAGTAACTTCATGCATTTTGCTAGTCTATTCAGAGAATAAACACTAACTCCAAGCAAAGCAAATGGAAACCACCTGGGAAAATCTCAGGGTTATGAGCTAGGAGTCTATTATGGTTCAGACTGATTCCACTCATCAGAGAGGATTCTATCTCTTTAAGAAATCCAGTGGAACATTGGGGATGTTTTCCATGGCCTGGGTTCTTCACAATAACAAAGGGTTCGCTTTTTTGAGGGGAAGAAACATATAACCCATTTGGCTTGAGTCCTGCTGCCCTGGCTTGGGTCCAGCCTCCTCCGTTCTACCAGAGATGGGAGTTTCTCCCCTGCTACAGTCCTATGGGAGCCAGGAAAATGCACAAGAAGCTGCCTGACCCAAGAGAACCAAATGTGTCCAGTACAATGAGGTCATGAACCACAGTGACCTCTCCAAGGGTAGGAGTTTGTGAGAGATGACCTAGTGTCCTCCCTGCTTGCTTGTTTCAAAACTTCCATAAGTTTGCCTCTGTGTTAGACTCATAAAAGATTAGACAGGGACAGCAGGTATCAGCTGCTCACCTCAGCCTGCTTCCAGGTGGAACATTGTAGCGTTGAAAGTACCCATTCCAGAAACTTACCACACATCTGCTTTCCTTCCGTAGCCTTCTCCACTTATCACCTCTGGGCTCATCCAGTATGGTGTGCCTGTGACGGAACGAATCCCTGTCCCTGACATACAGATGGTCTGCAGACGTTTGCTGGCCCCAAAATCCCCAAGCTTCACATTCCCAGCAGAATCACGGAGGATGTTGGCTCCTGGGATACAAGAGGGCAGTCACTGCAGTCCTAGAGCTAGAGGAGCTCTTCCCCTCCCCCAAACAATGGCACAAGCCCAGGACTTCCTATCATGGGAAGGGAGAACCCAAGTCTGGGATGTCAGTTGCCCAAAGAAGGTAGCCAGCCCCTGCCCCACACTCTCTCACCTTTGATGTCTCGATGCACAATCATGTTGCTGTGCAGGTAGGAGACGCCTTCTAGGATCTGGCGTGTATATTTACGGGTCACACTCTCAGTCAAAGCACCATATGCCTTCAGCTGGTCTTTCACTGAGCCCTGCCAGCCACCAAGAAGAAGATCAGAGAAAGTGGAGCCTGAGCATCACTTCCTTCCTAGGCCTCCAGCTATGCAGAAGGGGAGTCAGGGATGAAGGCAAACCTGCCATGGTCCAGCTAATAGGCAAAGATATCCATCCTTGAGGAAAAAGACCCCTGGGATGGGAGGAGAGGGGAGGGAAATTTGTGCCCAATAATTCTGTCCCCTACACACCAGGGCTTTGGCCATTCAGCCTCAGGGAGCTTAAGGACAGCTAAGTGAAGTCAGCCCAGAACTTTACACCTACTGCTACTTCTGAGGCACCAAAACAAAACAAACATTCTGGTTTCCAATTATAGACAAATTTATTGATATACCATCACAATGCTGGTCCCGGGATAGTATAAACTCTAGTCATCCTCCAGGACACTAGGTCACCCCACAAGGCCAGAAGCAGTGATCTTCCCACCCTCTCAAGGTCCTTTCCTGCTCCAAAGTTAATCACCTAAGTTTTGGGATTGACCTTGCCTATAGATTGGGCAGTGAGTTCATCAACCACTCCTCAAGTCTATCTAGAAAGGCTCCACACTCCATACAGCCATCCCAGCAAGACACTGGATGGAGGCATTTTGCTACCTGCCCTTCTGCTGTTACTCATGAACCTCATTTTCTACATCTTAGTAAGAGAATAATCAAATCAGTATTAACACTGCTACTGGGATGGGCAAGACAAACACAGCCCCATGAGTCCACTCAGAACGCCAGATTCAGAGAGGGAAACTGACCAAACCAGAGCACTCTTACCTGGCCACCACACTCCTGTTCCCAAACATGTTTCAGCTATTCCTCCTAGGTCGCTATCCCACTTCATTCTCCCTTTCCATTTTGCCATCTGGAACTCTTTTCCTACTGTTAACAAATGACCTTCTGCATTAGACCAGTTGCTCCCATGATCTTTCCATCTCCTTGGCACAGAAAAACCTGGTTTAACTTCCCCAGTATTGAGTCCTCCATCTCTTATGTCCCTCAATACCTCAAGCCCAGGAAAGGAATAGTTATACTTGTAGCTCACGGCCACTTGCAGACCTTCCTCATAACTACCTTCACACAGTAACCTGGCCTCCTTTGAAATTTACTCCATCTGGATATATCACCCTATGTAGGTCCTGGTGGCTACTGGGTTACTTCTCCCTTTCTTAAGGAATTCAGCGCAAAGCTCACGATCTCTTTCCACAAGATCCTCTTCCTTTGTTCTTGGGGACTTCAATTTACATGATCACTGTTCACCACCCAATAGCCTTGCATCTCAGTTCATCAACCTTCTCAACTCTGAGTTTCCTTAAAAAATCCTTTCTTGATACAATCATCCTCTATAGCTGTCTATTATCATGTTTCCTTCCTCCCCTACTTGGCAAAACTCCTTGAGAAAGACTTCTCCACTAGCTTCCTCTACTTCCTCCCCTCTCTTTCCTAAATTTTTTGCCATCTGGCTTCTATTTTATCACTTAACTGAAAATATTCCCTCTAAAGTTATCAGTGACCTTTTAAATCACTACCTCCAATATAACCTTTCATTTCATAGATCTCTGAAACCTTTAATGCTGTTGGTCACTCTCTCCTCCTCGGTACTCTCTCATCTCGAGGTTTTCACGATACTTCTCTTTCCTGCCTCTCCTCTACCCACCTGACAGCTTTTCAATCTCCTTTTCTGGATCTTTATCCATGTCATGCTGACTAAATATAGGTGTCCCCTCCTCCCCTCCAGCTCTGTTGTGGACTCCCTTTTCCTTTTATGTTATTTCACTTGGTGATCTTAGGTTCAGTTCTATGCAGACGATTCCCAGATCTATATATCTAGCCCTAACCTCTCTTCTGAATTTGTGTCCTGCACCACCAAGTACATCTCCAACTGGATTGTCCATAGGCATCTCAGACTCAACAAGCTCAGGGGACTTATTATTTTCCTTCCATACCCTCCCTACTGTTGAGGGCATCACCATCCTTCCAGTCACCCAGGCTTATAACCTCTGGTGTTATCCTTGACTTTTCATTCCTACCCATCCCATATATTCAATCTAATGTCTAATCTTGTCATTTCTACCTTCACAACATCTCTCACACATCACATCTCTTGTATGCGTTCCCCTCTCTCCTCACACAACTACCACCCTAGTTCAGGCCCTCATCACCCCTCACCTGGACTACTGCAACAGGCTTCCAATCAGTCTCCTGGTCTCAAGTCTCTCCCCATGGTTTTCCTAAAACACAAGTCTGACCATGTCACACTCCTCTTCCTCACACTGATTTCCCATGGCTCCCTACTACATCTAAGAGCAAGCTCTTCATAATCCAGTTACCTCCTACTTTTTACCCTTTGTTCCTATCCTTGTGGCCTCCACACCATTCTTCACACAAGGGACTCTACCTCTCACCTGTTCAGGAATGCCCTCCCAGTTTTCTTGGCTTCTTTTAAGACAATTCAAATCCTACTTCCTCCATAAGAAAGGCCCTTCCCATCCCTCCCTGCCGCCTTCCATTCCATTCCATTTACACTGTACATATCTTCTGTGTACCTAGCTATTTTCATGTTGTCCCCTATCAGAATGTGAGTTCTTTGAGAACAAGGACCATATTTTTTGTATCTGCATGGATACATGTGCACAGTGCCCAGTACATAGTAATGCTCAAGAAATGCTTGTGGCCCAGAGGTCTGACAAGGCCATACCTTCGACCTCGTCATCATTCTAGTTCCACCTCCACAAGCCACACCTCTGAAATGTCTCTACTGGTCTCCTAACTTCCTGTCTTCCCAGTTTTCCCTTGTGTTTTACTTCTCCTAACCCTACACTCTGTAGTAAGCTATGATTCCAGTCATTTCACTACCTGCTGATCAATTTTACTGCACAAGCCCCATTCCAAACTTTCTTTTCTCAAACTTCCCCCTACCATTACCTTTGGGAGAGAACCTCATCTTCATACTTTACAAAAAAATTTGAGGCCACTTATCATGGACTCTTTCTCTTCCCCAATTTCACACAACTTTCAAATCACTGTACCATCACTGTTTCTTCTCTTCTCCATTACGTCCTCAAATGAGATAATATTTGTAAAAAAGATGAGCATAGTGACTAGTATATAGTAAGTGCTTAATAAATGTTTATTCCCTTCCCTTCTCTTTCTTTGCCAATGCCGATGCCTCTACTTGTGCCTCTGATCTTATGCTAACCATCTCCAGCAGTTACCCCCTGGATTATCATCCTCTCTCCTCCTAATATTCAACCTCTCTTCTTGTCCTTTTCACAGACAAACTTCTAGGAAAAGTTGTCTATGTGTTTTCACTTTCTCACCTCTCCCTTCGACAAGCTGACTTAAATCCCCACCACTAATTGTTTTCTCCAAGGTCACAAGTGTTTTCTTTATTACCAAATCCAATGGACTTCTCTTAGATCTCTTTCTTGGTGAATTTTTCAGCTTTTGACACTGCTGAACTAAACTCAAGGGACAAAAAAATTCAGATTCCTATTCATCTGATGAATTCTTTTCTGTCTTTTTTGTAGGATCATCTTCCATGTCCTGGTCCCTAATTATAGATGGATCCCACACCTTTCTCCTCGGTTCTTTCTTCAATTTCCATACTCTTTCTTGGCAACGACATTAGCTCCCACTGACTTAAACTATCATCATGATTCAGGTGACTCTATATCCAGCCTCTTCTTTCTAACCGCCAGCTGGACCTCTCAACTTGGAGGACCCACAAACATGTCAAACTCCATAAGACTAAAACAGACTTCATTATGTATATTTCCTCCTAAAATCCTTAGAGTTTCCCTATAATTTCTATGTCTCTGTCAGACACCACCATTTATTTTACCAGTCACATAGCTTCCTAACTTACAAGTCATTTGTGACTCCTTCATTCTTCCTGTCTAATCAATTGCCAAGTTTTGAAAGAATCTCAGAATCTGAAGAGTCGTAAGGGACCTCAATCAACCATTCAGCCCAGCGCCCTCAGGAAAGAATGCCTACTCTCATTCTTGACAGGGATTATCCAACTGTTGCTTAAAGAACTACAACCAGAGGGAAGGCAGTAACTGCTGAGGCAGCCCACTTCATTTCTGCAGTCTTCCCTGGCCTTAAGTCTAAGTTTACACCTTTGCAACTTCAACCATTATTTCCAGTTCTGACTTCTGGAGCCAGCCAATGTGCCTCCCAAGTCTTTTCTTCCCCAGGCTGACTATACCCAGTGTTTTTAATGACATTGTTTTGATTCCACCTCAACCTTTTTTGGATCCATACGCCATTCTCTGCTCCCCCCACTATAGCCCTTGCTCGAGCCCTCGTCATGTGTTGGCTGTTCTACTGCAATGGTCTCCTAAACAGTCTCCCTGTATCTAGTCCTTTCCTTCTCCACTTCACTGTTCACAAAGCTGCCAAATTGATACTCCTAGCATGCAAGTCTGACTGCTCGCTGCCTGGTTGAAGAAGCTTCAGTGGCTCCCATTGCCTCTAGGATAAAAGACAAATTTCTTTCTTTGGTATTTAAAATTCTTTTGGCCCTGAATATCACCTATTTTTTGCAGGCTGATTTCCCATTACTCCCCTTTCATGCACTGTACAACCGCGACAGACTGACCTACTCACTATACCCCTTACATAAAATTCCATTTCCTGCCTCCTCACCTTTGTACAAGCTGCTCCCTATCCCAGAAATGTTCTCCCTCACCTCTACCTCTTGGAGCCCTTGTTTCTTTCAAGACTCTCCGCTTAAGTAGCACCTCCTATAAGAGACCTTTCCCTGATCCTCCCAGCTACTAATGCCCCCAAGAAATCACTGAATTTATCTTGTTTTATTTTATTTATCTGTGAACATGCCATTTCTTCTAGCATGACGTAAGCACCTTGAGGACAGGGAGAGTATCACTTCTGACTATATTCCCAGTGCTTACCTAGCCTGGGCCCACTGGAGGCACTAAATAAATGCCTGCTGCTGATGTGCTTCCTTGCCCCCTGCCAATACCAAGGCCAGTATCTTCGTTCCCTCTTCACATTACGGCCCACTCTTTCTTCCCCTTTAAGCTCTATGCCCAGATGTGCCCCACCTAGCATACCCCTGGCATGTACTCCATGAAGATGGTCAGGGTCTTCTCAGAGCGATCACGGAGACAGCCGTAGTACTGCACGATGCGATCATGCTGCAAGTTCTTCAGCAACTGGATTTCACACTCAAGGGCACTTACCTCCTGGGGGATGAGAGAAGGAAGCCCTGTTGTCCCCACATATCCTGACTGTCTAGTCTTCCAGCCATCACCATGTGCCTATCAGAGTGTGAGAAGCCTTACTTGTAAGACTTCACTATCTATTGCCCTGCCCACTGGACGACATACCCAACCAGGGAATCTAATTACATATTTTTAATTATATTTTTAGGAAAAGTGAAAAAAAGCCTTGTCTCTGTCCTGGGACCAAACCTAGTATGGCTTCTCTATAGGAGTGGAAAAAGAACTAACTGCAGCGTGGACTGGGCACAGCCTTCAGTCCTGGATTTTCTTCTCCTGTGTCATCCACCTTTAATTAATACACCATCCGCTGGTACAAACTACATCTTTCTGATCTCTTCTCAGATCTCAACTTCTCCAAAATGTCTATTTTTTAAATAAAAATCTTTCTCCTCCCAAAATCCCTTTTACTTTTTTCTACCCCCTATTCTTATTAAAGACAAGTGTGAGTTTCTTAAGGGAGAGAAAGATGGAGATTTTTGGATTTCTTGACAGTTTATGGACAGCCTACTGGGGACAGTCTCTAAGGAGGTGGGCCTCTAGATTAGTTACATACTGCAGTATGATTAGTACCTTTTGCCTGGTATAGAAGACTGTCCTTTCCTCACAGGGAGCCTCACATGTCCTAGAAGCCAGCCTTACCTTCTGCCACCGAAGGCAAAAACTTTTACCAGAATTAAGAGGAAAAACAAGCTAACGGAGCCCGTGGAGTTTCTTTTTCTTGGGATGCATGTCACACCTGAGCTGATCAGCCTGGTTTTCATAGCATTCCAACTCTCACCCACACCTTCCTCCAACCTCCCCTCTAATAACTAACTCCCCAACAAAGCCCCTTCTTCAGCTCACTGTGCCCTTCATGTAACCTGCTCATTCCTTCTGCCATGTGATGACAATCCCTATTCTCTTCATCTGAAATACTTTCCTCGCTGATCCATGTTCTCTAAAGAGGAGCTCGTTAGAGACAATTTACAGCTTACCTTTTATGGGAAGCCTCACCTTCCTCTGATTTCCCTTTCCAGCTCCCCTCAAATACTCCATTACCCATTTAAATGTTCACACTGATATACATAGTACACACTTGGTGACTTTGGGAGTAGTTTAGTTCTCCCACACATGTATATTTGCCTCCCCAACTAGATTATGAACTCCTGGAGGTCAGAAACCACTATCAGTTCTCTTCTGTATCTGCCTATAAGTTCTCAGGAAAATTCAGTGCATCCAGTGGGCACACAGTAAAGATGACTGACTTGTTCCTGGGCAGTCAAAAATCAGCAAGTGCCCTGAAAGCAAGGGGACGGTTAGAAGTCAGAATGGAAAGAACCCTGGAAAAGGGAATCAGAAAGAAAAACGGAAGCTGGTCCAGCTGAGAGTGGTTTGTTGTCAGAATAAGAAGAGAGGTGGCTATTGGGCCTTGGCAGTAATGCTTGTGGGTATTCTGGCCCAGAAGGGGGGGAGACAACAGCAAGCTCAGGCTCCTCAAGACTAGATTTCTTTTTTTTCATTTTGAACTTTAACACCTAAAAATGGGAGCATTTTCAGACACACAGAACACCGACAGGGAGCTGTATAAGAAACCATGAATCTCTAATTCATAGTGCTTGTTTTTTTTTAAACACCAAGTAAATTCCACATATTACTTTCAAAAACACCAAGTAAATTCCACATATTACTTTCAAAACTGTCCTGCTCTGTGCTTTCATCTGAACTTCCTTCTGTTTTCTTCTGTGTTACAACCAAATTTCAAATTGAATTCCCCTTTGAAATTGGGGTTCATGATTCCTAGAATCCAAGCCTGATTCTCTGCTAAATAAGGGCTCTGTGGGATCTTCTATCTGGCACTATTTGCTACTTTCCCCTTTGGGTTTCCTGGGTTCATCATCAGTGGACAGGTTCCTTCTACTGTGTTTACTGGTAACATTCTTTAAGCTTTTCCACCCTTGTTCTCATCCCAGAGTAGCAGCTAAGAGCAGGGAGAGATCTAGTTAGTTTATCCTGAGAAAAACAATGAAGACAGACAGGTATGACCCGCATGGTCTGTGAGGAAAAGAGGGGCAGCCCTATTTACCTTGCTTGTTTCAGGACTGTCTGGGTCAAACTGGACCTGCTTAGAAGCAAGCTCCCGTCCAGTATCCACATCGTAGCACAGATAGACTCGGCCAAAGGCACCCTGACCCAGAAGCTTCCCCCGACGCCAGTTTATGGGAGCACTTGGAGCTATTGGAGAGAGAAAATAGAGAGGCTGTCACTAAATGTCACATCTGGACAGCTGAAAGACTAAGTTCCTGGGGCCTTTTTGGACTTTGGCTTCTCACTACAGCCTAATTCAACAATGGAACATAGATCTAGCTATTCAACAGGAAGCCCATGCTCTATTTTTGCTTTAGTTTGTTGAGCCAAAGGGTCAACTAACGTCAAAGTAAAATGGTTCTCTTGTAACAATCAACTATTTTTACTTAGAAAATTCTTTCACATTTTAACAGTTAGTGTTCATTTTCATCTCAATATATCTATGGCAGCAGTAAAAAGAGTCTCAGATGAAAAAAGTCTAAGATCCAAGTCAGGTAACTTATCAGAGATTTCCACGGTGCAGTAAACGCCCCCCTATATAACACCTCCTTCATCTATCTACAGCCTTTATGCAATGGCACAAACTATTCCCCATACTGAGAATGCACATCTTCATCATCCTCACCTCTCAGAGTCCTCTGCTGTCCTTCCAGGCTCAGCTCCCCTATGACCTCATTTGGAAAGCACTCCCCCAACCCTGACAATTGAGAGTGCCCTCTCCTACTTCTATTTTTCTTGTACTATGTTTATTCATGGATATATTATATTCTTCTCAATAGAATGTAAGTTTCTTGAAGGTAAAGTTTCATTTTTCTTTCTGTATTCCTTAGCGCTTAGCACAGTGTTGAAAAGCACAAGGTGCTAAGCAATATTTACTGAACTGAAATGAATGATGGAGGCTGGTCTAAAACCTGGGTTCTCTGAGGCCTTACAATGCAAAGCCTTCCATTAGAATAGATCAGGAAAGATCAGTTTAATGCTGAGCCTAAAAGCATCCCAAGAAAAGCCCTATGGTGATGTTTATATAGGCTGGGGCAGTAGAGGTTGGAGGGTAGGTGGGGGAAAGGAGATGAAGGAGAAAGATGCAATCTTCTATCACGGTATGTGAACCATGCTCAGTGTGTGAGAAGCAGGATGGTGGTGGGAATGTGCTGTTCTCCTACCCCTTCCTAAGTGAGGAAATCTAATTGTTAGTGTAAGTTCTGCTACTCACTGGCTGTGGGATTGATTCATTTCTCTGGGTCTTAGTTCAAACTAAGGAGTCCGTATAAAGGGTCATATAGGGTCACATATTTAGAATTAGAGGAGATTTTGGAAATTATCTGGTCAAGTTCAGTAGAGAATCTGAATTCTGAAGTTTTACTTATTAACTGTGAGCAAATGGGCCTGAGCAAGTGCTTTCCCTTTATGGGCTTTCTCTATAAAATAGAGTCACTAGCCCAGAGCCTCCAAGGTGCGACACCGCTGCTCAGCTGCTCTGAACTCTTGCTGTCAGCTCTCCTCAGCCTCCCTAGGAGGGCCCCTCCTGGCAGACGCAAAGCCTTACACTTAGTTGGCACACTCCTTTCCTGCACAGTGAGGGCATTTTCACTGTCCGCGCTCCACAGACGCCCTCGGGGGTCCAGATATTGCACTGCCAGGCCCAGGTTCTCTCCATTGGTGCTCAGGGAGCGACTGGAGGGGACCAACGTGAACAGGTTCCCTTGATGACGCCTTATCCGGGGAAACGTTCTCCGGCCTACAGTGATTTGGGAAAAAGAGGTCAGAGAAAATCAGATTACTCACCATAAGGTTTGCTGTGCAAACAGTAGCAAGCATCCAAGACTTTGGGTAGGATGAAATGGAACAATAAAACCACCTGTACTTAGTTACCTTCACCCTCTGCCTAGCTCATCCTAGAGAGGCTGCTGCCTGATTTATCTGGAAGCAGGAGATCATTTAGGGGACATGAGAGCCACAGCCTGACCTGGGGAGGAGCAGCTCTGGGCAACAACACCAAAGCAGCCCTTGGCTGCCCTGTGTACACTTCTCAAGACTCCTCTGTGCTCCTACAGGACTGGGGTAGACATTAGAGAGTTGGAGATCCCAGAACAGTTATGAGGATGGATAAGATCAACAAGGAGTTGAGGAGAAAGTACTTTGGAGATGATCTCTACTCTCTCTAAAAAAATAGGATAGGGAAGCTTTTCTTTTTTTTCTGTTCCCAGTTTATGGAGTCTAAAACACACTTCTTCAGTGAAACGTGAACACATGGGACCCTACAAAGGCGCAGCTTAGTTTAGGCTATTTAAGCAAAACCATGGTGGGAGATGATAACTCTACAAGAAACTGAATCATGGGCTTCTCTTGCTCTTCCTAGTTACTCATGCAGAAGGAGGCCCATGCCAACCAGTAGATGGAGGGGTTGTACTCACCATCATTGTAGTCTTTGTGATGAACAGAGACATGATAGCGACGGGGATATGTCCCACCCTTCACCCCTTTGTCACAGAGCTGAGTGTCACGATCTGAAAGAGATACATACAGGAATGGGCACTGACTACTGGACAGGTGGCCAACAGCCACATTTTCACAATCTGGCTCTAACATATCTCTGGAAATTCATTTCATCTTATCCCCCCATCATGATTTAGCCTAACGGGCCACTTGCTATTCCCCAACATGACATTCTATCTTCTGTCTCCTGCCTTTGTATAGGCGGCCATCTATGCACAGAATGCTTCCTCTTCACTCTCTGCTTCTCAGAATCCCAAGGTCCCTTCAAGCCTTAGCTCAAGTGCTATCTCCTATATGGGGCCTTCCCTCATTTCCCTACTTTTTTGTATTTACTTATATCTGTGTACACATTATTTCTTCCAGTGGAACGTATTGAGTTCCATGAGGTAAGGAGAGTTTCATTTTCATCTGGCTCACAGCAGATTGTTTAATAAATTCTTGTTGTACTGAATTGGTCTAGATCGCCTGGCTCAGAGAAGCAAGGAGCAATGCTTCTACTCTCTCTTCTCAATGGACACCACATCTCTGACAAAAGCAGCCACCTGTGATCCGAAGCATCTTACCTGAATATTCTTGTCTGTTATCTGGGAAACTCTGGGCTCTAGACATCCGAGATTTCCGAAAGGATGGGCTAGTGAAACAAACAAACAAATTTTTAAAATGCACAAATACAACTTTCAGAAAATTTCTTAAGGAGTCCAAAAAAGCAGAGGATAACCACTTGGCCGTAAAACCCTCTTCTGCCTTGGTTCTGACTATTTTTCAGCAGTCTGGGGCAGTAAAGGTTTGGTATTCTCCTACATCCAAACCTTTCCCTAAGTCTGATGCCTAAATCGAACAATACATTTATAAGAAACTACCCCAGTCCAAAACACTAGCCTGGATGAGAACTGTACTGCCTAGCATTCCAATCTTCAACAAAGGAGACAATCCCAAGGATTCCCAGACAATACTTCTATGAGACCTCTCTTCTAAGTTTCTGCTTATTAGACGATAGAGGGAAAATCCAAGAGTTGTAGATAAATGTCTTGCCTAGAATAAAAGGAAAGGTAAGAAAGAAAGTTATAGGAGACCAGACCTAAGAAAAAAGCCATCAATAAAAATCACGGCCTCAAATGTCTATTCACAAATGGAAATGAAGTCAACTATGAGAAATAACAGAATTTAGGTCAACTCTTGGTATTGGGCCATCAGAGTAAAAAGGGCATCCTTTCTTTTTGCTACAGTTGATAGGATGCAGGACTGTTCTGTATTTATCAGTACATGATCACACTCTTGGGAAGTTTTTCGGTTATTTTGGCCAAATGCTTTAGGAGGGGTTACTGGATATGTTTGCTTAAAAGTGTCAGTTGAGTTTAAACAAAATGTCTCAATACATTAAAAAAAAATTCACACCAGGTAAACTAGAAGTCTGAATATGAGTATCACTGAAACTTGGCGGCATAAATCATGACTACAATGTGGCTGTGGGAAGATCTACTTTATTCAAGAGGAAAAAGGTTAAAGGGTATGTTGGAGTGGGGGAAAAGAGATGTATTCTATATAAAGATCATGAACTGCTTCAGATTTTAATGTCTACCTGGATTTTCTTCCTGTGAAGAAATCCAGAAAACAAGAGCTAAATAGGAGGAAAGAATGATGGAAAGCATTTGGGTGAAAGTCAGGAGAGCATAAACATTAGTGATATTCTCAATGGAGCATATTAGAAGATACCTAGTCAGAAAGGTAAAATGGATGAGGATTTTGGGAAACAGATCACAAGCCTAGAATAGGAAGGTATGCTATAGCAATGATAGGGGTCTTTACTTATTCAAATATTTTTGGAATAATTCATTCTAACAAAAAACAGAAGTGATCATATATATTTTTTTTTACTTGCCTTAATAATAGCTTCATTTTTCAAAAGGCAGAGGAACCCAAGAAGAAAAATTCTATTCCAAACCTGATTCTTACCAAAAAGGAAGAACTGGTCCCTGAGGTAGAAATGATGGGCCCTTGGAGAGGAAGTGACTACTTCATTTTAGATTTCTTTTGAAGGATAGGGAAACTAGATAGAGTATAGTCTGGCTTGTACTCTGTCCTTCAGAACAGATTTCAAAGAGTTCAGAGAAAAGATACGTAAGATTCCATGGCTTAAAATTTTAAAGATGAAGTCAGTCCAGGTGCGGTGTAAAGATGCTATGAGTTAAACTCCGAAGACAAAAGTAAAGTACTTTCAAGAGTGAAAAAGAGGGATTTGGAGCACTTTGAAAACTATGGTTTGAAAAATATGAAAATATCGTTGCTGATAGCTTGGATTTCTTGTTTTGAGAACTCTTCATACCTGCTGACCATCTATTGGGCAATTATGCTTTAAAAAAAAAGACATTTTTATTGATATCTTTTGTTTGTGAATCACTTAGCTTTCCCACTATATTCTGCTCTCCCTCTGCCACCATTCCTTATAATACAAAAATTTAAAAAGAGAAAAAAAAATTCTGTAAAATGATCAAAACATTGAAAATCTGACTTCTAAAAAAACTTAAGTTTCACAACCATGAATCTTGCTCCCCTTCCCCCAACTCTGCAAAGGAATTGGAGGAAGTGTTTTCTCATATCTCCTTTTTGGGGACTAATCTTATTCCTTACAATTCTGCAACACTTATTTTTGATTGTTTCATGGTTGCTGTTCTTTCCATTTATACTACTGTCATTGCGTATATATCTCTTAGCTTCTACTTCACTTTGCACCACTGTGTACTTTATCTAAGTCTTTCCGTGTTTTTCTGTAATCAAATTTATTTCTTACAATATAATAATATCGCATATATTAATAATATTATCAATCATAATTTGTTTTGACATTCCCCAATCAACAGACATCTATCTACTTAGTTTCCAGTTCTTTGCCGCCACAAAAAAATGCTGCTAAAAATATTTTGGTATCTGTAGAGTTTTTCTTTTTTTCAGTGACCTACTTGGGGTGTAAAGATCTAAAAGTGGAATCTCTGGGCCAAAAAACATGAATATTTTAGTGAATTTATTTGCATAATTCCAACTTGCTTTCCAAAACGGTTATACTAATTTACAACTTCACCAACACTGCATTAATGGAGCCTATTTTACCATAATTTCTCCAGTATTATGTCTTTCTTTTATCACCTTTGCCAATTTGTTGGGTACCAGGTGAAACTTTGGGGTAGTCTTGATGTGCATTTCTATTATTAATTATTTGAGGCATTCTTTTATATGGTATATAATGGAATGTAATTCTTCTTTTGAGAACTGTTTGTTTTTTTTAATATCCTTTAACCATTTAATCTGTTGGGAGAATGGCTTTTGGTCTTACATTTTTCTCTTAGTTGTCTATTTATCTTAGATACTACTCCCTTATCTGAGAAATATGATGCAAAGATTTTTTTCCTCCAGCTGTTAATTTTGATTATGCCAGAGTTTTTACATGCAATAAAAATTATCTATTTTTTTTTGTAATTGGCTCTCTCATTAAGAATCAAGCTTCTACTTATACATGAGAAAGGTGGATGATCTGCTTCTCTTCTAATTTTTTAATGACATGATCCTTAGTGTTCAGATTGTGTACCTATTTTGAACGTATTGTGAAATCTATTAGTATAAGATGCTTATCTAAGCTTAATTTCTGCCAGAATGATTTCTAGTTTTCCCATCAAATAGAGATTCAGATTTACTAAATAGTAAGTTGCTGAATTCCACTATTTCTAATTCTCCCTTATGAGAAGTCTGTTCCACTGATCTACTTTACTGTTTTTAAACCAGTACTAAATGCTTTTGATGATGCCTGTTTTATAATATAGTTTGAGGTATACGTTTTCATTATTTCCCTTGACATTCTAGATCTTATGTTCCTCCAAATTAATTACAGTCAGTCCTCAACTTTCATGGGGGTAATGTTCCTAGAAAACAACACAAAAGTAAAAAATGTGACTGTTGATACACTGAACCTACAGGAAATATGGGATTAGATTCCTACAATCACCAAAAACTGTAATCTTTCGCTTGAGATTGCTAAAAATACTTTTCTGCACATAATTTTATAACAAAACATTAATTCTGATAATATGCAATTTTCCTAACAGTAACTACGAGACAACCCATAAAATGCAGCACACAAAATAAAACTGGTAGCATGCAAAACATTTTTTCTCACTAGGAATCCTCTATAATTCTGTGACCTTTTGTGCTAACATCTCAATTAAAAAAGCATTGATTTTAGGCAATGTTCACTTTTTCTAACATATGAAATCTACAGTACCATTAAGTATTGTAGAGCAAATAAAATTCTTAAAACTAAAATACTTTTAAACTGAATCCTACCTTCCACTATTGTCAGACAGCAGTGTGAGGGTGCTGTACTATGTAAAATGAATCATCAATTAGTTAACTCCAAACTAGCAGCTGACAGTGGTCACAGACATTCGGACAGGAAGTTTACCTAATACTTTTATTTTCTTACCAAGTCTCATCACTGACTTTGCATGGTTGGACTTGGAGCCCGAAGGATTTGAACTATGCTTTGGAGGTATAATTGCAATAGAAAATTTAAGTTTTGAGGATTCAAAAATTAAAATATGCAATAAAAGCATGGGATGCTCTTCACTTCACAACAGCGGGGTGGACAAGACCAGTGAAGCACCTGGTAGGATACCAGCCACTCCACAAATCTGGCACACATCATGCCTCTCATCTTTTCCTCTACTATGCAAGCCTGCAAATCTGCGCGGTTGCCAACACAAAGGTGAAAATGAAGTTACTAATAAAATCATATGAACACGAAATGGTTGAAGTTAAACACGTGAGTTTTGAACACTGACTATTATTATTTTATCTTGCTCAGTAAAGTACCCATTTGGTACACGATACAACTCACTATGAGAGCCGAATATTACTTCAGTTATTTCAATTGTTTATTATTTCTTTAACAAGCATTTTATAATTAAATCTATACGAGTACTGGCTTCATTTTGGTGGGATGACTAACAAATAGTTTATGCATTTTGTAATTATCTTAATGTAGTTATCTTTCTATTATTGCCTCTTGGATTCTGTTATTGTAGGAAAGCTGTTGATTTTGGTTAGTTTATGTAAGAGCCTACAACTCTGCTGAAGCTACTGTCTCTTTGCTGATTGTTTAGGACTAAGTAAACCATTATGTCAACAGTAAATATGGATAGTTTTGTCTCCTCTTCCCCTAATTTCATGCCTTTATTTCTTTCTCTTGTCCTAATGTTACTGCTAGCATTTGTAAAACTCTGTGTGCGTGTGTGTCCTTCGCTGCCAAAGACCATGCCATCAGAGAAATGATGACATGACTTGCACTCGACTTTGTTTTGAGCGAGGAAGGGCTGTGCAGGTCACCAGCCTCACTTCTCCTCCAGAGTCATCTGAATCCAGTGACCAGATATTCATCAGGATGACTGAGGCAATTGGGGTTAAGTGACTTGCCCAAGGTCACACAGCTAGTGAGTGCCAATTGTCTGAGGTGAGATTTGAACTCAGGTCCTCCTGACTCCTGCACTGGTCCTCTATCCACTGCACCACCTAGCTGCCCCATTTGTAAAACTCTATAGTTCAGAGAGGAAGCACTTTTTCTGTAATTTCTGGGAAATCTTCTAGTGTATCCCATTGCACATGATACTGTCTTTGGATTTTAGAAAGATAACTTTTTATTATATTAGAAGAGGATCCCTCCAATGTAGAGATGTCTATGATTTGCAGGTATTTTTCAAAAAGCATAAATGAGTGCTGTATTTAGTCAAAAGCTTTTTCTGCATCTATTGAGATAATTACATTTTGGTATATTTTTGCTTTAATGGCTTTTGTTCTTATATATTTGTTCTAATTGTCTCTATATCTTAGATATTGTGTTTCTTCCAGATAAATCTGCTATTGAGATTGTTTTCCCCCCCTCACTTAACAGTTTCTTTATAATTCTAACTACACTGCTTTTGTACATGCAAAACTCTCCAACTTTTATAAAAAAAAGTAATTTTATTTCCTATGATCACTTCTATCCCTCATTTGGTCAAGTACATTCCCTTGATCCACAGCTGTAAAAGGCATCTCTCTGTTTTTCAAAATGGCGTGATCTTCTATATCTGTGTGGTACTTGGAACTTACTGATCACCTTTTCTATTTTTCAACCACTACCAAACAATTTTGACGAGTACTGCTTTATATTATTGCTAAGCCCCTGCCTTCTTTCCACTTTTTTCATTATTTCCCTTTACAGTCTTAACCTTTTGTTTTTTCAGGTAAATACTGTTATATTGCCTAGTTTGATAAAATAATCCTTTGATAGTTTAATTAGCATGGTACTGAATGTATAAGTTAGTTCAGATAACATTACAATTTTTATTATAAATTTGCATAGCCCAACTAGAAAGAAACTTTTCTCTAAATATTTAAGTCTTTATTTCTGCAAAGACTGTATTCGTAAAATTCCTTTGTGTGTATTGGTAAATTTTAAAGTAAGATTTAAAAAACATTTTTTATGGTGGGTTTTGCTGATAATATACAGAAAAGCTGATTTTTTGGGGGGAGGTGGCTTTATTGTACACATTCTGTTACTTTGTTGAAGTTATTGTTTCAATTAATTCTAGATAAGTTTTCCTGGTTCTCTAAGTAAAGCACCATATGACGCTGAAATCTGCTGCATCTGCAAAATCCAACTAATTTTGTTTTTTCTTTATCTATGCTTATTCCTTTGATTTCTCTGGCCCAAAACTAACCCAGCAAAGTACAGGGAAGCTCATCACCAGAACGCTGGCCATCAAGTAATAATTTTTTTTTGGTCACAGAAATTCATGAAGAATATTTTAATACTGGATAATACTTAATATTTTAAAACTGAGTTCTTTTAAAATACTATAATAAACCTGTTATTATACAATCCTAGAAAATTAACTTCCTTGGAGGTAAGGGAAAAGGGAGAGAGAGAATATACAAGTGAATGAAAGGAAAAGGGATGTATAGGTATGGTCCCTGAAAGATTTAGCCATCAAAAAAGAACCTGGAGAAGTGAGTAGTTGAGCTAAGAAAAGTGGGGAAATGAACCTACACACTTCTAGAACCAGATTACAAGTCTGAATTCTAAATGATTAATTAGTTTTAAAAAGGCTCATGTTTTGCTGATAAGTAGGTTCGTAGTATTATTTTTCTATTAGAATACAAGCACCTTTTCTCTCCCACACCTCCTTCCCTCACCAAGTTTTCCTCACCCAAAGTACAAGAACCCATCTAATTATTCATAGACAGATTGGAAAGCTAGAATTTTCTCCTTCATTAGAATCATTGAATTAAAATGTAACATTTTACTGTGAAGATCATCAGTGTGGCCCAGAGCTAGATCTGCTTAGTCCTTTGTTATCCAGAAAGCAAACTCTGCCTAGGACCTCAGCCAAAAAGTCAAAGGGTGGTGATAGAGGTTACTGCTGTCAGTGGCTAATTAGGAAAAAACATGATATTTTTAGTGACAAGTTTCTTCTCCAGGAAAGTGAAGTTTCCTCCACACAGGTAGTTCCTTTTGGACTTTGATGGGAGAACCTTGGCTAAAGCAAACAGAGCCAAGAGAGGAAGAAAAGCACCACGCTAAACCATCCTCAACTTCCTTGTATAAAAAATAAAACAAAACAGAACTGCAGCGTGGCTGCTCATACCTGTCTGCTGACCTGTCCAACGACTGGCAGCTTCCTGACACGGAGTTCTCGGCACTGCTCAGGGGATCCAGCATCTGTAAGGCAGTGTCATACGTCAGCAGTGCAGCAGTGGACCAGAGCCCTTCATAACCTGGCCCTTTCCTCTCTGTTCCACTCTTCTTACACCTTACTTCACTCCACATACTTTGATGTTGTCTCCTCGTTGCTCCTTGCGCAAGACTCTCCATCTCCTCCCTCCAAGCATTTTCACCGGGTGTGTCCCTTGCCTGGAATGCTTTCTCTTCTCATCTGTACTTCTGAGTTTCCCTGGCTTCTTTCACGCTCCAGATAAAATCCTACCTTTTTCAGTATTAACTGGCAACTGATATTAGAGACGTTGGATGGGGGTTCGGGAAGAAAACAGTACTAGAAAACTCTTTAGCTCCTTCAAGTTGTCTCTAGAAACTTGAAGGGAGAAAAATAGTTATGCTTTGAAGACCCAATCTGCTAGTTCCAGTGTTAACTGGAGTTGGGAAAGTAAGCCTACAGAACATGTTACACTTCTTTTTTTGGTATTGCTATTACAGCTTCTTCTTTCCCTACCATAAATCTACCACTCCTTAAGAAAAAAAAAGTCCTCCCTATAATAAGTATAGTCAAATAAAATAACTGATATGTAGGCCACATCTTAAACCACTTGCCTCATTTTGTGCATCAATCCTCTGCTGAGGGGGAGGGGCAGCAGAGGTGGGGTCAGGGTAGGGGCAGGGAAGTATGGTTTATTATCGGTTATCTGGAGTCCTGGTTATTCATTGCATTGATCAGAGAGCTTAATTCATTGGTTTTTTTTTTAAAGCAGAAAAGTAAATTTTTAAGGAAAGTGCTTAGTATATATATTTAAAAATACATAACATGTAATCTATATTTGTTGCTTGTTTGTTTTGAATGAAACTTTTAATTGATTAATTTAGTTTTCAACATTTACTTTTATAAGATTTTTGAGTTCTAAATTTTTTTCCCCTTCCTCTCTTCCCCTCCCCAAGATGGGATACAATCTGATATAGGCTACACATGTAAAATCATATTAAACATATTCCCACATTAGTCATATTGTGAAAGAAGAATCAGAATAAAAGGGGAAAACCATAAGGAAGAGAAAATGAAAACTAAAAGAGGTAATAGTATGCTTCAATCTGCATTCACATTCCATAATTCTTTCTGTGGATGCGGGTAGCTTTTTCCATCATGAGTCTTTTGGAATTGTCTTAGATCACAGTAATGCTGAGAAGAGCTAAGTTTAATAAAGCTGGTCATCATACAATGCTGCTGTTACTGTGTACAATGCTCTCCTGGTTCTGCTCACTTTACTCAGCATCGGTTCATGTAAGTCTTTTCAGGTTTTTCTGAAATCCACTTGCCCATCATTTCTTATGGAACAATAATATTCAATTACATTCACATACCATAACTTATTTAGCTATTCTCCAAATGATGGGCATCTCTTCAATTTCCAATTTTGTGCCAGCACAAAAAGAGTTGCTATAAATATTTTTGTACATGTGGGTTCTTTTCCATTTTTTATGATCTCTTTGGGACACAGACCTAGTAGTGGCATTGCTGGATCAAAGAGTATGCATGGTTTTATAGCTCTTTGGGCATAGTTCCAAACTGCAGAGAGTTTAATTCTTTCAAAGTTGTTTTTCCTTTTTGTGGTGTTGTTATTGTATAAAAATTGTTCTTCTGACTCTGATCATTCAGTTCTGCATCTGTTTATGTGATTCCTCTCCCATTTCTATGAAACTATCTCTTTTGTAATCTCTTACAGCACAATAATATTCCATTATATTAATATACCAAAATTTTCTCGGCCATTCCCCAACTGATGGACATTCACTTTGTTTCCAGATCTACAACAAAAACTGTTGCTATGAATAGTTTTTGTACATATGGGTCCTGTCATTCTTTGATTACTTTGCATGTGAAAAAATTCTCCAAATCACTAGAGAAATACAAATTCAAGCAACTCTAAGGTTCCTTCTCAGATTGTCAAAGACAACAAAAAAGAAAATGACATTTGTTGAAGAGACTGTGAAAAAAGAGACACCCTAATTCAATGTTTGTGGAGCTGTGAAACAATTTACAACTACACATAAAGTTTCTACACTGTTCACATCCTATGTCCCAGAAAGTTATCCCTACTAGGCCAGTACTCCAAAAATATAAAAGAAAAAGTGAAAGAACCCATATGTACAAAAATATTTACAGCAGTTCCTTTTGTAGTGGCAAAAAACTAGAAATCAAGGGGGTGTCCAATTGATGAATACTTGCACAATTATGGCATATAAAGGTAACGGAATATTATTTTGCTATATGAAATGATGAAAGGGGCAGCTTTGTAGAAACTAAGGAAGACAGGTATAAACTGATGCAGAGTAAAGGAGCAGAACCAAGAGAATGATTTGTTCAATAAAACTGTAAAGAACAACAATTTTGAAAGACTTAAGAACTGATGCAATGATAAATCATGATTCCAAGAACTGATAATGAAGCATGCTATCTATCTACTCAAGAGGTATCAAGATGCTGAATAAAACATAAATTTTTGCCTCTGGCCAATCTATGGATATTTGTTACAATGGTTTTGTTTTTCTTTCTCAATTGGGGGCATGAAGGAGGTGGAAGGGAGGGAAGGTAGATTTTCATTGACTGAAAAAAATAAAATTTAATTTTAAAGAAACTGCCTCTTACCTCTTTTGATCATTTATCTAATAAGGAATGGCTTTTGTTCTTATAAGATTTAATCAAATACCTCTATGTCTAGAAATTTGCTGCCAATACTTTTCCTACTTAGCTGTTTTTCTTCTAATTTTAACTGCACGGATTTTGTGTGAAAGCTTTCCAATTTTTCACAATAAAAATATTATTTTTTCCTTCTGTGACTGCCTATTATCCCTTATTTCATCAAGAAGTCTTTTGCTACTAATAGCTGTAAAAGGAATCACTTTTTCTGTTGCTCCTAAGTTGCTCATATGACCTTTCTATCCATTTAGATCAGACGATGCCTTATATGATGAGAGATGATGGACTAAACCTAGATTCTGCCTTACAGTTGTCTAGTTTTCCCAGGAATTTTTGTCACATATTGAGTCCTGATCCTAATAGCTAGAGTTCACTTTGGATTCACTGAACACTACACTGCAATGTTTGTTTATCTCTGAATCTTGTGTTCCTAAGTCTATCTTACTTTTCAACTCTTCTATTTTTTAACTAGTGTGAACAAGTAGTAAATATTAAGAACCGTTATTGCTATCTAGGTACCATCTTTACTAGTGTTTTCATTACTTCCCTTTAATTTCTTTGTGTTTTATTACAGGAAAATTCATTTTTTTTCTCGCTCTAAAACTTAATTTTGGTACTCTGACTAATATGGCACTGAATAAAGTATTAGCAATTACAATTTTTATTATTTTAGGACACCTCAATCATGAGGAATGCATTCTTCAATTATTTAAGGTTTTTTTAGGTAAAGAGTGATTTGTAGTTTCATTTATATAATTCCTCTGTGTGTATGTATGTTGGTACTCCCAATATCTTCCACAAAAAGTGATAATTTTGTTGCTTTTCTATTTATGCTTATTCCCACAATTTCTTTTTCTTATTCTTTTACTATAGCTAGTAGCATTTCTAAGAGTATGTCAGATGACAGTGGTGGCAATAATGGATAGCCTAGCTTTAACCCTCTTACTGGAAAGTCCTCTAGTGTTTGTTAATTACATACGATGCTGGCTCTTCAATTTAGAGATATTCCTTATCATAGATAGAAAATTTCAAATGAGATAACATATAAAATGCTTTGCAAACCTTACAACATTGTATTCATGTTAGCTGTTATTCCTGTAATTTAAAGTGTTTTTAAAGTGTTTTGGAAAAGGCTTTTTGGGGGTATCTATTGACATGATCATGATTTTTATTTAATTTTTGTTATTAACTTAATCTATTATGTTTATAGTTTTTCTAACATTGAAACAACTCTGAATTCCTGAAATAACTCCAACCTGGCCATGATGTATGATTTCTTAATATATCATGCCATCTTATTAATATTTTACTCAATATTTTTTGTATGACTATTCATTAGGGATACTGGTCTATATTTTCCCTCCATTCTGCTTTATCTTTTCCTGGTTTGGATATCCAAGACCACGTTTGTATCAAAGATGGAATTTGTTAGGATGCCTTCTCTTTCACTTTTTGAAAATAGTCAACATAACATGTTTGTGGAATGGAGAGTAAAACTGATTAGAATGAATACTGCACATTATGGGATAGTGTGAAATATGACTGGATAGTTACTATGCAACTATATCAAAAACAGCCTTAAATCAGACAGAGAAGTTTAGATTTGATGCAGTGAGAAACTAGAAACAGTTGTGGGACAGATGCTGAAGGCAGGGTGAATGTAATGTAGACCTCATATAGCAGACCAGTGATTGAGTATTTGGCTCAGGGTAAATTGCAATTGAGAAAGAACTGGAGAGACAGAGACAGAATGATAGTCAATAAGCATTTATTAAACCATTACTATGTGTCAGGAACTGTATGTACTAAGAGCTGGGGATAAAAAGAAAGACAAAAAATTGTCCCTGCCCTTAAGAAACCTACTTCCTAATGGCAGAGGTAATATGAAAACAACTAGGTAAATGTAAGATATCTATGGAAAAGATGGAAAGTAAGCTGAGAGTGGAAGTCACTAACACTTTGTTTGGAGTGAGGTGTGAAGATCAAGAAAGGCTTCCTACAGAAGTTGAGTCTTGAAAAAAGCCAGGGAAACTAAGAGGCAGAAATTAAGGGGTTTATGTAATACTGGAGTGTTCTTTGATCATCTAAAAAATGATCAGAGAATTCACTTGTAAATTTTTCTGGTCCTAGGATTTTTTTCCTCTTTAGAATTTCAGTTATGGCTTGTTTTATTTATTTTTTTCTGAGACTGGGTTATTTACACTCTCTATTTCTTGTTCAGTTAAACTGAGTTTATATTTTTGTAAATATTAATATTTCACTCATATCAACAGTTTTGTGGATATATAACTGGAAATGGTTTCTAAAAATTCCCTTTATTCCCTCTTCATTTGTTGTGAATTCTTTTTAATTATTTATATTGATAATTTTACTTTCCACTTTCTTTTTAAAAAAACAGATCTGAATAGTTTAATTAGTTCCACCACTCCCCACAAAGCAGCACTTAGCTTTATCAGTTCAATAGTTTTTTTGTTTTCAGTTTTATTCATCTCTTCTTTGATTTTTTGAATTTCTTTTTTTGTTTGGACAGGGTTTTTTATTTGTTGTTTTTCTAGTTTTTGTTCAATAGCTCAATCCAATGATTTGTTCTTTTTCTTTTATTGATGAAAGTATCTAAAGATTAACTTTTTCCCTAAGGACTTCTTTGACTGCACCCTGTAGTTTAATGTCATCTTGTTTTCATTTTCTTTGACAAAATCATGTATTATTTCTATTTTTTTATTTTATCTACTGATTCTAAAGAATTATTTCATACAAAATAACATTTGAATCTTTTCTTCAAATGTCCGTAATTGCCTATAGTTTTTGTTGTGTTTTGGTTTTTAAAAAAAAAAGGGTATGTTTAATTTTTGTGCTTTTCTGCATTTATGAGGCTTTTTTATGCTTTAACAAAAAGTCAGTTTTTGTACAGGTGCCACGCATAGCTGAAAGATATGAATGCTCCTTTTTATTTCCATTTAATGATCACCAGAGATCCACAATATTCAACTTTTCTAGAATTCTATTCTAGTACTTCTTACTTATCTTTTTGTTAGGTCTAGCTAGGTCTGGAAGAGGCACACTGAAGTCTCCCACTATTATAATTTTATTATCTATCTCTTCCTATAGCTTGATAAATTTTTCTTTTAAGTACTCAGATGCTATGAGTATGTATTAAATACTGGTAGTATTTTATTATCTATCGTGCCTTCAAACATAATGTAATTTGTTTGCTCTTTTAACTATGTCTATTTTTAGATTTGCTTTGTATGAGATCAAGACTGTTATGCCTGTTTTCAAAAACTAATCTAAAAGATAATATTCTGCTCCAGCCCCTCATTTTAATTGTGTGAATCTTTTCTTTTGAAGTGTCTGAGACGCTTTCAAACAACATATTGCTTAATTCTGCTTCCTAACACATTCTGTTATCCTCTTCTGTTTTTTATTCATTCCTTTTTTTATGTTCATTGTTACGATTTTAATTATGTCTTTCCCTCCATCATATACTTTTACATTTCTCCTCTTTTTCCCTCACCCAGACTTTTCTTCCCCAAGAAGAAGGGTGTAAAAAGAGAAGGAATGCGACCAGTGCTAGTTATCCATAACTGATCTGCCTCCACTTCACAGCTTCTTCTCCTAAGTCCCTACTGTATGAAGGCTTGACTAGCTTTTCCTTAAAAGCTGCTGAAATCATCCTAGAAACCTGTTTGCACGACTGAAAGCTTCTTAGTAGCCTGAGTACAAAAGGCAGCACCTCAGCAGTCAAGAGATCCTCTCATCAGCTCTTCTCTACGGTACACGTAGAGGACTGTGTCAAAGTGTAATAATGCTTTTTGCTTTGCACCTTTGCTGAATACCGTTTACTCATTTTCTCACCTGGTGATGTAATCAGTTATCTGTTCATTTATTATGTCTACGCATAACATTCTTAGATCTACATATCCAGCTCCAGGTTCTCTTTTCAGTTTCACCGACTGCCTAGACATTTTAAACTGGATATTCAGTAAGCATCTAAAGCTTAAGTCCAACCTTCTCTAAACTTTCCTTTCTGATGAGGGCCCCATCACTCTTCTAATCACCTAGATCCACAACCTCACTGTCATCCTTCAAACTCTCCATCTGACACATCTAATCAGCTGATAAATCTTGACGTTCTCAGTAGCTTCTCTCACGTATGTCCCTTTTGCTCCACCCATGGCTACTATGCTGTTCAGCGCCTTACTACCTTTTGCTTAGATTTGCTATAGCAGTCTCTTAATTGATTTTTCAACTTCAAATCTTTTCCCACTCCAATATATCCTCTACGCAGTTGTCAGCGACTTTCCTAAAGTGCAAATCTCACCATGTCACTCCTCTCCTTAACAAACTTCAGTGGCTCCCTATTATCTCTAGGATTAAATATAAGCTCTTTTGCTTATTTTTTTAAAGTCCTTTACAATCTAGCCCCAACTTGCTTTTTCAACCTCATAGGAGGTAATAAATTATACATTATCCTCCTTCCCACACAGGTTCAGCCAAACTAGTTTTTTTGCTTTTCCTCACACATGACACTCCATCTTTCATCTCCAAACCTTTGCACTGGTCATTCCCATGCCTGGAAGCAATTCTACTTTTTACCTACTTCTTAGAATCTTTTGTTTCCCTCAAAACTCTGTTTAAGGGATACTTAAATGAAGTCCCCAGTTGTTTAAAAATTTATGTACCATTTCTTTTGTGTATCATTTATATGTATTTATGTGCCTATTATTTCCCCTGCAAGACTGTAAGTCTCTGATAGAACGTAAGCTCCCTAAAAACAGAAACTTTCATTTTTGTCTTTGTATCCCCAGAGTTTAGCACAGTGCCTGGCACGCAGTAGGCCCTTGATAAATACTTGATTAAAATTCCCTTGCCCTGCCTTCCACATTCAATAAGCAACCTTATGGTTATTAATTTCTTTTATTTATGGTTAGAAACCAAGAAGAGAATATCTTGGAAAACCTTCATGGAAGGGCATATCATTCTATAAATTAAGAAGTTGAATTTCTGATCTACAAATCAGTTTCTGAATTTGTGACTCAGTCCCTTGGAGCCTTATAATATAGTGCTTAGTAAAGTCATAACGTCAAGATTCTGAACCTGAAAAGTTGAGAACCAGACCTTGGATGATGGTGATACTATCAACATTAAGCAACCCCAAGAGGACAACATGAAAGAGGCAGCAAGTCTTACCTACCTTTATTAGATCTTAAATCATTTCCATTTTATATCAGCCACCCTGATTTCAGATGACCACCCCCCCCCCACGCCCAAGTATCATTCCAGTTTTAACTCAGGCTCCACATCCTTGGGTCAGCCTCTGAAATTTTACCCACTTATTTGCTTCCTGCACTTTCATACTCACACATTGTTCACTGGTCTCTGGAATAAATTCCCCCTCACTGTTAATACTGGTGTAAGATCCCTGTCGGGCGATGCGTTGTTGACGTTCTGGCACATAACCTGGGGGAGGTGAACTTCGGCCAGGGTTCTGCGAGCCTGTAGCACAAAAAGACAGTTAAGTATTTTTGATAATAACTTTTGATAAAAGTTCAGAGAAATGAGCAGCAGGAAAAGAACAAGTGTGTAGTGGGGCAAGTGCAGGGTTTCCAACCCTTGAAGAAGGTTTATAAGTTACTATGATGTACTCTATCATGAAGAACTGTGATGGCTCCATATACTAAAAAAACGGTAGCACAAATTTATAAACTAGTCCCAGGTTTCCCTCAATATAACCTTTGGAACCTCAGCTCTTAAAAGCAAATCAAAAATCCTATCCTAGCAAAAACATGAATCAATCAATAAAGAGGGAATAAATAATAGCTTAGACTGAGGCAAATGACAAAATAAACTCTGAGCAAATTCTAATTGGAGAAGCATAAATTGGCAAAATTCATAATTTGCTCTGATTCTAATTGATAATCAAACCTAAATGATATTTTCTAAAATTCCCAATCCAGAATAAAAACATCAAAATAGCATCCAAACTAAATTCAAACTAATGTAAAAAAAATAAAACAGCTTGAAGGAAGGATCAAATCCAACCACAAATCCAATAACAATCATTAAATCCAACCACAGGTAAGGAAATCGAGGCCCAAATAAGGGAAGTGACTTGACCAAGGTCACTCAGATGAGAAGCTGTGGCTTGAAAAAATGTCCAGAATTCTCTTACCCTCTCCTTGTGACTTGAATCATTCAAATCTTTTGAATGAACATAATTCCTAAACTGAAAATATTCTCTTCTCCCTTAGGAAGGGTCTAGAAAAAAGACCAGTTCAGGATGCAAAAAGTAATAGTAGGAAATTCATTACAATTTTCATTGATAAAAGAAGAGAGTTTGGCTGTTTTACCCTGAAGGGGAATTCCTCTTCCCCTTGTCTTACTGCTACTTATTCCTGACCAAACCTCAGTTCTGGATTACTCCTCCCTTTTGTCCTAAGCATCTGCTGCTGAATGGAGCCAGGGGAAGTATCATAGCCATGCCTGACTAGTTTCATTAAAAAGTCATGTTAACTAGTTTTACCTAAGCACTCACTTCAGCAAAGAAGTCCTTTTATTGTACTAATTGATCCCCTATCTCAGTCCCCACAGATTTGACTCCAAAGCTTCTTTTCTTCTAGTGAAAATTAATTGCAAACTTGATGGTCTTTTCTCAGTCCTCATCCTTCTCAACCTATCTGCTGCATGTGACACTGGTGACCATCCTCTCCTCTCCTCCTGAATACTTTTTCCTCTTTGGATTTTTATGATACTGATCTCTCTTGCATCTCCTCCTGTATCCCAGTCTTTGACTGTGTCCAGTTTTATAGAGCAAATATTTTTATTAAGGGAATTTGTTCTATAAAGTTTGGACTCAAAGGGCCACACTTGAGGCCCTAGAGGACCACATGTGGCCTCAAGGCTGCAAGTTCTCCATCCCTGTGCATGGATTTCTTCATTCTCTCTTATTACACCCCTCTTTTATCATTCCCAATTCCTCACTAGTTTTCTATCTCTCCTTCACTACTGGCTGTTTGTATGCAAACATACCCCTATCTATACCTCATACTGAAAAAACCCTTATATCATTTGACAATCCCTAATAGTTATCATTCTATATCTCTCCCCCATTTTGTGACTAAAGTCCTTGAGAAGGATACAATCAATATCTTCACCTCCACTCTTTCCACTGTCTTTTTAATTCTATGCAATCTGGCTAACAGATTCATTATTCAACCAAAACCATATTCAAGTTAGTAATGATTTCCTGATTGCCAAATCGAATGGCCTTAGCCTTCTCGCCCTCTCTGTGGTCTCTGAAGCTAGTGATCACACCATCTTCTTAAGGGTTTGGGGACACTATTCTTTACTGGTTCTCATCCTACCTATCTGACAATTCCTACTCTTCCACCAAAGTCTATGATCCAGCCAAGCTGGCTCTCTTCTCTTCAGGTGATATTGCATTTTTCATCTCCACATCTTTCCACCTACCATTCTCTGTGTTTCTAGAATGCACTCCCTCTGCCTTTTCCTTTATAATGTAGCTCAAGCACTAGCAATCTACATAAAACCTTTCTTGATCTCCTTCAACTGCTTTGGGAGAGCCCTTCCACCTACAAACTACCCTATTTATCTTTATTTTATCAATTCTATATCTCCTTACACAGGTACTTGTCTCTCTAGCTAGAATGTAACTTCCCCAAGTGCAGTCATACACTCACTCTTCACTGTATTGTTAGTTCTTGCACCCAGCACAACACCTGGTGTGTAATATTCTGAGCTCTTAATGAATTATTTATCTAACGTTTATTGATAGCTAACGGCGAAATGCCCATGAATGAGGCCAACAGATTTAGAGCGGGAACGAAGCTCATCTTTTTTACAGTTGAGAAAATGAAACTCAATGAGGTTAATTGGCCTGTGGTTGCCCAGGCAGTAATCTCAGTTCAGTTCCTGTGACACACAGGACAGCGCTCTTTCTATGGCACTGTCTTCTCCGGATGCAGACTCAGGGTCATTGTCCTTTCTTCTCCAGATTCACTTTGTGCTCATTACTGACACAGTGACACTGATCCAGTGTCCTAATGAGGTTCTCTAGACAATCTCAGATTCTTAGGGAAGATTCTCCTGAGAGGCTTAACACCAGGGTGATTTGGAGCAGGAATGTGTGCTGTGATGGACTGAAGTAGACCACAGATACCGGACAAGACTCGCTCTGGATTATATGTAAATGGCAACTTGGCAACTAGGCTTCTTCCTGGTGAGCTGGATGGTCTAGGGTCCAATGAGAAATTTCAAGGCATGTACTGCCTTTGGAGAAAGCAGCAAAACAGACCCTCTGGCACTAACACCTAAGTGGCAGTGCTATGGAAAATACAAGCTTGAAGGAGCCTGGAGAGCCTACAATTGCCTGGCTGGTTTTGCTTCCTAAGAGCTACAGAGAGATTTCTACTGAGACTTCTTTACTGGTTTGTAGTACCATCCAGCTGAGACTCACCACTATGATTAATGAATATTAGTTGAGCATCAGAATGGCCCTCTAACCTACACTATTCACTCTGTCCTATTTTCACCCCCTTCCTCACTAGCTCTTGACAGCTTACACACTTCTAACTAGCTTCTACAATTTCTGAAGTGAAGATAAACACAAAACTGAAAACACTTTGGGGTAATCTTGCCAGCTCTTAGTTTTTCCATTAACTTCCTCTGATAGACATTGGTTTAGGGAGACTTCCTTTTCCTGTCCACAGATGTTGGCCTGTGTACAATAAGCCCTGGCCTGATGCCTATCAGATAGCAGCTGGCTCTCTGCAAGCCACAGCATGTATTGGAAAAAGTGAAAGTCCCTGACTGGAAATAAAAGCTCAAAAATCTTTTGCCATTTTCTCCCAGGCTCTCCTGGGGTTGAAGTGTGAGGTTCACATGAACCAACTCTATCTCACTACCTGTAGATAACCTATTCCTTTCTCAAGGTCTAACTGTGATGCTCCTTCTTATATGAAACTTTCCATGATCATCCCAGGCAGAAATGATTCTCCACTGTCTGAATGCTATGGTGTTTTATAATCAATTAAATGACAGTTTCATCACCTACTGCCTTATATTGTAAATATTTATATATTGCCTTCCTTTCTCTACTAGACTTTGCCTTAATGGCAAAGATAACATCTTACACAAGTTTGTATCCTGCAGTGATTAGCAGAATGCCTTCACTCCTTCAATGAATCTGTGATTTCACTGCTGTACTACCTCTCATTAGCACTGACTGAAAACCATCTCTCAGTTCTCACTCTGTGTAATCCTAATCCATGTTTTCTTAAAGATTCCGACTGAGGATTTAACAATGTGCTGGAAGTCTTCTGCTTGGTCACTTTACATTTTATAAGTAAAAGTGCAATATTTGAGCTGTACATCAGTTATCTTAACATTTTTTAACAAATATTTTATTCTTTTCTTTCTTATATTACCTATTTTCCAATGACTTCTCTTCCTCATTCCCAAAGAACCTTCCTTTATAACAAAGAAGTACATCTAAGCAAAACAAATTCCTGTGTGTAGATCACTGCCAGAAACATGGTGTATTCCATTTATGTAAAGGACGTGTATCTCCATTGCCTTTTGGGTCACCAACAGCTCTTACTCCTCAGGGATCATGGTTCCCAGGACTTGTGGTCATGAAGGATCATCAGAACTATGGTGTTAAAAAGATGGATTTGTGTGCCAGGGAGCAGTCTGGGATCATTAAAAGCATATCCAATTTCCTAAATGTATTTTTAGCTCTCTTTCCCTCAATTATTGGCCCACCATCTTCATCTGTGGTGGCTTTCTTAAATAGATATACTAACACAAAGGATTGTTCGTCCAACTGTTTATCAATATGAACAAAAGGAATTCTTTATCTACTAGGTTTTTTTTGGCATAGCTTTTAAAGTCTAGCTTCTGAGTAGTTATAATGTTACTTAGGACATTCTATAACATCTTGGGGTTTGATGCAATAAGCATAAAATCATCTGCATCTAAGAGATCTTACCATCTCTAAGAAATCTTTGACTCTGTCTCAGGCTCCTCTTAAAGGAAAATGCCTTCAGCAAATGCACACATCTTCTTGTTGTACATCTTGCCTGGTATTAATAAATGGAAATTCATGTTTGTATTTACCTTTATGATTGTAATATATGCAGACAACTTATTGGAGAAGAGTCTTTAAAGCTATATTTTACTCTACCAAGGTAAAAAGCATTTTTTGGATTAAACGATAATATGAGCTGTATTTTTTATAGTTTTCAGACCATTGTGTGTGCGCGTGTGTGTGCGTATGAATATAAAAAGACAGAACATTTCCTGCAAATGCTTCCCTGTTACTTCCTCACATTTACCCACAAATCATCTACAATTCATTATCTTATAAAAATGAGAAAAGCAGGTATCCTCTCAATTTCCTCTTTTTGGAAGTAGTATCATCTTCGATTTTTTTCTATTTTTTTAATATCTTCCCCTCACTAAGATATATTACAAAGTGACCCTTTAATGCTTCAGGACTGCATCCAGTCAGACTTCCTCTGTCTGTATGCGCTTGCTTTGATCTAAATGCTCTTCTTGAATTAGTCTTAAGTAACTTTTCTACTTCTTCAAGTGATACACTGAGCACTGAGGTAGATGTTAAGATTTCAAATGTGTTGGTTCCACTACTGTTAAAAATGAAAATCAATCAGTATAAAAAAGTCACTTCATTTTCCAGTTATTTATTATCTTTCTGCCAGTTTCCGCTCTGAATTCTCCTTGGATGACCTGACAGCAAATTTCTGCAATTTTGCTTTTAACCTCCATTTTTAAGTTTTATGATTATGCTTATGATCTTCCACTTTCCTCTTCCACAGTGTTTTGCAAATGAATTTATATCTTAAACTGATATGCCCTTGACAGCCTCTTCTGTCTGACAAGAAGATCAACCATTTGGTGGCTTATTAGTCTTTGAGATTTTTTTGATTCTTCAGGGATATAACTACTTTATTACTTCTTTCTAGGATCTCATCAAGACTATGTTTTCACAAGACGACATCTCTGCGTGGAGATGGGGTATTGTCAGCAATATTGGAGATGGACCCGATCTCATCCAGGCTGGATTAAAAGGTTTCTGAGATTCCTTTTAACTTTAAGACTATGACAATAATTAAATTTCTGTAGGAAACAATGACAGTCAATATTAAAAGGGAGAGATGTATGCTAGAATTTAGTACCATTTAGAGGATTTGGAACTTGAATGACTGGATTCAGTGAAGTTTAAGGTCAACTTGAAAAAAGGCCCCCAGGACTCCATCATTGGCCCTGTGCTGTTTAACATTTTTGTCAGTGATTTAGATAAAAGCATATAAGAGACAAACGCTTACCAAATTTGTAGATAATGAGCTTGTAATGAGAACTAAAATGTGAGATGGTGGAGTCAATATCCTCAAAGAGCAATCCAGAGTACTGAATTAAATCTAGTAACATTTAATAAGGACATATGCAAACCTTATGCTTGTGTTCAAAAATTCAATCCAACTCAATAAACATTCATTAAGTGCCTACTATGTGCCAGGTCAGGGATGGGGAACCTGTAGCCTTGAGGCTACATGTGGCTCTCTAGGTCCTCAAATGAAACTCTCTGACTGAATCAAACTTCACAGAACAAATCCTTTTATGGGGATTTTTTCTGTGAAGTATGGATTCAGTGAAAAGGTTGCACATAAGGACCTATAGGGCTACATGTGGCCCCAAGCTGCAGATTCCCCACCCCTGTGCCAGGTACTGGGTTATGTGCTGGGAATATAAATAAGAAAAAGAAAAACAGTCTCTGTCCTCAGGGAGTTTACAATCTAATGGGAGACAACAATATATGAAAGGAAGCTGCAAAGCTGGGGAAGGTGTGATGCTTCCTGGAGTCAATATCAATTAAAAAAATTAACTTCAGAAATACAAGACAAGGGAGGAAAGATCGCATATTGTCTGAAAAATGGGGATCTTAGTAGATTGTAGGCTCAATATGAGACAAGAGCATAAATGTGGCAGCCAAAAAAAGCTAATGTGCTCTTGGTCCAGGACTAAGGAGGTGATATTCCTCCTGTACAGATTGTATGAACATGCTTAGCTCTGGAAGGAACACTTTAGGAAGGCTATTGTACACTCTCTGCTTTATCAGAAAAGGGTGAAGAGGATGGTGAGATGCTTCAAGATCATACCTTATCAGTTGAAATAATGGGATGCTTAACCTGGGGAAGGGAACATTTGGTGGGACATGATAACCGTTCAAATATTTGAAGAGTTTTCAGCTGGAAGAAATATTAGATTTGCATTGCATAGTCCCAGAGAACAAAATAAGGAGCAGTGGGCAGAAGTTGCAGTCAGACATTGCATTTGTTGTAAATATTTACAGAGGACTCTTGCTCAGGTATGGTAAGGTCAGGCAGCCTCTGAGGTTTCTTCCATCTCTGAGACTGTGTGGTCATGTGGCAAGAATGAAGGACAAGGAGTGGACAGCCCTAGACCTATATCTGAATTCATGAAATGGGAACAAGAACTAGATCAAGAGATTCATGGGACAATACATACAAGAGTCACACAGGCTAAGAAGGTATCGATAGGATGCAACGTGTACCAATGGCGAGAGAACCCACAATGAAGAAACTATGAATCTCTATAAGTATATTTTTACTTTTAAAATTTCTTATTTCTTAGAATCAATAGCTTGTTTTAATGGGTAAGTTTAAAGTGGCTGTAACTATACTCAATGTTTTTTATCATTTTTAGGCTTTTTAAGGACCAAGTTTTCCTTTGATATCTACTCATGGTACAGCAGTGGTTTTAGGTTTTTGACAATTACACAAGAGAAACATAATTTATGACAAATTATACATGGAAACTCATAAAGCAAAGGAAAAAGTTTCAATGGCCCTTAACTTTGTATGGTTTCTTCTGCCTCCATAGCCACAACTGAATGGTAAAAGCAGGGCAAAGAGTTTTAAGAATAACGTTTTTTTAGTCTGTATATAAACATTAATTAAACTTTTGATGCTCTAAATATGAGGACTTTATCCAAGTACCAGCAAACTAAAATATCACTGGAAGGAATGAACTACATCAATACTGACATTCTCATGATAAACGAAACCAGAATGCAAAGAAATGCAGTTATATTGAAGGATGGCTCATAGGTTCTCCTAAGCCAAAGGTGGGGAACTTATAGTCTCAAGGTCACATGTGGCTTCCTGGTCGCTAGGTACAGCATTTTGACTAAGTCCAAGTTTTACAGAACAAATTCCTTCATTAAGGTGATTTACTCTGTGAATTTGGATTCAAAGAACCCTGAAGGCCACGTGTGGCTGAGGCTGTAGGTTCCTCACTCCTGTCCTAAGCAAATAAAGGAATTAGAACATTTGGTTTCACACAGGCTACCTATGTGACTCTGGACAAATCACTGAGCTTCTCAGTGTCCTAGGCAATTCTCTAACACTATATATTGCAGAAAAAGTGCCACCCTGAATTGGTAGAGCAAATTTTCTCACCTGGAAATTTCTTACAACAATGAAAACAAAGGACCAGTCCTAATCCCTATCATACTTTGCTCAGCCTGCTTTGTGGTATTCATGGTGATAATAAGCAAAAAGGTCACCAAGAAAATAACTACATCTTATGAGCTAGCATTTGATTCAGAGGATAAAAAAGTAAAGAATATTTTAAGAACTTGAAAAGTACTCCCAAACTAAGACAATATATGCTCTGATCCTCAGTGACTTCAATGCAAAGGTAGGCATGGTAAGAATCATTAAAAGTGGGTTAGAAAATACAGTTCAAAGATGTCAAAGGTTTGTAGACTACTTGGAAGGCTTATACCTTATACCTATAACAAGATCACAAATATTTTAAGAAAAGAGTAAGAAGGTACTAGTGACAAAGACCTTAAACCTGAAGCAAAATCACCCTTTCTAGGCCTGAGATGACTTGAAAAGGGAATAGGATGGTGGTACCCTCTCCTGAACTGGCTTACTGAGAATACAACCACTCATGAACCTTACAGAAAACTAATGCTCATTATACATATGCTTTCAGTTCAGCAGTGATTGCCCTAAAGTCAAGAAACTGCTAGATAAGCAACAATTTAGTTTATTATTCTGTATCTCCCTCAGGAAGTAAGCCACTTCTAGACGAGGTCAGCAACAGACTCAGTGAGAAACCCTCAAAACTCATCTCAATACTGCTTTAAACCAAGCTGTCAGGTTCCTCGGTGCTCTTGAAGAGCTGGAAGGTTTCTTCTTCAGCTTAAGCTACCGAGTAGGCTAGTATCTGAGTCTAACTCTATGAGTAGTACTGGATATAAGTTTTGTTTTGTATAAGTCATGCCAAGCACTACTTTTTAAAAAATTTATTTAAAAATTTAAAAATAAACTTTTTTTTTAAACTATGGACTTGGTACACATCAACAAACATAAATATTTCCACAAATGCCCTTCTTGTCTGTCTCTGTGAAGCTTCTTTTTTCCCTCCTTCTACATATTCCATTGACACTTTTCTTTCCAATCAATTTCCTTAATTCTCACAACATTTCCCTTCTTTGTAATAAATAACTATAATTAAGCAAAAGAAATTTGCATTGATCACAGACACTACTTCATTAATTTATCATAATAGATTTAGAAGTAAAACTGTCATGGAGAGAACTGAAACACCTATAGGTACAGGTTGGCCAGTAAACAACAGAAAAGGGTGAGGTTTCTTTTACATATTACAAAATCCCAGAAATAGGTCTGGTCACTCAAACTCCATGAATCAAATCCCAAAGACTGTAAATTCTACTCAGTGATAAGCTTCAGTATGTTATTTTTTCCACAGAGATCTATGTTAGAAGCTTCTTTCCCTGTTGAAACCTAGGTTCCTTTTTAGGAAACCTAGCTACTGTACTGAACAACAGTTATCGAACAAAAAACAAAAAAAAATCCCACCAAAATCAACACAGCCCCTTCCCTAAGCACTCTGATATGAAAATCTCTAAAAACTTCATCTATAGTATTTTTCTTGGGGGAGGAAATATATTCAAAGAGCCTAAGTGATATTTGGGATTGGAACCTAAATGAACAGATTCCATCTCTTTCATGACAAGTACCTAATTCTTCAAGGTAAGGACTGTTAGGAAGTACAGTCAGCAAAATTACTGAGAAAGGGACAGGCGGAGAGAAGATGGTGGATTAGAGGCAACCCAGGTGAACTCTCTTAACATTCTGGTCTAAACAACTTTAAAGTCATGCCTCAAATCAAATTTTAGAGTGGCAGAGACAACAAAAGGTTGAGATAGTTTTTCCAGTCTAAGAAAATTTGAGAGGTGGGCACTACCAGGGAAGACTGTCTGGAGCCCATACACACAGCAGCAAAAGTGGCTACAGCAGCAGCTTCAGGAGCTTTCAGTCTAGTGATAGTAAAGAGATCTGACAACTGGTCAGAAAGAGATTACAAACCCTTTGCTGGCACTGGGTGTAGCTAGCACTAACTGGCAACTCTATTGCTCATATGTAGTTCTGGGTTGCAGTTCTAAGGTGGAGAGAAGTGCTGGGGGTCAAGTGAAAAAGAAGTAGGGGTCCTGGCCACAGTTCCAAGGGAAAGGGAGAACTAGTACTGTGGATACAGGGTACTAGGGGCCCTTCTTCGGTAAAGACCAGAATCCAGACCAAGAGAGGAGTGACCACACCCTCCCCTAGGATAATGTCACCTTAGAAGCACCAAAAACTAGTAGACCCTTAGAACTAGCTCTGAAAACAGCTGCACAAAAAAGCTAGACATCTGGGACAATGCTCCTCTATCAACCCCCACCCAAGATGAGCAGAACCCTATTCTCACATAAAGGTCAAAGTCAAGAAACAGGCTGGAAAAAATGAGCAAGCAACAACATTGTTGAAGGAAGAAAAAGAAAAGAGGTAATGACGTGGGAGAAGACAAAAGAGAATACGAAGACAGGGAGGGGCAAGAAAATCAGGTAAGAAGGATGGTGGGAACAAGTGTCAGAAAAATAGGCAAGAGGAAAAGGGAAAAGAGAGCAGAGAGAAGGTGGAGAAGAGGAGCTACTTACTGACAGAGAGATGCCTGTTTCTGGGCTCCGGCGGCTGATAGATGGTATTTACATCCCCCATAGACTGGGAAGCTTTGATCCGGACCTGCTTGGGCACTCCAAGATGGGGGGAGGAACTGGTCTGAAAGGATAAAAGGAAAAGATTGAAACAGGATTTTAAGGAATAGGAAATGCAAAGATTCCTCTATCTTGAAATCAACTTTCCCAGACTGCGGAAGTCTGTATCTGCAATGATTCTGGTGGGTTCTCAATCCATAAGCTAACCTTACCTTCCCCAAAAATACTTGTTCCTCAGCCTTGGCAAATCATTTGCTGCTCAGTGTGGTCATCAGACCACATAGCACATAGGCACTGGTATATAATGTCCCATTTTAAAAGATGGAGCCTAAATCATGGAGACATAATAGGCATAGTTCCTATAAAGGCAGGAAGAAAGATCTACAAATTCCTCTTCAACAAATATTGCATAACGCCTGAAGAAAGCAGCAAAACAACCTCAATCATCTGAGTTATCTTCCAGGCAATGCAGAAAGTAGGAACCAAATTCCTAAAGATCCACTCAAAATTACCTTCTCAGCCATAGTCACTCCTTAATAAAAACAAAAGGATCTTAATTATTCCACATTGCCAGCACTCACAGGTCAATCAGCTGAGGAACATGCTTAATACAGAGAAGAGCTGCTTTAGTAACCATTATGCTTCAGTAGATCAATGGGCCAGGAACCTTGGCAGCATCACTAATAATTTTGCCCATGTTTCCAAAATCATTTCAGGCAGAACCAATATAGGCTTCGAGCAACCCAAGCTTCCCTATAAGCTACCCACAGATGAAATGGGAAAGAAGGCAGAGAAAGATGGAGACTACAAGAGAAGCTGAGTTATACATTCAGCCAACCACAATAAGGCAGAAGAACCAAGCTCACATGGACTGTATAGGCTACTTTCCTGGGGGTGCAGAGCCCTACAAGCATCTAATACACAATTCCTGCCTTTATACAACTGTACATTTTCAAGAAAAAAAAAAAGAAACTGAAGATTTAGGATTCCTCAATTCTATTTGCTTTGATTAGTAAGATCACTAACCTAGACAGTAGAAAAAAGTCTTCCAGAAAGATAGACAGCTAGCAGAGTCTCAGGTTATCAAACCCCAAAAGATGGCAACAGCAAAAGTTCCTGAACTGACATGATATAATTGTGGAATATTTACCGCCTACTCTCTTTGGCAAATGGTCCTTCACCCACTGAGCCCTATCCTAACCCTGCACTCCCAAGGAGAAACCACTGGTCATGAGTTTAAAAAGATTCTGTTTCCACTCTGTCTGCTGTCCCCAATCTCCTTTTATGAATTCTGGTTAATTGTGCCTCCTTTAGCCCAGGCCTGTGGTCCCCATATTCTAATCCTGCTTTCTGCATAATCAGTCCCAGAAATTCAGCAATTTCAGCTCTGGCCTCGCCCTTGAGAGTCTCTGTTTTCCTAAGACCCAGGAAGTCTTTCTGGCTCAAGTCCACTAAGGTCCACCCTGGGTCTGGGACCAAACTGTGGGGAAAGAGCAACCCAAGCAGAGGCAGAGACAGTCCTGTGTCTGGAAGCTGAGCAGCCACGGGGAGGAGAATTCACTCTTATTCAGCAAACACAAGTCAAATTTGAGCTGCCCCTCTTGGGTCCCTGCAAAGCCTCTCTCTGGGTCTTCTGGTGTCTGAGAAAGAAAAGTGAGAAGGCTTTACTCTGGAACCATCCTTGGGTTATGACTTCTGAGGATTCTGCCATTCCTCAGATCTTTGACGAAAAGGGAAGGATCACTACATGTCTGAAAGTCAAATCCTATAAGCAATCAATGACCAATCAATGACTACTTCAATTAAGAGAAGACTCTCCAACTATATAACTTTCCTGGAAAGACCACCAAGTCTTATTATTTGTCTCATCATTGGCCTTATCATCTTCTCTGTCTGTGTCCTTCAGACTACTGGGCTCTGCCATCTGCTCCGCTCCTGAATCATAAATACTACCTTAATTAATTCATTTGGATTCCTTGGCTTTGTCATCTGCAATGCTGATGTACCCTAAGGATCACTAAGTCTTTCCATTTGTCCTGCAGTTAAGCTCTCCTAAATGTATGTCTGAATTGGAATATAAATTTTTTGAGAGAGGAGGCTCTCATTTTTTGTATTTACAGAGCTTCAGTGCCTGGAACATAGTAAGCACATAATAAATGCTTTTCCATTCCATTCCAAGAAGACTAGGGCAAATGTGGTACAGGAAAAGGACAAGCTATTTTAAATTGGAAATAAAAAACAGCCACAATACTGATGAGAGTGAGGACTAGGGATTAATAAATTATCTGGGTCAAAGCTTTTATATTTCTTTTCTCTGCACAAGAATAAAGGGAAAAAATCATTACCTGACCAAAACAAACTCTGTATCCTGTACTTCTGGAAAAAGATTCAACTCAGGATTGAATTTAGCTACCCAGCAACCAGCTCTAGTCTCCCCAAGCTGGACCTTATCACGTGCAGGACTGTCTTGACAAAGTGTACTGCTTTAACAGGAAATCAATGCCAGGAGGAAGTAAGTACTCTTGCTAAAGCCTTCATGGTACAACAACTCAGCTCTGCCAAGAGCCAGAGAGGAAAAAACAGTCAATGTGCTACACTGAGGAAGCAGGCAAGTAATGGGGGAGGGAAGGCATGCAGTCTCTGGTCAGAAATAGAACAGCATTGTAGTAAGCACCCCAAGAGGACTTAACACTATATTAAGTACATAAAAAAAAAAGCAGTGGAGATTAAATACATTCTCTACACTCAAGGACTTACAATCTAATAGGGAAGGAAGGAAAGCAAAATGTTTATAGTTAATGTAAATAAATAGAGATACAAGATTATAAGTAAAGATTCACAATTAGGAAGAATAAGGATTGTATTTATCAAATTAGAGTGTATGAATCAATCAAAGAAAGTTTCCTAGAGGTAAAGCTTGGGCTAAAAGAAAAAAAGATGCTATATGACAAATAGGAGAAATGAAGTCACTTCAAGCATTCAGGGAATAATGAACAAAAGCCTTGAAGCAGGAGTTCTTAACCATTATTATGTAACAGATCCTTTTGGCATTCTGGTGAAATCCATGAACCACTTCTCAGAATAATGTTTGTTGTCTACATCAATAAATTAGGAAAAAGCTAAATTTCAGTTAGAGTTTAGTGAAAATAAAAATGCATTTCTTTCCTACCAAGTTTATAGACCCTCTAAAAATCTATTCAATCTTGCACCAGGTCTAAAAGAACTGCCAGACCGGGGTGCTGAAAGGGGCAGGAACTGGTGCTAACTGATCACAGATGCAGGACAGACTACAGAGGAAAACCTGTACCCAGGAGCAGCCCAGGCCATAGGATGAGAGAACCAATAAGTTCAGAGGCAAACAAGAGCAGTGTGACTTCAACCCCAGAAAGAGAGCATGGCCTAACTTCCAGAATCTAGCCCAATCCAAAGCCACCAGAGGAATAATTAGGATTCCCAGATCAAAGTTCTATGCCTCAGACCCAGCAGAGCTTCCCAGGTAGATAGTGGTTGAGTTCAGTAACAGTCTACTATTGGTCAGACTCAAATCCAGGTCAGAAACTTGCACAACTCAAACCAGGGGGGCAACAATCAGATTTTGCACAGGATCACACTACTTTGGGAGCACTGAAATCTTATAGGCTCCTAGCCTGATCTGTCCCTGAAATCTTGGGGCAACATAATACTCAATTCCTGAAGAAAGCAGCAAGAGAAATTTCCCTCGAGAAATGCAGCAGAGCCCAGTCTTAATATCTGCTTCTAAGTCAGGAAGAAGGCTGGAAGAATGCCATCATAAAAAACTATTATAGCAATAGATGCTAAAGGTATTTAGTAAATCCAGAAGAGAATGACTTTAAAACATCTACAATCAAAGCTAAAAAAAAAAAACCAACAAAAAAACACAGGCACAAATTTAACAGAATTTGTAGAAGAGATGAAGATTTTTTTTTTAAGAAAAAAGTTCAAAATGTTTTATATCAATGAAATAAGAGCACTAGAGGGAAAAAATGGAAAAAAAGTGAGAGTTATGGAAGAAAGAACTGGAAAGGGAATTCGTAGTTTGGCACAAGAAGGACATAACCTTGCCCAAGCAACAAACTTCTTGGAAATTAGAATGGGCCAAACAGGATACATTGACTACATGAAACAACAAGAAAAATTAAAACAAAGTCAAAAGACTGAAAAAAATAGAAGAAAATGTAAGGTATCTTAAAGCAAAAATAAAAGATCTGGAAAACATCTAAGGGAGAAAAAATTTAAAAATCACTGGACTACCTAAACACCATGACCAAAAAAAAAAAGGGCTACACATTATATTTCAAGAAATCTTAAAAGCAAATTGCTCAGATCTCTTAGAATCAGAAGGTAAAGTAGAAACTGAAAGAATACACTGGTCACCTTCTGAAAGACAGTCCTAAATGAAAACTTCCATGAATATTATAAACAAAATTCAGAGTTGTCAGGTCAAAGAAAAAATGCAAGCAGTCAATAAGAAAGAATTCAAGCACTGAGAACCATAGTCAAATCACACACAATTTAGCGGCCATCACTAAAAAAAAAGAAGGGGAGAAGTTACAATATGATATTCTATAAAGCTGTGCCTGTAGCCAAGAATAATTTACCCAGGAAAACAATATAATCCTACAGGGAAAAAATGGATTTATAGCAGAATAGAAAACATCCAAGCATTCTGGATGAAAAGACCAAAACTGTGTAGAAACTTTGAAGCTCAAATAGAGAAGTGAAGAGAAATGAAAAGGAAAACATGAATGAACAATGATAAAGAATTAAACAAGGATAAACTGTTTAAATTCTAATATGAAAGAGTCTCAGATACTCTTATGAACCCTATCATCATCAGGGAGTCATACAAAGAGTCTAATTATGACAAGGACTGGGAATGGTTCTCTTATGTCTTGATAATCTTAAGAGAAGAATGAAAAGACAGGGAAAAGGGAATACATTAGGGGGGAAGGGAAAGGGAAGTTGGGGAAAATTATCTCATTCAAGTAGGATGCAAAAGTAGACATCTATACAAATAAGGAAGAAGTTTGGAAGGCATGGTTGACACTTGAACCTCACTCTCATCTGAACTGGTCAAAAGAAAAATACACACACACGCACACTTTACCTACCCTATATCTTTTATATAAGGCATATCCATCCAAAGTCATGGCTCAGGAATGAATTTTATCCCATCAAGACTCATGGATAACCTATGAGGTCAAATTTGCCTCCTTGCATTAGAACCTCTAGTTCTTGCTTCTTGCCAAAACACTAGGCATTTGTTTATACACATAGGAGGCTGTGGTCATTACTGCAATTTTTTTTGGATACTGTCTTTTGTGAATTTCTAGGTACTTCAGCTGCTATTATTCTTCATTCAATCTCTATAGTATTTAATTTGGAGAATGTATGTGTATATATATATATATATATATATATATATATATATATATATATATATATATATATATATGCAGTTTTCTTATTTCTCCATCCTTTTTAGTTTAATTCCCTTTTGATTAGATTTGCAAGATACCTGGCAAAAACAGCCTACACCAGGCATACTCTACATGGGGTGGGGAGCCAGTCATCCCTACATTGTAAGATGTGATAGAGAAATCCAAATCCTATTCTCAGGTACCACCTTCTTTGCCAATACTTCACTTTCCAGATTAATTTTTCTCTCCTGCATCCCTTTGCTTTGATGGGCAACAGTGAGGAAATACAACCCATGCTCATAGGGTCTTTAGCTTCTTGCCCAAGGTGTGATAACTGTTCGCAATAATTTTGGGTTCCTTCTACATCATTTGTACCCACATGAATAATCAGAAGTGGTAGTTGTGAGCTGTTTTCATAATTCTTGAGAGGTTCTTTGTTAGATTTTTGGACACTTCTCTCAAGAAAACAACAAAGCTTCCTATTACTGCCTTAGTACACTGAATTGCCTGTTCTTACTACTCTTCTCCTAATCCTCTGAACTTTAACGAATATTTTCTTACCTATTAGCTTCTGTGGTTCTGTAACTTCATTCTTTAGAGGAAATGCAAATTAAATTTATGCAGCAAAGAAAGGGTTGGATTTAAAACTACTTGTATGAGGGGACTTAACAACATAAAGAAATGCCACAATGGATCAGTCCAAGGTTTCAGACTTGAGAAACAGGTATGATTGTGTTGGCATCTACAATGATAAGGAAGTAGTAAAGTAGTAAGGGTTCAGCTAGACTAGGAGAATAGCTTTGATCAAATTAAGTTTAAGGCAGCAACAAGCTATCAGGCAGTGAAAATCTTAAACACAGTTAAGAGATCCGGGAAAAAGGAAAAAGAGACACAAAGATAAATCTGAGAGTCTTATGGGTACAGGTAACAGAAGCAGCCATTTGATGGAGCTGCTAGTGAGGAAGTCAGCAGAAGTGGAAAAGACTCAAGAAAAAGGCCTAGGGAATAACTAAGCTGAGAGAGGAGAAGGAGAAGGGAACAAGTGAAGGAAATTCCTAAAATTCAATTGGAAAGGTAATATAATAGCCAAGATTTGGCAGGGCAATAGATGCTAGAGACAGAGAGGGACTCCAATACAGATAGGATGATCAATCCCAGAAAGCCTAGGAGAGAAACAGAGACCCCGGTCCATAAATGGGTTACTATTTCTGTTGGAGGAGGCAATCTGACTACAATGGTGAAGCCAGACTGAAGAAAACTAGAGAGAATTAGACAAGAATCTGGTGTGGAGGGAAGACACAGTACATCTGAAAAACAATATGAATAGGAGAATAATGGCTAATAACTGACATATCCAGTAAGAACTTTTTAAAGATGGGGGCACGCTGCAGGAAGTGAAGAGATGAGCTAAGGATTATCAGCTGGCAGAACGTTAAGACAAGCAGGTAAATAAGGGGTGTTTTGAAGGAGAAGGCTGCTACAGTTATTTCAAACTTTGATAAAGTCAAGGCTGTGTAATGAAAGACTTATTTGTAAGCCCAGATGATGAAATTCCAAAAGCAAAATCTCATTATTAAGGTTGCTCTTAAAGGCAAATTTGTAAGGTAAGAAAGAGATTGTGTCTACTACGTATATACCTTATATTGGGCATGTATCTTATATGTAGAAATTCTCTTTTAAATTGATAATAACATTAAAATTCAATAATAATTTAGTAGATAATAATTCCCACAATTGATAAATGAGAAAACTGACACAGAATGGTAAAATGACATCAGTGGTAGGGTGAAAACGATAACTGAATGGTCTTATTCACAGTTTAGCCTTCTGATCATTAGACTACCCTGTACTTCATCTTCTCTTATAAGGAAAAGGTATTTTGATGAGATATCTAGACTTTCCTCACAATTCATCCAACATTTCTTGCGTATGTCCTAGTATTAAACAAAGGAGAAGGAGGAAGGGGAGGATGAGGAAATACAAAGATATGATTTCTGCCTTCATAGTGCTTGCAGTTCACTGATGGAGCAAAACATATATTTGGCGAAACAACCTGAGAACCGTTATTAAGCAACCCTTAAGTATATAAGGACTAATAAGGCACAGAATGAGAGAATAATCAGAGAAGTGCAAAGTGTTAGTCAGAATCACAGAATTTCAAAGTTGGAAGGAACCTAAGAAACCACCTAGTACTTGACCCAGAATTCCATCTACCATATTAATGACAAGTGATCATCCATTCTCTACCCAGAAATAGCATCTTGAGGGATTGGAATTTTGAGTGCTGGCACTTGAAGAAAGTAACATGGGTGGACAGGAAAAGAGAAGGTATTTCAGGAGAGGAAAGGCAGCATAGAGGGGAGAACGAGCAGGGATCTGTAAAGAAACCAGTCCAGTTACATCAAAAGAGGTATGTTGGAGTATACTGAAAGATGAGGTTTAAGAGAGCCAGGAACGACAATCACTGGAGGGTCTTGGAAGCTGAGCTGAACTGATATGATGTGATAAGTAAAAAAGAAACCACTATTTGTTATTTTAGCAGATGAATCACTTGAATAAAGGAATTGAACAGAAAAGGCCATTTTCTATTTTGAACACCTTCTAAGAATTTCCAGAAAATGGTCCTTACTATTCTAAATGGGTAACATGCACATACAGTGTATACTTTTGCAATGTTAGAAAACAACCTCCTGAATTCAGACTTCCTACCCATAGCCATGAGGCAGCGCAATTAAACCCCACAACACATCTTTGGAATAAATGCTTAGAGTAAGTTTTCTATTACCTAACCTTGCCCCAAAATTAGGATGGGTGGGAAAGTCCACAAATGATGCCATCCAACATCAGCTCTCTACTACTTTTTGCCCCTTATAAGCAAAAGAAATAATGCCAAAAAGCCATCTCTAACTGGGTTTCAAAAAAAAAAAAATCTGGCAGAGCAAAGTGATTAAACAACAGGTCTTAGACGGGATGCAGTCCAACAAAACGTGTGCCACCACACAGACCTTTAAGAAAAGGCACATTCTCTGGCTTCTGATTGCTAATAATACAAACTGTCTGCCATTTAGGGAGGCAGCAGCTGGGTTATTTGCAAGAGGTCATACAGGTCTGCCGGCTTTTTTCCATTGAACAGAAGGGAGAGTTTCCTTCCTGCACATGCCCCAAGGGAAGGGCAGAGCTGCTGAAGAGCAGTGGGAGTTGGAGTTAGAGAACCCTCCAAATTCAAATTGTAGACAATCTGTGCTGGATGTAAATAGTGCTACATTTTTCATGTTGCTCAGGATCTTTCATGCTGGCTTCAAACCTGACTAACAAGAGAGATGACATTTTTTTCCTTTGCTGTAAAGTCTGTTCCTTCCTCTCACATGCTACATAATCCCTTCTGTCCCACTTGCCATTGCAACAAAAGAAAAACAACCAAAAATTTCCTGGAAAAAAGTGCCCTTTGATTCTTCCACTTTGAGCTACATTTGTCATTTCATGCCATCATGAATAGAAAAGGGACAAGAGAAATATGGAGGATGGTGGGGGAAGGGGGCAAGTTTAATAGTAAAGTCAGTAAGAGTAAACAGCTTCCTTTCTCTTCTTTTCCTGTGCTGATTAGGAAACTCACCCAGAGGCCAATATAGCCTATACCTGGCATTTTAAAACAAGTTGAAGAGCATACTGAAGACTGCTATTCTCAGAAAAGGAAATTATAGCACTTACGAAAGTGCTACAAAAACAGATGTTTAACAAACAATTGACCAACGAATGAAAAACTTTAAGAACTACCTGTAGCCAAGAGCCAAGGAGGTTAGGTCTCTTCCCTGAACCTACCAGTCAAAAGTCAGGTAGTTATATTCTGGCTTCTCAATGAAATCAAAAGATTCCCAAGCAAATCCTGCAAACAAGATGAGTTCCCCATTTAGGAATTAGAATTCATAATTCCATCCAGATAGTTCCCACAATAGTGGGGACTGACACAACAGATGATGGGCTGGGTTTCTTTCATGTTTTTTCTTTAGAAAAATGGCTAAACTATGCACAATTCTTTTGAGGAAGTATAGCAAGCCTTCAGACAGGAATCAGTTCCTCTTCTTAGTTGCAAGAACAGAAGAGATTAGCAGTTAAGTACTTACATGGTTTCTATCCTGGGACAGCAGCAATATTCTAAGGCTTTTCATACTTGAGCTTCTATCCAAAAGGTCAATTGCTTTATCAAGATCATCTTGATTTTTCAGCAGGATGGAGAGCTATAACATAAGATATAATGCAAAAGAATATAATGTAATACATAAGTCCAGAAAGATGCTTCATATTTAGGTTTTGCAAAAATAAGTATAAATTCAATTCAATTTTAGAGACTGACTATGTCTTTGGACACCCCACGTCCTAAAATATCTAAAAGGGAGTCCCCTTTATTGAAGACTGTTTTCCTTCCTGATGCACCGTTTAAGCCAAAAACACCAGGTTTATTTGTCCCACCACTAAGAAAGAATTTGGAAACTACTTAAGTGGTTCAACAGTTCTGCTAACAATATTAGAAGTATTAGAGAAGGCAACGTGGTACCATTGTACTAGATTTGGGGTCAGAAGATGTGATTTCAAAGGCTAGCTCCAACACAATGCTAACTCTATGAAAGGAGGAGGAGCAAGACACTTAACCTCTGTGGCCCTCAGATGTAAAACAGGGATAATCATATGTGTAATATCTATTCAAGGGGTTACTGGGAAGAAAAAGCTTTATAAACACGAGGCGTCAAATAAGTATCAATTATTATTAAAATCAGGAAGGGATCTAAGAAAGTAGAAATTGTTATTCAATCTGGAATGTAAAGCCATATAGCACAGTAAGATTAACATCCCAAGACTTAGGGAAAGAATCTTATGTAATATGAGCAATGGATTTTAGGTTTTCAGTCCCTTCTTTTGATTTCCTTGAAAAAAAAATCATACAACAACAAAAAATCATAGACCAAATATTAAATGATTCTTATAAATGCTTTGGTAGCATGTGTAGAGGTAAGATCTTGAATTTCTACAGCAAATTCTTCAGTTACCAATATATCAAGAAGAAATGAGAAAGAACACACTCAGGAATAAGAGAAGCTGTGTTGCAAAAAAAACAAAATGAAAACTTGCTCCAAGAGATTTTTATACTTAGGTCTGGGGGACTTAAAAACAGCACTGAAGGAAAAGAAATAAAATGGTAAAGGGATCTAAAAAATTAAAATGAAAACTAGTCAACTCTTACTCATTCACATAAATGGAGTGAGAAGAGTTTCATCTAAATGATGGACAATCTGAACATAGTTTATATTTGGCTTCAGAATGTCTTTCTATACATAAATTTGAATACAGGCATGTCTGTTATTCTAAGAATTCACTTTGTTGGTATGTGAAAAATATTACTAAGAAATGTAATTCTTAAGAGAAATTTTGGAAATATAGAGGCTTTTAGTCAACATTGGATTGAAAAAGAAAATATTTCATCTTTTTGGAATGCCTTTATTATCTAAAACTAGCCCTCATTAACAGCATATTGGCTGACTTTAGTTAAGAGAGATCAATAGGATCACAGCGTTCTGTCTTCTCTGGAGTCAGTTAAGGACTGACTGGTGAAAAGACTTCTCTTCTTTCCTTATATAGAGGTCTGACGTGGAACATTCACCTTCTGGGAGCTCTCTGTATTTTTTCTCCTGAGGCACTCTTATTATCACATTACCACTCCCTTCCTTAACTGTTCCTTTCTAGTTTCATCTTTTTTACATGTGTACACACAATCAGCCATCTTATACTATGGGTTACTCAAAAACACAGATGTGGCATATTTAACCAAAAATTTTTTTAAAACACCTCAGTATTTATCTAGATGTTTCTGATGTTGTAAATATTTAAACTGAAGCCTACATTTCTCCCATCTTGACTCAAATTCTGTTTAAGGTAAAAAATTCATTCTCTTGCTAATTTCACTATCAACAAAAAGGCTATTTCAAAAGAGAATTCATTGTATTTCCCAGATTTTCTATACTTCTTAATTCCACATAGAAAATGGAAAGCTGGACATTCTAATTTTCATGAATTACAAGGCAATATATCCAATTGTTGATGTTATAATATGAACAAGAAATATTTAGGCTTCAAACTTAAAACATTACCTCTTGTCCCAGGTTTATAGGCCCAAACAACACGGAAAGTGTCTAATATATTTCAAACAAAATCATGAGGTATACTTAAAATGTATATGTTCCTTGGGAGCAGGAACTATTTCACTTTTTCCTTTGTATCTCAGATGGGACATAGTAACTGTTTAATAAATGCTTGATTGATAATATGAAAAGATGCTTCAAGAGAAACTATACTCAATTCTTACTGTACTTCAGTACCTGACAAGATCTGTGATTTTGATGGTGTGGGTTCTCCCTCCGCTGATGAAGAGAGCAACTGCTCTATGACTTAGAAGAGTGAGAGTTGCTATGACTGACAAACTCTGAAAAATCCTATTCTTTACGACCAGTTCAGTAAGAAGCCTCTCCATTTGGAGACTAGTTAGGCTGGCCCTCAGGCAGCAGACAGAATCTGCCACCAGACCCAGATGTAAGACTTTTCCATCTTGGGAGGATCATCCAAAGCTGGTACTTCACAAGCACAGTATTTGAGAATCTCAGTGACAGAGAGGAGAAGAATTCAGTGAAGCTTCCACTCCATGCTGGAAATAAATACCCTTTTTTCTCAGTTTTGCCTTTTTAGCATGCAGGCACTCAGAGACTCTGTACCACAGATAATCCCAAAACTATACGAAAAGCTTATTTAGTTATTCAGTGCACCAACAAAAACCCAGTTGCCATTTTTCAAACCTTCCCTGGAGGGAAGAAATCAAAAGGTCAAAAGTAGCATAAATCCCAAGAAGGACGCCCCCCCCAACCACTTAAATCCAAAGTAAAAGTAAATAAGGGAGTGTTTGAGAGGTTAAAGTCACAAAGCTGAGTAGGTGCTAATTTTAAAAAAAAATCTTGAAACTAAGATTTGAAACAAACTACAATATAGAAAATTTACCTGTGGGTAATCAAAAATTGAAGTTCCACAGGGCACAGAAACCTGAATTTCTAATTTTTGGATGTGGATTCTACCCAACAAGCTGCCCTGTCCCCAACACTGAGCCCACCTTTCCTCTTGGAAGCAGTGCACAAAGCTGGAAAGAATGGAGATCCCCTCACACAGCTTAAAGGAGACTCAGAGGACCTTGATCACACCATGGGAGTCAGAACTACCCACTGTGAACAGGAAGGAGAAAAATGGAGATGCTTGTATTTTCTCCCCTAGAGGAAAGAGCAGAAATCAAGTTGCTGTGAGAGCTATGAAGATGGATTCCAAAGAAGGAAAAATACAGATGTGAAAGGGAAAAATAGAAAAAAGTCCTCATCTGAACAAGGAGGAAGAAGAAGATGGGTAACTGTCCTCATCTTGGCCCCAGGGCTATCATTCTATTCTCTTACCTCATTATTCATATAATGGAGAACTAGAGGTTGCCCAAATGCTGTCTTCACCTTCTGTTCCACATCTTCATATCTCACAGGGCGGCTAAATGGTATAATTCTGAAAAGTAGAAAAAGAGCCAGTAAGCTATGTGTTTGAGAGATAGAGGGATATATAATTATTTTCTTCTCCCTTTCTTCAATTTCCCCCTCTACTTCTCACAGGTGTGTTCACCCATTTCTTAGGCTGATCAATGGCATACATGGGCACTGTTACAACTGAAAAGTTTGTTGAACTGTAGCAAGACTCCAGATTCTGGATTATCTACACCAACCACTAAGGCTTGACCCAAATTTGCCAACACCAAGTATAATCACAACATTCACACTGAAGCTTAAAAAGCTATGGCACAAATACCATAGGAAATGTAGAAGGGAAAGATGTAATAAAGAGGAGGAAAGACTGACTAGATGGATCAGCTCTATGATCTGAAAGGTCCTTTCCACAGTCCTTTATGTAGATGCCTATGACTGTCACTTGAGTAATCTGATGTTCAGAAGAGAATCCTAGGCTAGACTTCTAAGCAATACAAATTTCCTTAAACTTCCCTTTCAAGAGTAACTTTTCTTCATTTTTGTAGCTGACACTGCTAAATGATTCATCTACAACATGAGCAGTAGTTGCATTAGTCTTTGAAAAATCTTTTTATATCTTGTTCTTATATCACTTTCATTTCAAAATTTATCCCTCTTCCATTCCCTGCCCAGTGATCCATCCCTTGTAACAAAATTGAAAAAGGAAAAGAGTAATTCAGCTAAACCAATGAATACATCAGTAGTACCTGAAACATAAAATATTTTACACCTATAGTTTCCCTTCCTCCATTTATGCAGAGAGGAAAAGGAGCTATATTTTCTCAACTATTCCTTAATGTGTTATTCTTAAGCTTCCTATTAACCACTTTAGACATTCCTTCTGCCTTGGGCACTTCCACAGAAAGGCTAGACACCTGCTCAGTATTCTTAAGCAGCAAAATTTTCTTCAGTTTTCCTGGGCAGGTTTATCATAGTAGGAGAACTTTGGGGATTGTCCTTAAAGCCTATCATGTTAGCTTAAAGTATCATTACTGCTATTACAGACTAAGTTTCCAATAAAGTTTACTTCAAGGTACATTTTCACATTCTGAGAACCTCTAACATCAAAGAAAAAGCCCCTGGGCAAATTGGGGGCTGCTGGGGATAGGAAATTACCTTTCCCTGTCCTTTTCTCTCAGCCAATCTCAAATCCAGACTGAGGTAGATCAGAAAGAGCCACAGAATTTATAATTATAACTGAAACAGGTAGAAGCAGGAAAATGACTACAACAATGTAAGTAGGAAGATTAATAACAAAATAAATGAAGCTGAATGGTGTGAAATTAAAATGACCAAGATTGGTCCCAAAGAAGTAATATGAGAAGGTGCCTCTCTCTTCTCTGTGGGTGTGGAACACTACAGATAATTTCAGATTTTTGGATGGATTGGTTAGTTTAACCCTATGGCTTTTTTTTTTTAATTCTTCATTGTAAAGGATGGCTCAAGGGTGGGGGAAGAGCAGTGTAGGTGATATAAAAACAAATGATATCAATAAAAATGTATTTTTAAAAGAAATCAATCCATGAGACTAAAGTCATTTGGCATAAGGTAGTTTACACTTGGCACTGGTGTACTTAAGATCTGTACAAACATATGCACTGTGCACAAACACTGAAATGCCACTGCTCCTACAAACAGCTCCATACAAAGAGTATGTTAGTTTTTAAAACTATGACACCAAATCCCTGCCATTCAGGACAGAAGTCCATTCCTGCCTGACCACCTTAAATATCTGTGGTTAGAGCTGGCAGTTTCTTTGATACCAAAACACACATTCACTTTCTCAGTTCAAGTATGCTCACTGTAACTGCATACCACTTTGGGAATGAGGAATTCAGGCAAGCGTAAACTGTATAATTAGACTCACATACAACTGAGCTTTTTATTCAATATTTCTTCTGAAAAATCTTTCCTGTTCCAAGCTCTCTCAAATACTACTTTGGGACAGAAGTGTAAAAAGCAATAATGTCAGAGGGGCAAATTAACCTCTGAGCTATTAACAAACAGCACAGCAGAGCTGAGTTCAGAACACAGTTAAGTGAGTCTGTTCTCTTTACAAATCTGAGAATAGCACTGAAACCCCAATATGGTATCAGGGCATTTGAGACAGTACACTGGCAAGAAACAATGCCCATGATTTTCTCAGGCATAGGCTAAATGGCTGCCATATTTTCACTCTGTAATAGCTGCTACAACATGAAGGTTAACCCATGCTTCAGGTTAATGACTGAGTTGTTTTTAAAGTAAGTCACTCATCTCCTTCTCCATGTGTTTTCACAGGAACTAACTGGTCCACCATCCTCCTGGAGTCACATGCACTCTTTCTCTTAAATTGTGGGAGGAAAAGAATTGGAACTGTTCCAAGAACGCACAAGGCAGTCTTCAAAATAGGCTGGAGACAGCTAACAGGCAAAGAATCACCAGTGACTATATTACATAGATCAAGAGTAGATTGTATGCCTCTGACAATTAAGGGGAACTGATCTTTTACACCAAGAGAAATGCTATTCCCAGATATTCAATTAGGTACAAAGAGCCTTACTAGAGAGGGGTGGTGGGTGGAGGAGAGAAGTGAGGCAAAAAAAAGAAACAGGGGAGGGAAGGAGAGAGGGAGGAATGGAGAGAAAGAAAAGAGAGGAAGGGAAAGAGTGAGATGAGAAAGGGAGGGGCAGAGAGAAAAAGGAGGAAGATTGGGAGAGGGAGAGAGTAGGAAGGAGAAAAAAAAGAGGGAGAGAGATGAAAAAGAAACACACCAAACAGTACCAGTATCTGAATTTTCTGGCACCAGTATTAGAAACATATAATTTCAGAAAAGGTCATTTCTGTTATGACTAGAAACCATTTTCTTATCTTATGATGCAAGACAACTGAAATAAAAATGGTAGAGAAAAGGTGTTTCCTACTGGAGATAAAAAAAGCTTACCTTCTCCCATCTCTGCTCAAAGAAGTTTGACAGCTTTCTATTATACTGTCACTAAAAGGCTCTTACATCTGGAGAAAAGAGAGGAAACCTTTCTGTCTCCCTGTCATATCTATGAAGCCTCCCATGACTAACAATATTGGTGTATTAGAGAACTCTGTGAGTATAGGTCCATGCCAGCCTTCAGCTAACCCTGAAGTAGATATTATAAACAAAGCAGGAGCTTCCAAATCACTGGTGGGAATGATCCCATCACATGGCTTACCCTCACTGTCTCTTATCCTCTCAGTACTGAGGCCTAAGAGGATCCTGAAGAAGCAGGATGCATGTAGGACTGAGGAAAGTCTTTATCTTGGCTTTTTCCCCAGCCGTTATTACCAACAAACAAGTAGTGCAATCTTGACTCCAGATTTTACCATAGCATAATAGTAAAAATACAGCAGTAAAAACCTCTTCCAGTTCCCTGAGATCAGGAATGGATGGTCTCTTGGAAAGCCTGTTGTGTAGCCACTACTCTTCTGGGCCTTGACTCCCTGAACCCAGAGACCACACACTATAGGAAGACTCATCTCCCTAAACAGTGCATGTCCTAAGAGCTTTACCAAATCTGTGTCTCATCACCAGGGAGGAGGGAGACTTACCGCCTTTCCCCACTGTGCTCAAACTTGATCCTTACATCACTCTGCCAAGAAAAAGAGAAAGACAGGTTAGGGATGATCACTTTGGTTGGTGAATTTCCAAATACGTATTTGCTGGAATACACATTCACAAGAAAGGTCCTAGTTAGATCTTTAGCATAGCTTGACAAGCCCACCCCAGACCAAGTATTTTGGCTTTTCTGTCCATACAGATATCTCATTCTCTTTCCAACATTCCAGACTACCAGCTCTGAAGCTAACCTACAAGGCTGTAACATAACGGGTAGACTCCCTAGAATGATGTGTCCTATGTATTGTTGTGCCCATGATGCTCCCTTCCTGCATTCATGGTAGGACTGTAGGCAAGTACCCTCTGTTCCTCCAGGTGATGGCAGATATTATCTCTGTCATATCATCTCTCAGTAAGAATAATTCCCCTTGGAGCAGTTTCCATGCCCTTCCTTATGGAACCTTGGCAGCCTAGTCGCCATTATTCCCCTGGGGTAAACAGCTGACATGGTTGCACATTTCTTCCCCTATCAACATTTTTACATGGGTGAGATTTGGTTAAAATTAACATTAAGAATAGCCTTCATAGTGAAATGCTAGGCTATCAGAGTTAGAAAGGACTTTGGGAATTACCTAATTTACATAACTCATTTTAGAGGGGAAGAAACTAAGGCCCAGAGAGATTTACTGACCTTTTAGGGTTATATGTCAAACTCCTATCTTCTCACTTTCCAGTGTGAGTCACGCATTCACAGCTCCCTCTTTACATACTCTCTGTTTAGGTTAAGAAACAATGGGCCTGGAACATTCAAATCCGGCCTCAGACACCTACTGTATGACCCTGGCCAAGTCACGGGGATAGTAACAGCACCTGTCTCTCAGGGTTATTGTGAGGATTAAATAAAATAACATCTGCGAAGTGCTTAACAAATGCTTACTTCCTTTCTTCCTTCTAATTAAACTATTTCCAGAATTCCACAGGCCACATGTGCTCCCTGTTCACTTACAGTGTTTGTTCCCCATGCCTAGAATACACTTTCTTCCTCATCTCCAACTTTCAGAATCATTCTTTTCCTTCACAGATCAGTTCAGGGGCCACCTCTCCCATGTAGCCATCCATCCATGAAAGTGTTCTCTCTCTCCATAAATGTTCTTAGAATGCTACGTCTGCATCTTTCCTTTGCCTCCACCTCACTTTCCGACCTATTCTAACAGTTGCCTGTGTACTTGTGATTTCTGTTTTTACCTCTAACCCCAGTATCTAAGAACAGTACCTTACACATAACAGACACTTAACAAACATTCATTAAAATGATTTGAGTTGTCATCATCAGTGCAGAAAACACAACCAACAGTAACAGCAGTAGACAACAAAGGAGGAGGTATCATAAATGAGAAACAAGCACATCTTAAGGGAAGTACAGGGTGATAAAAACAAAATGAGATACACCGGAAAATGAAGAGAAAAGGAAGATTACCAGAGAATTGAGAAGACATAGAGATTAAGTAGACAGGATAAAACATGCAAGCAAGCATGAATAAATTAATAAAAGCACCTACTATACTCCATGTAAGCATCAGAATGTAAAATGATGGGGGGAAAAAAAGAGGAATGAGGTGAGCTTTAGAGAGAAGATGGTCTGGGAAGCACGTAGAATGTACAGCTGAGTGGTAAAAAAGGGAGTGGAGAGGCAAAATGTGGTTATAGTAAGGGCTCCTTCCCCAGGAACTAGGAGGAACTGTACCTTCAATGTACAAAAGAAACCTGGGGTTAGCTGATTGTAAAGCAATGTCAAGAGGGACTGACATTCCCAAAAGAGCTAACAGAAGACAGCGGACCTCTTAAATGAAGAAGTTTTCCTCTTTATGTCCCCTAGAATCATCCCTGCAGTATCGCTCCTTATAGTAATGATAACACTTCATCTGGATATCAAACTTAAAGCAGCTCTCTTTTCCCCCATAGTGCACAAACATAAGTACTGTACTTTCTACTAGCAGCAATTCAAGTGTCCAACAAGCAACTAAATCAAACAAACACTTATTTATTAAGCAACTATCATGTCCCAGGCACTGTGCTAAGCACTGGGAACACACGGCACAAAGAATGGAACGATCCCTACTCACAGGGAGCTTACAGTCTAAAGGAGGAAACAAGTACATACATACAAATACACATATATATAAAATACGGGCATGCCGCACAAATATCAAGTAAATAAATACAAATATGCATAAAGCAGCTATACATGACACTCTCTGAGAAGAGGGGCACTAGCAAGCTGAGAATAAGCAAGCGCTTCCTGAAGAAGATGATGCTTAAGCTAAATCCTAAATGAACAAAGGACTCTGAGGCAGAGGCAAGGAGAGGGAGTGTCCTCCAGGTGGGGATGCAGAACAGCCCGCTGACTCTTAGCTCATTTACCAATGTATATAAAGTTTAAATGGGAGACACTGAGAAAAAGGAAAAATCTCAGAACCACTACTCTTTCTGGAAGAGTTTGTGGAAAAATTGAAGGAAAATTGTTCTTAAGTAAGATTGTAAGGCAGAGACTGATGAGGCCAATAAACAGCAAGCTGAAGAACTTTGCAAAGTCTGGAAGGGAAGGAAGCCAGCAGTGAAAGACTATGTATGAAATGGGAAAATGAGGTATTACTGTCAATCTCAGCTATCCATGTTGCCTCAGTTAGACAGACCGGGTGACATGAAGACTGTTATCGTATACAAAACCAGCTTCTTTTGCTGCTGCCTCCTCCTTCCCCTCAAGCATGCAGTCTGAGGTAAGCACCCCAATTTGCCACATTCTAGGTATGACTTTGAACGACATCAATGTGATTAGGTATCTCTGAGGCCAAGGTAATTTTGTTCATTTGGCTATAACCTATAACCTAGGGAATCTAGAATTTTATTTGGCTCCCTTTTCTAGCCTGGATCAGCATATTTCAAATTTCTTCCAAAAAGCTCCCCTCCAATAATTAAGGAAAATGAATGCATTTCTGGGTGAGGTCACAAGCTAAGCATTTTTCTACATTATTACATTTACAGGGAAAAGTTAAAATTCTTTCTTGCTTATTGAGTCTAGCACTCAAAGCACATCTACTCGAGATTTATCAAGCCTCCTGAGAACCCTAAAACTCTGACCTCCTCTTTTCACCTGCTTGCTTCTCTCTCTATGCCTTTGTTCTTATGCTCCCATCCAGAATGTCCACTGACTCTTCTTTCTACTTATATAAATCCCATCAATCCTTCAAAGACTGTTTGTTGAAGCCCAACATTTTTTGAAATTAGCTTTTCCAATGACTCCAGTCCATAGAGTTTCCTCCTTCCTAATCTGATTTCCCATAACATTCTTTAGCTGTACCATATACTTTGGCGCAATCACATACAAACTTAGGTTGCTGTTTAAACGTTTCATGTTAAGTCTCATTCTGCCAGAAGAGATAACAGATATAGAGACCATGTCTTACATTTCTTTCCTATTCCTCATAGCATGTAGCATAGTGCTCATGTATTATAAATATAAAAACAAAAGGACCTGGCTAAACTGAATTGTCAGTCGGTCAATAAGCATTTATTATGACCCTATGATATGCTAGGCACTGTGCTAAGTACTAAGGATACAAAGGAAGGCAAAAGATGATTTCCACCATTTAGGAGCTCACAATCTAGTGGCAGAGACAAAACGCAACTGGGAGGTGCTCAGGCTGTTGGGAGAGATCATAGTACAATAATTTAGGCCCATCCCTCCACAACTAATTTGGTTACAGAAAATGTATAAAAGAGACAACAGAAGTGATGTAACTCAAAAAAACAAAAAGAGCACTGAATTTAGAATTAGAAGACCTGGGTTCAAATCTTAATCCCACCATAATTAGCTATATAACTTTGGGTCAGTCATTTAACCAAAATCTTAGCTTCTTCAAAATTAGGGGTTAGACTGGATTAATTAATCTGTAAGGTTCCTTCAGGAAATGAAAAGGTAACGGAACAATGTCAGGAAAAAAGGACAACATGACTATATCAATTAAGAAAATGATTAGTGGTAAGACTAACTTCCACCAGTGCCATGAAGCTGCTATAGTAGAAATGCCATTTGAATTCTTGCAATCTCAGCATAAAGTTGGGAAAAATGATAGGAGTGAGGGGAGGGGAGGAGAGAATCTGAGAAACACTGAATAGATCACTGTTTACCATTCATAGGTTTTATAGGGTCCTTTTCTTTTATCAGTGACCTCCTTAGAGTATATGCCTAGAGGTAGAATCTCTGAGTCAATTTTAATTGAAGTGATTTTAATCACTTTATTTGCAAAATTCCAAACTGAAAATAGATTTGATGGCTATTTGTGATATGAAAAATCTTAAATCTCCTCTTCCTTCTTCCTAGAAGCCATCATCTATTCTTACCCTCCTGGTTCTGCATCTCCCTGCTATCTCTAATGTACATTTTTGAGTCTTATGTCAAGGATGAATTTCTGAAAAGGAAAATAATTTTTTTTCTCCAGTTAGGTTTTGTACTTCCATTTCCATTTGTCCAATTGTCCTTTTAAATTCTTCTGTGATTTCTTTTTTCATATTTTTAAGATCATTGGTCAGTTTTTCTTCTATTTCTCTAATTTGGCTTTTAAAATCCTTCCTGAGTTCTTCCAAGAAGGCTCTTTGTGCTTCAGACCAGTTCATATTCCCTTCTGAAGTTTCAGATGGGAATACAGTCTCAGTGCTGACCTCTTTGGTATTCATGTTCTGGTCCTTGTCTCCACAGAAAGATTCTATGGTCTTTTCTTTTCTGCTTTGCTTCTTACTCATGATAATCACCCTTTTCCTGGCTTTTGAAGTAGATCTCTGTGCTGGGGCACAGGGGACTCTGTCTCACAGTTCTTGTGCCTAAAACTTGAGGCTCTGTGTGTTGTGGCCTCTGATTCTTTCAGCTAGAAACTAAAATGCTGCAGCTTACCTGGTGCTGAGCTGGCTGGTATTGGAAAGCAGAGGTCAGGTGAGGTCTTTTTGAGTTTCCCTGCAGTTACCCTGGAGCTAGCTGCATTAAGTAGGGGGGAGGAGTGGTCTGGATACAGGAGGTTTCCTCTGCTGAGTTAGAGCATAGGCAAGCTCAGAGGCTGGTGATCCCATCTACACTTGTGTCTTCTCTATTCCCCTGGGGTGCTAAGACACACCTAGGGTCCTGGTGTTGGTGTTTGCGGGCTTCACCCCCCTGGGGTTCACGATCTTCTCCCAGTTTGCTGAGGTGGGAGGTGGGATGTCTGGGACAGCTCTGATCCTGCACTGGTCCCCTTCAGCCACAGCAAGAGGGACTCTCCTTAGAGATTTTCCTAGCCTCACAGGCTAAGAGACTGTTTACCCCTTCTGCTGCTCTCACTGTTCCAGGGATTTTCCTGGGGAGATATTCTCTGGGCTCTTCAAGATCAACAAGGGGAGGGAGATAGCAATTACTGATCGCTTCACCACCTTGGCCAGAAATTTTTTTAAATAAGCACTGAAAATAAAATTTTAATTTTAAAATGTTCTCATTAGTCTATTTGAAAGAAACACCAATTAAATGCATAAGTAACTATCTTTTTCAATGAATTGCAGCTTTTGTAACTTGGAAGGGACCTTGGAGGGCTTTTAGTCTAAGCAATAACTGGATAAGTATCTTCCCTACACATTATCCCTTATGAGTGATCATTCAGTCACTACTTTATTTCTTCATGAGGCAGTTCATTCTTTTGGATACCTCTAACTGGTCAGAAGTTTTTCCTCATATCAAACCTCAATCTGCTTCCATGATGTCTCCCCATTACTCCTAGCTTTGACCTCTGGAGCCAAGCAGAACAAGTTTACTTTCCAACTCTTGAAAGATACCTAGCAAGTCCCCCTGCTGGCAAATAACTTAAGAGGTAGTCTCTTCTGGTTTAGTCCTTACCCATAGAGTAAAATTCAAGGCAAAGAAGAGGAGATAAATTGGCAGAAGTGAGGACAGATTTCTCTCCTACTGGAATTTCTAGCAGTTATTATCTCCAGAAATTTCAAAGATCAGACTAAAAGGACTAGTCCTACAGAACAGTACTCTACTGTAGACCAAGAATGTTTAACCCTTTCATCACTTTCTTTTCACCCTGCACATGCTTTTATTAGGAACTAAACTCAGTGCCAGAATTTCCCCAAGTAACTTGGCTTCCTTTGTAAATTCACCACATATTAAAAACTGAGGGAAAACCTGGAGCTTGAGTCTCTACCAGTGAGGACTAACACTGGTTTGGCTTACTCCTCCATGTACCTGCAGCAGGGGTTACAGAGTAGCTCCCTCGAGCCAAAGAAAAGGGAAGGAGTCCTCTTTACTACATGTATTACTACTGGGCTTGGTAGGAAGGCACCTGGAATGTTGGATCAGCTCTCAGACTTCTTGGATACTTGTACCCTGTCCTACTCAACAACACTTAATAAATATTAATGAGTAACTGCCCATATATATACACTAAGGTAGGGAATGATGGATTAAACAACTAAGTACAAAACAACACATCAGATCATGTCTAATCACTCAACAAGAAAGAGACAAGGTCAGTATAACAGAGATTGGATATTTCTCCTTTTCCCTATCTGTGCTTCAATTAAATTCAGTTATTCAACTAATATTTGAAGAATTATTATCCCTTCCTGGGATCTCCCAGGCTCATGCCCTAAGTATCACTCTCAGCTCTTCATTCTCTTCCTCTCTATAACTAATCGTTGCCAAGGTCTATTTCACCTTTGTAAAGTCTCTTGCATAGGCATCTGTCCTCTGACACTGCTATCAGCCTGGTACACACCTCTGTCACCTCATATCTGGGGTTTTCCTGCTGGTTGATGTTGCTGTCAAGTCTCTCCCCATTCCAGTCTATTCAGCTTTAGGAAGAGTGGTCTTCCTAAAGTGCAGGTCTGCACATATCACCTTCCCCTGCTCAATAAGTTCCAATTGTTCCCTAACACTTCTAGAATCAAATATAACATCTTCCTGTGAAAAATCTAATAGAGAGGAAAGCAGCTACATAGCTCAGTAATTCATGGTATTTATCTGGTTGCTCCCCCCACAATAATAATAAAATCTCATATTTTTTCTCACACTTTCAGTATCTCTCCCTCCTTTGGGAATCCATCCTGCAATGCTCTCACAATTTTATCACCTACAGCAAAGATTTATGAATCAATCAGCAAGTATTTCTTAAGATCTCACATGCCAAGTTCTGTGTTACAGAGCAGGGGATACAAGTACAAATAATGAAACAATCTCTATCCATGAGGTAACATTCTAATGTGGCAGACAACAAGTGCGTATTTAAATATATAAGCTGCATATATATCAAGTAAATATATATGTGTGTGTGTGTGTGTGTACATATATATATATATATATATATATATATATATATATGTATTTTTTTTTTGGTAAAAAGTAGTTAATATATATGGTCATTTGAGAGGGAAAGCAGTTTGGGTGAGATTCATGCAGAAGATTCAAGAAGCCAAAGAAAAAGAGAGACTCTATGAAGATCTCCTTTATGTCCATTTGGGCTAGTTTAGTTTCTTTGCCCCATCTTTATTCTCTTCAGTGCATTTCTACCTCCCCTATAAGTATATCTAGCACTATGATGTTAAAGTCAAATGTGATGACTCTTCTGTCTTTGATGGTGGAAAGTTTGTTATAAAAATCTTTGAAGACCTTTTCTATCTTTCTTCAGTTTGTTCCCTTGCCCCATCTTTGTAAATCTTAATGGGATGTCTTTGCTTAGTTGGGCCTCTCACCAAGCTTTCTTTAAAATTTATCTTTAATCGTACACTGTTTCTGTTTTATGCTCAATCTTTTATTATCCTTCTCCACAAAGTTGTACAAATAAGATGATACACTAAATCAGTGTGCTATTTGACTCTCATTGTTCTCCACATGGCATTTTCTCAACTAAGTCAAGAGCTGGTTAACTAAGATGCTTTGTAAGCTCTTTTGGTTCCTTGGTATTGCAGTCAATTTATATAAGGTAAATTTCTGTATGAAAGGAGATTGCAGTGTTTTAATTGCCATATCTTTTTTTCTCATTTTATTTTTCTTTTTACTCACTTTGATCTCTGCACTAACAAGTTTCTGGTCTATCACAGATGGCTGATTTTGGAATGAAGCCCATCTTATTAACAAGTCATTTCTTTTCTGTTAAAATATGATCAGTTTCATTGTGATGTATCCAGTGTTCCCTATGTCCAATAGTACCAATTCTTTTTCTTCAATAAAATAGTTATTGAATAACACAGATCTTTGGCCTCTCTCCTTATGAATTCCTAATCCATATTTTCCAATGTATTTCTTGCCATGCTCATCTGTTTCCATCTTTATACTAAAGTCACCAGTGATATATTTAATATGGAAGATCTTAATGAGATCTTTGAATTTTTCTACTACTTCATCACATGTAATGATGCTGGTACATAACAATAACTTTCATAGTGATCTTTTTATGAGCAATGCAATATGAGATGATCAATTCCATGAAATGATATTACTTTTGCCCATAGGACCATGATTAAATCCACTTTACCAGTTCTCATATTTCCCTTTCCAAGTTGAATCTATGATTCATCAATTCACTTAGCTGCCATCATTTAGCAGGTTTCATTTATAGCAAGAATGTTGTGGTTAATTTCATTTCCTCCAGCAGCAGGTCTAGTCACTGGTTACTGGACAATGATTTCACATTTATTACACTAACAGCTAATTTAAAGTTTATAAACTGTCTAAAAACTGTGTAACTCTTGGTATCTTCTGCCCCCTTTTCTGATACTTTGCTATTGTCAATTCAGAAGTGGAAGGGACATTTTGTTTTTAAACTAAAGGCTACTCTGTATTTTTTTTTGTTTAATGGGTTACTGTGGCCAAGAAATTCATCACCAAGAAGCTAAGTCTACTGATGGCAAGCTGCTTCATAATTAACTAGGATGCTTCTAGGAAAGCAGATTCCCTTTATTGTAGCAACTGCACTAGAAGCCTTTCTAGCAAGACAAAACCTTCCAGAGTTTGTCTTCCACTGGCATAATTTGGAGAACATGCAGAAAGGAGGTATTAGAATATGACTTTGTGAAAGAGAAAATACATTAAATGTACAAAATAAATACACTTCCCTTTTAAAATTTCTAGTCTCCCTCTACCAGTTTAAGTAGCTTCCTTAAATTCAGGAACAATTTTAGAGAATGTATAACTAGATAGAGCAGCTAAGTGGCACAGTGGATGGAACATGGGGCCTGGAGTCAGAAGGAACTGAGTTCAAATTTGGCCTCAGATACTTACTAGCTGTGTGACCATGAGCAAGTCACTTAACACTGTCTGCCTCAGGTCATCATCTGAAAATGAGCTGGAGAAGTAAATGGCAAACTGCTCCAATTTCTTTTACCAAGAAAACCTCAAATGGGGTCATGAAGAGTTGGACATGATTGAAACGACTCAGCAACAACATAACTGAATAACATCAAAGTGAGATGTGTTATCTACAAAAACAGGATGTAAGTAATCTAACTTCATCACCCTTAAAAAGTACTCAACTGAGGAAATCAATTCATCACTCTTCCAACCTTAATATCATAACACAGATATTTTGAAAAAATTAATTTCAGTTTAAAGTATAATATGGTTTCTTACCGAAATTTTCTTTTCTTCACTGGCCCCTGCACATGGGCTCGTTGTTATTGTGGGACTGTTCAAGTGGGCTGAACTGCTACTGTTATGTTTTTTCTTTAAAAACAAAAACAAAAAACTTGTTAATGCAATTTTATCTTCCATAAAATGAAGTAAACTAAAATATAATATAGATAAACTGTGGTGCCTCTCAGCTAAGACCATGCAGTAGGGTTATTTCCTAATTATGTCTTTTCATCAGGAATCACCAGTATCAGTCACTCTTTTTATTGACCTTCTGCCTTCACAAGCAGCTGAGAAAACAACCAATGACTTCACCCAGCTTGTAGAAGAAGAAGAAGGAGGAAAAAAAACCTAGTGGGTCTCTCTGACCTAGTAAGGCTAGGTCAGGGCTTGTCTCATAATGATTTCTTAGCTCTAATCACATGCATTTCTTAAAAGTATCCTTCTTTCTCCCAGGGGCACCCAGGCTTTCATACACCCAAATTCTAAAATAACTCTGGCCCTTCAAACTCAAGAAAGCTTCTATTTTCCATTAAATAGTTGCTTCCCATTTGATTTCATCTATTTAGAAGGACAGTATCTGGATAGCATCACACCAAACTTTTGGTATCAGAAAAGGAGTGAGGTCACCAGGCCCAAGTCTGGGAGTGGGGCCTTATTCTGGTAAAATGTTCCTTCCAAATGGTACTTTGAATACCTGCCAGTCATAAAAGGGGAGATTCCCAAAACAATCAGACGGTATGGAGGATTATGACTATGACGGCTGGAATAAAGAATACAAAAGTGAGTTCTAGTCCCAAAGAAGCTCAAAAGTAATAAAGAAAATAAAATCACATTGTAACTAATCACCACAATCAAGTTACATACTTAACTGGGCTAATGGGATTCTGGACTCCCTAATATTCCTAAAGCTAGAATATACTGTGGAGACATATTCAACAGTCCTCAGAGAAAAGATAATCTATAGCCCCGTGCCTACCCAATATCCAGGAGCCAAAAACACCCTGAGAAGGCCTGAGGGAATCTTCTAAAGCTAATTAAATCTTTATTCAACATTCATTGAACTCACATATTTGTTGAATGAACAGGTGATTATCTGGCATATATCTGACCTGCTCAGTAGGGGAAGAAATGTTCATTACTCCTTTTCTATGATAAAAAGTGTCTAGGTAATAGCTAGAAGACACTAGAGGTGAGCATGGGGCTTTAATCATTACCTGGGTTTCTGAAATAATAGGAGCTCTTTTTAAAGAAGTCAATTTTCAATTACTCCAATAGAGGAAAGGGAGAAAACAATAAAGATAAGGGAAAAACTATATTAAATAAAGATTTTGGAATATATTTTTGGGCAGGAAATTTACTTTCCCAAGTTTTACATGTGTTATTATTAAATTTTAAATAAACTAGTTTGACTGGATACATTCTGATTTGGAAAAAAAGCCAATCTAGAATAAACATTTTGCCAGTTAACCCACAAAGCAAAAGGGAAAGTCAAATATAGTCATTTTTGGTTCATCCACTCATACTAATCTCACTACAGATAAACAAAAAAGATACTGTGGGAGTCAGAGATACAATGTTTAGGGTTCAGGATTGGGGGCTCTGAAGGTTGAAAGTTCAAAGGTCTTACAAACGAACTTTTCTGGCAGATATTTTCACTTACCATTTAACAGTAAAGGGTTGAGAAGGAAGAGAAATGGGTAATTATCACTCTAGTCAAGAGCATCAAAGTAAAGAGGAGCTCCTGACTTCACTACACATCTCCCACCTCAAAGGCAGACTTGCTGTAGAGAGGTCATCAAATCCTGCCGCGGCAACACTTACCTGTCTATTTGGGTGGCCAGTATCTTTGTTCTTCATGGTCTCAAAGCCAGGCAGCCTGTGACGTCGGCCCATCTGGAGAGCCACCAGATCTTTCATGATTGAATTCAATGCCTCCTGCTCATCTGTAATAAAAAGAAAAATACAGGACAGAGCACTGAATTTTGGGTGTCAAGGGCATTTGCAGAAAATACCCAGCTTGCCATTGTGTGGCCCAAATAAGATCTATAAACTTGTTTGTACATGGTACACACAAATCAAGCTATATTAACTGAGAAACTAAACTTAAGTCACTCATTTTGTTTGTATTCTGATGGCTCTCAAATTCAATTTCTGATTTTTCTCCTTCCCTATTTCATTCTGAAAAAAAAAAAAAAAAAAAAGTTCTCAAGCAGAGGCTCAAGCCCAGAATCCTTTGGAAGCTCAAAGAGGTAAAGTCCAGCCAAAATCTGGAAGAGAGAATCAGAGGATATCACAACAGTAGTACCCAGGGAAAAGGAGCATTCTGGCTCTGTGACACATCCAGCAACAAAACATATTCCAAGTGTAATGAGTTCATTTTAAAATGATCAGGTAGTTACTAGGGAGAGAAACTGTTTTTACAATAAAGCTAGACAATTACATCCCTTCCTCTTACAATAAGATAGTAATTCGATGGTTCTTTCTTGCGAACCAGTAAGTACACTGTCATTGCTTTCCTGACTTTACTTTAAAACAGCATGAACACTGAGTCAACTCTCTATCCATAATACCATGCGCTCTCTCTCTCTCTCTCTCTCTCTCTCTCTCTCTCTCTCTCTCTCTCTCTCTCTCTCTCTCTCTCCCTGCCCCCCTCCCCAACTTTACTACCAAATTTGGTATTGATAAGATTCCTGAACTACAGTGGCCCAGCCAGATGAAACACTAGAGAAGAATAGGAAAGAAATGTTACTCCACTTTGCTACAGTGATAGGTAAATCACATAAGGCACACCCAAACTAAGCTGGTAGACAAGATTTCAAATCAAAGGAAGTTCCTACTATACAAAGCACATCATCACCTTCTCTGCAACTTACTTTCTTAGAAAATTACCTGGAACATTGAGAGATTAAATGAGTTAAATCAGGGTCACACAACTAATACGCATTAAAGGAGAGACTTAACCCAGCTGTTCATAGTTCTAGGGCCAGTTCTCTCTCTGCTTTGCCATGCTGCATCATTCAAGCTAAAACAGAAGAGTTTATATTTGATCCTAGACTAAAGGCTACAGGGAGACACTGGAGTTTATTGAGCAGGAAATCAGATCTGAACTTAAGAAGAATTACTTTGACAACTCTGTGGAAAAAAGACTGGAGGAAAGACTTGACACCGGGAGATCAATTAGAAAGTTATTGCAATAATTGAGGCAAGCAGTGATGAGGGCCTGAACTAAAATTGTGGTTGTGTGAATGTTAATAAGGAGTTGGAAAGAGAAACACAGAAACACACAAAAAAGGCAACTGAATAGATAATGTGGATTAAGGGAGAGTGAGTCAAGCATGATGCCAAAGTTACAATCTTGAGGAACTATTTGAAGTGAGGGGTGGGGTAGTGGGGTGGATATGAAGTTCTATTTTGGACATATTATGTTTGAGATGTTTCCAGGACATACAGTTTGAAACATTCAATAGAAGGCTGGCAATGTGAGACTGAAATTTAAGGGAAAAACCAGAGCTGGATATTTATCTCTGACCATCTGCATAGAGCTGAAAATTAAATGCATGAAGCTGATGAAGTGATTAAGACAGTACAGAGAGAAGAGGGCCCTAGAAAGAGTCCTGGGGGACACCGACAGGGGTCAAGATACTGAAGATAAACCAGCAAAGGGGACTAAAGAGGAATGAGCAAGGAATGGTCAAACTGGTAGGAGAATGAGTGCAATATCACAAAATCCCAAAGGAGAGAGTGATTATTGGTGTCAAATGCAGCTGAGAGCTCAAGTAGGATCTGTATGTGTTTGTCCTTCGTTGCCGAAGAAGGCCATGCCATCAGAGAAATGATGACATGACTGGCACTTGACTTTGTTTTGAGTGAGGGAGGGCTGTACAGGTCACCAGCCTCACTTCTCCTCCAGAGCCACCTGAATCCAGTGACCAGATATTCATCAGGATGACTGGAGATGACTGAGGATGAGGCAATTGGGCTTAAGTGACTTGCCTAAGGTTACACAGTTAGTGAGTTCAAGTGTCTGAGGTGAGATCTGAACTCAGGTCCTCCTGACTCCTGCACTGGTGCTCTATCCACTGCACCACTAAGTAGGTGACCAAGTAGGTCAAGTAGGATGGGAACTGGGAAAAGACCATCAGATTTGGCAACTGAAAGATCAATTTTGGGTAGCAGTTTCAGTTCAAAGGTCTTCAGTAATTGACTACACTGCTTTCAGAGACTAGATCTCAAATACATATTTATATACTTTATATATGTGTATATATATATATATATACACTCACAAACATATATGATGTATGTATATCTCACACATAGGTAAGTCTTTACTCGCAATTTCACAAACAAAAAAAAGTATAAATGAAGAAATCACCTTGTAGAAAAGGGTACAGTTACAGGAGTTGGCTTAACAAGATACCAAATTTTATTTCCAAGAAGTTAAATGGATCTTGGCATCTGTTAATGATTGAATGTTTTGGAATTTCTTCCTTTTGGAATGGTTTGGCACTACCTCCTGAATGTGAAACAACTGATATCACTAATGTAGAGTCATAGATAGTAGTTTCAAGTCAAAGCATATTCATTTCTTGCAGAGTCAGGATCCTATGCTGAAAAAATAGCTAAGAAGAGAAAGCAAAGGAGCTGTCTGTTTTAGACATTTCTTCATCTTAGCATGACTCACAGAGACTTCATTTTAAAAAGAAAAAGGGGCTTAAGGAATACCTTAATAGTGGTAAGTACTATTTATATAGCATTTGAGATCTGAAAAGTGCTTTATGTACATATCTCATATGATCCTCACAGCAACCCCATGAAGGAAGTAAATAGCTATCATCCATTTTACAGAAAGGGAAACAGACTTACAAGGAATTCATAATTTCATGGTAAGAATACAGAAAAAAAAATCTGTGCATTTAAACTTAATAGACTACACACAGAGTAGGACACATAACAAGTGCACTGAAGTCTATATGATACAAGAACATACAAGGTAGTAGGTGAGTCCAGGATTAGCCTTTGAGTAGGTAGGTTGTTGTGCTATATGTAGCTTAAGGATTTGAGTAAAAGGAGAAGGTAAGATTAAACAAGGATGAAAAGCAGGTGTGTTCTTAGAAAAGGTTGGATACCAGCAGGGATGAGGGCAGCTGGGAAAGGGAATTTGGTATAATACTATGAAGTTCAAATATTCAGGAATTTTTACTTGATTCATTGGTCACTGGTTACCATTAGTGGGATCTCAGTAATGTAATATGATTGGTTAACATGTTTGGTAATCAACTCCAACTGGAGATACTTCATGAAGTGAGGAGAAAAAGATACTGGTAATTTAACCAAAAGTAAGACAAGGGTTGCAGCACTGAGACTAGAAGCAGCCGATGAAAGGAAAAGATTAGAAAGAATACTTCAGTGGTGACAGGGAAAGTCACAGAACCACAGAATTTCAGTGTTGGAAAGACATTTCAGTGGCCATCTTGTCTAACCCATAAATCAAAAGAATCCCTACTCTAATATGCTTGGGACGTCATAATACAGTCTCTCTGCTGAATAACTCCAAGAAGGAGAAACCATTACCTCCCAAGACATTCAATCTTTGTACAGCTTTAATTACTAGCTAAGTCCAAATTTGCCTCTCTGTATCTTCCACTTATTACTCCTTTTTTTGTCCTGTGGGGCCAAACAGTATGAGTCTAACCTCTCTTTGACATGACCTTCAAATACCTGAAAATAATCATGTACCTCCAATTCTTCTCATCTGCAGTATGAAAGCCCAAATTTCTTCAGTTTTTCTCAAATGACACAGACTCAAGGCCCTTCACTATCTTGGATGCCCCCTTCAGACAATCTCCAGTTTACCAATATCTTTCCCCAACTGTGCTGTCCCAAAATGAACACAATATTCTAGAGATGATCAAAAGAGAGTGGATCTAGAGCTGGGAGGGGCCTCAAAAGCTATCTAGTCTAACCATCTCATTTGCCAGATGAGAAAACATAAGACAGCAAGAACCATTCTCTGACTCCAGAGCAAGTACTCTTGGAATACACACTTCTCATTTCCTGGAAACTGTTTCTTTTACTGTAGCCCAAGACTTTTATTGGCTACCACATCACACACCTGACTAATATTGATTTTACTGTTCTCCAGATCATTTTTCTGAAAACTGTTGCCTAACCAGGAATCCTTCCCCATCTTGTACTTACGAAGTCAATATTTAATCCAAATGTAAGATGTTACACTCATCTTGCTTGAATTTCATCTTACTGGATTTAACACAATGAACTACATAGTTGAGATGTTGTACACCCGTTTTTTCCTTTCCATTACTACCAATCTGACAAACATGAATATTTCTCTATATAATGGAGAACAGAAAAATAAGGCTATATATAAAACCATAAATCTCCTGACTATCTGTCTCCTTCAGAGCTTCCCTGTGCTCTCATTTTCAGTACAATGATTCACTGACATCTTTATTTTATTGTCTCTTTACCAGACTCCTTAACTCCCCAGTCCTCTCCATAACTTTCCCCTTTAAAAAGAATAAAAGCCCTCCCTTACAACAAAAAAGCACACCTACACAGCACACATATACATATTAGCCATGTCTAAAAAAGTATGTCTCATTCTGTACCATGCTCTCAGTCAAAAAGTAGAAAGTATTTGTCAATTTTCTGTAGTCTCAACTGATCATTACACTGATCAAAATTCTTAAGTCTCTCAGGATTATTTTATTTACAATGTTGTAGTCACTATAAAATGTTGTCCTACTTCTGCTCACTTCACATTAGTTCATACAAATCCTTTCAGGTTTCTCTGAAGCTATCGCTTTTGTCATTTCTTAGAATACAATAAAATCATTACATTCATATACACTAATTTGTTCAGCCATTCCCAAACTAATGAAAACCCATTTTGTTTCCAGTTCTTTGTCATAACAAAAACTGCTGCTATGGATATTTTCATACATATGGATCTTCACTCTCTTCTATCTACTTGGGAATATAAGCCTACTTAAAAAAAAAGAGACATTTTTATTCTTCCCACCCACCCATTTTCCAAGTTCCCTCCTTCCTTCCACCCCTTCCCACCCACTGAGATGGCAAGAAATATAATTATCACACATATTTATTACACATATGAAGTCAGGTACAACACATTCCCACATTAGCCATGTTTCAAAAAGAAAAAGGAAGAGAATAAAATATCCTTCAATCTGTATTCTGAGTCCATCAGTCTCTATCTGGAAGTAAACAGCATATTTTATCATGAATTCTTCAGAATTGTGGTGGATCACTGAATTATTCAGTTACTAAATCTTTGACAATTTGTTACTGTGCAAATTCTTTTTTCTGGTTCTGCTCAAGTCACTTTTCATCAGTTCATATAAGTCTTGCCAGATTTTTCTGAAATTATCTCCATCATTTCTTATAGCACAGTAGTATTCTTTTACTTTCACATACAATAACGTGAGGTAGCTAGCAGGTACAATGTCAGTGTCAGGCCTGGAGTCAGGAAGACTCATCTTCCTCAGTTCAAATATGACTTCTCACCCTTACGGATTGTATGACCTTGAACAAGTCACTTTACCCTATGTATGCCTCAGTTCCTCAACTGTAAAATGAACTGGAGAAGAAAATGGCAAACCACTCCAGTATCTTTGCCAAGAAAACCCAAATGAGGTCACAAAGTGTCAGACATAACTGAAAAACAACACTATATCTCACTCAGCTATTCCCCAAGTGACAGGCATCACCTCAGTTCCCAATTTTTTGCCACCACAAAAAGAGCTGCTATAAATATTTTTTTGTACATATGGGTCCCTTTCCTCTTTCTTTGATCTTCTTGGGGTACAGCCCCCTACCAGCAGTATTGCTGGTTCAAAGGGTATACACAGATGAACAGATTTTGGGGTATTCTTCAAAACTGCTTTCCAGAATAGTTGGACTAGTTCATAGCTCCACCAACAGTAAAGACTGATATTAGTGTACCTGTTTTCCGGTATCTCCTCCTGCATTTGTCAGCTAATCTGTCAGGGATGAGATAGTACCTCAAAATTGTTCTGATGTTCAGTTCTCTAATTATTAGTTATTTAAAGCACTTTTTCATGTGACTATTGATAGCTTAAATTCTTCTTCTGAATATTCATATCCCTTGATCATTTATCAATTGGGGAATGGCTCTTAATTTGGCTCAGTTCCCTATATATTTGAGATATGAGACCTTTATCTAAGAAACTTGATGTAATCTCAGTTTCCTGTTCTTCGAATTTCTGGCTGCATTGGTTTTGTTTATGAAAAAAACTTTTTAATTTTATGTAGTAAAAATTATCCCTTTTACCTCCTATTAAACTTCTTTATCTCTTATTTGGTCATGGACTCTTTCCCTTATCCATAGATCTGACAAGTGATTTCTTCAACATTCCACTATATAGCACTCATTTTATTCAAATCGTGTACCCATTTTGAGCTCATTTTAGTAGAAGGTATGTGATACTGGTCTATGCCTAGTTTCTGCCTGACTACTTTTCAGTTTTCCCAACAGTTTTCATCAGATAGTTTGAGATCTAGTACTACTAGGTCCCTTTCCTTCTCATTTTTTTTCATCAATTCCCTTGATATTTTTGACCCTCTGTTTTTCCAGATGAATTTTGCGATTTTTTTTTCAAGTTCTATAAATTAATTCTTTCACAGTCTGTCTGGTATGGGCACTGAATAAATTTAGGTAGCATTGTCATTTTTATCATATTGGCTTGACCTATATATGAGCAATTAGTATTTTTCCAATTATTTACATCTGTCTATTTGTATAAAGAATGTTTTGTAACTGTGTTAATATATTTCTTGTGTGTATATTTTGTCAGATAAGACTCCCAAGTATTATAACATATACTCTATATTTATTTAAAATGGAATTTCTCTTCTATTTTCCTGTTGGATTTTACTGGTAATATATGGAAATGCAGATGATTCATGTGGATTTATTTTATATCCTGCAACTTTGCTGAAATTGTTTCAATAAGTTTTTGAGTTCATTCTTTAGGGTTCACTATGTAAACTATCACATTATCTGCAAAGTATAATAGTTTTGTTTCATCAGTGCCTATGTTTATTTCTTCAATTTCTTTTTCTTGCATTATTGCTATAGCTAGCATTTCTAATACAATACAAAATAGTAATGGTAATAATGGACATCCTTGTTTCACTTGTTTATCCCCACTCTAAGCATATGTTTGTTCTTGGTTTTAGATAGATTTTATAATTATAATTATAATTTAAGGATGTTAATTCTAACAAAGATAAAAAGTAGAGGTTAGAGGAACACATGAGAAGGATTAGAGTTCAGATGTAGTAAATTATCTTAGGTAATGAGATGCAAAAATATATCCACAATTATGTAAAAAGAGGGTATTTTATACCGTATCTTCTATTACCTGAAGAAAAACCAGCAGAGCAGCAGGAACTTTTTTAAGGAGTTCATTATATACTTCACCAACCATCCATTCATTCATTCAACTAGTTATGAAGCACCTATTCATGCAATAACATTGTACTAGCTGCTACAGAAAATACAAACAAATACCAATAGCAAACAATCAACGAAACACCAGATCTCGGTCCTACGGTGAGTCACACCTACTTTCAAGCCACTAGGAGTTTACAACCCTCTTGACATCTGACAAGTTTCCTAGGGATGAGGATGCTTCTTTTATTTTTTGCATAGTGAGGAAAAAGCAATAACCCTGTGATTGTTTACAGGGGAGATACCTCTTTTGTTTCTTTATTTTATGTTTCCTGTCTGGTTGAGGATTGCTAGGTAACCTATAGCTTTGGGTAAAAGGGATAATTCAATGAAAAGGAGCTTTTCCTTCTCCTCAAAACATGTTAAGGCACATCCCACTTCCTAAAATCATTGGCTGAAAATACAGAAATATTTTCAGAAACTCCATGTCCTCCAAAAAACCTGCTGCCCTAACAAATTTACTTATGATCCTAAAGGCATCCCTTTTTCCTGTCAAATATTATTTTAATTTTTATTATCATTTCATTCTATTTTGGCTCAGTCCTGCCAAAGCAAGCATGACTTCATCAAAAATAGGTCATGCCAGATTAACTTCATTTTCATTTTTTGAAAGGATTAACAAATGAGCAAATGAGGGAAATGCTGCGGATATGGTTTACATAGATTTTAGCAAAGCTTTTGATAAGTATTTTGTACTAATTTTGAGGAGCCAATGGAAAATTTTGAACTAGACAACAATACAATCAGATGAAGTCAGAACTGGTTTGGATAGCTGGACTCAAAAAAAAGTTGTTAAGTGTTCAATGTCAATGTTGCAGGAATTCTTCAGTGGAGAACCCCAGAGATCTGTACTTGACTCTATGCTGTTTAACATTTTTATCGATAACTAAAGTTATCAATAAAGGCATTTTCAATCAATTTAACAATGACACTAAATTGGGAGGAAAAGGATGACAAGGTCTGAGAGGAACATCTGAATTTAATAAAATGATATTTAAGACATACACACAAGTCATATACACTTAGATACAAAAGAATATCAACTTCACCAGTACAAGCTGAGAGAGGCACGGTTAAAAAACAGCTGTTCTGGAGAGAGGGGAGACATTAGGGGACTGAAAAGATCATGAGTTAGCCCTGTTATGGGATCTTAAAAGTCAAATATGATCTTGGGCTGCACTGAAAGGCACATTTCCCAAACAGGGAGCTGATAGTTCCATTATACCTCACTCTTGTCAGACTTCATCTGAAGTCCCGGGCACCACAGTTTAAGAACATTACTAAGCTCTAACAAGTCCCAAAGTCACATATGATTGTGAAGAGCTTTGAATCCATGACATGTGAAGATGAGTTTAAGAAACCTGGGTATTTTTAGCCGGAAGAAAAAAAGATTCAGGGGGAACATAATAAGCATCTTCAAATATCTAAAGGATGACATTCAGAAGTGAGAATAGACTTGTTCTGTTTGGCCCCAGAAGACAAAACCTGGAGTAATGGGTAGAAGTTGCAAAGAGACAAATACAGGCTACATGCCAGGAAAACCTTGCTAACAATTAGAGCTGTCCAAAAATGGATTCTCCTTGTTTGAGGTCCTCAGGCAGGGGCTCTAAAATGACCAAATATTTGTTTGGCATGTTATACCAGGGATTTCTTTCATACACAGGTTGGACTACTTGGCTACTAAGGTTGCTTACCAACTCTCAAATTCTGTAATGCTATGACATATGCATAAACAAGGTCAAATTCAAGTTAGCCCATGTATATATAATCTTAAAGCAGAAGAGTGGTCAGTTTCATAACAGAGGTGTATGCATTATTGTATTTGAATGTGGTGTACAAACTCAAATTTAAACAATCTCTGTGTGGAAGTCTCAGTATCATTCATTTTAGTAAGGGTAACAAGGTTATTCTTCCCCCACCATGGAACTTGCTAAAAACCAAGGAAACTACAATTATAGATAACCTTCAGAACTTGTCAGCAATTATATTTAAATTTAATTGTTTTGAATTTGTTATTGTCTCTACAATACAAAGTATTTACACAAATAGTTTTATGAAAAGTGAGAAACACAACTGATTTTTTATTTTGTTTTGGTTTAAAAAAAATAAAGGAAGTATCCATAAATAAAGCTTGGAAGCCACTGGTCTAACCAAACCACTTCATTTTACAGATGAAGCTACAATTCCCTAGCAGTGAAGTAACATAGTCAGTGTCACCAGGTTTTGCACGCTCTTTGTCTTCATCATGTTTTATACAATTCTATTACCTTTACCTTCTCCATTTTTGGATAAAAATTCTTTTTAGAATAAATGCAGTAGGGATAATGAACCTGAAGTCAAGAAGATCTGAGTCCAAAGATCTTATTTCTAAATTCAGACATTTATCAGCTGTGGGATCCTGGACAAATCACTTAACCTGTTTGCCTCAATTTCCTAATCTGTAAAATGAAGAAATAATAACACCTACCTTCCAGGGGTCTAAAAGTTTTAAATGAGAATAGAGGAGGTTGTATTTGATCCCAGAGGTAATAAGGAGCCAGTGGAGTTTACTGAGAAGAGAATAACATGGTGAATCAGACCTGTGCTTTAGAAATAGTACTTTGGTAGCTGTATGGAAGATGGACCTCTGGGACTCAGAGACTGGAGGCAGGGAGACCAAGTAAAAGGCAACAGTAATAGTTGAGGTGAAAGGTGATAAGGGTTTAAACTAGGTTGGCAACTATGCAAAGACAGAAAAGGAGATAAATGTAAGATATTGTATTGGTAGCTCAGACAAGACTTGGCAACTGACTAAATATGAGGGTTAAGTGTGTGTAAGAAGTGTAGGATGACTTGAAATTTCAAACTTGGGTGACTAGAAAGATGGTGGTATTCTTAACTGAAATAGGAAAGTTAGGAAGAGACGCTAGAGAATGTATTTTGTCAGTCAGACAATCAAAAAACAATTATTACGGATCAAATATGTTCCAGGCATTGTACTAAGCACTGAGAATATAAAAAGAGACCATAGACAGTTCATAAATTCAATTAGCTCAACAGTCTTATGGGGAGACAACAAGCAAATATGTACAAGTACATTATGTAGAGGATAAACAGAAAAATAATTAAAAGATAGAAGGCATTAGAATTAAGATAAGAGGACTATATGGAAGATCTGTGAGTCTATCATTGTGGGGAATTCCCAGGGTAATACCTCCTTCTACCAGCTGTCTAAGACTTCAAAGTTCTAGGGAACTTCCTGAAGCACAGAGAAGTTAAGTACTAGCATTCTAAGCCAAGTTAGAATGGTCTAAATCCCAAACTCAGAAACATTCAATAATAACAATTTAAAACAAAATAACATTCCTAAGCCCTCACTTCTGGAAATGGACTAACATGCACTATAACCATTTCTCCTGTTTAAAAAAATTAACTTAAATGCAATGGATTCTATAACGATCCACACATATGGGTTCTAACTGCTTTTCAAAGGACTGACATCAGACTTTACAATTTTCTACTCCAGGACCATGCCTAAAACCTGGTTGGTTTTTTTAAATAAAAAATCTAAAAATGAAAATGCCAGAAATTTCATGACATTACCCAGCAGATCAAGAGTAAATATATATCTTACAGGGGTGGGGAACCTGCGGCCTTGAGGCCACATGTGGCCCCCTAGGTCTTCAGAAGGCCACAGGTTCCCCATCCCTATACTTAAATACTAAAACAAAAGACAGTCACCAGAGTTCTTTCAAAGGGTATTCAGAGACAGTTCTCATGACTACCACAGACAGACACTGCTCAAATCTCAGCCAAATTCAAAAGGATCAAGTTGAGACTGGTCCAAATGAGGAAATTCTTGAGTTTGCAGGGTCTTCCAGGATTTAGCCAGGTCCTAGTTATCCATGATTCATACTGGTTCTGATCTTAACCCAAATTCTTTGACCAGAAAAAGACACTCCTTTGGGATAGGGAAAGTTAAATGTCCACTTAGTTCACAGAACAATTCCAGATTGTCATTCTTCAGTAGTAATGAGATTCATTTTCCCTGGGCAATTATTTCTAGCTCTAAATACATATTCCTGAATTAATTTCAAATGTTAACAGCAGCTCTTGTCACTTTGAAGACTAAAATTAGAAGAAACTTTTGGTACACCCAAGGAAAAAACTATACAATTGCAGACTTTTTAGAACTGCAATGTATCCAAGCCAAAAGGAAGTCCTTTCCAATGCCCAAACTGATGTCAGCGTTTCCGTTATCAACAATCAACAAACATTTTTAAATGCCTACTGTGTGCACGGTGTCAGATGCAGGAGATGCAAAGACAAACATCAGTCCCTCATCTTAAGGACTTTATATGCTTTCAGGACATACACGTACACAAACATCTACAGAAAAACACAAAATAAATACACAGTAGTTTAGGGAGGGAGAGCACTAGCAGTTAAGAAGGAGGAAGGTAGAAACAGGAAAGGCCACATGCAGAAGTGCTTGAGTGGAGTGCTGAAGAAAGTAAGGGGTTCTATGAGGACGAGGTAAGGAGGGAGAAGATTCCAAGAAAGAGGGCAGTCACTACAAAGGCATGGAAGTAGGAGAAGGGCCAAGTGTGAAAAACGGAGAAAGCCAATTTGGCTAGATTGAAGGATGTTACAAGGGGAATGATGTATAATGCAACTAGAAAGGTAGGTTGGGGAAGGGTTATGATGCTTTTTAGGAATATCGCTTTGGCAACTATGTGATGGACAGATTGGAAAAGGAAGAGAACTGCGGCAGACAGATCAAATGGGACAATATTTCAATAGAGTAGAGGTGATCAGAGTATCAATTAAAATGGTGGCCAAGAGAATTGGGAAATGTTGTAGAGGTAAAAATGGCACAATTTAGCAATTGACTGGATATGAAGGAAATAAATGGCACAGTGAATGGAGGGCTGGGCTTGTGATCGGGAAAATTTGAGTTCAAATTGAACCTCAGACACTAGTTTTGTGACCATGAACAAGTTACTTAACCTCTGTCTACCTCATTTTTTTCAACTATAAAATGAGTATGATAATAGTACATACATCCCAAGCTTGTTGTGAGGATCAAATGAAATAATATTTGTAAACTGCTTAACACAATACCTGGAACATAGTAGGTCAATAATAATAAGTAGTATTTACATGGAGACTACTATGTGTCCAAACCATGTCACAAACTAGCTACCGGAGGTGCTACATAAATGTTAGTTAGCTATAGTTAGTTATATGGAGGATGAGAGTGAGAAATCTATGATAATGACAAGGTTGCAAACATGGAATACTAAAAGCATAGTGATGTACTTAACAGAAATAGAGAAATTCTAAAGAGGAATAAGTTTAGGGGAAGAATGGTAGAGAAAAAGAATGAGTTTGGTTTTGAACATGTTGAATTTGAGATATTTATGGGACATCCAGTTTGAAATGTCCACTAGGCAATTGGTAATGCAGGTCTGAAACACAGAGATGAGGTTGGGGCTGTATGTACAGATCTATGACTCATCTACAGAGAGATGATAATTAAATTAGGAACTTGCTAGAGCTGACAGCAGTGAATAAAATCAGACTTATTTTCATTACTAACTCAAGTCCTTAAACTGACTTAGATCTAGAGCTCAGAGAAGCTCTGAGAAACTAGGGGCAACCTCAAAATAGAAGTATTGACCAGGAACATACCATGAAGTTCTCAAATAAGAATCAATTTTACTTTTTTCCCCAGTGGGCTAGAAGCAAAAACAGTAGAGACAGCAGTTGGAATTGCTGATCTCTGGTCATACACCGATGTTTACTAGAACTCAAACATATAAAAACCAAATAAAATTGGTAAGTAGAGCAGATCTCAGTCTAGAAATTAGAACTTTCATTATCCTTATCACTGAAATGGATATTTATCATCTTTACTATGATCTATTAAATATCTACATCTATTCATGGCACTTTATTAGGAAAAATATAAAGCAAATTAATCAATCACTGCCCTCTAGAAGTCACCTTTAGCTTATATGTATGTATATATAAATGTATGTACATACATATATGTAGTCATTAGTTGCCAATTATTATCTCCACTTCTTTTATAATAACAAAGCAATGGCTAAGAAAGTCAGGTTGGTTTGAAAGGATAAAATAATGGCATTGTCGGAATTCTGAATATTGGTTATTAATTCAACTCTGCTATTATATTACTATCAATGGACAAATTATTATCCATTTATTACCCACTGCTATCTGTGCAGTATGTACAACATACCATACAAAGAAGCTATAAGGTAACCTTAGAAAGGAAGGCACTAACCCATCAGGAGGTAGGAAGGGCATTAGGAAAGACTTTCTGCAAAACATTTTGAGCTGAGGACATAAGGGATTCCAAGAGGTGGACGTGAAGAGGGAAAGTATTCCAGGCATGGGAAGCAGCCAACGCAAAGGCATGGAGACCAGAAACAGTATTTGGATTATAATGTATAAGAAATGGCCAACAGGTCACCATGGCTGGATCACAGACTATATATGTGGAGGGGAAGTAATGTACAAGAAAACTGGAGAACTATTAAGGAGGTAGGTTGGAAAGAGTTTTAAATGCCAGATAAATGTTTACATTTGATCCCCCAAAGGCAAGAGGAGTTTATTTAATAGTAACATGGTGATACTTGCACTCTAATAAAAATCACTACTGAAGTGATGTGCGACTTTACAGAGGATGGATTGTGGGGGGAGAGACAAGCCAGGGACAATCACAAAACAGGAGGCTCTTGCAATAGTCCAGGTAAGTGGTAATGAAAGCCTCAACTAGAGTGGTAGCTATGTGATTGGGGAAAAGGGAAAATATGCTATGAGAGATGTTTAAAAGGGAGAAAAAAAAATTTGGAAACTAATTACACATGTGACTTGATAAAGTGCTGGGCTTAAGTCAGAAAGATCCAAGTTCAAATATGACCTCAGACACTTACTAGCTATGTGACCACAAGCAAGTCACTTAATCAATCTGCCTCAGTTTCCTCACCTGAAAATGAGAATAGCACCTACCTCCCAGAATTATGGTGAGGACTGAAGGAGATAATTGTAAATTGCTTAGGACCTGACACATTGTAAGCACTATATAATGTAAGCTATTATTATTATATGTAGGAGGACTGAAGAGCAGAGGATGACAATGAGGTTGTGAACCTAGGAAAATGGAAAGATTCCACTTCCAGCAGAAATCAGGAAATTCAGAAGAGAGTTGGGTTTGCAGGAAAAGTTAATGATAAGCTCGATTTTGGAAATGCTGTACTTGAGATGAAGAGATATCCAGTCTAAAATGTCCAAGAGCTAGTTTGTGACATGATTTGGAACTCAGACTAAGGCTAGATAAGTAATTATCCAAATCATCGTCATAGCAATGATAAATAAACCAAGGTCACCAAGTGAGAGAAAGAAATGAAAAGAAATGAGAAAAGAAAGAAAGAAAAAAAGAAAGAAATGAGAAGAGCAGCACCCAGGACAGAGCCTTGGGTATACTTACAGATGCAGCATATCATAGATGAAAATCCACCAAAAGAGCATGAGTAGTAGTCCCACAAGTAGCAGAACCAAAAGAGAACAATGTCATAAAAACCAAGCGTGGAGAATATCTACGAGGAAAGGGTGATCAATAATCAAAAGCCATAGAGAGTTGAGCAAGGATAATGATTAAGAACAGGCCATTGAATATGGCAATTAAGAGATCAGTTGGTAATTTTGGAAAAAGCAGTTTCAGTTAATTAATTCTGGAAGTCAAAATTCAGAGGTTTAAGAAAGATGAGAAGAGAGGAAGTGGTACACTCAGTGTAGTTTTTTCTAAGGAGTTTGGCTAAGAATAGGATAGACACAGGATGATAGGTGATAGCAGGAATAGTAGAATTACACACATTTAAAACAGTAACTTCTTGAAAATAAGACATATATATTTTAGTAGACATTTTAAAAAATGACTTATAGTGCAACATATTCCAAATGTGGTCAGTTTCAAAAGCATGCCTCTGATCTAACTGTTAAGAAGTTACAAACCTCAAGTATTTCATATTATTGGTTTATTACTTTATCCACAGGAAGAAAACTTTTCTAGAACATTAAAATATTGGTTCACAAAGTAAACCAAAAGATTAAGGACATTCCCTTGTTTTTACTATAGTTCCTATAAAATAGGAAACTACTTGAAACCACTGAGAGTAAGAGCAGTTTTGTGTATTTAAATATCAGGCATCAATCACTGAGGCCCTCCTACTGATACTCTCACAGAAGACCTTTCTCCAGAGTGCTACAGCCACCTCGAAGATAAAGCCTAGAAAGGACACCACCTTCTCTGGAAATGTTATCACTTGGGGAGAGTAAGCAATGACAGAATTCAGTGTCAGACTGCTAAGGTTATTTATCAGACTGCTAAGGTTATTTAGCTTCAGATTATACTGACAAAAAATATGAGGTGTCCCAAAAGTCTTTGTACACTTTTCAACTATAATAGCCTAAATAGCTAAGGGCAGTTGCATGCAAGATTTTTTTTTTAACTTTTGAAGTAGATCAGCTCTATCTTTTTTACATATCATATGTAACAAATATTAAGTAGTACATCTACAGAAGTTATAGGGAAGACTGAAAAACAAAAGAGTATTTCAACATTTTGATGAACTGTGATCTTACTGGTATGGGCACTCCCTCCAAAGATACAGATCATGAGCCATTTAGGCCTCCTCCTCTTGTGTCTCTGGTACATATGCTCCCATATATTATTCCACAGATGGTCAACTCAGCATGCTAGGAGTCTTCTTCTAGGTCTGTTGACGTTACATAGGTAGCACTGGGATATTACATAGACTACCTATTATCTCTCATTCTCACTACATGACCAGCCCATCTTCTCTTCCTGGTCATATATCGCTTCAATATTTTTTATGTTGTTTCTTGAGCACAAGTCTTCATTGGTGGTAGGGAGCAGCCTGCTTATTCCCATGATGAGTCTTTTCACTGCCCTTTGAATCTGCAATTTTAAAGCAGCTAGGTAGTACAGTAGATAGAATGACAGACATGGAGTCAAGAAGACCTGAGTTCAAATTCCACCTCAGACACTTTCAAGATATGTAACTCTGGGCAAATCACTTAACTCCTCTCAAGCTCAATTTCCTCACCTGTAAAATGAAGGAGTTCTACTTGATGGTTGGTTTCAATTCTAAAATCTATAATCCTTTGATTCTTCAAAGATCACAGTATTCTATGATTCACAATCATATAACATCACTGGAAGAACATCAGTGTTAAAAAGATAAGATTTTGTGTCACAGAAAAGCTTGAGGGCATTAAAAGCACAGTATCATTTCCTAAATGAAATTTAGCCTGTTCTCTTTCTTCTATTCAATTCAGGGCACAAAACAATGTTCATCTGTAATCTGTCCAAGATACATGTAATGATGGGCAATAATAAAAATGACTTTTATTAAGAATTATTCCTGAGCATCTTATGTAATCTTGCACCCTAATAAGAAGACAAAAAACAACAAAAAACAGCTCCAGGAGATACAAAGGAAACAAAGGATACAATCTATCTGAACTCTAGTAACATGATTTTGTTCCCCAGGACCTCATGAACAAGCTGAAGGCAGCGTGGCGCAGCCTTCTTAGTGCAGTTACTTAATCTCTCTGGTACTCAGTTTTCTCATTTGTAAAATATAATGGCTGGACCAGGTGAATGTTAATAACCTTGCCAGTTCTAAACATTCTCTTATTCTGTGTTTGGAAAACTCTATTGCCTTTGACCCTTTCAATGTAGATTTTCTTCCTTTATTAAACTATATATTGAGATTACAGAGTAATATAAAAGCAAGGTATATTTGAAAAATAATCAGTAGTATGGCAATGGATTTCAAGCAATTAGTTGGATTCAGTACAATACAAAACAACTTTTATCTAGGGACTACAACGTACAAAACTGTGGCAGGGCCTGGGGGATGCAAAGACCAAAATCAAACCAGTAAGACCACAAACAAACCAGTAAACAGTTCCTGCCTTCCTAGAGTTTATATTCTACCGGTTAATAAAAAGGATATAAAATATTACAAGGCTCATGGCTATGCGTGAAATACAATGGAAACATTTCCTAGAATAAGGCTGTGCAAATTTTTTGCACAAATTTGCAAAAATTTGCAAATACTATAAAAGAAATTAGAGAAGCCATCCTTTTATGAGATGATTTAGCACTATCCAAAATGTTATAATAGTAATAACTAGTAATAATAATAAAAATGAATATTTATATAGATGCTCTCTATATCACAGTTATATAGAATGTTATTTTGTGTAATAGCATAATAGTGCTATTACACATCACTACTACATAGTGACAGACTTACACACACAGCATTATATAGAGAGAGCATGATACATAATTTATATATATTATTTAGATATCACGTTTTATATATATATATATAAAACAAACCCTTTTAAGGTTTGCAAAAGCGCTGTAGACGTTATCTTCATTCAACTAAGGGACTGAATAAAAAAGCAAGACAAAATGATTAATATAAAAATGCTGCAACTTGATAAAAAGTGATAAACAATTTTATAAATGAAATACCTTGACCATTAAGGACTTTCTAACCTTAACCACTGTTTGGAAAAACAAAATAAAACGTGTTTTCACTACCTCCTTAAACTGTCCTTTCTGCAACACTAATTAGTTTGAAAACACAGCTTCCCCAAGCATCTCTGGAATGTAACTCTCCTTAAACCACTTATCTTACATTTGTTGAGTGGTGTTTTTAGAAAGGCTTTTGCAATAAAAAACTTATCCCTTTCAAACACGCTGCAAAGAGCGAGAGAAGCCTCAGCCTGTCCGTCTCCCTTCCTCCTCCCTCCCAGGCTGCCTTCTGCACCAGGGACCATAGACAGAGAAAGATCGAGCCCCGGGAACAAGCCAGCCTGAGCGAGCCAAGGGAAGGAAATGACACAGGCGGGGCGGGCGGGGAGAGGCACAAACCAAGGAAAAGACACCACAGCAGCTGGGCCTGCATCGGGGCCAGGCCGAGGCCGAGCCCGCCCCCCCACCCCCCCAGGCTTCGGGGCTCCCCCTCTCCGCCCCGCTCGCCCCGGAGATGCCGGGAGCCCCGGCTTCCCTCCTCTACCCCCCACCGCGGGCGGCGCTTCCCCGAGACCTTCCCGCCGAACGGCCCCGGAAGGAGCTGCCGCGGGGGGCGCCAAGGAGGCTCCTCCGCGGGGCCGGGGCCTCTCCTCCCGGGACGGGCGGGCGGAGCTGGGGGCCCCCGCCCCGGGAGGCTGCAGCGGGCGGGGCGCGGGACCCCGGGCCCGGCCCCCCGGGATCCAGTCCTGGGCGCGCGGCGGGGCGGGGCACAGCCGACACTCACCCATGGTGGCGGAGGCTGCGGCCACCGCCGCGGGATCGGCTCCTCGACTCCGGGGTGTCACCTCCGCAGCCGGGGCTGCATGCCGAGGGCTGCGGGCCTGGTTCCGGGCAGGGGGTGCGGGCGGCGCTCAAGGCCCCCGCCACATCCCCCGGCTCCGGCTCCGGCTCCGGCTCCGGCCGGGCGCTGGGGCATGGGCGGGTCGGCCCGCTACATCCCAGACCGGACCCAGTCCAGCCCGCCCGTTCCCTCAGCCAGTCTCCGTCGGCCCGTCCGGTTGCAGTTCTCCACCTCAGGAACGCTCCGAAAAAACAAACCGCTGGTCGCGCAGCTCGCCTCGCTGTCCGTCAATCAGAACCTGGTCAGCCAACCCCAGCCTTCCGCTTGGCCTTCGCACCCACCCCCATCCCTCCAATAGCCAATCGAGGAGTGCAGATCCTCCCCCCTTCTCTTCTCTTCCCTTCCCTCCCCAGTGCCCATACTCTCCACAACGAGCTAATCCTCAGCCCTACACTACGAGCTCAATCCCGCCTACTCTCACTTGCCAATGGCAGAAGAGGAAACTGCTGGATGAGCCCACCTCCCGCCTGCCAATCTTCGGCCCGGATCCAGTATTCCTCCTCGAGCAGCCAATCTCGGAGAAGGGCCTGACGTCCGCCCCATCTCTCCGCCTATCCGTGCAATGGTGGCCTGTTCCAATCACTGACCCGGTCTCTGAGGCTCCGCCCACATTCCCGCAGCCTGTCACTCAGGAGAGCTCTGACTGGCTTTGGCTGGTGCCACAGTGCTGACTCTTCGGTGTTGAGTTCAGTCTCGGCGCGTCTTGGGGAAAAGTAATTGCCAGGGGCCGCCTTTTCACTCCAGTTTCCCGGGTCTTCCAACGCTTTCTCCGGAGGTTCCAGTGTTTTCCGAGGGCGGCACCCTGCCCCTCCTCTCCCCCTGCTCCGAAGCTCTGTCGGGCTGCGTAACGGACGGGGGCGGGTCCCGCTTCCCCAATCTCTCGCCCCTTCGGTGCCACCTCTGCAAGCGGACCCACTCGCTCGCCCGGCCTCTGCTGAAGCTTGGCCGGCCACTCTGGCCCCGGGACCCGCGTGGGGTTCACTCGGCTTTCTGGAGCGTATACTTTCTCCTAACGCCCAGTCATCTACTCCCGGCCCTTGCCCGTCACACCTCTCCTGTGCCAGGCCTGAGGGTACAGCTGGTTAAAAAGAACCTTGGAAATCCGAGGGCTTTATCTGACATGTCCGTCTGCTGCCTGTTCTTGTACCAACATTTGGAGGCCGAATAATCCTCGGGGAACACCAAGGTTTTGATGATTTTTTTACATCACAGTTTTCCCCAGTATTTCTCTTCCTCCCCATCCCAGAGAATCATTCCATATAACAAATAGTATTTTTAAGACAAAAAGAAAAAAAAGAGGGGGAAATCAGCATAACTAGTAACTGCAAAAAAATAAAATAAAAATCTGGCATTGTAGGACAGTTGTGAGCCTCCCACCCCGTCAGTCTTCTGTCTCTACTTCCCGATCTCCACTTAACTGACTCGGTTATCAGTACTGTAGGCTCAGCTAAAGAACCTTCTACTTACCTCATGGCTTAGTTCCACGTCTCAGACAGCAGCAAGAGATCTGAGAACCCTTTTCACTCAATTCCCTCGGTTTCTTCATATGGAAAAAATAAGGCAAAATAACTTGCCCAGGGTCACAAAAGCAATAAACAGCACAGCTGGGATTTGATTGTAGGTCCTAACTCCCAATATTTAATATCTCTCTCTCTCTCTCTCATCTTTCAATGACCACCCTTTGAGAAGGAGAAACACTGGGGAAAACTACAGAAATGGAAAAATAAAAATCATTACAAACTTTACTTGCTGGGAGAGGGAGTGTTCATCAATTGTTTTGCCTCCAGATGTTGGGTGAAATCTGGCCCTTTCCTCATCTTCGTTTCACCTTTATATATGATGAGATGATTTCTTTATATGATAATACCAAAAATAAATTGAAAAGTGACTACTGTATACCATGAAAGTCTCTACGTTTGTTTGCACTGGCCTATATCAGTGTTTCCATTTGATATTTTTTATTCCTGCCTTTCACCCACCTTTCCATTTTCCCTTTCCTAACCCCTCTTCCCTTAATGCAAATACAGAATTTAAGTATTCATTTTACATTTCAGCTTTACGTTCCTTGACCTTAACATAAAGATAAGAGAAATATTTCTATTTCAATTTTTTAAAAAATACCTTGAATTAAACTTTTTACTTATGTGGCCCAAGATAAAGTTTTTTTTTCCTTTCATGGATAGGGGTGGCATGCCATCCAAAAAATAGGTATTTTATCTCAAGCCTATAACAAATCAAAACAATCTGGCATTCAAGGTCCTCTACAGGCTAGTCCCTCATCTATTTAGCAGGTGAATTTCCTTACTAGAGTAAAAGCCCTTGCCTTTTGTCCAAATTATTCACCATCCTTGAAGGGATTTCCCCTTCTTTCTCTACTTTTTGTTGTCGTAAAGTTGTTTTTTTCAGTTTTGTCTGATGCTCTACAACCCAATTTGGGATTTTCTTGATAAAGATACCAGAATGGTTTGCAATTTCTTTCTCCCCTTCATTTTACAGATGAGGAACTGGGCAAACTGAGTAAAGTGACTTGTCTAGAATCACACAGCTAGTAATAGTCTGAGGCCAGAGCTGAACTAAGGAAGATGAGTCTTCCTGATTCCAAACCCAGTGCTTTATCCACTTTGACACTTAACTTTCTCCACTACTCCAAATTCTATACTTCTTTCCAGGCCCAGAAAAGTTTTACTTCAAAGTGACAGAGCATAAAGCTAGAAATTTAGGAGATCTTTTAATACAACCTCTTCCACAAAGCTTTCTATGATGACCTCAGACCACTGAAAGCCCCACCTTCAAGAGTTCTGATGGAATTTTTACTCTGTACCTCACCATCTAGCAGCTTTGTGACAGGCTGCGTATTTGTGTTTGATATCTGCTTTAGCATTAAAGTGTGTCCACCAACTGGGCTCCCCCACATACACTTCTCCAATCTCATCATCTCTCTTTACTACTCAACATGTCCTCATATAGTCTTCCATAACATCGCCCACATAAATCTTATTTTAATATAACGTGAAGTTTTATGTAAAATATTATTGCTCCCATCACTGAACATGGGATCCTCTCACTTAACTTCAAAACCTCGGTTAAGGCTCATCTTATAGAAAGTGTAACTCATTCCCTATTGCTCAAAACATTTTTTACTCTATGTATGCTCAGCACTTATCTAATGTAAATGCCATTTTATATTGCTCATAGTACCTACAGAAATGATAAGCTATTGCATCATACAGTGCTTTATAATTCTCAGAAAAATGACTGCACAAATTTGTATATTGCTTTATGGCTTACGAAGTGCTTTCCTTACAACAACAATCAGATGAGTTAGGTATAAGAACTATCTTCATTTTAATAGAACCATAGAATTAAAGTTGAAAGAGATCTTAGTGACCATCTAATTCAACTCTCCAGCCCTTTCCCACCCCACTTCCCAAGACCCCACTACCACATACCTAACAAGTGGTTACCAAATCTTTTAGGGAGGAACTCATTAACACATCAGGTAGCCCATTCCATTTTTGGACAATTTTAATTGCTAGGCAATTGAATGATATTAGACCTCTTTGAAACTTCCACCTATTCTGAGGACAAAAGAACAAATCTAATCCCTGTTCCACATACCTATTCTTCCATTTCTTAAGAAAGTTATCTTGTCCCCTCCCCCTTACCCTTAGTCTTCTCTAAAGTGAATACCTCCTAAAGCAGCCCATGTGTGTGTTTGTCCTTCATTGCTGAAGAAGACCATGCCATCAGAGAAATGATGACATGACTTGCACTTGACTTTGTTTTGAGTGAGGGAGGGCTGTGCAGATCCAGTGATTCATCAGGATGACTGCAGATGACCCAGGATGAGGCAATTGAGGTTAAGTGACTTGCCCAAAGTCACATGACTAGCGAGTGTCAAGTGTCTAAGGTGATATTTGAACGCAGGTCCTCCTGACTCCTGCACTGGTGCTCTACCCACTGCACCACCTATCTGCCCATTTTATTTGTTAGATACCTGTCTACAAGCTTTCCCTAACATCAAGCCTAAATTTCCTTCAATCAGTCTTTGAATGGATATGGACACTGCCCTTCACCAGCCTGGTTGCCCTCCTCTGATTGCTTTCCAGTTATTCAATGTCCTTATCAAATTAAGGTACCCAAAATGAAAATATTACTCAGATGTGTTGTGACCAGGGAAAAAGTACAGAGGGGCCCCTACCTTCTTATTCTTGGAATACTATGTATCTTAATGCAATTGAAGATTAATCGGCTTTTTTGACTGACATATTAAACTGTTGACTTTATAAATTGGAGATAAGGTAGCTATTTTTGATGGCATTCTACTCTTATTCATCAAAAGAAAAAACTTAATTGAAATAAGATTAATTCAAGGTACTAAAAATATAAATATTTCACTTATATCGTTAAGATCAAGGTGCATAAAACTCAAGTGTAAAATTAATACATTTAAATTCTGTATTATGATTAGATTAAGGGATTAGGGGATAAAAAGAGAAAATGGAAAGGTGAGCGAAACACAAGAATAAGAAAAGGCAAATGGAAATGCTGATACAAGCTGGCACAAACAAACGTAGAGACTTTCATGGTATACAGTAGTCACTTTTCAATTTATTTTTAGTACTATCATCATATAACAAAGGAAATAAATCATCTCTCATTATATTCAGATCAAATGAAGGTAAAGAAAGGGCAGGAACTCACCCACATGCCAGAGGTTGATCATTGTAAAGGGGTGTGTGTGTGCGTGCATGTGTGTGTGTGTATGTAAGGGAGGAAATAACATGTAACAGCGATTGACAAAATGCACTTTTTAAACCGTGAAGCAATGTGTAAACGAACTCTTACTGTTTTGAAAAGAGAATCAACAACAGGTGAGCAGTTGTGGGGATTGAAAGAGTCAAAGACTTCAGGACAAAATAGTCAATGCTTTTTACTGATTTTGACATAGCTCTGCTGCACCTCCAGCTTTTAGAAAGGAGAAAATGATGAAAATCCATTTCAGATCAGATTAATGGCATGAGATATTTTCTTTTATCAGACTTCCTCCATACTATCATTTTAAGTACATCATTATGTAATTACAGGTATATGTATATTACATACATATATATGCACACATACATACACATATATGTACATACACCTGTGTATTTATACCACATATATACTAGGGTTTGGAGCATTTGAGAGGTGGAATTCCTGGGTTATAGTCTTAGCTTGGTATTTTTCCTCCAAAAATGAAATTCTGAATTCATAAATTCAATAAATATGCCTTCAATTTTTCCCAGGAGTGCTGAGGCAATAAATTAGAAGCCTACAATATCTGGATGTTAAATATTACTACAAGGATACCAGGTAAAGGTGAGGCAGCTAGGTGGTGCAGGGGATACTGCATGGTACTTAGAGTCAGGAAGACCTGAATTCAGATCTGACCTCAAGAACACTTATTAGTTACATGACTGGGCAAGTCACTTAACCATTATCTGCCTCAGTTTCCTCATTTGTAAAATGTAGATAATAGCACATACCTTCTAGAGCCATTGTGAGGATAAAAATGAGATGTTTGTAAAGTAATTCTACAAGTGCTATATAAATTATTATTAAAGTGTGATACTATTCTATTATATTTTATGATAAGCTGTTATAAGTATGGTAGGTAGACGCAAGGTACTATACTATGAACATCAGAACTAGGAAGAGTCTCAGAGATTATGCAATCTAACCCCCTTCATTTTATGGATGAGAGACCCAAGAAGGTTAAGGCACTTGACTAAGATCACACAGCGGTATATCTGAAATTAGAATCCAGTTGTTTTGCTCTTAGAGCCAGCTCCACTCCAAGATTCCAGCTGTTGCTTCACTTGCCAGCAGGCAATGAGGTCATTTTTAACTCACAGAGATAAGGAATAGAGTTTTTACCTTGCCCGGAGGAAGAAGACCTGATTCTCCTCTTTAACAATTTTCTTATATTAATTTTAGAGGACAGTATCAGGAGTCGCTATGGTACTATGACTATATATTTTAGGGTTCACATTAGTACAATGCCATGAGCACAGTTGTATTATCTTAAAACATATGAAAATACAAAACTTAAAAAAAATGATGGTGTTTAGTCAATTATCAATAAGTGATTATAATCACTGATGATACAAATAAGACGGGACTTGCTTTCGATCCAATGGAGGAAGGCAATATACAGAAGGAAGTTGAAAAATTGAGGGTGTGGGGGAATGGGGCATAAGGTACCTGGATGGAAAGAGAGGCCTTGGGAGGAATTCACTGCTCTTCCTTCTGCCACAGGGGAGACGCAACTGAAGGTGCTGAGAGGGTATAGAGCATTAAAGAGGAATCAATCACTGTAATGATGAGATTTTGGGTGATGAGCTTATCCAGGGGGAGACATGATTCATCATTTACTTTATGATTCATTTGTGATTATTCGCTTTATAAGTATTTACCACAAAATTCCTTTATATATTAAGATTCCTTCATGAATTTTAAAAGATCACATTTCTCCAGATTCCATTTTCCTCTAACTTTTCAGGATCATAGTTATTGCATAAAGGTTTATCTATATATTTAGGATCACAGACTTCTGAAAGGAGTCCAGAGGTGCAAGGCCCTCATTTTACAAATAAGGAAACTGAGACCTAGAAAGATGAAATAACTTGTCCAAGGTCACACAGGTAGAGATGAGATTTAGACCTATGTCTTTTTGGTCTAAATCTAGAACCCTTTCCAATGAACTACATTATTTTAAACTACTCTATGGATATCTTCATTAATAAATTAAGTCAGTATTATATAGTCGCAAGATCATTACTGATTTTCTAGTTGTACAATCCAAAAAGCATTTATTAAGGTCATAAAGGCCCTTCATTAAAGAACAAGACAAGGAACAATGCTAGGTGATAAGGATAAAAAAGCAAAATGAAAAGTAATCCCTGATCTTGCATTTACATTCTAATGGGGGGAAAAGGTAGAAATACACAATACACAAATAGGTAAACACATATATCATAATTTTAGGCAGAAGAACTAGAAATTAGGATGAGGAAAGGATTCCCATAGGAGGTAATGTAGCATAGTGGACAAAATTTGGAATTGGATACAGATTATCCTGAGTTCAAATTTTATCTCAGAAACTTACTGGCTGTATGACCCTGAGCAAGTCATTCAATTTCTCTTTACTTTAGCTTCCTAACAGCAAATAAGTCAGTTTCTCTGAAATGTGGAGTAAAAAAAGAGTAGGTTGCAATATTCCTGAAAATATGGAAGTCAGATTGTAAAGGAAATATTTTATTAGTGGCCATAGGGGGACACTGAAGGTTCTTCAGCAAAGGGGAGGGGCTCATAGATTTAGAACCAGAAGGGACCTTCAAGTCTCTTCCCCTCATTTTATAGATGAGGAAACTGAGGTCCAAAGAGGTTAAATGACATGCCCAAGGTCACACAAATTGTAAGTAACAAACAGGATCTGAATTCAAATACTCAAGACTCCCAACCAGTGTTCTTTCTGCTTCTCCAGAATTGTGCTTTATTGGAAGGTTGTTCTAGAAACTTGGATTTGAGATGGGAGAAACTGGAAATTAGGGAGTCAAATTAGGCTATTTATTGCAGGTAAGAGGCCTTGAACTAGGGCACTGGCTGGGTGAGTGGAAAGAAGCATGTAACAAGAAATGCAGGAGAGACAACCGAGGAGACTTGGTGACTGACTGGACATTTGAGGAGTTGGAGAGACGCTAGAGTCCAGGATGATTTTGAAGTTTCAAGCCTCGGTAAGTGGAAGGTTGGTGGTACCCTCATCGGTACTTTGAGGGAGAAAGATGAGTTTTGTATTGGGCATCTTCAATCAATCAATTAGCATTTCTACTCTGTGCTAGGTACTTGGCGTACAAAGGCAAAAATCGAAACACTTCACTGGGGAAATATGTACACGTTTAAGTAAGCACATATATGCAAAATAAACACAAAGTAATATAAGGGGATGGGGTAGCTAGGTGTCAAAGTGGATAGAGGGCCAGAGTAAAAAAGACTCACCTTCCTGTTCAAATTCATCTTCAGACACTTAAGAGCAAGTCACTTAACTGTTTGCCTCAGTTTCCTCATCCGTAAAATGACCTCCAGTATCTTTGCCAAGAAATTCTCAAATGGGGTTACAAAGCATCAGACAGACTGAAACAACTGAACAATATCACAGGAAAGAGCACTAGAAGCTGAGGGTGAAGAGGAGTCAGAAATATCTTTACATAAGAGATGGTGCTTGAGATGAGTTTTGAGGAGAGCTGGGGATTCTCAGAGGCAGAGGTGAGGAGGAAGAGTATTCCAGGCATGGATGATGGACTGTGCAACGGCAGGTAAATAGGATCTGGACGGTCATATCCAAGAAACAATCAAGTGACCAGTTTGGTCAAAAGACAAGAATGTGTGAAGAAGAATAATGTATAAGCCTCAAAAAGTAGGCTAAAGCCAAATTGTGAAAAGCTTTAAAAGCCAGTTTGTATTTTAACCTATAGGTAATAAGGGAGACAACAGATTTTATTACACAAGAGAATAAATATGGTCTGATCTGTGACTTAGGAATATGACTCTAACAGCTATGTGGAGAATAGACCGGAGAAGGTAGAGACTTGTCTTACAGGAAAAAAATTAGGAGGCTATTGTAATAGTCCAAACAAGAAGTGATTAGGGACTGACGTAGGATGGTAAACATATGAATGGAGGAGAGGGGAATGATTTGAGAGATATGGTAGAGGTAGAACTGACATGGATTGATTGGTTAGGGGTGAGTGAGGGAGAGTGAAAAGTCAAGGACTTAGATTTCACAACTGGGTAAGAAGGATGGTAGTACCTTCAATGGTAGGGTTCAAAAGCATGAGCAAAAACACTGGCATAACAGAGCCTAGAGCCTAGGTCTGCTAAGAACAGGGCACTTCCTACTATACCATACTGCAATTCCAGAACCTTAATTCAGATCCAATTTAACAGGTCTCTTCTGAGGGCCACACAATCTTTTACCAGGACCTTTCTGAACAAACATGATATTCAGGCCCCTAGTCAGAGAAGGAACCCAAGGGAAAGTTACCTTGAGTCAGGAAATTAATTTTCTGCTGCCTTTTCCAAGGTGGATTGGGCAGTGGAGTGCTGTCCCCTAGTGGCAGAGGTGTACAGGCAGCACCATTTGAGGGAAGAAATTGGGGATGCAATCACAGCCATTCTTTTACTTTGATGGGCACTCTGGGTAAACAATGCCCACCCCCAAGAACCTCACAGATGGCCTCCTTTCTCCCATTTGCCCTACCTACTGAATCTGACGATGACGATAATCAACAAGTTATGTTTCATGTAAGTAGGTTTAGGCCATTTTTTGATGTGATAGAGCAAGGCATTAAAGGGTATATCTGTAAGGCAAAAGAAAGGTTAGGACAGAGGTGGTAGAGTATTCCAAGGAGGATTTTAGGCCTGCTGGGAATTAATGTACCCAGGCCAATAAAGCCACACTTCCTGAATAGGAGAATGGAAGGAAGAAAGCCATCAAAGAGAGCTAATAATCACACACCAGACAATGTAGTTACCAACATAAATAATTTTTGTTACTAATCAAAAAGCAGCTTCTACTCCAGGTGTTCTGAGAGATTCAGCCTAGGTTCAGTCAGTCAGCAGGGGTCAGACATCATCTCAGATTTCCTTATTATGGCACTGCATGCCACTGAAATGAAGACTCCAAGGGCCTTCTTTCCTCACGGAGCAGCAAGGCAGGCAATGACCAACCCAGCAAGGTGGCTGTGGTATGAATCTATTCACTGATCTTGGCTTAATACATTGATGACCTATCAAGGCATCTTGTTTTCTTCAGGTCCCAAAGGTAGTTTAAAGAAATTCATACCACTGAAACTGATCACTATCTGAACAGTGAAGCACCAGGTTGTCTCTTTCCAGGCAAACCCTGCTATGCAATATTGTCATAGACGCGAATCACATCCTCATAGCTATTAAGTGCTTCAATTAGATGGGCAGCTGCCTCCATGTCCCCATCTGACAGCTTCACCTTCATGTTAGGGATGAATTCTAGGACACAGGACACAGAACACAAGCCCAGGGAGTCCAATTTTGTCTTCACTTCATGCAGTGAAGGGACATCACATATAAACTGAAAGAAACAACATGCCAGAAATTAGATTTAGATCAATCAATATCTGACAACAATCATAAGAAGTTCAAAATGGATACACAACCAGAATATCAAAGGTCATACCTTTAAAAAACAACTCTAACTATGACCAAAGGACTATAAAACCATGCACACCCTTTGACCCAGAAATACCCATAATAGGTCCATATCCCAAAGAGACAAAAGGCAAAAAACAAAAGGACCCGGATGTACAAAAATATTTACAGCAGCTCTTTTAGTGGTGGCAAAGAACTGGAAATTGATGAGATGTCCCTCAATGAGGGAATGTGATTGTGGAATATGATTGTGATGGAATACTATTGTGCTGTAAGAAATGACAAGCAAGATGGTCTCAGAAAAACCTAGAAAAATTTACATGATGCAAAGTGAAATGAGCAGAACCAGGGGAACATTGTACACAGTAACAGCAAAATTGTAAGATGAACAACCGTGAATAACTTAGCTATTCTCAGCCATACAATGATCCAAGCCAAGTCTAAAGGACTTATGGTGAAAGGTGCCATCTCCAGAGAAAGAACTGATGAAGTCTAAATGCAGATCAAAGCCAACTTTTTAAAAACATTTTTTGTGTTTTCTTTCACAACATGACTAACATGGAAATATGTTTTGTATGACTCTACATGTATAACATCAAATTGCTTGTTTTCTCAATGAGGGGGAAGGGGAGAATTTGGAACTCAAAATTTTAAAAAATGAATGTTAAAAATGGTTTTTATATATAATTGGGGAAAAAGTAAAATGCTAAGTAAATATAAGAATAATAACAACAAAAATCCCTAGAAAAGAATTAGAATAGGTAACTTTCATAGTTATAACTAAGGGCAAGGAATTTTTATTTATATCTTCTGTTTTTATATTGACTAGATTTTCCCCTTCGTATTTACGCTCTACCACTTCCAGAGAACCTCCTTTAGAATAAGGAATTTTTTTTTAAGGAAGACCTTTACTTCTTTGCATTCATTCATTCTTTAATTTTTCCCCAGTTACATGTAAAAACAATCTTTAACATTTGTTTTTACAACTTTGAGTTCCAAATTCTCTCCCTCCCCCAGTCCCTACCCCCCAAACCCATTGCAGAGGCAAGCAGTTCCATATAGGTGATATATGTGTAGTCATGCAAAATATATTCATAATAGTCATGTGAAAGAAAACGTAGACAAAAAACTCAAGAAAAATAAAGTTAAAAAGTACGTTTCAATCTGTATTCAGACACATGCTAAGTCCTTCAGAGTTGTCATGGATCACTTTATTACTGAAAATAGCTAAGTCCTTCATAGCCAGTTATCTTACAATATTGCTGTTACTTTGTACATTTCACTTTGCATCCATCAATTCATGCAAGTCTTTCCAAGTTTTCCTGCTCATCAATTCTGAAAAGTACAATAGCATTCCATCACAATTACGTACTACATCTTGTTCAGTCATTCCCCAATTTATGTGTATCGCCTCAATTTCTAATTCTTCACCCCCAGGAAAGAGCTACTATAAATATTTTTGTACATATAGGTTCTTTTCCTTTTTGTTTTTTATCTCTTTTGAGATACAGACTTAGTAGTGGCACTGCTATGTCAAAGGGTATGCATGGTTTTATAACCCTTTGAGCATCGTTCCAACTTGCTCTAATAGAATGGTTTAATCAATTCACAACTTTGACAACTGTATATTAATGTCTCATTTTTCCCACATCCCCACCAACATTTTTCATTTAGCTTTTCTGTCCTATTAGCTAATCTAATAGATATAAGGTAGTATCTCAGAACTGTTTTAATTTGCATTTCTCCAATCAATAGTAAGTTAGAATATTTTTTCATATGGCTATAGAGAACTTTAATTACTTCATCTGAAAACTGATTATATCTTCTGATCATTTATCAATTGGGGAATGGCTCTTGTTTTTATAAATTTGATATGGTTCTCTCTATGTTAGAGAAATGAGACCTTTATCAAGAGAAACTTGCTTCAAAAATTTTTTTTTCACGGTTACTGTTGCTAACTGTATTTCTCTCCATTCTATTCCCTCTACCCACGTTTATTCTATTTTCTCTCTTCTTTGACCCTGTCCCTTCTCAAAAGTGTTTTGCTTCTGACTACTTCTTCCTCCAATCTGCCCTCCCTTCTATCACTGTCCCCACCCTCTTCTCTTATCCCCTTTCCCTTCTATTTTCCTGTAGGGTAAAACAGATTTCTATACCCTACTGCCTGTATATCTTAATGCCCAGTTACATGTAAAAACAATTTTTAACATTCATTTTAAAAACTTTGAGTTCCAAATTCTCCCTCTTCCTCCCTCCCATCCCTCTGGAATTTTGTTTTTTAAGGGAAGAGAAAGATGGGAAAATACAGAAAAACTGATCAAACCACCCCCCCAAAATTTGATGTTATATGCAATGTTGCAACCTGTGCAAAAGGAGGTGGAGAAAAGGAGGTATCTTCTCATATCTCTTCTTTGTAGTCAAGATAGTTTATACTTTTGTAATATTCTATTTCTATGGTTTTATAGTTGTTTTTTCCATTTCTGTTGTTATAGTCAATGTTTATACTGTCTTCCTGGCTCTGCTTACTTTACTCTGCATTATTTCATATAAACCTTTACATGTTCTTCTATATTCATCATGTTTGCTATTTCTTGCAGGACAATAATATTCCATTATGTTCATGTCCTACAATTTGTTTGGTTATTCCTCAATGAGCATCTATTTTGTTTCCAGTTATTTGCTGTTTTGAAGAGTGACGTTACAAGTATTTTGGCATATAAGGATCTTTTTCTCAATGATCTCCTTAGAATATAAACCTAACTGGAATATCTGAGTCAAAGGGTATGGGCATCTTTGTCACTTTATTCTCCAAATCACAACTCTACTAACAATGATTCACAAAAGACAAAATAGATAACTTTTAATAGTTTAATAGAAACTGAAAAGATTTTGAACTAACAAAATCAATGCAACTAGGATAAGAAAGGAAGTGACAGATTGGAAAAAAAAACTTTGATAAGGGTCTAATTTCTAAGATTTAGAGGTAATTAATACAAATATATGACCAAGAACCATTCCTTGATAAGTGGTCAAAGGGTATAAACAAATAGTTCTCAAAAGGAAAATTATAAACTATGGATACGTATATGAAAGATTCCAAATCTCCAAATAATAACATAAGTTTAAATTAAGATATCTCTGAGGTTTCACCCAGAAAACTGGCAAAATGGGAAGAATCAATGTTGAAGGAACTGTGGAAAGGCAGGCACACTAATACAATTCTGGTAGAGCTGTGAATTGATCCAACCCTTCCTGAAAGAAATTTGGGATTATATTAATAAAATGTTTATGCCCTATGGCGTATATATCCCACTACTATGCATATGGCCAATGAGGTCAAACGCAGAAAGAAAGGTCTCATATATACCAACATATTCATAGCAGTACTTTTTGTCCTAGCAAAAATCTGGAAACAAAGCAAATGCCCATTGACTGGGAATGGTTGAGCAAATATGGTACACAAATGTAGCATTATTGCACAGTAAGAAAGAAGGAATATAAAGAATTCAGAGAAGCATGGATTTACATAAACTTGTACAGAGGGAAGAAAATCAACAAAAAATATATATACAACGACAACAACAATATAATGCAAACAAAGACAGAAAACATTAAACTGAATATCCTGTAATTACAATGACCAAACTTGACCTGAAGAAATAAGAAAATGTGCTTCCATCTTTTCTTTGAAGAAAGGTAAGTATGGGTAAGGAACAAAGCATACACTGCTTGCCTCAGTTAACATGTTGGCTGATTCTGTTCAACTGCTTTTTTTCTTCATCACTCTCCACTCCCTTTTTATTCTTTGTTCCAAGGGATGCCTTGTTGGTACATAATCAGAAATGAAGGAGATGTAAAATAAAAAAAATGCCAATAAAAATCTAAAAACTGTTGTTTAAAATAGAAATGAGTGCTAGAGATACGAAAGCCAACTTTATCTAGTAGCATCCAAGTTATTGTAGGGGCAATGGGAAATGACAAAATGTGTTTTAAACCTTCTGGAAGAGTCAGGCAGACTGGGCTATTCTATAAAAAAATGAAAAAAATGATAGTTGCTAGGAAACTGGTCCTAGAGGTCATTATGAGGCAAATGTATGGGTGATCCTTTCAAAGAGACAAGCAGCTACATAAAGGGTGCATTTTATCACCCTAACATTTTATAATAGTCCAGCAGCAAGAATGGGGATGAGAATTTCCACTTTTAGAAAGTGGAAAATGCCAAATATAGAAAGAGATGTATTTTAGTGCAGCATTTAAAAAAGTGTAATAGTGGTGGAGCCAAGATGGTGGAGTAACAGTACAGAATTTCTAGAGTGCTCCTGCCAAGTCCAGCCAAATACCTGTAAAAAATGGCTCTAAACAAATTCTGGAGCTGCAGAATTCACAGAATGATGGAGTGAAGCAAATCTCCAGCCCAAGACATCCTGGAAGGTTGCTGGGAAGTGTCTATTACACCATGCTGGGAGCAGAGCCCAGTCCAGTGTGGGCTGCAAGTGCACAGAGGGGACCAGAGCAGACCCAGGGGGAACTGAATCTCTTGCAACTATAGTGGTTTCCAGACTTCACAACCTCAAAACATTGAGGATAAATTGGAAGGTCAGTAGAAAAAGCCCATGGGACCAGTGCAGGAGAGTGGAGTAGTCTAGTCCCAGTCCCAGGGCGGCAGATGGGAGAGAGGGTGGAGGAACCCACAGCAACCACAGCAGCAGCAGGGGCAGGTGCAGCCAATGTTTCTGGAGCTCTAGGCCCACAGATTGTGGGGGAATCAAGAGGCTGAAGTACACCCCCCATCCCCACTGGAAGCAGAGAACTCCCTTGACAAAGAATTTAAAAATCAAGTAAATGGCTGGGGAAATGAGCAAAAACTGGAAAAAGAATCAGACTATAGAATCCTACTTTGGTTACAAGGAAGACCAAAGCATGCAAATAGAAGAAGACAAAGTCAAAGCTCCTCCATCCAAAGCCTCTAAGAAAAATATGATTGGTCTCAGGCTGTGGAAGAGCTCAAAAAGGATTTTTAAAATCAAGTAAGAGAAGTAGAGCAAAAATTGTGAAGAGAAATGAGAGTGATGCAAGAAAATCATGAAAAATGAGTCAACTGCTTGCTAAAGGAGACCCAAAAAAAGCTGAAGAAAATAACACTTTAAAAAATAGACTAACTCAAATGGCAAAAGAGATCCAAAAAAATCAATGAGGAGAAGAATGACCTAAAAAGCTAAACTGGCCAGATAGAAAAGGAGATCTAAAAGTTTACTGAAGAAAAAAACTCTTTAAAGATCAGAATGGAGCAGATGGAAGCTAATGACTATGAAAAATCAAGAAATTATAAAACAAAACCAAAGGAATGAAAAAACAGCAGACAAGAATATACCAATCGCCCCCTGAAAGGGATCCTAAAAGAAAAACTCCTAGGAATATTATAGCCAAATTCCATAGTTCCCAGATCAAGGAGAAAATTTTGTAAACAGCCAGAAACAAACAATTCTAGTATTGTGGAAATACAATCAGATAACACAATATCTAGCAGCTTCTATGTTAAGGGATCGAAAGGCTTGAAATACGATATTCCAGAAGGCAAAGGAGCTAGGATTAAAACCAAGAATCACCTATCCAGCAAAACTGAGTATAATACTTTAGGGGGAAAAATGGGCATTCAATGAAATAGAGGAATTTCAAGTATTCTTGATGAGAAGACCAGAACCAAATAGAAAAATCTGACTTTCAAACACAAGAATTAAGAGAAGCATGAAAAGGTAAACAGGAAAGAGAAATCCTCATGCACTTACTAAAGTAGAACTGTTTACATTTCTACATGGAAAGATAATATTTGTAACTCTTGAGACTTTTCTCATCATTTGGGTAGTTGGAGGGATTATATACATATAGACACAGAAAACAGGGTGAGTTGAATAGGAAGGGAAGATATCTAAAAACATAAAATTAAGGCGTGAGAGAGGAATATACTGGGAGGAGAAAGGAATGGGGCAAATTATCCCTCATAAAAAGCTTTTTCAATGGAGAGAAAAAAGGGGGAGGTGAGAGGGAAAAAGTAAAGCTTATTCTCATCACATTTGATTTAAGGAGGGAATAACATGCACACTCAATTTGGTATGAAAATCTATCTTATACTACAGGAAAGGAGGGGAGAAGGGGATAAGTGGGGTGTGTGTGAGAGAGAGAGAGCAAAAGGGAGGAGAGGGTAATTAGAAGTAAACACTTTTAGGAGGGACAAGGTCAAAAGAGAGAATAGAATAAATGGGAAGCAGGATAGGATGGAGGAATATATAGTTAGTCTTTCACAACATGACTTTTCATGGAAGTCTTTTGCTTAACTACACATGCATAACGTATATTGAATTGCTTGCCTTCTCAGTTGGGGTGGGGAGGGAGGAAGGGAGAGAAGTTGAACTCAAAGTTTTAAAAATGAATGTTAAAAATTATTTTTACATGCAACTGGGAAATAAGATATATAGGTAATGGGGTACAGAAATCTATCTTGCCCTACAAGAAATGGAATGAAGATAAGGGAAAGATGTGATAGAAGGGAGGGCAGTTTGGGGGAAGGGGTAATCAGAATGTACAGTGTCTTGGGGGGGAGGGGAGATATGAGGAGAAAATTTGGAACTCAAAATCTTGTGCAAATGAATGCTTAGAGCTAAAAATAAATAAACAAATTTTAAAAAGTGTAATAATACAATCTATACTATGATATGCATGGATAATGGAATGAAAAATTGCCAGGAAGGGGCACAAAGGTCCTTAACAATTCTGGTTTTGATTTTATTTTGGTTTGAAGTTGCAGAAATGTACATTTTCATTTAGTATAAGGACAAACTCCCTACGAATACTATCCAAATTGCTGTCCAAAAGTTGAATAGACTGCCACATCAGTTTGTAGTTTCTTATCACTGGAGGTCTTCAAGTAGAAACTGATCACTTACCAAGGACTTCATAGAGGGGATTCCTACTCTGGGAGGATAAACTTTGAGATTCCCTCCAACTTAAAGAATATGATTCTAGGATCCTCATCCAGTGTGGGAAGAGGAGAGCCTCTAGACCATGAATATTTTAGATCAAAGCCTATAAAGGCAGCATAGCAAAAGATCTAAGAATAACAGACATTATAATAATAATAGATTTCTTCAAATGCTGTACAAATGTTTGAAAAAAAAAAAAAGAGGAATATGTTGAACTAATTCTCCAGAAGCTTTTCTGGAAGCCTTTTCAAAAGAGGTAACTTAGCATCTCTCCTTCAAACTTACTTTAAGCATATTTTTCTCATCATCATCCTCAGATTCTTGTACATCTTCAGCTCCAGCCTCAAATGCCAACTCGAGGGCTCGTTCTAGATTCACAGTCCTCTTCTCTTTGTCTTCTGTGCCAACCATGACAACCCCCTTTTTGTCAAAGGAGTACCTGGCCCCATCAGTCATCACTCCCCTGTATGAGAACAAAGAGGGATACATGATCATCACTTTAGGTCACTCAGTATTCGTAAAATGCTCTCCATCGACCTCACCCTATCCCCCGAAAAGCTATGAATCCAGGATGATCCAAACTTCACAGAACAAATCCCCTTAATAAAAGGATTTGTTCTGTAAAACTTGAACTCAGTCAAAGGGCCGTACGTGAGGACCTAGAGGACCACACGTGGCCCTGAAACCTCAGGTTCCCCACTCCTGTCCTAGAGTTTCTCTTCAAAATCACTTGAATATTTTCCCCCCTTATCCTAATTCTACTTGTTTTCATCCCAAACTGGGGTTTGTAGGATGAAGAGAGCTATCCTTCTACTACAGAAATTCTGTATAATCTATTCCCTGAAGACTTTGTTTCAAGATTAGGATTCTTTATTATTGGGGACTGAAAAAGAACTTCAGATAAACTAAATGAAAAAGACTTTCAGAAGCCTCTAGTCAGAAAACCAAAAGCAGAAAGCTGTTGGACCCTAGGCTCCAAGAAGGTCTAGGAGGATCACAACTGAAACAATAATTAACACTGCTGAACTGAGAGAAGTTCCCTCAGAACTAGCACTGCCAGAAAAAGCAAACAACTTTCCCAGGAGAAAATGAGAAATTAGGCTCCTGGCTCCTCCACCTACCACCACTCTCCCTCTCAGCCCTCCCCCTGAAACCAACTCCTACCACATACCCGTGTTTGTTCAGGATGTGCTTGATGGCTGCATGGCACCTGGCAGCACTGTCGGAAAGTACCTCAATGAGTATAGAAGAGCCGCCTGGACCTCGTCCTTCATAGAGAAGATAGATGTCCTTGTTCTTCTGCAAAAAGTAATACCAAAAGAGATAGGATTTATCCATCTCCATCTTATTCACTGCATATTATATGTAACTTGGACCAGAGTCAGGGTCCTAATAACTTGAAATTATTTCTAACATTTATGGACAAGTTCTTAGTGATCCTTCATCTCCCCCATGATCAAGTATGGCTAGGGTGAATAGCTACAGGTCCTTTTCCCAAGCTGGAATATTTGTTTCCCAAGCTGGACACTTGTATCTGTGTTCTTTGTGCTGCCTCAGAGATTACCAAGCACCACAAACCCATAGTCTTTCCAACCTACAGACTGTCAATGGCCTTACAGCTGCAGGGGCAGTAGAGGCAAGGCCTCTCAGCACAGGTTTTCCATGCCACAAAATCCCCTTTAAGGTCTGGCAAAGAAGAACCCGGAAGGTCTCCCCTTCCCAGCTGGACTTTGTTGTTATGTTTTCTTCTCTTAACAGGGGCCATCCCTGGAGTGACTACTTAAAGAGGTCTATTCATCGAACGGGTGAGAATCGGATAAGACCTCAGCCTAAGATGGCCAAGGCCCCTCACAGCTTCCTGACCATGTCCAGTTGTCCTGGTGAATGTCAGGTCACTGGACCCAGATGGCTCTGAAGGAGAAATTGAGGCTGGTGACTTTGCAAAGACCTCCCTCACTCAAATCAAAGTCAACTGCAAGTCATAGTCCTCTTTGAGAATTAAGGACAAACACCACAACCTGCTGTTTGGGAAAGAAAGCACAAAGGACCACTGCATTCCTCAGACATATCTGGCATAAAGCTTGCCTAGTAAATGTCCCTCAGTTCTACCTAAAGAAACCTGTTTTCTGGGGATTTCCTTCCTTTGCTGGCTCCACCGTATTGCTTCTTGGTAGTTGCTTTAACGTATCTGAAATTTTCCTGAAATTCTAATCCCCCAGCCTCCTCATTGTTTACTGACTTCCCAGAGTCCTACAGAACAGATATTTCCTCCCCAGCTGTGAGTACTCCCACCTGCCTCTCTCTCCCTGATCTGGGCCCAGCTGTCATACTAAATGATGAGGTAATGGCTTTTTTCAAAACCGGTCACCAAGAATGTACGCTGGCATCTCTCATTCTCATCCTTCACCCACCATATAGCAGGCTCTCATATTATCTATGCTGGACTTGCCTAACTACTCTTTTCCTGCTCCCTCTGGAAAGTAACAGGCTTAAGGACCTTCAGGAGTGGTTAGAGGTTGGAACAACGAAGATATGGGCAGAATACAAACTAAGTACAACTATCTGAACTATTGCAGTTCAAAGCTGTTAGCATAAGGGGCAGCCTTTCTCCAAGATAATACAAGGAGCTTTCCTTAGGCATCCAAACCCAAGTGGTACAAGAAATAGCAGGCAAGGTAAGGTAAATAGAAGGTAAGTACCTCACTTTTCAGTGCTGCCTCAATAGTTGACTTTGGCATGTTTTTGCTTCGACACAATTTCAGGAGGTTGGCCAGACTGCTGTTTAACTCGGGGTTGGGGCCTCCTTCTGTGGAAGAAGACAGACTAAGTGAGATGATTTTTTCTTATTTCTGGTTTTCCTCACATCAAAAAACCATATATAGTTAAAATGGGCTAAAAAGGTTTCTTCTTCTTTTCTCAATAACTTCTCTGATTAGTGTCCATGTTCATATCTAAGACATCCTCCTTGTTAACTGTGAATAAATCAGGAAACGTGACACTTTAATATTCTTGTCCCTTCAACAAAATATTGTGCTTAAAGATTCAAAAGCTTAGGTCTGAAAGTAGAGAGAGCCAAAAACACTTTGTCCCATTTATCACCACCCTGGAACCCAGGGTGGAATGGGGAGGGGGAAGACTCTCTAATACATATCAGAGAGGGAACTTTTCCTTATACAAAAAGGGAAAGTAAGGAAGTCATATTTGGAGCTGCCATCTCCTTGTCCCAACTCCAATGTGAATTTGGAAGACTGCAGTATCCTACTCCCTTCTCCAACCCTTCCGAGATCTTAGTTAACTATACAGAATATACACAGGGGACACTTAAGTCTTGTGGGTGGTTTCCTTTTCCCATACCCGGTGAGGACACAGGGTTGCCACATAATCATTCATTTTTGAGGCATTTGCCACAAAAATGAAGGAACCGAAATGGGTAAGAGAAGCAACTGATCAAGATTCCTCATTTTCTAATTCCTTGAACTTAATGGACACTCATGCTAACTGCTGCTGTAGAAGGCCCTAATTTAACAGAATCATTTTCTTTGGAAAACAAGAGTAAAAACTCACACAAAGTCAAGAAAGTTTGTACACAGAATTTAAACAAACCCCACCTCTAGACAGCATGGAGTATATGGGTATGTTTATGATCTGAAGGGAAGAAGATTTGGAAGGAGGGAATACTAAAAGAGACCAACTAAGTTAAAAGGATTTTACTGTTTTTAGAGGGAAGAAATGAAGAAAAATTTCAAACTGGAGAAAGATATTATTCCCACCTAAGTTTCAGGAAGGTGAATGTATGCTTGCAAGTTTAAAAGAGAGATAAAGGATGAAATGAGTTAGAAGTTATGATGATAAAATGAGCAACATATAGAAATAAGAACAGAACTCCATCATGGACCTTTCATAGCTGTGGTTAGGAGGAGAAATCTTAATTAACAACAAAAAAGGGAACTGAGCCAATCACAAAAGATAAAATAGAAAATTTTGATTACAAGAAATCAAAAAACTTTTGCACTAACAAAATCAATGCAACTAGGACATGAAAGGAAATGGCCAATTAGGCAAAAAATTTCTGTATCAAGTATCTCTGATAAGAATTTAACATCCAAGATTAATATGCAACAAATACAAATATATAAGACCAAAAAGAGCCATATTCCTCAATGGATATGCAGCCAAAACAAGAGGAACAGGGAGTTAGTTATCAAAAGGAGAATTGCAAGTTATTAACTATATGAAAGGCTGCTCCAAGTCACTAATAGTGATAGAAATGCAAAAAATCCTAGGGTTTCATCTTACATGCAGCAAATTAGCAAAGATGGCAAAAGATGAGTATATTTGATGTTGGTGGAGCTCTGATTTACTTTAACTGTTCTGGAAAGCAATTTGGAATTATGATAAGAAAGTGACTGTCAAACCCTTTTGACTCAGATACTCAACCGCCGGCACATATCCTAAGGGGGTCAGAGGTCCTATATAGACCACAGCACTACATTTTGTAGCAGTGAAGGCTTGGAAACAAAGTAAATGTCCTTCCACTGGGGAATGGCTTAAAAAATCACGGTGTATGAATATAATGGAATGACTATAGAGAAAGAAATGAGAAATCTAAGACATTCAGAAAAGCATAGAAAAACATGAATTCGTACAGAATGAAGTAAAAAGAAGCAGGAAAACAATACGCACAATGACTGTTAACAATGTAATAGAAAAAATGAAACAACGCTGTGTAAATACACAAACGAAGAAACTCGGCCCTAGAGAGCTGATTAGATGCAGAGGTGCACCTTGGCAGCAGAAGGGCTTGTGGCACAGCGCTCATTTACCGTCCGACCCAGTAGACGTGTTCTTTTGTTACACAACTGTTTTCCCCACTTCTTTTTTGAGTTTTGTTCCAAGGGAACTGGTTAAGGGTCGGGGGTGGGTGCGCAGTCAGAGACACGTCGGGGAAGGAGAGAGATAGAAAGACGAAAGCTACACTTCTCCATGGCCCTTACTTCCGGCGCCTGGTTTCTGCTGATTATCTCCGATTTATCTGGTACGTAGCTTATCTGTCGTTTGCGTTTGGTCTTCCCCACTAAAGACCTCCCAGGGAGCAGGAATTGTCTTTAGGCTTTCTTTGTACCTCCAGCGACTGGCAGTGCCTGGCAAACAGTAGGGGATGAACAAATGTTTGTGGACTAAGGATATCAACATTTAAAAAAAATAAACTGAACATCCTCAAGAGATATTAACCACAAAGAAGAGTATATTATACTGACGGGTGCACGTGGAAAACTAAGGAGAAATGGGAACAAGCGCGGGGAGTCCCAGCCCACAGCGCGCGGCCCCGGCTCCCACGCTCGGCACCCGTGCCCTGCTGCCCCGCCCCGCAGAGCTGCGCGGGGGCCAAGGTGGGGGGGCCTTCCCGGAGGAGCCGCGGGGCTCGGGTCGGTCCGCCTCCCCTCCCCCAGCCGCTCCCACGCTCACCTTTGACAGCAAAGCGGATGAGCCTCGAGAGCTTGGTGAAGACCCGGCTCCGCGCCGTGTCCTTGGGGCCCTTGACGTGCCTGACTTTGGACCACTTGTTGTGGCCGGCCGAGGTGGCGGCGGACAAGCGGAGGGCCCGGCCGCCGACCCGCAGCGTCTGCCCGCACCCGGCCGGCCCCAAGGCCGCGAGAGGCCTCAGGCCGCGGGCGGCGGCTCCCCAGAGTCGGGCCGCCGCCATCAGCCCCGCCAGGCCCGGCCCCCACACTCCTCTCCTGCCGCACTCGTCACGGACCCGAGTCCCTCTCCGAAACTCGTCCGTCCGCTTCCGCTGTGCTGGAAACTTTGGTTCCTACTTGGGAGCGTTCCTGTCTCCGAGGCCGGGCGGGCGCTCTGCTCGGATAGAAGTTAAGCTTGCGTCCCCCCAAGCTCACAGCTTCCCACCTGCTGAGCGCTTCAGGCCTTTCCCCGTTCATTCGTACGTTTGTTCCTCCCAAGCTGTTCCCTCACTTTATCGGAAAGAGTCCAAGATCCTAATAGTTGAGAGCAGCCTTGGAGATCATCTAGTTCAAAGGTCACATTTTTTTGTCCTGCACCCCTCTGGCAGTCTAGTTTAGTCAATGGGACTCTTTCAAATACATAAAATTATCACAAAGGGAACCGATTATATTGAAATACGGAAATCAAATTTTTAAAAAAATTATGGGCCCTAAGAACCTTGACCAAGTGTAAGCCTTTAATTTTTAAAAATTAGTTTTTATATGCGTAGCATCTAGGACCAGTGGCTGAATACATAAGTAGGTCTTTTTAAGTGCTTGTTAATGGATCGATATTTTTGTCTTACATCACCGTCATTTCAACCACGACTCCCTAAAAATTAAATTTTCCAAAGCAATACATTAAAAATGTTTATCATATTCTACCCTACTACGGTTTCCTCTTTGCCATAAGACAGGTATGTTTCATTTTCCGTTCTTCGGTACCCTTGATTACTCAGTTACATTTACTTTTGATCAAAAGATCATTTAAAAACTTTTCTTTTTAATCAGCAAGCTTTGATTTTTCTTTCTCTCTTCTTCCCATCTCCCTAAAACTTACTGGGGTGAAAAACTTTAACAGATATCCAGAAGGAAGCAAAACAAATTCCGTGTTAACCACATTCGTAAATGCTCATCTCATTCAGTATCTTGAGCCAATTAGCACCCTGTCAGGAGCTGGAGAGTCATGGACAATCAAAGGGCTTCCGGAATCGTGATTGGCCGGTTGCACTGACTGGAGTTGTCTTTAGAATCCTATCTAAATCGTTGCGATGCTGCTCACTTCACTCTGTATCATTTCATACACTGTTCCAACGGTGAAGGGAATCTGTTCCGTTAGTCATTTCTACAGCTCAATAGTGTTCTGAACCCCTTTGCGTGCAGTGCTTTACTACAACAAAAAGAGCGGCTATGTTTTTGTCCCTATGGGTCATTTTCCTCTATCTGCTCTGGTTAAGATACAGGCCTAGGAATTATATAGCTAATTAAAAAAGAATGCAGTTTAATGACTTTTTAGGTACAGTTCCAAATGGAGAGTATCTGGACCAATTTACCCATGATGCATTAGTGTGCCCATTTCCCCTAAATTCAGTTCCACCAAGTGTATCAGTATGCCTATTTTTCTGAAGCCCCTCCATGCCATTTGCCATTTCACCTTTTTATCATCAGTGTCAATCTGTTGGTTGTGAAGTGGAACCTCAGTTGTTCTAGTTTGAATTTCTCTAGTTACTGATCGAGAATGTTTTTTCACGTGGCTGCTGATAAGCAGAATTTCTTTCTTTGTAAACTATCTGTTCATATGCTTTGACCAGTCAGCAATGGCAAAGACATTTTTGCTGTTGCGGTCTTAGTTCTATTCCCTACAGCATTAGTTCACACAGATCTTAATCATATTTTCCTGAATACTCATTTCTTACTAAACAATACTTGATTACATTTATGTAATATGGGAGTTTGCTTTTCAACCTATCCCCAAATAATGGGTAGACCCATCTGGTTGCTAGTTTTTTACTACCACCAAGTACTGCTATATTTCGGCATATATTGCCAATTCTCTCTGTCCTTGGGGTGTCCCACAGTGGGATCAAAGCGCGGCTTAGTCACTTGTATGTGGCACTGGCCAATGAGGGCCCAGTGCTTTGAGCATAGGCATATGTGCCTTTCCTGGTCAGTTACACTGAGCATATACAATTATCTCCTTCCTGATTTCAAGCCTGAAGATGCAGAGGCTTGATAAGACTATTTCAGGCCTTAGGTGACTCCAGGGATTGGTTGCTGTATAGGGTTAAGTAACCTGAGTCAGAACTGAGTCCACATAAAAAAGAATTGATATATCCTTTCCTTGGCCTTTTTTGCTTTTCCTTTCTTGCAGGAAGAGAACTGTTGTGAGCCTCTAGGTGAGTGGAGGGGCAGTGACTTTGACTGCCTTGACTCCCCAACTGGCCACCCCGTGTTTCTGATTCCATGGTGCATTTTTTTCCTGATCTTATGGAAGGAGTATCCTAAGATGTGGCTACCCAGTCAAACAATGAGAACTGACAATCCATCAAAGCCAAGATTGCACTAATAACTGAAGTATGAATAGCAGCCAAACACAGTGCAGAGTCAACCCAGCCTAGCAGTGGATTGACCCAAGTCCTACAAGCTAAGAGGTTACAAAGGAGTAACTCATCTATACTGGGCTATACCACACCCAGAAATGAAGTTGGTGAGGACTCCTCAAAAGGAAGAAATGGACTCCAAGGGCCTGGAGATACTCCTTGACCTATGTATGTTCCCTATGTGGGTGCCTTAATTTCTTTGTGCTTCCAAGTTAAGGGCCACTCTTTCCAGGAACCTAGTATGTGCAGATGGGGAGAATGGACCCTGGTTTGGGGCTGATTCTGTACTTGACCTTGCCATATGTCCTCAGTAACTACCCCTTTATAAAAGCTAATTGATATCAACTGGTTCATCAATATTGGGAAGAACATACTAGACATATTGGAAATTTCCATCCCTGAGGGTTACCTCTATAATCTTAAGGTGGATAAGTTAACCCAATGCAGGGACCCAAAGGGGCAATATGAATAGGGGTTGAGAATTTGGCCCAGAGGGAGTGCTACATTTGCATAGTTGCAAACTGATCACTTCACAGTCCCTGGTTTCTGCTGAGAACTATTTACTTGACAAATGAATCAAAGCAGACATAGGAAGTGTCCTGAATGAAAATGTTTTAAAATGATCTTTTTTAAAAAGAAAATCAGAAAACATACTCAGAAAAGGAAGAGAAAGATGAGGAATGGAACAGAACAAAACAAACAAAAAAACAAGCTAACAAACAAAATGCCAATATACCACACAACCATCAGGTTTAGGAGCCAGACTGGATTAAGAGGCTTACAGACCACAAATGTAGAATTTTTCCTAGCTTCTTTTTATTTTCTGGGCCCTTCCACAGAACAGTTATGAATTGCCAAGAAGACACTACGACATCCTGGGTAGCAGCATCATGGCCAGCATGCCCAAAGTAAGAGATTGCAAAGGAAATGTGCTAACGCAGCTTGAGATGGCTCAGAAGAGTCAACTGTTCAGTTTTCAGTGTGAACATTTACACTTCTGAAATCAGTAAACCTAACAAATAAAAGCTTCATTTTTCTTTGTGATGCTGATCACCTAGACTTAAGTGATGGAGAAAAATGTTAACAATTAAAATTAACCGTAAAAGTATGATGTGCATACATTCTGTTTTCTGAAGAGTCAGCTGTTAAGAAACATAACACATCCCTGGTATGCGGGACCCAGGGATGGAGGATATCAGAATGTGAAGTCAAAGATCCGAGGTGCTCTTCAGATTTTAGTGTTCACCTGTTAGTCAACCAGAGATTGTCAATTGCATCCTTAATGGCTGAATGGGGTTACCACTTGCACCAGGAAGTGATAACTTTTCTCCTGTAGATGAGAAGAGCAATATTTGGGAGAAAAATAGACTAGTTTTTCATAAAAGCTTCCTTGGCTCCTTGGACAGGAATTCAGACTGCAGTAAATGAGTAAATTCAAACATTAACACAATTGTTGCTGTTAGCCCCTGGCTCTTTCACCTAAGCAGAAGACATCTGCTTGGGAGGAGGTTCAATAATATGTTTAATATCTCTATTTCTTGCAGTACATCTACCTAATGTATAAAAAAGTTTTTCTTTTGAGTCATGCAGCATAATGGGGAATGGGGAAAGAAGAGAAGCATCTTGATGGGAAATGAGATACAAGCTCTACTAAGATAAATTTTGGAAATTTGTTTGCAAAAAAATTTCATGTGTGGGCTTCAGAAGATGGAGTTGTGTGGAACACTGTATAAAAAACCCTAGTTCTACCCTAGAAGCATGGTGACTGGCACGTAGGGAAGAAGATTTTGGCTACAGTTACAACATATTAACAATTCTACTAAATAGGTGGATCAAATTTTCTTCTCCTACCTACCTTTAGTAGTACTTCTTTTTGTAAGGGGCCCTACATTCTTAACACATATGTGTGATTTCTATCTTTATCGCTACATTGACTAACCTTTCCAGCTTTGTGCTGAGTGCAAATTTGATCTAACTTATCCAAGTCATTGATGTACACAGTCTAGCAGCATCAGGCCAATTAAAGATCCCTGAGGCTTTACTGAGACCTGTCACTGAACCATTAATGACTATTCTAAATTCCACCATTCGGTGAATTCTGAATCCATCTAAATTTACCATCATCAGTTTACCACTTTTTTAATTTCACTGTCATTCTCTTCTTAATATCACTATCATTTCCCAGTGACTCCAAGAGAACTTTTCCTTGTAAAATGTAAGAAAAATTAAATAAAACATAAATTGGCCACATCAGAAAATGTCTTATTTCACATTTCTAGTCCACTATCTCTGGCAAGAGGCAGTGTTATTATCCTTCTGAAGTTATTAGTTCACAAGTCTCCATCTTTTCCATTAAAATAACATGACTTTATCAAATGCTTTACTATGAATCTGGGTAAACTATAGTAGTCCTCTGATCTACCAACATAACCCTTTCCCAAAATAAGGAAGTATGCTTAGTCTGGCATGATTTGCTTTTGAAGTCTCTTTGAGATCACCTCTTCTTCTTCTAAGTGTTCTTTTTAGTAATGATATTTTTAGTAATGTGTTTAGAATTATCTAAGATCAAGCTCACTGACTTACGGTTTTAAGATGCTTTTCTCTTCCTTCTGAGAATGAGGACATTTAGATCATCTCTATTCTAGCAGCCTCTCTCCTGTCCTCCATCATATTTTGAATAACACTAACAAATAGCTTAGAAATCACATCCACAAGTCCTTTAAGAACTCAAAGATGTCGTTCAGTTGGGCTAAGTAACTTGAATTCATCACACTCTGAAGAGGCACTCTTGTACGATATCCTTACTTACCCTGGGTATCAAGCCCTTATAAGTTAATTTTCCAGTCCAAAGATTACTATCCTTGGCAGAGAAAACAGAAGCAAAATTAAAATTGAGCAGCTCTGTTTGTTCTGTTATCAGTTACCTCATCTGCCTTCTACAATATTCCTTTCATTCCCTTGACACTACTACCACAGTGCTGTTACACTGTTGTATCTATCCTCTGCAACTTGTTCTTGTCTTCATCTTCTGTACGTATTTCTTTCCAGTCTAAATTGGTGAGTTCTCAGTGTGCCCACATCAATCACTTCAGACAAGGTCCATTTTTACCTCATCAGAATTGTTTCCTTTGTCTCTTCAGAATTTCCTTCTTGAGAGTTTCCCACCCCTCCTGGGTTGACTTCCCCTGTAATCAATCAATAAGCATTTCAGTTGTGGAATCCTACCTAGCCCTTCTTAGAACCCTTTGAAATCTGTTCTCCCAGAATCTAGATACATGTCAGACTTCACTTCCCTTACAATATTCTCATCATTTCCCAGCAACTGGTTTCTCCTTTCTAGTGAGAATCACATTCAGAACAGAATTTCGGCTGATTGATTCTTCCATTTTTTGAGACTAAGTCTCCCTCTCTCCAGGCTGGAGATGAAGGGCTATTTCCTGTTACAAGGGTCCTATTTCATTACTGGTTAACACAGGCTCTATTTCTGACCATGGATGGTTCACCCCTCCTCAGACAACTTGATGACCCTCCCACTCCTGGGGACTCACCATACTGATACCAGACCTAGTGTGGACATCCCACTGTAGTTCAGAACTCTCGCGCTCAAATGATCCACCAGCCTCAGTCTCCCTGGTAGCAGGGATTACAAACACCATCATGCCTAGTATTTCCTCCACCTTACGATAAAATTATCATTAAGGCAAATCCAAAAGTTACACACTGTTTTCTCATCATGTTTTCTCCCTCTAATTCCTAGATATCTGTACATAAGAATATCTTAGTAATAACAATGAGAAAGTCAGCATAGCTATTGATATTTTACAAAAACAAAAATAAAAAACTAGAGAATAGTTCAATTTCCTTTCCACAGTGTCTCTCACTCCCTCTTTCATTTAAGGAAAGGGTCTTGGGGAGAATGTAAGAAATAAAATGAGTTTCTAACCAAAAGTTAAATCACAGTTGAACTGAGAGTTCCAGGCAAAGCAGTTAAGTTCAGAAAGGAGTTTAGCATTTAGCAGTTAACAGAATAATTCAGAAGAGAAACAGTTAAGAAGTTCTCAGATAAATTTGATCTCAGCCATTGGTTGAGAGGAATACGATGAGAAGATTGCAGAAACCTAATATACTGTTTACCTAATTGTAGATAATGGTAATCCTCCTGCTTGCTAACCATAGCACATCCAGTAAACCCATATCAGAGTTGCAGGTGGCTCTTGAGACAGTATCTCAACAAAGGACTATAGTTGAGGGGCAAGAGAAAGTTGAAAAAGCAAGCAGACAGAGCAGACTGAAAGAGCTGTAGCCTCTTCTCAGCAGGGGAGAGGCTTGTTAACCATAGCTCTCCCAGTTCAAGGCCCAGGGATGGTGGAGGCGTATGAAAGAGCCATAAGCATGACACTATTAATGGAAGTTGAGGGTACTAGGTGACCCAGAAAATAGCCAGCATTAATGAACAGCTGAGATAGAAAGCCACACTTAGTGCTGAACAACAGAGCAAACTCTTGGCAGAAAAGAGCATCATTACCACAGGAGCCCCAGGAAGCTTTTCAGTACTGCCCTCATTAAACCCCCTCATATCTGAATACCATGGAGTGAAGGGGTTCTTTAAGGCTTTAGAGAGAGCTAAGAGGTCAAATTTGCCCCTCTACTTTGGAACCTCTAATTCATCTTGCTTGCTGCCTAAACTTGGGCATCTGTGTATGTATAGCACAGCATATTAGGCCCTTGTTTTACTAAAAGCTTCTTTTTTTGTATTTTATCTGTGAAAAAATTAGAATAAAAGCACACATAAATACAAGCTATTATTACAATGGCTAAACCTGCACTATTGTGGGGGGAGGAAAGTCAGCCAAAGCAGGTCCTGGGGGACCAGAAGTCCTCCATTTAAGGAACTTTCACAGAGTAATATATGAGACTTCCATTTAAGAAGGTTTCTACGACAACATTTAGGGAAGCTTACCTTACTTTGGCCATTCTACTAATTTAGTTGGCGATAGCATGCTATGAATGTGTTCCCCCTCTTAAAGTCCTTACTCATAAACCCTACTTATGGCAGACACTCCACACAGGCTTATTTTCACAAGACTTGCTGGAAAGAGCCCATTACTCAGCATTTGCCCCCCAATTATGCCTAGTAGCTTGAGGTGTTCTCTTCTACTTCAGCAATGCTCGCTAGCTCCATCTTTTAGAGATAAAGGCATTTTTATTTAAGGTACATAAAGAAAATTTGTATTTGTACTGGGGTAGTTGTAGTCACTATAGGGAAAGTCAGATGTGAACACAAAGATGTAGGTATATATATATATATTACTGTCACAGATAAAGTAAGATGGATTGCTCTGTCCCATCCATAATCAGAAAACAGATTTTTTTCCTATGTTAACATTTTGCTTTCAACTTCATTAGCACTAATGGCCAAAATCATATGCCTATCAGAAAAAAAACATCCTACTCTTCCTTAAAAATCATGATCTAGCAATATTTAGATGACCAGGTGCATACCTCAAGAAAGGTATGAATAAGTCATAGAAGCCCCATGAAGGGACAGCATTATCACAAGGATAAAGAGAAATTAACTTGGAAGGGCAGTCTCCAGGGGAGTGCCCAGGAATCTATGTTTGGCTCTGTCTGTTTAATATTTTTATCAAAGGCTTAAATAAAGGCTTACCTTATCAAATTTATAGATGAAGTAAAGCTAGTAAATATACAGTTAACAACCTGGATGGCACGGATCATGATTCAAAAAGTCCTTGACAGACTAGAATGTTGGGCCAAATCTAATAACGTGAAACTCAACAAGGATGAAAGTAAATCCTACACTGGGTTTTAAATTTTTGTTTCTGCCAGGGTGGTGGCACATGATTTTAAACCCTTTCTCCTGGAGGATGCTGAGGCTGGTAGATCACTTGAGCTCTGGAGATGTGGTGAGGCAAAAACCTGAGGCAAACACCAACTGAATGTCTGAATTAAGTCCCACATTTATATGGTGAGCCTCTAGGAGTGGGGAGACACTAGGCTGCCTAAGCAACATCTCGGGTCAAAAATAGGCAAAAACAGAAGGTTAAAGCTTTTATGCCAATCAGTTGTGAGTGGCCCTCATTGCAAGCTGGGGCAAGGCAAGAAGACATAGTTTCCTCTAAAAAGGCTAACAATCTTGGTATGCACTGAGAGGTATAGTTTCTAGGAACAAGGAATTATAGTTGTTGTCTGCTCCCACCCCCATGGGTGGGACTCCACCACTTGATAGAGATGGTTTAGAAAGGAGAGATTCTATTCTGGATTTGTCATTTCAAATCACCTTATTACACCACCATAATATCCAATCTATTAAAGCAGATTATTGTCAGGTCAAGAAGATGAGATCTAATATCAACTGACTAAGGTTTCATGAGTTAGTTATCTCCCAAAGAATGGCTTTGGTGTCAAAGAAAGAAAGCTTGAATGTTGGTACAAATTAATCACAAGAAGAAATGCAATTAATCTACAAATGTTCAAGTTTTATTACAAAGTAAGAAAAGGCAGGTAATACTGTACTTCTTACAGAGGTGGTTGAAACTTAGAATAAAAAAGTTAGAAATCTGAATAACCTACTGAAGACACAGAAAATTATAAAGTTAGAGGTGTAACACTGCACTGTAAGGTACCTTCAAAACTGCCTAAAATGCATGGAACTTCAGTAATGTGGTTCCACTGTGGAGTGTTAAAAATGGTTATCACAAAATTCTACATATGATCAATTCCTGTAAAAAAAATAACGTATTGATAAGTGAACATTATAAAGGGAGATGGAGCAAGCTTCCTTTCTACCTGACCATAGGGTGTCACAAAACTTACTTTAAGCTGTAAAATATAAGCACATTAAAAAAAAGTATGCAGACACACTAAAGGGAAAGAAGGCCAGCTGCTATTGCTTTGCCTACTTCAGAGAACAGGAAATCTGCATTTTCTGTGTAGAGGTTTGTATAGTCATGCTACAAATTCACACTCTGGGAAAACTGAAAGGGTCATCTCACAAAAGGGTCATATGGCAGAAAAGAATACAAGGAAAACAAAGCAAATGTCTTCTTGACTAAAAATAATTCAAAGCTTTGCTCAACAAGTTTAATTAATATATTATACAATGCTAGCAACTCAAGTAAAAAAGTTCCTTTGAATAATGTATCATGAGTTCAGATTCACCAGATTTTCCCAAAGGATGTTTTATTTATTACTTCTGTATTGGACATTACAACAGCTTTTCTCTTTGTTTTTTTAGTGTCTTCTCATTCTGATGTTATGCATTAGTCAAAGCCTCTCAGAGGGCACTTGTATGCTTCCTTATTTAAAGATCACACCCAGGAAGCAACCTAAAGTCAATGCCCAACTGAAACCTAGCATCAAACTTTATAGCAGCTAGGTGGAAAATGGGACACAGGAATAGGAGGAGGTTAATAAAGCAAAAGATATCATTGGGCTATTTTCACTGAAGAAAAACAACAATTTGGACTGATCAGTCAGCCAAGGAGGTAGCTGGCAAGGGAAGGCAAATAGCCTCCTGTATTTCACTGCCTATTGCTCAAAACAGGCTTTATTCCAGGGAAATTCCCCTTTAAGTACCAACCCCTCAACACCCCATGCCCCACCCCCAAATACCAAAGGGTCAGTGCAGAGAAAACCAACTCTTTCTAGAAAAAGATGCCACATGCTATACTTTCAAAATAACTAAAGAAGACTAAAGCAGTACTGTTATTAGGCTGGTTCCTCCAGTGTGTGCTTAACACTACAATACCCACTTGTTAATTCATCTCTTCCCAGACAAGGAAGAAGTTACTAAGTGAACACAGAAATTCAAAGTTTAAGCTAAAATAAAGATCCTAGAGAAGGAAATTGTATATGAGCCCTGGGATGAATTGATAGGGGAAAGGGCAGAAAGGAAGAAATTAAGGGAGAAATCATGCAACAGTGTGCAATCTCTCCTCTCCATGACAGAGGGAAGCCATGGTTGGGGGAAAAGCAAATAGAAGTTTACCCACTAAATATCACCTCTAAGTCAGTACATTCTACCCAAAGGCAAGCCTCCCAAGAGCTAAAGGTCAGTGAAGACTGAGTACAACAGCAGGAGTGGAATACCCATCACTTCCATCTAGACATCAAGATATCTAGAGGATTTTAAAAAAAAAAAAGAGCAACCTGAAAATTTGTTTATCCTAGACAGTTTTTTCTTAAATCCCTCTCATATCAATATATGTGTGTATATCTGTATATACATATAAATATGTGTGTACACACACACACACATACAAACACAGGTAGTCTCTAATACTTTGAAAGAACCTTTACAATAATTAAAACCACCACAATTTCTGGGACTATTCTATTTCTTCCCAAGATTTCTTCCCAAGCCCTCTCTGAAAGTTAAGAATTTAAGGGAAAAATTGCCACCAAGACAGCATACGTATATGTGTGTGCGTGTGTGTGTGTATCCTTTTAAATCCTATACTTGAAGGAAAGTTACTCTGAGTACAACGTGTGTGTGTGCATATGTGTTTGTCCCTTTAAGTCCTATGCTTGAAGGAAAGTTACTCTGAGTACAAATGACCAGATTCTCTATGTAATTTCTAAACTTGTAGAAGCACTCAAAGATCTTGAAGGGTTGGTGTATTTATTCACTACCTGCTTCTCTTGCCAGATCTGAGAACTTTGGATCAGGAACAACATAAAAAAACCTCAGCCCAGAACTGATTTCATTACTCACCATAATAATCCAGAAGAAACAAGAATTCAAAAAAGAGTCATTTCTGGGAGAAGCTAACAGGTGATCTGTAGCATGGAACATTCCAACTGGAAGTCATTCCCCATAAAGACTGCTTTCTTCATTGACCTAACAACATATTTCAAAACTAGGTGGGCCCAAGGCTAACTGGCTCATTTTTCCTGGTTGACAACTATCAACTTGTGTGGCCAAATGAAGTCAATATGAATTTGCTTATTCTGATACTGTGCAAAGCCACTCTTTCTCATCTTTCTCATTATCCTTCCTAAGAATAAAACAATGGCCTAATACTGTTCATAGAGTATGTTAACTAAAAAAAATAAGATAGTAGTTCTACTGTTAAGGTTAGAAATTATAAAAAGTCCTAGGTTTTATTAGCAATAGCATCAAATATATATATGTACTACAACAGGGGAGTGTAAAATCTAGGGAGAATTACAGTAAAAAAAACTGAACATGGAGGAGTGAAAATCTACTGAACCGAACTAGTTTTATACCCTGGAGCTGTTGTAAACAAATTCGGTGGTTTCTGTTGTACAGATACACAAAGAGGTGGGGTAAAAAAATCAGCTCTTGAAGGAAAGGTCCAACTTCAATGAGTCAGGAGGAAAATAGGAGGATAAGGTACAATTGAGGGTGTCACTGAATACACAGAGATGGAAGAGGTCCATGTAATGAGACCACTAAACACTAATGATTTTGGTGGGGTGGGAAGGAGTACAGCCTCAGATGAAGTTTTGTCAAGTCAAAGTAGATTTCTGGAGGCCAGAAAGAGCAAACCCATGTGCCTAGTTACAATATCTGTGACTTCTATCTTTCCCAGGTAGTTTAATGTTGGTTGCTGTCAGGAGTTCTTTGGGTCATCTAATAGAAGACATTTTGAAAATACAATTAACAGGTTGTATGAAAAAGGTTGCTTAGATTCCAGCAAAAATAGCATCACCACTGTTAGAGGAAGGCTGATAATTGCTTCATAGAACCTAATAAAGGGACTGAGATGAGGCACAGGAAGAGTCATGAAATGTTTCAGTCTGCACCAGGCTCTAATTGAAATCAATCCACATTATGGATGTATAGCTTGTAGGTAAACAGTGGCTTTCCACATTAATAAAAGTAAATAAAATAAAGTTGTGCCTGAAGGCCTATCCTCCATGGCAGAAAGTCTTTAGATATTTAGATTTTGCTTATTTTGAAAAAATAAGATGGTCTCATTATTATACAGGGTGTTCCAAAAGTCTGCTTGCATTTTTAAGCTATTAAAGCTTCTTAAATGAACTAAGTCTTTTGGGACACTGTGCATTTTGGGGATAGGAGAGAACGGATAGGAAAAAAAATAAGGAGTGTTCTTTCAAACAGAAGGGAAGGAAACTAGACCTGAGATAGGCCTATTTGTAAAGTTAAGAGAGACTCCCAAATACCAGCCAAATAGTATACACTGGAGCAAGAAGGAACTTAGGGTGGTGTAAAAATAGTGGGCCACAATGGCAGGAAGAATAGAAGGACAGCTAAAACTGAATGATGATATTCTGAGTTAGAGAAAGAATAATGAGTACAGAGGACAAAACAGCAATAAATATAATTCTTGGCTTTAAAAAGTTTAACTGCCTTTGTTTAAATACATTCCTTGTTATCCATTTTTAACCTATGTTTCTTTTCACCTCTAGTTACCACCAAATCTCATCAATAATTCTAGGTGTAAGTTGACGTAGCGTAAAGAGTCTTAATCCAGAACTCAGCTAAGCCTGGTACTTTCTTTCCTTGTGTTTAGTACATGCAGCAGACACCTACAATTCGGGGTTCCACTTCAGTCACATTCCATTTGGAAGGTACTATTTCCAAGACTTGACAACACAAAGCAACCAAGATGAGGCAGGACTCAAGGTCTTAAGTAAAACCTGACCTCGAACATCATCATCATCATCATCAAAAAATTATGTTTAGAGGATTTTGGAAAGAACTGTTTACCCCAAACTCACAGATGATGTGAACATAAACCTAGGAATAAATGTGGAAAAGAATCTTATGTACAAAGAGCCACAAAATCAGGAAATGAATATGATTTTAGGGAGAGTAGTACTATACAATACCCAGAACTGAAAGGAATCTTTCTTTTAACAAGTCTATCTGTAATAAAGGAAATTAACTATGACCCTTTATATCACATACATAACTCCCTCTGAGTAAGAAAGATTCTATCAAGAGTTTCCAAGTGTCCTATAGAGCAAAGTGAGCTGTTTAGTTTTTCAGTAGCAAATGATGACAGAATAGCAGGAATGGAGAAGAACTCAGAAGTTCAAATATTGACTGCTATTTCCAGATAGCAGTCAATGGGTAGGTCCTCAAACTCTTCTCTCAAGTTTTCTAAAAACTATGTAAAACAAATCCATCCCCAGGAATCTTTCTATAGGAAAGTCCCACATAATTCTCATTCTATGGTACAAACTCAATTACAAACCAATACTTGTAGCTTACAAGCCATAATAGTTCCCAGATGCTCAACAGGGTGGAGAATATTGGTGTCTAAGATTCTTTTAAATAGTCATTTTCTTAATGGGTTGGGACTTTAAGTGTAACATGTATTAACTAATTAGGTATCTCTTACAGGGGACCTTCTATATAGATTAAAGTGCAGGACCATGTTATTTTCAAGATGAACCTCATCTCCTGTAGGATTCAGTCTCCAAAGCTGCCAATACACCCCATTATATGCTCATTAAATTAAACAAAAAGAAACAATTAAGTCTAACGTAAGAGATCATTCTTGCCAATCAAGCAAGATAGAAAATGGAAAGCTTTGGGATATGTGTCCTGGCTGCAAACAACATCATGACACTAGTGGAATTCAGTGAAATTTTCCACACTGGAAACCTACACTGAACTTAGTTTTTCTTTTCTGTTGTCGTTTTACTGAAACATTCCTGAGAGCAGAGGGGTCAAATCAGATTGAAATGAAATTGAGAAATATTTAAGAAAAAAAATACAATAAAACACAGATAACACTACATTTTAAAACTATGCCCATAAACAGCCTGCAGTGATCCTTACGCACAAATTAGTGGTCTCCATTTCTCTTTAAGTTTGACACCACTGCCTTGGAGGATGGCCTCCAGACAGACAGCCTATCTGCCCAAGTCCTACTACCATTTCTTTAGGTACCAGGTAAGAGAGCATGAAGGTACTACTTCAATTTGCAACATAAAACCTCATACTTTTTTGAGGAGACAGGGATCCCCTGCTTGGGCAGAGCCAAGTTAAGATAAAGGTGTGACAAATCAGATCAACAAGTTCATTCAGGCCAGATTCATATAGCTCAGGCAATGACCCAACAAAGCATGGAAGTTGCCAGGTGAGCTCAAAGCAGACCAGGCCAAGTTGAGAACCGTGCAAGGCACAGGGCTGAGCAGAAACAGAAAGGACTCAATAACAAAGGAAGAATTAGGAAGAGAATATTCATTTCTTAAAAACTCAGTCAACAGATTAAAAAAAATACAAACTTGAAATGTATTAAAGACAGCAAATAACAAAAGGAAAAACTCCTTCAAAACTGATATTTTCTTTCCATTTAAGAGCTAACAAGTGAACGGGATTTGCTGCCTCAGGCAGCTGACAGATACAGATATATGCAGTAGATTAACACAAACACAGCTAGTGCTTATAATGCTCATTAACACAACAGCTGACAAACAAATATACAGAAATTTTTAATTGAGAAAACAAGGGAGAATAGGGGAGAAGAAGAAACCCAACCTCAGAGGCCAAGGAGGCTCCACACATCACTGTGTTCTGAGTCCAGCACAGGCAACAGGTAGACTGGCAAGAAACTCCTAGAGCAGCTTCTGGGTACAGTGGATGCAAAGCAACAGAAGACATACTGGCCACTGGAAACTTGTTCTTACTTTGGGGACAGGGATGGGGCAGAACACATGGCCCCTGCCTCTTCGGCATGGACTCCCAACACCATTAAACTCTCAGTATCTCCAGACAGTTGTTGTAGCAGATGGCTATCCAGTCAGGCTGAGTTGATGCCCACTGTACATTGTTGATTTCACCTTCTGCCGTGTAGGCTAAGATAGGGTCCTCAATGGCTCGGGGCATTTGCTGGATATCCCAGATGAGAGCCTGATGGTCATCCGCTAAGACAAGCAAAAACAATAAACTGGATCAAAACTCAGGCAAGAGACAAAGATATTACAGCCATTATTCCCAATGAATTAAAATGGATTCCTCCCAAACCAATTTCAGGAACTCAAGGCAAAGACATTAGTATCAAGCTCCTTCTCAGAAACGAGCTGTGGACTTCAGAACTACTGGCTTCCTAAATTTCACCAGAACATACTAGATTGGGAAACTCTTTTTAGATTCCAAGGGTGACCTAAGAAAACTCTAACTAAAACTTTAACTAAAGTGCTAACTGTAGGTAATATTAAACTTTTTACCACAGCAGTGAGTGTGATAGATTTACCTCTCTACTGTAAGTGTAAGAAAAATCTGAGGGCTCTAAAAAATAAAAGTTGGATTTTTTCCAACTTGTAATAAGAATACCAGGATACAGCACTAAATATTTCCCTCAGTCAAGCAAATTGCCTAAAATTTTCATCTCACCAAAGGACCATACTAACAAGTTGCTCCAAGGGGCAAAACCCCATAGATTTATAAGAGAAAAGCACCCTTTCCAGTCACAGTAAAGAAGAGACATTCCTTGGGACCTTTTATTCTCCAAGAGTACTCTCTACCTCCCTACTTCATTCCAATTTGTAAAAAAAGATACAACTACCAAAGGCATCTCAAAACATTTGCTACCTAATTTTGAAACCAAAAGTTAAAACACAAATCCTTTAGAGACAGCAAATAAATTCCTCCTAAGGATGTAAAGGAAAAGATTATTGAAATGCAGTAAAAATCTAAGAAACTGAAAAACCAGTGACAATTCTGGAGATCAGATAAAGAAAAATACTTTCCTTCTCTCAATAGGAAGGCAAGGGCCCACTAGGGCAGTCTGTTTTCTACATTGTCAGACACAGTCACTGTATCAGGTATTTTTGCTTGTTTTCTCTGGGTTCAATTTGGCAAAGAGTATTTCTGGAAATGAATGATATAAAAACAAATGGCAGCAACAGATTTCAATTGCTCCTATGTCCTGTATGGTTCACATAAATATGAGCTATTATTCTTTTAGAAGCTAGTAACAGAAGAGGGACAAAGTTTAATGAACTTTTCCACTGTTAAAAATTCCATGTAAAACATTACAGTGACATCTTTTACTTGATAATTGAAGTGATGAGCTCTCTACTACTTACAAGGAGAAACTATGCCAGAAAGGAAAATGATGGACAAAAAAAAATTCAGAAGTTGAAACTCTTGAATTCTGGAGTCAATATTTTCCCCAAATGACTTAAAAATAAGCTAAAAAGTTGGCATTTTAAAAGAGGTAATCCTACTGACTTGGTAAATACAAGAATTAGAAAGTACATTCTATCACCCATCTCTTCTGGGCTACAGTTAACATTCACAGCTCCACAATGGATCAAACCTAAGAGAGATAGTTTAGTTTGGTAGGGTCCCAATTAGTACAAATGCCCAGGACAAATTACCTATTAACTGTGTGGACTTGGGAAAGTGACTAAACCTTTCTGGGTCTTGGTATCCAAACCTATGAAAAAAGAGTGCTAGAACAGATGCCCCTGAAGTCTCTATCAATTCTAAATCTATGTCTTTATTGTATGTTGAAATGGTACAATCTAAGTGTAGGACTCTGAAAAGAAGGTCTAGCTCCCATTTTACAAGTGTGAAGAAAGTCCTGGTTAAATTATTTTATATAGCTTATGTAACTTAAACTCACTGTTTTACAGTTCCAAGAGAAAGAAAGACAGATACTCTCCCCTCACCCTATCTTGCTTTCTCCCCACACAATTACCTGCAGTACAGATATGGCAAGATGAATGTGGGGCCCAGGCAATGCCATTGACACATGCTCGGTGGTTGTTTAACCTGGCAACAGGAGTGCAGGGAACTCGTACATCCAAAATTACAACCTGAAGGAAAGGGTAAATAAATGATAGCATTAATTTCACTGTGAGGAAGAAATAAGAAAGAATACAAAAAGAAACACTTTTAAAAATCATCTTTTCTACATATTTTTCTACATATACTTAAAAGGTACTAGCTGTTTATGGACTTCTAACCACTTAAAAACGCTTCCAGAAGTGGCTGGAATGACGAATGACAAGGGAAGAAGCACTGAGCAGAGGAAATAAGAGGCATAAAGACAGTTGTCACTTCAGGTAAATTCACATTACACAAATTCAACTTTATTGAAAGAATTCAGAAAGAAACCCTCATTCCAAAATAAACATATATATCTTTACCATATGGTGCTGTGTTTTCTCTCTCTGTTCCTGCTCCTCAGCTGAGTGCTCCATGGCCCCCACCACCCCACCAAAAAAAAACAAACTTTCAAGTGAAAGCAGAACAGACACGTGGAGAGACTACCCCTAGAATGGGACCTGGGTTTGAGACCTTCAGTGCACTCCACCCACCTGCCCAAGTGTCTGGCCCCTGCATGTCTATCTGTGCTTGGTACATGTGTATATCCCTGGCTTCTGCATTTCACTCATCTTCTCCTATCTGTGTCCATATCTGGTTCCCATGTATTTGCCTCTTGTGTGTTCTTCCTCTCAGTTCCAGACAGGTCCGCAGTCCCCATGTGGCTGGCTCAGGCTCTTGTCTCCTGCTTGTTTCTCTACTCCTGGCCCCCCACCACATGTCCTTGACCTATGTAACAGCCCCCTCCCTTTCTCCATGGGCACAAGGCCCCCTTCTTACTCTATACACACAAGAAAATTCACACTGCATAAAAATCGCTTTATGTAGAGGTCTATGAGATGATCCACTTATATAAAGCAAGAACTTCTGTTCTATGGTACTCAAACTTACATACTGCAGTTTATGCTACAAGGTGAAGAGCAAAGCAGGAGTAAGTGACAAGTGTAGAGAATCTGCTGCTGCATACCCCATTTAGCTGTCTAAAATTATGTACATAAGTAAGTAAGAACTTAAGAAAAAAAGAGCCAAAAGCTTGCATTTAGACAATATGGAAGAAAATTATGGTGACATCAACATTGTGCTATACACAGTTGTCACTGCTTTATCTCATCTCTATCTGTAACTCATTTCTTTTTTTCAAAGGATAGAATGCAGAAAGGGAGGGTCATGTCTATTTCAAGTAAACAAAGAAGATACCTGAATTAAAAAAAAGAAAAATCTTTCCCAAATGACCACAAGCATGCTTATCAGAATTATAGCTGAGGACTAGTAGCTGTAATTTCCAGTCCACAAAACCAAGGTGCAATAGATTATTCTGAGCAGAACGTAAATTGAATTGGGGGACAGAACCTCTGCCAACCTAACAGACTTATTTCCACAAGAACTCACCTCCATTCCATCCATGGCCATTGTGGCTAGATAGTTAGGGTCCTGCTTGTTCCAGCAGAGACGTAGCAGGGGATGATGCTGTGGGTCTTCATAAATGATGGTACTGTGTTCCAGGTGGCGGAGATCAAACATCCGCACAGAACCATCTGCACCCACTGAAGCAAACATGTCCCTGCCGCCCCCGGCCCGACTAAATGCAATGTCATAGACCTGCTCAGAGATGAGAAAAAACTGTCAGAATCAAGACTTTTTATTCCAGCAGGGAAATCTGTAATCTCCAGGTCATCCAAGAACCATCTCTGCTAGACTTTGACACAACTGAGGTAAACACTATGCAGATGGAGAGTGTGAAATAAGCTCTCCTGCTGCATGAGACACAGAGCATAAGCCCAATGACAGTCTACAGGCCACAGAACATTCCACTGGTACTTTCCTCTCTACCTCTCCCCACCCCCTCCAAACAAGGGCAAATAGTCTGCTGTCCTATGAAGCATAAATATTTTTAACATTATTCTTCAGAGTTGAAACACAGTGGAAGCCAAGGCATGTAACGAATCTCTGCCTTGCTGTTATATTAACAAACTTATACTCTCTGAGAACTAAAATCTCTTAATGGGTTTCACTTGGCTGGGTTCAGAAAAATAATTCCAGATAGTCCATGATTAAAATACCAATAACAATATTAATACTGAGGATCACAGAATGAGATGGAGATGTAGTAGTCTCATCAGCTTAACAGCAGAAAAACTGAAAAATGAGAGTAATGAAGACTAATAACCATCTTAATCCTGCTGTGAAATCCCTAACAAAGAATCATTAATATGTAGGTGAAAGAAGCAAATTCAAATCATCATTTTATTTTTCAAGTGTTTCTATATTCGCAAATGTATTTAAGCATTTCATCTTTTCCTATGATACAGATTCCTTTATTTTAAATTATGTCCATTACTCTTATTTTATGCTTATTTCACTTCCTTGGAGGTGGAGGGGAGGTGGAGCACTTGAGTGATGCCCTTAGGAAATATTAGGAAGTCAGAAGTATTAGCAAACTGAGTCAAGAAAAGTTTCATCAGTTATTGGCTCAACACTTAATAGTCATCTCTGCTATATACATGAGCTGAGAGTTTGGAGTTGTCTCTAAGATCGGGAATAGGACATTAGTGGGTGCCCCAAAAGATACCTATGGGCTTTAAAATAAGAAGAAACAAAGAATCTTCTTATGGTCATCTAGTAGAGCTGATGTGATACATATAGACCAAGGGTAAAAGTTCCAACTCACTACAGAGGCCACATGGTCACTTGATGGAAAAAAGTCAAGATGCTAACTTAGAACAATGTATGAAGAAGTTTAGCTTTGCTAAAGGGTAGAATAAGTAGATAATGAATGTGATTCAGACAAACCCAAAAAAGAAAGCAAGAAAAGCATAAAACAAAGGTTAAAAATTTCAGGTGTCCTAAGTCATAGATAACCCCAGAAAAGTGTGAATATATATCCAGTCAGTAAAGAATGGCCTAAAGTCCAGGACAGGAATTTCTGGGAATATATCATGCAATGTCATAATTAAGGAAGCTAAGAGGAGAATGAGTAAAAACCAAGATAGATGAGAAGTTAAAGTACAGTCTAAAGTCACAACATGGGGAGCTCACGTCTTTTTATATAGTACTATAAGATTTCAAAGTGTTTTTTACCAATAATTGTCTCATTTTATCCTTCCAACAAGTCTGTGAAGTAGGTGCTATTATTATCCTCATCATACAGATGAGAAACCTAGGATGGACAAGAAGTTAAGTGACTTGCAAAGGGTCACACAGCTAAGTAAGTGTCTGAGGCTGGATTTGAACTCAGATCTTTCTGACTCCAAGTCCTGCACTCTATCTACTGTACCACATAGTTGCCATGAACCGTTTTGGCAGTCTAGTGAACCCACAGACTCTTTAGCATAATGTTATTAAACGCATAAAGTAAAATATACAGTACAAAGGAAATCAATTTTACTGAAATACAGTTACCAAAATATTTTTAAAGTCAGCTTATGATTACAGGTTAAAAATTCTTGGACTAGCTATTAAAGATAAGGACTGAACCTATAATTCACTGATATGAAGAAGTCCTAGGTGAGGACAGAGTAAAGAACTAGAAGGGAATTCTAGGAAATAGCTATGGAAGATCATGGAGCAAAAAGAAGAGAAGGGCGGAGACCAGAAATGCAGCATTGAGTACAACTATGTCATATAGAAGAGGAAGAAACAGACAGTCATATTCTATAATGTTAGGGGGAGAGGAATAGCTAAGAAAGTAATAAAATCAGACACCAATTATGAGAACTGCACAATTACTGAAATAGTTGTCAAGGCTAAAGTCCAGTATCTGGATAAAATACATTAACTACTAAGAGAACACAAACTCAGAAGCCCTAGATCATGACACTCGACTATGCTCATTCCAGATGTTAGCTTAAGGTCAATGGCAACAGAAGCTTGGCTGGCTGTAAGTTACTTCAATGCTGTGTTCAGCACAGTCACACAAGAGAAGATCTTCCAGTATACGGTCTCCATCAGTTGTCTCACTTTAGCTGGGAAGTACTTTCACAAAAATCTAATTGGTAAGAAAGAGCCCTAAAACCAAGACAGAAAAAGACCCAAAGTTCCCTGATTTTAACACGGGGGAAAAAACAGTCCAAAAGCTACCAGGAAGCTCAGATCAATTTCTGCAGAGCGGCTATTCTCTAGTTTAGCTTCTTCTAGGCCAGCAGTTGTTAATACATGATCAAGATAAAGAAATCTTTGCCTTGAGGCCCAGAAGCTTCTCCTCAGTCTTCTCAGCTGGGCAGACTTCTTTCATTTTACCCCTGGGTAACCTGGCAAAAGTTGAGTCATCTTATAGCAAAAATCTTACTATCAGAAATCAGAGAGAGGTATGAACCAAGGGAAAGCACAATACACTTGAAATCAAAAAAGACTTCCAACTCAACCACTTACATGACCTCAGGTAAGTCACATCACCTTTGTGAGTCTCTCATTTCCACATCTGTAAATAAGGGGGACAGGTTGTATAATCTCTGAGGTCCCCTCCAACTCTTTTCATTAACAAGAGAAAAATGAAATGTTGGCCTTTTATTAGTAGTCAACTCCCCACAGTAACTGACAAACTAAAGTCTCTGCTCCGAGATTTAAGGCACAGCTCTTCAGAAGAGACACATTCAATACCATCTTCTGGCAGCTTAAGATAAAATGAGAAAGAAGAGCAAATACTGCAGAAGGAAATAAGAGCAGGCAAGTGAGCAAGAGTAAACATTTTAAGACAACCTCCAAACTAACCCAGAAAAATGCTTGAATCAACAATTACTTTTGTCAAAAAGAGTTATCCCAGTCTCTGCTCATACAGAAATATCAAAATGGATTTAAGTCTGAGTAGGAAGAACAATAGCTATTAAAGTAAAGATCTATAAAAATTTGTGTAGAGGGGGAAAAAGCAATGGTTAAGGTTGGTCTGCAAAAAAATTAATGTTTTGTCGAAATAGTAGGTGTCGTTAAGTAGATTACTTCTATACCAAAGTTACTGAAGAATGCTGCATACAATAAGGTAAAAATGTTTTAGTCACAAGAGGACCCAACCTGAGTTTAACATAACAATAAAAAGCAAAAAAGCTACAACTTCTTGCTTAAAGAAGCTACTTCAAAAGTTGTAGGGTTTTTTATGTTTAAGAAATATATCAGTGGGAAACAGCACCAAGGCCCCTCAACCTAGGACTACAGAAATGAAGGCTGGGGGAGCTTAAATGAACATTTTCTTGTAATTTACTACAAAAGGGGTAAAAGTGAAGGAACAATGCTGGGGATAATATGTTACTCTATGCAATGATGATGGGTAAAGGAAAGAGATATGCTCACTGTGTTCAATAAAGTGTTTCTCTAGTTTAAATGAGTTTTTTGGTTGGTGTATATATTCATATTTTTCATTAAATGTTTTCAAACTGTTATTTTGATTCATCGTTAAGAGAAAAGGTTGATAAAGTATGCCCAGTCTCCACACCTGCTTTCCTATAGCTTGGGAGCTAAGAATCTGTACATTTTTAAAGAAAGTTTTATTATATTTTAAAATGTAAAAACCATTCTTAGTTCTCAGGTTATACAAAAAAAGTAGGGCTCTGATCAGAAGCAATAAAATAATGAATCTTCTTTAAAAAATGGGTCAACTTATTTCCAATTTAGTCAGGAAGGTAAAGAGTATAAGAGTACAATACAATTCCCCCAAGCTGTCAAATAGATAGTGGAAGAAATCTGACATGTACAACAAAGCAAATACAAAGCTATAGAGAAAATGGAAAAAGACAGTATCACCTCTTTGTCATGTGCTATTAGCTGAGTCTTCACATGGCCAGATACTAGATTCACTCTTCCAAGAACCTGACCAGTCTCCAGACCCCAGATAGTGCAGGTTGTATCAATACTTGAGGTACCTGAAAGAACCAATATAAATGAGCTACTTGAAGTGAGACTATTTCATTCTGAATTTTCTTTTCTTTACTTGATTAGCCTTATAACGGCATTCCTTCAAATATTTCTTGAGCTCCTCGCTCCTCTTCAGTACAAATTATTGTTCTATGCACTGAGAGAGATATAGGATAATACAGCACAGTATATAAAACTACTAACATATTTACATAGCACTTTAAAGTTTGCAAAACACTTTCCTTACAACCACTCTTCAAGGTATTTCCAGTATTTTTGGACCAGACCTGTGAATTCACTGGCATAAGGAACTTCCAGTGAAAGGAAACCCTCTACTACATTATCCCTAGAAGCTGGGTAGGTGGTATAGTGGACAGAGTGTTTAGCCTGGAGTCAAGAAGCCCTGAGTTCAAATCTCACCTCAGAAAGTTACTGTGTGACCCTGGGCAAGTGACTTAACTTCTGCCTGCTTCAATATCCTCAACTCTAAAATACAGTTAATAATGTCACCTACTTCACAAGACTGTTATGATGATCAAATGAGAAAATATAGCACAGTGTTTGGGAGACATTTAATGTTCTCTCCCTCTCTACCCCAACTAATTTTATAGTGAAGGAAATTGAAACACAGAGTTATTAGCTGAATTAACAAAGTTATATGATCAGCACATAGTCCCTGCATGCACTGAATTTAGAGCCTAGTCAAAAAGATAAGACAAAAGTATACCACTATATCTTATCTCAGCTGCTCATTCTCACATTGTAATATTGTAAAGCACTTAGCAGAGTACCTGGCACATAGTAGGAGCTTTTCCTCCCTGATACTTAAAATGCATCTTAGGTCCACAGTTAGAAAGAGGATTGGTTTTACAATCCTTCTCCTGTCACAGGTGCTATAACATCTTCCTTCTCTTACCTAAGAGATAAGGATCTACCTCATTCCAGTCAAAAGAAGTCAAGGGAGCGCAGAAGTCAGAGTTCTTGTTATTGTTTAGCAAACACTCTAGTCTGGTCTCTGTTTCACCAACCTGCAAGCAACAATAAAAACTGCTCATGATAACCATTCACAGTATCATGTAACAGATGTGTTAACTTTTTAATTAAGTTTTTTCAAATGAAAATTCCTTCCCACTTTCTTTCCCCCACTCCCACTGAGAAAGCAAGAAAAATAAAAACATGCATAGTCAAGCAAAACAAATCCCTATATTGATCATGTTAAAAAAAAAAAGAGAAAAAGAAAAAATTTCTAAATCTGCACTGTGAGTCCACCACGTCTATATCAGGAAATGGGAAAGGCATGTTTTCTCAAGTCCTCTGGAATCATAGTGGCTTATAATGGGTCACAATGCTGATTAATGCTAAGTTTATCAAGGCTATTTGTCTTTACAGTATTTTTTTGATTCACAGAGTTCTATAAACCTTTTGTCTCACTAATAAACAACATGGAAAAAATAACTATGTCAAAGAAGATAGTAATAAAACCCCAAGGCTCCCAAGTCTCCTTCCAAAAAGGCTCTCTTTCTCAATTTAATTTTTTAAAATCCTGTCCCCAATTTCCTCTAGAGCAGTTAGGAGGTGAAGATCTTCCCATAATCTCAAAACCAAAAAATCCTGCCTGCATCTCAACTACTTATTTGCCCTCTGCTGATCTGATGGCACAAGCTCATCATGATGGGTAGGCTTTTACACTGTGCATACGCACTATAACAAAGACATATAGTATTTTGTTAAACTTACTAAAAAACAATTTGGTTGTAAAGAGGAATAAAGAACTCAAGACACCAAATATACTGAAGATTTTAACTCAATAATTGTCATTTTTATATATGGTTACCTAAACTTGTAATTTTCACAGCTGTATAAAACCAACACTTCAGATAATGGAATTTAGATTGCTTAAAATCTCCTTGCCTTGTAATTATTATCATAAGTTATATTATGTGAACAAAGAGTCTTTGTCTCTCTGTTCACATGAACATGAGGGAAGCTACATAAAGACTTAGTACTAGAAGTGTATGAGTAAAATAAACCTTTAACTTGAATTTTGAAACTTCCTAGGCTGGAGAAACTAAGCTATCCATTCATTTCAGGTTATACTGACAAAGAAAATCAACATCGTTTCTAGAATCATATCATGGGAAACCATGTTGCTATAATGTCCAATAAACTAGTTGTTAATCAACACCGTACTTACCCTCCACACACGGAGATAGTCACCACTGGTTGCCAACAGATCTGGGTAGACTCCCTTCGTGTCAGGGATCCACATCAGCTTTGTGGTGGGGTAAGGATGGTCAAAAGTATTTCTGCAAATAAATTCGGAACTCTCCTCATCTAAACCTACAAGTTGGACCTGGAATACAAAAAATTTGAGTAGTATAATAACGTATTTGAGTAATATAATAACGTTGGGGTTTTTCCCCCATTAGTAAATCAGCCAGATGACGATAAGAGTATTGATATAGCAAATCACTAGTCAGTGACAGAAGTCCTGACAACGTTCCTACTGATCAAGACTTGTAGAGAAAGTTATCTTTGTTATACAGATATCTATATGGTTTTACAAAGGTTTCTTTAAAAATGGAGCTTTTTATACAACATTTCATGAAAAGGCAAACACTCATTCCATTTAAAGTTGAAAGTGGACAGTGGAGATAAGAAATGAGAAATTTCTCTCTGGTTTTGGGTTCCTCACTTTTCCTGGGAATTCCCTGATTTTGGCCACCACTCTTTTACATGCTTTGCTGTCAACCACTAAAATAGATCCAGAGGGTTGTGTCTTTGAACTGCCAAGAAACTTGTCTTTTACTGACCTTGTCAGATAGAATGGTGGTAATTCTTTATAAGCAGATATTATGAGACTATAAGTCCTTACTCTGCAAATATATGATTTTTTTTTTTTTTACTAATTTCCTTTCTTTCCCCTACTTCTCTTACGAGACTAAGCCACAAAATCATCGTTCTTTCTCCTCATTTCCAATTTTGTACTCATTTGGTAAGCCCAGGTAGGACTAAATCCAATCAAAACAAAACATGTTTATTGAGTTCTTACAGTCGGGGCTATGGGGATAAAGAGATGTCTAAGACCCAGTTCCTCCTCTCAAAGAGTTTATAATATAACTGAAAAGATACAACAGTGAAGTTACATAATGATAAAACATTTAGATCACACAGTTAAAAAGAGTTGTCACAAGGAATGATATCGGTCTGACTGCCAAATGAATTATACAAATGATAAATGTAGTGAGTTTCAAGAAGGCAGAGGTCACTTTAGAGTGGGTGATCAAGAAGAGTGTAATTATTTCTTGATTCTCTACATTGTAGGAAAGACTTCACAGGTCATTTAGCTCAACTTATCTCTCTCCTCCACTCACCCCCAATTTAAAGATGAAAAAACTGAGGCTCAGAGAAGGAAAGTGACTTGGCCAAGGTCAAAAAGGTGGTAATATAACAGCAATGTAAGAGAGTTCTGATATCAAAATTAAGTGTGCTCTCTATTTTACCATGCTGTCCTGAGGGAAGTATTGTTTGGATAGGGAGACATGAAAGAGGAAGGTTTTGAAAGAAGGTAGAACAACATGAACAAAAGAAAATATGAGGAAATTCAAGGTGTATTGAAGGTGAATAAACCAGTCTGGAAGAAGTTTCATGTATGAAATATAGCTGGATAGGCAGACTAGGGATGAACTGTATAGAGGGTCTTGAATGCCAGGGTAAGGAATCCAGGCTTTACCTAGAGTCAAGTTACATCAAGTACCCACTATGTGCCAAGTACTGTGAAGCCACTGAAGAGGTTTTTGGAATATTATTCTGCAGTAGCGCAAAGAATGGATTGGAAGGGGAGACACTGAAGGATAAAGCATTCAGACTATTGCAGCTGTTCAGAAATAAAGTAATAAGGGCATGAACTAGGAACTGAGAAGTGGGAATATAAAGAGACACTGAAAAAGAAAAATTTTCATGATTTGATGAACCAAAGAATCAAATTAGTATCCTTTGTAATAAAACAGGAAGAAATTTGTACCTAATAAAAGCAAAATTAAAAATGAATCAGGGGAAATGGGAAGCAAGAGCTCAGGCAGAGCAGGGGCAGGAGGACTCAGCTGGTCCTCAGATACAGATATAACGGATACACAAGCTTCTAGCACTAAATTACAACACCAATTTCACAGGCTGGCACCAGTACAAAGAGAACAGTGTGGTGACAGAAAAAAAGTTAATAAAGCAAATGCTCTATTCCAGAAAGTCTTTTAAAAAATCAATTTCAACAAGGACTAGTTTCTTAGCTGCTAATATCACAAAGATACAGCAATAGCTCTCCATTTCAAATTCCTTAGTCTGGCATTCAAGGCTGTCCACAAATAATCTCAGCCTTACCTTCCAATTCAGCTTCAGTCAAGTTGATCCTTTAACTGACCCCCAAAAGGGTTCTCCCTTTCACAATCTCACCATATTTCTATGATTACAGTACTTGAACCTATTTAAATTCTACTCATCCTTTAAGCTCAAATCTAACCTTTTCTAGTTAAATATTCCAAAAATACAACAGCAGGTAAACTCTCCCTACTGAACCTATAATACTGAAATATGCCAATCATTTGCTAATTAATCATATATGACTTCGTGAGGTCTCTTGTAGTCACTCCCCCCCCACATCTGTGTCTTGTCTTTCTAACTTTATTATAAGCTCCAGGAGAGGAATGAAAATATCTTTTTTTTGGTTTTGTTTTGCTATCATCTATTGCACCTAGTAAGTACTATCCTATTTATGTGCGCTATTTACCTACCAGTAAGTATCTGTTGTTTTATACTTGGAAAAGTTCTTTAAGCATTTAGCTGCTTCAGCAGGAGAGAATTGCTTCATGTACTAAATAATCTAAGAACTAAGAAATCTTAAGTCTGGAAAAGGCTGAGGAAATTAAAGTTTCAATTTAGTAAGATCAATGTGGAGCTTAAATATTTCATGTGGAGTTATCGCTTTTATCCAAATTGTCTTCACAAATGCTGACTCAGTGACTCAGGATTGACTGGCTTACACTTTTAGTTCCTCCTATTCACTTGTTAGCAAGCCTATTTATTTGGTACCTACATAGTAAAAAAACAGTTAAAAAAAAATGACATTTTGAGACAAGACAATGAGAGCCACATGGCAGTTCCTATGATATTTGGGAACCTGCCCACTGAACAGGGAAGATGAAGAATACCTTTAACATTCTAAAATTTAGAGAAAAGATGACACTACAAGAGAATGTCATAAATGATGAGTTTGGAACTTGTACTGTCTTCCTGACATTTTCTGTTTTTACAGGTTGTTCCTCATGGCTGGAATGCATTCTCTCCTCCCCTTTGCTTCTTAGAATCCCCTACTTTACCTCAAGATTCTCAGGCACTACTTTCTACATAAAGCCTTTCCTGAAAACACCAAATACCAGGCCCTCTCCGCCCCAAGGTTACTATATATCCTGTTTGTATATAATAGTATACACCTATGTATGTCCAGATTGCCTCCTTCATTAAGACTGTAAGCTACTTGAAGCTAAGGACTATTTGCTTTTACCTTTGTATCCCTCCCATCACTTCGGACCTAGAGTGTTTGTAAATTATTAGTAAAAAAAATTACCTGTCCTATAGAATTTTATAAATGGTGAGTAAGAGCCAGGAAGTTCTGGGTTCAAGACCAGCCTCTGGCTGAATGACCCTGAGCCAGTAACATGATCTCTCAAGTCTCCAGCCAGAGAAGACTTCATCACAGAGGAGTTCCCTCTACCAATGAAATCTCTAGTACAGTCCTTCTAACCTTCCATCTAACAGACTCTGTCTACCTTTCTCAGAAGAGCAGCCAATCCACAACACACAGAAGAAAACTGAGGTTATCCTCAGCAAAACAAATTCAAATAAAAATCAGTTCACTTTAAACAACTAATTATCGAATAGAATGTTTGCAAAAAACAGCATTAATGGCAAGTTCCCCACAAGAGAATGACCCTTCTGCCTTGATTTTCAAAGTCGTGACTTTGAAAAAGAGAGAATTCTCAAGGAAATCTAAAACACATTAACCTTGGCCCCAGGGTTAGCCCCTAGACTTTTGTAGCAAGAGGAAAGTGTGTCACAGCTGGAAGCCTGGGAGAGGCTTCCATCATAGACTAGCCACAAACAGATTCACAAGAGACTAGGAGGAGTTAAAGCACATTTATTCAGCTCCATGCAAATGAAACCCAGGCTAGTGAATTCCCTATGACCAATACTTCCCAGTCAGTAGGAATATTCCCAGACAGTTAAGTCCCTGCCCCCAAAACACTCCAGGAGTATGCAAAGTTTACACAGCACCCTTGAGATTTCTGTTCTCATTCCCAGCACCCTAAAGAATCCAAAAGTAGAATAGCAGGGCTTACAAAGGAGATTCAAACAACATTAACTTCTAAGGGTTTATCAGAATAACTAAAGGTGAAGATACCACAGAGACAAGAAAAACAAACAAAAAGAATTAAAAAGTTCAATAACCAAACCAAAGACTGCACCTCTATAGAACACATTCAGTAATCAGCTCCCATGGATTGAATTACCATCCTTATATAAATGATTCTCGGATCTAACCACTTTCCTGACCTCTAGTCTTACATCTCCAACGGCCTATTGGATATCTCCAATGGATGTCTCATGGACAACTTAAATTTAACAAATCCAAAACTTAATTTTCCCCTCAACCCCTCCTCTCTTTCTAACTTCTCTATTACTACTGAGAGTACCACCATGCTCCAGTACCCCAGGGCTGGTGACCTGGGTATCATTCCCTACAGCTCACTTTCACTTCCCATATCCAATCAACTGCCAAGTTCCTTCACTTTTACCTTTTTAACATTTCTTTTATAGGTTTCTTTCTTTGCGTTGACGATGGCAGCAACCTGTTGCAAGCCCCCATCATCTCACACCTGGACTATTGTAATAACTTTCTGGTTAGTCTTCCTCCCTCAACTGTTTCTCTACTCCAATCCATCTGACTCTGAGCACCTGACAAACTAATCTTCCTGAAGCACAGGTCTAATCATGTCACTTTCCTATACAATAAAATCCACCAACTCCCTATTACTTCTTGGATCAAATATAAAGATCTTATGTTTGGCTTTTAAAGAAGCCTTTCATAATCTGACCCCTTCTTAGATCTTTCCCAATGCTTTTAAAAACTACTTCCTACTATCTACTCTATGGCCCAGTGACACTGGTATACTTGTTCTCAATCCATTTTTCAACATCCCATGTTTGGAACTCTCTGCCTTTTTTCAAGTTCCAGCTTAAGTCTCATCTTCTAAAAAACAGAAGGGTAGATCAGTGGAATAGGTTAGGTACTCAAGACACAGTAGTCAATGGATATAGCAGCCTACTGTTTGGTAAACCCAAGGATCCCAGTTTCTGGGATAAGAACTCACTGTCCGACAAAAATTGCTGGGAAAACTGGATAACAGTATAACAGAAAACGGGAATAGATCAATGCCTGACACTGTACACCAGTACAAAATCCAAATGGATACATGATCTAGGCATAAAGGCTGATACTGTAAATAAATTAGGGGAGCAAGGAACAGTGTATTTGTCAGATTTATGGAGAATGGAAAAATTTATGACTAAAGATATAGAGAACATTAAGAAGTGCAAAATGTATAATTTTGATTACATTAAATTGAAAAGTTTTTGCACATAATCAATGCAACCAAAATTAGGAGGGAAGCAGAAAACTGGGAATTTTTTTAACTAGTGTCTGTGATAAAGGCCTCTTTTACAATAATTGTTGTATGTTGTTTCTCCCACAAGACTGTGAACTCCTTGAGTGGTCTGGTTTTTCCTTTCTTTCTTTGCCTTTGTTCTTAGAACAGTGCCTGGTGCAAAGTAGGTACTTAAAAAATGCTTGTTGACTTGATTTGAACTTGGGTTACAAGGAAAATGGTTCCCCTGATAAAACTAGGGAAGCTTGGAAGAGCAATGGGTTGTGGGGCGAGGGGGCTGAAGAGGTAAAGAATTCTGTTTTCTACTTGTTAAATCTGTTATCTATGCAATGATTAGCCTGATGAACAGAAGGACTCTTGCATCTGATCAAATCTTACTACAAAATAGATGCTGTCAACATTCTAAACTCCATATTGCAAGTGATGAAGAAATGAAGTCCACAGTAGTTTCTGACACAAGGCTTTTCTTTTCCTCCATCTCCAGTCTCCTAATGTCTCAATTTCATTTTGTTCCCTCTTTTTCTAGTTAGTTAAGCAAATATATAGCTTACCTATTTGAAGACTCATGGTAAGTTAACAATCTCCTTCCATGTCCTCAAAAAAAGGAGGTCCTTAAGAAAATACCTTTTTTTCTACTAAATTACATTATGTGTAATTAAAATTTTAAAAAGCACTAAAGAAATTCATAATTTGAGAAGCTATTTAGTATAAAGTCATTGTTTTTACATTACCACACCAGGATCCACCCTGTCCTCAGAGATTAAAAAACCTAATCAAAACCAAACAAAATAATAAGAAAAAAGGCATGATACTGACACAGACATCCCTTCCACTAAATCAAATCTACTTTCTCAGAAATAACTACTTATTTTAGTACTCTTGCTTCAGCTTCAGCTAAATAATCTCCAGTGTTCACAATTCTGCAATATAGTATGATTTTCCAAATATTTCATGTCTATACAAAGATGTATTTCATTCTTAGCCAAACAGATGGTAGTAAGTTTAAATATTGAAATGAGGAGGTCAAAGTGTTCACTTAGCACTCACCGCTCCAATTTTTAAACCAAGAAAACACTTCTGAAACAGGACTCTGCCCACTTCTCACCCAGGTGAAAGAGCTTTCTCACTGACCTTTTAAACTGTCTTTAGCATTTGTGGGTTGAATAAATCGGGAACTACAGCTGCTGCCTGTGATTCCTGCCAAGGCTACACTGCGCTCTGCTCCAAGCCCAGTGCAACAGACCCTTCCTATCAGTCTTCCAGGCTGCCTTGGGCTGGAAATCTATTTCACTCTGTTGTTTTGTGGCTTCTGCTGCTCTAGAATTTGTTTAGAGTCATTTTTTACAGATATTTTATGGGCTGTGGGGAGAGAGCTTCTGCAAGCCCATCCTTCTACTTTGCCATCTTGGCTAGGCCATGGTAGTGTCTTTTCTATGCTGCCAGGGGGCACTCTTTGAAACTGTTTTCTTGCTGCCTTTCTGCATCTGCTGGGAGACTGCTTGCTTCTGTTCCTTGCTGAAGTACTAGATAAAGTAGTTCCATTTCAAAGTATGGTGGGCAAGGGGGAGGAGAAAAAATCCTCCTTTCTCTATCCCCCATACCCCTAAGCAACTCCTTTTTAAGATCTAGACGTTTGCTTAATTGCTGATTCTGTCTGTAATGACTCCAGCTCAAATGAACTCAACCTTTTAAGGGCCACTAAGGACTTTTCAGCTCAATCAAGAAAAACTTCATTAAACCCCATAAAAGGAGAATAGGTTGGATGCACAGTTTGATGTTCCTCTAATTCTATCAAGAAAAAACTATTTCAAATTTCACAAAGCAAAAATAAGGTATTAATACTTTACCTCATTATCTGATATCTGCCCAGTGCTTTCTGTGATTATATTAAAGTGAGGGTCAGAGACCAATTACTGTCTCTACTCCTCCACCCCATAAATAAAATTGAAGTCAATCCAGAAATTTAACTAAGCACCTTAGCCACTGGCACACTGTGAAGCAATGATATTAATGTGTCTATGACAGGGAAAAGAGAAGAAAATGTGTTTAAAATACAGCAAGAGATATTCAGATATAGCTAAGAGACTCTAGACTCTATAAAGGGATTCAAAGGAGGTCAAGGAATTTATTTACTCTAAGTCTTTAAAAGCATAAATTGCCTGGAATGGTAAAATGCATGTTTAAAGGTCTACAAGTAGGTGGCAGCTAGGTGGTGAAGTGCGTAGCTTAGAGTAAGGAATACTCCTCTTCCTGAGTTTAACTCTGGCACTTACCAGCTGTGTGACCCTGGGCTAGTCTCTTAACCCTGTTTGCTTCTGTTATCTCATCTGTAAAATGAACTGCAGAAGGAAATGGTAAATCACACCAGTATCTTTGCCAAGAAAACTCCAAATGGGGCCATGAAGAGTCAGATATAACAATAACAATAACAACAAAAGCAACTGAAGACAACAAAGGAACTAAAACTGACTTGGTGACCCCTTGAGGTTCTTACCTGCCCTGAGATTCTGATTCTTTCTGAAAAAAGGAACCAGAAAATCAAACTTGTCAAAACAAAAAAAATTTAACCTGTTATTTATGATCTAAATCTCACTTCTTAGTTAATACTCTATTTCTCACTTTACTACCATTACTAGTAACTTTTCTTAAATTTATTCAATCCAAATTTATCACACAATCCAGATTCTGGTACCTAACATCCATGGACTCTCAGCAGCACCATTTTCTCTCCTTTCTCAAAGAGTTTGGTACCTAGCTCATAATATTCCTCTCTACTCTAATTTCCCCACTTCCTAGGAGACTTCAACCTATGTTGATGTTTCCTCAAATACTTTTAACTTCAAATCTACTCGCAACTCCCATCACCTTACTCCTCTCCACTCCACAGTAAGCACAGACAGAGATAACCAGATATCCTTGATCTTACCATTATCTACAAGTGTATTGAGTGTTTCATGTTTAGGAACTCTGACCTTCCTTTAATCTTCCCATTTCTCCCTTTGTCTCACTCCCAAAACTTATTCTTCATCCTCACAATGATCTCCAAACCCTCAAAAACCTCCCAGACGCAGAATCAGTTCAACTCTCCGCTATATGCTACTCTTGAATCCCTTCTACCATCACAAGTACACCTTGCCAAAACCCAAACCTAAATTACTCTATTTTCTTCACTTCTAAATTTATTAGTGCTGAATGGAACTACAGTAAATTAAGAAAACTACGCAGACTCAGACCACTATAAATTTATGCTAGCTGATTTCAGCTAGGCCCTCACTTCAGCAAAGCTATCCTATTACCCCTTCCCTAAATTAATTCCTGTACCACAAACTAAATCTTTTCTTCTCTCTACAAGCTACTCTCCACTCCCCCCACCTCTGTTGAGGACCTCACTTCATAAATCACTAAAGACAAAAGCCAAAACAAAGAACCTTCTTCACTCCTAGCAACCAACTCATATGTATCCCTATCTCTTCCCCTTCACTCCAAGCTCTGATGAGATGGCCCTTCTGTTTGACAAGACCAACTCTTCTACATGCCATCCCCGCTCATCTTCTCCGGGCAGAATGCCCCCACTATCACTCCCACTCTTCACTCTTGTGTCTCCCTATCAATCTACTCCTTCCCTGCTGCCTACAATCATGCACAAGTCACCTCCCCTATCCTTAAAAAAAAAAAAAAACCCTCATTAGATCCTACCAAGCTGGCCAGCTATCATCCTTTATGTCTCCTGTCCCTTCTCAGCTACACTTCCTGAAAAAGCTGTCCACAGATGGTGCCTACACTTCTCTCACTTCTGAACTCTCTGCAACCTAACTCCCAACTGCCCTCTTCAAAGTTACCAATGATTGCTTCATTTCCAAATATAATTTCATCTTCTAATTAGACTATTTGGGTTGTATTTGACATTACTGACAACTGTTCCCCTCCTATATACTCTTTTCTCTCTAGGCTTTCCTCCTACTTATCTGACTGGTACTTCTAAGTGTCTTTTTCTGGGTTTTCATGTTATGTCCACTAACTGCAGATGTGTCCCAAGGACTTGTACTCGATTCTTTTTCTCTTTTCACTCTATGCTCCCTCTCTTGTGATCTCATCAGCTTCTATGGATTCAATTATTTTACCTATGCAGATGATTCCAGCTTCTCAGATGAGCTACAATCACTTTATCTCCAACTGACTCTTGGACATCTTAAATTCAACATGTCCAAAACAAAATTCAACCTCTTTTTCATCACCTCAGTTCAGGTCCTCATCAGCTCTTGCCTGTACAGCTGCCAATAATCTTCTAATTATTCTCCCAGCAAAAAATCTCTCCCCACTCCTGTCTCATTTTCCACTTTCCTAAAGTATAGAGGTCTGGACCATTTCACAGCCTCCCTTTCCCTGCTCCCCTCCAGTAGTTCCCTATTACCTTCAGGATTAAATATTAAGTCCTGTGCTTCAGTCTCCTTACATTTTATTCCCTTTCATGCACTCTATGATCCAGCCATATTGGTCCAGAAGCAAGCAACAATACTTGCTGCTCCTCTGTGTCTTTAGAATAGCTTCTCATTGTCTGGAATTTAATAAATACATGCTGGCTAATTCAAGCTCCATCACTGCTGTTGCACTGGTATCAGACACATAATATTTATGGCATGTCCACAAAGTGCAGCCTTAAGTTCTAAACACTTAAACTCTTAAGCTTTAATAGCTTAGTTAAGAGCTTAATCTAATAAAGTATTAGAGCTTAACAGTACACTTAGACTTTTGAGACACCCTATATAAAGTTAGGCTAACATTAAGTATAGAATGAATTTCACCCTTCCCTGCCTGGACAAGACCCTCTTCAAGAAGCAATTAAGTTCAAAAGTTACCCTTGCCCTGTCATCTATCATATTTCCTTTGTGATCAGGAGCACAATTTCCTAAACTCATTTTTTGTTTTTATTTTTTGCACGTGATTAAAAAGATATTTTCTAAATGAAAAGGACTATGAATTGGTGACTCAGCAATCTGAGTCCTACATTCAAATAAATCATTTCTCTATATTATGCTTGACCTTATTATGCTGGTCTCAGTTTATCTGAGACAATACTCCCCTTTAAAGAGATTTGTAAAGATAAAGTTCTAAAAATTTCAAAAGCTCAACATCCCTTGGCAATATGTTTCTTGCATTCATTCCTACAATGGATCGAGTTTTAACATAAAAGATAATGGTCTAATTTAGGATCAGTAAAGAAATAAAAGTTGCACTAAGCAGAGGAGAAGCACTACTCTAATGCAATTAACGTTTCTGAAAAGTTGTATGTAAACTGATTTTTTTTCTGGCAAATCATGTAATATCAAGTGATGAGAGCTCAACTTTTAAAGAAACCTGTATAAAATTTTTTATAAAGCAAACTGAAGCCCAGAACAATTTGCCCAAAGGCATAAATGTCCTCTTCCCAGGACAGTGGCAGTAAAGTTGGTGTATGAGGAAGTCCCCAAAGGTTAAGAGACTTGCACATGGTCATGTAGCTACCAGCTGAACAAGGTTTACAATCTACTACATCATATGGCCACTCTTAGGTAATACTATACATCTTGTTTCCCTGCACCCATGTTATAAAGCCAGGTCAATGTCTTTCAATAACAAGACAACAAAAGGTATTAGTTAACTATCTCAGTTATACTCAGTCAGAACTTTTTACAGGATAAAGGATATGAAGGTTGCTTTATAGGTATTTTTTTTCCTACCGATATATATGAAACTTTCTCTTTTTCCCATAAAAACGTCTAAAATTTACACTACAACTGCAAATGAAAATCTTTCATAGTAAATATGGATTTTACCAGCAATGAACCTGTTTTTCAAAACAGGTATCACAGACTGTACAACAGAGTTGCATGAATCAGGATCCAGCTAGCTGGGTAATTTAGCTCATCCTTGCTCTCAGCCTCTGCCTCTCTCCTTCCTTCTCCTCTCCAAATGAAGTTAAATTTTGACCACCAGAAGCTGCCCAGTTAACTTGGGGTTTACTGGCTAGATGTCTTTCTTGTCTATCTTTTTTGTCTCTCTTTTTTCTGCTCTTTCTCTTTTTCTTTCTTGTCTTTCTTTAAACCCAAGGCACTCTGAACACTGAACAATGGGTCCCTGCCCAAGCTCCATTCAATGGCTGTTTTTTGGACCCTCCTGCCTTACAGTGAATGTCAATAGTAACTGTTACTCTTTGAAACAACAACCCTGTGGGTCCTAATTTATTTAATTTTTCTTTTTTATTTAAAGGGGCCACATCCCAACTACTTCTTAAAAGAGGCCTATTCACTGAAAGGGCATCACCTCACTCTAAGTGAGTACCTGAAAAAACCTCAGCCTATGAGGCCAAGGTGTCCCACTGCATCCTGGACTGTTTCCAGTCATCCTAATGAATATCTGATCAATGGCTACAGATGGCACAGGAGGGGAAAGTGAGGCTGGTGACCTTGCACAGCCCTCCCTCACTCAAAATAAAATCAAATGCATGTCATGTCATCATTTTTCTGATGTCATAGTCCTCTTCAAAATACGAAAGGTGAACACAATCACAGACTGTTAAGGCAAAAGGAAGATTAACTTTAATCAGCAAACAATAGCTAGTTTGTGGTTGAAGATCCTGGCTCTAACACAAGGCCTCAGTTTCTCCATCTGTCAAATAAGGGATATATTAAATTATCTAAAGTTCCTTCATAGGCTAACATTCAATAATTTTAAGTCCCCCCCAAAAGGAGTGTGGGTAATTAGCTAGAAGTTTCACAAGTGAAGAGTCTTGAATATCTTCATAGAGTAGAAATACTGAACTCTGCTTCTGCCAGCTGAACTGAAATGGAATTCATTAAGTAGCACTAAAGTGAAAAAGACTACTGTGCAACAGCCTTAGAATAGTAACCAATGAAATCAATAGGAGTAAGAGATGAATGTCAACCAACGAGAGCTAATATCGCACTGACTGTGATTTGTGATTTCCATTACACAAACACAAAGAGTCAAAGAGGAACAAAAGACACAAAGTCCAAACAAAACAATCAATCCCTGTTCTCTCGGAAGCTTACCTTCTATGGAAGGGATTCAACATATACACTGACCAAAATTCATGAAGGGAAAGAAGTCTGAAATAAGGCTGGAAACAACCTTTATTTGAGCCATACTGTGAAGAACCTCGAATGTCAGGCTGAGGAAGGCCTCTTCTACCTGAGACACAACAATTGAGGATTCACTGAAGGTTTTAACGAAGGCAGTGCTTTGGGAAGGTGATGTTGGTAGTTGTCTGGAAGATGGATTGGAGGAAAGACTGGAAGCAGGGAGAACAATCAGAATACTATTCCAACGCCCAGGCAACAGGTGATCAGGGTCTGAACTAGGCTGGCAGCCTTATGAGTAGAAATGAGAAAAATCAAAGTGATGATGTGGAGATGAAATCCACAAAGAAGGGCTGGATGGGAGAAACCAAGTCTGCCTCAGAGGTTTTAAGTTACAAACTGGATTCACAGTGATGCCTTCAAGAGAAAAAGGGAAGCATGGAGAAAAAGCAGTTTAAAATAATAACTTAAATCAAAAAATAAGTTTTAGTGCAATTTTAAGTTAACTGTGTGCACGTGTGTACGGCTGACAATTGTCTCTTGCAACTATCAGTGGACAGCAGCACTTTTCTTTGACCTGTGATTTCACTGGTGCAGAGAACTGTTGGGGAAAGAAACTCCCTCCTTTGATGCTACTGTTACATCCAGCCTTCGAGCTTAAGAGCCTGCCTGCCCGTGAGCTCATGAAGCTCCCTCCACAGTTGCTGCTCTAATGAACAGCCTTTCGGAGCCATGTGGGGCACTGAAAGATTAAGTGACTTGCCCCTGACCTGTGTGCCAGCCATGGAATACCGTTCTTCCAGTGTCCCGCTGCCCCTCTGCCCCTTCGCAGGGCACTCGTTAAGAGTCTGTGGCGATAAACGTCCACCTCCCTGAGGCTCCTCTTCTAGGAGGAGGTGAGGAGGGAGCCTCCAGTGACATCCAGAGCAGAGGAAGCCAGAGAGGGAATAAGAGGCCTTTACACAAAGCGAGCAATTTTACCGCAAAATAACACCGACAAAGGGGTACTGCAAATATCACCCTCCCCCCGTCCCCCCGGTTTACAGCAGGTGGGGAACTCAGTAAAGAGGCGGGAAACTGAGGAAGCTAGGAAAGGAGAAGAAATCTCAGGGAAGAGGGGGGTCGCGAACACAACCGAACAGTTCGTTTTTAAATCTCGAACACTCCCCCGCCCACTTCTCAGTCATCTACCCCAGGGGACGCCCAGGGGAAGGCCCGGGGGGGGGGGGGGAGAAACAGGTTCAAGGCCGCAGGGGAGCGAGGATCAAGGGGAGGGGCCAGCGCCGGTCAGTCCCCTCCCCTCCCCCAACCCCGGGGTCTCGCGCCGCCGGCCCCGCCCCCACCTTGTTGTTGTACTCCTCCACAAAACTGCCCAGCGCCAGGCGGAAGCGCTTGTCGGGCCGCACGCTCCAGTTCATGGCGTAGACAGTCCAGGGTGCCTCATACTTGTAGATCTCCTTCCGCTTTCCGTGCAGGGACATGGCGGCGGCAGCAGGGCCGCCCTCCGGGCCCGAAAAGCCGGAGCGGAGGACAGAGGCCGGGCCGGACCCAGCCGAGAGACTCGAGGGGGAAGTCTGGGGTGGGGGGCGGGGGAGGGATGGGGGTCGGGAGGTGGGCCGGGAGGGAGGAGGGTGGGGTCAGCAGGGACCGGTGGAGGGGGGAGGGGGAGAGCCCCGCAGCGACAGACAACGGCTCTGGTGCCCGACCCCCAGTTTCCAACCTGAGGCACTGACAACAACCACCTTCCGTTTGGGACGCTCCCCCGCCCTCAAGGAGCGGAAACCACGCGACCCTGTACCAGCAGTAGTCGTTGGCGGTCTCATACGTCGTTTAGCACGGCCCTTCGCTTCTATTGGCTGTTAGTCCCATCGTTTCCAAGATCCCTCTTCCTATTGGCTGTGCTCTGTGTCATTCCCCCAATCTCTCTCCGCCTCCTTGGAGGAGGGGAAAACAGAGTTTTCATAACCCCGAAAAGCCGTTGGCTGGTCGGGATGTCAATCAAAGAGATCCCCTAGCCTTCCAGGCTGGACTTGAAGGGGGTGGGGTCGGAGGTAGATGGACCGGCGCTCTCGAGGCTAGCTTCTGCTAGGGCCGTTTAGGTCCCGAGGCTCTAGCGTTCCCAGAGACCTGTCCCCGGGACAGGGGGCTCCAAGGGACTGACCTTGTGTCTGTCTACCAGTGGGCTGCAGGTCCTGATAGGGAGTCACCTGCAGTGTACCACGTGGGGCCCACATCTCTACTACTTTTGTCTCACGCAGCCTGCCTCCTCTTTTAGGGCACTCGTCCCCCCCCCCTCCACCCCGCCCCCCGCCATCGCACATCTATTCCCTTTTTGCACTCGAAGACGTCCTTTTTCCGTGAGCTTGACAGGTCAGCCTTGTGTGCTCTAGAAATGGTTGGAGTAGCTTTATTAGACCATATCCATCATCTGAAAAATAAGGGATAGATTAAATAATTGGTTCGTGAACCCTGCCCACCAAATAGTAATTACAAGCTGTCAGTGATTTACAGTTGCAGACTGCAAGCTCAGGGAGGTTAACTTGGCTCTCTATGGTCACACAGCTAACAAGTATCCAGGTTTCTGTCTCTTCGTCTGTAAAATCGAGGTGGGGGGCGGCGGCATATAGCACTAACTAGGAGCCAGACTCCGCGCTTAACGATTTACAAATATTAGGTCATCTGATCCGCTCCACAACCCTGCAAGGTACGGGTTATCCCCGTTTTACAACGGAGGAAACTGACTTGCCCAGGATCACGCAGTGCTTGAGGCTTCATTCTCACTGCCTTCTTGACAGCCAGCCCAATCCACTTGGCCCCCTAGTTTGGGTTTGGGGGAGAGAAACCACGGAGAGGGAGGGGAGGGGCTGGGCAAGATCAAGGTTTCTTAACCCGGGGTCCGGACCTTTTGTTCTTGAGATTTTGATACAATTATTTTAATGTAATTGGTTTACTTTGTAATGCTCTTTATGCATTTAAAAGAATTTGTCTGGGAAGGAATGCCTAGTCTTCACCAGGCTGCCGAAGGTGTCCGTGCACAAAACACATTAAGAACCGCATGGGCTTGTCTTCTAGCTCTGTCTTGTGACCTATGACTTTTGATTTTAACAAATGATTCCAGGAAGTGACAACACCCTTTGTCCTGAATCTATTTATTTGACTAAGAGACTTGGGGTGGGTTAACTTGGGCATTGATTCAGAGTGTTAGAAGCCAATGCTCAATTAAAATACAAGAAAAGTACCTATGAAAGGATGTGCTTAATAGCACTTATTAACTGAGATTTTGGGCAAGCTACTTACCCTCCTTGAACCGGAGGTAATTCTCTGAGATTGTAAGTAAGTTACTGAGAGTTTATAATTGCCATTGATGGGAGGCTTCCCATACCAATGAATTCACAGATCTCTCAATCTATCGACCTTTTCTGTATAAAGATGAGAAAACTGGAATTGTGTGCACTTTTTAAACTTTAGTTGAAACGTGATGATACAGAAATATCTTGCCTCCTTTATTTTAAAGTGAAATTTTCATTATGAACTTGATAGTCATTAAATACGAACATTTCCATTTACAAATGACAAAAAACGATTGCATATGACACTGAATCTATCACGTAAAGCTGTCATTTTTAAAATATACCTCTACTTAAGCATGGTAGTATCAAAACTGCCCTTGTGGTTTGAGTCCTCTTTTGAATTTCTTTCTGTATATTTTATATATTTCTTTGAAGTTTTTCTTCCTTTCTAATTTGCTTCCTTTCTTCCTATTCTTTTTTCCTTCTTTCCTTCTTGCCTCAACATACCCCCACTGTCTCCCCCACAAAAAGCTATCCTTTGTCATAAATGAATATAGTCAATAAAAGTGGTATTAGTCCTGCCTGAAAATGCCTCATTTTGTACAGTACATATATATAGCCCATCATCTGTCTACCAGAAAGTAGAACACATGCTTCATTAGCAATTTTCTGGAATAAGATTAGTCCCTGCATTATCAGAGTTCTTAAGTCTTTTAAAATTATTGTCTTTTACACTGTTATAGTTAGTTTTCAATTATTAAGGCTGTATGAGCATAATAGCCAAACTAGGATTTGCTTTAAAACTTGAGTTTATTTCTTCACTAAACCTCAGCAAAAGCACCACAAGACAAAACGAAAAATTTCTGAAGTGTGATATTTTCCATTCTACCTACACCTCTTTTCCCATTAGAAGTCACTCATCTCTTCATATATCAAAAGCCTTGGGCTCTTAGGTTTACATCAGAATTATTAGGCACACAATCTACTAACAGGACGATAAATAATAATATCGATATAAATGATTATATTATTTTAGCTCTTGGAAAGGTAGCAGTCAGTCACCTCTAACAACTCAGCAGAAGATCTTGCTTCATACCTTGTGAATAAACTTGGGGCTACTTCTCTGCATTGCCCCTTGCCATCATGCCTTCCCTATCTCCTCCTTTATTCTAGTCTCTGATAATTAGACAGTTTTTTTCACCAATGCCAACCCTGACCCTATCCCTTCTTGTCTTCTCCAGCAGATTGCCCCCATTATCATCCCTTCCCTCTCTCTAATCTTTCATTTCTCCCTCCCAATAACAATTGCTTACTTCCCTGCTGCTCATATTCCTCTAGTATCCTCATTCTTGAAAAACCCTCACTAGACCCTACCATTCCCTTAAGCTATCATCATTTTTTATATATCCTCCCTTCCACAACCAAACTCTTTAAAAAAGTTGTCTGCACTCGTCTCTATTTTCTCTCACGGGCTGGTCAAACCTTTCCTGATTAGTTCCCTACTTTATCATTCAACTGAAATCCTTCATTCCAAAGTTACCAATGATCTTAATTGCCAAATGCAATGGCCGCTTCTCCATCCTTATTCTTTGTGCCCTTTCTGTAGCATTTGACTCTATAGGACTACCGTTTCCTCCTGGACATTCTCCCCTCTCTGTGTTTCTGTGAAAATTTTGGTTGTTCTCTTACCTACATGACCTGAAAGGATCTTTTTCAGTAGCCTCTTTTAGAGCCCGTTTCACATCATGCCCCCTTCCTCTGGAGATAACCCACATAACTGTCCTGGACCCTATTTTCTTTTTTTTCTACTCTTAAAAAATTAATCTATGGAATAAAACAAGCATTTCTATAATGTAGCGTAATAAAAAATCTTGCATATGAAACTATCTATTTAGTACAACTTGCTATGCCTTTTAAATATAATAAACTTATGTAAATTTCTTTTTCTCTATATTCTTTCACTTGGTGACTTCATCTACTCCTACAGATCTAATGTTTTTAGATAAATTTTTATTGATATCTTTTGTTTTTATGTTATCTACATTTCCCACTGTATCTCTCTGCCTCTCACACCCTCATCATCTGATTATTGAGAGCCATCCCCTATACTACAGAAAAAAAAAAGAAAGAAAAAAATTCAGCAAAACTAACCAACTTTCAAACAAGTTTAACATTATAAAATGTTACACACTCTGTAGAAGATTTAATTGTCATCTCTATTCTACTCTCTCTTCTGAACTATAGTCTTACATTGCATCACCAACTGCCTGTTGACCATTTCATAATGGACATCCTCTGGTCATCTCAAATTGAACATGTCCATAACTGAACTAATTTCTCCCTAAACCCATCTGTCTTCTGAACTTCCCTGTCTCTGTCAAAGGCATCATCATTCATCCTCCCACTATATCAGTTAATTAACCTTGGTATTGTCCTTGACTGGTCCCACTTATTCCATTTTTCCAATAAGCTGCCAAATGTCATTTCTTTCTCCACAATACAGCCTAGCCAAACTGCCCTTCTTATAGCTACATGGCATATCATCTCTCTTCTCCATGCCGTTATCGAGATTGCGGTCCTTCCTCATCTCAGTCTGTTGAAATTCCTGGTTTCCTTCAAGACCTATCTCACACTTCAATTTTGGCACAAAAGTTATTCTTGGCCATCCTAATTCTTAGTGCCTTCTCCCACAGGGTTACATCTTACCAGATTTGAACATACCCAGAAATTTGCATGTTGTCCCCTATCCCACTCCCACTTTTAGAATGCAAACTTCTTTATTAAAAGGGACTATTCCACTTTTGCTTTTGTATCTCCAGCATCTGGCACAGTGCCTGGCACATAGTAGGCACCTAATGAAGGCTTATTGATTGATTGATTTCCTGTTTCCCTGCCAGTATTGAAGGAAACCTAATGTGTGTGGGGGAGGGGGAAGGTGAGGGAGTTGAGGAAGGAGAGAAGTCCCCAAAAGAGAAAATCCTGCAAGACCCTCATCCCAGCACAAAATTCACATTTCCCTAATCTCCTAGTCTTTGGAAGGAGTGTGTGAGTTAAATTATTTTGTGTCATCTTAATTTTAGTACCTTTGGGATAGAGCTCTAGTTGCCCCTACCCTAGTTACAGTACTGCCATTTGTAAATTCCTTTGCCCAAGACTCTGTGATACGACTGCCCAGAATATGAATCTATTACTACCTATCTAAGCTTATTCTTCCCTCCACACTTTTAGGTTTTGTTTTTTTTAAGGTGATCACAAGTGGTATGATTGTGGGTCTGAGTAAGTGACTAAGCTGGACAATCCACAGCTATATCACACATACAACCCAGTATGAATTTTGATGGATTTATTAGCTGGCTGAATGTCACAACTTCCTCAAAGGGGCCCAAGTGGCATTGCAAATCTATTAGAAAAGCCACTTTGAGACAAACATCAGAGGAGTAGAGGTTAAGGAAAAACCGTTCTAAATGGATTGGAAGTTATGCCTTTCCAGGGAAGTGATAACCCTAGAAGGCAGTCTGAATTTTCTAGCCAGAGACAATTTTTTTCTTCGCAGAAGTCACTCAAAACATGTACAATTCAACTCTAGTTTGTGGGGTAAGGATGGTGACCTTGCTCTTTCTAGATTCTGGATATCTATCAGTGAGGACCAGAGATCTTTTCTCTTCATCCCACTGATCCTCAAAAGCCTGGCACTGAACAACTAGATGGTTCTTTCCTCTGTCCCATGGTAATGTTCTTTCTTTCCCTACATTGCAGGAGGTCGCCTCTTCCATGAAAGCACAACTTATGAAGATGACCACAGAGAACCTGGGAAAGATGTTGAGTGCCTGCCTTACCGTCATGAGACAAAGTTGCTTTGAGGTCATCTTAGACGGTACTTGGAAGTTATTCTTCTAGGAAAAATGCCTTTAGGGACCATGCTCTGGAGAGTTTGGAGGGAACCTCACTCCCAAACCTTGGTGATGTCTCCTACTTTTCAAATCTGTATACTACATACATACCTATACATATATAGAACACCCAGTCCTATCAGTAAGGGCTTCAGTTGTTATGGGAATCAGTGTCAGATTTCTAGATAGACCAATTATGCTGCTGAGCCAAGTCTGAGAGGTGTTTCTGGAAATCCAGCTGTTTGGGGGAGGGTCAAAGGTATTCAAGGAGTGAGGGAAGTGGGGAAAATATCTGAATCTCTATATTCAATGCAATCTCAGAAAGGATGGCAGAGGGGACAGAAGTTGGTCAGGATGCAGCTGCTTATAAGAGAGGGTCAAGATATCATCTGATGCCACCAGAAGGTAAATGTCACTGGATGAAGAATCTCTTCATTTCTGAATGTACTTTTCCAGGTCACTGTAGCTTGGAGTCTGGAAAGGGGGATGAAAGAAAATGTGAATGATAGGTATACTTCAGGCCATTCTAAGGAACAATAGGACCGAGTCTCCCCACTTTTAAAAGGACCTCCTGCTCCTACTTAAAAATGTCTCTCAGAAATGTACCTCTCCACATCCAACCTACATTACAGATTGCAAGAGTTGGCAGAAATGTCAAGAGATAACCTGGTAAAAACCCTCCATCTATCTTTATTTTTAAAAAAAAATTTTTTCCAATAAACAAAAATAGATTTGTTCCCCCACTCCCCTCTGTTGATTAAAAAAGAAAGAAAGAAAAACAAAACCCTTGTAACAATTATGCATAATCAGGCAGAACAAATTCTAACCTTGGTCGTATCTAAAAGAAAAATGTCTCATTTTGCATCCTGAGTCCATCACAGTTCTTTGAAGAGGTAGGTAGCACGTTTCATCGCTGGTGAAATCCTCCATCTTTAGACTAAAGAATGTTAATTTTGTAACATTTCAGGATTTCTCTAATTATCTCAAGGAGTGTTATAAAATCCCCTCTTTTCCCATGAGTTATAATGAACTTTCATTTAAAAATAAATATGTATAACACTCTCCTTACCTTATCAGACCTCTAAGTCTTTTCCTGTCCTAGGAAGTAGGAAGAAATATACCAATATATAGATCAAGGATTCAGTCTTTGGTGACCTTAAAATCCCAACTTATCCCAAACTGTTTCCTATTAAGTGCAATGCCTTTCTAGTCACTGGGCACACATTGGGTACCCTCTCCCTGCCCCAACCCTACATTCAAAGGACAAGAGAAATACATTAATAGACACATGATGGAAGACACTTAGGACCTTTTTCTGTGAGATCTTGTTTGTTCTCTCTATCTCCCAGTATTAAAAAGCTCTATTAATGAAGCATTAGAAAGGCTAGTTTCCAAAAACCAGACGTGGAGGTCCTGCCTCTTTTCTATTCACATATACTGGTTCAAGGAAGCTTTTGCGTGAGTGGGAGGCTGGGTATTCCTCAGCAGCTTCCTTCCACCCACCCTCCAGCTGCTCTATCCTTGCTGTTCTAACAATAGGACTTTTACATGGGGAAGAATATGTTACAGAAGCAAACCCACAAGATGGAATAGAGGTGTGCCAAATGAGACAAACGTTTTTAGACATGGCCAATGTGTTGATGTATTTTGCTTAACTATATTTAGTTGTTCTAAGGGAAGGTCTTCTATGGGAGAGGGTGTGTGTGTGCCCATGAATTAGTGGGTAGTGAAAGAAATGAAATAAAAGAGCATCAATAAAATATTTAAAATACGTGAAAAAAAAAAACCCAAGAGATTAGACAGAGACACAAATGGGGCAGCTTCATTACCACCTTATTAAAAAAAAGCTAACATAATCAGAACAAATTAATAGGTTAATATTAGGTTTCATATACAGTAATAGGTCCAGTAATAGGTTTCCTATGCAACCTTTTTTTTTCTATGTACAATTCTCTGAGCTCCTCAAGAGCAGAGTCTTTCTTTATCTTTTCTTTGTAATCTCAGCATTTAGCATGGTGCCGGGTTCGTAGTAGACACTTAACTAAATGGTAGCTGACTGACTACTGAAATATTGTTTTTGATGATTATTAGTTTTGTAATAAGAAAAAGAATCCAATAAAAGATTGGCAAACATGATTTGTGTCCTGCAGACAGTCAGGTTTAGATCTCTTTTGCTAAAGCACGTCCTAGAAGTACTTAATTTGTAGAATCTTCAACCTCCTGATACATGTTCTGTTAACACCCCAAACCACCTCCACTGGATCTCTTTTTAACACTCTTGGCCTTGAAAAGGTTTGTCATTCAGCCATTTCTGACCCTTTGTGACACCATTTGGGATTTTCTTGACAAAGATGCTAGAGTGGTTTGCCATTTCCTTCTCCAGCTCATTTTACAGATGAGGAAGCTGAGGCAAGCAAGGTTAAAGGACTTGTCCAGGGTTACTGGTAAAGTGGCTGAGGTTGGATTTGAATACAGATCTTCCTGACTTGAAGCCCAGCACTCCATCCACTACAGCACTTAGAAGAGGTTATCTCTGTGCTAATAGGTTGCTGGTTCTTCCGGGGTGGGGGCACAAAGTGGGAGAGAGAGGCAAGTGTCCAATTAAGTCTGTCACGGGTGGAGATTAGGATTTACCATAGCAAGACAATCTGACAGGCTTCCCCCATAGCCTGTCTTAGTAACTGATGTTTAATAAGATAGAACTTGAGGCTGCTGAACTCAGTAACTCCCACAATTTGATACTGCTCTAATAGATCTTTCTGTTAATAATCTGTAACTTCCCACCTGGACTAGGATTTGCGCTATCCTCAACTTCATATGTTACCTTGGGAAAGGACTCTCACCTCTCTAGGATAAAACTGGTGTATTTGTGTGGATGGGTGGATGGGTATGTGTGTGTGTGTGTGGGGGGGGTGTATTTCTTGAGCTATGATCCTAGGAGTATTTACCTTGTCCTCTGTCTCTCTAGTCTACAGACTTTTGCTTCTCAGGGGATCTGAGATTTACTCCTTCCTCCACCCCCCACAATGGAATGTAACTGGTTCCTCACTGGCAAGCCTCATCCTTGGCTCCAGTTTGGGGTTCCCATATTCCTCAGTGGAAAAGACTAAGTCTTGAGTCCTTGCTCTACCCCTGGCCACAGTAATCAGCATTCAAGCTCTGGGACCCTGAACTAGTTAAGAAATTTTCTTTGAAACCTTTTCTAATGATACTTGAGCTCCTAAGCTCTTGCCCTAGTTATTGTATTAGTAGAATCTAGGACAGAGAGTACGACAAGAATCAACGTCCCGGCGTTACTTGCTCTGGGCTGCCTGTGTGTTACTGTCCCTATAAATGGATCCTGAGCATGAGAGAGCAGTGTCCATCCTGCCAAGACCACTGAGGAGGGCAAATGCTGTCTGCTCAGCTCACCTGTCCAGGGGGGATGGGGTCTTCTCTAGACAAAGAACCCTGCAACTTCATGGGTCCAGGGCCCTGAGCATCACCAGTAGCAGCAACAGTAGCAAGAGGAGGAGGCGGAGGAGGAAACAAGTCCACGGACTCTGAGGCTGGAGAGACAGGGTCGTAGGCAGGGGGCCCTTGGGACAAATGGCGGTGCAGGAGCTTCAGAATGATGCTGAGATCTGAAGACATCTGGGATTCCAGCCTGCCAGAGAGATCCTGGAGGTCAAGGTTGGGTGGAGACACCCGGGTGCAAAGCAGATTGGAAAGGATGCCTCTTACCCCTCATGTCAGCCATGAGTGACTCACTACTTATTATTTTCGATACTCATTACTTAGGTGTCTCACTACTCATTACTTAATATTCTCACTACTCTGCTATGCCTTTAGCAGAACCCTGGCACCAATAAGCTAACTGTGAGGCTGACCCTTCCCCTGGCCCTCTTTGGGACACTACTGAATGAATTCATTTAGCTAATTGTGTTTTAAGGTGTTTGGGTTGGGAAATTTATTGGCAAAGGAAAGTTATATACATTCTAGCCATTATCCCTACTCCTTTCCCACCTGAGAGTGGGGATCTGCCCTTAGAGTCACTCTGGGCTTTGATGGCTATAATGTTTTTAGCCAGACTACTACATTTAACCCACACCCGCTGTCTACCTCCCTGGATTTTGTTTTGTGGTCTCCAGATTCTGGGGGCTAAGGGCAGGACTGTCTTGCTGACTTTTATATCCTTAACCCTTGGCACAGTGCCTGCCACAAAGCAGGATTAATAAATTCTTCTTTTGTGTGTGCATGCATGTATTTACCTATCGATTATTCTATGTTTAATCCATATCCATAGACCCCTTAGCTTTCAGGGGATCAGGAAACTTGAATGGGGAAAAAAACTACATCTTTTTTTTTAACTAACCTTTGGTTTTCTTTGTAAGCCTATGTATTTTATTTGTTTTTATTTTTTACATATTTATTTAATTTTATTAATGCATTTAAAAGCATTCTGGGATTGGGTCTCCAGGTTTTACCAGACTGACAAAGGAATCCATGCACAAAAAGTTTAAAATCCATTATTTAATCTATATATCTACACAATTGTATAGTCCTAACAGCTAGACAATGTAATAAAAATAGCATATAAAAGATTCCCTGGGAAGGACTAGATGCCTTCTAAAATCCCATTTTCAAGTTTAAGATTCTATGGTTTGTCAATAAAAAGTGGTCATCAATCCAAGAGACTCACCATGTCCCTTGTTGACCAATAGGAGGAGCTCTTACAGCACTAAATCCAAGGCCTGCCTTTGAACCTCTTGCTCCCTCCTTCCTCCCCACTCAAAATGTCCTGGAGTCAGCATCTCACCTGTTCAGCTGGGTCCTGAGACACTCCAACCTGGAGCCCAGATCTCTGGGCCAGCCATCCTGGCCTCCATCCTGGGGACTGTGCACCAAGGGTATGTGCTGGGAAGGCATCCGATGGGGAGCTACAGGATGGTCAGCCCAGAATTCAAACACATCTTGGGTGCCTGGGAGCCTGGCTCTGGCTGTAAATGAGAAGAGGAAACCGGGCAGGGAAGGAGGCAGCACCTGGCTTGATCTCACCCATCAAGGCCAGTTTCTGCCTACCTAACCATCTTCGTATTCCCTCCACTTTCCTCCCTCCCCTGCCATGATAGAGGCAGTCTGTGGGAAGGGAGAGTTACTCACCAGAGTACTTTCGGGTACTGCTGCCTGCTTGAGCTAGGGAATCAGCTTTGGGACTGATGAAGTTAAAGCTGGCAGAGAACTCTTCCTGGGAGCGAGTGTGGACCCTGGGTCTGGAGGAGTTGGAAGGGCTTGGGGATCTGGTCTCAGGCTCACTGCTTAGGGAACTGGTCAAGGAGCTGCTACCGAACTCATCCCATGGGGCCTTGGCAGGGGACCCCTGCAGGTGGGTCAGCGGTGACTTCCTCAATGGTTTCATGCCATCCAGCCCTGGAGAGATACCTGGAGAGGAAGAAGTTAAGGGAGAGGGCCATGGAAGTCCAAAGGAACTAAAAGCTTCAAAAATATACTACTCCCTAATCTGAGTTTCCAACCCAGAGGGAAAAGATTTCCAGGCATTGTTATTAATGGAAAATAAGAATCAGAGGTTGAGGGACCAGGCTTTTGGAGATCCCTTCCTCATGCTGGTTCCTTCAAGGTCAGGAGCATCAAGGAACAGAGATTCTTATTCACTAACGGAAAGATAACCTCGATGATACGTGCTAAATGTAACCCTCCCCCAAAAAGAGAGGATGAGGTTGAAAAACTCCTGGGAGGGGGATGGGACTGGGGAACAATACTGACAGAGGCTGGGGGGTTGGGAGAAGGGAGAGATTGGCTCTGCTTACCAAGCTTGCAACGTTTTAGAACAGACTGAGGAGACCTGGCCCAGTGGTAGGGGACCTCCTGGTCCTGGCTGGGTGGTGATCGGGAAATCCTGTCTACCTTGGGGGAACAAGAGCTTTGTGTAACAGGTAGCCAGATCATCTCCTTCCTGAAGCTTTCCCTGATCACACTCCCACTGCCTTGTCAAGGTTCTTGAGGTCCTCCAATTTCCTTGCAGTTACCTATCTTTGTATATTTTCATTCACCTATCCTGCCCCTAACTTCCAATACCATGTACTTGAGGACAGGGATTGTCTACTTTTCGTCTTTGTACCCCCATCCTGATTACAGTGTCTTAGACATAGTAGGTGCTCTATAAATGTTTTGATTTATGCTCATTCCCTTCCTGATCCTATTATGATTGCCATAAGAAACTGATTCTAAACAGGAGGTACAGAGTTCAGAAGCCAAGAGCAGAGATTTCCAAAATGGGGGAATGTAACATGAACTCAAAGACCTACATGTAAACCAGTGAGAAGATGGGAAGATGGATCTCTCCTTCACCTCCCCTCAGTAGCCAATCAAAGATCTTATCCCCAACAAAATACACTGCTAGCTCTGGTTCTACACACCAGTGTGAACCTTGAGTACTCTAACTAGGGGTATGCTAGTAAATGTTTAACAACTGGCTCTCCTTCAAAAGTGTACGGCATGACACCACATTTGAAATTTAATCAGTTATTTTGGAAAGGAAATAAACATGTATAGCACCTACTATGTACCAGCCCTTTGCTAAGTGCTTTCACAAATATTGTGTCATTTGATCCTCACAACAACCTTGCAAGGTAGGTGCTATTATTATCCCCATTTTACAGTTGAGGAAACTGAGGCAAATAGAAGTTAAGTAACTTGTAAGGGTCACATGGCTAGCAAGCCTCCTTTGGAGACCTCTGTGATGTTTCGTGGGATCCTGGGTCTCTCATCTCTATCTAATACTCTTTCTGATGATTTACTGAGAAATTCAGTGCTTTATAGGGAGCCTCTTCCAGAGATAGGAAACTCTGCTGGACTCAGGGCTTTTAAGAGCATTAGAGAAGAACTCTAACCTAGCCTCTGTCTTTTCTCTGACTCTTACTAGGAGAACAGGTCTAGTAGTATATGAGATCTTGAGGATGGTGGCTGCTGGGGCACTAGGTCCCAGAGCAATGGACAAGGAAGCCTAGTTTTTATAGCAAGGAAAATATCAATCAAGACTGGTCAAGCTAGAGGGCTGAAGAGGCCCTACAATCAACTTCCCACCCTAGCATGTGTCTTAGAGTGCTCACTACCCCAGGTCACACCATGATCCCTGGCAGCTAGGTCCAGAAATATGATTCTTACCAAGTGTCTATATGTATATTTGTATCTCTATCTATCTGTCTGTCTGTCTATCCAGCTTTTGCAACTATCAGGCTGGTGATGGGTCGGGGCCTGGTGTCACCAGATTTTGAAGAAGGCAACCAAGAATTTCAACATGGGAGATGAGGAGTTGGTAGCATCGTAGAGAATGGTCAAGCCCTCCAGGATGCAAACTCATAATGAAGGCCCTATCTCATTAGTATTGGCAGGTGGCCAGTCTAAAGGTATTGGGTGCTCTTTCCACTGGACTACCCTAGCTGCCCTTGGAAAAAGTTTATAAATGCATGAAATATGATATATATGATTACAAAAGAAGTTGATTATATTAAAGTATACTTATCAAAGTATATATATTTTTAAAAACAAGTTTGTAGACCCCAGGTTTAGATCAGGGATTCCTGATCTAGTCCAGCTCCCTTATTTTACAGATAAGGAAGTAAAGGCCCAGGAAGGGAGGCAGCATAGTATAATGCTTTGAGTTTGGAGGAGAGTGGTTCAAATCTCTGCTTATACATAAGCCTGGCATTTAGGGTATTTAGTATAAATTGTATTAAATTTGCCCTCATCTGCACCATAAAACCCATATGAATTTCTTCTTGGCCAATTTGGAATGTGTAAGCATTCAGAACCATTGCCAGCTCCTTGGCAAGTCTCCAAATATCTGGGCTTCAGTTTTCTCATCTCTAAAATACATGGGGTGTACTAGAATTCAAACTTCTTGAAGTGTGGGTCTCAACGGGTTGTGACCCACAGTTTGTATGTGTGTTTATCCTTCGTTGCCAGAGAAGACCATGCCATCAGAGAAATGGTGACGTGACTTGCACTTGACTTTGTTTTGAGTGAGGGAGAGCTGTGTAGGTCACCAGTCTCACTTCTCCTCCAGAGCCATCTGAATCCAGTGACCAGAAAATCATCAGGATGGCTGGAGATGACCCAGGGTGAGGCAATTGGGGTTAAGTGACTTACCCAAGGTCACACAGCTAGTGAGTGTCAAGTATCTGAGGTGAGATTTGAACTCAGGTCCTCCTGACTGCTGCATTGATGTTCTATCCACTGCACCACCTAGCTACCTGACCCACAGTTTAAGATGCATGGAAGGAGTCAGCAAGTGGAAAAAGTTATAAAGACATTTCAGGCCCCTTTCAGCTCAAGAAGTATGATTATAAGAAGTGATTAGTCTCAGGTCACATAAAGAGTAAGTAACAGAGTCAGGATTTGAATCCAGGTCAAATTCAGTGTTCTTTATACTATATTTCATGACTTTCACCCTGGGCTGAATTTTCTTGTCCTCTTGAACCCCCTGGAGTAGTGGGGGTGGGATGGAATTTACTTTTCTGAAGCCTTAGCTTGGGAGATTTTAGTGTGCAATAACAGTGTTAGTGGCCACGTGACCACATCATCTCAAACACGGTAGCCCCAAACCAATCCAGTCATAGAAACTTAGACTCTCTGACATTATCTCCCTTTTTTAACCCTTTACTTGGCAGAGTAAATAGTCATCAACAAAGATCTTCTGAGATGAATGCTCTAGGCCCATTTCAAAGGTGATAGATGGGCTATGGGAGGGGTAAAGAGTCAGCCTGGTGTTACAGTGACAAGGATGGAGATACCCATAATAAGGGCACAGAGTTAATTTAGGACTGCTGACATTTGTTCTCCTTCAACAGGTAGAAACAACTGAGCTTACTTAATACTGGGCTAGCAAGAGTTATAAGATAACATAGAAGGCTACCATAGGGTACCCCTGTCCTACTTCCTCATTTGAAATGACCTAGGGTCTCTGTGTTTCTTTCTCCTCCCCACCTGACTGATGCAAGGGTTTCTATTTGTCATATGTAGCTGGGTCTTAAAGTCTGAGGTCTTTTCCCCTCCTACACTCAAGTGAATTTGACTCAAAAAGTCATGCTTCTTGTCCCTGGATCCTTTTTTCTAGCACTTGCCCTAGGGGATGGACTTGTAAGATAGGGGATTGGTCTGATGGAGCTGCTAGGCTAGCCTGTTTTCTTAACACCCCTGCCTTGTGATGTGCCTCCTGGGCAGTCCCAATGACTCACATCATGCAGGTTGAAGGTAATCTCCAGTTTGCTCCAAAAGCTCTCAGAGAAGGCAGGGTACATTTCCAGCACCTCCAGCAGGTCTTCTCGTTGGATCTTGTGCAAGTCACAGTATGTCAATGCCCGCACATCTGCATTGGACTTGCCTGGCCGGGTGTAGAGGCTGATGGGCTCTCCAAAGATGTCATTCTTCCCTGCTGGCCCAGGATAAAAACAAGTGCTTGTGGGTAGAGTCTGGCCTAGGTCTTTCCTCTCCCAAGAAGTCACTCCCAAAGACAGATGGCCCTCCAAGTTACAAGCACTTGTTTCCAAATTATCCCAGACCCTCTAAATTCTGACCCACCTTCTCCTAGGATTGCTCTTAAACTTGGGCACTTGCCCAGTCCCAGTATTGCTCTATTGAATTGAATTCTGTGGAAATGCTAGCTGACTAGGGGTAAGATGTTCTAGACCTTCAGGGATCACAGAATCCTGAACTCTTAGGGACAGAGGCTGTATCCCTTCTCTTTTTTCACTGCATTACCCATTTTTAGTCATAGTGACCCAGTGCCATGCATCCTTATGTTGGCCCCTGGTTGCTCATGGTCCCTCAGTGAAGCCACCTGGACAATACCCAACAATTCAAATTCCAACCATTCAGTCCTATCAAGACCTACTCTTCTGTGTTCTCAAGGGTCTGCTTTCTGGAAAAATGAGTTGTAATAGATCCTTAACCCTTAAGGAGTGGGTGATTAATGGTGAAAATTCCTGGTCCTGGGGCAGGCCAATGGAGGAGATATCTGGGGGGACAGGGAGGCCTTAGGAATCTCCCAACTGTTCTCTGCTTGCAAAGGCTTGATAGTTAAGAACACTCCTTATATCATATCAAATTTTCTCTCAGTTTCAAAATAGAATTATAGAATAATCGATTTAGTGCTAAAAGGAACCCAGGAAGTCATCTAGTTCAACATAGAGGAGGAAACAGAAGCTCCAAAGGGAGAAGCAACTTGCTAAAAATGCACTATGAATTACTGTTTACCAACTCAGAATGTGGGAACATTCAAACACTGCCTTACCCTTTGGCCCCCTATGTCTTTTCCACCCCAAACCCCAGTTTGCTGTATCCCGTTCACTTCCGCATTTCTCCAAATCAAGTGTCTGGAACAATCAACCGGTTACAGACCAGGATTGGTGGTACTTGAGTGAAAAGTAGCAGTGGTAGTAAGGGGCCTTCTTTTTAATTTAAATATCTTTACATTTATGTCTCTTGAAAAAAGGTAGGGGTTCTGGGCCCAACCCAAGAATGTTTCTAGGCCCATTCTTGGGTTGAGCCCCTAGGGGGCAAGTTTCTGGCTTTATTAATGTTCCCTCTTTCTCATACCTGCAGGGAACTTTGAGGGCATTCTTGAAATGCTGTCTAAAGTCTCTCCTAACTTGGAAGACCCTAAATAATTTATTTTAAGGGATTATTTTAGGGTATTAAAATAAATGCTTTCATTTAAATATTTCATGTTTGAACGCATCACAGCCAGCATGTATATAACACTTTAGGGTTTGCAAAGCACTTTACCTATATTATCTCATTTCTCACAACAACCCTAGGATGTAGGTACTATTATTATTTTACAGAAAGGGAAATTGGGGATGAGATATAAAGTGACTTGTTTAGGGCCACACAGCTAATAATTATCTGAGATTGGATTTGAACTCAGGTCTTCCTGACTCCAGCCCAGTGCTCTATTCACTGAGCCACCTAGCTGCCCTATATACATATGTGAGTAGTCTTTCTATCTACCTGGTCTGTAAGTTTTCCTGGGGCAAAGAACTATGATATGTGTAATATAGGTGTGCATATATATACATATATATAGCTATGCAGTATACATGGTAGTCATGTATCCATACACAATACAGTCATGCGTACAAACATACAACCATACAACATAATATAGTCATACATATATACAGTCATGCACATATATAGTCATGCATACACAAGAGTCAGGCATACATACAATCATGTGTACGTATACACACATACATACATGTGACAATGTGGCATGGGGAAAAGGCACTGATTGGGTTTAAATCCTGCCTCTGCTGTTAACCAGTGTGATATTGGGAAAGGCATTCCCTAAGCCTCAGTTTCCTCATTTGCAAAATGAGGGTTTTGGATTATATGACCTCCAGAGACCCTTCCCACTTTAGACTGATGATCTTATGATACTACATCTTCTTTATTTCCCTGCTTTCCTCCCTCCCCTCCCATTTCCAGTCCAATGGAAAGAACACTGGACACACAATGAGTCAGGAATCTTGGTTCTAGCCTTGGCTCTCAGACAAGAGGAATTGTGTGACTACTTAAGGCACTTCACCTCTTGAGCCTCAACTTCCTTAACTGTTAAAAACAAAAACAAAAACCTTGAAACTTTCAGGGATCTGTGATTGCATCAGCACGATCCCTTCCTCCATTAGTACAGATCACAACCCTTCTATGCCTCAGCAGATGGTCTTTGTAAGTGGCTGTGACCCAAATATACCCTATATCTGGGCAACTAAGCTTCTGGGGATGATCTCTCTCACTGGGAAAAAATATATATAATACCTTAAAGCACTGTATAAACAGGACCTGTGATTATATGGACAGCCCGGCAGAGTGATACAGTATGCCAAGATCTGGATTTAAATCCCATCTTGGACATATCCTGTATACTGGGTTCAAATCCTATCTCTGACATTTACTTGCCTTAGGGGTAAGCTTCTTGTGTGACCTTGGACAAGTGACTTAACCTTTCTGAGTCTGAGATAACTGTCCTAGGACTTAACCTGTTTAATCATAAATGTTATCATTTGGATAGAGTCCCAAAATGCTGGCATTTATGACTTAACAAGTAAGTCCTAGTGGAGTTCCCAATATTGACAAAGTCACAGATTATTTGGGTATTGCTTTTATGAACAATTAATATATATATAGATATCTATACATATGGAGAGTGTGAGAGAGAAAGGAGAGAAAGAGAGAGAGTGGACAGAGAGAGAGAGGAAAGAGAGAAGAGAGAGGACAGAGAGAGAAAGGACAGAGAGAGAAGAGACAGAGAGAGAGAGAGAGAGAGAGAGAGAGAGAGAGAGAGCATAGTGTAATGGATAGGGAAGCCATCGAGCATGAGGTATCTCTATATTTAGAAACCCCTTCTACAGTATCTCCAACAAATGGACATCCACCCTTTGTGTGAAGAGGGAGGACCCCCTAACTTCCATTCCATTTTAAGGTTGGCTCCGATTTTTGGTTCCTTCTATTAATCTTTATATAATATGATTTCAACCATGATGGGGAAAACCCCTCAATATGACCTGTCTCTTGCCAGAGGAAGCCCCAACATTTTTAACATATGTGATACTGCCCCAAATGACAGAGCGATCTGGCCAGACAGAGGGGCAGATACCAGGACATGTTCTCTAGGAATGCATGAGCACACTGGGGGTGGGAGTCTGAAAAGGGCCCCTCTTTCTCTTGGCCCCCTGAGTTCCCTGCCTTGGGCTGCCTAGTTCACCCCACCTAGAATGGCCACAACAATGTCCTCACGTAGAATCTCAATGGAACCTCTGGAAATGAAGTAGAGTGTGGTCAGGACATCCCCGTAATGCACCAGCGTGTCCCCCGGAGGTGCATGTGTGGTCTTGAACCTCATGGCCAAGGCGCGAAGGCAGCCCTTGCTGGCACCCTGGAAAGCCTGGCAGTGTTGCAGTAGAGAGCGGTTCAGATGCAAGCATATGTCAGCCTGCAAGCACTCAGGAAAACCCTTCAGCACCTGCGGAATAGGGTGGGATGTAAAGGGGCAGGGGTGACAGGAAAAGTGGGGTTAGAAAGGAGAGCCTGGTCTTTAGGGAAAGGTTCCCAGGAATGGAATTGGGCAACTTTTGGGGTCACTGCCAATCAGAGGAAGTTATCAGTCCTAAGGGAAACCTAAGAAACACTACATCAGGTACCAGAATGGTTCCTAAAATAAAGACGTCATTAGCTCAGTTCTGAATTTGGAGTGTTTTGGGGGAAGAGACTAATCCAAACCCCTCAAGAAAGGGAGGAGAGGGAAAAGAATTAGAAAAAAAGAAGTAAAGGAAGGGTAACAGAAATCTACAAGATTCCTTGGTCAAACCATGAGCTTTGTTACCACCTACTTCCCTCTACTTTCATTCCTGGGGAAAAAAGGCAAAAATACCAGGAATGGACACAAAATGGATTTTTTTTGTTATTGGAAAGGACCTTGTTATTGTTGTTATTTGGTCATTTCAGTTGTGTTGGACTCTTCATGACCCTATCTGGGGTTTTCTTGGCAAAGATACTAGACTGGTTTGCCATTTCTTTCTCCAGCTCATCTTGCAGCTGAGGAAACTGAGTCAAACAGTGACTTGTCCAAGGTCACACAGCTAGTTAGTATCTGAGGCCAGGTTTGAACTCAGGAAAATGAGTCTTCCCTAGTTCAAGCCCAGAACTCTATCTATTGCACCATCTAGCTGCCCCCAAACTGTGGAGTATCCTGTCATCTCTAGGAGCAAAGAAGAAATAGGAATTGTTCTCTCCCTCACATCTTAGCTACCAGGTACTCACTTGCCTTCTCTTCTATCATGTTCTTTCATTCATTCATTTGTTATGTGCATATTGTGTGTGCAGAGCGTTGTACAAGGTACTTGGCATGTAGGAGAGATAAAAAGTTAAGATTTTAACACACCACTCATCTACCTTTTCCTTACTCTCATTCATTTACTTATTCAAGGGAAGAAAACACTTTGCCTACCTTAAAGAGCTGCCTTTCTGGCCCTTAATTAAATAGAATCATAACATTTCAGACCTGCTAGCAGATCCCCAGAATGGTAGTATTTCACGGCGTGTGACTCTAAAAGGAGCCTCCCTTTCCTTTTTACTGTAAAACATACCATCATCAGTGCTAACTTGTTTGCACCTTATCTCAACTCCTAATTTGGAAATTTGGGCTGCAAAGAAAATGGACTTGGTAAAATAATTAGCTTGAGGTCATTGAAGTAATTGACAGCAGAGTTGGTGTTTAAATTTAGGTCCTCTGACTTCAAATCCATCAAGTATCTAAGACAGAGGACTCTAATGATGAAGATAATGCTTGATAGATCTCCTCTTCCTTGCAGGGTACCTGCCTGGGTTTGGGAAATAAAGAGATTATATTTTCAAACTACCTAGAAAGAGAATTTGAAGATTCCATTCTGCCTAAAAGAGGACAGAAACTCTCAGAGTTATGGGATACATCCTGAGTTACCAGACCATCACAAAAAATGCTACAAGCAAAATCTAGAGTCTTGGCTCCTGGGCTATGACTTTTGCCATAGTACTATTATTTTTGTACCCACTAAGCTCTCCAAACAAGCCCAAGTTGACATTTCTTCAGTTCTCTTTGGTAAGCCATGACTGGGCTGAGAGTTCTGGGCCATAAGCATAGTACTGAACAAGGTCAATATGTAGATTTGGTCTGGATCTGTAATTTCATCGGTATAGAGAGCATCTGAGAGGGAAACTCCCTTCTACCAATGTAGATGAGTAATGCAACTATAGTGTCAGAGAGTTGTACTGAGAGGTGACACAGCCCATGTGTCAGAAGTGGTACTAGAACCCAGGTTTTCTCCACTACATGCCTCTCACTATGTCCATATCATAACTAAAACCCAATCTTCAAATAACTTTCAAGGTGAAGAAAAACAATTAGCCAATCCATGTGTTGTACTTGTGTCTTGCCTTTTCTTTCTGACGGTAATAGTTTTTTGTGTGTGTTTGTATTTTCACACCAAGGATCCTGGTTCAGCAAATGACCCATCATATCTTAGTAGGAGTACTGTCAAAAAGGACAAAGAAGCAAAAAACCGTTTAAATTGATGGCTCAAGAAAATATACTTGGTATGTGCTTACTGATTGTTCTTTCCTCATTTAGTTTAGACATTTTATGAAGCTTTTTTTAAACTATTACCATTATATAATTATATACAGTCAGTATACCTTGCCTGCTACCCCTACCTGAACACTTCCTTCACTTTCCTACCTTCTTACTGTACTTCATCATGCCCAGCTTCCAACTTACCGCATTCATATCGATACCATTTGTGTAGGACCAAGCATGTTGAAAATACTCCTCAAGGCGCTGACGTAGTGGGTTGGGGATCTGGTGGAATCGGATGAACTCCTTGACCCGAAGCATCTGGGTGTGATACCGAGCGGTGCCTGAATAGAGCCTCTGGATGATAGCAGACACATTGCCAAAGATACTGGCATACATGAGGGCTGAGGGGAGAAGCAGAGGGTGAGCCCCTGGCACTCAGTAGCCTCAACATCCTGGTTTGGGGGATTGAGAGTGAGTCCCTAGACCCACTGAGGCACTCTTCCTTCAGGTCCTCTGCAACTCCAAAGGACTCCTCCATGGTAGCACAATAACTAGTTAGTTTTACACCCAAGGCAAGGAATATAATTCTGCCAACATTTTGCCTTTGTAACCTAAAGGCATGTCCTACTTGGAAAAGTTGTAGACCTTTCATTGGGAAGCCTTTCCCAACCCTTCTTTATTCTAGTGCTTTCCCTCTGTTACTTATTTCTCATTTATTCTATAGATAGCTGACTTTGTTTCTCCTTCCTCATTACGTTGTAAATTCCTTAAGGGCAGGAATTGTCTTTTGCCTCTTTTTATATCCCTAGCAGAGTTGAAACAGCTCAAAGGATGGGCAAATTTAGAGAATTCACTCCAAATGTTCACATGGATTATTTGTGCCCGACCCGGGGTAGAGCATTCTGAGCTCATGTTGCTCTGATTGGCCACAGTCAGACACATTGAAACTTGACTCTAGCATGGCGATGCCAACTTGGTCCTTTTTCAGAATGAAGGACCACCACCACCATAACCCTAGCACTTAGGAAAGTGCCTGAACATAGTAGGCGCTTTAATAACTGTTGTTTGCTTAATTTAATTTTTTTCTTGATTTTATATGTTCCTCGTTCCCTCATCTTTGGGCATCTGAGACAAGTGCCCAAAGCCCTTGAAATGGGGCTATTTTATTTTTAGTTTCCTAAAGAATTTCCCTGGAGCCAGGTACCTTCAGGGCTCCATTCTCCCCAGGCTCCCATGCAGACTAAGGAGCAAAAAAATCCGGAAACATCAACCACTTTGGTGAAACAAAAGACCCTATGGATTCCCTATCCTCGACACTTCCACTTTCCATCTTGAAGCCCTCCAAAAACAACAACAGAGCCAGAGAACCCCACCTACCCTGAAGCACAGTAACTTTCCAATTCACCTCCAATTGGGAGGTTTTTGGCAGAAAATCACTATGAGTAATCAGTATTTCCTCTTCCCTCTCCTATCTTCTCTCCTGGGACCTCCTAGCCTAGACATACTTTGATTCAAGGAAAAAGGAAAACAAAAGGGTGAAAAATGTTTTCTTCCAATCGTGTACTTTTTGTTTATAGCCTATTCAAAATCTCTTTTCCTGAAATTTTATCTTCCACTCTGCTACATATGCTATTGTAAATAAGCCAAATTATACATAATAAGTTACAGGTGCTACATTTACAACCCAGGATTGGGAATTACGGTGGTGGAGGAGGAACCAAGAAACAAAATGATTTTTAAATGTTTAAAGAGCACAAACAAAAAGTATTGAGAGCTCATATGATATAATGGATGGAGGATAGTCTTTGGGCTGGGAAGACCTATGTTCAAACGCTATGTCAAATATCTACTACCTGTTTGATTATGGAGTCCCTATGGAGTTTGATTAAGTAAGTCCCTTACTTCTTAGAATACCAATCACTTCCCTAAGACTTTACGTTAAAGGCAAGCTGCTGATTTATGTTGGTGGAAGTCATTTCCACATGCATCATATTGGAGATCCAGACCAAAAAAAATACACATACTTCAATTCCCCACTGCCCCTATCAAACTCCCAATTTCCCTCTTATATTTGTCATTCCCTGTTAATTTAGGAAATATGTTCATCTTTATCTCAGGTAACAGCACACCTTGAGCTGTACTTGGTAATATCTATGGACCACTTGCAGGCCTCCTACCCATTCTTAACCTCCATCATAGGACGGCTAGGGAAATTCTTCCTATTCTTAGGTCACCTTGGTCAGGAAAAAAGATCCCACAGAAAATCCACATAAATAACCACAAACGTAGAACTTGCCTGAGTCAGTGGGAAAAATGGAGTTGTTTTTTTTTTTTTTTTGATGAGATACCAACAAAGATACAGATACTGACATACTACCAGGGACCAGTTTCAAGGCTCTTCCTAACCACCATTGTGAGAACCATCCCCAAGGAAGTAAGTGGGCAGAGGATGAACAGAGGAAAGGGTGGAACAGGAGAGGGGAAGTCTTTGCCCCACTGGGAGCCCCCACTCACAGCCAATGAGCATGACACAGATGGAGAAGATCTTCTCGGGGTTGGTGTTGGGGGATACGTTGCCAAAGCCCACGCTGGTGAGACTGCTGAAGGTGAAGTAGAGGGCCGTGACGTACTTGTCTTTGATGGAGGGGCCTGAACCAAGGTCACTATCATTGTAGCGCTTGCCAATCTGGTCTCCCAAGTTGTCGAGCCATCCAATCTTATGTTCCAGGTAAGGGCGCTCCACATTGCCAATAGCATACCAGATGCAGGCCAACCAGTGGGCGATGAGGGCGAAGGTGCACATGAGAAGGAATAGCACAGCTGCGCCATACTCTGAGTAGCGGTCTAGCTTCCGGGCCACTCTCACCAATCGCAGCAGCCTTGCTGTCTTGAGAAGTCCAATCAGTGTGGTAGTCTGGGATAAAGGTAAAGGTGAAAGAGAAAGGGTCCTGCTAAAGGCATTGGGCAAGCAGCCCAGGGCAATAATAAGGTAATGCATTCACTCATTCCTTTCTTCACTCACTCACTCACTTAATTTAGCAATACATTGTTCAAACACCTGCTATATTTGTAAGGCAGTATTTAGGACATTGGGGATTCAGAGATGAAAACTGACAGTCTTTGTGCTCATGTGCCTTACAGTCTACAAGAGGTAATAGCATATCTACACAAATAAATAGGATATGAGGTAGAATATGATAGGGAACAAGGAAAGCTAGGAAAAGTGCCAGGAGAAATTTGAGGAGTCAAAGGGAGAATTACTTTCACCTAGGGAGGGGATCATAGAAGGGTTGATGGAGGAGGTGAGAGATGAGACAGGTTGCATTCAGCTGATGGAGTTGGGCAGGAGGGTCTATTCTAAACATAGGAACATTCTTAAAAAAGGACAGGGATGGGAGAGAGCAGGATGAGACTGAGGGATGGAGAGTATTTCAGCATGGCTAGAATGTGGGGGATGTGAAAGGGAGTGATGTAAGATAAGGCTGGACCTGTAGGTTGGAACCAGACTGGGAAACACCTGAATGACCAGATAAAGAGTTTAAACTTAAGTTCGTAAGTAGTCATTCATTCATTAATTCATTCACTCTCTAATTCATTCACTCATTCAATAATAGTTGCCATCCATTGATTCAGTAAATCAGAATTCAAATGGCATATTTTGTATATTCAACCCTGTACTAAGTACATGGGAGGACATGAAAGAAATAGAAGGTGAGGAAGAGAATAAGCATTTATTAAGTGCCTACTATGTACCAGTCACTGAACTAAGTGCTTTATAAATATTATCTCATTTGACTCTCACGACAACCCTGGGAGGTAGGTGCTTATTATTTTTCCTGTTTTATGTTTGAGGACACTGAGGCAGGCAGAGATTAAGTAACTCACCCAGGGGCACACACTCATGAGTGTCTGAGGCCAGATTTGATCTCAGAACTTCCTAGGTCCAGGCCCAGTACCTCCAGTACCACAACTATATCTTCTTGTTGAGTCATTCAGTCATGTCTGACTCTTGGTTACCCTGTATGTGGATTAAGGTAAACAGAGATTAAATGAATTGCTCAAGGTCACACAGCTAGAAAGGAGCTGAAGGCAGATTTGAATTCAGATCTTCCTGAGTTAAGGCCTAGAGCACCTAACTGCCTCAGTTGCTACATCTACCACTGAGGAAATTACAATTTGCTTTGGGGAGATGAAACAGAAATGATAAAAACTATTTCTTTTCAGTTGTAACTGACTCTTTGTGACCCCACATGGGGTTTTCTTGGTGGTTTACCATTGCCTTCTCCAGACAGAAACTATAAGAAGAGTTATAATGCAATAGGTGAGGCTGTAGATAAGAAGGTAAGTGCTTACATTAGTTCTGGAATATAGCAAGACGTGGTAAACTAGAATATTGGACTTGAAGTCCTGTATTCAAATCATGCCTTGGACATGAGTTGTGAGGTCACATAGGCAAGATACTTAACTTTTCTGAGGCTCAGCCAACCATCCAAGACTCCTCAGCCAAGTTCTAGCTACAGTGTGATCCTAACAGCTCACACACAGCTATGTTAGGGCTTAAGGGGCATAGGGTAGAGTTTTAATCAGAGTGAAATAGTTTGGGAACACTTTTCAGAGGAGGTGAGTTCTAAGCTTACACTTTTCCTTCTTAGGTCATGGAAGGAGTATGGTTTAAGAGACGGAGAGTTGGGATGGTAGAGAACTAGGGCCTTGCACCTTCTATATCCTGGAAATAGGAGCTTGGGGGAAGGAATGGGGGAGGGCAGGATAGAATCCTAGTCCCCTGAACTTGCTTAAAAGCCTGGTGTTTGCCCTACCCCTGGAAGGAGGAGCACAGTCTTATAAAAATTGTGTCAGTAGTACATAGAAACTGTCTGCAATAACTCCTAAGGGAAACAAAAAAGGGTGTTGTTTAAATTACGTAAGTTATGGCTAATGCGCATGAGTTTTATATGATGGGTATCATACTTTTTGCCTTCTCAATGAGTAGGGGTGGGGAGTGGTGGGAGGGAGAGAACTTGGAACTGAGAATAACAATTAAAAATAAAATTTTTAAAAAATGAACTATGCATATTAGGGGCAAGTGGAGACTCTTGCTCTAGGATTGATGATAGGTGAGATGATGGTAACAGATGTCAGTCAGCTCCATTTTGATTTTGTGTTGTCTTCTGAGGACAGTGATCTTCGAACTGGGAAAGGATACAATGAAAATGGTGGAGTAGAAGCCTAAGATAAATGAGGAAGTAATTGGGAAGCATCAACTGGAGATGCAGATTCAAAATTATGTTTACTGATGGATCCACATAGTCAAAAAAGCTTAGAGATCTGAGGCAACTCATAGATGTGACTGATGAACTTTGAAACAGTTCGGGAAGTGGGAGAGTTGCTGCAAGACTGGAGAAAGGCAAATTTTCTAATTTTTGGAAAAAGGAAGAGGTTGTATGCTGAAAATTATAGACCAAGAATGCTAACTTCTATTTCTGGAAAAATTAACCTATGGTTAAGAAGAACTCTTAACCCAGGGTCTGTACTTGATTTTTAAAATATTTTGATAATGTAATTGGTATTCTTTGTAATCCTTTGTATTTTATTTTATGCATTTAAAAATATTATTCTGAGAAGGGGTCCACAGACTTCACCAGATTGTCAAAGGGGTCCAGGACACAAAAAAGGTTAAGTACTCATGTTCTAGAATATATTATTAAGGGAGTATGGGAGTACAGAAATAGGGGAGTATTTAGCAGCAGCTAAGTGGTGCAGTGGATAGAGCAGCTAGCCTGGAGTCAGGAAGATCTGAACTCAGATTTGGCCTCAGATATTTACTAGCCATGTGACTCTAAGTGAGTCACTTAATCTCTGTTTATCTTAATCCACTAGAGAAGGAAATGGCAAACCACTCCAGTGTCTTTGCCCAAGAAAACACCAAAAAGGAGTTACAATGAGTAGGACACGACTGAAATGACTCAAAAACAACAAGCATTTGAAAAAGTTTCTCAGGCCATGCTGATGGATAAGATGGAAAGATATGATAGCAGTTAAGTGATTTCTTTTTGAAGCTGGTTGAATGACTGGACCTATATGGTCAAGAATGACCACATATAAATTTAGAGGGAGGCCTTAGTAGAGTGTGTCATGGATCTGTTCTTAACTTGTGTTTTTCAGTATTTTTGCCAATAACTTAGATGAGTACGTATCTACCTGTCAAATTTGTAGATGACACAAAGTTTAGAGGGAAAGTTGACCTATTATGTGTATGACAGTGCCTGGAACATAGTAGGTATTTAATAAATACTTACTGGTTATTTGACAGATTCTAGGCCCAAAAAAGATTTTGACAAGCTAGAATCATGTGACAAATAAAATTTGGAAGGCAGCAGAATATGATGAAAATTATGCTTGATTGAAAGTCTGGATGCCATGGTTCATGTCCACCTTTGCCACGTATGGGCTGTTTGAAATTCATCTCACATCCTTTGACCTCAGTTTCCTTTTCTGAGAAATTAAGGAATTGGACTAGGTAGCCTCTGAGGTCCCTTATAGCACTAAATCTGTGATCGTATGAATAAGATGAAATTTAACAGGGATAAATGCAAAGTTCTGGCCTAAGTCCTTAAGTACTTTATCCACTGGCCTAGAATCTGAAAGTTATAGTTGATTAGCTTTGGAAAAAGGTATTAAACACTGTCAAATATGGATAAATAATATTAAGTAACATGTGGGTAACAAAAAAAGGGACCTTAGAGATTTCTAGAGTGTTTAAAATAAGGCACCATATTGTAGTGGAGAGAATATTAGATGAGAAATCAGGAGACCAGCACAGAAACTATGACATTTACTGGGTTTATGCATTCATTTTTTTGGACCTCAGTTTTCCTGTTTATAAAATGGGAATATTTTATGATCTTTAAGGTCCTTTATAAATTTAATATTTCATGAGTTGATTATGGAGGAAACCCTATGGAAGAAACCCTAGGAACATAAAAGAGGCGTCATGACAGCCAAGGGAAGTTAGTAACTCAGTATCTTTCCTGGGGCAGGTATCTCTCACCTCATCAGAACCAGTGTGGAAGATGAGAAGGTCAAAAGGAATTGCAGCCACCATGTCAATGAGAAACCAGCCCTTGAAATAGTGCACAGCAATCTTGCCTGGGTGGCTGACCACTTCATCATTGGAATTGACATAAGTGGTTCGGAAGTTGATGACAATGTCCACAATGAACATAATATCCACAATGAGCTCTACCACAGTGAGGGGGTTACAGGAGTAGCCACAGTTCCAGTGTCTGGAGTCCTCTTGATCATTGAGTAGGAAAGCAGCTGAATAGGGGGTGAAGACAGCTGTGTAGATGACCAAGAGCAGGATTAGCCAGTCCCACACAGCTTTGAAGGGACTGTAGTGCAGGATGGTCCATCGGTGAATTCGGGGAGCCTGCAGCTTGTACTCAGGAAGCACATCCGCACCCAAGGACAAGACCTATGTGAGAAGAACAAAGCAACAGGGTCTGGATTGGGGTAGGCACAGTGAATGGTCTCTGTGGCGGAGAGTGAATCTATGAAGGGTGAACAAGAGAAGAAAAAATATGTGAAGGGAAGGTGTCTGTGATAGGTAGGCATGAAGGGACAAAATCTGACAGAGGATGGAGTCTAAGAGGAGTGAGTATTAATGAGGAATAAATGTGAAGGATGGAGTTTGTGAGGGGCAAGTGCGAAGGAATAATGATAATAACAGCATTTATGTGGTACTTTAAATTTTGCAACGTGTTTTACAAATATTTTTTCATTTATCTTTGCAACAACCCTGGAAGGTAGGGGTTATTATTAGCCTCATTTTACAGATGAGAAAACTGAGGCAGGCAGCATTGAGAAGTGACTTGCCCAGGTTCACATAGGTAGTAAATATCTAAGTCCAGATTTGAACTCAGGTCTTCCTAACTCCAGGGTCAGTGCTGTATCCACTAGATAGGATCTACAAGACGAGTGAAGGAAGCGCTCTCAGAGGATGGATATTAAAAGGAGTGAATATTAGTGTGGAGTGAATTTGAAGGGATGGTGTCTCTGAGGAATGGTCAATGTTGGGATAAGTCAATGAGGGGTTAAGTAGGTGGGGATAAGGTCAGTGAGGCTTTAGCGTGAGGATGGTCCTTTCACTACACCCAAGCTTCTACTTGGATGAGTAGAAGCAGAATTCAGTTGTGCTATCCCTTAAGAAAAACTGACCTTTTTAATACCAAACTGATTTTAATAAACACAGATGAATGTTCACATTTATAAAAGGATGCCTTGCTTTACAGGATTCACTAGAGGGTTCTTTTAAATAGAGTATTTTAAATCAGGTGTGATTAATAAAAATTCAATTTTCACCCAGCTTTTCATAAACACTTCTGCCCTGTAAAGCAAGTCACTTAATTTCATATGGATCAGTCTGTTAAAGTCAGCATCCCACATGTGCATGTACATATATACCCATGTGGGTATGTGGGTGTATGCACCCATCAAATCTGCGCTTCATTCTTCCACTCCCCACCTCTTTTATCGCACCCCCCCCATTTCTTTCACAGCACACAGGAATCTGTGTAGAGAAGTAGAAAAGACAGTCAGGATCAGGGAGTCAAATAGTGGGGGCTTGCCCTAGCTCTCAAAGCCAAGAAAGCTAGACAATGAGCTATATGATAGTGAGCAAAGTGGCAACTATGGACAAACAATAGTTGGAGAGGTGACGGTGACACATAGACTAATCCACCTATGGGTGCAGTCATGCTAGGAGAGAAGCAGCCTGTGCTGCAGATAATCTGACTTTCAATTTCATAGGAGGTTGGGAGGGAAAATAGATCCCAGTAGAGGGACACCATATTTGTGGGCCACTGAGGATGGTGGATGAGGGCCAGCATAGCCCTAAAGTTGAGGTACCGCCTTACAGGGATGGAAATTGCCAAACTAAGGAAGCACACCATCTGGGGAGGGAATGTGCCTCTTTGGATGTTGATACCCTGTAGTAAGACCTCAGTTTTGTTTTTGAGGAAGGAACCAAACTTTTAAACCTTTGCATCTCCCTTAGTAATTTACCCAGAATTCTGAACATGGCAGGCACTCAAAAAAGTGGCTAATAAATGAATGAATAAATTAATGAGCAAAGAGTAGCATCCCTAAAGAGGAAAAGAGAATGGGATTGGCTAACCAAAAGAAATGCCAGGGAAGACATACCTTCCCTGGGACTTACCTTCCTTCCTGGGAAAAGGACGGAATAAGCTCCCAGGACATTGCATTTAGTACTGTCCTTTTGTGACTTTAGTAACTAAACCCCGTTGGATGGGAATCCAAGATGGATCTTCTACATGCTAAATCCTACCTTGTAGAAAATGGCACCTTCTCTGTGCCCTGTACCATGAGATGCTGATATAATAAGAACACTGATAAGAGTAAGCCTGGCATGTCACAGAATCACAGAGCTGGGAGGCACCTTAGAACTCATGTAGTACTACCCTTTCATTTTACAGAAGAGAAAACTGAGGCACAGAGACCTTAATCCAATTCTCTCCTGTCACAGATAAGGAAACTGAAGTGAAATGATTCCATAATGTTCAGAGAATCATGGAACCTGAAGTGGTACATTCAAGGTCAAAATGCCTAGAGAGGACTACCTGACATGAATCAGTAACAGCCCCAACACATGGGGCTCAGGAAGGGAGGGCAAGAATGAGCAACTCTGGCATGGAATATGACTGAAAATTGGGCCCTTTGCCTCTCAAAGTTTCCCTTGATTACTCACATCCAACCATGTCACACACCCTGTAGGTCCTCCCTTTAATCCCCCCACTCAATGGCTCCCTTTCACCTGAAGAATCAAATATAAAATCCTCTTTTTGGTTTCTATAACCTGGACCCTTCTTACTTTTTTAGTCTTCTTATCCCTTCTTCTCCGCCATGGACCCAGGGAAATTAGCCTCTTTGCTATTCCTTATGCAAGATAACCCATCTCTCACCTCCGTGCATTTTCCTGGGCTGTGCTCCATGCTTGGAATGCTCTCCCTCCTTATATTCATCTCCTGCCTACCCTGGCTACCTTCAGATCCCAGTTAAAATCTTACCTTCTGCAAGAAGTGTTCTTCCCCATCCCCCTTCCCTCTTTTGCTTATCTCCAATCTCTCCTGCACATATCTTGTTTACACATAGTTGTTTGTCTTCTGCCCTCCCCATAAAGTTGTAGGCTCCTTTAGAGAAGGAACTCTCTTGTCTTGTGCCTTTCTTACATCCCCAGCATTTGTCACAGTGGCTGGCACACAGTAGGCATCGAATAAGTGCTTGTCAACTTGACTTGATTTGCACCTCCATGCCATCAGCATCTGACTTCTCTCCAGATCTTCCCTGATTGCTTGTAGAGTTGACAACCTAGAATTTTGCTCAAAAGAAAAATATTTTTCTTCCCCCCAATTCCCACCCCCAACCTCACCCCAACCCGCTGGGGGAAGCACGTGCTTCGCTCACCCTATCTGGACATCCTTCTAGCATTTGTTCTTTAAGCATCACCTCTGAGTGCTCCTCCTCCTACCCAATCTCAGCATGAGATGGGGACAGTGGAGAATAAAAGAGAGAGATCTAATGGGGGTGAGAAGTAGGGCTGAAGAGCTGAGGGACAAGAAGACAGATCATGGTATATGCATACAACTAGGCTTTGGACAGATGGATACAGGGAAGGAACTGATTTTTCCATTGCCTGATATGGTGGCTTCCAAGGTTAGGTGGGAGGAGTCCCAGGATGGGGAAGGAGCAGGAAGGTCCTCATGACCAGGGCAAGAGCTCATCATCATTTACCTAGTCACCCTGTCTTCTTTCTCACCCACCAATGACCCTTCATCCACAGAGAGGTGGCAGCTGCCATCGGCATCAACGAGGCAAGTACCCTATTGCCTAGCAACTGAGGGGGTTTGGGGGGTTGTTGTTCATCCATCATTCTCAGAGGACCAATGACATCAGGAGGGCGATGTCTCGACTTGTATGTGATTGGATTTAAGTGAGGCAGAGCTGTGCAGTCACCAGCCTTACTCTCTCCTGCCTCGGTTCCTCCTCTCTGGGAGTTAGGAGAGAAGTGAGGTATCCCACCTGCTGACTGTTGTCAGATAGCCCTTTGACTATTTGGTCATGGGGAGATTTGAGGCTTGGAGAGGGGAAATTACTTGCCTGGTCATAGGGTACAACACAGATCTATCTAACTTGACCAAATAGCTAAGGGGCAGGATTAGAGAGATTTCCAAGGGTAGGGAGCAGAAGGCATTCCACCATAGATTTGGTTTAGTAGAAAATTTCAAGCTCTCCCGAAAAGTAACTGGATGGTATGTGCTTCATCTTATCACCCCTCTGCCCTAGCTGGCTTCTAACTCTGAGGTCAGACATTTCCTACCCTAGGGCACCATGATGTTGGTGAAAGAAAGTGAGACTTGCCAATAAGAGTCTTGGCTTCAGGTCCTGACTCCAGCACTCACAAGCTGCTTAACCATGAAAAGCTAGGAAATATCCCTGCACCTCAGTTTCCTCATCTAAACTTCTTGATGGAAAGGATAATTTAATTTTCTTTGTATCCTCACCACTTAGCACAGTGCCTGGTATACAGTAAGTGCATAATAAATGCTTGTTGACTGCTCTGTAAAATTTGGATAGTCACATTTTTTGTGAGGAAAGTTAGAACAGTGCATGTGAGATTTGGAACTGGGAGACCTGGGCCCACATCTGGTTCTGTCTCTTCTTGTTTGTGTGAACTTGGGCAAGTCTCTTCTCATCTCTGAATGTCTGAACCTGAACCTCTGTCCTCAACTACAAAATGAGAAAATTGGTTTCAATTACCTCCCAACTCTATGATCTCATGATCTGAAAGTTGGTAAATTATTAGAGACAGAGCCTGGAGTCAGGAAGATCTGAGTTCAAATATGACCTCAGACACTTACTGGCTGTGTGACCCTGGGCAAGTCACTTATCCCTGTTTGTCTCAGTTTCCTCATCTGTAAAATGGAGTTAATAATAACCTACCTTCAATCAAATGAGATGACAATTATAAAATGCTTAGTATAGTGGTTGGCATATAGTATGTGCTATATAAATATTAGTATTCTGACTATTAATTATTATCTTTTCAACACACATTTAGAATTGGACTTGGCAGTCTCTTTCAACTCTAAATCTATGATTCCATTATTTCCCAAAGGCAAGGAAGATGGATCCAAGTTTGAAACCTGGGTAAAAAAAGGAGGCAGTTAAGGAGAGAATCCTTCCATTCCTTCTTCACCCTATTCCCAATTTTTCTTCTTATTTTCCCTGTTCTCTGTCCTTACTTCATCCTCATTTATTTTCGCTGGAGGTGACAAGACAGTATCTCCTGTCATCATTTCTCTGCTCCTGAGAATAGCTCCTTCCTGGTAGTGACTGTGACTGGCAGCCACTACATTCTACCACCTTCCAACAGCCGAATCTCCCCTCCCATTTGATAACCTATTTGCTATCATCCTTACCTTCTCCTTGTTCATCCTACTACTTCCAAAACCCAGAGATCAGGGTGCTGGTGGTAGCCATATAATGGAAGAGGGACAGAAATGAAAACGTGGAGACTTCAGCTGAAGTTAAACCAAGCTGGGCTAGCCCTGCAGAGTGTTCTCAGGAAGAGAAACCCAGATGATTTTCAGGGTGGATAAGGAATACTTTTTCTCTGAAATCAGGCTTTTCTCCTAATCCTCCTTACCTTCATACATACATATCATAGACTCGTCCTACATGAGACGATGATCTTCCCTTGGAGCCAGAGTTGAACATGGAACAGAACTGTCACAGAGATATTGGCTCATCTGTCAAGAGCAGTCCCTTGTGGGATTACTAGCATGGTACAAGAGCCTTTGAGATACTTGAGACTGTTTCACGTAATTACTGAACAGCCTGCAGGATCATGACTCCCTGGTTACCCTTAATATAGACCATATGGTGTAGTGGACTACAAATTGTTAAACAGGAACAATGCGTTGATGTTTTGCTTAACTTCTTTGTTACATGGAAGGGTAGGTCAGTGTGGTAGGTCAGGGACGGATGGCATTGGGAAATGACAGAAATGTAAAAGCACTAATAAAATAGGAAAAGAAAGAATGAAGAGAAGAAGACACTGCTCTTGGGTAACCCTTGGTATGCCAACCCTTTCTCCCCTCCGCTTGGCCAGAGCATGAGTTACTATGCAGATGCTTTACCTGGAATCCAGGGTGGGTTCCTTCATGTTTTCCCCCTCCCCCACCGTGCTCTCTGGCTAAGCCCAGACCATACCTGCCCAGGCTGGCTCCATTACCTGAGTGACCTTCTCTGTGACGTTCTGGGTGCGTTCCACCACTTTGTGTGGGGCGATGATCTCGATCTCAGTGGTAGAATTGGATGGGTGCTTCTCCAGGTTAAACTCCACAAAGTTAAGGGTGAACTGAGGTATTTGGCTGATTGTGCGATATTTGAGCTGGTCCGCATCAGATGCAGAGCTTCGTCTACTTAGCTTGCTCCGGGAGCACTCTGAAAGTATTGTCTCCATTAGAGAAGGCAGTTTCGTGGTCAGAAGGGCAGGGCAAAGAGGCTGAGATTCTCTGCCTCTTTCCCCACCCCTACAAAAGAAGTTTGCTTGGGAATTTTGCTAGAGGGCTATCTGAGTTCAAGGGCATGGGTAGAATAGGGAAACAGGGATGCCATGTGCCATATGGGCAGAACAAGATGACAGGGTGAAGATTCCCCCTTCCCTGTTATGTAGTGGTACCTTTGCCTCCCCCCTTTACCTCCTCCCCTTGGCTATCTCACCAGAGTTTAGGAAGCTCTGGGACAATAGGTGTTGAGTCAGACTTCGGCTACTGCTCTTGGCCAGGAGCTGTGCCAGGTCCTCAAAGTTGAGAATGTACATGATGACGGCTCCTTCTTCATTCTTTATGGGCACCACGTCCACCAGGCAGCGGAAGCACGAAGCTGTGGACAACCAGGAACACAAAGAAGGCTGGGGATACCAGTCCAGCTAGGCCTCCTAACCCTTAGAGCCAGGATAGAAACCCCAATGCAGGGGTTATCCTGGCCTCTGCCCTCTAGTGTGACAGAGAAAAAGCCAGCTCAGCCTCAGAGACCACATGGCCAGTGGTGGGAGCTCAGGAAGGTAACTGAGCAAGGAACTCTGATCTCTGACATTCTGGTCCTACTGAGGCACCAAGGATGGAGACTGGAGAAAAACAAGGGAACTTCCCTCCTCCCTTTACCCACTTACAAAAGAAGTTGACGTGGGGAGCTTGGTAGGAGTCTGCGTCTGAGAGAAGTTCAAGAGAGCAAGTATGGCAGAGAAACGGGTTAAATGTACAACATACATCCTACAGTCTGAAATCCCTCAAGGATTGCGCAATCCTGGGTGGACTCCAGGGCCTGCTAGGATGTAATGTAATGTGTGTGTTAGGGGTAGGGCTGGATCCCAACTCCATGGGTAGTGGCAGAGGGAGAAGCTAAGCTGGTCATTAGGGGGCTGAAGTGGTATCAGGGCTTGGGGAGGACTGTGCTCAGCTCCAGGGACTCAGAGCTTAATCTTTGAGGCTTGTTTCTGTTTTAATTAAAATCGAACAGATGGGGAGTAGATTAATGCAGTTGGGCAATTGGGGGGGGCAGATTTAGAACCCCCCAACCCCGGAACCTCTAACAGTCCTTTACTCTCCTTTGTCTCTCTTTTCCTTCATTTTCCACCCAAGCATCTCTCTACGTCTTATCTTGGGTGCTATGCTCTGGAAGTATATCATGTCATATTCCTGCTCAAAAATTTTCAAAGGCTCTCTCCTTTGCCTACAAGAGTGCAGATCCCTTATTCTGGCATTCAAGTTCCTTTACAATCTTCCTCTGGCTTATTTTTCCAATGTGTCCCTATTACTCCCTCTAATATACACAACAATTCATTTCTTAGTTCTAGAGAGTTCATATCCTGGTGGGTCTACACATAGCTTTATATAGAGTGGAAAAAGACCTTAGAAATCACCTGATCCCATCCTCTCATTTTGAAGATGAGGAAACTGAGGCCCAGAGAAGTATGATTAAAGCTGAAGACCATATAACGTGTAAGTAGGAAAGCTCGAACTCAAACCTTGGTCCTCTGACCAGAGGCTCTATATCTTAGTATTTCAGTGGATCATCTATCTTGCCTTCATGAGTACTCCCTTCAACTATATAGATTGCACCCCTTTCTGTGCAGTTATGTCCTCCCATAAAGCCCACATACACCAGGGTCCATCTAAAGTGCTCTACTTTTCTCAATGTATTTTCTTATGTATCTCCTCCCATTCAGAACTAAATTCCCTCAAAAAAGCCACCTCCACACATTACTTCTACTTCCTCTCTTCTCATTCATATCCTGACCTTTTGTATTTACTAAGTGGCAGGCATTGTGCTAAATTCTGGAGATACAAATATAAGCAAAAAGACAAACCCTTTCCCCAAAAAGCTTACATTTTAGTGGGAAGAAGAAAACATAAAAGAGAACTGAAAAATGAGGGGTGGGAGAGTATAGAAGGTGAACAAATTGGCAAAGTGTGGCGAACAAGAAACACAGCTGGAATGGGAATAAAGCATGGCTGACCAGGGCCCATTCTCAAATGGAGGCCCCCAGAAGAAACTCAGCTATCAGAGAAGGTCGGCATGGCAGGATATGAAGGGATCCAGGAGCTGAGGAAAATTCCAGAGTAAGAAGGCAGCTGAGTCATGGTGGTGAAGTGAGGTAGGTCAGAAGATAAGGCTTTCAAGTCCTCATCACTGATGTCACTTTCTCCATAGTTACCAGCCATTCCTTAGTTACCAAAATCTGATAGTATTTTTTCAGTCCTTCTCTACACCTCTGCAGTGTCTGATGCTATTGACTACTCTTTCCTCTCTCAGATATCCTTTCTCCTCTGGGTTTTTAATGACACTGTTTTCTTAGTCATCCTTCCAATTTTCTGATTATTTCTCAGTTTTCTTTGCTGAATCACCATCCTCTCTATATTTCTCTTTAACCGTGACTGTCCTCCAAAGTTCTGCCCCTGGGCCCTCTCCCTCTTGGTGATTTTATCAATCAAATCATTAGCTCCCATGGGATGAATTATCACTTCTGTGCAAATGGGAGGCAAGTAGATAGTGAAGTGCATAGTGCCAGGCTTGGAGTCAGGAAGACCTGAGTTCCAATCAGGCCTCAAACGTGTATTAGTTGTATGACCCTGGGCAAGTCACTTAACCTCTGTTTGCCTCAGTGTCCTCATCTGTAAAATGAGCCAGAGAAGGAAATGGCAAACCATTCAAAGTCTTTGTCAAGAAAGCCCCAGATGGGGTCACAAAGCATTGGACATGACTGAAACAACACAACAAAAAAAATGCAGGTGACTTCTAATCTATATGTCCAACCTTAGTTTCTCTCCTGAGCTCTTGTTACTCATATTCAACTTTCTATTGGATATTTCAAACTGGATAGCACATAGGCATCTCAAGCTCATCATGTCCCAAACTGAATTCATTATCTCTCACCTCCCACCACCCCAAACCCATTTATCTCCTCAACCTCCCTGTTTCTTTTGAGGGTGCCACCATTCTCTCTAGTCACCCAGGTTCCCAAACTTGATGTCACCCCTTACTTCTCATTCTACTTTACTCCACATATCCAGTCAGTTGCCAAATCTTATTTCTACCTCTACAGTATCTCTCACCACTGTCACCTTCTTTCTACTCACATGGCAACCACTCTACTTTAGATTTTCTTCACCTTTCTCCTGGATTATCTCCATAGCCTCTTAATTGATCCCCCTGCCTCAAGTCTCTCTCTTCTACAATTTATATTTCACTTAGCTTCCAAAGTGATTTCCTAATGTGTGGAGCTGATCAGGTCGTTCCTCCACTCAGTAAACTTCAATGGCCCCTTACGTCCTTTAAGATTAAATATAAGCTCCTCTGTTTAACACTTAAGACATTTTACAACTTGGCCCCAACCTCAGTTTCCAACTTTATCATAAATCATTCCCTTTCCTGCACTTTATTGTCCAGTCAGATCATTTTCATTGCTGTTTCTCACCCATAACACTCCTTCTTCTGTCGATATGCCTTTCCACTGGATGTCTCCCATGCCTGGAACAGACCCCTCTCCTCTCTGCTCTTAGAATATCTTGTTTCCTTCAAAATTCTTCATATGCATCACCTTCTACATGAAGCCGTTTCCTCATTCATTCAGATGCTACTACCTTCCATTTATCAAGAATTTGCCTTGTACTTATTGAAGGTATACATATGTACGTTCATGGTATACAATAGAATGAAAGAAAACAAGACTCTTTGATGGAAAATTTCCTTGAACTCATTTTTGTCCGTATGCTCCTCTAACATCCTTTCCCACATACATAATATCTGGCACATGGTAGGTGCTTCCCAAAGCTGGGGGCAGCTAGGTGTGCCATAGTGCATAGAGAGCTGGCCCTGGAGTCAGGAAGACCTAAGTTCACATCTGGCCTCAGACACTTACTGGATGTGTGAGCCTGAGCAAGTCACTTAACCTCTATTTGCCTTAGTTTCCCCAGGTGTAAAATGAGGACAATAACAGCAACTACCTCACAGGATTGTTGTAAGGATCAAAGGAGGTGATATTTATAAAGTGCTTAGCACAGTGCCTGGTACATAGTTGGCACTTTATAAATGCTTCTTTCCCTTTTTTGTTCACAGGAGCCATAGTGTCTCTGTAAGACTGGGCATTTGTCCAGTGCATTTTTTTCCTGTGACTTTCAGACACTTCAGGCCATTTGGTTACATGGTTGTATTTGTCCTTCATTCTCAAAGAGGACCATGACATCAAGATGATGACATGACTTGCAGTTGACTTTGATTTGAGTGAGGGAGGGCTGTGCAAGGTTACCAGCCTTACTTTCTCCTCTAGAGCCATCTGGTCCAGTGGACAGATATTAACATCAGGACAACTGAAGATGGCCCAGGATGCAGTGCTGGTAATAATGGAGTTAAATTTGGTTACATACAGCTAATGTCTAAGGCAGGATTTGAATTCAGGTTTTCCTGACTCCAGTGTCCATTGTGCCAATTCCTTTTTCTTTCTCCAGTTCCCTGGTCCTGATCAGTATAACTTCTCTACGTAGTCCAGTGTCTGATTGTGGGTCTTCACATAGGGAAAGCACTTCTTGCAACTCACCCCATTCCCCCTTGCTATCCTCCTTTACCTTTTCAGTCTAAGCTATGTGGACCTAAGGTATGAAGATGTGGTGTCCATTTGACTATAGTAGCCCTCCACCATGTTTGGTTAATGAAATTAGCTACGGCACAGCTTAGTGGAATCATGCCCAGGGTCAGGCAGGGATGGCCAAGTTGCATGGATTTGAATTATTCTTCTGATATGGCTTGGTATGTCTCCTCTCTCCTTAGCCTAGCAGCTCATGGGCACTTCACCAAAGGAGGGACTGGATCCCAGTCCTCAACTCCTCAGTCAACAGTAATGGAGACTCACAGGTAGAGGGCAGGATTGGTAGAGGGACAGGATGTATCTGCACTGTGCAGTTAAGTAAATCCAACAAAACAAACCTTCTCCTTTTCTCTCCTCTGCTCCCCTTCATCCCACCCCAGTAAGCAAGAATCCCTAAGATCTGATACCAGACTCCAAAGCCCCATGTACCCATTCACCAGCTGCTGGGCTTGGTCCCACAGGGAGACATTCACACAAAAGAGCTCAGAGGCAGAACTTTCAGGTCTAAGTTAAAGGGAGCCACTTGCTACCAGCTCCCTTGATAGCCCAGATCTCTAGGTCTGCCCCATCCTACTCTGCCCCACAATTAGCCTTAGGATAAACTTTCCATGCCTGACTGTAGTAATTTCAAAACCTTTATGAAAGTCACTCCCCACCTCTGTATCATAGTTTCTCTATGTGAAAATAGATTGGGTAGATGACCTCCGAGGTCCCTCCTACTCCTAAAATTCTATAATGAAGGTTCCTTTCTATTTTGACAGTCTCTGGTTCTATTATACTCACTTCTTCAGACACTAAACAACAACAGCCAGGGTTAGAATTTTGCCCCTTTCCCAGACTTGTAGTTCTGTCCCTTTCTAGTTAAGACAATTAGTTGGGATGACTTCCTAAGCTTGGGGCCTAGAGGAAAATGTGGGGGACCTTGCCCCAAAAAGGAGATGGTAATGGGGAGAAAGTGGTTAGAATGCTGTCTCTATGCTAGTCATATGGCCTTTAACTTCCCTAGTGTGAGCTGGCCGTGTCCCTGTTGGTGAGTTATAGAATCTGAGATTACTAGCAGAAAGGGACATGAGACCATTCTGTCCCACATGCCTCTCCATTACCCATCTTACATATGAAGAAACTGAGGTCAGAGAGGTCAAGTAACTTTTACCTAGGAAAGGCAGTCTGGAATGGGGGGAAAGAATAAGATTTTACTAATAAGCTGGGTGACCTTGGACAAATTCCTGCATTTTAGTTACTCATCTGTAAAATGACAGTTTGGAGTAGATGATTAAATAAAGCAGTTAGTGTGTGAATTAGAATTCAGACCTCCTGGACCTCAGATCAGTGCTTTTCTCTCTGTGTTGTTTCCATAACACTCATTCATTAGCAGCAGATGGCAATACAACTAAGTCCAGGGAGTATATAAATCCTACAACAGTCAACATTCCCCCATCCCCCAACACCTAAGTGGTTCCTGAAAAATGTTCAAACTCAACATACACAGAAGTACACTAATGTAGAATTATACAGGGACATAATCATACATATTCACTCCCAGAAAAAGAGTTGTCCAAACAGAGCCTCCAGTTGTATGAATCTGCACCCCAAGAGGAAACAGACATGATTAGGATAGAGAGAAAGAGAGAACTTCCTTCCAAACACCTATAATGCTCTTCTATCCATATTTCACTCCCCAGACTGCCAAGCAACATGGAATCATAGTATATCTGAGGTATAAATAATTGAGTATGTCCACTTCATTTTTACAGGAGAGGAAACTGAGACCCAGAGAGAGGAAGTGACTCCTCTGAGATAACATAGTCTATGAGTAGAAGTCAGGATTCAAATCCAATATTGCCAATATTCTTTCTATTACACCCCATTATCTCCATTTGGCTCAAAGTCTGTCATTGCCACGTTGGACTGATCTTTGCCTCAGTTTTCTCAACTATGAAATTGAGTAACCATCTACTTTTGCTGCAAGTTTTGGTAGCCCCAAGGAGGGACTTAGAGAGCCCTTAGCCCCTCCTCCCTCTTCTTTTACCTGTTACTTTAACTAGCCTTATCCTTAAGCCTATACCTGTTTCTCTGTATGTGCCAGTTTCTTTTCATGCTTTTGGAATAACTCTCCAGGGGAGATGGGACTAGCCCTTGCCCTCTGCCCCTTCCATTCTGTGATGGGCAGGGGTTCCTTTCTCACCTTTCCTCTTCAATCTAGAGCCTAAAAGATGGCTATCTCAAACCGATTTGCTCAGATGGGTGCTTTCTTCTGTGCCTGCCCATCTTCTATTTTCTCTCTTCCTCTTGTCTTTCTCAGTTCCCTTTTTTCCCTTTTCCCTCTCCCCCTCCCCTCTGTTGCTCACACCTTCTCCCCTTCTTTGCTCTGTTTTTCCCCTACCCCCTCACTCTGTCTCTCACCCTCTCCTCTCTCAGCCACCTCCCCAACTCTGTGTGAAATGCTCAGGGGTGGAGAAGGTAATAGAAAAATAGAAAAATCTCCACCTAGAAGATAGATTCTTTCCATCCTCCCCCACCTCTGACCTCCTCTGTCAGCTGTGGTATTGGGGGTATGTGCTGGACAAAGTAATCTCTAGGAGGGAGCCCCTGACATTGAAAGGAAAATGACTCTCCCGGAAAAGGACCCTAGTGTTTTTCCTTCCAGATAATCTATGTCAAGCTAGTCCAGGCCAGGCTACCTGCACTTTGCCTTCTTCCTTCAGGGTTGTTCTGGGATTGTAGGCTCAGTCCATTCTTTTTAAAAGCGCTTGGGCAATCCACACCTCTCTCTCTTCCAAATGGAGCTATAATCAATGAGCCTGAAATCTTATGGGCCATTTAAGTTCTCCCTCTCCCTCCCTATGCCAGGAACAATGTCTTGTCTTCAGCACTGAAGTCCTGCACTAGAGGTTGACAGTACCCCAAATGCTTTTAAGTCAACAATTTACTCATAGAAGCTTAGGTCCTGAAGGGAACCTAGAGGTCGTTTTGTCTGACCTCATTTTACAGATAAGGACTCTGAGGCCCAGAAAGAAGCGAGTTCTTCATGGTTACATAGGAAGTTCTGGAGATTGAGGATTAGAACACAGACTCCAAGTCTAGTACTCTTTCTATTGTAACTAATGAACATCAGACCAAATCTTTGTCAATGTTTTTAAGATATCCTAGACCAAGAGCAAACCTCCCCTCTCTACTGCATCCTGTCCATTTAGTCTATGGCAGTGATCATAATGGTCATATCTTTGCTACGACCTTACCCCTCAGGCAGGCCCCAATCTGGACTTGTATTCTGGTGGAGGGGAGACTTCTGAACCCACAAACTTCCCTCTACCTAGGCATGTCTCAAGTAACGGAGTTTATTGCCTTAGGTAAGAAAGATCATCTGGTAAAGCCTGATTTCTTCCAGCTTCCTCTTTTTTCCTTCTACTCTCATCCTGATCTCTCTTGCCCCCCTGTTTTCTCTTTCTAGATTATTTCATCAGCTTTTCTTTACCATTTGATCTTGAAATTTTTCTTTTTGTTTCCCTGGGACTGGAAAAGATATGGCCACAGAGAGGTCTCTGAACTTTATCCTTACGTCAAGCTTTGTCAAACTGCTATCTTCTACTGCTTTTCTATATTCTCTGAGTTGAGCCAAGAAAATGGAGTGAGTACAAGGAAGGTAAAAATGGAATACTTTGACCTTGTCTAAGCGCTGGTAGAGGGTTCCTCAGGAGAAAGGGCTGGCCAATCCCACCCCTTTCCAATAGTATCTATTCCTTCCTTCATCTCCATACCTCTCCATGTCCCCCCCACTCCCTATAAGGTTCCTCACTAATCCTAGAAAGCACAACAAGAGGGCTGAGTGCAAGATGAGATGGGAAGGCTATGTTTAAAAGGAAATTGCTAGAGACTAGATTTCTGGGGTCCAATTTTTGACTTACTGTGTGGCCTTTCATTTACCTACACTCTTTTGGGTCTTATTTTTTCTAGCTAAACAATGGGAAAGGCAACAATGTTGTCTGGGATTTGTTAAGGGAACATTCATTTATCTGAAGCACTTAGGGGATGGGCAGTAAAAAGAAGTTTGTCAGTGGTTAATTAGTGTTCTAAACTATCATTTTTTCCTATCCTGAGGGCTTCTAGGGTCAAGCTATGAAGAGACATATAGAGACAGAGTACTGGGGAAGAACACTTTGAACTCATCACTATGATGGGGCAATAAATAAAAGGTAAGAAAAGATGCTCTGTGTATGAATATGGTAGAAAAGGACCAGGTGATCTGAGTAGATCGTAAAATGAATAAGGTAACAGAGCCTCAAAACTTTCCCTCTGAATAATGCTCTAGATTCCATATCATGAATACTTAACTCAGAACTAGACATCAAGGTACTTCAAGGATTAAAAAATGAAACATTGTTACAAGAACTGGCGGACAGGAAGAAGTTTTATAGTTAGCCAGTTGTATCAATAGTTGCCTCTTTCCACCCCTAAAAAGTCTCCAAAATACCTGGAATGGATTTGGTACCCATCTGCTTTGAGGTGGAATGATTAAGATGACCTTGGAAGTCTTTCTTCCCTTCCTATTCCAGTATTTCCTCAACTTTCTCCAGGTCAGGCTGAGTAGTCTTAACTGAAATACACCATGATCTGTGGGAACATTCTCATTTTATGGGAAACATTTATTTCTCACTGCCTTGGGATGTTTCTGAGACTCTTTTCAGTCCCCCAAGACCCTTTTCACACCCTCTTTTCTCTTCCCCCTTCCAATACCTGCTAGCTGTTCATTAAGGCAGCAAAAGTGGCAATTCAGCCTAAGTCCTATATTTGAAAAAAGGGGCTCCTTATACATGGAGCATAAGTTTATATCATGTCCATAACTTATATTACGTATGTGGACCATAGACTTTTACACCTATTATCCAATACAAAAAAGCCTGGAATTTTCCATCAGCAGAAATCAGAAGTTCCAAGTCCCTTCCTTTAACCTGTTCCTCAGCCCCAAGATATTTCTCTTACATACTCTACCAAGAGAAATTGTGGTGTAGTAGAAAGAATACAAGATTAAGAATCAAGAATCCTCAGTTCTAGTCCTGATTCACTATGTTTTCTTGAACAAGTCATTTCCCCTCTCCAGGTCTCAGTTTCCTCCCCTATAAAATGGGGAAGGTAGTTTGGGACTGTATGATCTTTAAGGTTCCTTCAAGCATTGATAGTCTATTATTCTAAGCTTTGACTCACTCTCAATTCCAAGGGGTAACAACTGGGACCAGGTAAGTGACTAGTGAGGTGCATCATAAAGAATCTGACTCTCATCTCCTATTCTGCCCTTCTGCCCAAGCTTCCTCTATCCCTTCTTGAAGTGCTGAGCTTTTTTTTTTTTTTTTTTTTTACAATAATCCACTTTAGGGGGCTCTCTGGATCTTGGGGCAAGCAAAAACTATTCCCCATCACCCTGTTGTGGAGGAGAAGGAAAGATAAGTTTCTTGCTGAAGAGCCCCTGACCTAAGAGCTGAAGCCCTATTTTATATATCACCTTCCCAGAAATCCTCCGAAACTGGACTTCCAGTTCAGGATCCTAGATTTGGAGCTGGAATGGACCTTACAAACCATTTAGTCCAATTCTCTTATGTTACAGATAACCAAATCTGAGAGAGTTTTAAGTAACTTGCTGAAGGTCACACAGGTGGTAACAGAGGTGAGATTTGAACCTAGGTCCTCTCACTAAATCCAACACAGTTCCTATTGTGGCAAACCCAACTCCTCCTTCCCTCTGTCTGTCTGCACTTCCTGAGGCTGTAGGACTGGTGGAGGCTCTGAAAGAGAAGCTGAGTGACCTGAGTTCCCTAATCCCTGCCCACGCAGAAGGAGATCAGCGAAAGTTAATTTCTATCCCAGCTGTCTGACAGCTGGGGCTGATTGTGACTGTGAACAACAGGCACTTCCTAGTAGGTTAAGGTTTGGTAGGGAGGGAAGGAAAGGCTAGCACCAGAAATATCCCCAGGATATAGATCTTGACTACTGGGTAGTCAAACCTTGACCAGACCAGAAGCTGGTGTGAGGTCTGGCCCCATATCTGCCCAGGAGGTCTTTCAGCTCTATAAGAATAGGAAATGTATCCAAAAGTGGCTTGTAGTTGAAGGGACCTTAAAGATCCTCTAGTTCAACTTCCTAATTTAAAAGAAGAAACTGAGGCCCACAGAAGGGAAGTAATTTGCCCGCTGCCAATTGACTAGAAAGTAGTACACACAGCTGGGACCAGAATCCAGGTTTTCCAATTCTTCAATCAGAGCTCTTTCCATTGTATCTCTATATCCCACAGAATTCATCATCTGGCTGACCCTAGAACCCTGCTCCAAGTTTCCCAATATTGACTACCTGGCCCCATCACCTAATACTCAGTGAAATCTAGAGCTGGAGAGAGCCTTTGAGATGATCTAGTTCAATGCTCTCATTTTTACAGATCAGGAGCTAAGGCTCAGCATAACCCTACCTTTTCCTCCTCTCCCTTACACTGCAACAGGAGCCCTGACCTTACCATCTTTTCTGTAATAGAGGATCTCCAGCTTGCATTCCTCAGCACCCAGCAGTGCCTGTGCCAGTTGGGACACTGCACTCGGTAGGGTATCAGGGCCAGTGAGGAAGTCACAGGTACAGGGTCGCTGCATCACTTCCACTCGGGAGTACCCAAAGAGCTGGCAAAACCCGTCATTGCAATAAATGATAGCGCAGTTCTCTATCTGTGCATTGGCGATCAGGAACTTTCGACCTAGGAAGTAAGAAGAGGTCAGTGGTTGTGACTGAGGTTGGGGTTAATAAATGGGACAGGGAGAAGGCAAGGGAGTGGAGGATCAAAAATGGGGGTTTGTGGGTATCAGCCAGGTTGGAGTCAATAAGTAGCGCTGAGAAATAAATGTCAGGGAGGAATGGGAAGAGGGTGGGGAGCAGGAATGAAGAGTTTGTTAGGGGAGAGAAATGTGGGAGCTATAGGCTCTCTCAGAGAGGCTGATTCACAACAGATCCTGGGAAAAGAGGAAAGTGTACGGGAACAGGACAAAGGCACCGTATGGACAAAGGTGTGATGCCTGCTGAATAATAAATATTTGTTGAATTGTAACATTAAATTTTGTTCAATGGGAAAAAAAAAAAACAATTGAGCAGAAAGGAGAGTCCTTTTTATCTACTCTCCACACTCCTGGGGAAAGAGCTAAGGGATGATAGGCATAGAGAAACAGGATAGGTTACTGGTGGATTGATGATGTGGGAGTTTCAGGAGGCTGAAAAAGGAAGCATCCCACCTGTCTCCCCCCTCCCACTCAGTTGGAAGAGTTGTAGAGAGCATCCCAGAACACAGAACAATCCTCTCCTGCTCTCCACTTTCACTGTTTTTTCACCCTTTGGAACTTTCCCAGACCCCTCATCTTTCTTGATTCCTCCTGATCCCCGACCCTCCGCCCTTCCAGAAGACCCATCTACCCTCGCAGGTTCACATGCCCTCACACACTTACTCTGGCCCTCGAATTTTCGAATGATTGTGTCCAAGTAAGTGTTCTGGGGCGCCACATGCCCCCTGCGAATCGGCATTCTTTGACTGCATGGGCCCGGGAGCCCAGAATCCCGATCCTCTGACCCTTGGTTCTCAGTCGGGCTGCCAGCACCTCAGCTCGTCCAGCGACGGCAGGTTCCTGGAGTTAGGTGGATGCCGCCTCCGAGGGGAGAGCTCTCCCTACCCCCGTTAAGGTGCAGGGGAGCTGCGGGTTTTAACCTCCACCCGCAGCTCCCCTGAGATCCTGCCAGGTTAGCCCCACTTTACTACCCACAGCAGAAGATGCCAAGACCCCGGGAGCTGTCCCTATCACGGTGCTGAAAGGAGGAGCTTGGGAGGGAGAAGGGGCAGCATCGTGGGCGGGGCTTTTTGATGGAAGGATATCGGGAAAAGGGCTTGGGATCATGTAATTCCTTTCCAACCCCGCCCCATTAGGCATAATAACGAATAAATGAAATAATAATAATAAAAAAACCAATAATAAATGCCTTGACCGGTCTCTGATACTTCATCTCTCAGAACAGATTTTTGAGCAGAATGGAGAAAGATGGTCTGGGAAAGGATCATCAGTTCACAGAACTTTGAATGTCAAAGTTGAAAGGGACTTTAGAGATAATCCTGTCTTTTCCCTCCATTTCAAAAAGAGAGGAGATAGGCCTAGAAAGAGATTTGCCCAAGGTCAAACAGCAATCAGTAGTGAAGCTGGAACTATAAATAATAGTACATCTAGTGTTTTTTTTTTTCAGAGCAACCCTGTATTTATAAGTTGGTTTCTTTATTTATAAAATGATATTGTTGGATTAAATGGTCTCTAAAATTTCTAAAAGCTTGAAATTCTAGAGGTACAGGGTGAGTCTCTTCTTCCTTTGTCCAGCAGCAGTGCACTGTCTAAGCCAAGATCGTCTCCCCCAAACCTACCTTTTGTTGAATACCTTGGGGTTATTTGGATGGAAGAGTATGATGGAGTTACTTAACAAGCAAACAGAGCAATGTCCTGGGTTCTTTGGGGATAGAGAGACAAAAGATTTAGATTATAGATAGTCCTGGGGCTTCCATCTAGCCCTCTCATTTTACAGACATGGAAATTAAATCTCAGAGAGACTGAGTGACTACTCAAGCAGGTGGTAAGTAGCAGAGCCAAAAATTAAATCCAGGTTCACTGATTCCAAGTTCAGCACTCTCACCCCTTCTCCCAAGGGAGTTTACATTCTTATTATATCAAAACTTAAGAACAATAACAAATTAGCCTATCAAAAAGGCAAAATTATTTTTTAAAAGATTCACCAGACTGAAAACATAAGTGTTAAAGTTTAGAGAAGTTGTCAGAAAAGAGTTAAACTAAGCTGAAAAAGATTTTTAAAAGCAGTTTTGAGTAAGGTAAAGTTTTGGGGGAGATAAAAGGTTTGGGTGGACAGGCAAAAGGGGAATTTCTTGTGATTGGAAATGCCCTAAGCAAAGGCATAGACGTGAGTGATGTTGTACGCAGGGAACAGCAAGATGGTTGTTTTAAAAAATGGCAGTGCTGATCTGGAGAGCTGGTGATAATGGAGAGATAAAGGGCCACTTAATGGAGGATTCTGGATGTCAGTGTGACAGCTGTGCAATGTATATGCCACACTGGGGGCTATCTGCAGTCATCCTGATTTATATCTTGCCATTAGACCCAGATGGCTCCAGAGGAGAAAGTAAGGCTGGTGATTTTGCACAGCCCTCTCTGACTTAAATCCAATTCACTTGCAAGTCATAGCATCACCTTCCTGATGTCATAGTCCTTCCTCTTTGAGAATGAAGAACAAACAACAACTTGATGTCATGTCATGAAACACTTAGGGCACTGTTGTAGGAGCGCTACAGTATGAGTGGTCCAAATTAGCTAGTGTGCCACCTGCCCTGTGTGTTTTGCTAAATAATAATAGAATGTAGTAAATTGTTTATCAGGTAGCGCTCTCCTTGAGCTACCAGCCCAGTAGCCCCTTCAGTTCATTTTTTGGTGAATGTATGGTAGTCTCTCAAGAGGCTCCTTATTGGCCTCTAGAGAGCATTGAGCCTGCAAACGCTTAATTCACCTTGTTCCCTCCCTTTCTTTCTCTCTTCTCCCTCTCATTTCCACAGCATTAAATGGAATGCTAGCCCACTAAGTCATATAAATTAGGGTATTATATGAAATATTTGCTTTCAATGATGAAGACAGGAAGTCAATGTTTATAACCCCATCTTACACCTGGAAAAATTACCCCTACCATATGGTTTATTAAACATAACGCAAATAAAAGAAAAAATGTTAAGTACTCCTACATGAAGTCCTATAACCATCTGTTGAAACTCCTCTCAAAATTTCTCCTGGATTTTTGGAATTTTGGAGTTTTGACCCAAACTGCAGGTCATGGAAAGGATTAAGGAAGGGATTGCATGTCTGGGACCCTTTCTGGGGTCAGGGACTATACCAAAAAGAAGCAAGGGAAACACATAAAGAGCTATTTTCCCCTCCATCTCAACAGTGGATGAGAGTTTCAATAGCTGCTACTTCTTGCCTCTCCAATTCAATCAGTGAAAAACCATTTATTAAGCACCTTCTATGTACCAGGCACTCTGCTAAGTGCTAAGATTCTCCCAGACCTATATGCCCTTGCATAGATCTCTTCACTTCCCTGCTCCTTGCTGTCTTAGAGAAGATTAGGGCAATCTTACTTTGTTACAGGATTCTACTTCTCTTTGTGGGAATATTTCAGCTCACCACAGGGATGAAATAGTGCTGCAGAAACATCTATTCCATCAGATTGCATTTAGAGTTGATTAATTCTTAAGACAGGAGACAAAGTGATGAAGATGGGATGGTGTTTGGGGAAAGACTACACCTTCAATGGTGAGAGGGAAAGGAGGCAAGGATCCTTACATATAAAATGAGGTGGGGAGAGAATGGGCTAAATTATTTCTAACGTCCCAACTCTAATTGTCTATCTGTAAGACCAGATAGGAGGCTTTTACAGTACAGGTATGAGGGAATGGAGCTCTGGATTAGGGAAGGTAACTGGGAATGAAGAGTGAGGAGAAGGACAATAAGGAGTCTTTGGGAGGCCATAGAAGAATGCAGAGCAGTGGTCTCCAACTCAGAGGAATAGGGTCACTAATTCATACGTAAGGATCCCTGTGGGATTCATACTATTTTAAGATATAGTGTTATCTAAATTATATTGTACTTCAATTTTGTTAAGTGCTTCTTTGTGGGAAAACTGAGGAAGATTCTCCCCAGCCCCTTGCGTGATTTCCACATGACCTAACATAAGAAATGTAACTTAAAGTTGATATGCTTAACTGGGAGTGCCAGGGGAAGCAGCAGAATTAATGAAGCATACATTAATGAAGCCAGGGTGAAGGGACCCTTATCTTAAGAGTCATAAAACTTCTTAATGGAGGAGGTGTCTTGTATTCAAGAATCTGGCCAGTCCTTGGGCACATACATCAAAGTCAACAGCTGGAACTTTTGGCCAGAGTTCCTTCTTTGTTCTAATGGTCCTCTTTTCCCTGAAGTTACTTGTATAAAGGGACTGAGTGAGAGATGGATCTTTGGAGGTCTTTTGCTGCGGAAGTGGGGATGCCCACTTCTGCTCTCCCAGGCAGGACCTTTGCCAACTGCTCCCCCCTTTCAGCCTCCCTAGTTGTGCCAAAGTATTGGATACTTGGCTGGTGACATATACTTTTTTCTTTTTCTATTCTGTCTTAACCATTATCTACTGTTTATATGTATACACTTGCTAACGAATTATTTGTAGTAATAAAACTTAATTGCCTATTAAACTTGTTTTAGTATGTGTCATTGTATCTTTAGATCTGAACCTAAAGTGAAAGTACTATGCAGTCTATGTAATCCCTTTCAATTACATTCTCAATTACATTTTAATCTGATTCAGCTCATGCTTGGAAGTGTGTTGGGCATCATGTTGCCTGCTGGTTTGTGCTTGTCACTTGCTACTTCACTCTGTTTCAATCTCTGGACCTCAGTCCCTTTTCTTCTGCTGCCCCACCCTCTTCCTCCTTGATAGGACAAATCACAGGAGCATAGAATTTAGAGCTGGAAAAGACCTTAGATATCATATCATCTAACCCACCTTATTCTGCAGATGAGGAAATTGAAGATTTGAAAAATAAAAATGACTTGCCAGAGGTAAAGAGGTAATAAAAGCAGAACCAAGATTCCAACTCAGATCCTCTGACTCAGAATTCAGTGCTTTTTCCATTATACTAGTAATAAGATGGTAGAAAAAAAATGTCTTCTGGTGGATGTCACCCCATTTTCTGCAGTTCTCAGTGTGGTCCAAGAATCCCTGAGTTCCTGACACTTTTCCAAGACATCTACCAGGTCAAAACTATTTTCATAATCATACTAAGACATATTGATATAATCCACATGAACAAAAGCTCTTTGTGGGGTCCTCAAGAATTTTTTAATAATGTAAACGAATCCTGAGACCAAAAATTTTGAGAACCTCTACCTCTTTTGGGAAGGCATTCAATTCTTTGGGGAACCATTATTACCTGGTGACTGACAACCCATTCCCTCTTCTTCCTAAGGGAAGGTATTGTGGAGATTAGGGGAAAGAGAAGCCATGGGAGACAAGAGCGTAGAACCAAAGGTTTACAAATGCTGTCACTTACCTTTCTATATCTCTGTTGTTAGAGAAGAGCAAAGTGGAGGGGGTGGGGTCCTACCTACTGCTTTATCCTTGCATCAGCTACTAGGGATGAGGGTAAGAAGTGAGAGTGTCTGACCCCACACTTAGGTACCACAGAGGACAGCTTTCTATTGTCCTGCCACTGTCCCTGTCTTCCTAAACAGTAATAGTTAGTGTTGTAACTCTTCAGGAGCCTGGTGAGACCCAGAATCATTCTGTACTTACTATATGACACTTAACTTCTCCCAGCCTCAGTTTCCTCATCTGTAAAATGGGAGCAATAAGATCACCTATTCTCAGAGTTGCTGCTATTGTTCAGTCATTTCAGTCATGTCCTGTTTTTTCTGACCCAATTTTGGGTTTTCTTGGAAAAGATAGTGGAGTGAGTGGTTTGCCGTTTCCTTCGCCAGCTCACTTTACAGATAAGGAAACTGAGGCAAACAGAATTCGTTGACTTACCCAGGGTCACATTGCTAGGAAGTGTCTGAGGCCAGATTTGAACTTAAGAAGATGAGTCTTCCTAACTCTAGACCCTGTGCTTTATTGACTGTACCACCTACCTGCCCTGTCAGAGTTGTTATGAGGATCAAATCATATAATATATATATACATATATATATGCACACACACATCACTTGCAAACCTTAAAGTGCTGTATACATGCTAGTTACTCTATGATCCTCCTCATCATCACCATCATTGTCATCACTTTTTATCTAGAGACCCAAAAAAGGGCAGATATGAAGGTAGAATGAAGAACTGTTTCATTTTTCTTCTTTGCAAAGGATATCTGGTCAGGCGTTAGAACTACTTGGAAGAGCAAAACGAGGAAGCCATCCTAAAGGTCTCCAAATTCTTGAAGGTAAATTTCCATTTTGATTTTCTCAGTTTGATATATGAGGGCAGTGGGGAAAAGATTGGTCTGCTGCCTAGGGATATCTCTAAAGAATTTACCTTTTAAGCTTCCTAAATCCCTTCATCAGCCTCACTTTCCTTTCTTCTCCAATCCATGCCTCTCCTTCCTTCCCCTACTCCCATTTCCCTCATCTCATGGAATTTTTACAAGAAACCAGGAAAGATATTTTCTCATCTCTCACTTCCCAGGACAACAGGGATTGTGCATGGGGGCCAGAGGAGGGATGGAGAAGGTGTGCTGATCAGAACCATCTCTTGATAGAAAGGGCCACAGACTAACTCTATTTAAATATTAAATAAATTATTTATTATTTAGGCCCTGGGCTCCATTTCCTAGTGACTGTGAGGAGATATTTGATTGGATTTAGCTGTGGAAACAGGAATTTTAAAGATTGCCCATGTTCCCATCCAAACTTGGTCTTCTTTCAATACATCCTCATGGTCATGGTTTGGGGGTAGCTGGTGGAAGCAAATACTGTGGTTTGTGCTCATTGCATTAAGCAGCATTATTGTCTTACCTGTCTGTCTGCTTTGCATGATGATACAATTAATTACTAGAATAGTGCAGGATACCATATTAAAAATGACTAACATGATGATTCTAAATGAACAAGGGTGGATCCCGATAAATGTGGAGGAAGGGGATGAGCTAGTGGACAAAGATAACCTGGTTGAGCAAATGTACCAGTAATGGCGTGAGAAGTCTTCAAAGGAATAAAAATAAAAGGAGGGATTGAATGTGTTAAGTCAGTGAAGACTTCTCAGGGACCTAAATCTAAAGTAAAGCAGACATAAGGCCTGAGTTTCAATTTATCAAAATCATATGATATGGGGAAACTTGAAGTTGTGAAACCATCTGTCATCCCTCTCCCCAGTTACTCCCATTTCCCTATTTCTGAGATACAGACTGCTCACTCAGGCTCTTGACCAAAAGGGTAGGGGGGTTTTGTGGTTTTCTGCTATATAACCTTGCATCTGCTTCTGTAAAATGCTTCCCCTCCTCCAATCTGCTTGGAGGAGGGTGAAGTCCGGTCCTTGCAAGAACCAAATAAAGGACTGTCTGTTTATACTTTGAGATACCTTTGAGTAGTCAATTTGAGTAGGGGTCTTACCATCCCACACACTAGGCTTCTTCTGGTTTGAGGTTGGCTCTTTCATACTTGGTGTCTGGGAGGTTTGGAAGTTGAAAGGGATATGAGCCTGATTCTGGAGCCACATATTTCTAGGTGAGACCTAACAGAATTCTGCTATGTTGCAGGGGCTTTCAGGCTAGGAAAAAGGAAGGGATATCTTTGATGAATATACTGGGACATCTATAATGTACACAAATATTATACCAATAAAAGTAAATAACATATTTACTTTTTTTTTTAAAAAAAAGAGGGGCATCAGCAATGTCCTTCCTGACCTAGGACTATCTTTCTCCTTTCCCCTCCAGCCGATTTCCTGGAGTTCAAGAGAATACAAAGTACAACTGAATTGAAGACCCAAGCCCTAGGGATTTTTGGAGTGTTTGGGGTTGGGAAGTGGACAGAGCAATAATGTGACTAGAGCAGAGGTACTTGAGTTTCCAAAGGAGATTGGGAGATAAAGCTTGGGGCTTCAGGCACATTTGAATACACACACACACACACACACACACACACACACACAGTATCACAGTGCTACACATGCACATAGCTACATAGAGTCTCATATACACCTTGTCATATCCATCAGTCACTCCCACATAAAATGGCACACACAGTCATGGGTCCCATAGTAATACATGAGTAAACATAATCATAAGCCATCCATAATCACCACCATACCCAGAGCTATATAGTCACAAATAGAGGTACAATTATACAATCTGAAGTCAGCCTTCATGCTTGGTCTTATATCTGCATTCTTCCTGTCCCACCCCCACCCCCTGCCAGTCTATCCTTCTACCTCTGACATCCTTCTACCCGAATATAAATATAGTCTGCATCCCTGAGACAGCCTTTTATTCCTGGTGTCTAGGATGAAGATGCCTACGTTCTGTTTTGTTCATTATAGACATATGTCTTCCCGGGTTTCTTGGAGCTGAGGATGCATATGTAGACAATTAACACCACCACAGACATCAGCAGAAACAAGTCCAGACCGAGGAGCAGGTACTGGCCCCTGATAACATTCTGGATCGTCATGGAGAACCCCAGAAAAGTGCCTTTCTTGGTTAGATTAGGCATCTTGCCCTCATATGGAACCTTATAGAGTAGCACTGCTATGATCACAAGTAGGAGCAGACATAGGGTCAGCAGCACCCACTGCCCAGCAACGGCTTTAGTGTTCTCTGTTTTCAGGAACAGGAAGCTCACTTTTTTTTTCCCTAGGGAAAATACAGCAAAGCCAGGGTAAGTAGTAAGAAAAAATCAACCCCCTCTCCCTCCTTCCTTCTCCCTCCCATTCTAATTAGTCTCTGAGGGATGTGGATGGGTTGTAGGATGAGGGAGTTTTTTGAGTACCTCCTAGGACACTTTCTGAAGGAGGATACTATGGTCAGGACCACCTCCCAACAATCTCTACTTTCATTAGTCTTATAGCTATTCAGCACCCACTTCTTATGTATATATACATATGTATATATACATATATGTGTGTATACAAATATATATATATATATATTCTGATTTCAGAATGGTACCAACCTATTGAATGTATATAAATATCATATATATATATTTGATACAGAATATAAAATTGTATTTAATATATAAATATATATTAAATATAGTAGTATATAGATAAATATATATGTATCATATGTGTATATGTATATAAATATATATTCTCATTTCAAACTGGTATCAACTTATTGTGTGTATATTATATATGTAAATATACTAAATACAAGAATATTTTAATACATAAAGCATATTTAAGTATTTTTAATACAAAGTATGCACTGACTATAGAAATATTTGGTAGATAAAATATTTTCATCATATATGTGTATGCATGTGTATATATACCTATGTGTATTTATGCATTATATATATATAGTATGTATGTTATTTATTGTTCAGTCATTTCAGTCATGTCCAACTCTTTGTGACACGATTTGGGGTTTTCTTGGCAAAGATACTGGAGTGGTTTGCCATTTCCTTCTCCAGTTCATTTTACAGATGCAGAAACTGAAGTAAACAGGGCTAAATGACTTGCCTAGAGTCATACATAAGTGTCTGGGGTCATATTTGAATTCAGGATGATGAGTCTTCCTGACTGTATACCCAGCACTCTGTTGATTGCATCACTAGCTGCTCCTGATGTGTATGTAAATATATATATATATAAACATATATTATGGAGTTGAAATTTGGGCCAGAATTGAGGCCCAAAATTAGGGGCAGGGTCTTGGTTGGGGCAAAGCTAAGCTGGACTAGGATGAGTTAGGTGGTGGAGTGGATAGTATACTGGACTGGGAGTCAGGAAGACTCATTTTCCTAAGTTTAAATCAAACCTCAGACACTAGCTGTGTGACCTTGGGTAAGTCACTTAAGCTCTGCTTAAATTTCCTCATCTGTAAAAATAGAGATAATAGCATCTACTCCTCAGAGTTGTTGTGGAGGTCAAACATGATAATATTTGCAAAGTACCTGTCAAATAATAGGTTCTATATAAATGTTATCTCGTAGCAGTAGCAATAGTAGTAGTAATAGTAGTTAGTAGTAGTAGTAGCAGTAGTAGCAGTATCAACAGTAGCAGTAGAATTAGTAATAGTAGCAGCAGTAGGAGGAGCAGCAGTAGTAGTACCACCATCAGAGATGCAGCAGCTAAACTCGGGCCAGCCCAAGACCTCTTCATGACGCACATTCTCAGCAATAAGCCAGTCCAGGAGAGGCTTAAAGTACTTCACGAGTGGTTTTGTTGACATATTATACTGCCCAGTGATCATCTTCATTGCTTCTGGCCATGGCTTGCTGAATCCAAGTTTCATGACATCCCTGGGGTGGAACAGTCTTGTCATCAGTAATTCTAGGGCAAGCAACATGCACCCACCCACTCCACTTCACACTCTGGCCTAGATGGTCCAGCTTGCCAAATCTCCTTTTCCCAACTCCCTGACTCTTACTCTTTCACCTGGTCTCCCCTTGAAACAAGGGGGCTGTTTAGCTCTTTGGACTGGAGGGTGGGAGGAAGAATGACTGTTAATTATCCTCATGATCAATATATTGCTGGGTGCAGTGAGTTGTGAAGTATCCCTTTACCTTAGTAAATGTGTGAAATCTTTCTTGAGCCCCTAAACTGCTTCCACTCATCCCAAACTATCTTATCTTTAACTACTTTATATTTATGTATATTTATTCTTCATGTATATATTTATGGAATATATCCTTATCTATATACTCATTTTCTCCCCCTCCTTAGAATATAACTTAAGAGTAGCTATTGCTTCATTCTTTGTATTTTTACACTCATCCCTTAATAGGCATGTGCTTAATAAATGTTTGTTGACTGACTGAATTCAATTCAATAAACACTTAAAAAGTGCTTACTATGTGTAAGACCTAGGCTCAGATTTCTTCATCTGTGAAGGAGAAAGGACAGCAAAAGAAACTTTAACATTTTTTTCCTGCACCCACCCCCACAACTCTCAATGTACAATTACCCTTTCCACATCAAGATTTTCCCTACCAAAGTTTTGATAGATTGCAGGTTGGCATAAGAAATAAAGTGGGAATATTTTGGGAGTTTTGCAGAAGCTATAGACAACATGGGAAGGCCAGCAGACAACACAGAAAAGGCATTTTTACTTCACATTGACCTACCTATAGGCTATAACCAAATACTTAACCCCAATTTTACAATAAGGTATTATAGACACCCTATAAAAGAAAAAGAAAAACTCAGACTTCTTCTCTGTAGAGCAGGGAGGGTCAAAAATTTTTACTTAGATTTTCAAAATCACAGAACAGCATGTGCCCTTAACCCCTACTCCAATTCCAATGATCCTTTTCTTCTTTTTCTTTTTAAAAATAATGTCTTTATTGCTATTATTTTTGGTTACATTGGAGTCCCAAGCTGTTTCCCTACTAACCTCCCAATCCTGCACTACAGAAGGCAATATTTGACATAGATATAAATATTAAACTATGAACAATACATAGTTCTATAAATCAGTTCTTTCTCTGGAGGTGGCTAGCATCTTCCTTCATAGGTACTTTGTAGTTGATTAAATATTCATATAACTCAGTAGTCATTCATGTTTACTCTTTGAACAATATTGCTGCTTGTGTATATAGTGTTTTCTTGGTACTGCTCATTTTTCACTCTCCATTATTTCTTGCAAATCTTTCTATGTTTTCCTAAAAACCAACTTGCTCATCATTTTCTACAGCATGGTAGTATTCCATCATACTCATATACTACAACTTCTTTAGCCATTCCCCAAGATGGGCATCCTCTCAAATTCCAGTGCCAGGGATCCTTCTAATGAGCTACAAGAAACACAAGGGACAAAGAAAACCAACTGTTCAAATATAAAGTTCTGTGGGACCACAAATAACCAGAGCAGAGGGTCTTCACAGGCCAAGCTAACTAAACCCAGAACTCAGTAGTGAGTGGAGGATAAGTGGGAAAGACAAAGAGTTCAGAAATGAGGCTCGATCCTTACAGGAATAACTTGATTGTCTAGGGATGCCTGCTAACACTTGAAAGAAGATGCATAGGACACTTGGGGATATAAAACCACAGAAAATATTTAAAATAATATATTATTTAAATATATTTGATAAAAAAGGAGAAACCATGAATTTCAACCTTCTGATAGGTAGGGAGAGCTCATTTTTTCAGTTTGCCTCATAGACATTATCTCATTTGTTCCTCACAGCCAGTGTGTGAGGTAGCTTGACACCATACCCAGCTGTTGATTTATCAGTAAGAGAAACATGTTTGGCAACAGTGAAAAGGCAGAGCAAAAGTACTGTTTTCTTTATTTCTGTAATCTCAGAAAAGCTCAGATGGGAACTGTTGGTAAGAACAAGCAAAAATAGGGTGATAAGAATAGAAAAAAAGTAGAGGATAACGAAATCATCAGTCCTAGGATTCGAGTCTATTGAGCCTGGAAGTGGGAAGAAGCCTTTAATACAATCTGGTCTAAACTGTTCATTTTAGAGAGAGGAAACTGAGGGGCAGAGAAGGAAAGTGAATTCAATTAAATCTAATAAACATGTATTAAGCACTTGCTATTTCCAAGGCTCTGCGCTAGTGCTGGTGATGCAAACACAAAAAAGAAATAATTACAGCTAGCATTTATATATTTATGTAGTACTTTACAAATATATCATTTGCTCATCAAAACAACCCCAAGAGATATGGGCTATTATTATATCCATTTTGTGGAAAAGAAATTGAGGGTAGGAGACTTGCCCAGGGTCACACAGCTAGCAAGTTTTTTTAAGGTAGACCTGGTGCCAGGTCTAGTGCTCTAGCCCAACTGCCTCTAATAATCAAAATGCTCTCTGTCTTCACTGGGGAGGTAGGATACAACATGTGCAAAAATACTTAAGTATAATACACAATAAGAGACAGAGCGTAGACGGAGCTGAATATACTAATAGTTGGGGGTATTAGGCTTTATACAAGTTGAACTTTGAAGGGAGACAAGTTTTTTGACAGGAGGAATTAAATGCTGTGGTTCAGTCATTTTAGTTATGTCTGATTCTTCATGACAATATTTGAAATTTTCTTGGCAGAAATACTAGAGTGCTTTGCCATTTCCTTCTCCAGCTCATTTTACAGATGAAGAAACAGAGGCAAATAGGGTTAAGTGACTTGCCCAGGGACACACAGCTAGCAAGTATCTGAGGTACCTGAATTCAGGTCCTTCTGATTCCAGGCCAGGTGCTCTATCTACTTACACCCCCTAGGGTCTCAGACACTTACTAGCTGGACAAGTCAACCACATTTGTCTCCATTTTTTCATCTATAAAATGAACTGGAGAAGGAAATGATAAACCACTTTAGTATCTTTGCCAAGAAAACCCCAAATGGGGTCATGAAAAGTCAAAGTTCAGCAGAGCATTAGGCATGGAGGATAGCCTTTGTGAGTGCACATTGACAGGAGATGGAGTGTTGCATTCAGGGAACAGTCTAGCTTGGCTGAGAGACAGAGTTCATGAAGTAGAATGATATGAAACATGACGGAACCAGATTGTAAAGGGGTTTAAGAAGTTTGTATTCAATCCTTGAAGCACTGGGAAGCCTTTGAAGGTTTTTGAGTGACATCATTAGACTTGTGCCTTAGGAAAACTTTTGGAAGCTTCTCGGACAAAGAATTTGAAAAGGGGAATGGAAATAGGGAGATAAATTAGAAGAGAAGAGGCTCAATGAGAAGAGGATGCGTGCAAGTGAGGTTAGGCTGGTACTATCGACAAAATGTGGACATTAATTGGATGTGAGAGAGAAAGGTCAAGGATGACTTTGAGAATATAACCCTGGGTGATTGGAAGGATAGTGGACCCAGATAGGGTAGTCTAGACAAACTCGGTGGTGGGAAGGACAGCTGGAATTGTCAGTGAGGAACAATGAACATGCCTACTTCTCCCCTTGACCTAGTGTGTTTTGGGGAGGGCGTAAGAGAAACAATGAACATTACAGAGATTCAGGGTCTTACAGAGAGAGTGCAAGTCCTTTGAACATGAGGAGGAAGAGAATAAACATTTATAAAGCACTTACTGTGTGCTAGGCACTCTACAAAAATTGTCTCATTCAATCCTCACAACAACTCTATGAGGTAGGTACTATTGTGATTTTCATTTTACATTTGAAGAAACTAAACAGAGGTTAGATGACTTGTCCAGGGTCACACAGCTAGCAAGTATCTGAGATTATAATTAAATTTAAGTCTTCTTCACTCCAGGCCCAGAGCTCTATCCACATAACTTCATCAGTTAGAGCACAGGAAGAGTATGAAAAGAAAATGCTGTCCTTCTACAGAGAAAGAACTGATGGCATATGAATGCAGATTGAAGCATACTTTTAAAAAAAAACTTTATTATTCTAACCCTAAATATGGAAATGTTTTCCGTGACTGCACATTTATAATCTGTATTAAATTGCTTGCCTTCCCCAGAGGGGAGAAAAGAATTTGGAACTCAAAAATTAAAAAAAAAAAAAAAAAGAATGTTAAAAATTTTTGTTTACATGTAATTGAGAAAAAATAAGATAAAATAAAAATGGAAAATATAATAATAAAAGAAAGAGTATAAAAAGTAGAGATCTAGGACAAAGGGGAGTTTGTAACGATAAATCAGAGCTCTGGAACCAGCAAAAAGGAAGGGCAGGGGGGTGGATTTGAGCAGCAGGGACGTGAGAATACAGGGTAACAGAAAAGAGAGTCTTCACCTCTGGAGAATCAAACAGATTACGGGAGCAAGAGGTCTGAATTTGCAAGCTTGAAGATGAGGCTTCTTATAGAAGAAAACTAGAATACTAGAAAACATTAGCCTTCCTCTCTCCCTGTGACGAGAGGATAGTTTTAGCAGTTTTAGTTTAATGTTTACTCTCAAACGCCAGACACTTGTCCAAGGTCATGCAATTAGTCAAGGATTCCCAGAACATACTCCTTTTCACTCATTCTTGATAACCCCCATGAAGCAAGCTAGACTTTGCCATCAAATTTGTAGATGACACAATTGGGCATGGTTGTCACCACCACTACTATGCTCACATGATAAGAATGAAATTCAAAACCACCTTGATAAATTAGGGAAAAAATTTTTTTACCCAAAGCAAGAGAAAAATCAATAGTAATAATATCAGTACATAGTAAGTAGTAAGAACAGTAATTAAGAATTACACAGAGTCTGGGAGGCGGCCCTGTCCCCACCCCAGCACCTGAACTAAAGCTCACTGATTGACAGCCGGCAGGAGGAAAGTGCATTTGAATCTCAGAGGCCAAGCACTAGCTGGGCGGATCCAGGCGGGGGTGGAAAGGAATCTCAGAAGTCAAGTAACTGGCTGGGAAAATGCCTAGAAAAGGGAAGAAAAATAAGACTATAGAGAGTTTTTTCCAACAAATGCAAATGATCCCGACCTTCGGATCTGATGATGAGGACGTATCCTTGCCATCAGGGAAAGACGTGGAGGGCGGGGCCTCAGTACCCCAGACACCCCAGGGGGGTGGCGGGTGGGTTCAGGCCCTGGAACAGCTCAAAAAGGATTTTGAAAAGCAAGTTAGACAGGTGGAGGAAAAACTGGGAAGAGAAATGAGAGAGATATAAGAAAAGTATGAAAATCAGGTCAATACCTTGGTAAAGGAGACCCAAAAAAATGCTGAGGAAATTAACACCTTGAAAAATAGGCTCACTCAATTGGCAAAGGAGGTTCAAAAAGCCAATGAGGAGAAGAATGCTTTCAAAAGCAGAATGAGCCAAATGGAAAAAGAGGCTCAAAAGCTCACTGAATTTAATAGTTCTCTCAAAATTAGAATGGAACAGATGGAGTCTAATGACTTTATGAGAAACCAAGAAATCACCAAACAAAACCAAAAGAACGAAAAAATGGAAGAGAATGTGAAATATCTCATGGGAAAAACAACTGACCTGGAAAATAGATCCAGGAGAGACAATTTAAAAATTATGGGACTACCTGAAACTCATGATCAAAAAAAGAGCCTAGACATCATCTTCCAAGAAATTATCAAGGAAAACTGCCCTGATATTCTACAACCAGAGGGCAAAATAAGTATTGAAAGAATCCATCGATCACCACCTGAAAGAGATCCAAAAAGAGAAACTCCTAGGAACATTGTGGCCAAATTCCAGAACTCCCAGCTCAAGGAGAAAATCTTGCAAGCAGCTAGAAAGAAACAATTCCAGTACTGTGGAAATACAATCAGGATAACCCAAGATCTAGCAGCTTCTACATTAAGGGATCGAAGGGCGTGGAATAGGATATTCCAGAAGGCAAAGGAACTAGGACTCAAACCAAGAATCACCTACCCAGCTAAACTGAGTATAATACTTCAAGGGAAAATATGGTCTTTCAATGAAACAGAGGACTTTCAATCATTCTTAATGAAAAGACCAGAGCTGAAAAGAAAATTTGACTTTCAAACACAAGAATGAGAAGAAGCATGAAAAAGGAAACAGCAAAGAGAAGTCTTAAGGGACTTACCAGAAGTGAACTATTTATATTCATACAGGGAAAGACAATATTTCTAACTCTTAAAACTTTTCAGTATCTGGGTAGTTGGTGGGACCACACATACACATGTACATGCATGCACACACATACACACATGCACACACATACAGAGATAGAGAGCACAGACTGAACTGAATAGGATGGGACCATACCTTAAAAGAAACTAAGGTAAATGGTGAGAGAGAAATGTAGGGGGAGGAAAGAGAGGGAAAGGGAAGGGGGTAACTATACGTCATTTAAGAGGCAGTTAGGAGTTTTTCTTAGTGGAGGGAAAAAGAGGAGAGCTGAGAAAAAAAAAAAAACAAGAAGTTTACCCTCATCACATTTGACTAAACGAAGGAGTAAAATGCACACTCATTTTGGTATGAAAACCTATCTTACAGTATAAGAAAGTGGGGGAGAAGGAGATATTGCAAGGGAGGGGATGATGGAGGGGAGGGCAAAGGGAGGAGGGAGCAATTTGAAGTCAACACTTGGGAAGGGACAGGATCAAGAGACAGAAGAGAAACAATGAGGGGCAGGTTAGGAGGGATGGTAATCCAGTTAGTCTTACACAACACGACTATCAGGGAAGTCATTTGCAAAACTACACAGATAGGGCCTAAATTGAATTGCCTGCAGTCCCAAAGGGAATGGGTGGGGAGGGAGGGATGGGGAGAATTTGGAACTCAAAATTTTAGGAACAACTGTTTAATATTGTTGTTGTAACTAGGAAAGAAGACATACAGTTAATGAGGAATAGAAAGTCATCTGGCCCACAGGAGAAAAGAGAAGATGGAGACAAGAGAAGGGAGGGATGACAGAAGAGAGGGCAGAGTGGAGATAGGGAAAATTAGATTGCTTGGGGTATTGGGGCGGGGGGAGGGGATAAAAGGGGAGAAAGTTGGGAACCCAAAAATTTGTGAAAATGAATGTAAAAAATTAAATAAAGAAATAAATAAAGAATTACAAAAAAAAATTCAACTCTAAAATGACAGGATGGAAGAGCTTGGGTTAGGGACAAAGAAAACAGAAGAGAATCTGGAGATTATCGTTGACTGGTAATTGACTATATTCAATTTCATTTTTTTTTCCACCATTGAAATTTCCTTGTGAAGAAAATAAGGCAGTATAACTCTAGGATGTATTGAAAAGTGTTTTACATGCACATATTATTTAGAGAGCTAGGAAAGGACCCTGCTCTAGGATCCAGTCGACCTGGGTTCATGTCCTAACTATACCAACCAGCTGCCCAAGATGATCTTAGAGTTTACAGATGATGACTAATGAGTAATAACATGATTTCCCCCACCCTGTTGACTCAGTTTCCTGGGAAAGTTGAGAAGTTGGACTAGATAATCTCAAGGGCCCTTCTGTTTCACATTCTATGGTTCTGAAGTCACAAGACTCTTATTTTACAAGGTGAATAAAATCTCCTTGGAGGATCAAAATAGGTAGTTGGGCACACTCACCCTAGGAGTTTTCCTGCCTCTTGGGAACTGTAGATGTTACACTTGTGCAGAGGACCCGTGTGACCCGAGGCTCGACACAGGGCTTCATGGAATTGAAACTGGATCACAGAGCTGATAAAGTACCTAAGCAGAGGAGACAGAAATGGGTGGGGAAAGGGTAAGAAGGAGCTCTGGAGGCTGGGATCATCCTGAAGCCTACTCTGCTGTCTTGAAAGACTCCTCGGGGTTTGAGTAGGGCTGGAAACTCCATTACGGCCTTCATTTAACCCAGGCCCATCAGAGTAAGCTTCCTAGGCATGCTGCCCCTAGTTTGGGTTACACTTCTATGGGACTCTTTGGCTCCAGGACCAACCTGGCCTGAGAAGTAGTGGGGGAGTATGGGGAATTTTCTCCAGATAGTATATACAAAAAGCTGCTCCTCTTTCCCCAAGGAGAGATGATGTTGGCCTTAATGAACCATTAAGCTTAATAACTAGTTTTGAATGTAATATTCTTGTGTGGTTCTGGTTGCTTTATAAAATGTCCTTTCCTGGTGCAGACATTGTCCCCTCCTCTGATTTCTGGTCACATATTTCCCCTCTACCTCCCTGACCTCTTCTCAGCAGCAAGGAAAGTCTTGGCAAAATTCTGAGGCAGGAAAAGCCATTTTTAGTTCACTTAAGGATTTCTTCTTGAACCCCTTTCTCATTTTGGGACCCATCCTATATCCTGAGCTTTCTGCCCATCTGAGTGGAAATTGGATCTCAGGGCAGGATTTAGTTGTAAGAGGTAGAAGAGGTTCCATGGAGGAACTCTCCTAGAAGGCATTTGTGACAATAGAAGAAATGGGAAGTGGCAATCCTGGTGTTCTTGCACCACATGGGAGTTTACCTAATCAGAAGGTTTGATTTATGGGCTCCTGTGTGCAGTGCCCAAAACTTTACCTGATATAAGGTATATTGCCAGCAATGTGGAACTTAGAACCTGGGTCAAAGTCTTCCTCTGACCTTGGCACTGGTGGGCATACTCCCTGATATTTCAACCTGGCAAGGGACAATATGACAAATGATCATGTTGACAGTAGTAGTTTTTGACTTTGCAAAGTAATTTCATATCTATTGTCTTTTTTTTTTTTCAATATTGTGCTTCCGTTTTGATAGGGAATTCCTCATTGGGAAAATTCCACTCTGAATGAAAATCAACCATAGCTTCGCCATTTATAAAGTTAGAGAATTAGAAGGTCACTCAGGACAATGAAAAGTTAATAATAAAACAGCTATTACTTATAAAATGCTTTAAGGTTTGAAAACACTTTACATACTTTATCTCCTTTGGTCATCACAATAATCACCCTGTGAGGTAGGTGCTGTGATCATCATTTTATAGATGAAGAAACTGGGACTGAGAAAAGTTAAATGACTTACCGAGGGTCACATAACCAGTGGGTGTCAGAAGTGAAATGTGAACATTTTCCTGTGAATCTTTATCTCTATTTACTATGCCTCCCTGTCTCTTTTATTATTTCATCTGATCCCCCAAACAGTAAGTATTTTTCTCCCTCACCTAACAGATGGGAAGACTGAGCTGTGAGGAATTCACCCAGGGCAGGTAGAATCCTGATTATCTCGATTTACCAACTAAGGATCTTTCAGCTGGAGTAGCCTAGAGGTAGGTTTGCAGAATCATATACTTAGAGTGAAAAAAGATCTTTGGGGCTATGTATTCCAATCCCCTCCTTTTAAAGCCGAGGAACCAAGACCTAGGCATGTGTGAAGTAATTTGTTTAAAATCGCATAAGTGAGGGGCAGCTAGTGGGTAGAGCATTGGTACTGAAGTCAGGAAGACCTGACACTTACTAGCAGGGTGATCCTAGGCAAGTCACTTAACTCTAATTGCTTAAAAAAAATCCGTATTTGATCCTAGTTCTTTTGACTCCAAATCTAATACTCCTTCCAGTAGATCAAATGTAGGGGGAGGTGTATAGTGGGCAGAGAAGGGACAGAGGAGGCCAAGTTCTGAAAAAAATATAAAATATTTGCTGCCTTATTGCTGATGTTAATGTTTTATGTTCAATTTTAAAATGCAAGCTAATAATAACTGATAATAATAACAATTTATGTAAATAACAACTTATAATTACATACAGTTTGAAGGTTCCAAGTAGAAGCTTTGTAGCTTAGCATGTCAATTTCTTTAAATGTGGTCCAGGGACTCCCTGGGGTCTCCAAGACCCTTTGAGGGAGTATGTGAGGTCAAAACTATTTCCATAACAATATCAATACATTGTAATGACTAATATGGTAAACATTAATAGATATAACCTATATAAACAAAAATTCTTGTGAAGGGGCCCTCAATAATTTTTTAAAATGTAAAAAGGGTCATGAGATTTAAAAAAATTCAGAATTATCTGCTTAGTAGATAGAATGCTGGATTTGGAATCAGAAAGACTATCCAAAGCACACTTCGGACACTTACTAGCTGGGTTACAAGTCATTTAATTTCTGTTCCTCGGGAAACTTTCTAAAACTTAGTCATTAAATCATAGAAAGTTTACAGTCTATGGCTAGCTCTCCTATAGTGGGAGTTTCCTGAGCTGAAGAAATCAGTTTTTTTTTCTATTGTTTGCTTGTTGGTTTTTACTATGCATCATGTTTACAAAATGCTTCCCTCTCCCCCCTCCCCCAACAAACCTATCTGGTTGATAACACAAGTATTAGCCTCATTTTACAGATGAGGAAACTGAGGTTCAGAGAGGTTTAAATGTATCTCTCCAACCTTATCTACCACTAATACACTGCCCCTTCCCACCCAAATCTTCTATTCTGGCCAAAGTGATTTATTCAATAACACACCTTGAACTTTCTTAACTCTATACCCTTGTTTAGATCATTTCCCATTTGGAACAATCTCAATGCATCTAGTATTAGAGCCATTGATAGAGCATTGTGTTTTTCCCATTCCACTCATGTCAACTGTATTAATTTTGCAGTATGAAGACTTAAGGGAGGTAGGGACATACTCTCTTTGACTTACTATTTTTCCGCAGTTGGAACATGACACTAGAGCCTGCTACTTAGGCCAAACCTTACTGGCAGAATGACTTGGGATGGAATGGGAAGAAATCTCAGGTGCTCCTCAAATGAGTGCTGATGGCCAAGAAGTAGAGGAACAGATTTAATAGGCCATGAGTCTTTTTTGTCATAAACTACCTCTTCCTTATACCATTGCATAGTCCAAGTGATAGTCTAAGGCAGAAAATGGGGTCTCCTCATGCAGAAGGGTCCCAGGCAGACTGATTTCTTAGAAAGAGGCTCACAAGGGAAGACTTGGACAGCAATAGAGAGGAATAGTAGGAAATGGAAGGAGCCACAAAAGCCATTTATAGATGAGGAAAATGAGATCCCCTAAAGGGAAATGATTTGCACAAAGTTACACTGGTGGTTCAGTGAATAAGAGCACCAGGCATAGAGTCAGGAAGACCTGAGTTCAAATCCTGCCTTAAACACTTAATCTCTCTATCTCAGTTTCTTCAACTATAAAAAAGGGATCTTAATAGCATCTACCTCCACACACTCATATTGGGACTACTGTGGACTGAGATTCAAGGGGCACACCAGCCAGTAATATTAGGGCAATTGACCATACCCCTGAGGAAACTTTAAGAGGCTTCTCTATCCATCCCCACAGGAGAAACCCCTGAGGTGCCAAAAATTAGAATAGTCCCAGACCTCAAGTTCCACCATTCCTGATTGTAAGATTCCTTGCTGATTTGACCATCAAAGACCTTCCATCGAAACTGATCCACCAGGTAGCTGAAGGGGATGAAAGCAATCTTTTCCAATGCTATGTTCATAAGGAAATTGATCTCACTTTCTGTAGATAAAAGAGTAGAGCTTAGACATTTTAACAGCTCTATAAGTCTTAGAACCTCCCCTCCCTCAGTCATAGGATCACAAGCTATAGTGTCAAAGGGACAACATGATATCATCTTCAAATGCCCTAGCAGGGATCCCCAACCCAGGTGTCTGAGCTGCCATATCCTATCTAACATCTCACCTTCTGCAGGAAGCCTTTCCTAACTTTTCTTACTTACAATACTTTACTTCTTTTAATTATTTCCTATATATCCTATATATAGCTTGCATATAATACACACACACGCACACATATATGTGTGTGCATGTGTGTGTGTATCTATCTGTTTACATGTTGTCTCTCTCCATTAGGTTGTAAGCTCCTTGAGGGTAGTCAAGGGTAGAGACTGTCTTTTGTCTTCTTTTGTGTCCCCAGTGGTTAGTACAGTGTCTGCACATAGTAGGAACTTGATGATTGATCTCCCTTTCCCCACTTAGTTTCCTCTAGTAAGCCTTTGAACTTCCCACCCAAGACCCACAGCCTCCATTCTCCACAAGCCTCCCTTCCCAGACCTCCTCCTGAGGAGCCATCCCACCCACAAGCTCCAGTCACCATAGTCCTCTACTTCAGCCATCAGCAACTCTGAGTTGTGAAGGTACTTGAAGGTGGAGACAGAGAGGGTCATCACATCCCCTATAACCTCATGGAAGCCTGGGTTGGCACCTTCTCGGAGTACCAAGGGCAAATTCTTATACTGCATGAAATATTGGATATGGCCCATCTCATGGAAGACGGTCATTAGATCTTCCATGTTCACCTTGGTGCACTGCTTTACCCTGAGGCAAAAGGCAAAAGGAGAGAGGAAAGTGAGGGTTAATTGGAGATGAGGGAGGCCAAGGAAATCTTTCTTATGTGGAAAAGTTAAAATGACGAGGATTCGTTAGAATACAGAAGAGAAAGTATGATGTGATAAAAAGAGCAGAGCACTGGATTTATAATCAGAAGATATAGGTTGGAATCTTGACTTTGACTTTTACCACCCAGGTGACTTTAGTGAATTTCTTCCCAGTAAGGGACTGAAACAAAGGGTTTTAAAGTCTCTTCTAACTATAAGTCCTAAATGTGAGTAATTTAATTGTTTCATTTAAGACTTTGTTGTGGTTGTTGAGTTGTTTCAGTTATGTCCAACTCTTTGCCACCCCATTTGGAGTTTTCTTGGCAAAGATATTGGAATTATTCACAATTTCCTTCTCCAGCTCATTTTACAGATGAGGAAACTAAGGCAAACAGCGTTAAGTGACTTGACCAAGGTCTCACAATTCATGAGTGTCTGAGACCAGATCTGAACTCAGGAAGATGAATCTTCCTGACTCCAAAATCCACTGCACCACCTAGGGACCTCAGCTTTACCTGTCCTTTAAGATCCAACTCAAGCCCTCCTCCTCCATGAAGCCTCCTATGAATAGTCCAACCCAGGGATTTCTCTCTCCTCTAATCTTGTGGCATTTATTGTGTCTCTAAATTCATGGCACTTACTGTATGTATGACTCATTTGACAATTCACCATATACTGTCTTGTAATGCCTCTTATGTGAATGTCATCTTATGATAACTACAGTGGTATAGACTTTCATGTCTTTATATCTCATTTCCTCAAATTGGTTGTAAATTCAATGATCATATTTTATACTTCTTTGTATTCCCCACTTGGCTCTGCACACAGATAATGCTAAAAAAAAAAAGTGTTTCTTGCATGCATTTAATCTATAGAGAGTTTTTATGAGGGGAATGCCAATTAGTTCCACCTGGAATCACAATGCCTTCATGAAAGTAAATGATGTTTTATTAAAGCAGGAGAGATTTCCATACTTCAGAGAGAAAAGCTTCTCATTTGTCAACTGAAATGTTGAGTGACTAAATAAGAATGTGAAGTGTCTGTCCCTGATATCCCATCATCATAGACTATTAGGACTAAGAGGGATGGTAGAGCTCATCTCATCTATTTTTTATGTTATAAATGGGAAACTGAGGTTTCAAAAGGGGAAGTAACTTGCTTAAGATCACAGTGTGAACTAGAACCCAAATCTTTCGACTATAAGCCCAGTTATTTTGCTACTGCACTGAATTGCCTTTCATTGTTTAGATGATTGAATTCAACTATCAGAAAGATGATAGACAAAGAGATAGAGAGAGAGAAGGAGGGAGAGAGAGACAGAGAGGCAGAGACAGACAGAGAAGGAGAGAGGTAGAGAGAGAGAGACAGAAAGAGAGAGCGAGAGAGAAAGAGAGAGACAGACAGAGAGACAGAGACCCTTTTGTTGCCAGAATTAGTCTGGCACACACATCTTTGGCCTCTAAGTACCACCCTCTTTCATGAGTACCTGAAGTCCTTGCCATTGTAGAAGTCCCAGGCAGAGGCTTGGCATGCCACTTTTCTTCCATCTGAAGGCCTCTCCAGCATTGATGTGTTCCAGAATTCAGGGAGAATAGGGAGCAGCCCCAGAGACTGGAAGAATTTGTCAGCCTCCTCAAACATCTTAGAAGGTGTCCAATTCTACAAGGCCAAGAAGGGAATATGGGTTACTGCCCTCTCCAGCTTGTCAGGGCAACAAGGAACTAATCCTTCCTCCATTCACTGGTACAGGCTAGAAAAGGGGGAGTGTGAGAGGTGGTATAATAGAGATTAAAGCCGGGAGAAGGGAAGGGTCAAATTGGACACTTACCTGGCTCCTCATGGCCATGGTGACATCCAACTTGGTGGATGAAGGAAAGGGTATGATGAGGTCAATGATGTTGGTCCAGGACTGAGCCCACATATTCCCTAGGAGGTGCAGCAGCAGGGCCAAAGATAACATGGAAGGGGACAGGAAGGAAATAAGAAGGGATGGGGAGAGAAATATGCTTCTATTTACCCTTAGGGAAAGAAAAGGAGGTCCTTTTTCCCCTCCACTGCTACCTAATCCTTCTGGTCACTCTTACCTGGTCTTTTGTTCTTTCTTTTCCTTTGAAATATTTTATGTTTTTCCAATTACATGTAAAATTCTTTTTAACATTTGTTATTTTTTTTAATTTTGAGTTCCAAATTGTCTCTGTCCCTTCCCTCCCTCCTCATTAAGAAGGCAAGCTACTTAATATAGGTTATATATGTGCAGTCATACAAAACATATTTCCATATTAATCATGTTGTAAAAGAAAACACAGACCAAAAAAAAGCCCCCCCAAAATCCAAGAAAAATAAAGAAAATTTTTAAAAAAAGGTATGTTTTGATCTCTATCTAGGCTGCACCAGTTCTTTCTTTGGAGATAGATCTTAGATCCTTTGTAATTGACCTGGACCAGTGTATTGCTGAGAATAGTTAAGTCATTCACAGTTAATCATTGTACAATATTGCTGTTACTGTGTATGATGTTCTCCTGGTTCTGCTCACTTCACTTTGCATCAGTTCATGTAACTCTTTCCATGTTTTTCTGAAACCTTTCTGCTTATCATTTCTTATGCACAATAATATTCCATCACAATCATGCCATAATTTGTTCAGCCATTCCCCATTTGATGGACATCCCCTCAATTTCCATTACTTGGTCTTTCTGGCCCTCCTCACCAACAGTTCTGATCCTCAATGCCTGATAAAGGATCAGAGAATATCAGAGCTGGAAGGAACCTTAGAGTCGTTTACCAGGACTCTAGCTTGGGCTCCATGAACTGGTTTTAAAAAATACTTTTCTAACTGTAAACCAATGTAATTGGTTTAATTTGTGATCCTATATATTTTATTTTATGTGTTTAAAAGTATCATTCTGAGAAGGGGCCTATAAGTTTCACCAGACTCCTAGAGGGGTCCATAAAACAAAAAAGTTTATGCCAGAACCTCCTATCTAGTTGAACTCCTTCATTTTAATGATAAGGAAACTGAGGTGCAGATAAGTGACTTGCCCAAGGTCACAAATGGAGTAAGTGATGGAGTCAAATTTCAAACCCAGAATCACTGACGTCAAATCCAGTATTCTTTTCACTATAGCACATTGTTTATCTTCTCTCTGATAACCTCCATTTATTCACCAGGCTTAGGCCCTTGTTCATGTGACTCTCCATCTCAGTATCCTGGCAACACTCCCTCTCTTTTCAAATTCTCTGGCTCCTTCTTCAGATTCCTTTGCCCTTGCTCCTATCTTCAACTTACCCAATAGGTGGGCAGGAATAGGCCCTTCTAGGTTAATGTATTGAGACCCATAGTGACTGTAAAGACCTCGGCGCACATAAGCATGTAAGTTTAGGTAGAGTGGCATCAGTTCATGGTAGAGCTGCTCAAGGTCTTTCACCAAGGTGGGTGACTCATATACTGATCTCCATGAGGCCCCTGTATCTGTGTGACCTGGGATGGAAAAGAAAGGAAGAAAAAAAGGAAGCTCAGGTCAAAGGTACCTGACTTTTCCTCTAGGTCCCTACTATCCGTCTTCCTCGCTCCAGCATCCTCCAGTGGGAAGAGAAGAACATTAGGAATCAGTAGAGTTAGATTACAATTCTACACTGTTAACTAGCTGCATAATTTCCATCAAATTATTTAATCTCTCACAGGCTAGTTTATTCATATGAAAAATAGAGACAACTGCCCTGATGACTTCACAGGGTTGTTGTAATTGTAGGTGATGGGTGGGAAAGAGTTCTTGTATGACCTAAATAATGTCCCTTATGAATATGAAATAAAGGTGATGAATAGTTTTAAGGGATTAGATCTGGTAGAGTGTCTCAAGAACTATGGACAGAGGTTCACAATTTTGTACAGCAACAACAAACATTCCAAAGAAAAAGAAGAGCAAGAATCAAAATGACTGTCCAATGTGGCTTTACAAATAGCTGAGGAAAGAAGGAAAGAGAAAGGAGAAAAAAAATATACCCAACTGAATGCAGAATTCCAGAGAATAGCAAGGAAAGATAAGATGGCTTTCTTAAATGAACAACACAAAAAAATAGAAGAAAACAATAGAATGGGAAAGATAAGAGGTGTCTTTAAGAAAATTAGAGAGATTAAGGGAAAGTTTCATGCAAAAATGGGCATGACAGAAAGCCAAAGTGATAGATTTAACAGAAGCAGAAGGGATTAAAATACACAAAAGAATTATGCAATAAAGATGTTAACATCATTGATAATCAATAACCATGATGCTATGGTTACTGTTCTAGAGCCAGATATCATGGAGAATGAAGTCAAGTGGGTCTTAGGAAGCATGCTAATAATAAGGCTAGTGGAGGTGACAAAATTCCAGCTGAGTGAGTCACTTAAAACCTTAAAAGATGATGTTGTTAAAGTCTTGAACTCAATATGCCAACAAATTTGGAAAACACAACAGTGGTCACTAGATTGGAAAAGATCAGTTCATGTACCAATCCTAAAGAAGGTCAATGCCAATAAATATTCAAATAACCAAGCAATTGCACTCATTTCACATGCCAGCAAGGTTATGCTTAAGATCCTACAAGTTAGGTTTTAGCAATATGTGAATAGAGAATTATCATAAGAGTAGGTTGGTTTTCTTTTCTTTTCTTTTCTTTTTTTGTAAAAAGAACTCCTTTCTTTGACTTTACATATAAACAAGTACCAATTCTGATTTTATTCATCATATTAAGTTACAATAATGTTCATGACACAAAGTGAGAAAAGCATAATTTTTAACCGTGTAGCTTGTCTTACAATCAAAGAAAATTATATTTAAATTCAACATGTACATAATCAGTCCATTAACTTTTACAAATGTTCTAAAACCATTTCCAGCATTTCTCACAGAATTCTACTTGGTTGGTTTTTGTTGCTGCTGTTTTGATTTTGTTTTGTTTTGAATCACCATCCTATATAGCACTAAACAGGTTCTAAGGGTTCCTCTAAGAATGGATAAGAGTGTGAGTAACAACTATGTCACCTAGAGTTGTCCAAGTGATCCAAAAGACCATACTTTCATCGTTGAAGAGCTGATGATCTAACATTAGTATTAGGCCTATAGGTTATGGTGTGATACCAGATCAGAGCTGCATGAAGAGAAACCCCAGGGAGAGGTTTGTGATTTGAGTTTTAGAGCAGGCTAGTTTTCAAAGAGGCAGAGGAACTAGAGACCAAATTGCCAATATTCTCCGGATTATGGAAAAAATAAGGAAGTTCCAGAAAAAAAAAATCTGCTTCATTGACTAGACTTAAAGCCTTTGCCTGTGTGGATCACAACAAAATGTGGCAAGTCTTCAAAGAAACAGGAGTACTAAATCATCTTACTTGTCTCTTAAGGAACTTGCATGTGAGCCAAGAAGCAACAGAACTGAACATGGAACAATTGATTCGTTTAAGATTGAAAAGGGAGTACGACAAGACAGTATATGTCACCTTATTTATTTAACTTATATGTAGAGTATATCATGCAAAATGCCAAGCTGGATGAATCAAAAGCTGGAATTAAGGTTGCTGGGAAAAATAGCAACAATCTCAGATACACAGACGATACCATTCAGATGGCAGCAAGTGAAGAAAGTGAAGAAGCCTCTTGATGAGGGTGAAGGAGGAGAGTAGTTTGAAGCTTAACATTAAAAAAAAAACCCTAAGATTTTAGCAAATGATCCCATAACTTTTTGGCAAATAGAGGGAGGAGAAATGGAAGTAATGTCAGGTTTTATAGTCTTGGCCTCAAAGATCACTGCCAGTGGTGACTGCAGTCATGAAATTAAAAGTTTCTTCCTTCTTGGAAGGAAAGCTATGACAAATCTGAACAGCATAGTAAAAAGCAGAGACATCATTTTGCCAACAAAGGTCTGTATTAGTCCAAGCTATGGTTTTCCAGTAGCAATGATGGCTATGAAAGTGGGACTATAATGAAAGCTGAGTACCACAGAATTGACACTTTTGAATTGTAGTACTAGAGAAGACTTTTGAATGTCCCTTGGACAACAAGTAGATCAAATCAGTCAATACTTAAATTAATTCAGAACATTCACTGGAAGGTCAAAAACTGAAGCTTAAATACTTCAGTCACATCAAATGAAAAGACAGGATTCATTTGGAAAGATCTTGATGTTGGGAAATATTGAATACAAAAGGAAAAAGGGATAGGTGGAAATGAGATGGATGGATAATGTCATGGAAACAATGAACATGAACTTGGACAGACTTTAAGAGATAATGGATGATAGAAGGGCCTGGTATGTTATGGTCCATGGGATCATGAAGAACTGGACCCAACTAAATGACTGGACGGCAATGAGAAAGAGCTTTTTAAAGTATCAAGTTGCATAAATGCATATTATAATCCTTATCTTATCTCCTGCCCCAGCTCTAGGACCTGGGGAAAGGAGATCAGGAAATTTGAAATTCTCTCCCTAGGGTTCCTTCGCCCTATAGTCACCTCGCCCTCTTCTAGGACATATCTCTAAGTTTTCTTTCTCTTTTATTGGATCAATATCCTTGGTGAACAGGGGGCCATTGAAGAGTTGCATCCTCAGTGAGCTAGGAATTTTTGAGGCGACTTAGGGGTGTATCGAATCCAAGGGGCCACTAGAGAACTGTGGGGAATTCAGGTTCCATTTGCCTTACCATTGAGCCTGGCAGCCTTGTTGCTGAGTTCCACAAACTCATTGTAGATGGGGCGGAGCTGCCGGCCCACAGAATCCCGCCAACCTTTCCAGGCCCAAAGTAGTTCATCGTAATTCCGGGAGGAGGCCATCACTTCTGTAAGGGCTGATCCCAGGGAGGAAGAGATTGTGACAGAGGTCCAGGTTCTACAGCCCTAGACCCCTTGCCCGCCATTTCCCAGGCCCTCTTCCCACACCAACCTCACTAACCTTCTCTACCAAAGAGAAGAAATGACCCCCTACTCTTCATTTCCATCTCTTGCCTTGCTATGCCCTGCCCTCTAGTCTCCACAGAATTTCCATAGTTTCTCATAGTCTCCCTCTAGGCTCACATAAGATGAAGGGAAAGATTAGAAACCCCATAAAGGTAGTAACAGGGTAGTAAGCAAATGCACATTCTGGAGCAGAGGGGTCTTAATCTGGAGTTCATGGAATCCCCAAGAGTCTTGTCAATTGATTTTAGAGGGAACATGAACTTGGACAGGAAAAATTATTTTTACTAACCTTTGTAATCCTACAATTTTAATTTTATGCATTTAAAAACATTATTCTGAGGAGTCCACATGCTTCACTAGTCTACCAAAGGAGTTCATGGTACAAAAAAGGTTAAGAACTGAAGGGCAAGGATGAAGGCTTCCAGAGTTTTTTTCCTCTCTAGCCCTAATGATGTCATGGATATTTGGGCTCTTCATCAATAATCCCCTATTCCTACCCCTTTCTTTCCTTGTTCTTCGAAACCCTGGATGTTAAGGTGGGACCAGTGATACCTCAGATAGTGTCTAGACTTCCCCCATCTACCCCAATTGGAAAGAAGAAGAGTAAAAATATGGAAGAGTGTGTATTGATAGGGAGCAGGAATAGAACAGGGAGGGCAGGAGACTTGTGTCTCTCTCTACCTTTGTCTTTAGGCTCACTAGAATCTAGAAACATGCAAGGTCCCTCTTCTAAGCATACTTCAGCCACATTGTAGGTTGTCTCCATATTTATTAGAAGTTCATTGTACTGCAGGTGGAAGGAATAGGACAGATGTTACCCCTAAGCAGGATTTACCTTGGTCTTTACCCCGTATCTCACATTCCCCATCCTTAAATACATGTGTATCCTACTCTTCCAACTTCCAGTCTTCCCCTATGTCTTATATCAAGAAGAATGCACTCAAGATCACTTGAAACTTTTATGCCTTCTTCCTCCTTATATCACTCCCCATCCCTGCCCCGTTCCAAGGTTCAGAGGAAGGGTGCAGTTTCCTACAAATGACAAATTTTTGCTGCCTCCACCCCACAGTGACAAGTGAAGGCAGTGAGGGAGGGTACTAGTCAGATATCACCTGCTCATCTATTCCTTTTTATCCTGTATGAATAATATCAGAAATTAAATCACTCTTTATAGGCCCATGACTTTCTCAACTTTCTCTGGATTCCCAATTTCCTGTCCCTTTTCCTAGACCCTTCAATCTGGCTCCCTCAACTTGTCTGTTTCCAAAGAGCCAATCATCAATAGCGGTATCACTGAGCCCTATTCATTCCTTTATTGGTCAGGGCAGGACCATCAACAGGGTTTGAACCCTACAATAGCCTGGCACTGAAGGGACCAGCCCAGAAAGAATTTGGGAATAGTTGTCCTTGTCCCGGGGCCCATCACCTCCTTAAGGTCATCCTTGGGTAGGATGGCCCTCTCCATTTCCTTCAGCTTCTGCAGAATGCGCTTCAGTAGTAGGTTATCAAAGTTGGTGGTGTTAAAGTGGCGAGCCTTTGTGCCATAGTACAATGTATGCTGAGCCATCAAGAAATCCTTTTCCAGCTGGGGAGAGTCCAGGAAGGAGGAGGTCATAGGGTGTCTCATGGGAGAGAAGAAAGGGGAGCTCCTTGGGAGCTTCGAAGAAAAGGGTCTTGGAGTACCCATACTTAGCTCTAGAGATACTTCATCCTCTCTCCTCCTCTCTGACCCCACCCTTGTTTCTACTAGCTTTTCCCTTATTCCCCTCCTTCTAGTGCCTGGATTTTCAGCTTTGGGGGGATGCCAGTCTAGGAATATTATGAGCTGCATAAGAAAGGGGACCTGGGAACTCAGATGCAGGATGCACAGGCAGATGGAAAAAAGCTAAAGGTTCTTGTCTCAGAGTCTGGAGAGGCACAGAAAAGCTTGAAGCTTCAAATAAGAAGCCCTCATTTGAGTACTTAATCCTAGAGTGTAAGAAGCCAACATCACCTAAGACACCTGCCTCTGGAGAAGACAATAAAAGGGCACTTGGAACATAGATTTAGCAGAAGGGACTTTAGAAGCCATGAGTTCAACCCCCTCACTTTACTGATTGAAGCCCAGGGATGTTAAGTGGCCAGAGTCACATAGCTATTAAGTATCTGAGGGTGATTAGATTCGAACCCATGTCTTCTTGACTCCAAGTCCAGTCTACTCTACCACACTAGACTGGCTCTCAAAAAATCTGGGAGCTTGGGAGGTAGTGAGCCCTGCATCTGCTTCCTATTGCCTTTAGATTTCTCTTTTCATCCATCCCAGTCCCATGGAAAGTCTCAAAGAACTGAGGCCATTTAAACCTGGATAAGAGAAAACTTAGTGGGACATAATCCTAGCAGATTTGGAGCTAAATATTTCCTTCACACCCTGGGGCAAGTGGTGTATGCAAAGACTTACTGGGACATTGATATTAAGGGTAAAAATATAGGGCAGACCCTTGGGAATGGATGCCACAAAGAGTAGAGAATGGAAGAGCCTGGGTTCAGGGGAGGGAAGGATTAAAGGGGCCCACCATCTTCTGGCGGTTATGCTCAGTGATGTTGGTGTTGTAATTCCAGGCAGCCACCATGTACTCATTCCACACAGCCTGAGCTGTCTGATCGTACTTTTCCAGGAATTCATATGCCGCTAATTCATTTTCTGATTCTTTTTGGAGGAAGGCAAGATGACTTTCGGTAGATCTTCCTAGGGAAGAATGATAGAATAATAGGTCAGGACAGTACTGGTCCTTTGAGATCAGCTAGTCCAATCTCCTTATTTTCTTGTTGTTCAGTCATGTCCGACTCTTTGTGACCCCATTTTGGGGTTTTCTGGGCAAAGACACTGGAGTGGTTTGCCGTTGACTTCTCCAGCTTGTTTTATAGATGAGGAAACTGAGGCAAACAGGGTGAAGTGACTTGCCCAGGGTCACACAGCTAGTGAGTGCCTGAGGCCAGATTTGAACTCAGGAAGATGAGTCTTCCTGACTCTAGGCCTCACATTCTATCCATTGTGCCACCTAGTTGCTAACTTTACAGAGAGAGAAACTGAAGCCCCCCAAATGGGTGTGATTTTCCCAAAGTTCACCAAATTAGTGGAGGTACTAAGACTTGAACCTAGAGCTTCTGCCTAGTTCTCATTCCATTATACCACATTGCCTCTGGAGATAGTCCTCTTCAGACCTTCCCTTCTACCCTCTATCTAACCCTCCTGGTCCTTAGTCCTACTTGAATTCTCAGTCCTCCCCATCCTGAGCAGTGAGAGGAACTCCCCACAATAGCAAAACAGAAGTATGGAAGACCCAAGGGGAATAATCCAGTGACTGTCCATAGCCAAGGGACATCCACACTGGAAGACTGTATACCTCCTGGCCAAACAGAACACACTCCATCAGTGTGACCTCATAGGCGTAAGTCAGTTAAGAACCTGGAACTTACAGGGCAGCAATTTCTGAGTCAGTTCACTGCCCATGTTGGGATCAATACAGAAAAGTGAGGCTTTGGCTTAGCGGCTATGAGGGATGGCTGGAGTGTGTGTGTTAAGGGAGAACCAGTACCTTTGGTGTTATAGTTACTGAGCCCTTTGTGGGGCTCTTTCCACCATTGGTGTCCACCTGTGGTTCCAAGAAGCTACAGCATGCACAGCAGTCACACCCTGGTAAACTGTTTTGGCAGACAGGCTAAAGCAGGTTGAGGGTAACCAAGAGGTTTAAACCCATTGGTGAGTTAGTGGGTGTCAACCACAAGCTTGTGAAGACTTCCCTTGGTGGAATGGGTGAATGAGAACAATTTATTACAATGACCATGAAGGCAGCTGAAGCAGGTAATGTGGAACACTTAGAGCTTGATTAGACACTGAAGACACCAAGGTCATCCACAGCATCCTCAGCCATTGCCAGCTGTCTTGACTCTGTCCTGCCACTGAATATGATGACTCTGAAGGAGAGAGTGAGGCTGATGACTCCATGCAACTCTGCCTCACTTAAATCCAATTAATGCACGAATCAAAAGACATCACCCATACCATTTTACTAATGACACTCTCAAGGTTTCTCTCAAGAACTTCGGATTTGACTGTGCAGCATGGGAGATATTGGCACAGGATCGCTCAGCATGGCGTGCCCACATCAGAGAGGATGCTGTGCTCTATGAGCAAAGCAGAATTGAGACAGCACAAAGTAAACAGAGCATGAACAAATTTGGAATATCCACCCCAAATATTCACACCCAACCTGTGGCAGAGCATTCTGAGCTCATATTGGTCTGAGCAGCCACAGGAGGACACACTGAAACTTCACTTTGTCATGGTGATGTCATTTTGGTCCTCTTCGAGAATGAAGGACAACATAAGGGATGGCCAGAGTACGCCATATGTCTGATACCTGCTCAGATTCCCAGGAAATAAGAGAGGTCCTGGAGTCAGGACTGTGCTAGGAACTTGGGAGGTAGTGAGCCCTGCATCTGTGTCTCATTGTCTTTAAATTTCTCTTTTCGTCCAGTCCAGCCCCATGGGAAATTTCAAAGAATTGGAGGTGTTCAACCTGGAAGACAAAACTGAGGGAGAAGAAGAGTCATAAAAGCTGTCTTCAGAGCGTTGGACTTGAGATGAGTTCCAATACTGCCTCTGATACTAGCTTATGGGATCATGAACAAATTACTCTCTTAGCCTAAGTATCTTCATCTGTAAAATGGGGATAATAACAGCACCTACCTCACAGGGCTGTCGTGGGGATTGAATAATATTATAAAGCACTTTGTAAACCTTAAAGGGCTATATAAATGCTAACTCATTATTATTATCATTATTTTTTTTAAGTATTTGAAGGTCTGTCATATTGAGAGAGGAATAGAAGTTAACCTAGTTGGCCTCAGAGCAATGGATAGATGCTGTAGAAAAGCAGATTTGACTTCAGTATAAGGATAGCTTTTTGACAAGTACTGCTACCCAGAATGGAAAGGGTTACCTTAGAAGATCTCTGTCTCTGGAGATCTTAAAATAAAAGCTACGTGATCAATTGTCAGGGACACTGAAGGCTAGACCTCAGAAGGCTCCTCAGAGATTCTAAAGGACTCTGTTCTAATAACAATGATTATAACAGTTCAATTCAGCAGACATTTATTGAACATCTACTAGGCACCGTCAGTCCTTCCAGTCACCCATTCTGGGACCTTGGTATCATCCTCAATGTCTCCCTCCCAATTACGCTACATATCCAATCAGTTGCCAAATCTTATTTCTACCTCTGAAACATTTCTTGGCACCTGTCTTCTTTCTATTCACCTTTCCATGACCTTAGATCCTCATCATCTCTTGCCTGGACTACTTCAATAACCTTTTGAACTGGTCTTTCTGATCATTCCAGTCCATTCTCTACACATTTATAAAGTGAATTTTCTAAAGTTCAGGACTGACTATGTCATACTCAATAAACTCAGGTGACTATTATCTTGAGGATCAAATATAAACTCCTCTGTTTGGCATTCAAGAACCTTGGCCCTATCATACTTTTCTAAACTTATTATAAATGAATCTCCTTCATGAACTGGCAGTCAAGTCAAACTGACCTTTACGTTTCTCACACATTATATTCCATCTCCCATTTTTGTTGCTTTACACAAAGGTGGTGGCTAGGTGGTGCTATAGTTCACAGATCACTGAACTTAGACTCAGGAACACCTGAGATCAAATCCAGCCTCAGACACTTACTAGCTGTGGGATCCTGGACAAGACTTTTAACCTCTCAGCCTCAGTTTCCTCGACTGTAAGATGGGTGTAATAATAGCACCTAATACCCAGGGTTGTTGAGAGCATCAAGTGAGATATTATTTGTAAAGTGCTTAGCATAGTGCCTGGTACCTAGTAGGTGTCTAATAAATGTTTCTTCCCTTCTTTTCCCTTTTCATTGGCTGTTCCCTATACATCTATAATGACTCCTCACCACTGCCTATTAGAGTCCTCAGCTTCCTCCAAGACTGAGCTCAAGCATCACTTTCTCTTGAAGTTACAGCCCCCTTCCCCCAACTTGCCCCATCTCCCCAGCTGCATCTATCTCTCATCTATCTATCTATCTATCTATCTATCTATCTATCTATCTATCTATCTATCATCTATCTATCTATCTATCATCTCTCTCTGTACCTATCATCTCAATCATCTGTCTCCATATCATCATCATCATCATCATCACCTATCTGTATTTATTCTTAGATTGTAAACTCTTTGAGGATAGGAACAGTTGCACTTTTGTCCTTCAGTTCTTCGCACCCCCAGTGTCTACTACTGTGTCTGGTGCATAGTCAGTGGTTAGTGAATGCTTGATAATTGATTAATTGCTAGTGACTGGGAATGAATTATGCTATTGAGGTGTAGGTGGCACAGCTCTAAACTCAGTAAAGCCTGACTTCAAATCTCATCATGAATACTCACTAGCTATGTGACCCTGGACAAGTCCTTTAACTTCTCTCAGCTTCTGTTTCCTCATCTGTAAAATGTAAATAATAATAGCACCTACCTTGCTGAGTAGAGCACTTACAAACCTTAAAGGACCAGATAAATGCTAGCTTTTATTATCTATTCCCTGGCACTCTTTCTCTGACAAAAATAAAATAGCTTAATATATTTTTGTTTTGCCTTAATGATAATTTCATCCTTCTAAAAGTAGAGGAAACAATAAGGGCAACCCTTATCATTCTGACCAACAAAGAACTGGTTGCTGAAATAGAGATGATATGAATCTTCTGGGGAGGTGACCACTCTATCTTAGTGTAACCACTAGAGGGTGCTATCTTGAAGAAAAAAAATGGAAGGCAGTAATACTTGGTTTCTCCTCCTCGCCTTCACCTTTGAATGTGATTTTATCCACCCCTTCCAACTCTTCCCTAAGCTGGCATCAAGGGTTTGTCAAGCCCTTAGTCAATCCTGCCTCCATTTCCACTCTCACTCCAGTGAAAGCCTTCAAATTGCCTAGGAAAGGACTATGGGGGAGATGGAGAAGTGGAGAGTGAACTCTGCCTACCTGCTTTCTGCCTCCAAGATTTTTATTTTAAATCCTGCTTTAAAAATTTTTTTTTTTTACTAAGTCTTTCATATTACCCAAGTCTATTTACCCATGATTCAGTAGTTTAGAGTAGATGATACATTGCTATTTAGGAGTCCTATAAAAGTTATTAATAAAAAGATTAAAATTGTAAGATTCTCTCACAGTTACAATCTCAGATTTCCTCCGCAGAGGCATGACGAAACCTCAGTTATTATAGATGGAGATTCAAACCTCTGTCCTATTTTAGGTGTGTGTATTCCAAACTATCCATCGGCATCCTCTATAAGGTTTAACAACTGGTCTTGGGGGAAAAAGTATAAAGATATACTTTTAAATTTAACCTTCATTTTCTCCTCTATTTTGTTAAGTCAATAAAACAGTAAATCAAGCCTTGATTTATAGTATTTCCCATTTTGAAAGTATAAATGCTCACATTGAAAATTTAACAAATTGAAAGTCAGTTTGAGCAGGTTCCAGTATACCTCTGTAGAATATAGACATGAATCGGGGTAGCTATAGCTAGTCAGAGGTGTTTTTTTTGTCACTTTTATCTTTATTTCCAACAAAATATGCGGGTGACCAGTATAAACAGCAAACACATCTTCTGTATAATGAACATATGATTCTTTTACAATGAGTTACTATTATTTACCAAATATACACAGATGTTGTTAGTAAAATGCAAATTAATTTTGAAAGTGTTACTGGATTCCTAGAAACCTTTTATGATCATTTATTTTCCCACTAAAAGTATGATGCCTCACAACAGCCTGAGGGCAAATCCAATTTCTCAAGGGCCATGCAAGTGAGCTCTAGTAGGTTCCACCATGAAAAATACAAAGAGACCCTCAATCCTTCGGCCCTTAGTTGCTCCTTCAGTGGTATTAACAGAGTGGTGGGAAAAGGAATGACAGGTGTTAAAAATCACAAAGCCCATGTATAGACATTGATCTAATTGTGGATATTCGTAAAAGTGGGACACTGGTCCAATTATCTAGTCAACATGTTATATGAAAAACTGAAAAATCATATCAATGTTGAAATTCTTGCTATAAATAAAACTAGGAGCTAAAACTATAAGATTAAAAAAGAAACTTGCAGAGATGTTTCAAAATGCATCCCAAAACAAGAAACAATTTATTGAAGTTACTTGGTCATCTCACTTGGCAGAGCTCATGTCAAACCAGGAAAAAGCAAACATACATTTGCTTAAAAGGAGATAGTAGAGAAATTATATGAATTTAAGACACTCCAAATTAAACAAATGTATACAAACTATATTACAATGCAAAAAGTGAGCATAGGAGAGCCTGTCAAAAATTAGCAAAAAGGCAGCAAATTAGAATAAAAATGGGAAGATATTTATACAAATAAAAAAACTCTAACATCAAATACTTAAGTAAACTATGATGCTGGAAAATGGGTAATAAAGGAATATATGTCAGCACACACCAGCACCATTTTCTATAAAAGTGGAGTAAGCAACTTAAAATTGCTTAACTTAAAACTATCTCCCCACTAGCAAACAACTGACCCTCCTTGCCCACTGAAATATGGCAGCCAAGGGCCACACTGGTTTGTCAAGCACAAACTCACCTACAACAAACATCTTGTGTTAGAGGATGGTGAATCATCTCATAAACCAGTGAGAGGCAGTAGAGAAAATTGGTTTACAGAAAGCTTGACAAGAGTTCCACTTAGGTCAGACCATCCCATTAACATGTAAGGAATGACGCTCACAGGTTGCTAGATACAAAAATAATGTAACAAAAACCAATATACCCAGAGGGTGTGTGCTGAAGGCACCTTGTACAATTTTTAAGGGCACAAAGACACTGACGTTCAAGACATCTTAAGGAGAGAAAAATACTGAATGATTAAAAACCAAACATGGATGATGGCTGCCAAAAAGAGGAGACCATGAAAATATCAATAACCAACCGACTGGCCTTTCTTGTCTTTACTTAAATCTGAGATAATTTATGGACACATTACTCTTGATGAAAAAAATCACAGTGGACTTTCACAAGCCCTGCTCTAGCAAAGACCACATTTTCTAACATACAATTCACTGAGGTGGTAAGAATATGAGGCAGGATTTTATTTGGTAGAAGAGCCATCTTAGATCCTCTAAGTGCCCTGTTGTGTATGTAGTAAAATCATACAAGATTCTTTGCCAGAGATAACTTTTGTGCTCCTTGGATTATCGACAAGTCAAGCATAAAACAAGGACCGTATGTTCATCAAGTCTGCCAATCCCTCACCAAGGATGCTGTTTGCAGATAGATAACATCTGCACTTTGCTAAATGAGGTTTATGATCACCCTCAAATCTGGCCTAACTTATCCATGCAGGGGTCACATACCATCTGACATGCAATTAGATGGATGAGCCACACAGCTGCTCTGCTGGCGGAACTGGAGATGGACAATGAGCTGGACTCAGAACCAAAGAGAAGAAAGAAGGTACTTGTTTGCCTTTTGGAAAATGGACAGTACTTTGAATAACCCTTTTCTCCCTGAAAAAAAGATTAATGTTCTTTCTTCTGGCGATGCTATTTGGATGTAAATAATAGAATAGCACAATCCCTGAGGAATCAATTACTGGTCACCCAAAGGGCACTAGAGAAATGCTTGTGGACTTTCCTGAACAGATTGCAGTATGTGACCAAGGACACATTGCATATACAAACTAAATATCAAGAGATATATGACCAGGAAAGGGATGGGTCAGTCATAAGAGCAATCAACAGCCTTATGTAGTAATGAGGCCCATCAGTCTAAAGTCTCCAGAACATGGGTAGATCTCTTGTGGAGGATGGTCAGAGTTTTATATAAAAAAAATCAGGAATTAGAGACAGTTTAAAGAGATTTTTTTAAAAGAAGTTTAAAGAAAGTTTAAACTGTGTAGGAAAAGCCTGCCAGCTATAAGCATAGGGGAAAAGGGGAAAGAAATTTAATTTTCTCTGTCCTTTTGCTGATCTCAGGGAACAATAACAGACAATGGCTTCAGTCTGTTCTAGCTACACACACTGTTTTTCAGGAGTTAGAATAAGTGGAATGGCTAGCAGAGGAGAGATCTAGGCAATCCAAACCTCCCATTTTTATTTTCATTTATAGCACCCGCTGGAACATCTTTACCTCCCCTCCCCAATTATCAGACTGTTGTCCTTCACTGTACTACTGCCTTCTACTCCTCTCTAAACAATGTTCTAGTGTCCCTGTTTCCCATAGCCCCTCCAACATTTGTCATTTCCCTCTTTCATCATCTTCGCTAGTCTGATAGGTGGGAAATGGAAGCTCATTTGCATTTCTTTAATAATCAGAGTGGAGCTGTGACCTGGAAAGTAATTTGGAATGATTCCCAGGTTACCAAACTGTGTGTTCTCTTTGGTTCAACTATACCACTATGAGATCTATACCCCTAAAGAAATCAGAAAAAGAGGAAAAGAATCTATATGTACAAAAATATTTATAGTATTTTTCTTCTCATTGTAGCTACAAATTGGAAACTAAGGGGGTGTCCCCCCACTGGAAAATGGTTAAACAAATTCTATTATGTGAATGTAGTGGAATATTATTGTGCCATTAAGAAATAATGACATGGACAATTTCATAGGAAACTGGCAAGACTTTCATGAAATGATGCAGAATAAATTGAGCAGAAATAGAGCAATTTATACAATAACTTAGAGAAAAACAACTTTGAAAGACTTTAAAAAGCTGATAAATACAATGGTGGATGAGTCCAAAAAAATGAAGATGGAATGTGAACACTTAACGTCTTGACAATAAGGTGATCAACTTAAAACTTGGATGTGGTGAATGTGGGAATTTGTTGTGCTAGACCACACAGCTGTGTATTGAGGGATTTGGTTTGCAGGTTTAAAAAAATTGCTTATTTTGGGGAGGATGGGTAGTAAGAGGGACAAATTAATTAAAAAATACTTGTTACTTGAAAAATAAAACTAATAATCTATTTGAAAAACCCAAAGATCATGGAGAGCATGAGTGAATGAAAGTAAGCAGAACCAGGAGAACATTTATACAATAGTAACGTTAAAAAGAAAAGTAACTTTGAAAGATGCAAGAACTCTGACCAAAGCCATGACCAACCAGGGTTCCAAAGGATCTTAGACAAAGTGTGATGCCCACCACCGGAGAGCTGATGGATAGGAGGAAGTAGAGGGTAATGATAGGGAAGCCAAAAAAACCCAACCAAGCAAAAATAATGGAATTCTGGGCAGAAAAGAATACAAGGAAATCCAGAAAGGATCACAGATAAGTAGAAAAGCTTTGAAAGTTACACATTGAATTTACATTTATATGTGTGTGTGTCAGTATATATATATGTATGTATACATATATATAGTGTGTGTGTATATATATCTGTGTATATATGTGTGTGTGTGTGTGTGTATGTGTGTGTATGTATATAAAGAAAAACAAGGGGCAACTACGTGGTACAGTGGATAGAGCAACTGGCCCTGGAGTTGGGAGGACCTGAGTTCATATCTGACCTCAGACACTTACTGTGTGACCCTGGGCAGGTCACTTTTAATTCTAATTGCCATGGTAAGAAAAGCAAGCTGTTTATAACAGAGATCCATAATTTCATGAACAATCCTCTTTTTCCTATTCTACTGTGTTTTTTGAAATGCCCATTTTATTGTGTGTTTATTAAGTTCAGAATAAAAAGAAATTAAATAGAAAGGCCATGGAGATTGGGAGGAATCTCAGAAGGAGCAACAAAGAACAAATATCTCAATTTTCAAAATAAGGAAGAAAGTGGACTCTGAAGACCATGGACCAATGACGTTGGTTCCCATTCCCAGGAAAATTCTAGAGCATAAAAACGGTTTGTGGATTTAGAAAAGGAAAGAATGATCACAAACAGCCAATGGGTTTCTTCAAGAAGAGGTCATGACAGATGATTCTTATTTCCATTTTTGACAGTGTTATCAAGAGACTGGCAGATTTTTAGCAAACCATTTGACAAAGACATTCATGCTATCATTGTGGAAAAGATCGAGAGATTTAAGATAGACAATAATGCATTTACATGGATTTGGAACTAGTTAAATAGATGTTCCCAAGAATGCTCATTATTGATTGGATGTCAAGTTGGGATGAAATCTCCAGTGGAATGTTCCAGGGATCTGTTCATGGTCTCGGTTATTGCATGTGTTAACCTGAAAACTTGGTTAAAGAAAAGGCAACAGACTAAATGCATACATTTTATGATTTAATTAATTAATCAATTCCCTATTAAAGAAAACGGTAACATAATGCATTATGGAGCCAGAAATGTTCTGGCTACCGATACAAAGAATTGGGCAGCCTTAAATATGTTTTAGGACAAAGAAGTGTTCTGTATCCTTCAGATTTATGGTCTCCATAAGTGATCAACTAGAACATTAGAAAGGAGTTTCCTAATTGCATAGGTTGTAAATACAATAAGATAACAGAGTTTGACAAAGTTTCACATAGAAATTATGACCCAAGATGTCTGTGTTTTCTTTACCATTAACATGCCATAATACAGTATATGTCTACAAATATTAAGATATGGAAAACGTCCCATTATTCAAGATAGTGTCTTAGGTTAAAGGTCTCTTAAGGAATGTTGTCAGCCGTGGCTGGCTTTTGTTGACATAGGAAGAGGCATTCTCTGAATTTGTTTCAGAGAGAACAAAGAGATTATTCCAAAATTTTATATTAAACATTATCATTCCCTCCTTTTGGTTAAAGGCAAGCCGAAGGCTTCGCCTGTAGACCAACAAAGACATGAAAAAAAAACCTCTAAATAACCAGTAGTGTGAGAGTTACTCTTCATGCAAATCTGGTCCAGGTTCTTGGGAAAGCTGTCTATATCTGATGGCATCTTCTTCAGGCCTCTTCAAAATTGGAGGGCACAGTCCACTCAGGAGCAGGGGCAATGGAGGTGACAGATGGATCCATGAGTCTCTACAGAAAACTTGACAGGGTCTCCCAGAAAACATGATTTGATAGTTGAGATGAAACAATACAACATAGTTAACATGGCTAAAGGCACTTAGCAATAGTTCAGTTTTCCAGCCATGCAGGGCTAGGTTCAAACAACATAATGAAGTTTTTTTACAGTTCACAAATTGCATTTTCACATGAAGTCAGGTACAGATTAAAACTTAGATGGCTCACAGTGGACTAGTTTTGAAAGGGAGATTTACATGTCACCAGTATAAACAAGAAAATTAAACATGAACCACACAAATCAATGCAATTATTGTTTCAATGTTAAATAACATTAAATTCCTTGTATCCCAGTAATCCATTCTTAATTTTCATTTAAATAAAACTTTTTGAATCCCAGATTTCTCATGTAGTTATCTGATACCTAGATATCTTTTCTTTGACAATAGGTTTTATTCTTGGGATAGTTCAAAAGGAGAATTCTGCCTTTCTGGTTCAAATCTAGAAGTTCGCAGATATTTCTGACAATATAAATTAGTACAATTACTTAAAATTTGTTCTCCGTTTCTGAAATTTCAGAAAATTTCAGTTCACATTATTTGCTGTTTGTGCCTTTACCTAAATCTTGTACCTGGAGTAAGAATCTTTTAAAATGTCAATGTTCAACTCTAAAATGAACTCATCCGCCTTTTAAATTATTGGACAGATATTTTAACGGAGAAGAAATAATTTCATTTATTTTTACTACTATCCTGTACAAATTTTATGCAAAAAAATCCAAATTTGAGATCTTATTATCAAAAGTATGACAAATTTTAGAAGTCAATCATGTGCATTTGCATATAATTCTTAGAGGAATAAGGCCAATCCTGTTGTTTTTCCTCAAAATTTGCTACTCTATTTAACTAGATATCTATCACATTACATCTTTGTCTTATTACCTGATGTAATCATTTCCTCGATGTTATCTCTATATTATTTTATTTATTTGGCCAGGAATATAGGTTAAAGTTGTAAGCTATTCATTCCTGCACCCCATTATAATAACTCAGAGATGCTCCAATTTCCATTTGTTATTTGATAGACTTAGTATTGTACTTACAGAACTTCTTAATTACAAAGATTTGCTATAAAAGAAAAAAGAGGGACAGTGTTAACAGAAGGAAAGGATCTCCTTAGTTCTGGTTGATTCCAGGAATAAGCCATTGTCTGACATGTAATCATGAGGTTACCAGGTGCTGAAAGCAGGGCTTAGAGGTAATCAGGTGGGGAATTTCCTTTTTCAGAAAGGAAATAGCACATTTGGGAAATAAAGTTAGGAAGATCCTACCTAGGCTGTGTCCAAGGTCGTCTTCAAAACCTTCCCAAGCATCCACTGTTAGCCTGCAGCACATATCAATTGGCTTTATGATAACTTAGACAACTATTCCTGTAATCAGAATTTCAAACAATAATAAATTGCAGTCCCAGTCTTATATAGCAAATAAATATTGGCTGGTATCCCTCAGATAAAATACTTCCTCACACCTTAAACCATCTGAAACTGACACAAAAGTATCCAAACAAGTATCTAGGAGCAAGAGGGGTTTGGATAACCCATATTTATTTCCAAATCTTATCTACCTCTCATAGTTTCAATCAGAACTTAATTTATCTTTCCAAATCTCTCAATCCTATTCTTCCGCTTGCTTTTATATTTTAACCATAAGACAAGATAGCTCATAAGTTATTACCTTTTACTAGTATAACTGTACTGGAATCTTGTTCCAGCTTAAACAAAATAAAGAGGTTAACAACTAAATTTATAGTTTGATGGAATTAGGTGTTTGTTTCACAAGTTATTATTCTTCTCTAATTATACTCACTCTGGAAGACTGAGATACTTCAGGAATTAAATCTTTTACATATAATAAATTCAAATGCAAACTTTAACTCCAACTTAGGCCATAGAATAACTACATATTCAGATCAAAACAGCTTAATTTAACAGTATGTTATTTTGGAGTTTTAGTAGGCCTTCTAAGAATCATCCATGATTTTTCAAAAAATTTCTTCTAAAAGTATTTCCCTTCTTTAAAAACAGTTTAAAATTTACTCTGATGTTCACTAAACTCTTACGAAAAAAAACTAGTTGGAAACTTTTAAAATGCTTGATATTTCTTTCTTTTTTTTCTTAAGCAAAAATAAACCTTTAAAACTGGAATTCATTAAAGCTGAGTTGTTACAAAAATGTTCTTAAGTAATATGAATTTCCAAAGTATTATAACAAACTGAATTCTTAATTATTGCAGTATTCTTAGATATAAGAGACTGACTCACAGAAAAACACTGTTGCTTTGAAAATCCTTTTTTAAACAATGGGAACATCTTAAGGTGAGTCTTAAGTAGTTTACATAAATTTCTGCACATGTTCAAATTTCAGATAAAAATATTAGATTTCCCAGTAAGATTACACAAAAGGCTCACATGTTTTGCTGGTCACTTGTTATTGACCACAGAAATTTACTATAGAAGGAAAAAGCAGGGACATGTGACATACCAAATATGACAGGATAAAACATCCTTTACTCTGTTTGAATTCAGATAAGAGTGAAAGTCATGCAGTATCTGTTCATAGTCAGACTCAGGAATAGTCAGGTGAGAAACATTCCTTTTTAAAGGAACACAATAGGGAAACTGAGCCAGGGGGATCCCATCCTAGATTGAGTCTAGAATTGTCCCCTCGGTGTTTCCTTTCCAGATACAAACTCCACCTGTTAACAGTACAGGATCACGTTCCCTCTGAGTAGCTTGTGGCATTTGTCTCAAATACTGATTTAATGCAGACAACTATACCCAAATTCAAACTCAAACCCAAAAAATAGTTATGGTCCCAAATGCCTTTTACCTTAAACAGCAAGTCTCACTAATCACAACTTACAATCAGATAACAGTTATTTCCACTCTCTTGGAGTTACAATAAACAATAAAGATTTACCATGATACATAAGGGATTCCATTTAACATCTTTCCTTCTCAAATTTAAAACTTTACTGATGTAAAAGTCAATTATTAAAAATTCTCTCTATTACAACTTCTGTGCAAGTAATAATTCATTGTTTAGAATCTGCATTAACCAACCAAATTCCTTTACTACAACTGATGATCTTACCCGCAGGAATGGGAGGACTGTTCTGAATGAACAGAAGGAATTTAAATAAAGTTTTCACTCCATTGTGGGACTGATCTGAATGGGCAGAGGGACTCTAAAAGTTTTCACTCCATCCCCTCCTTTCTATACACAGGAATCACTTAACGATTTTAGGTTTCAGCATTAAAACAGTAATCCCAAATAACTTAGTTAACAATCCTACAACTTCAGAGAAGATAGCCAAATTGTTTAGCTTTAACTTTTTTTTTTTTAACAAAGGTGAAAATACCTGGTTTTCTAAATGGCAATTACAAAACATTATAAGACAAAGTTGGCAGGACTGATAAAGTAACATAACTGGTGTTACACAATTTTCCCAACATCTCTTAGCTTCAACAAAATTCAGATTAAAAATTGCTTTGTCTAACACTATTTCTAGATTACAGTGGTCACTCAATTTTCACAATCTAAGAGAAATTCAGAAATACAATCCTAGAAATAACACAACAATAAATTCAGATGATATCATTTGCATTTCCAGAAATTACTGATCTTATTACTTTTAGCAATTAAAACCACTTCAAAGGTAACAATTACATTAGAGAGATAATAATGTTGTATGTAACATATGCCAGTCATCACATAAGCATTTTACAATCATTTTATCATTTTGATGCCATAACAACTGTCATCATTATCCTTACTTTTACAAATCAGAAAATGAGTGAAACAGAGATAAAAATACTTTTTGCAAGTGAGCAGAGAAGTGAAGCTTACCAAGAGCAGAAAAACTGATGTCCCAGTGGTGACTTTCGCAGGCAGAGTTTAGAGAATGTTTGCTACAGGCCTGATTCTTCCAAGTTTCCCAGCCCCTCCACAGCAGCAGAATTTACTGAGCCCATGGCGGTATGCAGCTGCTGGGACAGAGTGGGTGGAATGTCTAGGACCTAGGTGGCATTTCCAGGCTTTACCTAGAAAGGTGGGCTAAAAGGTTACCCAAGGGCACAGGACTGCCAGAATCACTGCCAGTCTATGAATTGTTGCCCCTCTCTGTAGTTAGATCTGGGATGAGAGGGGTTAACATGAGCTCTTGTGGCTGCTAAAGGATCTCCGTTCTGAGATACTCCCTTAACTCTGAGAGGGAGTGGGGAATGTTAGGTGATCAGGATTAGCAAAGTGAATTTCTAGGGCTACCCACAATTTTAGGAGTAATTTTTTCCCCATAATTTCAAATGATCAGTTCCCGAAATTTTTTATGATCCATCTCAGAACATACAAATCTGCTAAAATGATTTTATCTCAGATGACCTAACTTTTCACTGTAATTCCAGGTTGGCCAGACCAGAATGACAAGGAAAAGTCTCAAAGTTTTGTTTGTCTATTTCCCTAGCTGCAGCCCTTGAAGTCTGGCTGCTTGCATTTAAATCTTACAAGATAACAGACTTATTCACAGCACACATGATACGGACAGGGACATATACTGACAGACAGACTGACAACAGGACAAATACAAACGGAGCTCACAAAAAACAACCCAGAGAGAGAAGGCAATTAGAAGCTTGCTAGAAATCCCCATCTTGAATTGGCTATTATTATTCTGAGAAAAGGGGGCTGCAAGAATTCAAGACCTGATAGTAAAGGGGAATCCTGAAGCCCTTGCTCAGAGCACCCCTACGGTCTTGGAGGGGTGGGGAGCCTTGGTGCCCCAAAGTTTCTGACTGTCTTAAAGGAACAGGCCCCATGGGAATAGGTTCAGGCTTCTAGTTCTTAGGTGGATTGTAACTGTCCTCTTCAGGACCAGAGACCTTACAGGAAAGCGGGAAGGGGGATGGGGGAGAAGGGAGGCAACAGAGGCTTGAATAGAGGCTGCCTTCCTCAGGTTTAAGGTACGGGAAGGCGAGGGGGAAAGATTGCATCTAGGTGCCATCCATTTCCCCAGATCAGAGGCCTTCAAGGGGAAGGGGAGGGAAGAAAGGGGCAAGGAATAGGGCAGAGGGAGTGAAGGGAAGGAAAGACTGGAGCCCTTGAAGAAAAAAGGATTTTTGCCAGGACACTGCTAGGTGCTGAAGCAGCTCCCAGACTTACAGGGCAGAGGCTACCTGTCTTTTGTTCTCGTTCAGTCAAGTCAGCAAGCCCAAGATGAAACATTCCCGCTGCTGGCTAGTTGGTTGTTGGCCTTTAAACTTAATTTGGTTGTAAGATAAAGTAACTTTGACCGGTCCAAAAGAGCCCTGTGATGGCCAACATAATTTAGGGCTATCTTCAGTTGATTGACACTAGTGCTAGCAATACCTGTACTAAGTTTTCTGAGATCGATCGCCAGAGGAGATCTAAATAATACAGAACGATTTAACGCGACTTGGTCTCTGGTCCCCAGAGTTTCCTTTAAAGGGAATTTAAAGTGAGAGTTCTTTGGAAGCTGGGAATGGAAGGACTTACCCCGATCCTGTCAAGGCCCAGGACTCTAGGAAAAATAGTTCCTATTGGCGCCGGAGTCCTGGCTTTGGCGAGATGAGGAAATGTCCATCCTGTTCCTCAGTTCCAATCCACGTTTGGGCGCCATAACTGTTAACCTGAAAACTTGGTTAAAGAAAAGGCAACAGACTAAATGCATACATTTTAGGATTTAATTAATTAATCAATTCCCTATTAAAGAAAACGGCAACATAATGCATTATGGAGCCAGAAATGTTCTGGCTACCGATACAAAGAATTGGGCAGCCTTAAATATGTTTTAGGACAAAGAAGTGTTCTGTGTCCTTCAGATTTATGGTCTCCATAAGTGATCAACTAGACCATTAGAAAGGAGTTTCCTAATTGCATAGGTTGTAAATACAATAAAATAACAGAGTTTGACAAAGTTTCACATAGAAATTACAACCCAAGATGTCTGTGTTTTCTTTACCATTAACATGCCATAATATAGTATATGTCTACAAATATTAAGATATGGAAAACGTCCCATTATTCAAGATAGTGTCTTAGGTTAAAGGTCTCTTAAGGAATGTTGTCAGCCGTGGCTGGCTTTTGTTGACATAGGAAGGAAGAGGCATTCTCTGAGTTTGTTTCAGAGAGAACAAAGAAAATTTTATATTAAACATTATCACATGAAAGCTCAAGTTGCAAGTTTATTAAATTTGTAGATGCTCCAAAACCTAGGAGGGCAGTTAATACTTTAGATAACAATAGAGATCTGGACAGAGTAGAGATTTCATCTAAGAAGATGAAATTTAATGTGAATAAATAGTTATATTTGGGAGTTAAACTTGAGGACTTTGAAGGCCAAAATCTCTTCTACACATTTCTTATATTCTGCCTTGTGTAGTTATTCAAATTTGTGCTTTGAGAGGATAGTGATATAATAGAACAGCACAGGACTGAGAGTCAAGAGTTGGATTTGAGCTCTGGCTGTGACTTTTTGGTACCAGGGAAAAAGCTAGAGGCTTTTCTAAGGCAGTGAAGATAGTGTTCTTGATAAGAAGTGGGGGACTATGGGATTGAAATGTTGCATCCTCTTTCAAATTCTATTGTTTTCTTGTTTGTTTTTCCTTAAGTGTTTTCTTATTATCAAAGATTCAGTGGGGTGAGGGGGAGTCTCCCCCAATATGAAGAAATTACTTGAGTGGGAAAAAACATATCGATAAAACTTAAATAAAAAATGCTGGACTGTCGGGAAATCTGGATTTGAATTCTTCATCTGACACTACCTGTGACTCTGGGCAAGCTACTTTACCCCTCTGAGTTTCTCCAGCAGTAAAATAATACTCTGTACCTCACAGAGTGGTCGAAGGGGAATACTTTGAGCTGGGAATGGTGGTGCTTGCCTGTGATCCCTGCTATAGGGAGACTGAGGCTGGTGGATTGCTTAAACCTGGGAGTTCTGAGCTATAAAAGACTAAACCCTGGGATCGGGGAGGGGCCTCCAGGTTGCATAAGGAGAGATGAATCAACTCAGGTTAGAAAGTGAGCAGGTCAAAACTGTGCTAATCACTGAGTAACCCTTTCATTTCCAGACTGAGCGACAGAGGAAGATGCAGTCTTAAAAAAAAAATGGTTTGTATAAGTTAAAGTGTTCTAGGAGCATAAATTCTTATTTTCTTTGACTTCCTTTTTTACTCACCTCTCATATGGAGTTACTAAGTGCTTTCCTTCCATCACCACTACATCTTTTAGATCTGCCCCTTCTCTATTCCCACTGGCTTCCAACACTAACAAAAGCCCTTATTACCACATGCCTAGACTATTGCAATAGTGTCCTAACAGAATTTCTTTTCTCTACTATCTGTGCTTCAATCTATCCTTTACTCCTGAGCTATCAAAGTTGGAGCTCATGGCAGCAAATGGCCCTAAAACTCCTGAGTATAGCCCGACCCAGATTAATATTGGATTAATTAATCAATAATTAATAGATTAATAAATTAATTGGAAATGTAAAAACTAATTGAGATCAACTCAGTTGTTATTGGGAGGAGCACAGTGAATATGGACTTATAAACAATACTCAAATCTGTTATTTTCCCATTTGATTTTCCTTAGGGTTACTCACCCCTCTCCCCAATCCAGAGGGGAGAAGTTGTCAACTGTCTTCTGGAGACTCAGATTACCAATTCAAGAGACTTGGGAGATAGCTTCTGAAGAGGCACTACACTGGATTACTTTCTTTTCAAACAGGTACTTTGCACATCCCAGGCAATAGGCTTGGAATATCCTCCTTCTCACTCTTTTCATGTTAAATTCTTACACCTCCTTTAAAATCCAAGCCAAATATCACTACTTTCATGAAGCCTTCCTTAGTTCCCCCAGGTCAAGAACAACTTTCCTCCTTGGACATCACAAAACATTTGTTTTGCACCTTCCTAGTACACTAACAATGTAATATTGTATTTCATATTTGTTTCTGTTGGTGTCTTCTCCCTCTAATAGATTGCATCAATAGAGGGCAAAAGTCATGTCTTTTCATCTCCCTTCTCTGCTGTGATGAGAAAATCTGGAGGAGTCATTGCATGGGGGTTTACACAACAAACAAACTTCCAAATTCTATTTCAAATTTGGGAGATTAACCGCAAATTCTCTCTATTAATATTAAAGGAGAATGAGCCAGCATTATTCTTCCTATTGTCCTTGGTGATCCTGGGTCACCTAGTCTCAGCAACATACACTTATTACTGCTTCAAAATTTCATTCTCATTATAATTACTCTTATTCCTCCCCAGGCCCACTTCTATCCTGCTTATGCATAGTCCCACTCGATCCATTTTGTCTTATGGAGCCTCTATTCTCCGACTAAAAAGTTCTCCTACACCCTTGAATTTTTCAACTAACATTCTTTCCATCTCTTTGATTTAATAGAAACCTAATTTTCCTCTAAGGACACCATATTTTACAGCCCTCTTCACAATGGGATATAAGATCTTTCCTGCTCATTAACAGGCCTCACATAAAGCCCTTGAGCAGAGGCCATTAGGCCCTGGGCCACAGGGATTTCCACACCTTTCTAATTAAGTGCTGATTTCCAAGTCTCATGGTACTGAGCCAATCAAGTGATGAGTCTTTGATTGGAAACAGTCTATATTGTATTTCTTGGAGGGAAAGATGTGGACAGAGAGAGAAGCGGGTAAAGAGAAAAGGTCTGAGGGAAGAACTTGCCTACAGAAGCTTGCTTGCAATGTCACCACTCTGAATTGGTGATGAGTACCTTACTAAATCTTGCCTTCTGATATCCTAATAAATATTTTGGTTTTGTCTTAGAGGAGGAGAGTTTATTACATTTTGTGAACCAACCATGGAGATACACATGTACATTCATACCAGCTGCTATGGGTATCACACTGGCATTACGGGTGGTCACTCAATCTCCCATTCACCTCCCTATGACGCAGCCAATAGCACACTGGATACAGTCCTGGGCCTGAAGTTAGGAAGACTTCAAGTTTAAATCTGGCCATTAGACATTTACTAGCTATATGACCATGAACAAGTCACTTAACCTCTGCTTTGTCCCACCTATCTCAATTATAAAATGGGGATAATGACTTGTAGGATTGTTGTGAAGATCAAATGAGTTAATATTTGTGAAACTGCCTGGCACATATTAGGCACTATATTAATATTAAATTAAAGTTTCTGATAGATTAGATAAAACCACAGATTGCAGTACTGCATTAATACTTTTTCTTTGACAATACAAATACAAGGAAGCAAGACAGTTTTTTTTCCTCAAGCAGCTCATACTCTAATGGAGAAAGATTACAAGTAAGGGGGACATAGAAAAGGGGGAGCACTGTAACACATGGTACATGGGTAAAACCAATTTACTGTTACATATGCTTATTAAGGTGGATGGTACAGTAACAAGACTTAAACTTATCAGTGCATGAAATCAAGCTTTACCGACTATTCAATAATACAAACATCAAACTCTCCAGGAACAAACTACTGACTGGACTCCTAAGTGTTCTAGTATATCTCATACCAATGCTCGTGACAAGGTTCTATTCTTGCCTATCCAGAGTCTGTGTGTCTCCTCTGAAGTGGCCTTCTGGTACATCTCCATCAATTAGTACTTTTCTCAACTGAACATGGGATATTCACATTTCCAAATGTGAGGAATGCAGGACAGTCTGTACTGGTCTCTACTCATGATAAGTTCTCTGGATGAGGATGTTTACAAATGACATCTAAGCTTTGGTTATTGATAAATTACCTAAACTTAAAACAAAAGGAAACTATCAATAAAAGCTTCAACTTCCTAAATTAGTATTTATCAAATATCTAACAGATTTGGTATAGGTGCACACATGCATAAGTTTATTAGAAGTTGTTTACTAAGTCCAATACATACACACACACACACACACAGCAAATTTGTATACCAAATTTGAGGAACACATACATCATTATCAAACTATACCACTTAGGTCCTTATTTCACTTTATTACAGAAAAACAGCAGTTGCTCATCCTAAGTTAACAAAAAGGCAATATATGTCATGTGGTATGGTTTGGGAATTTTGGCTTGGGAATGATTTTGAGGCCTAGTTCTAGGAATGATATGGTGAAAGCTCACTTACCAAAGCCTATTGTCCTAAGGGCAGAGTTCAAGGTCTTGGTTTTGGAAGAAGTGGGGTGCATATTGCCCACTGGGGAAATGGTGACTTGGTATAGTGGATACAAGTCTGACCTTGGGGTTAGAAAACCTCAGGTCAAATCCTGTGTCTGGCACATTTTGAGTAACCATAGGCAAGTCACTTAGCCACTCAGAGTTCTAGGCAATGCTTAACTACAAGTAGATTTGTAATTTGCATCAGTGGAGGAAGTTTTCATACTCTACTCATAGCACTCATGAAATTCCAAATCCAAACCTTCCCATTATCTACAAGTGTACTACACATAGCAGGCACTTAATGCTTATTGAATAAATGAATCCATCTTCTACTAAGTATAGTCAGTTAAGTCATTTAATCAAGAGGCAACATAATGTAAAATGATACAGTGGAAAACTTTGGAGTCAGAGGGTCTGGGTTCAAATCCTTTGGAGATTTTGACAAGACACTTCTTATTTGTAAACAAATTTGTAAACCAAAGGGGTTAAACTAGTTGATTCTTGGAATTTCTTCTCTCTATAGATGAGCTATCACCATCTAATCAGCTATCAGTTTGTATATTTGGGTACTTCTTCCACTGAAATAAATTTTATTTTTACTTTTTTTTTAATGTTCTACAATCACTACCACAAAACTTAGATTTTTTTCCCCCCTACCTACCCTCCACAACCCCCCTCCCTCCTCAAGACGGCATACAATTCTATATAGGATCCACACATACTTTCCTATTGAATACTTTTTCACTATAGTCATGCTGTGTAGATGAACTAAAATAAATGGAAGAAATCATATAACAAATCAAAACATAATGCACACACACACAAATGATCTGCTACATTCTGCAAATGAATTCCATAGTTCCTTCTCTGAGCGTGGAAGGTGTTTTGCCTTAGAAAACCATTGGGAATTATTATTATTATTTTTAAGTTCTTACATTATTATGAAGTTCCAAGTCTACCAGCAAAAATTCTCGCACACTTGTGGTCGTTGCTGAGCACAAAGTTCTCCTGGTTCTGCTCCTTTTGCCCAGCATCAGATCATGCAGCAAACATGTTGCAACTTAATGGATTTTATTTGAAAAATTCACCCTTATGGCCTCCAAACTTGGCCAGGTGGTCCATAGATAACAAAGTAAGAGCCTGAACTTGAAACCTTCCTGTTTCATAGGACCTACCAAAGCTTAACATCTGCTGGTATAGCTTTCAAGCTCTTTAGAGACAATTTTTTTCATATCCTCAGCACCTACAGCAGTACCTGGCATATCATAAGTGCTTAATAAACGCTTGTTAAATGAATGAACAGAAGCAAAATTAGTTATTCAATAAACATTTATTAAGTGTCTATTATGTATCAGGCACCACGCTCAGTGCTGAAGATACAAAAGAAAGGCAAAAGATCGACCCTGCTCTTAATAAAGCAACTCACTGTTTAATGGGGGAGATAACGTTCACACAACTATGTACAAATTGGATATATACAGGATAAATTGGAGATAATCGAGAGGGGAGGTGATAGAATTAAAGAGGAGTGGGAAGAGCTTCCTGTAGGTGAAATTTTAGCTAGGACTTGAAGGTGTCTGGGGAAGTCTAGAGATAGAGATGGAGAGGGGAGAGTTATGGGAATGGGGCAAAGTCTTGTGCAAGGAATAGGAAAGAGATCAGTGTCACTGGATGGCAATGAATGCATGAAGAAAATTGGAAAGATTGGAGGGAGGCAGGTTGGCAAGGTTTTGAGGTGCTGGGACCCTGAGAATGCCAAGGCAGAGTTGCCTGGAATGAATTTACACACTCGAGCCTTCTCTTAGTCAAGTGACAAGAAATTTATTGTTAAGACTTTAGCAAAAGCAGGCAAAGGTCTTTATGGAATCTGCGAGACAATGAGGATGGTACTGGGGCTTATATGGAAAAGGGTATGGGAAAGGAATGCCAGGCATCTTCAGTAGGTAAGCTAGGAATCCATGGGGAGATATGGATGGGAAAGTGTAGGGAGTATACCAGACATGGAGTGAGTTATCAGAGACATGAACCTTGGCGATCTGGAACAAGGGAGTCCTTGGGCCAGCCAGGGACAAAAATCCTTGTGCCAGGCACCCCTCTGTCCTGACAAGAGAATGGATTCTGCAACTAGAGAAGACTTTCTCACAGAACAGGGGCCAGTGAGAAATTGGGAGGCTACCAGAGACATGATCTTAGGACTGGGACCGAAGCACCCCATCAGGGTTACGTAGGGCTCTGAACTCTAAACAGAGGATCTTATATTTGATCTTGGAGGTGATAGGAAGTCACTGGAACTTGAGTGACATGATCAGACCTGCACTTTAGGAAGCTCTCTTAGGCAGCTGAGCAGAGGACAGACTTCAATAAGGAGACTTGAGGCAGAAAAAAAAACCAGAAGACTTATGCAATAGTCCAGGGGTGATATTACCCAGGTAAAATAGATGAGACTTGGCAACCAATTGGGTATAAGAGGGTGAGAGTGAGAAATCAAGCATGATGTCTAAGTTGTGAGCCAGAGTGTCTGGGAGGATGGGAGTACTCTTTAGGAAGAAAGCAGGGTTTCTTTCTTTTCTTCCTGGGAGGCAAGATAATGACTTCAGTTTTGGACATATTTAGTTCAAGACATTTACAGGACATCCAATAGGCAGTTAGAGATACAAGACTCAAAGGTCATCAGAGAGGTTGAATTACTTACAGAGAGGTTAAGTGCTTACTGAAGAAATGGTCAAGAAGGATGAGGACTGAGAAAAGGTCATTAGATGTGGCAACTGAGAGGTCACTGGTAACTTTGGAAAGTTGTGGTTGAATGAGGAGGTCAGAAGCCACGTTATAGAGAATTTAGAAGACAGTAAGAGAGAAGGAAGTGAGCTTTTTGAGGATGAGAGAGAAATGGGCCTGTTTGTAGGCATTAGGCTGTTAGCCAATAGACAGGGAGAGATTAAAAAGATAAGTGAGGAAATAGGGGCAATAGGGGAAATGGGAAGGAATGGGATCACCTGTGCAAATAGAGGGTCTCACAGGTGCTCTCTGCCACCATCTCCATCTCCACCCCTGAAGTGGCCTGGATACTTCATTTTGTGAGACTGGGATCAAGGTGCAAATGGTGGCAGAGAATATTTGTGAGATAGAGGATGACTATAGAATTCATGGTGAATTTTTTTCAGGGATATGTGAGGCACAGTATGACAATCTATGGGAATTTTGAAAAAGGATGAAAAGTTGGAAAAGCTGCTCTGGTGAGTGAGAAAGTGAGTCAATTAGGGAAGTGTAAAACAATTGCCTTGCTGCAGTGAATGCCCAGTTGTAATACAAATTGTAGTGAATGCTCAGCATAGCTTTCATCTCCAGCTTTGTTTAACTGCATGAGTAGGAGTTAAGGCAATAGATTATAGGGGCTAATTCAGGTTTGAGATTTGGTAAGGGTAGATTAGCATTAGCAACAGTGGATAGAGCTGTGGGCCTGGAGTCTGGATAGACCTCGAGTTCAAATCTAGCCTCAGACAGTTAATACCTGTGTGACCCTGGGCAAGTCACTTAACCTTGCTTCAGTTTTTTCATCTGTAAAATGAGTTGGAGAAGGAAATGGCGAACCACTCCGGTATTACCACCAAGAAGACCCCAAATGGAGTCATGAAGATTCGTGCCCTGAGTAACTAACAGAGGATGAGATTGAGAGTGTAGAGTTGAATTGGTTCACCAAGTTATCAAAATGGAAAAAGAAAGTGAGTGCAAGGGTAATGGCCTGGCATTTGAGGGTTTGGAGATCATGGTGATGAACAAGGTTTGGGGTGGCAAGGCAGAGCGCAAGGTGAAATGACAATAGATTACAAACAGGTAAAGGAGTTTCAGTGTGAACATGGAAGTAGTGCATTTTGGAGTGATAGCAAGATCTAAGCATATGAACAGTTTTGTTTTTATAGAAATATCAGTTGAGACAATGTACTCAAGTTGCTCATCAGCGTCAGTTATCTACATGTGGGATGTAAAGTCTGAAAGAGTGGAGGTACTGGGGCTCATGACCTGGAGGTGGGTGGAAAAGATGTTGTCAACGTTGCAGAGGTGCCTGGCTGAGCTCACTGTACCAGAAATGGGGAATGGAGCAGAATGGAGGTAGCCTAGGGCTCAGAACACTTGGGCAGTTCTTATCTGGATGATTGAGTTAGAAGAAAACAGCATTGGCTTGGGAGTTTTAAACATTTATTGCAAAATTTATTTAGATCCTGAAAAAGGAGTCAGAATCGAATACAAAGACTTCTTCCAAGCCCACTGGGAAAGTCTTAGAAACCCGACTGAGTCATTGACTGGATCTTGAAGGCAGAGAAATGGCTAATCCCAAGAATGCCCAGGTTGTGTGGGATGTGGGAAGTGAAAGGTAAAGGTCCATAAGTTCATTTCACTCCTTGCCCATTATCTTACCAAGAGCTGGTTGCCTAGGACAGACATTATCTGGAGGAATCCTACCTCCCAAATCCTGCCCTGGGTCCTACTGTCTTCATTCATGACTGCTTACATTGACCACAACTAAGCCTAGCTCCAGCTATCCTTCATTTCACTTCCCAGGCCATTCTACCACCAAAAAATGATAACCATACCTGCCATCCAGTACTTGAACCATAATCATATCAATACTATCATTGTTTCTATTAGGATTGGGTTCATCTTTCCATCTGCTTCCTATTCTTGTAACTTACTAAGCCAAAAGGCCCCTCTCTTGTCACTTCTCATATTAGACTATAATCTGAGGGCAGGAACTACCTTTGCCTGTGTTTCTATGCCCAGTGCACAGCATGGTTCCTGGAAAATAGTGTTAAATAATTTATTCATTTATTCACAGGGGGAGGAACAAAGGATAGAAAATGAGCATCTATCTTTCAGTATGAGCCTGAGTATCAATGCAGCCAGAGTTGAGGAAAGACCCCTGCGTCACTTCAGGGGATCATTTTATGGAGTCTAGGGTTCAGTAGTGAAGCGGGAAATGAAGCCACAGAGATGTCAGCAACATCCCTGGCACTTCTTTTTAAAGGCCTTGAATAAATCTCAGGCATTTTAGAGTGATCTATAATTGGCACCCCACAATAGTAGATTAAACTCCATCTGAACTTGCTCTCCTGCGTCCCCTACATCTTGGCAGGGTGGCTCACTAAATGTCTGTTGTTGAATTACAATCTGTTGGGCACAGAAGTATAAGGGACTGAAACAGTAACTGATGCCAAGAAATCAGATCCATCTAACACTTGTCAGTCCCATTCACATCTTGGGTTGTCTCCCTCCCCTGGCAGTCTCCTTCCCTTAAAGAGTCAGGAGATAATGACACTCTCCTCAAGTAGACCCTGGGACCACACCTACCCCCATCCCTTCCCCACCTAGGTCAGACTTGGGTTGGATTGAGCAGTAGGATAAAGCCCCAGGGAAACGAGGAGCAATGGAGGTCAATGGAGGACATTTCATGAAGGGTATACAAAGCATGTAAATTCACCACTAGTCACAATCTGGCACTTTTCAAAATGTGACAAGGAACTTTCAATTTCAGCAGGAAGCAGAGACTCACTTAGCTGTTTGTGTGTCCTGGACAAGCAGCACAACACTTTCCCTCAATTGAGGGGGTTGTAGCAAAAATACTAGGACATCACAAGGCCACTTCTGTGCCATGGATAGTGGCAGGGCAAGGCTAATGAAAAGATCCCCTGAAATGTGGCTGGCTAGGTGGAAGATACCTCCAGCTTGTATCTTCAATTATTTTTTTTTTCCCTGACTAGTTAAATGCTAAACTCAGTTGCTTCAATGTTGCTGAAAGACACAAAGTACTGTCAGTGTTCTGTTTTTTGGCCACACCTCCTATCCCCAGACAAAGCTCCAGTTACCCAGATCTAATTATGGCTTTCCAGGAAGAGGTGAGCCTCCCTACTCAGTCTGACCCAAATTCTCCTCCTGGAAGTCACACTCAGTCAGGATATATAATACTTCTTTGGGGTAGACTGCACAGCTGGGGTCTTTGGTTTTAGGGGTTAAGGGAGTCCCTCCATTGTCCCCTTGACCTTTACAACGAAGAAATAAAAGGATCTGAAGAGAAGGATGGCTATTAGAAAAGTAGTGATCTCAGTACAGCTTGCTAAATGGGTGCCAGGTTAGGGGTGGGAGTGGGAACTGGAAAACTATTTCTGTTCTCTGTAATACTTCCTGCATCCTTCTGTAGTCGGATGATTCAGGTGGGTGCAGATGCTTGGGAAAATGGGGTACGAATAGAAGACTGGACACCTAAGTGCTTGTTGCCTTCAGATATTGTAAGTCCCAATCTCCCAAACTAGTGTTTACTATTTTGGGGGCAAGGGATAAGGGAATGGTTTACAGCTTAGGAAAATGAAATAGAACCTTTAATTTCATTCATATGGGTTCTTGGTAGTGGGATTCTCTGCAGGGGGAGAGGCTAGTTAGCTCCCACTGAGCATACCACACCTGACCTACAGGTTTCATTAATAAGCTGCAGGAAAATAAAAAAGCTCACTCTCTCCCAATTCCAACTCATTCCCCTTCAGACATCCACCATGGGAGGAGGTACCTTTACTGTTGCCTGTTGAGATAGAGTGGTCCTATTGCATCTTGAATAGTTAGGAAAGCTTGACTTAATCAGAGAAGCCAGAAAAAGAGAGGAAGAAAGGAAGAATGAGAAGGAAGGAGGAGAGTGGTAAAGAATAGGATGGAAGTGGGGCAGTATAGAAACAGAATGAGGTCCAGAGTCCAGCAGACTGAGTTCCCTTAGTCCTTAACAGCCAAAGCGCTGTCCTCAGCATGTCTTCCATTTCTCCCCTCCACCATCTCCCCCACTCTTCTCTCCACATGGTTTTCCATTTCCTTTCAGTCCAGGCTCAGTCTCAGGAGTGTCTCAGTTCCACCTCAGAGCCAAAATAAGGCTCCTGTTGACGTTTGAGGCTACATATCTTATAGGCCAAACCTATTATAGTCACAGCCAACACCAGACCCAGGAAAAGCAGTATCCATTGCCCTGCCGTGGCCTGCCCAGGCTCCAGCTTCATTCCCAAGAAGCTGACTTTGCCACTGTGGGGGACACTGGAAGCACCTAGGGGGTAGGGAAGAAAAACACATGAGAAGAGGAGGACGGGAAGAGGGAGAAGAAGGGGGTTCTGGCACATGTGTGGGTATTGGGGCAAGAAAAAAAGGAGTGGGGATCCTGGCCATCTCCTCTTTGGATCTAGAGCCAGGCCCTTGGGAGAAATGGCCATATCTGGGTACTGGTCTCCAGCCTACCTCCCAGCCCCAGATGTAGATTCCTTGCCAATGCCCAGGTGAGGGACTCAAATAAGCTCTGGGCCTAATATTCACAGAAAGTTATAAGCAGAAGGAACCTTGGAGATCTTTTAATGTAACTCTCTTATTTTATTGTTAATATATCTCCTTTGGGGATGGGAGAGAAATCAGAGAAATTTTCACGAATCAGAGAAATTTTCACGGAGAAAGTAGCACCTGAGTTAAGCACTGATGGAAGATAAAGATTTTGAGAGGTAGAGAGGAGAAAGGTGTTAGAAAATTATTTTATCAGTGATGGGGAGGATGGATGGGGTATATGCTGGAGCATAAAGGCAGGAGGCAGCATGGAAAAGAAGACTGGATATAGGAGGCAGAGAACCTGGGTCAAAATTCCAGTTCTGCTACTCATCATCCATACGACCTTTCTGTCTCTGGACCTCAGTCCAGAGATGGAAAGAGACTTTGCCTAAGGTCCCAGAGTGAGTGAGCAACAGACCCTGAATGGTACTGGTTAAGCTCTGACCAGAGAGCACTGCCTAAGGGAGGCGAGGGAGATAGGGTACCATCTCTGCTCCCAAATGGAATGCATCTCTGATACACTGATAGCAGATAGCTGGGGTCAGGTTTGTAACAGAAAACTCCTTGCTCTGCATTTGCTTTAACTCAAGCCTGTGTCTAGATAGAAAACTATAGCCTTGGGTGAGATGTAAGGGTTGAGGCTGGAGCAAGGATAGGAGAAGTACCAGAATATGGAGTCCAGTCATACTGAGGCCAGCCCAGTGTCTCTTCCTGTTCCTTGTTCTTGGTGATGAGCCAGTCCAACAGGGGCTGGAAGTATTTCACAATAGCTGTGGCTGACATGTTGGGCTGCCCTGTAAGCAGCATCATAGCCTCTGGCCAGGGCTTACTGAGTCCCAGTTTCATAGCATCTCTGAGTAGGGTTTGAGGTTTGAGAAAGATGAAAAGAAGAGGGAAACAGACTGTTAGGCCCCTTGCCCTGTGGCTACAATCCTCATACAGTAATCTCTCCCTCTTGCTTAGATTTCCCATGGAAAAGTGACTATGTCTAGGTCCTACAGGATTAGCTTCAGAAATGGAGGTCACTAAATATAATCCCTTCCTTTCACAGATTAAAAAATGAGTAGTCAGGCAGTAAGACAAGAGTCTAGCATATTTCACTAAGATTTAGGCTAGGTACCTAGGTTAGACTATAATAATGATAAAAAGTTAAAAAATAAGCAAAGGAATTAAGCTAATTCTTTAAAGAAATCCAAGTTTTAAATGCTCCAAGGGACAATCTTTTAAAGAAAGCAAGCATCTGGCCCCAAGGATCCTTTACTTTTCCCTGCCCAGAAAAGGGACCATTGTCCTTACCTTACACAGAGACACTGAGGCACATAGCTGCCTTGGTTTAGGTGCGCAGTGGTGGGCACACCTGGTGGGCACACCACGGAAGAAACTCATCTTCCAGGTTCACATCCATAATCCCCAATGTCAGATGATTCAGCAATACCTAGTGGGCTCCCTCCCCAGAGGCTACAGACTCTATGACTAGAGGGTGGGTCAGAGGATTGAACTTTAGCCAAAAGATAAACTTTGAGAACTCACGCCAAGAGCTTCCCTGCCTCCTTTGATTGATAGATATCACACTTGTGCAGTGCACCTGTATGGCCAGCAGCTTGGCACAGGGCCTCGTGGAACTGGAACTGAATCACAAAACTGACAAAGTATCTGGAAAGAGATGACAGAACAAGGGTAAGACCAAGCCAAGGGGTCCAAAAGCCCCTCTTCACAGCCCCTCTATGCAGTCCTATGATCTCAGTCATGGCAGCTCATTCCTATCTACAGGGTCCTAAGTAATCTGTGGGAAGCTAGGTGGTACAGTGGATAGAGTTCTGGGCCTGGAGTCAGGAAGATTATCTTCCTGAGTTCAAACCTGGCTTCAGAAATTTACTAGTTGTGTGACTCTAGGCAAGTCGCTTAACTATTTGCCTCAGTTTCCTCATCTGTAAAATGAACTGGAGAAGGAAATGGCAAACTACTTCAGTATCTTTGTCAAGAAACTCCCAAATGAGATCATGAAGAGTTAGATACAATTGAATACTAAGCAACAAAAAAATATTCTGCTATGGTTTGAGAGTATGATATGGGCAAACTGGCTTGAATACACCATTCCTAGGAGCATGTCCAGAGAGTCACTTCCTAGTTCCAGTGTACTATGTGGAAACTTGGAGGGACCTTACTTCTCTGGCCACATGTAGAGGCTTATGTTGATAGATGATGAAGACTTCCCTAACTGGCTGCCAGGTTGAAACTCAGATATACAAATAAAACTTCTACCTCAGGCATTTCTGGGCTACTGGGATGCTGTGTGTAGAGACATTAACTCCTGACTGGGTGACAGACCCTCTGACAATGCATACAGCATGTGAGGTGACAGGAATCCTGATTACCAAAGGGGCCTGCAGAGAAGGCACAGACTTTGGAATGGCTAATTGGAACCCCTGGAGGCATAGACATGTGAGGATAGCTTCCCCAACACTTCAATTCCTAGCATCTATATATCCCTAGGGATTGCTTAGGGAGTACTTCTTTAGTACTTGGCAGCCTTTCACAGTCCCTTTTTCATATAAGCTTTAACATCAGTCCTATCAAATTACAGGTTCCTTAAGAACCATTGCCTGACTCTATTAGCAATAAACTTTGACCCTTGACTAGAGGATGGTTTGAGTGTGTGAATTCATTCCAGGCAACTGTCTTATACCCCAACATTTACCCCTAAACTATTAGAGCCTCCTAAAATGCATCACTTTGAAGAGCCTATTTACTCTTATGTAGACTATTATTTCCCTTAATCTGTATAATTTCTATGATTTCTGTTTTGATGTTTGCTTAGATAAATGTTGGGTTGTTCAGTCTTTCAGTTGTGTTGGACTCTACCTGATACCATAAAACTCTGTCCATGGGATTTTCTTGGCAAAGATACTGAAATGGTTTGCTATTTCCTTCTCCAGTGTGTCCCCATTTTACAAATTAGGAACTGAGGCAAAACTGAGGCAAATAGGGGTTAAGTGATTTGCCCAGGGTCACACAGTTAGTAAGTGTCTGAAGCCACATATGAACTGAGATCTTCCTGACTCTAGGTCCAGCACTCCCTCCACATACCACCTAGCTGTTCCAAGGATAAGTAACAGATAAATAGATATATTGTAATTATATTAAAGTAGCTAAGTGGCATAATACAAAGATCTGGAAGTGTGATGGCATGGGACGTGGAGTCAGAAAGACCCGAGTTCAAATTCTGCCTCAAATACTTACTAAATGTGACTGAGGAAGTCACTTAATCTTAGCCTCAGTTTCTTCATCTGTTAAAAAATGGGGATCGTAATAGTGTTTATCTCTTAGGCTTGTTGTATCAAATGAGATAACATTTATGAAAGGTTTTGCAAATCTTAAAGTGCCATACAAATGCTAGTTTATTATTACTGAATATGTTTTGCTGGCTCTCTGTGAATGAATGCCTTTTGTAGCAGACTCAAAAGTAACACTTTAGAGGAACCAGGGAAGGTAGATTTTAATCCTGAATTCCTAAAAGCAAAATATAAACCCTAAAACCTAAGCCTCTAAGCCTCTAAACTGAAAATATGCAATGTGTGGAAGATATTAAGTCTAATCTCATACCCTTATTAGAAATAGACCTAGGAGAGTTGAGTGTCCAGCCAAAGCAACTCCTCCTGCCAAAGGTGGTAATAGCAGTCTGTCTTAGAGAAAGACAATGGGCAGACCCAGATCTTATCTATCTAAATATCCCTGTAATTCAGAGTACCATGAGTCCCTGACTGCTTGCTTAACTCATTTCAAACAAGAGCAGCAACCTGCCTCTCCAGTTATCTTTTCATCCCTGGTGGCAAGTGAGACAAGATTGCTTTAAGATGAGCAGGGGAGGGGTTAACTGGCCCCATTCACACTTGTGCATGATATCTTTGAGAAAGCACATGGCTTGCCTGTCTCTTTTGCATTTGTTCTTTCCTGACCTTAGGGTGACCAGGATCCTGAGTTGGAGAGTCTAGGTGACCTTAGGTCTGAACATCCTGAGAAGTAGAAAGCAGCAGCTACCTCTTCCAGGTAACAGGCAGAGGATGAAAAAAGACAGCTATGTCTCCTTTATCCAATTCCTGGAAGCCAGTTAAACCTGAAGTCTTGCTTCCCTGGACACTGAAGACAGAAATGGGCAGACTGCTGCTTGACTTTTCTGTATCTGCTGAGTTCCAACTCAGTAACTGGTTAAACGTACTCGTCATCAGCATGGCACCAGAGCAAGCCTGGGTGGCCTGCAGCACCCAAACTTCCACATGGTAAACTAGAATCAGGCCAAGACAATCTGTGTAAACGAGGAATGACTTCACCACCACACTACTACTATTATTACAACTAACTGACATTTACATAAGGTGTCCCAAAAGTCTTAATGCAGAATAAGCTTATTAAAGTAATTAAAAATTATTGAAGCTTAAATTGCTCTAAGAAGTTTGGGGTACTGTTTTTGCAAAGCACTTTACATACAATGGTTTGTTTGATCCTCAAATCGATTGTGTGAGGTAAAGATTACAGGAATAATTTTACAGATATAAAAATTGGGGCTCAGTAAGGTTAAGCAACTTGTTCACTTTCATACAACTAATAAGTGTCAGAGGTGGGATTTGAATCCGGATATATTAATTTTTTTACAATTACTGTAACAATGGCAACTATAATAATATCAATTAGCATTTATATAGCACTTTTAAGTTTTACAAAGCATTGTACAAATATTATTTATATTGTAATACATATTTATACAAACATTATTTATAATGTCATTATAAATAATATTTACAAATGTTGTCTACCCTGGGAGGTAGGTACTATTATTATACCCATTTTATAGATGAGGAAATTAAGGCAGACTTTGATCTTGCTTTCAGGGACTTGTCCAGAGTCCCACAACTAGTAGCTAACCAGGCACTTTAAGACATATGTAGACTTCTCTCTTTAAACAGTCCTCTCTAAGTCTGAATAACCATTAGTTATGCTTAACAACTTAAAATATATAACACTTTGAAAAGGATGTTTTTAAAACCAGAAAAACAGCAACTACAGGAAGGCCCTGACAACTTGGCTCTGTTGTCTTTGAAAAGCAGTATAACTACTTCTCACGTGGACAAGTTTCTGTTTATTCTGCTTAGCAGTGATTTTAATTAGCTCTATGTGGCCTTCTGATTTTGAGCACAGGTAAGTAGGATTGATTCAATATTGGGAAAACTATAAATGTAACAGACTATATTTTAACAAAAATAATTTTAAAATCTCATGATTATATCAAAAGACACAGAAAAGGCATGACAAAACATAATACCCATGTGAAACATTGAAAAACACAATACTAAATACATTCCCTTGATGTGATAAACATTACCTTAAACTAAGAACTAGCATTATATGCGTAATGGAGAAACACTACAGTCCTTTTCAATAAGATTATCAACAAAGTGTGGATGTTCATTATCACTAATATTGTTTTATATAGTACTAGAAATGCTAACTAATGTGATAAGAAAAGGGAAACAAATTGAGAGAATAAGCATAGGTGAAGAGAAAACTAAATTATTGATTCTTACAGATGTAATATAATGGTCTACTTAGAAAACCCTGGAGATTCAACTAAAATCAAACAACAGCTTCATTAAAGTAGTGGGATATCAAATATATTCACTTCAGTCATCAGCTTGTCTGTATATTACCAACAACACTCAACAAGAACAGATACAAAGGGAAATCCCATTTAAAGTAACTACCAATTTAAATAAGATGTTTGGGAGTCCACCTATTAATACCCATATTCTTTAGAGAAATAAAAGAAATAATTAGGGGGGATATTAATTGGTCATGGATGAAGCATGCTTACTAAACTTAGTAATTTGTGATTTTTACTGATATATAAATTAAATTGTTAGTTAAATTAATTTACTTTTTCAGTATTATATGCACCAAATTATGAAAAGATTACTTCACAGAGTTAAGAACGCATCGGAAGTAATAAAAGATCAAGAATTTCAAGGGAAATAATGAAAAAAAATGTGGGAAAGATGGAGAGTCTAGCAATACCATATCTCAAATTATATTATAAGACAAAAATCATTAAAATCATTTGTCACTGGCTAAAAAAGCCAGAAAACTTGTTCATTGATATAGATTACGAACACAGATTTAGAAGCAAATGAATACAGTAACATAGTGACTATGATGGTAAGGACAAACTATTCCACAGAAACTGCTGGGAAAAGCATTCAGGCAGAAATTAGGTTTAGACCAACATCTCATCATATGTAGCATTAAGCTATGACCTAGGAATAGATCACATTAATATATAAGCTATGAATTAGTATACTATTCTGGAAAACAATATGGAATGATGTCCAAAGTTATTAAAGTCTGCATACTCCTTTATCCCCAAAATATCACAGCTAGATATATATATCAAAGAGATCAAAAAAAGAGGAAAAGATCCAAACGTGTGAAAACATTTCTAGTAGCATTTTTTGTATGAATGTAGGGAAATATTATTGTGCATTAGTAACAGATGAAGACACTCACAGAAATCTTTTAAGATTTATATGAACTGATGCTAGGGGAAGTGAGCAGAAGCAGGAGAATTTATACAATGACTATGTAAAAATACTGTAGAAGAAAAATACATCGAAGAATGAGAATTCTGATCAATGCAATCAATAGCCATAGTTACAAAGGATAAAGGATGAAACATGTTTTCTGAAAAGAGAGGTAAGGGACTAGAGACATACATGGACAATTTGTGGGTCTGTTTTTCATGACAATGCAAAATTATTCTAGGATTTTTTGTATTTTGTTTTTGAGAGGGGAGAATTGGGGGGTAAGGAAAAGGGTAATTTTAGCAAAAGAAAAAAGGAAGAAAGTCAATAAAGTTGAAGTTTTTTCTTTTTAAGAAATTCAATGAAGAGAAAAAAGATTTAGAAGGAAATGACAAGTGCAATGGTTTTTAGAACCCGTGTGCTCAGTTTTGTATATACTTTAAAAACACACAAAAAGAAAACAAAAGTCAAGTTGTATATATGTCACCCTTCAATATCTCATAACTAGCCTCTCAGGGTCATCATAGATGCTGAACAAAGTTTAAGAGAGGAAGGGGCTACTAAAGAAAATAATTCTAAGTATGTAAAGAATAACCCCAACTGGAGTAGAGTGGCCCCTCAGAGTTGCCTTGTAGTAAGTAGCATTTCAACTGGACACTGTTGCCCCTTAAGGGCCACAGATTTCATTAAAATATTAGTCTCAGAGAACAGGGAACAGTCATCACGTACTAGTAGAGGGATACAGCAATACTAGTTCTACAGAGGGGAAAAGACTTATGGTAATAAGCCCTTTTACAGCAATAACACCACAGAATAAACAGTATAGTGATTTCAAAACATAAATGAAGAGGTTAACTCAACAAACTTTTGAAGAAAATAGTCACCTCAGTGGCAAGTACTTTGCAACAAAGGACAAATCCAATCTCTTCAAGAAACTGATAGTATTTTATCAAAGTCTTAGAGGTTCCCTGAAATCACCATGAGGCAACTGCAAGGACTTCCAGAATGTTTCAGAACAAGATACAAAGAATTAAATAAAAAATCTCAAAGGAATAACAATGGAAATTAGAGCTCTTAAAAGCAGCATCAAGTGTAATCAGAGCCTAGAGAATTTAGAACACAAGACAGATGTCACATAACAGTAGGTTCTCTGAAAAAGAGAATCACAGAATTGGAATGGAAAAATTCAGAAGCAGAAGAAAAATTAATGGAACAATGAAACAAATAACTCTACAAAAATACCTGAAAATAGGATATGAAGAGATAATGTAAGGACTATAGGACTTCCAGAAAGGCTCCTTGAAAAAAACCAACTTGAGTAGTTCAAGAAACCACACAGAAAAATTGCCCAGAAATATTTTAAACCAATAGCAAAGTATAGCTCAAGAGAATCTACAGAAGACCAACAGAAATTTCAAGTTTAATTCAGCAAGGTACATTTTAATTAGGATCCAGAATGCTAACATTAAAAACACATTTTGGAAGTAGCAAGGCAAAAAACCTTTTACATTCCAAGAAGAATCAATCAAAATAGCACAGGACTACCTTACGTTTACACAAAGTCAAAGGAAAAGTTGAAATTTGAAATTCTGAAAAGCAGTGTAATAAGAGGAAGGGAAGGTAGGAGAAGAGACTCTGATCAGTTTAGTACAATTAAAATAAATTGCAAGGACTAAGTAGAGTCTTAAAAGGGGAGAGAAGAGCATATATGCATATGTAATACACATGCATGTAGATAGTATTATGCACGTATAATACAAATGTATATAGATATATCTCCTCAGATAATTACCAAGAGAGTACTTACTACCTTGAGAATTTAAAAGTACACTGTACCTTGAGAATTTAAAAGAACACTGTGAGTACCAGCTCCTAAACTATAAAACTTCTATTGATGTATTCCTCCTCCAGTAGGTACAATTAGCTCTAAGCAAGGGTGTCTGCTAAAATGGCATAGTAAAAAAAACCCACCATCCTCACAAAACTAGGGCACACTCTCCTATATACACTCCAAACAAGCATGGCTAGAGTGGAATCAAATTTCGAGCACAATGACTGGTAGGTAGTGAGGCAACACCTGTGTAGAGTATATATGTGGCAATGGCAACTCACAGGTCCTGGTACTGCAAAGCCTGTCTTTCTTTCTTTGAAGAATCAGCATACAGCTCCATTGCTTGGAGGATCTCTGCTATATAGTAAGCTCAGTTCAATTTCCAGGGTCTGCTCATCTCCATAGCAAGTTCTCTTCTTCACTGCCAGTGGTCTCGGTCTTTGAAGCTGTTTCCTCCTCTAAGTAGCAACCTTTTCTGTACCCATGTCTCTCTGGAATGTGTATCTGCTTCCTAATGTATACTGAATTCTTTCAAACCAAAAGAACTCTAGAACTGCTAGATCAGGCATCTCTTGCTCTGTTGCTAGATACCATGACTGATAGAGGAGGGGGAGAAGAGAGAAATCTCTCCCCCACTAATTTCTTTCAGGAGTCTTCTCCACCAATTACTCCTGAGCTTTCACTTCTATTAACTCCCCAGCTCTTGAGCTATTTTAAGTCCCCAAGGATGCATGACTAATTTGTTTGCTCAGGCAATGAGGCTACTCCCTTTATTCCACTCAAGGGACCTGTTCATATCTCATGAAAGGACTTACCAGCACTGAGCACCTTATTAACACATGGCATACCATGAATTCTGATATTATATCTACTCAGCTAAGGGGAAAATCAAATACCCCTTTACATATTTAATAGAAGAAAACACAAGCTTATAACCAAAGGCTTCCAGTTAAGATGAGGATATGAATCTGGAAAAGCCCCAGCATTCAGCCAGAATATATCTAGAAAGGATTCCATAAAATCCAATGATAAAGGAAACTGAACAAAACTGATCAAAAACAGAAGTGAGCTCTTTTATCCAGTCCAAAACTGCACAAAAAGATGACAGACAGAAGCCAGCAGAGGTGGGGGATCCTTTCAGGGATGTCAGCCAGGAATGTCTAGTGAAGGACTGGCAATTGGAAGAGGTAGGGAAAGGAGCCATTTCAAGGAGCCAGTTCTGGCTCTAGAAATTGGATAATAATCCAATCAATATTACCATTGCTACTACAATCCATTGCTCCCTGACTCCACAGTGACTTCTTAGAGCAGATACCTTAAAGCAGTGGAATGGGGGACCCTGAAAACTTCTTATTTTAATGTTTTGATAACAGTTTCAACATAATTGGTTTTCTCTGTAATCCTAAGTATTTTAATTTGTGTATTTATCTGTACATTCTGATGAAAAGGTCCAGAAGCTTCCTTTGTAGTCCTAAATATTTTAGCTTACATATTTTAAAATCTTCTGATAGAATATATAGCCTTTCTCAGACTGCCAAAGGGATCTATGATACAAAAAAGGTGAAAAACCCCTGGCCTACACCAAACCTATCTTTTGGCAGCTGCTCTCCAATATCCCCCTGGTAGAATAGAAGTTCCTGAAGGGCAGAAACTGTCCATCTACCACAGTGCTCAGCATACAGCAGGAACTTAATACATGCTTGCTGATTGTTTGACTGGGCACTGTCATCTCTCTTTTTTTTTTGGCGAGTCAAGTGTCTGAGGACACATTTGAACTCAGGTCCTCCTGACTTCAGGGAGGTGCTCTCTCCATCCACTAAACCACCTAGCTGCCCCTACTGCCATCTCTTTTACGCATATTTACATTAGCTTCTCCCCATTAGCTCTTCCTAATAGTTCCCTTGTTTTTCCAAATGGCCCCTGATCCTTTTTTTACCTGAGATAAGGCACACTTGCAGGTATGTGGTACTTGGCACCTGGATCAAAGTCTTCCTGTGTTCTGGGCACCGGTGGACACAGACCCTGGTACTTTAGCCTGTGAAAATGAAAAGCATTGTAGGGAAGGCAAAGTGGGTGCCATCCTATTGTTTTGGTAAATAAGGTGTGTGAGCTTGAGAGTGCGTATGTGCTTATGTGTGTATAATGAATGTTGACTGGCCCTGCGGGCTCTGGGTGGGTCTCTTCTATTTCTGAGATCCCACATCTACCACCTGGGATTGCCCCAGTTTCTTCAGGTCGGGTCAGGAACCTGAACCAAGGCTGCCCAGGTCCCAGCCTTCAGGAGCACTTGATCCCAGGGGCATTCTCTGTCCATGAACATTGACCTTTTCTCATATACCCCTACACGCATAAGTGCCAACACAGCTATGACCATGCAGACCTGAGGTTCCACCACTCCTGGTTGTAATCTTTCTTGCTAATGCTCCCATCGAACACCCGCCAGCGCCACTGGTCAATGAGGTAACCAAAAGGGAGGAAGGCAATCTTGTCCAGCGCAACATTCATCAGATAGTTGATCTCACTCTCTGGGAAAGAGGATACAGGCAATCAGTTTGGAAACCCCTCTCCCCATGCATTTCTGATTTCTCCAATTTATTCTCAGTGGCCTTCCTCCCAACAGAACTGGAAACCAGCAATTTGCGCAACTCTGGGCCAGTTTGGAAATTATGTCACCATTTCCTGCAAGACTTTGAGCTTCTACTATAATGCACGTAGAATGACTAACCATCAATACCTAAATTTGTGAACAATGGGATTTTTGGTATTAAAAAGGTGACATTAAAAAGTATCTCCCTTAACCCCTTGCCGCATAGGCAGCTTCTGATCTTGCTCAATCCTTGTCATAATTCTGCTCCCTAAGTTTACCTGATATTTGCTCGAACCCCTATACCCTGGCCCCCAAGTCTCTCCCTAAGTTTCTGCTGCCCATCTTCAACTTTTTATTCCACCCGTGAGTGCCCCCTCCCTAGCTTACCATAGCCCTCGCCCTCATTATCCAGCAGCCCAATACTGTGTAAATGCTTGGGAGTGGAGACAGAGAGTGCCAGCACATCTCCAATGGCCTCATGGAAACCTGGGTTGGCACCATCTCGGAAAGTCAGAGGCTGATCTTTGTACTGCATGAAATACTGCACATGACCCATCTCATGGTGGACGACAATGAGATCCTCCATGTTCACTGTGGTGCACTGTTTGATTCTGTGTGCCAAAGAGACAGAATAGGGGAGAGGAGAAAGGAAGGTGAGAGTTTGCTAGGCAGGGTGGGTCAGGAAGGACAGATTGACAGGCCAACAAAGTTGACTGGCTGGACTGTACATGGAAAGGACTTTCTCTTCTCTGCTATACCAGAAACATGATGTGATTAGAAATCAAGGGAAGACCCTTTGACCCAGCAATACCACTTCTAGGACTGTATCCCCAAGAGGTCATAAAAATGGGAAAGGGTCCCACATGTACAAAAACATTTATAGCAGCACTCTTTGTGGTGACCAAAAACTGGAAATCAAGGGGATTTCTCTCAATTGGGGAATGGTTGAATAAATTATGGTATATGAATGTAATAGAATGCTATTGCACTATAAGAAGTGATGAACAGGAAGACTTCAGAGAGGCCTGGAAAGACCTATATGATCTGATGCTGAGTGAAGGGAGCAGAACAAGCAGAACTTTGTACACAACAACAACCACAGTGTGCAGGGATTTTTTCTGGTAGACTTAGAATTTCATTGCCATGTAAGGACTTAAAAAATTCCCAGTGGTCTTTTAAGGCAAAATGCCTTCCACATCCAAAGAAAGAACTATGGAATTCAATCGCAGAATGTAGCAGATCATTCTTTTTTGTATTACGTTTTGGTTTGTTATATGATTTCTCCCATTCATTTTAACTCTTCTATACAACATGACTACGGTGAAAATGTATTTAATAAGAATGTATGTGTAGAACCTATATAAAATTGTATGCTGTTTCAGGGAGGGAGGAGGCAGGTGGGGGGAGGAAGAAGGAGGAAGGGAAAAATATCTAAGTTATATGGTAGTGACTGTAAAACACTGAAAATAAATAAAAGAAAAAATAAAATAAAAGAAAGCAAGGGAAGAAAATGAAAGGGTACAAGAGGGAAAATTCTGGGATTGGAATCATCTAAATAAGTTAGCTAATCCCCTAACAGCTCTTACTATATTTGCTCTCTATAAACAACTTGGTATTAGATGAAACTAAATATTATCTGATATTATTTTTCAATTGTTTCATAATTCTATTATTTGTATGATGAGTATGTCTCTCTCTGACATGACTGAATTCCCTGAAAGAATGAGTGACGTCACATCCTTCCTTTGTCTTCTTTCAGTGTCCAGGCTAAGCATTCTAAGAGGCTTCTGCGGATTGGTGGTATTAAACTCAAATAGAAATGGGGTCACTAAATTCTATATAAACACCCCTTGCCCATATGCATCCTGACTTAGAAAACTACGTATTAATATTATCTATGTCCTATTATATTTTTATTTATTTTGTTAAATATTTCTCAATTACGTTTTAATTTGGGTGATGCCCTGCTTGCAGGCTGAGGTTTGATACCCCTGCTTCAGGCCACCCCAGTCAGAAGGCTGTCTACCATTCTCTTACTGAGAACCAAGTCCATTTCTTCCTTGAATCCTTCTTGTTTCAGTTTCTCCTTAGTTATTAGTACCCTCAGGAGATAGTAAAGCACAAGGAGTTAAGTTTCTATCTATCATCTCTCCTGATTTAGCTAAGGGTACACAAAGAGCTCTAACTCTATCCCTCTGAAAAATATTGAGCCACAAACATTATCAGAAAAATGCAAAATTAAAAACAAAAACAAAATACAAGCAAATTCTGGATTAGACTTGGAAAGGGTTTGAATCCTGGTTGTGATAGGAAGGAAACAAGCATTTGTTAAGCCAAGTGCTTTATAAACAGCTCATTTGATCCTCACAATAGGTATTATTGTGATATCCACTTTACAGTAAAGGACATGGAGACAGATTAACAAGTTACGTGCCACAGTCATACAGCTAGTTGAGGCTACATTTAAATACAGGTCTTTTGGACTCTGGGTTCAGTCCTCTATCTGTGCCATACCTAGCTGCTAAGGTTCTCCCTTCCTGCATCCCCAACATGGGTTAAGCTAATTTTTCTTTTAAAAAGCTATTCCTGGGACTTGATTGACTGGGAGAGGGGGCTGGTAAGGTAAGGGGGAGGTAGGTGAAGAATCAGGAAGCTTCTCCCTTGATACAGCTTCCTTGGTTTCCTAGTCAGTTAAGAACATTAAGTTAAGTCAGGGTCCTTTTTATATACTCTTAGGTAACCAAAAGCCTTGTCTCCCTAGGCCAATCATGTTCGATTTTTAGGGAAAAATTAGCTTAACTTGTGCTGAAGGGAGAACCCTGGTCCTATCACACTGACTCTGCTACATATTACCTTGTAACCTTGGCAAAATGAGAGGATGTACTGTAAATGACATTTAAGGTCCCTTCCAGCTCTGATATATATTATTTGTATTATATATTAAGTAAAATATATATTAGCATTATCTATGTCCTATTATATATATTTTAAGTATTTCTCAATTATGTTTTAATTTGAATATATATGAAATACATTAAGTATTTAATGTATATTTAATGCCTGCAGCATCCTTGGTCTAGCCTACTATAATTCTTTGAAGTTGCAGTCTAGCCTTTGCAGTAGCAGGCTCAAGAGGCTAAACCCACAAGCCATCCTTCTTTAAATTTTCTGTTCAGTCACCAGGGTCTGTCCTTCTGTTCTCCCAAAGTAGGATGTGCAGCTATTGTGTGTGTGTGTGTGTGTGTGTGTGTGTGTGTGTGTGTGTGTGTTCTAGGTGCCACACTTGTTTTATAAAAACTTTTCATGAAGGGGTAACACGTACTTGTGACCAAGAAGGCCTAGGCCAAACAGAGTTGGAAATGTTGTTTGTAGCCCTGCAATGGAGTGATGCCAACTCTTGGTACAGCAGAGTCAGAAGGGCCTAGAGTCAGGAAGATCTGAGTTCAAATCTAGCTTCAGATATTTATTGTTAGAGCCCTGGGCAAGACTCAACAAACTTTGCTTGCCTCCATTTCTAATGAGAATCATAATAGTGCCTACCTCCCAGGGCTATTGGGAATATCAAATGAAATTTTTGTAAGATATTTAGCACAGCTCTGGGCACACAGTAAGCACTTAATAAATGTCTGTTCCTTAACAAGCTGATCAAACTCTCAACATGGTGTCCTAACTTTCAGAACTAGCCAGCTAGATGTTCTGCTTATTCTTGATTGGGGGGGGAGGGAGGGAGAGTGGGATTGGGGAAAGGAGGGAGAATGGGATTGTCACCACTTTCTCTAGATTCTTTGCCCCTTCTCCAAAGGGATCTGAAGGAATATCATCCCTTTCTGTCCTACCTGAAGTCTTTGCCATTGTAGAAATCCCAGGCAGAAGCATGACACACTACTTCTCGCCCATCATTCGGTTTTTCCAGCATTGACTTGTTCCAGAACTCAGGCGGCAGAGGCAGCAGACCCAGGGACTGGAAGAATTTATCTGCCTCCTCAAACATCCTCTGGGAGGTCCAACCCTGAAGGTAAAAGACCAAAGAATCATAGGATCATAGCTTGAGATCTGGAAGGTATTTCAATGATTTTCAAAGTCCAACCCTCTCATAAGTAAACTCAGTCCCAGAGAAGGAAAGTGAGTTGTCCAAGGTCACAGGGAGCTGCCAACAGAGAGTATTGGTAAAGGGACAAAGTGGAAAGGATACAGTGTGGGAAAGGACCTGTCCAAGCAGCAGAGAATTCTTTTCATCCCAACTGCATCCTCCCTCTCCTCCTGCTCACAGAGGATCATGGAATCAAGAGTGGGGGAACATCAGAAGGCACAGGATTGGGGGAGGAAGGGCTGTGTAAGGACCAGAGAGCAGGGCAGACAGATCACTCACCTGGCTTTTCATAGCTGGAGTGGCATCCACCTGGCTGGCGGAAGGGAAAGGCACCACTAATTCATAGATGTTGGACCAGCTCTGAGCCCACATGTTGCCTGGAGGAAGATTCAGAGGAAAAGGAGAGAAAAAGAGGTTAAACACAGATACCTATCACCACCCAAGAAGCATCATCCTAGAGTAAGTTCAGAAAGAGTCCTGGCTCCCTTCCTTCTTTGCAGAGGTGTAGAATTATGGATGTAGAATATTAAATATTGTCAGACATAGATGATGTGTTGGGTTTTTTTTTCCATTTTTGTCTTTGTTTACAGGGGATGGCTCTTGATAAAAGAGGGCTGTGGTATATATTCAGAAATAAAGGTGAAATAAAAACAAAGTACTGATAATAATTGTAAGACCTTATAAACAGTGAAAGTAAAACCAGTTAAAAACTCAAATTCTAAAAAGAAAAAGGAAGTGAAATAAAAGTACTAGACATAAAGTCATGAGGGTTTGTGCTGTCTCCTCCTCACTAGCTGTGTCCTTATTTGATAGCGATATTTCCGTTACCCTACCCTCCAGTGTTTTTATCAGGAAAGTACTTTGTAAACTTTAAATCACTACATAAGTGTGACATAGTAATAACAACTGAGATATTAAGTATAATTAAATACTGATGATTAATTACTAAGTGCAATCTTGCTTTCTCCCCAGTCTCAGGCATAAGAGTTGAGTCCCCTGGACTTCATATCTTGGGAAAACAATTTACTTATGCCTTATTTTGTGAAATCTCTTATGCTCATGTGACTTGTAGCCCATCTGCGCACAACTAGCAAGGAGCTAACTGTGACTATGAGCACACAGGGATGGGGCCTCTTCTTCAGGACAGAGGAGATGGTTCTGGGATTCAGATCAGAACCAAGGAGACACACTGACTGGATGCTGAAAAGCATTAAGCAAGAGAGAGGAGACTGGTAATTAATGGGGAAAAAGAGTCAGACCGAACAAGGAAGATCACAGGCTTTCTGGGAACTACCTCTCTTTGTCTCATCTATGGTGCTTTAGGATTTACAAACCTGGTGAGTATTATCATTCCATTTCAGAGAAAAGTAAACTGAGGCTCCACCAGGTTAAATGTATTGGCCAGCCAGAACTCAAACCCCTTTAGACCTACATGGACACACACTTACCTTAGCACATCTTAATCTATATAACATGATTCTAGATCTGAGTTCTTAACATGGGGTTTGTGAACCTTAAAAAGTATTATGGTGACTATTGCAATATAATTGGTTTCCTTTGTAATTTTACATCTTATATATATAATGTCTTTAAAAACTTTTTCGGTGGGGTTTATAGGTTTCAACAGACTGCTCAAAGGATGCATGCTTTAGATTAAGAGAGCCATGTGGATTTGAAAGACGTCTCTAAACTGAACAAGGAATCCTGTGGGAGATGCCTGCAAAGGTAAGTTTTTTCTTTTTCTTGAATACATGGCAGTACGCTGTTCATTCATTTCAGGTGTTCCTGACTCTTCATGACCCCATTTGAGGTTTTCTTGGTATAGATACTGAAGTAGTTTGTCATTTCCTTCTCCAGCTCATTTTATTAGGAAGAAGGAAGAAACTGAGGCAAACAGGGTGAAGTGACTTGTCCAGGATGACAAAACTAATAGTGTCTGAGGTCATTTTTGAACTCAGGAAGATGAGCCTTCCTGATTCCCAGTCTTGTACTCTACTCGCTGAGCCACCAGAGTGGGAAAGACTTCTGTCCTTGAAACAGTCTTGAGTTTGTTTCTTCCCTCTGACAGGGTCGGGTCCCTTTCTCAGAGATTCAGCTTTGTCACCTATAACATGGGGATGGCAATGCTGACATGACCTAACCTTACAGGCCTATGGGAAAAAGCACCTGTGTAAGTCATAAAGTGCCATAAAAGTGTGGAAGATTTTTATTTTGTCCTGCCTCTTCTCCCTATCTTTTCTCTGTGCTTATAACAAAGCCATAACTGTAACTCTCAAAAGAGAATAGTGTGAGTCAGGCCACTGGTGATACAACAGCCCTAGCAATATAACCCATAGTCTCAAGCCTTCCAATTCTTTTAACCATGGAAATGTTTCTTGGTCAAAAGAGTGACTCCCTTCCTATGGCAGCCCCTCTACTCCCTGCCACTGTCACTCACACCTCCCCCAACATCTATTCTAATGTTCGTCCTGGTGATCTCATGACTCTTTGGTCCCATTCTTCCTTTTCTTCTTCCCCAGGCCTCTTTCCTTTTACCTAGTTCTAATCCCATACGTCCCAGGTCCACCACCAAGCCTTCACCCTCCCCTCCCGACCACTAGCCCTTGGCCTCAGTCTTTCATCTCCTTCTCACCTAATAGATGAGCAGGAATGGGTCCTTGAAGGTTGATGTAGTTGGCTCCATAGTGACGGTAGAGGGCCCGACGGATGTAGGCATGGAGGTTCAGGTAGAGTGGCTGCAGCTCCAGATAGATTTTCTCCAGGTCCTGCTCCAAGGTAGGTGTTTCATACTGGGCTCTCCAGGAGACTCCATTGTCAGCATAGCCTGGGTCACAGAAGAAAAGGAGACTTATTCGTGCCAGTTCTCCTGATCATCTAGTATCCATCGGTTCCCCAGTTCATCTCACTCATGGGACCTGTTCCCAAGTCTCTGTTCCTCCCCCAAAGTCAGGGTCTCAGAGGATAAACTGTAACGTCTATGGGTCCCCAGGAAGTCTGCAGACCAGGGTACCAGGCAGGACAAGGACAATGGGGGAATACTCACCATTGAGCTGAGCAGCCTTATTGCTAAGTTCCACATACTCTTGGAAGTCAGGAAGGACAGCTCGTCCTGCTCCATCCCTCCAACCCTTCCATGCCCAGAGCAGCTTGTCATAGTCCCGAGATGAGGCCATCAACTCCATCAAATCTGAGTGCATTAAATATAAATTGAATATGAGGTCCCTAAGTGTGTACACACACACACACACACACACACACACACACACACACACACACACACAATCCCAGACCTTATAAATGACCTTAATGGGGTCATGTCAGAATGGACTGGAGAGGCAGTGTGGTACAATGGATTTTAGCACTGGCATTACCTCAGGCCAGACATTTCATCTCTGAGATTTTTCTCATCTGTAAAATGGGGATATCTGCCCAGGTTACCTCCCTGCACTGGGAGATTCAAATATGATAGATGTAAAGACCATTGGAAAAACATAAAGTAACAAATGAAGATAAGATGGTACTGTCTGAGTTGAGTGTTACTACAAGTTGCAAAACCACACTGATTTCACTCATTAGAATTCATGCTAAATAAGCTTAACTAGGTTCCTCTTCCTCCTCCCCAACTGTTCAGCAATCCTTTTATTCTACCCCTGTAGATCCCTAAGCACATTCCCACATCAATGGTTCTAAACTTGAGATGTTCCCAAGGGCCTGATCCCACACTCCTACCCTTACAAACTTTACCTCTTATGGTAAGTCAATGACTTGGGGCAGCTAGATATTGTAATGGACAGGGCAGTGGGCCTGAGGCTAGGAAGACTCAGTTCAATTCCAGCCTCTAACATTTACTAACCTGTCTCCCTCAGCAACTCACTTATCTTCTGTTTGCCTTAGTTTCCTCAACTGTATAATGGGGCGATAATAGTACCTTTCTCCCAACTCTATCACTAACCAACCACATGACCATCTGCCTTAGTTTTTCATCTATAAAACTGATAATACCACCTAAGTGTCTAGATACTATATAACAGATAGAAAAGAAAAAAGAAAAGGGAAAAGAATGTATTTGTACAAAAGTATTTATAGAAGCTCTTTTCTGTGATGGCAAAGAATTGGAAAATTGAAGGAATGCCCATCAATTGGGGAATTTGCTGACAAGTTGTTGTATATTATGCTTTAAGAAATTGTGAGCAGGATGATTTAAAAAAAAACCTGGGAAAACTTATATGTACTGATGCAAAGTGAAGTGAGCAGAACCAGGAGACTACTGTACATAGTAACAGCAACATTCTAAGGATGATCAGCTGTGAAAGATGTAGCTATTCTGATCAAGACAATATCCAAGACAATTCCAAAGGACTCATGAAAAATGTTATCCATTTCCAGAGGGAACTGATGGAACTCTGTTAATCTTTCTTGTTTTCTCATGTTTTCTTTTGTAACATGGCTAATATGGAAAAATATTTTGCATTACTTCACAAGTATAGTTGATAACACATTGCTTGCTTTTTCAAGGAAGAGGAAAGGGGTGGAAAGGGAGGGATTTTGGAACTCAAAATTTTAAAAAATGAATGTTAAAATTTTTGAAAAATATAATTGAGAAATATTTAATAAAATAAAAAATATTTTTAAAAAATATAAAAGATAGAGTGCTGGACCTGGAATTAGGAAGACAAGCCCAAATCTAGCCTCAAACACTTACTGGCTGTGTGACCCTGGGCAAATCACTTAACCTGTCTGCCTCAGTATCCTCAATTGTAAAATGGCAATCATAACACCTACCTTTCAGGTGAGGATCTAATGAGGTATTTGTAAAGCACTTAGCACAGTGCCTGGCACATAGCTGATACTTAATAAATGCTTCTTTTCTTCCTACTGATGCCACATACCTTCTAGAGTTGGGATAAGCAAAGTGTGTGGGTCAGAGAGGTGAGCTATTCTATTAATAAGTGTTCCCCCATAGGACCTAGTTTCCATCGTTTAATCTTCTTACCCTTCCTTCTCTGGACCTTCTCCAGGTTTTTCTACATCCTTTTGATAACCCAGATGGAATGAAACACTTAAAACAGCGCAAGATTTATGGCAAATATGGCAGAATCGTTGATTCATGACTTCTCCTTTTCATACATTCTATCTTTCTCCCATGCACACACATATATACACTCACATACCTTGCCTTATCTAGGGTAGAGGAAGGGAGGAAAAGGTCTTGTCTTCTGTGTTTGTTTTCTTTTTCCCCCATCCCTATTCACTATTACTCTGATGGAAAAACGAGGCAGTAAAGGCCATTATGGACAAAGACCGAAGAGGGAGGAATGTCTCCCCAAGTCTACCAATCCATGGAAGCTTCTTGGAAGAAGAGGCACTGAATGGATTTGCAATGAGTGGTGGATGGGAATGTCCTTTTGGAATGGAATGCTAAGAAAAGAGCTAGGTAATGCAGTGGATAAGGCACTGAGCCTAGAGTCAGGAAGTTCCTGAGTTCAAATCTACCCTCAGATATTCACTAGCTGTATGACCCTGGACAAATCACTTTAACTGTTATCTGCTTTAGTTTTCTTATCTGTAAAATGGGGTAATAAAAGTACCTACCTCCCAAGAATGTGGTGATGATCACTGTGGAAAGCCATAGCAAGTCTACTACCTAGCAACTGTCCTGTCATTTGGGTGCTTGAGGTGTGGGAGTAATTGCACCCAAATGAGTTAATAGTTGCGAAATCACTTTGCAAGCCATAAAGCATTATACAAATGCTGATTATTATTAAGAGGCTGATTACAAGAGTTGCAGAGGACTGGTGCATTTAAAGCAGGGATAGAAGGAATAAGAATGAGAAAGAGCTATGAGCCACAGAGTATAAGACATGTGTGAAAGAAAGCAAGGAGGAAGAAAGGGGGAGAGATAGATGGAACCAAATACAGACAAGATGTACTCTCTGCAGGAACAGTCAGTGATGTCTTAATAGGAATCGCAATAGGCCTAGGATATCTGAATACTGAGGGTGGAAATGAAGAAATGGTTTGGATCTAAGGCAAGGTGATGAATCAAGGCAAAGGGTGAGGTAAGACTCTGGCCTTGGTGATGTAGTCAGGACAAGGATAAGATAAAAAGAGCAAGATCTCAAGGGAGTGCTTTAGAGTTTACAAAACACTTTCCTCTTAACTCAATACACCGATCTTTATCCCCATTTTACAGATGACTTAGGGTCAAGTGATTTACCCAAGGTCACCCAGCTTACAAGTATAAAGGCTGACACTCCAACCCAAGCCCAGCACACTTTCCACTATATAAAACTAAGGGACCGAATAAAAATAATCTGCAACCACTCCAAACTTCAGGAGTAGAGTAAGAGAAGAGGCCTCATGGCTCTATCTCCACTGCAGCTAGCCTTACCTGTTCCTCCTCACCTCTTCCTGTTTCCTGTTTCCTTAAGAAACACACATCCATACTCACCAGGATCCAGGGGTAAGCAGGAACCACTTTGCTGGCATACTTTGGCTGTACTGTAAGCTGATTCCATCCTCAACAGCAACTTGTTGTACTAGGAAAAGCAGCATGGAGGGGCAATTATTTTTATGGTATTACCTAGGAAATACCACAGTACTGCCTCTTCCTTTTTAGAGACCTTTAACCCTTTTCAGCTCTTATCTCCCTAGGCTCCCCCCTCTTAATCTGTTGTTCTCTATTGGAATTCTCCCGAACAGCAGAGGGCCTCCTCATCCTCAGTCATAATCATACCTTATCCAAATCCGTAGGGGATAGGGCTGCCCGACCTAGATCTTGAATCTTTTCCAGGAGCCGCTTCACTGATGACTTCTGGAAATTGCTGCTGTCAAACTGCCGGGCACGGATGCCATATTGTAGTGTGTGAGAAGATAACTCCAGGTTCTTTTCCAACTAGAAGGGCAGAATCATAAGATCTGAGCTGTCCCAATGACCCATTCCACAAAAGGCAAAGGTATCTACAATTCACCCCCACCTCTGGTCCCAACCTCTAGGTTAGGATAGGGCTCTTTTGGGGAAGTAGGGATAGCAAGACAAAGGTGCTTCATCCAGCTGCATTGGTTGTACTAGTCTAGTTACATCTCTGAAAGCAAACCCTAGAGCCAGGAACTGTATTCTCCATACCTAGACCCCCAATCTTTTCCTTCCAATAAACAGGCCATCTCTCCTCTCCAGATCTACAGATGGAGCCTGAGGCTTAGGGTCAGCCCCTGAAGGAACATATTGGCAAATTTTCTACCTTCATTTGTTCAAAGCTTATGGCACTGGATGGGGAGTCTGGGAACTTAGGTATGAATCTTATTCTGCTGCTCTCTACCTTTGTGGCCTTGAAACCGCTATGGAATTTAGTTTCTTTATCTATAAAAATGAGGCAGTTGGCCTAGGTGACCTCTGTTTCTTCCAATTTGATTGACTCACATGAATAGTACTACACCTGTGATTTCACTGACATAGGGAACTCTCAGGTGATAGAACTCCCCTCTGCCAGCACATTCTCTGTAATTTATAATTTTAGAGCATCAAGAAGTTAAATTTCTTGCCCAGCATATATCAGAGATACGTCTTGATCTCAGAATTCCTTTTGGCTTTGAAGAAAAATCTTCATCCATTGGGTCTTACTACCCAATTTACAAAGAACTTGGAATTTCAGGTAACAACATACAAATCACTTGTGGCAGAGCTGGAAGCAACTATAAGGATTCCTTAATTGAATCTGGTACCAATCTCTAAAGGATGGATGTTCAGGATCTGGGGAATCATCTAACAGCTTTATATTTGAAATTGGACTAGAACCTGCAGGTGGAAAGTGAAATTAATACATACATAAGCATCCCTAGGAACTGCAGATTGATTTGGTTTTAAAATGTAGCATTATCAATATTTTAATATTTTTTATTTATTTTATTAAGTATTTCCCCAATTACATATTAACCTAGCTTGGGCAGCACTTGAGAATATTGTGGGCTGCATGTCTGACACCTTTTCAATTGCAGAGATGGTACCAATCTGCCCTGGTAGAGTTTCCCTGCTTGGGAGTTTCCCTACCTGGTAGAGCTTGCTATACCAGTGAACTATCACAGGCCAGATCCCTATCTTTATCCTACTTGTTTCAGTATTATCAGGATCCATAATATTATTGGTGAAGGTCCTTCTGCACTCTCTCTCCCCATCCCCAACCCTGAAACTAGATCACAAACGTTCTATGTCTGTCTCACTCTAGTCATCCTGAGCTGGTAAGGCCAAAATGATTCAGCATCTGTTGACTAAGCCTCTGAGAAGTTCCTCAGAACTCAACAACTAGTCCTTGGATGGCAGCAAGAGTGTACTGGAACCAGCCAATACCAGCTCTAACTGTTAAATTTTCATTGTGAGCATTTATAGTTGGGAAATTAGCAAATGCTATAAATCAGGACTTGAGTCATTTATTTACTTATTTTTTGATTGGACTTAAAATGGAAAAAAGCATAACATAGGTTATTCCTAAAAGTGTGCTGCAAGAACAGTTTTCTTGTTTCCCTTTGAAGAGTTGGTTGTGAAGCACTTACCAGTACAGCCCTGGATGGCTGGCATTGTCTATTGCTGGACTAATTACTGAAAGACTTTGTGGCTTGGGAGGGCTTCATGAGGCATCCCTAAAGACTTAAGTACTACCATTGAGAGGAAAATAACTCACTCTGAACTTGAACAAAACTACATTTGATTTAAAAAAAAAATGTCATTTAAATTTTTTGTAAATTCTACTCTTCCTCTACTGACCCTCTTTACTTTGAATTAGTAATGTTCTCATATAACTCTATTTATCTCTATTATGAAGATGGGATAAGGGCCCCAACTACTTTACCTCTCTCCCCACCAGACTAAGCAGTTACCCTTCTGTTTCTTAGGCATTAAGGGTGGAACCAAAGACAGAAAAGGAAGGGGAAAGGGATGGAAAGAGACCATGAGGGGAGGAATGAGACTTTTTTTTAAGATAAATTCAAGAACAAAGATTAGCCCAGAGATGGGGATAATAGGAGGAGACTTGTGGAAGACTCTACCATAATCTTGCTATTTTCTTCGGTGATATTTGTGTTGTAAGCCCAGCTGGCCTCTACATATGCATTCGTTATGCCTTGCCCCAACTGATCATACTCCTCAAGGAACTTCTCCGCCTCAGCTTCATCAGTCAGCTTGTCTGTTGAAGGGAGGAGAGGGAAAACATAAACCTGGCTCAAGGGAGCCCTCATTTTTCTTCTCCAACCTAGACTTCTCTGTCTCCCTACTTATCATCCCCTTTCCCCCCTCTTTTCTCATCTCATTCCTTACAGATTCCTTTCCTCTTTGTCTTTGAAACCACAGTGTTTAGCACAGTGCCTGACATGCTTAACCAAAAATAAAAGCTCATCAGATGGATTGATTCCCCTTTCCCAGCCTTTCCCCTCTCTGGGGCTAACAATTCCCTCCTTTCTCCCTTCCCTTTTCTTCAAGCCTGACCTCTATCCAGGTTCTGAGTTTTCCCCAAACTGAGAGGCCATAAGATCTGCCCACAATAAAGAAATGGGAGAATTTCCTGAAGCACCCAACCTTGACCCATGATCACCAGAGCCAAGCAACCCAACATCCCAGCCAATCAAAACATAGCTCATAGTTCAACCTCACAGAGGCTAGGCATTAAGAACTCAGAACCTATGGATTGGTTTGGAATCTGAAAGGATTTTTGAGCCCATGAAGTATCTCCAAAGTAAAAGGAGCTGGTAAGGTATCTTCCAATCCAACAGTCACTTCTGAAGGGCTCACAGAAGTTTTCTGAAGTGTGTGGGATGGCAACTCTCACACACATTCTGACAATCTAGTGACAGAAATAATGTAAGGCTTTTGCTAGAAAGGATGTGAGCTCTAGCACCAGGAATTTGGGATCTGGCTGTTTTTCCCTCAGACATTACCGATGCCTTCTGGATAGCTGTCTGGCACTGGTGGACGCCACTCAAATTCAGGCCAGCCCAGGACCTCGCCGTTGATCTCATTCTGTTGCTGCAGCCAATTGGTGAGAGGCTCAAAGTATTCCAGAATTGCTCCTGCATCCATGGTTTCTGAGCCTGTCAGCTCCTTAAGCACCTCCTGCCAGCTCCGAGAAGAACCTGCCTGCAATACTTCCCTATAATGGGCACAGGAGGCTTAGGAGAGATCTCTGACCCTAGTCCATCTGCCTTGTCTCTCACATTGGGGTTCTCTACATTTCCGGTTGCTCTTGTGTAAGTCAGACCATGAGAACCATGGAAATTTATGGACTCTGATATAAGGGATGAAGAAAATTGGGAATGGCAATTTAACCATTACTTGTGCAGCAGTAGCCACACAATCAGGTGGTGTAGGGGACAGAGTACTTACTATGCCTGAAATCAGGAAGACCTGAGTTCAAATCTGATCTTACTAGCTGTATGACTATGGGAAAGTCACAACTTCTGTTTGCTCAGTTTCCTCAACTGTAAAATGGAGACAATAGCAGCACCTACCTCACAAGTTGTTAAGAGAATCCAAATGAGATAATATTTGTAAAAGGTTTAGCACAGCCTGGCATCTAGTAAGCTCTATATACATGTTTATCCTCTCCCCTTTCCTTCCCCCTAAGGTTATGCCAGTCTAGTTGTAGCTCTAATAGTGGACTACAGGGTAGAGAGGTGGGTTCTCCACAAATATACAACTGCCATTCCCCTTTCCTCTTATATAGAATATCTTACTATCTATCCACTTGATTCTCCCTCTTTCCTTCCATCACTTTCCCCCCTCAAAGCTTACCTGAGTTTGGCACCAGCCTGTTGAGATTGGTAGATGTCACAGTAGTGCAGGGGCCCGGTGTAGCCTGCCTCAGCACACAGGGCTTTGTGGAACTGGAACTGAAGGACAAAACTCACAAAATACCTGTGGGCACATTTCTTGCATCATTGGAAGTGCCCAAACTTTGCCTCCACTTCCTGTCTGTCACAGACTAAGATGGTAGGATTCAGGAGGAACAGAGGAGAACGGAGGAGGAACACAGATATTAGCATCCTTTCTTCCCTTAAACTCTGGGGCCAGTCCCTAGACTCTGTAACTTCCCAGATCTTAGTCCTGAGGTGGGTTCATTGGGGACTCAGTTGCTTAGAAAACATGGTAGGGATAGGAGGGGTGAAGGGGAGAGGATGGAGTAAAACTGCTTATACCTGATGTATGGTGTTACAGATGGGACATGAAACTTTGCCCCAGCATCAAAGTGGGTTTCATTCCGGGCAACAGGAGGGCAGATGCCCTGGTATTTTGTCCTAGAAGAAAAAAAAAGTGACTCATTACCCAAGAACATAGGAGTTTAGATATAGTTCTGGATACAGATAGTTCGATTAGTATAAGGCAGCTAAGTGGTACCATAGTGCAGAGTGATGGTCCTGGATCCAGGAAGACCAGATTTCAAATGCAACTTCAGATACTTACTAGCAGTGTGACCCTGAGCAAGTCACTTCACTTGTCTGCCTCAGTTTCCTCAACTATAAAATGAAGATAATAATAGCACTTCCCTCCTAGGGTTATGATGATGATCCAATAAGCTATTTGTGAAGCACTTTGCAAACTTCAAAGCACTCTATGACATGTTTTGCTACTATTTATGATTAGTTTGGCTTTTGTAGAGAAAAGACAAGTTGGCTGAGGCAGTGTACTATAACTCAAACAGTGATATCTCAGTTAGTATCCCAGTTCTAACACTTTACCATGTGGCCAAGGGCCAGTCATTTGAAGTCTCTGAATTAGAGTTTCTTCATCTGGAAAATGTGGACACTGATAACAAACTACCCACCTCACAGTGCTAGTAAGAAAGGCTTTATAAACCGAAATCATGAGATTTAGAGAAGGAAAAGGTAACCTGGACCAACCCTTCCAGTATGTAAATGAGATGCTAGCATTGAGGATGACCAACTGATTTTTATACAGGGTATCCCAGAAGTCTTAGTGCAACTTTAAGCTTTAACAGCATTCACCTTTAAAGTCTTAAGTGACTTAAAATACCACTAAGACTTTTGGGACAATGTGTGGAACCCTTTAAAGTCTCCCAAGTACTTTTCATAGGCTATTTCCTTTGAATCACACAACTGCCCTTTGAAGCTAGGCACTCCAGAATTATCATTTCCATTTTACAGATGAAGAAACTGAGACTCAGAGTGAGCAGGTGATTTATTTGCCCAGGGTCCCACAGCTGGTAAAACAGAGGAAGAATTTGAATCCAGGCCTGGCTAATTTTCACATGTAGTAGTTGATATACTATGGAACAGCACTGAAAAATTAAAGGCTTTCTGGTGGCAAGAGGGCTGGAAGGACAGGGAGAAAGAGGCATTGTGAGACGTGACATTGGAAGGGCAGCAAATAGGGCAAATTGGTGGTTTCTTGGCTACTCATGGTGTCTTTGCCAGGAAGGAAGCAAACAAAGACTGGGGGGTGGGGAGAGTCATTTTCCCCAGGCATTTGCTTACCGAAGGTACCACCAATCATAGTTGTACTGAGATGGAGTTGTGAGCCCACTGAAGACCCTCCAACGCCACTGGTCCACCAGGTAGCCAAAGGGCAAGAAGGCGATCTTTTCTAGCGCCATCTTTAACAGGTAGTTGATGTCACTTTCTGAAAGACAGTTGTAGGACTGGTGAGGATGAGAAGGAAGAAAAGGACAGGATTTATCCTGGAGATTGGCCTCTGGAGAGGGAAGAGTTAATAAAAAGTTTGGGAGGAGAAGGAATTTGAGTTCAAGATCTAGGAGAAGAACATAGAGAAAGGATCATAGCATTTACATCTGGAAGGAAGGGATGCTAGGGGCCATCTAATCTAATTGCTATCTTTTAAAAGTGACAAAAGAAAGGACCAAAGAGAGTAGGTGATTTGCTCAAAGTCACACAGGTAGTGAGTGGCAGAGCTGGTCTTCAGATTCCAAATTTAGTGTTCTTTTCTCCTATTTACCCCATTTAGGACACTCCTTCCAATCCTAGCCTTACCTTTGGCTGTACTACATGATGACCACTTTCCCCTTTCTCATGCCTAGCTCTCTGAGATTTATTTTGTACCAGAGCCTCTTAAGCTAGTAATAGCATGGGAATAAAGGGGATCAGGGTGAAGGCAGGGTAGAGAGGGCATGAAAAACAGACATCAGGACTATGGAGGAAGGGGGAGTAGAGATCTCTGGTCATCCCTCTTACCCCATACCATTGTCATTAGTAATACTGTCCAGCAGGCCGATTTTCTGTAGATGACCAGGTGTGGAGACAGATAGGGCTAGCACATCCCCAATGGCCTCATGAAAGCCAGGATTGGCTCCACGTCGCAAAGAAACAGGCAGATGTTTGTACTGAAGGTAATATTGCACGTGGCCCATCTCGTGATGCACGGTGAACAGCTGGTCCATGGTCACTCTTGTACACTGCTTAATCCTAGGGCAGGAAAAGGGAGATAAAGTGGGGTGAGCTAAACAGAGAGAGGTCTAGTTAGGCCAGAACTGGACAACAAAGCTGAGAAGGGAAAACCACACAAGCTACCAAGGACAGGAGAATGAAGTACACAGTTCCTCTAGCCCAGAGGTTCTTAACCTGGGATGCACAGACCCTCAAAGAGTCCATGGATAGATTTTAGGAGGCCCATGAATTTTAAAAAATATTATAACTCTATTTCAATATAATTGTTTTCCTTTATAATTCTATGTATTTTATTTTATGTATTTAACAATATCATTCTGAGAAGGGGTGATCCATTGACTTCAGATTATGATACCAGGTCTATAACATAAAAAAGTTTAAATTCCTGCTTTATTCCTAGAGTGGAAAGTAGTTAAGAGCTGCACTAATGGGCGCCAGTCCTTTCTGTCATGTTCCCAGGAACATGTTAGGATTTCCCAGAGACTCCCTGAATATACATACCACCCTGGCTAATGTTAACGTCAGCAGATAGGCTATGGCTAGGGTATATCTGTCTGGTGGATCTTGTTTTTCCTCCCAAATGCAAGAATCCCTGCACCCTGTAGGAGAAAGTGCACCTGAAATCTTTCCTGTTGTAGAAGTCCCAGGCAGAGGCATGGCATACCACATCTCGCCCATCAGCTGGCTTCTCCAGCATAGACTCAGCCCAGAACTCTGGAGGCATAGGCAGTAGCCCCAGGGATGTGAAAAATTCTTCTGCAACCCGAAACATGTGTGTGACATTCCAGCCCTGGGGGTGGTGGGGAAAGAACAGAAGACAGAGGTCAACTGCAGTATACCCTACTTCTAACATTCTCAGGGTAGAAAGAGAGTCTGATCTTTCTCCATCCTTTTCTCTAATCTCACTTCATGATTCCTCTCAACTTTCATAACAAAGCTGAATCTCTTCTAGCCAAGAGGCAGCCTAGAGAGTGGCGGCAGTACCCTAGATTGAAGCAGAGGACAAGCCAGGGTTCAGTTCTACGGCTTGCACCTATAGCCTCTCTAGCCAAAGGATGGAATTATTTACTGGACAAAGAAATAGACAAGATGGGGCAGAATTCACTAACAGCAAGGGTTTTCTTCCACCCCCAAGTTGGGGAGTGGAGAAGATGGGGGTGGCATGTTCACTAAAGGAAGGTCACTAGCCCACTAATCTCAGGGTTTACCAAGACCAGAATCTTGCCCACACTGTACTAAGAAGACACGAGGTCTCCAGTTAAGGAAGGACCTCACATCCCTAACTTGTTTTCTTCTCTTTCTTCTTGACTAACTCCCTTTCTCTGCCCCCATCCCTGGCCTGCCCTAGTGCCCATTTCTGAGTTTACCCTTCCTCTTCTTACCATGCCCCTGCTGCCCACCATGACTACAGAGCTTTCAGTGGAGGTGCTCTCCCAGGCATTTCAGATCATTCAGTTTAGGAAGAACCAAACAGAATCAGTCAGAGGAAAATCACCCTCCATCTCTCATAAGCAACGCCTACCCTCTCTACCATGGTGTTGGTGACATCTAGGTTGGGCTTGTCCGGGAAGGGAACCACCATGTCATAGATGTTTTCCCAACTCTGCGCCCACATGTTTCCTGCAAAAGCCAAGCAGATAAGATCCAAAATCTTATACCCAGAATTCATGTTACCAAGGCAGGCAACACCACCTGTGACTAGCAAGCATCATGGCTATCTGAGTTAGGGGCATAGTAGAGGAATAGATCCAATCTGGCATGCTGGGAATGGAGAAAGAATGAGAATCTAGGAACTAATCTTATATTCCCCTGAATATCCTAGGATTCTCAGGTCTGGCAGAAAGCTAGTCTGCATTCAGGTGGAAAATGCTAGTTTTTCTTCTGAATAGGACAGGGTCCTTCCCTTGACACCCTGAGGACACTATCAGAAGGCCAAAGACTGCAGGACACCCACCATAACTGCTTTCCCTCCCCTAGACATTCTGTCTATGTCATTCTATTCTCTCTCTCCCCCTCAGACATTCTTTAGCCACATTCCATGTGGAAGATGGAAAAGCAGTTGGTCCTTACCCAGGAGATGAGCAGGGATGGGACCCTGGAGATTGATGTACTTGTCCCCATAGCGGCGGTGTAACCCACGGCGCACAAAGGCGTGGAGATTCAGGTAGAGAGGCTCCAGTTGTTGGTATAGTCGCTCTAGGTCGTCCACGAACGTAGAGGAGTCATACCAAGAACGCCAGTAGGCCCCTGTGTCCTCAAAGCCTGCCAAGAAAATGCCTCCAGTCCAAGGATCTTTCTGCCTCTCTATTCTCATTCCCAGGTGATACATACACAATCTCTATTAGAAGCTGCCTGCACTTCACAGGAAGGGAAGCACGGGTCTTATGATTGTGTCACATATGACAAATTCACTTTCCAGGGCTCAAGGTGAAAGTGAAAGGAGTAGATCTTCTGAGGAGATGGAATCTAACCAGTATCTGGCTGAACTAGGTGCAACAGTGTCTGCAAGAGGAGCCCTATCTAGTGATACTGGAATCTGTAGTTCTGGGAGGAAACAGCATTCTCCTCCTACCCTGCAAAAGTGTGGGAATCTGTCATTGAGCTGCAGGACAGAGTTTTTGGCTTCCATTTGGGAGAGTAGGGAGGGAAAAGGGAGAAAAGGGGGAAGGTAAGCATTTATATGGTGCCTACTATGTTCCAGGCACTGTGCTAAGTGCTTTGCAAATTATTATTTTATTTGAAGTAGACAATGAGAAAGTCTCCTAATGGCAAAGATGTAGAAAAAGGCTATTAATCAAGTCACAGTAGCCAGCATCTTCACTATCAGGGGCAGACAGAAGTGACCAGAGTGTGGAACCCACCTAATCATTAGTAAATCCAAATTGTGGTGAATTACCTTTTTCTTTTTTTCTTCTCATTTTTCCATTCTAAAAGACACATGCTTAAATCCAGAGCTTTCTGTTCTTTTCAAGTTATTTGCTGGTTTAAATAATACTTTAAATCAAACTTCTTCTTGATAAGGATGGAATTGGTTTTATTTGCTTCTGATTATACTGTGAGTGCAAATGAGAAGGATGCTAGTGGCTAGCTTGAATACACAGAATACAAAGACTTTGGCCAAACATTACAAATTTCTTTGATGGTGGATTATGTAGTAGTATGAGAGGATCTTATATTATTATTAATTACTTAACTTTTGTTTTATAAGCTTTCTAAAAAAGTACAAGAAGAGAGCACTATGAACAGTATAGAATATAGACAGGATCATGGCATTTTAGGGCTGGGAAGGATCTGGGCTAAAACTATGATTTCTTTGTTTGTAGGCAGGTCACTTAAAATATGGGCACTTTAAAATATGGGTGTCAAACTCAAATAAATCTGAAGCCCTTACACCACATGTAGGGATCCCTACAGCTACACACTGACTTGGTCTGTAAAATGTAAGGTTTATTATCTACATTTTATTGTATTTTTTAATTTTGTTAAATATTTTCCTGTTACCTTTTAACATTTTAATCTGGAGCAGGGGCCAGTGTTTGACTCCTCTGCCTTCCATTCTCTCCAGTTTCTGATGCAAATGGGGGGAGGGCAGGGTGACCAAAGGGAAGTTTCAGTGGGATGAGATAAGCACATTCTGGGAGGATCAATTCCTCCTCTTTACAGCTGGGAGGAGAGAAAGCTTTCTTCACCCAAACTTTGCTAGTTACAAAGAAAAAAAAATAATTTGGACAGGAAGTTGAATGATTTCTTCTCTAGGAATCACAGCATTTAAGAGTTTTCATTTTACCATCAGAATATGTATTATTTCATATTACCTGTTTTGCATGTATTTGTGTGGTATCCCAATCAATACTGTAAACTCCAGTTTACAGAGGCAAAGAATACCTTATGTATCTTTGTTTCTGCCCCTCCTTGGCTGGTGCTGCAGACACCTCATTGTGTGTGTGTGTTCATCCTTCATTACCAAAGAAGATCATGCCATCAGAGAAATAATGACATGATTTGCACTTGACTTTGTTTTGAGTGAGGGAGGGCTGTGCAGGTCACCAGCCTCACTTCTCCTTCAGAGCCATCTGAATCCAGTGACCAGATATTCATCAGGATGACTGGAGATGACCCAGGATGAGGCAATTTGGGTTAAGTAACTTGCCCAAGATCACACAGCTAGTGAGTGTCAAGTGTCTGAGTGTACATAGTAGTATGGGGCAACTAGGTGGTGCAGTGGATAGAACACCAGTGCAGGAGTCAGGAGGACTTAAGTTCACCTCATTGATAAGTCAAGGTATAAGGTGGGGTGGTGGTGGTAAGGAGACAAGAAACTCCACAAAGATTACAAGAGGTTTAGGATTTACCCTGAGAGTTGAAGACAAGACTGAAGGAAGAGGAAGGATAGGAGAGGGGGCCCTTGGGAAAGATGGAAAGGACACTCACCATCCAACTTATAGGCCTCATTGCTGAGACTGACGTAAGATAGATATTCAGGTTTCAGAGGAACTCCTACAGCATTGTGCCAGCCCTCCCAGGCAAACAGCAGCTTAGCATAGCTTCTTGATGAGGCCAAGATTTCTGTAAGGTCTGAAACACAGAAAAATGAGGTGGTACAGGATGTTCTGATACAAGTGCTCAGGGCCCCTTATCAGCCTGAATTGATGTGATGGGGATGACACCTAATCCCGAAAGGCATTCACTACTGCCACTATCTCATTCAAAATTTCCAACTACAAGTTGTGTTGTACTGGTGCTATACAAATCAGACTACAAAGACTTGGTCCCTACCCTTGGGGAAACTTAAAGAGATGTAGAGAACATACAGAAAGGCAGATAGACACTGATACACATACACACTGCATAAAACAGGCTGGAAGTCAATTGGAATCCCTCCAACACTTGGTATGTGACCTTGGCAAGGGTTTACTTCTTTGACCCTCAGTTTCCTCAATTGCAAAGTGAGAATGAAAGGCTCCATGGCTTGGCAGAGATCTGACTTCTGAGTCAAGAAAACCTGGGTTCAAATCATGCCTTTGACACAGTCTGTGCAAGCTTTGATACATCAATTTGCCTCTTAGCAGACAACTCCAAGACCCTAAATTGACAATCTGCATTGGTAAAAGTTTCTTCACAGGAAGTTTCCACTGATGAAATTCCAGGTCAAGACAAAATGAAAGTGAAGGTAGTGGAGAGGATTTTATTTGCACTCTTTACACTGGATTGTTGTGAAGAAAGTGCTATGCAAGCTGCAAGATTTGCTAAAAATGATTTATTGTTATTAATTCAGAAACAAGATCGCAAATATACAGCATGTAAGACACAGATGGGATGAATGACTATGGAGGTGGAAAACAGTGGAAGGAAAAGGTAAACCAGGATCAGATAATTGAGTAAATCAAAGGGACAAATCTTTAGGAATTATTCAAATGAGGGGGTTATAAGGGCTTGGAGAAAACAAAGATTCATCCACTGTGATGGCCCTGGAAAAGAGCAGGAAAAAGGAGAGGGAAGAATATACAAAGGTGTCAGAAGGTGGATGAATCAGTCTGCCTGAGACAGAGGAGGAGCTGACTAGCTACTACCCCTGCCAATACCTTTCCCTAGCTCATAACTCCGTGGGGGCACTGGAGATGTGTTGGTTTTATCTGTCTCCCCCCTCTAGAGGCATACAAACTACCCATTACCCCCCTCCATTCTCACACAGAGAAAGTAGCCCCATGGGAGTTGTCTTCCTGTTGGCTCTGCCAAGACTAGAGCTGGGGGAGGGGGTCCTCTGGGGGGGGGAAACAGGTACCTGGATCCAGGGCCCAGCAGGTGGCAGTCTTGTTGGGAAAGCAGACCTTGGCTGAAGAATATATGCTGGTCATTTTGCTCAGCAAGGTATTGTACTGGCAAGGATAGGGGAAGGGAGGTGAAAAGTCAGACTAGTACTCCTTTCCCTCTCCCATTAGAAGAAGGTACATACAGACCCATAGGCCTCCCGCTTTTCCCCTCATTTTTACACTCTATCTACGCTCACCTTCTGACGTTGTTCTATGGGCAGATTGGCTGGGCCCAGGATCCGCACAGAACTGATGATCTTGCGCAGAATGGGGTCAGTGAAGTTCTTCCAGATGGGATCATACAACTCCTTGGCCTTCAGGCCCCATGCCTCAGTGAACTCCTGATACAATAGGTCTGCTTCCTCCTGTAGTGGATGGGAGGGTCAGGGGTGGAGGATTGATCTAGAGGGTTGGATAGTGGGGAGTGGTTGAATTTTTGGAGAAATAAATCCTTAGTGTCAACCTAGTTCAACTACTTAATATCACAGTTGAGGAAGCTGAGAGCTGGGGAAAGGGTAGGCGGTGGAAAGGGTATGAAGTCGCCTGTGTCATGATGACTTTCCACCTGGTACAGACTTATATTTTCTTGGTCAATTAATTACTCCAGGAGAGAAATGGATTAAGATATTTCAAGTCTGCATTTGAGCAGAAAGGACACCAGTTTCTCTGGGCTGAGAAAGGTGGGGTGAAGGATCATAGATTTTGAGCTGAAAGGGGATCTTGTAAGTCATCTAATTCAACACACTCATTTTACAGATAAGGAAATTGAGACCCAAAGATTTGCTCAGTATCCTTGGAGAGTTCTAAAACCGACAACGGAGATACAGACACACAGAACATCTGAAACTAGGTCTTTGTGACACCAACTCAACACTATCCACTTCTAACCACTACAGAGGAGAGAGGAAAAGGGAGAATTGAGGAGAGAGGGAGAGAGAGAGAGAGAGAGAGAGAGAGAGAGAGAGAGAGAGAGAGAGAGAGAGAGAGAGAGAGAGAGAGAGAGAGAGAGAGAGAGAGAGAGAGAGAGGAGACTGTCAGTGGGAAGGAGACCTAGAAGACCCCCCCACCCCCCCAGGGACTATCTCTGGGGAAAAGGTGGGCAGGGAGTGGGCGGGGGGGCAGGTAGTGCCCGTTGCGCTGTTGAGATTTCCCACCCCCGACTCGCTGTCGATGTCTACTGCTATCTGCTGGAGGTCGCTAACTCCCGGTCAAGGGGCTGAGGACTGAGAGCCACTTTTGGAAGGAGTGAGCCCGCCGGCTGGCTGTCGCCACCCGAAGACAGCGGTCCAGGCTCGCAGCCAGGCTGCTAAGTGCCCGGCGGAGACAGAGCCCGGAGCTCCCCAGCGGCTGAGCGTGTCTCGGATCAAACACTACCGGGGCTCCTCTCGCGGGGCAGGGACGTGGGGCCCACAGCAAGCGCGGCGTGCGGGCCGGCGATTGGCTGCTCCGAACCTCCTCCCAGCCCCCCACGGCGGCCCCCCGAAAAACCCTGCCCACCCCCTCCGCCGCCGGCCTAAGCGCCCTCACCTGCCGCTGCGCGTTCTCTTGGGTGATGTTGACGTTGTAAGCCCAGCTGGCTGCGGTGTTCCGGTACAGCACGATCTCCGCCGTGGAGTTGTAGCTGTCGGCGAAGAGGATCGCCCCGTCCTCGTCTTTCGCGAAGTCCCCGGGCAGCAGCTCGGCGGGCAGGGCCTGGGCGGGCGGCAGAAGCGGTCCGGGCAGCAGGGGCAGCATCAGGATGAGCTGCCACCCGAGCGGCCCCGGGCAGCCCCGGGCGGAGAAGACCATGGTCCGAGCTGCGCTGACTCCCGGCGAGACTTTGAGAGCGCACCGAGGCTGCCGCCTCTCGCCTTGGCAAGTTACTGGGCGGACTGTAAAGTCTGCCACTGCTGCCCCTCGGCACACCCCCACCTCTCCGCCCCGCTGCTCTTCCTGCCCGGCTCCAAAGTCCCCCTCGGCCTCGGTGGATTTGGGTAGAGGACGAGAGGGCGGGATGAGGGGGCCCTGCAGAGGCCTGACCCCTTTCCTGCCCCGCCCCTCCACAGGGCCAAGGGCAAGAAGAGAGAGAGGGAGGCAGGGATCAGAGGAGGGGCCGGGATCTGTAGGTGAGATTAAGATTTAGATTAGAAACCAGCCCACAAAGACATCCTTCTTGGGGTCGGTTTGTCTACCTATACTTCTCTATTCCAGAGGCAGAGTTTAGCTGGGTAGGGGGTTGGGGAGTGGGAGGAATCTCTGAAGAGGGAGAGAAGGTGCGTGCAGTGATAGATACTGTGTTTCGTGCCCATGCCTTCTCTCTCTCTCTCTTCCTTGCCCTAGTACTGTTGGATTCCAATAGCCCAAATCCTTCAAGGCCCAGTTTCCTCCAGGAAGCCTTTCTGCCATCTTCTCCGGACCCCGGCCATTGCAGTTTCTCTCACTCGCATGCTCTGATGAGCTCTTGGAGTTTAGCGTTGGAGTTGTGTGGAATATTATAAGCATGTCAATTCGGTTGAGTATTTTAGAAGCTGAGAGCATCTAAAAGTCCACCTTAGGAAACTGAGACTGAGGAGGGAAGTGACTTTGCTAAGGTTATATAAGAAGTAGTTCTGGAATTCTAGCCCAGATCTTTCCAATTCAGTGCACTTTCCATTGTGCCGGTCTTAGTTTTACGTTCCGTTTATTTGTACATATTGTCTGTAGGGATGGGGTGAACAGGAAGTGTGGAGAGGGGGATGGATTTGAACCTGTGATTTCATTGAGGTAGAGAACTCTCTGTGAAGAAATTTCCTCTCCCAATTCAGAACAGTAACTGTTCCACAATTTATAGAGGGAGAGCTGCCTGGGAGATCAAGAGACTGAATAACTTGCCCAGGATCACAGTCAGTGCCAGGAGCAGACAGATTTCCAGACTCCAAGGCAGGTTCTCTAGCCACTATTCCAGCCTATTTATGTTTAGATGTTTCTATTTTTCTAACTAAAAATCAAGGCACGTGGTCTGAAAAAGGACATTAGTTTTGCAATGTCTCCTTAAAAGCATTGTTTCTTTATTTGTTTTGTTTTTATTTCTGTCTGTCTCTCTCTCCTCTTCTTTCCACTCCCTCAACTATCACAGTGCTTCTCATATAGTAAGCACCTAATGATTGTTGAGTAGTAGCCTCAATCGAGACTTTTGGGAAATGGTGGGGGAGGAATCTAGATCCAACAGATCTTTTCCTCCCTCAGATTTCCCTCTTGCTTCCTGCCCCAAAGTTTCCTAGACCTTTCTGGGCTTGAAAGGGATTAGAAACAGGGAACTGCTCCCTAGAGACTGCACACTTAATGCCCTACCTCTTCAAACCTTCCATGTTGCTTTGTTACTGTTGAGGTTTAGAGATCAGGAAGCTGGTACTTGCTTTCGGAATCTTAGGAGGGAAACCTTGGAAGGGGTTGAGGTGGGCCACAAGACAACTGAAGGGCCAGGGCTCAACCTTGCTAGGGAAAAGGAAAGATTGAGAGGGATACATTTCTGATACATTGCAAAGAAATATTTGAAAAAATAGCCAATCTCATTAATAGTAAAAGAAAAAGCAAATGAAAACAATTTGTGAAGTAGCCCCTCATAGCAATCAAATTGCTAAAAATAAATAAAAATGGTAAGATTTGGTGGCCAGGTAGGTGTAACTAACTTACATATGTTGTTGCAAGCATTGCAAACTAGTTAGATCTTTCTAGGGAGATATTTGGCAATGTGTAACAAGAGTCATAAAGTGACCATACTCTTTGAACCTGTAGCAATACATTCCAAGTGAGTAAAAATAGTTTTAAAAGACCTGCCTAGGCAAATGTTTATTTGTGTTAGAGAAAATCTAGAAACAAGTTAAATGCCCCGTAGTTCACAAAATCTAGAATCGGGAGCTACAAAAATTTTCAAGAAGGTGAAAAGCTAAAGATTTGTAGTATATCAATGTGATGGCTTAAGAGTGACAAATATTTGGACTGTATAGAAATGTGCAAAGAACTCTAGGAAGTCATGGAAAGCAGAAAAAAGGCGGGAGGAGAAGTAAAGCATACACATAGAAGACAACCCTAGCAAAAAGTATCAACACGCATACCTGAATCAGGGATCTGAAGGGGGATTTAAAGATGATTTTTTTATAAGTGTTAACTGCAAAACACTTCATAAATTGTCTCTAATCTACTTTTCCAGACCTATTTCACAGGACTCCCCGTCACACATGTTACATTCCGGTCAAACTGACTCATTTACTATTCATCTCATACATAACATTCTATTTTCAGTCTCTGTCCCCCTTGCCCAGACTGTGCCTATATCTGGAAAGTACTTCCCCTCCTCTCCATCTTAGAATCCCTATCATTTTTCAACACTCAGTTCTAGTGCTGCTTTCTTGATCCCTCTCCAGTGGCTAATTTCCTCCCCCTTTCCTACTTCCCACCACAGTATCTCTGCTTGGGTACATAGTTCAGCCAGGGTTCCCTGGACCTGCTTCTCTCTGCAGCTCATCTCCTAATTGCCAGTGCCAGTTCTCCTTGGAATCCATAGCTGACTCTTCTGTGCTGTCCAGTCATTCTCCTTGAAGTGGCTTCATTTCGAGACCATCAATATCTGCCTATCTGCCTTTCTATCTCCTATTGGTCAAGTAACTTCTCTGTAAGATACTATGCTAGAGAAAAAGGGTGGAGACATGAGTCCAACTCCCTGTCATAGCTACCCTCTGGCAGAAGGACAGGGACTTTACTCCACAAAGTTATTTCCTGCTTCCAACTATTTCTCAGAGCTGGCAAGCTTGCTTTTTAAGGACCATCCAGGCATGACCAGTCTTAGGGCAGCCAATGGAAAGCTACTATCTTTGGACTTCATTTAATACGTTAACACCTCCTCTCTTCCCTTACTTTCTGTGATTCTGCCAACTGGGCTGGGGTAGAAGAAAATCATTTGGTCTGTGACCAGCTCTCTAACCCCATGACAGCAGAATTAAGCTAGATCACAAAGGACTTTAAATTCCAATCAGAGGAGATTGTATTTTATACTAGAGGCAACAGGGAACCACTGGGGAATGTTAAGTAGCATATTCTGGATATAGATCAGGGCAGAATATGCTGGTTGATATTATCCCATGATTTGCATGCACTCTGTTAATGTAGCCTAAGTTTGAATTTGGGCAACTAGGTGGTACAATGGCTAGAGGGTCAGGTCTGGAGTCAGGAAGACTCATCTTTGGGAGTTGAAATGTGGCCTCAGAGACTTATGAGCTGTGTGACCTTGGGCAAGTCACAACCCTGCTTGCCTCAGTTTCCTCATCTGTAAAAGAGCAAACTGTTCCATTATCCATTTATAATATAATATATATTATCCACATACATATGTATATACATATACACATATACATACTATATACATATATACACATACACACATATATGTATGTATATACACAGTCCTCTCTCTGTCTCTCTCTCTCATTTTCTCTCTCTGTTTCCTTTTGTCTTTGTATTTCCAGAACCTAGCTCAGTGCCTGGCACAGAGTAGCCACTATAATAAATGTGGATTGATTAGTTGGCAGATACTTAAACCTGTGGTCAGCCAAAACATCCAAATCTTTTCCACCTAGACTACCACTGAACCACATTTCCCTCATTCTATATTTGTGCAGTTGGGTTTTTTAGTCTAAATGTGAGACTTTGTACATATATCCCTTTGAGGTTCATGTTGGCATATTTTTGAACTTTGGTTTTATAGATTTTTGAGGAGGAAGGGACTAAAGAGGTTGTTAATTCCTAGTCTCTCATTTTATAGCAAGGAAACTGAGGCCGTATAATGTTAATGGAATATGAAGATCTTCCCTGTTCATTAATAGGCCTATGTGACCACATATGTTCAATTTGGGTCACTTAGAGCCCTAGCCCAGAGCTCTGGGCTACAGGGATTTTTCAGTTAAGTGCTAGGGCACGTAGATTTTCAAGCTTGTTGGCACTAAAGTAATCAGATGCTGAGTCTTTGTTGTATATTCTGGGAGACTGGTGTTTTATTTCGAGGGCTTGAGACCTTTTGATTCCCTGGATAGGACTCTGAGTAGCCATTTGTTAAGACCCCCCCCCCTCACCTCCCAACACACACTCAGATGTTGTTGGCACTTCTCCGTCTGGTGGTGTATGGAGGTGGTCGTGTTACTTTTTTCAGAGTAGGAACCCTGTCTGTTGAATCCCTGTGCTAATTTCTCTGCTTGTATTTTCTACTTATTAAAGTAAGATTGTTGACCCCTTTAAAAGTTTTCTTTCCTTTAGCAAAGCAAATCAAAGAATCTGTGCTATCAGGCCATCCTGGATGTGCTAAGGTGCTTGCTAATACAGGCAGGAGTAACTTGTCTGAGGTCAAATAGCTAGAGAGTGTTTGAGGAGGCATTTGAAATCAGTTCTCCCTGATTCCATGTTCAGAGATCTCTCCAGTATAGCATGGTGCATCTCATTGCCATTAGGAATGTGTTGGGATTGTCCCACTGAATTTTAAATATTATTGAATGAATATGAATGCCTGAGTTGCAAAATCATAACAGAAACAAGGTATGCCTGGGAGTCAGGAGACCTGGGTTCTAACTCTGATCCTAGCTTTCTCATATTTATGAATAGAGGCAAAAGTTTTCTGTCCAATAAGAAAATTGAGTAATCTTAAAAAGTGATAATAAAGCTGATTTTAATGTAGAGTTTTAAGATGATAAAAACACTTTATATATCACTCTCATTTGATCCACATGACACTCCTTCAACGCGGAGTACCCTGGGTAAAATTGTCTCTATTTTACAGATGAGGAAACTGAGTCTAAAGAAAAGTAGAGTGACCTGTGTTTTCAGTTTCTAAATGTCAGAGGCTAAAGTCAAAAGTGGGAACATTCTAAAACAAATCATACGGAGCTGGTCAGTGAACATCTAGAAAAGGAAGCAGTGATTACACAGAACCAGAATGGCTTTATCAAGGACAAGTTACACTAAGACCCATCATGTTTCCTTTTTTGGACAGGGTCACTAAATTGTCAGATGACAAAAATGTCTTGATATGGTTTGCCTAGGTTTTAAAAGCATTTGCTAAATATAGATTTAGAGGAAGAATGGACGGAAGAGGTCTTAAGTCTTACTCTCTCATTTTACAGACAGGGAAACTGAGGCAGAAGTGACTTGTCCAGAGTCATGTAGCTGAATAGGATTTGAGGAGGCATTTGAATTCAGTTCATTACTTGTAATCACAAATCACTTATCAATTAGGGAATACTTAATCAACTAGTAATCTTATAGTAAACATTATTCTTGTAGAACAGATGGAGAGATATGGATGTATCAGTAAGCACCCCAGCATACACAGGGGGGCCTGCTATCACAGGTTCTTAGATCTGCATTCGTAGAAGGAAAGGCAATTTTTGAGGGGTTAACAATCACTTTAATCAAGCACATGTATCATTCATCTAGTTTTGGGGAGTCAAGACTCTGAACTTCGAAGAAGATACAGAGAAATTAAAAGTCAACAGATATAGCTTCCTCTGTCTGACAGTTCCAACTGAAGGAAGCATGACATCTGGGTTCCCAAATGGGGATGAGGGAGGTTGCTTAAGCAGCTTCCCAGAGTCCTCCTGTGCCCAAATACTTCCAATTGGTAAACTCCAAAATAAAACTTGCACCTCCAGTCGCTACACACACTTTAGAGCCAGAGGGCATCACATTCCTAGATAACCAGTGCTTCATTAACAAAAGGTGTGGACTTTCTTACTTGGCAGTCTTCTTCCCAGGCCTTACTATGGGTGGGAAAGATCCTCTTTAGTATTCAAGTAGACATTATACTCTTCTTGATTATACTAAAACACAAACAGCTGCAAAAGATCCTATTTTCCTTTTCATCACAATAGACTTAACAATAATAGAAATATTTGGATTTGGAACTGGTTGAATGGCTACACTAAGAATAGTCATTAATGGTTCTATTAGAGAAGGGAGGTCTCAGGTGGAATAACCCAAAAGTCTATGCTTGGCGCTATGTTTTTCCTTTTGTTTTTAACTTTTTTTTTTTTTTTATCAGGAGCTGGGTGTGGTGGGGCATTCCTTTAGTTCTTGATGCTAGGGAGATTGAGGTTGGTGTATCTCTTGAGTTCAGAAGTTCTGAGCTATAGTACAGTGAAAATCGATCAGGTGCCTGCAATATGGTCACCAATATGGTGAGCCTCCAGGAGTAGGGGGGGCTACCATGCTGCCAAAGGAGGAAAGGAACTGGCCCAGGTTGGAAAAATGGAGCAGGTTAAAGCTTCTGTGTTGACCAGCATTTGCACTGAGCCTGAAAGTAGATGCTGCATTTCTAACCTGAATAAGATTGGGTGATCCAATCTCAGAAAAAAAAATGTTTTAATCAGTGTATTGGATAAAGGCCATTCGCAAATGACATAAAGCTTGGACACTGGATGATAGCTGACAGATGACTGACCATCCAAAATGTTTCTGATAGTCTGGGACATTGGCTGCATCTAATTAGATGAAATCCAACAAGGGTAAATGTGAAGTTTCATACTTGGATTTGAAAACCCAGCTTTGTAAGTACAGATGGCGTAGTAAGAAAGCAATTTTGTCTGAAAAAGATCTGGAGGTTTTAGTGGATTGGAAGTTCAATATGAGTCAGTGTTATGATGTGGTGGCCCAAAAAACTAATGTGATCTTGGGCTGCATTGAGAGGTAAACTTGAAGGAATAAGGAACCAAGGGTTCTTCTATATCCTCCCTGGGTATGAGCAGTAATATATTCAAAAGAAGGATCTTTTCAACTTCTTTTTGTTTTGTCTTCCCCCATTAGATTGGAGGGCAACAAGGTGGCACTGTGAATAGAGAATTGGGCCAGAAGTCAAGAAAACTCATCTTCCCAAGTTCAAATATGGCCTCAGAGATGTACTAGCTGTATGACCCTGGGCAAGTCACTTACATTGACTCTGTTTGCCTCAGTTTCCTCATTTTTGAAAAGAGAGACGCAAAGGCAAATCACTCCAGTATCTCTGCCAAAAACAAGCAAAAAATCCCAAATGAGGTCACAAAGAGTTGGAAGTGATTAAAATAGCTGAACAACAAATTATATGGTAAGCTTCTTCAGGGCAGGGACTGTCTACCTTTCTTGTATTTTTGTCTCCAGCACTTAGAACTGTGCTTGTCACATAAATAGGTGCTTAGTAAATATTTATTGACTAATAAGATGGAGAGCATGCAAAACAGGATAACCATTATGGTGAAAGGCCTTGAGTCCACGTCACATGAGTATCAATTATTGTTTTCACTTGTGCTCTGGGCTTGGAAATAGGACAACGTGAGAAAGAAATGGGAATATTCCATCTGGAGAAGAAAATATTCCAGGAAGGTTCTGATAGCTCTCTTCAAGTATTTGTGGAAAGAGAATTACATTTGTTCTGTTTGACTTCAAGGTGGGTAGAATCAGGAACAATGTGTGGAAGTAGCAAAAAGGCATATTTTGATCTTGTCAGGAAAAAACTTCCTAGCACTTTAGAGTTTGGGAATGGTCTGACTGAGGAGACAGTGACTTCCTTCTGATCAGAGATCTTTAAGCAGAAGTTGGACGACAATTGATTGTCTGTCAATCAACAGTCAATCCATAGGCACTCATTCTGTGCCAGTCACTGTAGTAAACAGTGGCAATATAAGTCATTAGTTGAGAAATAAAGCATCTTTAACTGAGATAACAGGGTAGCAAACCTGCCACCCTGGGGGATGTCTAATGGATTTTCCAATCAAAGAGAGCCATCAAAAAGTTTTTATAGTTTTAGGACAAGAGCTGGGGGAGGCAGTATGAGTTAGTAAGGCTTAGTCATAAGATCCCAGTGACCCTTGGCAATCCAGGCAAGGAAAACCACTTCATTCTGGCTGTTTTGCCCTTCATGCCGTGAATCCTAATGGAAGGGGGCAAGGACACTAGAGATCCAGCTTGAGCTTAGTTCTCTCACAAAGCAACATTCCTGGGTTGGGGAAACCTAGGATGTAGTTTAGCTTAACCTAATCAAGAGTAAATATCTGAAGAGTAGGAATGTAAGGACATGACTTGAAAATCTAACATTGTTATGAGGACTAAGAGGTACAAGATATCGTATTAAAAATTTTCTGTCCTTATGTTAGAAATTATATGAACAGTTTTGACACCAATATAAGCAGAAAGACAGTTCTTGCTCTCGAGGAGCTTACACCCTAATGTAAAAATATGTGTTAGATGTAAGGTATAAGCATGTACAGCTAGGTGGTGCAGTGAATAGAGCCCTGGGTCTGGAGTCAGAAAGATTTGAATTCAAATCTAATCCCAGATCCAGCTTTGTGACCGTGGGCAAGTCATAACCTCTGTTTGCTTCATTTTTCTCATCTATAAAATAGGGATCATAACAACTTCTACTTTGCAGGGTTTCTATGGGGATCCAATGGGATAATTGTAAAGAGTTTAGCACAGGGTCTGGAACATAAGTGCTAGAAAAAATATTTATTGTGATTATGGTTATCATAGAGGAAAGGCAACATATAAAAGGAAGCTGATGGGGCAGGGTGTAGACATAAAGATATCTAGAGAGGAGGCATAGTAGAACAATGTGGCGCATAGCCTGGAGAGAATGTTGTCTCTGTTTTAGTGGGGATTTCTTTGGACTATGGGCTGGACTACACAGTGGCTGAAGTCTCTTCCAGTTTTAAAATTCGGAGATTCTCTGACTCCAGGTTCAACCAAGCTTTCCATCATGTCCATTAATGACTCTAGGGCACTGATACATTTTAGGTACTGGTACATTTTATTTTGATGTTACAGATGCTTCCTTATAAACATCCAAACAAACTCTCTTACAAAGTACATTCCTGGAAACATAGCAAGTTTATAGAATGTTAAGAGAAAGGAAGGATGTGCCTTTTGGTGGCTTTTTATTTACTGTTGTGGTCATAGTGTGTACTGTTTTTTTTTGTCTCTGCTTCCTTCACTGCAATTCTCAGTAAATCTGACTCTTCTGTCTTTAATCCCTTGTCTGTTTGCTGCCCATGCCTGATTAACGTCCCTTCACTGTATTTTCTAAATTCCCCTTTCTCTCTCTCCCATTGCTGCAGCCTACATCTGCATATACAATCAGCAATTTCTCCCTCAGAACCCTTCAAGTCTTCCTCTCCAACTAGCAGCACCCAACCCCTTCTCCTTCCCTTCTGCCTTTGCTGCCAAACCAAACCTCTTGGTCCACTGGGCAAGTCACTTTCGGTTTTCTCATCTGTCAAAGGAGGATAATTATGCTAACAATGACTAGCTTATAGGGTTTGTTGTGGAGATCAGATGAAATGTTGGGGGACAGAACTTTGCAACCACAAGGTGCTACGTGAGCTATTATTTTGTTGTGTTACTTGTTCAGTCGTTTCAGTCGTGTCTGACTCTGACCCGATTTGGGATTTTCTTGGTTATTATTATTTATTAGCTATTATTATTTTGGGGCTCTGTGAGTTCATTCATCTAGGGGATTTCTGAAGAGAAAATTCCTTCTCTACCAACTATTTTGCAATTTACTCTCTTAGAGAGTGACCTGGGCCACTAAGATGTTTACTTACTTGTCTGGGGTCAAACAAACTGTATATATCAGTCTTTCTGACTGAGACCTACTATCTACCAGCTGCCACCTGCTATCACTGTCACAGATGTTATTATTTTAGTGTCTCCCATATCATGTAAGTGATTTCTTTTTCATGTCTAACTCACAATATTTCTACTATGGTGTAGTGGGTAGAGCACCAGACTTGGAGTCAGGAAGATCTCCATTTAAATCCTGCTTCAAATGCTTACTTTCTATGAGACCCTGGGAGAGTCACTTAACCTCTTTGAGACTCAGTTTTCTCATTTGTAAAATGAAGATAATAATAGCACCTTCTTCCTAGGGTTGTTGTAAGGACCAAATTAATTACTAAATATATAGCACTTTGCAAACCTTCAGGCTCTCTATATCTGTTAGCTATCATCATCATCATCATCATTCCAGTGACTCATATGACTTAGATTCAGTAACTTCTTCATATCCTATCCAAAACATTCCTGATATGGTATATAATGGACAGAGTGCCAAATATGGAGTCGGGAAGGCTTGAGTTCATATCCTAACCAGATGCTTATCAGTTATGTTACCCTGAGCAAGTCATTTAACTAAGTAGTACTCATCTCACAGTGTTATTGGAGGATTAATGGGAATAATGTATGTAAAGTATTTAGCACAGCTTCTGGCATGTGGTAAATGCTATTAAACATTTTTTAAAGTATTGTTATTATTATTGTGGTAAAAGAGTATTTACATAATCTAATCGCAGTATATAAACGTGAGCTATATCGTTATGACATCTTAAACTCTTTTCCTATCATCCTTTTCTCAGTAGAAGTTGAGAACAACTCTTTGGTCACAGTATCCCTTCAGGGATTTGAAATCTAGAGGGAAGGGAAATTTCTTATTCCTCTTTGCTTGTGGGTCGTCTATTCCAGTAGACCTATAGGTCCCCTGGATCCTGGGGGACCAGCTCATATATCTTTAGAGCAAGGGCCAGATATATGGACTGTCTCTTCCACTAAACTTCAGGGTAAGATCAATGGTGTCACAGACTGCCCAGCCAGGCTCAGCTCACCCTGACTAGGTGCGTAAAGACAATGTAAACACAGGTCTTCCCAAGTACTTCCTGCTATGTGGGTGACTGGCAAATTATAGCTGAACAGTGAGTTTCAGAAGCTAGGGGATCTTGATGTACAGACTTTCCCCTCACTGACCCTTGCACTCAGATCAGGAGGTATTGGTTGGTTCATCTGATTCATTATTCTCCCCAAAGAGGGGTTAGGAAATAGATTGGAGACCACCACACAAATGAAAAAATCTGAGAAGATAACAAATAACAAATATGGAGGTTTGGACTCCTTCAGACCATTTCAGAGAAAGGGAAATGGAGGTAAGAGACTGAATGACAGAGAGACATAGCTGGAATTTTTATTGCATTATGATCTGAAAAGAATACATTTTATATTCCTGCCATTTTATTGTAAGTTTTTATGACCTAATACATGGTCAATTTTTGTGTAGGTGCCATGTACCACTGAGAAAAAGGTATATTCTTTTCTATCACCAGTAAATTTCCTCCAGAGGTATATCATATCTAACATTTCTAAAATTTTGTTCATCTCCTTAGCTTCTTTCTTGTTTATTTTATGCCTAGATTCATCTAGTTCTGAGAGGGGAAAGTTGAGGTCCCCCATTACTATTGTTTCCCTATCTATTTCCTCCTGTAACTCATTTAACTTCTCCTTTAAGAATCTGGATGCTATATCATTTGGTGCATATACATTTAGTATTGACATTACTTCATTGGAGAGCTATAGATAAAAGTGAGAAAGCTATTTATGGACCAAAAACTTATGGTGCATCACAACTACTCAGTGCTGATGGAGCCACATCGATTAGCGATAAGGACATGATCCTAGGGAGATGGGCTGAATACTTCCACAGTGTTCTCAATAGACCATCATCAATCAATGCTGAGGCCATTGCCCTTTTACCTCAGGTTGAAGTCAATCGCTCCCTAGCTGAACTTCCAACTGAAGAAGAGGTTTTGAGGGCCATTAGGTTCCTTTCATGTGGCCAAGCACCTGGTGCTGATTCTATTCCAGTTGAGATTTACAAGGTAGGGGGACCGTTGTTCATACAAAAGCTGACTGGAATTTTCTAGGTTATATGGCAAGAGGAGGTTATCCCCCAGGAGTTCAAGGATGCCTCCATTGTCCATCTCTATAAGGGTAAAGAGAATAGATTGTCTTGCGACAATCATAAGGGGATCTTTCTCTTAGTCATTGCTGGCAAAATTCTTGCTAGAGGCCTCCTTAATAGGCTGATCCTTCATCTGGAAGATGGGCATATACCTGAGAGCCAGTGTGGCTTCAGTAAGGGACAAGGAACAGTCAATATGGTATTTGCTGCCCAATGACTCCAGGAGAAATGCCAGGAGCAGAACAGAGGTCTGTACATAACGTTTGTAGATCTGACCAAAGCCTTTGACACTATTAGTTATGAGGGCTTATGGAAAAGTATGTCAAAATTTGGTTGCCTGGAGAAGTTCGTCAATTTTGTACATCAATTTCATGATGGCATGTTTGCCCGGGTTCTGGATAATGGACAAAGCTCTTGTGCCTTCCCAGTCACCAGTGGAGTGAAACAGGGCTGTGTGCTTGCTCCTATGCTTTTTAACATGATGTTTTCAGCCATGTTGACAAATGCTTTCAATGAGGATGAATACGACATCAAAATCAATTACTGTACTGATGGTAAGCTCTTCAATTTGAAAAAGTTACAAGCCAAGACCAAAGTGGAGGGAGTGTTGGTGCATGATTTTCTGTTTGCAGATGATTGTGCACTCAATGCAGCCTCTGAAGCTGAGATGTAAGAAAGTATGGATCAATTCTCTGCTGCCTGTGCTAATTTTGACCTAATAATTAATACCAAAAAAACACAGGTGCTCCATCAGCCCACCACCACACCATCCATACGTGGAATCAATTACAACAAATAGAGAAGTTTTGAATTCTGTGGATAAGTTCACTTACCTTGATTGTGTACTTTCCAGGAGTGTACACATTGACAATGAGGTTGATGCATGCATTGCCAGAGCTAACTCAGTGTTTGGGAAGCTTCAAAGAAAAGTTGGAGAGAGAAGAGGTGTTAGACTGACTACCAAACTGAAGGTCTACAGAGCCCTTGTGCTGACCTCATTCTTAGATGTTGTGAAACATGGACAGTCTACCAGCACCATGCCAGGAAACTGAATCACTTCCATTTGAACTGTCTTAGGAAGATTTTGAGGATCACCTGGCATGATAAGGTATCAGACACTGAAGTCCTTGCTCAAGTTGAACTGCCAAGTATTCAAACTATGCTTCAGAGAGTGATGGGCTGGCCATATTGTTCGAATGCAAAATGTACGCTTGCCAAAAAGACTATTTTATGGAGAACTTGCATGGGGCAGGCGATCACATGGTGGCCAGAAGAAACGATACAACGACACTCTCAAGGTCTCTCTCAAGAACTTTGGATTTGACTGCGCAGCATGGGAGACTCTGGCACAGAACTCCTCAGCATGGCATGCCCACATAAGAAAAGGCGCTGTGCTCTTTGAGCAAAGTAGAATTGAGACAGCACAAAGTAAATGCAGGATGCACATATTTGGGATATCCACCCCAAATATTCAAACAGACTATCTGTGCCCAACCTGTGGTAGAGCATTCCAAGTTCGTATTGGTCTGATCAGCCATAGGCGGGCACACTGAAATTTCACTTTACAATGGTGATGTCATTTTGGTCCTCTTCAAAGACAAAGGATAACAACCAATAGATAAAAAATGAGATAAGTGATAAGATAGACTGGAAGCCAGACATTGGAAAGAAACAGAGACTGAAAGAAAACAAATGAAAGAGAGAAAGTCAGAGAGAGACTGATGATGAAAGACATAGAAAAGTGGAGATTGAAAATGTGAGACAAGGAGAGTGAAAGGCAGAGTAGGAGAGAAATGCAGAGTAAACTTGAGTAAGGGATGCAGAGAAAAGCAGAGATTGAAATGTGGGGAGCTATAGTCAGAGATAATAGGGACTGAATTATACTGAAAGAGGAAGTATAATGTACTGAAGATGACTGAGACAGTAACAGGCAATGAAGGACACAGAGAGGAAGAGAGATAATCAGAAAGAGTGACTGAAGGCCTGTCACTGTGAATTCTCCATATTGGGTGGGGAGTAATAGCCATCCTGTTGGTCTCTGATGCTCCCTCCTTTGGGTAACTTTGGGCTCAGCCCCAGGTGGGGAGGGGAGGAGAAGGGATGAGAACACCCATTGACTAAATGCTTACTATAGGTCAGGCACCACGCTAAATGCTTTACAGATAATATTATCTCATTGGACCCTCACAACAACCCTGGCAGGTAGGTGCTATTATTATCCCCATTTTACAGTTAGGCAAACTGAGACAGATTGAGGTCTAATAACTTGTCCAGGTGCACACAGCTAGGTGGATTTGACCTTAGGACTTCCTGTCTCCAGGCCCAGTGTTTTATCCAGCTATCCCACTGCCTCTTATTTCCATGTCCTCAAGTGAATCCTCTGCTAAGGACTCACCTAATTTTTTTGTTGTTGTTATTCAATCATATCCAACTCTTCATGACTCCATTAGGAGTTTTCTTGACAAAGATACTAGAGTGATTTGCCATTTCCTTCTTCAGCTCATTTTACAAATGAGGAAACTGAGGCAAATGGGGTTAACTGACTTGCGCAGATAGTAAGTATCAAGTGAGTGAGGTCAAACTTGAACTCAGGTCCTCCTGACTCCAGAGCTGGAGCTCTGTCCAATGCAAGGTCTAGCTGCCCCTCAGGTCTTCTGATTCATAATCCAGGACTCTCTTGCTCTCTCTTTTCTTTTTCTTTTAATCTATTATTATTTTGCTTCTTCCCATGACATCTTATTCTGTAGTCAGCCTTCTCTTTCCCTGTTCTCTTTTCTCATGTAGTAATTCCCTGACAGCTGAGGGCCCCAAATGCAGAATTCTTATTCCACTCTCCTCCTATCCTGTTCCTTCTCCCACTGCTTACCCTGTATCTCATCCTGCAGGAACCAGTTAGGCTGGAAGAGACTGACTTATAAACCATTTCTAACTAAGACAAGCAATGAGGGAATCAGAGGACCATAGATGTAGAGTTAGAAGTGGCCTTTGAGGCAATCTAGTTCATTTTAAAGTTGAGGAAACTGAGGCCTGACTTAAGTGACTTACCTAAGGTTATACAAATAGCAAACCATATGTAAAAACAGGGATAATAATGGCAGCTATGTCGCAAAGTTGTTGTGAGAGTCAAATGAAATATTTGTAAAGCATTTTGTAAACATTAAAGACTTAAAAAATATTAGGTATTATTTTGTGTAAATCTATCCATATTTTTCTAAGATCATCAAGCTCATCATTTCTTATAGTGCAGTAGTATTCCATTGCAATCATATACCACAAGTTGTTCAGCCTTCCCCCAATTGATGGGCATTTCTGCAATTTCCAGTACTTTGCCACCATAAAGAGAGCTGCAATAGATATTTTAGACCATATAGATTCTTTTTTCTTTTCCTCTAATCATCTTTGGAAAGAGACCTAGTAGTAGTATTACTAACTCAAAGGGCAGTTAATAACTCTTTGGGCATAATTCCAGATTGCTTTACAAAATGGTTGGATCAGTTTGCAATTCCACCAACAATGAATTAGTATCCCAATTTTTCCACATACAGTATTGGCAATATTGTTTTAAGAAAAACTCTGAACAAATAAGTCATTTTGATTATTATAAATACCCATATTAAGTACAAAGCACATATGAAGGAAGATACTATGTGCATCCAGAGAAGGAACTAATAGATAGAAGTATGTATAGAATGATTTTACATATGTATATATTTGCATCTAATGGTAGCCATCTCTAGGATGGAGAATGGGGGAAGAGAAGAAAAAAAGAAAAAAGAAATTTATACAATGACTTTATTATATATTTAAAAGGAATAGCAAGTTGTATATGTTGATTTGTAGTTTCATGTGCAATCATTTTTTTATATTATGCTTGCCTTGGTTGTTGTCCTTTGTTCTTGAAGAGGACCAAAACAACATCACTATGGTAGAGTCAAGTTTCAGTGTGTCTGACTGTGACTGATCAGACCAATACAAGCTCACAATGCTCTACCACAGATTGGGCACAGATAGTCCTTATGAACATTTGGGGAGGATTCTCTAAATTTGTGCCTCCTACATTTCCTTTGTGCTGTCTTAATTCTACTTTGCTCATAGAGCACAGCACCCTTTCTGAGGTGGGCACGCCATGCTGAGTGGTCCTGTGCTGGCATCTCCCATGTCACACAATCAATTCCAGAGTACTTAAGAGAGACTTTGAGAGTGTCCTTATATTGCTTCTTCTGATCACCATGTGAATGCTTTCCCTGTGTGAGTTCTCCATGAAACAGGGTTTTTTTTTTGGCAAACATGAGTTTTGCATTCTAATAATGTGGATAGCCCATCGGAGTGGCACTCTCTGAAGCATAGTTTGAATGCTTGGTGGAGTAAGAACCTCAGTGTCTGGTAGCTTATCCTACCAGATGATCTTCAGAATCTTCCTAAGACAATTCAAATGGAAGCAATTCAGTTTTCTGGCATGGCAATGGTATGCTGTCCAGGTTTCATAGGCATGCAACATTGAGGTCAGTACAATAGCTGTATAGACCCTTCGTTTTGGTAATCAGTCTACTACCTCTTCTCTCCTATACTTTCATTCAGAGTCTCTCAAACATAGCTGTGGCAGTGCATGTGTTAACCTCATTATCAACATGTATATCCCTGGAAAGTACACTACCAGGGTTAAATGAACTTATCCACAGGGTTCAAAACTTCTTCATTTGCTGTAACTGATGGTTCCACATATAGATGGTTTGGTGGTGACTGATGAAGCACCTGTATTTTCTTGGTGTTAATTGTTAGGCAAAATTAGCACAGCAGCAAAGAATTGATCCATACTTTGTTACATCTCAGCTTCAGAGGCTGCATTGAGTGCACAATCATCTACCAATAGAAAATCATGCACCAATACTCCCTCCACTTTGGTCTTGGCTTGTAGCCTTTTCAAATTGAAGAATTTATGGGCCAAAGACCTATGGTGCATCTCAACTACTCAGTGCTAATGGAGCCACATTGATTAGTGATAAGATGTGATTCTAGAAGGGCTGAACACTTCCATAGTGCTCTCAATAGACCATCATCAATCAATGCTGAGACCATTGCCCTTTTACCTCAGGTTGAAGTCAATCCCTCCCTAGCTGAAGCTCCAACTGAAGAGGAGATTTTTGAATGCCATTAGGCTCCTTTCATGTGGCAAAGCACCAGGTGCTGATCCTATTCCAGCTGAGATTTACAAGGTAGGGAGTTCTTTGCTCATACAAAAGCTGACTGAAATTTTCCAGGTTATATGACAATAGAAGATTATACCTCAGGAGTTCAAGAATGCCCCCATTGTTCATCTCTATAAAGGTGAAGGAAATATATTATCCCATGACAATCATTGCTGGCAAGATTCTTGCCAGAGTTCTCCTTAATAGGCTGATCCTTCATCTGGGAGATGGCCATCTACCTGAGAGCCACTGTGACTTCAGAAAGGGCTGAGGAATAGTTGGTAATGGTGTTTGCTGCCTGGTAACTCCAGGAGAAATGCCAGGAGCAGAACAGAGGTCTGCACAACATTTGTAGATCTGATCAAGGCCTTTACACTGTTAGTTGTGAGGGCTTACGGAAAATTACGTCAAAATTTACTTACCTAGGGAAGTTCATCAGCAGTGCATGTCAATTTCATGATGGCATGTTTGCCCGGGTTCTGGATATGCTCTTGTGCCTTCCAGTCACCAGTGGGATGAAACAAGAGTGTGTGCTTGCTCCCATGCTTCTTAGCGTGATGTTTTCAGCCATGTTGTCAAATGCTTTCAGTGAGGGTAAATGTGGCATCAGGGTCAGCTACCACACTGATGGTAAATTTTTTATTGTACTGTGTTGTGGAAATGCTTGTTTTATTCCATAAATTAAAAATAAAAAAATAAATGTTAGCTATTAGTAGGTATCTTTCCAATGAACCGTGCTGAACTTCTTAATGGTGACATTTGCTATCTAACAAGGAAGCTTTACACTAAAGGAATGAATTTGTAATGGTGAAATGGTCCTACCCATTTGGCAGGAGGTATCTCTCCTGAGGGTATAAATGTCTTTGGGCATGGAGCTTTGGAGCAGGTAGGTTCACATTGCCTGAAACTTTCATAGGCTCCTCTTTTCCTCTACTCCCCTCACATACCCCTCTAGTCTGGACTCTTGGAACCACTTACTACTTGTATCACCTTTAACCTATAAAACCATCCCTGGGTCTTAGTTCCTCATCTATAAAATGAGCTTGGACAAGAGCTGATCTTTAAGGTCTCTTCTAGCTCTAAATCTGTAACAGTATAATTCTAGCAGAAAATGCTGACAGTGGAAGTGGAGATGAAGACAAGAGGCCAAAGTGCAGCCATCAATTGCAGGGAACAATGACAAGGTCTTGGCATGGCCTAAAATCTCTATCTAAACCATAGCTGCAGTGACCTAGGGCAACGTTAGAGGAATTCAACCTCTACAAGTCATTGCCCTGGGGAAGATTCTGAGATCCTTCAGAACTAACACGCCCTTATCAGGGACCTGCCTATTTGATAGCTCTGTAGAAACTGCCCAGTCAGCCAGGGCAGAAGGCACAGCAGATAGTAGAGTGTATTTTCGGGAGCCTGGGACAAGATGGGGGAAGGGGAGGGAAGAGAGGAGTCAGAGGAAAATCTTGGGGACTCCAGAACATCTTAAGTTTAATTTCAAATCTGTCACAGAATCTGTCTCAGCTGGAATAGGATCAGCACCTGGTGCTTTGCCACATGAAAGGAGCCTAATGGCATTCAAAAATCTCCTCTTCAGTTGGAGCTTCAGCTAGGGAGGGATTGACTTCAACCTGAGGTAAAAGGGCAATGGTCTCAGCATTGATTGATGATGGTCTATTGAGAGCACTATGGAAGTGTTCAGCCCTTCTAGAATTCAATCTCTTTGGAATTCAAATTCCTCACATGAGACCTTTCCCTCCCATCTTCTTCACCTTCTTTCTTCCTCTTTTGGTCTTCTTGTTTGTCCTCCATTCACAAAGAGGACCATGACATCTGGAAGATGATGTCATGACTTGTAAGTGAATTGGATTTAAGTGAGGCAAGGCTGTGTGAAGTCACCAGCCTCACTGTCTCCTCCAGAGTCATCTGAGTCCAGTGGGAAAATATAAATCACAACAAGTGCCAATGGCCCCAGAGGTGGTGGGATACCTTGGCCCTTTTAAGCTAAGGTCTTTCCCAGGTCTCAGTTTGTCTGAGGCAAGGCCCTTTCAGTGATTAAGGCTAGGCAAGAAATCAGGCAAAAAATAGCCTTTTTACCTAGAAAAAAAAAATCATTATGGGAGGGGAAGACTCTCATGGTTTCTGGCTACAATAGAAACAATTGCTATTTATATTCACTCCAAGTTATCAGAACTCAAACAAGGACCTAGGTAGGCTTGGACTGGAGTCTGTTGTTGGCCAATCAGTGAGAGTCAGAGAGATTGAAGTTTAAGGCATGATCCTTTAAAAGCAAACCTAGCCCATAAACCCCAAGATATCTTGTGAGGTTTCAGTGATCAAAATTGATATTCCTTTGTGCAGAGCACCCACAAGTAAGGGTATGATTCTGCATGTGGACAGAGGAGGATGAGGGAGGGAGAGAAGGGAAAAGTAGAAAAAGAAGGAGGGAAGGGGAGGGGAAGGAAGGAAGAAAGGAAGGAAAGAAAGAAGGAAGGAGGGAGCTGTGTTGTCTGACTGGAACTGTCACCTTTGCAATAAGGGGATCACTAGCCAAGAAGATTTCTTAGGGTCCTTCCAGCTTTAATTTCTGTTACCCTCTAAGTGAACTTTTAGTAAGAGATTTTATCTATCAGCTTCTCTATTACTCATAACCTGAAGTCTCTGAAATTAAGAGCTTGGATATTTTGCATTAGTGAAATGCATTGCTTGGTTTGGACTCTAAAATGCATTGTCATCCTTTAAAGTTGATGCCTGGCCCAAGTGGAAGAAGCAAGAAAGGAAGCCTTGGCACCTACAAAGTAAAGCAACATTTCTTTTCCATGACAATCTCTTAGGGTCATGTCTGGAGTTGACTGTATGTTAATTATAATAACTCTGACATTGCACAATAGGGACAAAGGTGACTTGGGGGTATAACTTGGGAATAAGCAAGTTGTTTATGAGAAAGGTGACTCTTTCCAGAAGTACAGGACTGTGCACTGATAGAGAAGGAAAGAGCTTGGTGTGGCTGGTAAATACAGAATCTGCCAGTCTTGGAAAAACCCTGTACCTGGAGATATTTGTCAAAATTGGGCTTGGACTATAATTAGGTTGGGCTTATGATTCCCTTTACTGTCTCTTGGGATAGCATGGGACATCGAAGTAGTTTTAGTAAAGCATTGACTGCTTTTTTCTTGCTCCCTATTCACAGAAGGATATAGTAGATCACTAGGCTAGGAATCAGATTAAGTGGGGTCCTGTCTTAAGAATGCTGATTTAAATTGTCATTTCAGACAAGTTAGCAGGAAGAAATTTTGAGGAGGAGTAATCAATCATTAAACTGTCAAGTATATTCTCCCAGACCCCTAGTCAGTATGTGTAGTAGGCAAGGCTGTGGTACCATTGGAGATGGAATTCTGGCCTCTTGTCAATGGCTTTAGCTAGCCTTCACTATTCCATAGTCTCATTTACCAGAGGACATCTGCTGGAAGAAAGAATGAAGTAGCTGCCATTTTTAAAGTAAATCAGATAATTTGACAGCCTCAACCTTCTTAGCAGGAACAAGAATATATGGGAAGAGTTATCTTAGGAGGAACCAGCACATAGTGAACATTTAGGATAGTAAAAGAATTCCTGCCAGTCACTACTAGCTCCTTGACCTTTTCTCTGATCTTACAAGATGGCATGTGCTAATCCATCCTAAATGGAGTCTGCCAGCTCCTTCCTTTGATGTGTAATCTTGGGCTAGACTTTAATTTCATCATCTATAAAACAGGGGAGTTGGGCTAGATAAGATTTAAGACATTTCTTTAAGTTCTGTGTTCTGTACTCTTTGTTTATGAAGGTCTGTTAGGCAGTATTTAATAAGTCATCCTGATCTAGATCTTTGCACTGGACCAGATAGATGACTCAGAAGGAGAAAGTGAGGCTGTTGACTTTGCACAGCATCAACTGGCTAGTTCCAATTAGGCAACACAACTCCCTCCCTCTCTCCCTTCTTCCTTTCCTCCCTTCCTCCCTTCCTTCTTTCCTCCCTTCCTCCCTTCCTCCCTTCCTCCCTTCCTCCCTTCCTCCCTTCCTCCCTCCCTCCCTTCCTTCCTCCCTTCCTTCCTTCCTTCCTTCCTTCCTTCCTTCCTTCCTTCCTTCCTTCCTTCCTTCCTTCCTTCCTTCCTTCCTTCCTTCCTCTCCCCTCCTCTCCCTCCTTTTCTACCCTCCCCACCTTCCTTTTCTATCCTTCTCTCCCCTTCCTCTCTCATCTCCCTCTGACCACATAGAGAATCATACCCTTATCTGCAGGTACTCTGCCCAAGACATTATAAATTTTGATTGCTGAAACCTCCCAAGATATCTTAGGGTTTATGGGCTAGATTTCTTTTTTTTTAAGGGCCATGCCTTAAGCCTAGATCATACTGACTCTCAGTGACTGGCCAACAATAGGTCCCAGCCCAAGTCTATCTTGGTCTTTGGGTGAATATAAATAGCAATTGTTTCTGTTTGGGCCAGAAACCATGAGGGTGCTCCCCTCCCAGACTGATTTTTTTGGTCTACAAGGGAAGGAGGCATCATAAGAAATCCTGTAGGGAGATGGTACATGAATATAGAGGCAGGTATTGAGTTCAAGGAGACAGATGATGAGTATAAAGAAACAAGTTACATCTTCTGGATATTTGGGGAGGGGATATAGGAGTCTGAAACAAGCCTATAGAGTCAACGGATTGGAATTAGGAGAGGAATAATGTGTTCAGGGTTCTGGGGAAACAACTTCTGAAAATGCATCATGAGGTAGATAATGGATATAAAAAGATCTGTGAAGGGTATGAGGAAACAGATAATTGGTGTAGGAATTGGATGAAGGATGTAAGTAGATAACAGAAGAGTGTGGGTTCCTAGGGAGGTGGAATCTGAAGCAGTACTGGGAAATCTCAACTATCATCTTGTGTTGAGGGCCAGGGTAGAGTGCGGTTGACCAGATCAGGATAGACCTTCAGGGGAAACTGTTCTTTGAGACTGTGCTCATTATCATCTGGAATGGCTCTCTATGCCCCCCAGATGTTGCTGTCTCCATGAGACAAACAAGAGAATTACAGAAAACAAGGGATATGTAAAATAGATGCCCTCTAAGCTAATAGTCTTTAAAGACAATGAGACTGGCCAAATCACTGGAACAGGAGACAAGTAGAATGTCACATAGACTTGCAGTTTCTGTCTATATGTACCCTAACCCTCAGATCAATAAATGGAATTGGTCTATCTTTTCCCACCTCCTGTGTCTTTCTTCTTCACCACATCACCAAGCTGTGTGGGGATGCAGGCCATCCTCCAGAAATAGAGCCTCAATAGGGACCTGATCCAGGAAAGGGACTCATCTTTCGTTGATAGCAGCCCCCTTGGAAAGGCATTCCGAGTTGTGACAATACAACTAAGACAACTAAGTTAAGGGAAAGCCTCGAAGAACCCCAGCAGGGGCATTTCACTTTGTCCGAGGTTCACGCAGGCACAGTATAAAATCTCAGCAATTACAGGCTTATGGGGAGAATTTACTGTATTAACAGAATCAAAAGGCAGATTCTGTTCATAAGAAATCAATACTGACAGGTAAATAGCAAAAGTAAGGTTAGCAATGGGTCAGATACTTTTAAAGAGCAGAAACACTCAGGTAGAGGCGGTTGTAGAGAAAGGAGGAAGGTGGACTCCTTGTCAGAGGAAGCCTCAGCACCCCTGGAACCCTCAGTTTCCACAGAGTCACCATTCAGTACTCGTCCAGAAAGGAAAAAACTAGCGGGTCCTTTATCCAAGGCTCATCTTCAGCCTATATCGCTGCAGCCTGCTAAACTGCCAGTGACAGAAACTCCAGATCCCAATAACCCAGTAGACAGCCTTTCTCAGACAGCCCTATGCCCCACTGATTGGTGTAATTTAGATAAAACCACTCTTGAAGGAGATTACTTAATGTGGAAATTTGAATTTCACAAAGCATGTTTGGAACAAAAGAAATCGAGCCATAGGTCTAACTTGTGCAGAGGATTACTGACAATCTTTTCTCAGTTTTTGAATTCTTTTTTGTTTTCTGTATGTGTATTCTGTCTCTATGTTCTGTGTGAGTGTGTTTGTGTGTTAATCTCTTTCCCATGTTTTCTTTTTCCTTCCCCCTCGTCCCTTCTCTCTGATGACTGCAGCATCAGGGAGGAGTATGGGAAAAAGAGAGAAACTAATCTTATATTGCTAAAGGCAGTTTTAGATAAGGAAATAATGTATGTGCAGTTTTAAGGAAAGCATAAAAGCTTTAGAAATTGTTGGAAAGTTGTTGGTATCTGCTTCTACTCTAACCCTGGCCAGGTTGGGAAGGTGGAAAGAAAGACAAGAAGAAATCAGGGAAGGTTTTTCCCTCATTTCAGAGGCAGGCTGACTACCATTTTAAATATCTCATGCCTCACCTAAAAGAAGTTTCTGTATAATGGGAAATAACCAAAAAGTAGTTATTCTGGTCATATTTTAAGTTAAACATGTCACTCCTAACTGAATGTTTAAGACAAGTCAAAATTTGTTATATTATTTGGCACTAAGGCAAATTGGAAAATGCATAGATCTGAAAAAGACACCTCAGCAGAGATAAAGGTTTTGAACCCTCCAGTAGAACAGAGGGGACTTGGCGCCACTGGATAGTTGTCCAGAAGTCTCCCTCACTTCAGCTGATAAATTCAAAAGCCCTCTCTTTCAAAGAAGTTAAGGAGTGGACACAGAAATAAAATTTACTTGAGTAAAGGTTAGAACCATTAAGATTTTTTTTTGCCCCGCAGTCCCAACTCATCATTCAGCTAGGACTACAGTGAATTTTAACTCTTACCATCCCAGATTAGATCAGGGGAAGAGAATGCTAAAGAATAGTGGGAAATTTAATTTACCCTCCTCAAGGGTATAGGTTGGACCATAGCAGTATGAGAGCACAAGCCAACCAGCCCCTATATTTAGTAAGCCCAGTCTTCTATTAATATTTATATGTGTAATTAATGACACTAAGTTTCACTATTTGTGTTACTGTTGTGCTTTTAAAGTGTTGTAGTCTTGTACTGTAAAAATTGAGTTAACCCCTGCAATCCAGAAACAGTGTCAGAGAAATCAATTTCTAATCTGAATTTTGTTGAAACTAAAAGATGTTGGGAAAATTGTGTAAAACCAGTTAGGTTATTTTAAATTTTATCAGTTCTACTTACCTTGTCTTACAACGTTTTGGTTTTTGTAATTGTCATTTACAAAACCAGGTATTTTCACCTTTGCCTGTTAAGTTTCAGTTAAAACAATTTGGCTATCATTTCAAAAGTTGTAAGATTAAGTTATTTGGAGTTACTGTTTTAATACTAAACCTAAAATTGTTAATTGATTACTGTATGTAGAAAGAAAGGAACTGAATGAAAACTTTATTTAGATGTGCCCATTCAGAACAGTCCTCCTGTGCGCTCGTTGATGGCAGGCATGGATGCGGTAGGTACCAGTCTCCTTTATTTTGTAAAATTGCTAAGGCCCCTAGGAAACTGCCTCCCTATAGGCACAGTCATCGACCCTGAGAAGGAAACTTGATTGGCTTATGCAAATTATAAACAATGAATAGGACTTGCTCAGAAGTTGTAATATACGAAGAGGATTTTTAGCAATTGGCTTTTATATCTGGACAAGTTTTAAACTTGAAAAGGAAAGATCTTAATGGAATTCTCTTATGCATATGAGCCCTGGTAAATCTTTATTGCTTACTGTAACTCCATGAGAATAGGGATGACTATCTGGCTCCAAGCTGATGAGTGAATTTTGCTGTTTAAGGCAAAAGACATTTGAGACATAAACGTTTTTGTTTTGAGATTGAATTTGAGTATAGTTGTTTGCATTAAATCAGTATTTGAGAGAAATACCACAAGTTACTCAAAGGGAATATTTCCCACCTGACTATTCCTGAGTCTGGCTATGAAACAGATACTACATAAACTGGAGAATTTTACTCTTATCTGAATTCAAACAAAGTCAAGGATGTTTTATTCTATCATATTTGCTATGTCACATGTCACCGTTTTCTCTTTCTATATGGCAAATTTCTATGATCAATAGTAAGTGACCAACAAAACATGAGCCCCTTTTGTGTAATCTTACTGGGAAATCTAATATTTTTTATCTGAAATTAGAACATGTTCAGCAATTTAAGTAAACTACTGAAGACTCACCTAAGATGTCCCCATTGTTTAAAAGGATTTTATAAGCAGTAGTGTTTTTCTGTAATCAGTCTCTTACTGTTGTGAGATTATATTGCACCTTTTTGACTAAAGCATTTTGTTATCTAGGAATTCTGTGATAATGAAGAATTTGGTTTGTTCTAATACTGTGGGCATTCATATCACTTATGGACATTTTCATACCAACTAAGCTTTAATAGATTTTAATTTTAAAGGTTTATATTTTTTCAAAGTAAAAAGAACTATCATTTTAAAGGTTTTCAATCAATTTTCTTTATAAAAGTTTAGTGACTGTTAACATCAGGACAAATTCTAAACAGTTTTAAAACAAAAGAAAACACTTTTAGAAGAAATATTTTAAAACAATCTCTTGTAAAGCCTACTAAATTTTCATTTTCAAGACAATGTATTGATAAATTAATATGTAATGATCTATAAAGCTGAAAAGATCTTGCTCTTTTAATCTGAACTTGTAGTCATTCCATGGCCTAAGCAAAAGTTAAATTCAGTGTTTGAACTTATGAACAACTTTGCTAAAGTTTTTCTTCCAGAGTAAATGCAATCCAGAGGAGGAGAAACTAGCCTGTGAAACAGCGATGTGTATCTATTCAGTTGTAAGGTTCAAGTCTGATATCTCTTTTGTTTAAGACAATACAGTTATACTAGTGAAGAGTGATAACTTGTGAGCTGTCTTGTCTATGGCAGAAATATAAAGGAGAGTGAAGCTGTCTGAATGATGGGGTTTAGACTCAGGCAATCTCCCAGAACTTCCCTGGAATCTTGCCACTTAACCTGGCTTTTCATACTCAAATTTGTAGCCTGGTCTTCCTGAATCTTCCCACTTAATCCGACCTTTCATATTCAAATCTGTTGCCCTTGGCCTAGCCTGGCCTTCTTTGTCTGTTATGCCAGGGAAATTGTCTTTTATTTATATTCTTTTTATGCCTGTTTGGCCTTTGTCTAACCTCCATGCCAGGTTTGTCTTTTCCATTCTGCAAGCCATCAACTTCCAGATAACTGCTCAGGCTATGTATCTCTTGAACAGGACCAATCGAGGCAGGGACAGCTCTACATCCAATTTCAGCAGGAGGCAATTTCAGAAGTTGAGACTTTCATCCCTTACCCCAAAAGATCTTGGGTCCCATCCCATACACAACTGCCAGGGCCTATTTTAGAGGGAAATAGACAAGCAGACAGCTTGCTCACACTGACAGTTTTAGAAGCACAGCATTCTCACAACCAGTTTCATCAGTCAGCTTCCATGCTTCGCAGGCAATTTCATATTACTAGAGAGCAAGCAAGAAGCATTGTAGTAATGTCTTGTCCACATTGCATTCTGTTTTTGCCAGCTCCATCAAATACATCCATCAATCTTATCCTCTTGAAATATGGCAAATGGATGTCACACACATCCCAGAATCTGGAAGGAATACCTTCTTGTGACTAGACACATATTCAGGTCATGCTATTGCCACCCACTGACTGGGGAATCAACAAAATTTGTTATCGATCATCTGTTTAGGTGTTTTGCAACTGTAGGTATTCCATAAATTATAAAAACAGATAATGGTCAAGCTTAAATTAATCAAGCCTTTACTAAGTTCTATCTGTCATACAGAATACAGGATAGAAATGGCATCCCATATAATCCTACTGGTCAGGCCATTGTACAATGTCCCAATCATGACATAAAAACTCTCCTCCGAAAACAAAAGAAAGGGGGAGGAGAAGGCAAAAGAATAAGGAGAAGAGTTGACATGGTGTTGTATACCTGACAACAGATAGAAAGAGGCCTGCTCAAAAACCTTCAAAAAGGCAAAATGCACCTTACTGATTGGAAAAAAGTGAAGGTGAAATGGAACAACACAAGGCCCTGTGTTAGCATGGGGGTGAGGGTATGCTTGTATTTCCACAGGAAATGGTGAAGAAATGATCTGGATACCAGAAAGAAACATCTGACCTCAGTCATACATTGGAGAAGATATAGATTGAGGAAAAAGAAGCCATGATCATTGGAATGACAGGATGATGATGACACTCATTCTGCTTCTGGGCACCCTCCAGCTGACCACTGCACCAGAGGAAACTGATCAAGAGGGAGAGAGATGGACTTTTTGTACATAATCCGCCTTGGGTTACGGGTGGTAACATGGGGAGGGAGATAGAGGAGGTTAATTATGGTAGCATATGGGTCTAAGGTTTTGGGAAACAAATTGATATGGATAGAATTTTTGCATTTATGATTGGGAAATAACATGCTCTAATTGTACTATCACTGAATACACTGGTTTTCATATAGCTAATATTAGCATTATATCTGTAATTATGTGTCCTAGGTTTGCTTTAATGCCTATCAAGTTAAGACTGGTATATGTCTCTATCTGATCAAACTTTTAATCAGTTAATGTTGAAAGTAAGACAGAAAAGATGTATAAGTTGCATTATTTTAGGCATTATAAGTTTTGTGGCAGCATTGGCTTCCTCTGTATCAACTGGCTTATCTGTACATATAATTTAATGGACACTTTAAGGAAAACTATTGTGGTGGTGGGAAACAAAGTTGATGTTTTTGAAACAAGATTGTTCATAAGATGTGATTATAGGTTCATTTCTATTTGTGTTATTCCTGTCCATTATAATACCACCATACATGATTTATACATCAGGCCTCCAAGGGAAATCTTGACCCCCTGGAAGCTGCAAGCACGATTTGGGGTTATGTTGCTAATACAGATCCCTTTGCATCCTTGTTCCATTGGCTCATATCTATATTACCTCTATCCCTTTGTTTCTCTGTATGGCCACCTACTCATAGGTGCCTTCTGTGTCCTGGGTAAGCTTTTCAAACCCAAGTACCTTATCTCTGGTTACAACAAAAGAAAAGGGGAATTGTTGAGGGCCAGGGTGGAGTGCGGTTGACAAGATGACAAGATCAGGATAGACCTTCAGGGGAAACTGTGCTCATTATTATCTGGAATGGCTCTCCATGCCCCCCAGATGTTGCTGTCTCCGTGAGACAAATAAGAGAATTACAGGAAACAAGGGATATGTAAAATAGATGCGCTCTAAGCTAATAGTCTGTAAAAACAGTAAGACTGGCCAAATCACTGGGACAGAAGATGAGCAGAATGTCATGTAGACTTGCAGTTTTTGTCTATATATATCCTAACACTCAGATCAATAAATGGAATTGATCTATCTTTTCCCACCTCCTGTGTCTTTCTTCTTCACCACATCACCAAGCCATGTGGGGACACAGGCTGTCCACCACAGTCTTGTACATGAAGTATTCTCTGCTTCCTCCAGTTACTAGTGCCTCCCTCCAATTACCTTGTATTTTTAAAAAATACTTCTATATATTCATATAGCTCTTCCTTGGGACTACCTCCCTAGCTAGCACAGCCATGTTGAGTCCCTCATAGGGTATTTCTTTTTGTTGTTTCAGAGTACTCCATAGGTCTGCTTTTCTAAAACTGTAGTTCATGAATAGTCAGCCAGTAGGTATTTATTTTCCCCCAGTTATATTTTCCCCCACTAACCTGGGCAGCTACCTCATATAAATAAGTTCAGCATCCATAGGAAGAGTTCACATAAGCAAAGACACTGCTAATGAACCATGAATTTAGAAATGCATGTGACCAAGGCTAATCATGCCTCTGGTTTAGCAGGGCACTGAGAGCTTTTCATGACTCATTCTACCTCCCCTTGGAACAACATCCTTTCTGGTGGATTGCTCAGTTGGGCTTTCTGGTTCTATGCTCTGCAACATGGCTTTCAACTGCCATGCCTAGTTTTCACTTGGATTCATAATTCTCTGCTGCCAGAAGCTACACTCAAGGCTACTTCTTCACCTTGTGTCTCTGTAGTATAGGTAACATTCCATGAAGTTGCTAACTGCCTCAAAGGCTACCAAGAAAACAATCTTTAACCAGTCAATCAAATTTCCCCTTCAATTTAGTCAAGAAAACTTCATAAAGGGATAATATAGTATAGACACATTTTTGCACTTAGTTTAAACATTAACATTTCACTTCCTAAAATAGATAATTTGGAATGAAAAACTTTACCACAAATAAAACTAATATAGCCAAAATTAGAAGGAAGATGGGAAACTGGGAAAAATTTTTACAGCAAGTTTCTTTGATAGAGGCCTAATTTCTCAAATATATAGGGAACTGAGTCAAATTTATAAAAATAAGAACCATTCCTCAGTTGATAGTCAAAGGATATGAACAGGCAGTTTTCAGAAGTCAGCTATCTGCAGTCATATGAAAAAATGCTCTAAATTACTACTGATGAGTGAAATGCTAATTAAAGCAACTCTGAGATATTACCTCATACCTGTAAGATTGGCTAATAAACCAGAAAAGGAAAATGACAAATGCTGAGGGTGATGTGGAAAAGTTGGGACACTCAAGCACTGTTGGTGGAATTGTGAGCTAGTCTAACCATTCTGGAGAAAATTTGGAACTATGTCCAAAGGGCTATAAAACTATGCATCCTCTTTGATTCAGTAATATCACTACTAGATCTGTATCCCAAAGAGATCACTGAAAAAGGAAAGGGACCCACATGTACAAAAATATTTATAGTAGCTCCTTTTTTGCAGTGGCAAAGAATTAGAAATTGAAGAGATGCCTATTAATTGGGGAATGACTGAACAAGCTGTGGCATATGATTGTAATGGAATACTATTATGCTATAAGAAATGATGAGCAGGATGCTTTCAGAAAAACCTGGGAAGACTTATATGAACTGATGCAAAGCGAAGTGGGCAGAACCAGAAGAACATTGTACACAGTGTCCACAATATCGTACAGACAATCAATTTTGAAAGACTTAACTACTCTGAGCAAGGCAATGATCTAAGACAATTCCAAAGGACTCATGATAAAAAATGCTATCCACCTCTAGAGAAAGAACTGATGAACTCTGAATGCAGATGGAAGGATACTTTTTTAAACTTTATTTTTTTCTGTTTTTTTCTCTGCATTTTCTTTTGCAACATGGCTAATAAGGAAATATGTTTTGCATGATTCCACAAGTATAATCAATATAAAATTGCTTGTCTTCTCAAAGGGAGGAATGGGTAAAAGGGAGGGAGAAAATTTGAAACTCAATATTTTAAAAAATGAATTAAATTTTTTTACATGTAATTGGGAAGTATTTAATATATTAATATATTTAATATTAATTATATATTTAATAAAATAAATTAAGAAATCTTTTTAAAAGTAAAAAAATACCCACCTTTGTTTATCTTGCTGAACTCCCTTTTTCCTCTTTTAAATCCTCTGTTATAAAAGATAAATTAGTGAGTAGGGGATGAAGGACAGACATATTGTTATATGAAATAATAAAAACACTAGAAGATTGTCAATAAAATGTTTTAAAATTATTAGTTATATAAATACTAAGAAAATATTTAATTTTATAAAAATTAAAAAAGAAATACCCACCTCAGTTTCTCTATTGTCTACTTCTTACTTTTGGTGACTACACCAAATGAGCTGGGGAAGAGAGAGGACACAAGTCTCACTTCACCTTTGTGTACTCGTATGAGCTAATTAAAGGCTTCATTTTTGCCTATCTCCCCTGCCAGACCTAGAGTAGGTGCTTAAAAAATGCTTTTTGATTGATTTGCTGATGAGTTTAGGGCCTAGTTGACTGTTATAGGGAGTCATGGATATGATAGAGTATGGAATCTGGACCCCTCCCCCTTTGGACTTTCCCATGAATTTCAAGAACCCAGCCCCTGAACCCAGATTCCTGGGGATCGACTGAGGGGGCTCATACCAGTATAATCTTTTCAACTGTCTTACCACTGTGGCTCTTGCCTCACCCTCCATTCTTTTACTACCTCTGAACCACCCCAGGGTATTTGCCAGTCCTTCATCCCAGCCAAGTCTTCCCACAATCTTTTTCCCTGTAAAAATATCTGTCTTGTCCCTATCAGTAGATAGATTCACTAGGAGTCTGGCCTGCTTGTTTTGGCATCACAAATAAACTCGCTACTTGAACTTAAAGGTTAGAATGGTTGAATTCTTTTGAGGCAGACCCACACCCTGTATCCTTGCATTTTGGGGTTCCCAGCAGCCTTAGACATCAACATGTGGTTCCCTGACTGGGAAACTGCCTAATCTCAAACCCTTCTCTAGCCAAGACAGCAAGGTATATAAGCCTCCCCACTCTTTTCTCTATTTTGATCTATATTTAGGGTCACTCTCCAAGCACCTTGGAAATCTTGAAGGTGCTTTTTGGGGACTGACTTCTCAGGTTCCATTTGGGTTGGACAGTTATTATGCTATCTCAAACCCAGACACACCCTCCAGAGAATAGGGGATGCCCTTTCCAGAAGTGTGTGTCCAATTCTCTCAGTTCTCTAGAACACTAGAATTGGGAAAACTGCAGGTGCCTTTTTATTTATTTGTTCAGGAAATTTCCTCCGGGATCCTAGGAGGGACTCCTAGCCCCTACATGGGTCATTCCTTTTCAATTCCCCAAAATTTGCTCTTGGGTTGTCTTTTTAAAACTTGGAAAAATTTCCATTTTTTTAAGAAACGTAAACAGCTTGTGTTCTTTTGTAACACAGCTTGGCCTCAGTATCCCCTGGAGGACCAAGAAACATGGCCCATTTGGGGGGTCTTTGCAATAAATACTCTCCCATAGCTAGATTCATTCTGTCATCCAGAAGGGAAATGGATGAGTATAATCTACATAATGGCTTTCATCAAGTTTCTTTGAGGATGCCATTCTCAGAAAAGTCTGTAAGATGCTCCACGTCTCGAAAGGGGAATGGGAACCAGCTTGCTTTTTCAGATCCCCTTTTTTTGTGACCTCCAGGGCTTTGGCCCCGCCCTCTTCCCTGCCTCCATTCCCACCCTCTCCTCACTCCTATCCCTGTCCCTTCTTGCTGCTCCCGCTTCTCCTCAGCCCATTTCTGCTACTCCCCCTTCTATCCCTCCCCCTCCTGTCGCTCCCTCTCCCACATTTCCTAACCCTTCCCCTATTCCCCACCCCCTCCTGGGCCACTCCCTCTTTCCCCTTCCTTTCTCCTTTGGTCCCCACTTTTTTGTTTCCCATCTCCTATCCTCCATCTCCTCCTCCACCCTTGTTCCCCACCCAGGCCCCACTGCTGCATCTCCTCTTCTAATCTTTCCCCCTCCTCTGGTGCCAGCTGATGTTTCCCCTTGGCCACCAAATTTCCAGCCTTGCAGTAGATTAGGCTTCATCCCGAGCTCCCCAACCCCCTCCCTCAAGAGAAGTGGGACTCCCTATCTCCCTTTCTCCCCCCCATTCTACCACACCTTCAGGGCTTTTTCCCTCTAAGGGAAGTAGCAGTCTCCTAGTGGGACAATTAGAGTGCGTGTCCCATACTCCATTTCAGATCTCACTCGTGTTAAAGAGAAACCTGGGTAATACTCTGAAGATCCCACTAAATTTACTGAGTGCTTTAGGGAGGGGTCTCTCCAATTTGAGCTTTCTTGGGTAGATTTGCATATCCTCTTCTCCACCTGTTGTATTAGTGAGGAGAAAAGGAGAATCCAGGAAGAGGCCCAGAAGTTTGGAGACTATTTGGCTAGCTCTGACCATGACATCCCCCGCCCCTCTGCTCCCCCCAAGAACCACTGCTGTTCCCACTAGTGACTCAGGACTGGATTACCAGAAGAGTGAGGACAGAGGAAAGAGAAACCATATGGTGATTTGCCTGTTAGAAGGCCTAGGAATCGAATTTCAGAAGCAAATAAATTTTCAAAAAATGAAGGAAATTACTCAGGGAGAAAAGGAAAACCCTGCCCTTTTCCAGGACTAGATGATAAAAGCTATTAAGATGTATACAAATTTAGATCCTGACTCTATAGAAGGGGCAGCAATCCTTAGCATGTATTTTATTAATCAATCTGCCCCAAATATTAGGAAGAAACTGCAGAAATTAGCAGTGGGACACCAAACACCTCAGGCCCAATTATTGGAGACAGGCTTTGGAATCTTTAACAACAGAGAACTAGAGAGAAGTCAGAGATAGGGCTAGAGACAGAGAACAGGCCCAGTTCTTGGCTGCTGTTATGACTAGGAGAAGATCCGCTGGCACTCCTAGTAACTTAAGCAGTGGGGAAACCTGCTTCCAATGCCACAAGGAGGGCCACTGGTCCAAGGAGTACCCCTTCAAGGCACTCTTCCCTCCTCTGCCCCCCAAAACAAGCCCCCAAACCAATGCCTCCAGCACCATGTCCAAGATGTGATTAGGAGGGCATTGGAAGAAGACTTGTCCCCGAGGTTGGAAAGGTAGAAGAGCCATTTCCCAGTAACCTGTCCTCTAGTCTTCTCAGGATTGTGAATGATAGGAGACCCTGAGGCTTGGCAGTGCTCCCACAGTCTCTCTCACTGAGTCCTGTAATAAAATCAAGGTCAAAGGTAAGGTTACCCAATGTATCATTGATACAGGGGCTATACTATGTTCTTGCTCTTAACCAATTATTCTGGCCCTACTTGCCCCTTGACTCATTGGGTCATGGGCAGCAAAGGATTAAAATTAAAGGATGTCTTGAAATATATCCCTCCCTTGCCTATTTGAGGATCTGTTGTTTGAACACTCCTTCCTTATTCTTTCCTCTTGCCCTTGTTGGGAAGGGACTGATGGTGAAATTGGAGAGTCAATTTTCTTCAGTTAAGCCTCCCATCTCCCTTTTTCCTCTGTTCACCAGACCTCCCTGTGTTCCCCTGGAAATAATGGGAGACAGTTGAACCAATTGTTCTGGATCAGGGAATTCCTGGGCAAGCTACTCATGCCACCCCAGCCTTCGTTAGCCTCTAAGACCTAATGTGTTCCCCCCATGGCAGCCAATATCCAATTACACCTGAGGTTTGAAGGGACTACAACCATTGGCTGAAAAATTCCTTGAGTATAAAATCCTTATCCCTTGCAAGTCGTCATGTAACACCCTTATCCTTGCCATTAAAAAAACCTAAGGGAAAATAGTGAATGGTTCAAGATCTCAGAGCTGTTAACAAAGCTGTCATTCCCATATACTTCATAGTCCCTAACCCATGTACTCTATCACTCAGATGCCTGGGGTATTCAATGGTTTTCCACTCTGGATCTCAAAGATACCCCTTTTTGTATACCTCTTCACACAGATTCACAACTTATTTTTGCCTTTGCATGGACACCCCCTGGGAAATCAAATCCATGTCAGCTAACATGGACAGTCTTTCCCCAAGGCTTTCAGGATAGCCCCTATTTACTTGGCCAGGCCTTGGGAAAAGAGTGAAGGGACCTGGAACTAGCAGAGAGTAGTTTCATTCAGTATGGGGACAATATTCTCATTTGTAGCCCTATCCTGGAGGCTTCTTTGGCTGCTGCTGAAGAACTCTTAATTTCTTGTGCACTTGAGGCTGTAGGTTCTCTTTGAACAAAGTTGAAATAGCACGTCAAACTGTAAAGTATCTGGGCCATGACCTAATGCCCACCTCTCTGCTTCTTAATCTCATAGGGGAAAGGGGCAATCTTGTTGATTCCTGTTCCAGCCACTAAGGAACAACTTCAAACTTTTCTAGGCATGGCTGGATTTTGTAGACTCTGGATCCCTAATTTTGGTCTTATGGCTAAACCCTTGTACAGCTTTACTCAAGGCCCTGACTCACTCCTTCTAGAGTGGGATCAGGGACCGGGTTAAGTTTTTGAGATTCTGAAAACTAAATTAACCACCGCTCCAGCATCACCTCCACCCAATCTAGAAAAACCTTTCCTTTTGTATGTTGTTGAAAGTAGAGGACAGGCTCTGGGAGTCCTAACTCAGTCCTTGGGACCTGATCCCAGGCCTGTTGTCTATTTCTCCAAACATTTAGACTCTCTGGCTGCTCAAAGGCCATCATGCTTCCTGGCAGTGATTGCTACAGCCATTCTAATCGAGGAAGACCCTAAACTTAAACTTGGCCAGCCTTTGGAAGTTCTGACTGCCCATAAAGCTCAGAGCATCCTGGAAGCCAAGGGTCATCAATGGCAGGCTCATCAAGGATCAAGCTTTGCTCTTAGATACTCCTGACCTAATTCTTTGAGTGTGCCACATACTCTTCCTAGCAGTCCTTCTCCCAGAGAGATACCCTGGTTCATGATTGTGAGTAGACTTTAGACTGGGTTTGTGCCAGTTGATCTGATCTAGGAGACTCTCCTCTTGTGAACCCCAAAGCAGAGTGGTACACAGATGGGTCAAGTTTTATTGAACAAAGGGTTAGGAGAGCTGGGTATGCCTTACTCGGCCTCTACTACACCAGAGGCCAAACCCCTGCCGCCTGGGACCTCTGCCCAGAAGGCAGAATTAATAGAACTCATCAGAGCTATAGAGCTTCGGAAAAATAAGAGAGTAAACGTCATGTTTAAGAAGTTCACATAAGAACCCAGTTTTTACATTTTATATTAATTCATTATTCATTTTCCCCATCAGGAGGGTGAGATTTCACTAAGGAATCAATAATAGGCTCCAGTATTTACATAAATATAATAAATAATCATTTTTAACACAGTACATATCACATCATAAAACAATTCCAACTTCTGGTCATGTGATGCTTCTTTTAAAGCATTTACAATATAGACCACAAACCATTTTTTGTTTAACATTAACCAACTGAGACAAAATAATAACTATGTACGTTAACCTCATAGGTCCTCACTCTAATGGTTTCCATGCTCTTACTAAGAATTAAAAGATGCTCACTTATTGTTGGTCTGAAATTCTAAGACTAATAGCTTAATTTTAGACTTAACCTCAGATGTTTCCCTACCAATAATCTATTACTTAATAAATCTGGTACTATGCTTACAAAATTTTGATTACAGGAAATTGCCATTAAGAGTAGGGACATCTCAGGGAAACAACATCTCCCTAACTTCATGTCAATTCCAGGCAGGAGTAGATTGTCAATTGGTATCCAGCCAGGTTTAAGGTCTGCCAGATGTCAGTGGGGAAATTGAGTCAGGAGAATCCTACCTCAGCCCAGGCTGAACAGCCACTCTCCCAACCTTCCCATGCACATTTTTGCAGTTTATATCAAGATCTCACAGGTTTATTGGCATCATGGATCAGTGACTCAGAACAGTCAGTTAGTAGTCCCATAAAATCTTAAAACAGCAAGCTCCAATAATCAATTTCAGATAGGACTATAACTTTATATTTGCTAAGGAACATCTTTTGAAGCAAATCTTAAATAGCTTACATACCTTTCTGTACTTATTCTAGTTCCTGGTTAAATAATAATCATAAAATCAAATTTACCATTATAACCATAAGATATTGCTCTAATAGATCTACATCTATTTCCCAAACTACTCTATCCCTTTCTAATCATGCTCAGTCTAAAAGAATGAGTTACACATATAAGTTCAAACACTAACTTCATCTTATGTTCATGAAGTAAATTCAAATCAAAATAAGCTTAACTTTTCCATCAATGCAAAATATCCCCAGAAGTTACCTGCTTCTAAGAAACTTAAGACTGTAATTCTTTTCCCCAAACTGAAGATGTCTCAGATTTAGCCTTAGTAATTAATTCAGCCAATTGTTTTTAATACCAATGACTTTTACATCATTTTGTAACATGTAAAGACTTTATTCCAAGTTGAGACTTTTGTCCATTACCCCAAAAGAGTTTTAGTCCCATTTGTCTAAAAGGGCCCTGAAAAACCTCACCTTGCCCCATGTGAACTGGTTGTCTAGAGGCCCATAGAGGGTTCTATCAATGCTCTATCAATCCAATGCTTCAGGTTACTGGCCACTCCCGTCAAGACCATTCCTGGAGCCCTCAGACCACCTGGGGCCACCCTGGACTCCTTTCCCAATCCCTCTGTAGATAAGATACAATTACAGTTAACTTTAAATCCCAATTTTGTTCTATGGAACAATGATACAACATCACATTTATACTTTGGTTTCCTTTCCTTTATCTAATTATTCCCATAATATTCAGAAAGAATGTTCTATTTCAGGGATTTTATCTTTCACAAGACCATACCAGAGTACCCATTTGCCCAATTAATTGAAAATAGCATGATTCCACTACTTGCATTGTACTTACATTTTAAATTATCTGCTTTGATTATAAAAACATGCCATGTAGATGAAAAACAAGGACCAAATTAGATATCATCTCCACCTTGTAGCCAGAGTCAGAAATAGCCAAGGGGAAATATCCCTTTCCAAAGGAACACAATGGGTAAACTGAGTCAGAAGGATCCCATCCCAGCCTGAAGACACAATTTGTCCCCTGAGGCATTTTTTCTGTAATAGTCACATTCCTCTCTGAGTAGTAGGACACAATAAGTAATGGTCCCAGAGGCTTTGCATTTGATGGCAGGTTTCACTAATCAAAAATATTACCAGGACTTACATCTTAGATCTTAAATTTGTCCTAAAAGCCAATCACTAGAGATCATTTCTATACATTGCCAAATTCTCACCAAAGCAAGTTCTTTATCCAATCTCCTCAGGTGCTGGGGCTGTACTTTTTGACTAGCCTGAGGACTGCTCCTTGCCACACATACACACAGTGTATCACCTCTAGGTTTTAGCATTAGCACTATAAACAGCAAACTTACAATTTTTATAAGTGATAGCCAAATTGTTTTAGCTGTGAACACAAACAATAAATTTCAGATGACATCAATTGCATTTTCATATTATATAAAAATTACTGACAGAAGGATAGGCTGTCTTACCAAGTGCAGACAGTGACTGGCTGGCTTCTCCATGCTGACCCATTCCCCTTCACCCTTTCTGCTCATGGCTGTGGCTGTGTGCTGAACCTAGATACTTCTAGGCTGTCCCTTCGATAGTCAGAATAATAGCTTCTACTAGCCAGTCTTGAAAAAGGGCAGAGTTTTCCTTTTCTCCCTGAGTAATTTCCCTATTTTTTTTGAAAATTTACTTGCATTTGAAATGCAGGTCTTAGACCTTCTAACAAGCACTGAACAGAGCAAGGATGATTGACCCAGCATCCTTAGTAGTCACCCTGGAGTGCCATCTAGGTGTTTGCTCAGGAGAGCAAGCCATGGAGTTAGAAACCAAGCTACATGTTGCAGCTGGCACAGCATCAATGGCTTGAGAAGCAAAGAACTGCCCTTTAAAGATCTCAGTAAAGGGACTTATCCAAGAATCTGGCAGGCATGCTACATCTGGGCATGCACTTGGCTATGTGCAATTACCTTAACCCAAGGAACTGGGTTAAGTTATGAGCCTTATTATCTCCCAGAGATGGAGATGGTATGGGTATAATGATGCTTCTGAAGTGTTGTGATAAATGTTGGCATGTTTGGATTTTTTAACTATATTTTTGAAGTAAATCTTCCTTTGAAAAAGTTAATGGTGTTCCATAGCTAAATAGACCTGGAGTTCTAGGGGCAGCTAGGTGGTGCAATGGATAGAGCATCAGTGCAGGAGTCAGGAGAACCTGAGTTCAAATCTTACCTCAGACACTTGACACTCACTAGCTGTGTGACCTTGAGCAAGTTACTTAACCCCAATTGCCTCATCCTGGGTCATCTCTAGTCATCTTGATGAATACCTGGTCACTGGATTCAGACGGCTCTGGAGGAGAAGTGAGGCTGGTGACCTGCACAGCCCTCCCTCACTCAAAATAAAGTCAAGTGCAAGTCATGTCACTATTTCTCTGATGGCATGGTGTTCTTCAACAACGAAGGACGGGGGCAGAGCCAAGATGGCGGAGTAGAAGGACGCACGTTTATGAGCTCCAAACCCACAACCCATAGAATTAAGGTAAAAAGAGATCCCCATAAATTCTGAATCACTGCAGGGGGTGCATAAATATAGGGGAAGAGATTTCCGTTCCAGTGAGCCCTGGAGAGCCATCCCCGGGGTCCGTTGCGCCCCGGAAAGCGGACCCCACCCCAACGCTGCCCTGGCCGCAGCCCCAGAGAAGCTGACCTGAGCAGGCTTCAGAGATGGAAGCTCCGACGGAAGCCCCGGCAGCCGGGAAAGTCCCTCCACCCACAGAAGCTGCAGGTCAGTGAGAAAGAAAGCTGGGCTAGGGGAGGGGAGCGGAGCATCTCCGTGACTCGGGCCCCCTCAGGAGGAAGCGGCGGTGGCAGAGATGGGGGCAGGAAGCGGCGGAGGCAGAGGAGTGGACGGAGGGTGAGGCAGCAGCAGCAGCAGGCAGGATCTTCATTACTGAAAGTCTTTGCAACCTGAGGGAGCTGAGCCTGGGAGACGGCCCTGCCCCCACCCTGCTCTATTACTGAAGGCCTCCGTATTAAGCCCCTGACAGAACTAAGCCTAGGAGGCGGGCCCCCCACCCCGCCCCCACCCGCTTCGTTCCTGAAAGTCTCTGCATAAAGCCCCTGAGGGAACTCAGCCTGGGAGGCGGCTCTGCCCCCACCCCAGTGCCAATTTGAATCTCAGAGGCCAAGCACTAGCTGGGTGGATCCAGGTGGGGGTGGACAGGAATCTCAGAAGTCAAGTAACTGGCTGGGAAAATGCCTAGAAAAGGGAAGAAAAATAAGACTATAGAGAGTTTTTTCCAACAAATGCAAATGATCCCGACTTCCAGATCTGACGAGGAAATATTCTCGCCATCAGGGAAAGACGTGGAGGGCGGGGCCTCAGTACCCCAGACACCCCAGGGGGGTGGCGGGTGGGCTCAGGCCTTGGAAGAGCTCAAAAAGGATTTTGAAAAGCAAGTTAGACTGGTGGAGGAAAAGCTGGGAAGAGAAATGACAGAAATGCAAGAAAAGTATGAAAAATGGGTCAATACCTTGGTAAAGAAGACCCAAAAAAATGCTGAGGAAATTAACACCTTGAAAAATAGGCTCACTCAATTGGCAAAAGAGGTTCAAAAAGCCAATGAGGAGAAGAATGCTTTCAAAAGCAGAATGAGCCAAATGGAAAAAGAGGCTCAAAAGTTCACTGAATTTAATAGTTCTCTCAAAATTAGAATGGAACAGATGGAGTCTAATGACTTTATGAGAAACCAAGAAATCACCAAACAAAACCAAAAGAATGAAAAAATGGAAGAGAATGTGAAATATCTCATGGGAAAAACAACTGACCTGGAAAATAGATCCAGGAGAGACAATTTAAAAATTATGGGACTACCTGAAAGACATCATCTTCCATGAAATTATCAAGGAAAACTGCCCTGACATTCTAGAACCAGAGGGAAAAATAAGTATTGAAAGAATCCATCGATCACCACCTGAAAAAGATCCAAAAAGAGAAACTCCTAGGAACATTGTGGCCAAATTCCAGAACTCCCAGCTCAAGGAAAAAATCTTGCAAGCAGCTAGAAAGAAACAATTCCAATACTGTGGAAATACAATCAGGATATCTCAAGATCTAGCAGCTTCTACATTAAGGGATCGAAGGGCGTGGAATAGGATATTCCAGAAGGCAAAGGAACTAGGACTCAAACCAAGAATCACCTACCCAGCTAAACTGAGTATAATACTTCAAGGGAAAATATGGTCTTTCAATGAAACAGAGGACTTTCAATCATTCTTAATGAAAAGACCAGAGCTGAAAAGAAAATTTGACTTTCAAACACAAGAATGAGAAGAAGCATGAAAAAGTAAACAGCAAAGAGAAGTCTTAAGGGACTTACCAGAAGTGAACTGTTCACATTCATACAGGGAAAGACAATATTTCTAACTCTTAAAACTTTTCAGTATCTGGATAGTTGGTGGGACCACACATGCACATGTACACGCATGCACACACATACACACATGCACACACATATAGAGACAGAGAGCACAGATTGAACTGAATAGGATGGGACCATACCTTAAAAGAAATTAAGGTAAATGGTGAGAGAGAAATGTAGTGGGAGGAAAGAGGGGGAAATGGAAGGGGGTAACTATATGTCATTTAAGAGACAAGTAGGAGATGTTTTTAGTGGAGGGAAAAAGAGGAGAGCTGAGGAAAAAAAAAACAAAACAAAACAAGAAGTTTACCCTCATCACATTTGACTAAACGAAGGAGTGAAATGCACACTCATTTTGGTATGAAAACCTATCTTACAGTATAAGAAAGTGGGGGAGAAAGAGATATTGCAAGGGGGGGGATGATGGAAGGGAGGGCAAAGGGAGGAGGGAGCAATTGGAAGTCAACACTTGGGGAGGGACAGGATCAAAAGACAGAAGAGAAACAATGAGGGGCAGGGTAGGAGGGATGGTAATCCAGTTAGTCTTACACAACACGACTATCAGGGAGGTCATTTGCAAAACTACACAGATATGGCCTATAATGAATTGCCTGCCGTACCAAAGGGAATGGGTGGGGAGGGAGGGATAGGGAGAATTTGGAACTCAAAGTTTTAGGAACAATTGTTTAGTATTGTTGTTGCAACTAGGAAAGAAGACATACAGTTAATGAGGAATAGAAAGTCATCTGGCCCTACAGGAGAAAAGAGAAGATGGGGACAAGAGAAGGGAGGGATGACAGAAGAGAGGGCAGACTGGAGATAGGGAAAATTAGATTGCTTGGTGTATTGGGGTGGGGGGAGGGGATAAAAGGGGAGAAAATTTGGAACCCAAAAATTTGTGAAAATGAATGTAAAAAGTTAAATAAATAGATAAATTAAAAAAAAAAAACAACGAAGGATGAACACACACAAACCTGGAGTTCTAATCACTGGCACCTTAAAATGAGAGAGACACAGCTGATATGGTAGTAGAAAAGATACACACTAAAAACTCCTTAGAGTATCTAGAACCTTGAGGGGAAGTGTAGTTTGCATGGCCCTGAAACAGTGAGGCCAGAGTGTACATATTACTTGTGTCACCCTGAGAAAGTCACTTAAGTTTCTCAACCTTAATTTCCTTATTGGTATATTAATAGCACTTACCTCTCAGCTAGTAGCACAGTGGACAGAGAGTAAGCCTTGGAGTCAGGAAGACCTGAGTTCAAATGTGGCATTAGACATTTAGTGTGACCCTGGGCAAGTCACTTAACTCTGTTTGCCTCAATTTTCTCATCTACAAAATGAGCTGGAGAAAGAAAAGGCAAACTGTTCCAGTATCTTTGCTAAGAAAACCCCAAAATAGGGTCAAAAAGAGTCAGACCCGACTGACAATCTCTTAGAGTTGCGGAGATGAAAAGAGAAAATATATGTAAAATCTTTGCTTAAAGTGTTACATAAATGTTTTTGTTGTTATGACACTGCTGCTGTGTCAGATCTTAACCCCCTAATATACATTCTTTCCTTTGCTAGAATGAAAGAGTCAATGAACTGTCTGTGCCTTTTCCTGGCACCCATTAGAGTTCTAATACCCATGGATGCTGGGATGGAGACAATGGGGGTTAAGTGACTTGCCCAGGGTCACATAACTAGTAAGGATCTGAGGCTGGGTTTGAAATCCAATCCTTCTGACTCTAAAGGCTAGATTTCTATCCACTGTGTCACTTAGCTGTCCCCTCTAGTGACTTCTAATAAGTTATTTTTTTTGGATCTTTACCTGGGTTGTGCTAGAGCCAGCTCAATGCGCTCTTGAGAGACAACTATCAAATATTCAGTGTGAATGTTTACCTCGGAAATCATGGAATGTTACAAATCAAAGCTTGATTAATTGTTTCATTGCTTCTCTAGATTTAAGAAAGTGATAGAGAAAATGTTAATAAAATTATAAATTTATGTTAATAAAATGTTAGTTATGTTAATAAATGTCAATGTTATGTTAATAAAAATGTTAATAAAAAATAGATTAAACTTAAAAGTATGTCATATGTACATTCTCCCCCAGAGAGCTAGTTGTTAAACACTCATTAGGTGGAGCACTGGATAGAGCACCTGGGCCTGGCGTCAGGAAGACCTGAGTTCAAATCTAACCTCAGATACAGAAGTACAGGCTGGAAAGACTATGACTCTTAAATTGCCTAACAAGGGTTCCAAAACAATTTCCTTGGCTTGCTGGACAAGTAATCTGATCCTAACTGAATAAACTATGACATTCCTCCCTAGCATTTGGAATTTTGCTGTCCCTTGCAAACTAAGCTATAGTACACTTGCTATATGGAATGATACAGTGTATCATCAAAATACACATTGGCACTGAACAGAAAAGAATGATTAACCCAGCACCTAGTAGTCCCTCTGGGGTGGCATTCAGAGTCGATACACATCAATAATTCATGCAATAGATACAGTACAATGCAACATATCACCTGTCGGGCTGCTTCAGTGGCTATAGGTCTAAATTAAATGTAAAACATTGTGTGTATATATCACTGGAGCCTATCCATATAATACAAACAAATATGTATAGCAACCAGAAAAATAAGCAGCAACAATGTTGGCAAATATAGGAATAACAAAATTTGCCAAAACAGCAAAACTATGTGTACATAACAAGTAGCAAAACTAAGCATAATTCTTACATGAACATAACTAAAACATACATAGTGGTAAAAACATAAAAAGAGAATAATGAAACAGAATGCTTAAACATGTAATTGTATTGTATCAGTGAACATATGTAATAGATAAACATACATATGGCATAGATAAACATTAGCATTGTCATCTGGCAACATATGTAACCATTTTATCAACATCTCTTGGAACATCATGTTAGCCTGGTTATGGGTTGGATAGCCCTCAATCCCCTGTGACATGCTGCTCTCTCTGATCCTACATCCATCTGAGCTGGTGGTATGGGTTCATCATAATCCTTTTCAGATCTACAGTCTTGCCTATCTAAACCTGAACTGTGGCAAGTCCAGAAGGTCCAGAAGTATTACTATGGGTGTGGCTGAAGTACATAGCAGAAGATGGGTTTCCTCTGGATTCAGTACACAGGCTTCTTCCCTTCAAATGTCTATTCTTGAGCTACTGTCTGGATTAGACAGACTCTCAAGAGAGAGTCTTGAGGCGAGTATCTATCAGTTTCAATACACACATTCAACAACTTGGCAAAAAGTGATGGGAGTGGATTGTCTTTATTAGGCCTCTACTAGTCTCTTGAGCAATTTTATAAATAGGCAAATTGTCCAGTCACTTCACGGCTAGGTAAATAAAAGCTTTCTTTCAGTCTGCTAACTTCTGTCTCATGAATACCAGGATTTCTTAGCCAAACTTATCATCTTGTTGAAGGTCTTGGCAATAAACTTGCATCATACCATTATTTATTTTGAGGCAGGTGAGTGGCTCAGTGGGTAGAGTGCCAGGCCTGGAGTTAGGAAGACTTCATTGATTTGACCTCAGACAATAGCTGCATAACCCTAGGCAAATTACTTAATTCTGGTTGTCTCAGTTTCCTCATCTATAAAATGGGGATGATTGTGATAATAGCACTACCTCTTATAGTTGCTGTGAGGATTGATTGTGATAATTGTAAAATGCTTACACAGTGCACAGAGTAAGCCCTGTATTAATGTTAGCTATCATTATTATAATAATTTGTTCAGCAGACTTCTAAGCTGAAGTTACAGGTAGATGATAAGATTCCTTCAGCTTTTCCTTTAGATAATGGATATACTGGTTGCAGGTATTTGCATTCTCCTCATCCTTAGAGATTCCAAAACAAGTCAATAGGCAGGTATGCCACATGCCTATCAGCAAGTAGGGTATAAATCCAGTGACACCATTCCTGCCTGGTGAAAAAGTATGTATATGGTAGAAACCCATATGCTGGTTCCATCGAGATTTTTGTTTTTGTCTCCCCTAATGGGTTCTACAAGTGTGGTTAAAATATTTAGGAAGTGGGTCTCCTTGAAGGATGGTAATGTGTTCGAGACTTCTTGATGCCAACCAAAGCCAGTATCTTGAGCAATGTACTTTCAAAGTTTCTGCCTTGGTCTAAGCTTTAAAATGGCAGGAAGGCTATACATGGAAAACCTTCTCCCCCAGTACTTTAGCAACCATGGATGCTTTCTGGTTATTGTTGGGGTACACAACCAAAACCATCACAAAATGGTCAGTCCCCATTACTCTATGACATGTTCCTGGTATCTTGGTATCTCCTTCCAGAAAAATGAAATCAATGCCAACAAGTTCAACTTGTCCAGTACCAGTAGTACTGACTTCACTTCAATTATCTCTGAAGTTGGTTCCAATAGTCAAGGTGGAAAGGCCCATTAGGAATTGGTGATGAATGAGGTGCTATTCATTGCATGAAGGGACCTTGGTGACCTCTTGCATTGGCTCCACTTCCTTTTTCCCAATAGTAGTTCTGCAGCTATCATCTTCACTACTGGCATTGCATTCTCCTATTGTGGTCATGTGGTCTCTACATGGTCATCCTTATCACTGGGGTAATCAGATAGTTCTGTCATTTGCATTTTCCTTGGTTGGTAATATTCAGGGATCTGGGTAGCTTGGCATCTATTTCATTTTTCCATTACCTTTCTTGGTGGATCAGGTTTGCTTTGACCCTTGAGTTTCTTTGACCCTTGAATCCACAATATGCAGTGTACTTCCCTTGTCTCACTTCAATGTCTGTAACAGAAAGGACCCTGGCGTACACAGGAGGGCCTTCTCTATAGGTTCTTAGATCTGCTTTTCTAAAAGGAAAGCAATTTTTGAGGGGTCAACAGTTTACTTTACTTAAGTACATATATTATTAACTGAACTAGCTCAGGGGAAAATATCAGCACCCTGAACTTCAGAGAAAAAACAAACAGAAAAATAAAGATCAACAGACAGGGCTTCCAACTGTCTGACTATAAGCAATAGATACATCACAGATGAACAGACAGATCCAACTGTCTGACCATTACATACATACATCATATGATCTTAACAACAACCCTGGTAGGTAGGTGTGATTATTATCCCCATTTTATAGATGAGGAAACTGAGAAAAACAGAGAATAAGTGACTTGCCCAGGGTCACAAAGCTAGTAAGTGAGTCTAGATTTGAATTCATATCTTCATAACTCTGGATCCAACATTTAATTCATTGTGTCACTTTCTCTTGTTTTATTGCTGTTCCTAGCATGTCCAGAACTATATAAAGTGATAGTAAAGCAAATAGGCATCCTTGCTTTACTCTCTCTCAGTCAAAAAGATTCCCTTTTCCTTTCCTTCCTTTCAATTAGTCCTGTTCATTGGATTTTTTTTTTTCATTTTGTTTTTTGTGTCTCTTTTCAGAGAGGTTTTCTCTCATTCTCTTCATTATCCATCTTCTCTTTCTGTCTGTTCTAGACCCTCTTTCTCTGGTTCCTGATCCCTATAACTATATGATCTCTCTCTATTCTTTGGATTGAATCAAGACTTCCAAGGTATCTATTCTGGGTTCTCCCCTCAAGGTAGTTTCTGCTGTTGCCTTGTAGAGCTTGCCCCTCAGATCTCCTTTTTTCATTGTCCTCGAAGTCAACTTCTGCAGGTGATGGGGAAGACATGGCTCCTCAGTAGGATCTACCTCCCAACTATCCACAATGTCCCTGATTATGAAATCCACTACTGATCTATAGCCTTCCCTTAGTTACCCTTGTTTTCTTCACTTGTCTCAAACTCTCATCCCTGCAAGGGCAGCTAGGTGGCACAGTGAATAGAGCACAGCACCTGAATTCAAATACAGCTTCAGACAACTGACACTTACTAGTTGTATGACCTTGGGCAAGTCATTTAACCCCAATTGCCTTGCCTTCCCCCCTCCAAAAAAAAATCTTATCCTTGGGTCTATTCTCCCAGATGCCAGCTGCCTCCAGGAGTTCCAATTTGCCCTCTCCCCAGGTAGAACAAGTTCTGCAAACAATAAGGAGAAAAAAACTTCAAATAAAAAGAAAAGGGTATCCAAATAATATAAGGCCATTCTGAATCCATCAGAAAATGCAGGAAAGAGTGGAAAAATGAGTTCTTAAGAACAGTGGAGGAGGCAGCCCAGGGCAATCTACCCTGCAAATCTGAGTCACCACAAATGGGGGAAAAACAGATAATAAAAGGACTTTTGAAACATTCTTAGGGGGAAGAAATTAGAACTGAAGAGATTATTTGCTTTTCAAATTCCCCAGATAACAGAAATGCAGGAGAGGTGAACAAATACCTGTCTGACTCCCTCCCCTCTCATGGTGTTTTCCTTGGAAGTTGGATTTCAAAGAGAATTCACCAGATTAGGTCTCTGCCTCAGGTGGCTTTTAGAGGAACAGAACTGGACCTAGAAGCTGAGTTCTCTCCCTGAGGCTTAGTTGATTATCACATTATCACATACACAGTGACCTGTTCCAGTGTTCTGTTCCACCCCTTCAGTTCCTTAGTTCTCTGACCTGGCATCAGCAGTTCAAAAGCCTTCCACATTGGTGCTATGTTGATTTCTGTAGTTTGTGTCTCCAAGATTGTGGGAAGATGGCGGGATGTGATGGGGGTTCTGGTCAAGCCCCAAAGTACCCTACCCCTTTCCCTTTGGTCCTGGCTCTTTTGCAAAGATCTTTTCTAGCACAGATTGCTGCTCTCCCAGTTAGTTTTTGTCCCGGAACACTGCTACAACACCGTCAATACCATCCTGTCTGTTTCTACTCAAGCAAACTTCCATATCTTGGAGCCAGGATCTTTCAGAGATCAGGGATCAGTGAATGGGATTATGTTTTGTTGTGAGCCCTTGAGTCAAGTCCTTGGGTCAGATCCTTGGTTTGGATAAGTGTAGATGATGTCAGGAGCATAGGAATGGGAGAGAGGTTCTGAACAAGCTCAGTGTAGAAGTTGGTTAATGAGTTTGCTTTTGTTTTTAACCTTCTTTGGGATTCCTGGTTCCTAAATCAAGGGAGACAGTTGAAGTTGCTTTATCTTTGAGGCCTAATTTCTGTTTTGGAGATGTTTAATGAGGTGTAGAGGATCAGAGAAAATGTCACATCCTCCATCTTGTTGATCAGATATTCCAGAAGTCCCTCCCCTAAGATTTTCCATCAACATATTTCTTTTCTCTAACTCTAACAATAATAAACTGGAATAGTATTTACATTCCCATAGAGAAAAGAGAATTAAAAAAAATTTTTTTTCAAATGAATTTAAGATGAGATTTTCACATGTAGCCAACAGGTTCACTATAGAGAGCAGAATTTGGCTAAGGATGTCTTCACTTCCTCTTAACTCAAAATGGGGTTGAAAGTGAAGCTAACTTTCCAGACCACACTAGTTCTTTAGTGAGTCTGTCACAAGACAGATTCATACTTCTCATGGAGCTTCCCAGGAGAGATTCATGCTTTCTGTGAAACTTCCTCAGAGGTGTATGGTTCTGTTCTCAAGACGATCACCAAGTTGAGTTTATGTCATCCCACTGTAGGGATATATAAGGATATAGGTGGGCTTTTCCATGAGTGGCTTTAGCCCTCTTCATGGTGAAGTTTTTTTTCAGACTTAATAACTCCCCATAAACTCCTTGACATCAGACCCTCTTTTTTTCATTAAGGTCAATTTCCATATGCTTTCTCCTACTGTTCTTACCATCAGTTATCTGGTATTTTTGAATAATATAAGAGATCAGTTAATTCACAGAGTACTGAGTGGTCTCTTCAGCCTTTATCTTACTGTGAATTACCTTGCAATTCTCTGACATTTTTCCCCCTTCAATTTCCTTATTTTTTTCCCTAAATCTAATCCTAAAATCAGGGGGCTGCTGTTAGTTTCTAGTTCACAATATCATAGTATTTTACATACAAATTATTTCCAACCGGTTGATAGACTGACCAGTAAGGGCATCATTCAACCAATCACCAAAGAGCAATTCACTAAACAATGAAATGGTTTGATTAGACTTCTACATTGCACATTATCAGTGATGCTGGCAAAAAACAAGTGTCAGCAAACAGTAATCAACAAGGCACTTATGAAATTAAAGAACTTTCACAATAACATCATGCTATCTGCATAAAAACAACTAGTGTTCTTTTTGGCATTATCGAGTAAAAAGCATTAATATTCATATGTGATATGAGTCATTGGTTCTGCACAGTGGAAACTGATAGCACAAATAAGTAAAGTAAAAAACAAGCAATTCTCAAAATACAAGAAATTCCCTACAAATAGAACAGCATTTAACATGAATACAATCTGAATGATACCTTCATTATGACAGATGGAGAATAAAATATAACAGAAAAATAAAAATTATTTCAAAAGAAAATTGAATGACAAAATTGAGGGGAAAACCCAGAAAAATGCAAAATTAAAAGTAAAATTGAATATTCAATAATCATCTTTCAAAGTAGCCAATACTGGGTTAAAATTCTGTTTTAAACCCATAGTGTAAAAGAAAAAAATGAATTAACATGAAATATGAAAAAAATTAAAATTCCTATTGTATAGGAATGTTAAATGCATTCAGCAATAACATAGGAATCTTTTTTAAAAGAAACAGAAAGAAGGAATTGGAATATATTTAAATTTTTATAGCAGAGAAGAGAGAATTAAAAAATATTTTTCAAATGAATCTAGGATGAGATTTCCACATGTAGCCAACAGGTTCACTATAGAGAGCAGAAGTTGACGAGGGAGGTCTTTTCCTCCTCAACTCAAAATGGAGTTGGGTATAAAGCTAACTTTTCAGATCACATCTATCTCATTCTATGGGGCTAGCTTTGGGGCATAACTTCTCCTTTGGTCACTGCCCTCTTCTTCCTTTCATTCCCTCCTCTTGAGTGATAGGGGATGATAGGGGAAATTCTTGCTTCTGATACCATTGTTTAAAGCAACCTATTCTGTCTGCAAAAACATAAACTTAAGGATCTAGTTTATGGATAAGTTGATCCTTACATCCATGTGACTTCTTTTCTCTGCTTTCAGGGGAGTTTAAGAAAAAAATATAAGTTATTTATAAAAATCATAAAAAGCACAGAGCCCTCCCCAAGAAAAATAATTTCTGATGTCTAGTACAGAATTAATCCCAGTCATATTTAAATTCTTGTATGTTCAAACTAGCCAGGGTTATTTCCTTATCTGCACTCTATCTGTGCTGCAATTAAAGAAATAGGATCAATCTTATCTTTTATGTAGAGAAAGTTAGTATCAAAGTCCTATTGAAAATAAAGAACCTGGAAACACTTCGGAGTAAAAATGCCTGCTATTTAGTAAGAATCAATAAAGTGGAGGGGCAGGGCAGGGTGAAAATGAGGTGTGGAGCAACTCAATGAATTCCAGTGGAAGGGCAATTTCGTCACCTCTTTTCTGGAATCTTTCAATGAATGGGGAGTTGAACAAAGGTGAAGCTCCAGCTGCTCAGTGCTCACCTCTGCTCTCCACATCGTGGCCTCCTTCTTGCCCCATCTTGTTGTAGACATTTAAAAAGTTCCCAAGGTACTGTCTAAATCAAACTACACTATCGTCTAGGTTCTTCCTAGGCTGGAAGCACAGCAAAAAGGCTAAAGTCACAAAGACTTTATATATAGCCATATACATACATACATACATATATATTATATATAAACATACACACATATATGTATGTATCATACATATTTATGTATATAGCTATATATAATATATATAATACATATATAGCTTTTCATATATAGTCCAAATATAGCCTTAGTCAGTTGTAGCTGTGTGGTCAAGTCACTTAGTATGCTTAGTATGACTTAGGCACTTCTAGCTCTATGGTCAAGTTTGTTTGCCTCAATTTCCTCATCTGTAAAATGAGTTGGAGAAGGAAATGGCAAATCATTATCTTGTCCAAGAAAATCCCAAACGAAGTCATGAAGAGTCAGACATGGTTGAACAACAAAAGATGCCAAAACATTTTCTTCTGCCAAGGAAAGAATTAGTCTAGTACCGTTCAACTTCATGGTGCTAGGGGCCCCAAAATACTGACATGCTAGTGATGGGGTTCAGACTCTGGGAGCCTCCTTGAGCTCCCCTTGAATCTTCCCACTTAATCTGGCCTCTTTTACTCAAATCCAATCTTCCCATTTGTTCTGGCAGTCTCAGGAAGCCCATGGGCTTTTCATTATCATTCTACTCAGGTCTCTGTTGCACCCCCCACCCTTGATGCCATCAAAACCCCATTCCCCAGGCTGCCAACCACTCCTATCAAGATCCTGTATCCATCCATCCATATACTGCCCCTATCAAGCCCTGGATTGCCCCACCTGCTTCCCACCTAGGTGCCCCCTAGTCTGCCTCGTGAGAGCCTCCAACTGTTTCCAGCCTTTGACCCTCCTTGGATTCCCTCCTTGGACTTTTCCTCAGGACCCTTCATAAATCCCTCCTCCCCTCACCCTGGACTACCAGACCACCCCCCAGATCACGCCTATACTCTTTTCTGTATTTAAGTTCCATCTCACCTCCATGAAGGCACTCAGATGCAATCCAGCTCAGACTCTGTCTAACTGGGATTCAATCTGACCCGCAAGCGTTACAAATGCTTAGGCTCCTTAAGGGGCAACCCAGTTTGGCGAATCTTTAACAAACTTTGTTTTCTTTGGCTTTAAGAAGGCTTGAGTAGAATTCATTCGAGCACAGCCCGGACTGTCAGTATTTTGAGGTCCCCCATCACCTTTGAACCTCATCACTAGGTCCTGTTCAAATGAATTCAACTCAAGTCTTCTTTCAGCCAAAGTAAAACAAAGTTTATTGAAGATTCACCATATTGGGCTGACTCTTAAGAAGCCTCCCCATTTGTGACGCTTGTATGAACAAACTGGTCAGATACAATCTGAGCTAGATTGAGTCTGAGCTAAAATTGAATCTGAGTGCCTTCATGGAGGAGAATGGATCTTATATATAGAAAAAGTGTTGGAGGGATCTGGGGGTGGTCTAGTAGTCTGGGGGTTCCAGGGAAGGTCTTAATGAGAGTGGTCAGTAGCCTGGGGTGTCTAGAGTTCTTGATGGGAATGACCAAAACCCTGGGGTGAATAAAGATCTAGGAGGATCTTGACAGGAGTGTCCAGTAGCCTGAAGAATGGGATTTTGATAGGATCAAGGGTAGGAAGTATAACAGAGATTTGGACATAGTGATAATGAAAAGTTTATGGGCCTCCAGAAACTGCTGGATCAGGTGGGAAGATTCAAGGAAAGCTTAAGGAGGTTCCCAGAATCTGTACCCCATCAGCACCATGTGAAAAGATTTTTAACAGTTGTAGGAGGATTTGGCCAAATCTTCTCAATACAAACATTTTGTGAATGTATGGCAATGAGACCTAGAACACCACTGCCACTGACCAAAGATGAATATGATGGAGGATAATGAAAAGCCTTATGGGTATGAGCAGACTACAGCACACAACCAACAAGGAATTCTGAGGAACAGGAGAAAAGGATGTCATCAAGAGATTACACTATAGAAAAATAAGATGGACTTGTCTAGTGGAAAGAATAAAGGATAATAGATGACTGGAGTGTTCTGATGGTATCCTTGAGATATGAGCAGAAAGTGAGAAAATCTCCCAGCATGTGGGGTGGACCCTTTGTGGCAAATTTTTAGGAGGACAAGGATGAGTCATACAGGATCAGCAGCAGTGGTTGGGATTTGCATCACTGGACAGAAGGGATTCCTGAATCTATGGGATCCAGTTGAATATGTGTTAGGCCTTCCCTAAAGTCCTCCTCTGATGCCTCGTTATCATGTAAATCCAAAGGCTCTTCTAAGACCATGCCAGTAAAGTGCTAACTATCTGGTCACTGAATCCATGTGACTCTGGAGGAGAAAGTGAGGCTGGTGACCTTGCACAGCCCTTCCTCCTTCAAAACAAAGTCAAGTGCAAGTCATGTCATCATTTCTCTGATGTCATGGTCCTCTTTGAAAACGAAGGATATACACAACTTACTATTTAACTCCTACCAAAGTAAGTATAAATGAGCAATGTATGGAGTTCTGGGCATGGAGTTGGGAAGAGTCTTCTTCATGAGTTCAAATCTGGTCTCAGACATTTAATACCTGTATGACCCTGGGCAAGTCATTTAACCCTATTTGCCTCAGTTTCCTTACCTGTAAAATGAATTGAAGAAGTAAATGGCAAAACACTTCAATATCTTTGCCAATAAGACCCCAAATGGGATCACTAAATGTCAATAAACAAAAGCACGAGGGCGTCCCCCCTGGATCACTGCCTATCATGGTGGAGGGGCTTACATAGCTCAATGAAACTATGATCTATGCTGTACAGGATTATCCAAACCAGATAGGTCATAATGGAGAGTTCTGACAAAAAAATGTGGCAGGTCTTCAAAAGAGATAGGAGTACCAGATCATCTTAATTATTTCCTGAGGAACCTGTATTCAGGCCAAGAAACAAAAGTTAGAAATGAACATGGAGCAACTGATTGGTTTAAGGTTGGAAAGAAGAGTACAACAAAGCTATACATTGTCACCTTATTTACTTAACTTATATGCAGAGTACATCATGTGAAATGCCAGGCTGGATGAACCAAAAGTTGGAATTAAAGTTGCGGGGAGAAACATCAACATTCTCCTATATGCTGATGATACTGCTCTGATAGCAAAAAAGGGAAGCATTAAGAAGCCTCTTGATGAGAGTGAAAGAGGAGAATGTAAAAGCTGGCTTGAAGCTTAACATAAAAAAACCCCCAAGATTTTGGCAACTGGTCCCATCACTTCCTGGCAAATAGAAGAAGGAAAAATGAAAGCAGTGCCAGATTTTAATTTCTTGGGCTCAAAGATCATTCTAGATGGTGACTGCAGCCATTAAATTAAAGGATGCTTCTCCTTGGCAGGAAAGTTATGGCAAATCTGGACAGCGATACTAAAAAGCAGAGACATCATCTTGCCAACCAAGTATAGTCAAAACTATGTTTTTTCTAGTAGCAATGTATGGCTGTGACAGCTGGACTATAAGGAAAGCTAGGCATTGCAGAATTGACATTTTTGAATTGTGTTGCTGGAGAAGACGAAGGAGAATCCCTTGGCCAGCAAGGAGATCAGATCAGTCAATACAAATTAATTCAGGTTATTCACTGGAAAATCAAACACTGAAGCTGACCATTTAATGAGAAGATGGAAAAACCCTAATGTTGGGAAAGATTGAAGGCAAAAGGAAAAGGAGATGGCACAGGATGAGATGAGATGGTGTCATGGAAACAACATAAACTTGGACAGACTTTGAGAAATGGTGGAAGACAGAAGAGCCTGGTGTGCTATGGTCCATGGGGAAGAGTTGGATACAACTGAATGACTCAGCAACTGTAACAAAACAGGAGCACAGACACACAACACCTGTGAACTGAGGAATATTCAAAAATTCATCACCAAATTGGTCATAAGGTGATGTCTTTATGGCTACAGCAATTCTTGAAAAACATCTAATTCATAGAGTGCCTATAAGCCAGGCTGATAAAGGGAAGACATAGAAACAGAGTAAAAGCCTCTTAAAATTCTGAAGTACTGAAATATGTCAGTCAGTTACTGTGTTAGGCAGCAGGAGAAGTTGAAGTTAAGGTTGATCCTAGCCATGTCTTTTATTGGAGTTTGAGGGAGGGATGGTGGGAAAATGGGAAAGATGGCTGCATGAATGTATAAAGGACTACTCCTTTTGTATGATTGGTAGCCAAAAAAAAGGCAGAAAAAGGAAATTTGTGTTAGGAAATAGAATAAGATCCACTTATGAAAAAATGGAGTCTTAGATAAGATGTTGAGGAGAGACAGTCTCTTTTAAGGGTCAGCTAGAGAGCTGACTGTCAGATATATGTAGTGAGAGAATGTATGACAGGTGATTATGGCCACAGGGCACTGTGATTCATCATTTCATTTGCATGTGTCTGTTTTTTATGATTTGGAAATTCATAACTGACAAAATTATGAATCAAATAACTTGTTAGAGCCTATGAGAAGATTACATAAGGACTTTTGGGTGTATGCCGGGCAAGTGAATTCCTTGCATAATGTATAGATGGATGGTCACTGACTACAATGAGAGGTATTAGAAGCTATTAATAAACCAGGAGGAGAACTTTAAGAAAAAGCTATAGGACAAAATAGCCAGAAGAAGAAGCAGAATTAGCTCAGAGTTAAAGGAGTTACAAAAATCTGAGGACCAAAGACAGAGAAGGCTTCCAACTAAGACGGCTGATTCTTCAGCTACTTTACTGGGATTTTGCAGATTGATTGGAAGAGACATGTGCTTTGCCTATTAACTGAGCAAAGGGTGCCGAAGACCATTAGCTGAGAGTTGAATCATTTATTCCTTCATTGTCATTCAGTCATTTCAGTTATGTCTGACTCTTTGTGACCCTATTTGGAGTTTCCTTGGCAAAGATGGTTTGTCACGTCCTTCAGCTCATTTTACAGATGAGGGTGCTGAGGCAAACAGGGTTAAGTGACTTGTTCAGGGTCACACAGCTGGTTAAGTGTCTGAAGCTGGATTTGAACTCAGGAAGAGGTGTCTTCTTAATTCCAGGTTTGGCACTATCTATTGCACCACCTAGCTTCCACTTAGTCTTCTCTGGTCCCATTAAATTCTGGGAGAGGTAAGCTTCTTAAAGGCACTTTTGTTGCCTTCTACTGACCTCTATAGTTTGAGAGGGAGAAACAGAAGGAGTGGGAGGAAGGCAGCTTTCTCCCCCTGCTCCCCACCTTTTTTTTTGGTTAGCTGTGCTTTGCTGTGAAAAGAAGCATGGAGCTTATTGGACAAAAAACCAGAATTTCCTGTTATTTTCAGATTTGAGAAGCCTGACATTCTCCCAGGTTAAGCGAATTGCTTGTTACTGAAAGAGTGCAACGCTATCTCTCAACCTCTTGTAGAAGGTGGTTATGAATAAGAGCTTTTATTGCTTCATCAGCTCAAGAGCAGGAAGAGGTAGCTTTTGCCCAGTAGGAAAGCTGTGAGGATAAGAAGGGGACTGGCTAACATGAAAGCAATTTTATGTGATGCATATTATTCCTGAAAGAGCCAAGGACATTAAAGCCTGAAGTTCAGAGTTGTGAGTTACCCTTGGCACAGGGTTTCTCTACTCATGGTCCCTCTTGCTAGATTTCTATAAGTGTGTGTGTTCCCTGACCCCTACCGATAGGGTCTTAATTGGCATGAGAGGGTGGTTTAGGTCATGAGTGGAATGCAATGTTTTGATTATTTTTGATTTTGTCTTCCACTAAGCAAAAATTATGATTATTCGTGCTTTTGCCTTCTATTGAGTATATTTTTGTTATTCTTGTCTTTATCTTATTATTAAGTAAATGTTTTATATTAATGATGTTATGGTAACTGATTTGTGTAAATGGCAAGCAAACTGGTGGGGCTCAGGACTCACCATGGTGAATTAGAGGATGCTACGACTCCTCAACATTCTCTAAGAGTAACCTTGGCATGTGGAGGGCAACGCACTCCTCTTCTCTGGGAACCCCAGACTTGTCCGTAGGGGTGTGGTATTGGTTGATTGAGCCAGTCCAAAGAGTAAGAGTAGAGGTCCGTGCTTACATTGGCTACATGCAAAGGCAGAGCGTGACAGAAGCAAAGGAGAGATCCAGGTAAGCAAGGCTTTAAAGGAAGAAAAGGATTTCAATAGGAGTAGATGAAAAAGGAGTAGCGCATGAGATACAGCTTGCCCTAATGCATGGAGGTGGAAGAATAAAGAATAAGTTAGGGAATAGTTAGTAGCGTAATTTGTCTGGAGCTCTGAGGGTGTGAAAGACAGTAATATGAAATAGAACTGGAAAGATCGTTTGGAACCATACTCTGGAGGGTATTGGATATTAGGTTGAGGAGTTTGTGGTTTGTTTGCTTTTCTTAAAATAAACTTTGAGGAACCACTGAAAATTTTTGAAGTAGGTTGTGACATGATCAGATCTAAAAGATTATTTTGTCAGTTCTGAAGAATGAATTAGAAAGAAAAGAATTTAGGGTCAGGGAAACCATTTAAAAGGTTATTATAAAGTCTAGACAAGATGGAATGAAGGCCAGACTTATGCTAGTAGTTCTGTGCCTGTAGAAGAGGTGGCAAATTCAAGAGATATTCAGAATATACCATCCACAGGACTTGGCATGTGGGATAAGGGAGAGAGAAGAATTAAGAGTTAAAGATAATTCCAGAGTTTAAAGTCTAGGTGACTAGGAGGTAAGTGATAGCCTCAGTAGAAGGGGAAGGGAAGGAATAAGCATTTATATAGTGTCTGCTCTGGGTCAAGGGGCAGCTAGGTAGTGCAGTGGATAGTGCCACGACTGGAGTCAGGACGGCTCACTTTCCTGAGTTCAAATCTAGCCTCAGACACTTACTAGCTGTGTGATCCTGGCCCAGTCACTTAGTTTCCTCATCTGTAAAATGAGCTAGAGAAGGAAATGGCAAAACCACTCCTGTATCTTTGCCAAGAAAATCCTGCATAAGATCACAAAGAGTTAGATGTGACTGTAATGACTAAACAATAACTGTGCCAGGCACTGTACTAAGACTTTATGAATATTATCTCATTTTATCCTCCCAAGAGCCCTGTGAAGTAGTTGCTCTTATTATCCCCATTTTGTAGATGAAGAAACCGAGATGGACAGAAGTTGAACGACTTGCCCAGGGTCACACAGCTTATAAATATCTGAGGTCAGAGTTGAACTCAGGTCTCCCTGACTCCAGGTCCTGAACTCTTATCTACTGCATCACCAGCTGCCTCAACAGAGTTGTTAGGAAAAGGAGCAATTTTGGGGGAAAAATATGATTAATTCCATTTTTGACAGCATGTAAGGTGCTGGTAAGGCATCCAGGTGTAAGTAGAGGGAGATGTGGGGCTAGAGCTCAGGGGAGAGATTAGGGATGGAAACATCGATTCAAGAAACCATGGGAGTAATTGATATCACCCAGAGGGAGAGTGTAATAAGAGAAATGTTAAGGAGCCCAGCTAGAAAAATGAAAATAGTAAAACTTGTAATACTTACCTCCTATGGCTATTGTGAGGATACATTTAAATTATTCAGTAAACATTTACTAAAAACCTATTGTGACCAGAGGACAATGCTTGGGTCTTTAAAAGATCAAGGGTTTAAATAAGGCATGGTTGTTGTCTTCATGGAGAAGACACAAATTCAGTTAACTTTAATATATAATATTATATAAAAACTGTCACAGAGGTGCAAATCAAAGTACCATGTGAAGTCTGACAGGTAAGGTTTTAGGAGGAATAATGCAGATGCCAGTTCAAATATAGTCCATACCTATAATTAGATTTCTTTGAAAAGTAATTACTATAAGTCACTATAGACATAAAAAGTATTTTCCAGGAGTGTTTTTAAACTTTTTACTCAATTTAAGTAAATGTATTTTAATTGTTTAAAAATGAAAAGATGACAGCTGAGGATAGAGCATAAGGGGATACCAATGGTTAGGTGGCAGCAAGATGACGTGAGCTAGTAAAGAAGAATGAAGGTGGGCAGATGGGCAGATAGTAGGAAAAGCCAGGAAGGAACAGTCATGAAAGCAGAAGGAGAAAGAATCTCCAGGAGGAAGGAGTGGTTAGTAGGGTCAAGTACTACAGAAAGTTCAAAGGGATAGAGGTCTCAGAAAAGGCACCTGTGTTTTTAAGCAAATAATCTCTCAGTGGTGTCTTTGGAGAAAATAGCTTCAGTGCAGTGGTAGAGATGAAAATCAGATCTGATATGGTGGCGTTAAGTAGATACAGAATAATTGGAAATGATTCATGTACATGACTCATTCTAGAAGTTAAGTGAACTAAAGAGGAGATACAGGGCAATAGATGGAGAGAATGGCGGGGTGAAGGGAAATTGTTTTTAGGAATGGGAAGAACTGAGAGTGTCTATAGGCAACAGGGAAGGAAACGAGACAGACAGACAAAGACAGAGAGACAGACAGAGACAGAGACAGAAAGACAGGGAGAGGCAGACAGAAGGACAGAGAAAAAAGGAGACACACAGAAATGAGAGAGAGAGAGAGAGAGTATGAGAAAGACAATGAATGATTGATGGGGGTAAATCTTCAGGAGGATGTGAAAGAGGATAATGAAAGTGAGTAAAATACAAAGTTCTTATTAGAATTGGAAAGGTTTGTTACTTTAGAGTAGTGGGGGGTAGAAGACATTGTTTTGCTAATTATACCTTGGGCGCAAAGATTGCTAATAGTTGGGTTGGGTTGCCTGGGTGTGGTTAAATGGCCAGGTTGGAATTTAAATCCTTTACAATCTGCCTTCTGCCTACTTTTCTTTTTTGCTTTAAGTGAAAATTCATACATATATATGACCTAATCCTTTTTCTTTGATCTCTTTGTGTAGTAGTTCTGTTGCTGGGTAAAAAGGGTATGATCTATTTTATAGCTCTTTGGGCAATAGTGCATCAGTGTCCCAATTTTTCCACATTCCTGCAACATTTGTTGTTTTCTTTTTCTATCATATTAGCCAACCTGATAGATATGAGGTGGTACCTCAGAGTTGTTTTAATTTGCCTTTCTCCAATCAATAGTGATTTAGAGCACATTTTTTCATTTGACTATAGATAGCTTTGATTTCTTCATCTGAAAACTGCCTCTTCATATTCTTTGATCATTATAAATTCAGTTCCCTTTCCATTCAGTTATGGGTCTAGTCCAATTTCTGTCTTGTGTGAGAACTTTATTCCATTATAAGAATTGTAAGAAAAACTTTATTGCATTGTTTGAACCCAGCCCTGCATGGCTGGGAAAGTAGGCCACCTCAGCCTACTGCTTGGGCTAACCTTAACTAGAGATTTAGGTCATGTACATCAGAAAACCAATTAGATCCAAAATTTGATACAAGGAGTTTTCTTACAATTATATATCTCAAGCAACCCATATGTCTTTTTTTCCTATTAAATACATATTGCATAGAAGAATCAAAATGAATGGGAGAACCCATAAAACAAAATATAATACAAAAGAAAATGGTCTGCTTCTATCTGCTATCCAATTCCATAGTTCTTTCTCTGGATGTGGAGGGTATTTTGCCTAAAGTGTCCATTAGAAATTTTTTAAGTCCTTGCATTGCAATGAAGTACTAAATCTGCCAGAAAAATTCCTCACACACTGTGGTTGTTGCTGTATACAAAGTTCTCCTGGTTCTGCTCCTTTCACTCAGCATCAGTTCATATAAGTCTTTCCAGATCTTTCTGAAGTCTGCCTGCTCATCATTTCTTATGGAACAATAGTATTCCATTACATTCATATACCACAACTTGTTCAGCCATCCCCCAGTTGATGGGCATCCCATTGATTTCCAGTTTTTGGTCACCACAAAGAGAGCTGCTGTAAATATTTTTGTACATGTGGGACCCTTTCCTACTCCTATAATCTCTTTGGGATTTTGAGTCCCAGAAGTGATATTGCTGGGTCAAGGTCAAAGGGTATGCACATTTTTGTAGCCCTTTGGACATAATTCCAAATTGCTCTCCAAACTGGCAACCCTTATGTCTTAACTGAAAACTGGCCTCATACTGGCCAATTAGTTACTGCTTCTTTGTTCCTTGGATTGAATACAGATTGTGTTCGTCCTTTGTTGCTGAAGAAGACCATGCCATCAGAGAAATGATGACATGACTTGCACTTGACTTTGTTTTGAGTGAGGGAGGGCTGTACAGGTCACCAGCCTCACTTCTCCTCCAGAGTTATCTGAATCCAGAGACTTGATATTCCTCAGCATGACTGGAGATGACCCAGGATGCACTGGGGGACTTTGGCCCCTATAGGCCAAGGTCTTTGCAGGTATTCACTTAGGGTGAGGTAACACCCATTCATTGAATAGACCTGGTTAAGAAGTAGTCAGGGCATGGCCCCTTTAATGAGGTCAAGAAAAAGAAAGACCTCAGGCTGGGTGGAAAACAGCAGCAGTTACTACTGATAATCACTCTCAAGCTAGGAGGATCCTGAGGAGCCCTCAGGTAGGGCCCCAGTGGAGTCCCAGTTTCAGAGTACAGTAGGTTTAAGGTTTTGGGAGAGGACAGAACAGGGGACAGGACAGGACAGGAAAGAGGAGAGGAGGGGTGGGGAGGGGAGAGATAGGAAAGGAGTCACTTTTGGCCATCCAAGTTTACCTTCCTTTGGAGAGGAGAAGGAAGGGGAGGGAGAGGCAGACAGGAGAGGAGGAAGTGAGTTACCCAGCTAGCATTCAGCCCCCTGCATCTCCTCACAGGATTGTGTTCGTCCTTCATTGCTGAAGAAGACCATGCTATCAGAGAAACGATGACATGACTTGCACTTGACTGTTTTGAGTAAGGGAGGGCTGTGCAGGTCACCAGCCTCACTTCTCCTCCAAAGGAGAGATATTTGGTGGGGAGAAGTAGAACACCTCCTTTTCTGATTTTAGGGAATTGCACCTGTTTGTTCTTCTCCCAACTCAGAAAGCCCCTGGTCTTTCCTCCAGTGAGAAATCAGGTTACTTAATCTTACATTCTAGTTTATATTCTGTGAATTGTCTTCTTTTCATGCAGAAGATATTTCTCCCTGTATTTGGGGTCCAATGCCAAAATGTAGAAGCCTGATCCTGATTTGTTATGCAACTGGAATGCATTGCTTAACAAACTGATATGCTTGGAAGCTTGAGTCTTTATTTCCTCATTTATTTTATCTTTTACCTACTACAACCCTAGTTAGAGATGGGACACTGGCAAAACACCTTAGTATTAGAGGTATATTTCTTTTACTTCTGGGGATGTTCCACCCTCAGTTACTTCCTGCCGAATGCATTTCCAATAAGTACACTCAGATGAGGAAAGATCTGTGGTTAACACTGTTTATAAAGTCAAAGTCAATATTTAAAAATAAAGAAAGATGAACAGATTTCCCCTGTTTCCAGAGGGTAATGCATCAGGCTTCAATAATGGAACTCAAGAGGAAGAAGAAGAGGATTGTTGCTTTGAGGTCTTGTGGTTCAGGGGTTTCAGTGACACAGCATCTGTCTTGGTGATCTCCCTCTCTGATAACCTTGCTCCTAGAATTCTAGTCTCCTTAGAGCTGCTGTTGCCTACATTCCGAATCTCCTAGTTCCATGGGGCTTCTTGTGACCTTCCCTTATCCAGGTCTTTCAACTATTTGCATTTTTTATGTACCTCCTTAGGAACAGGATTCCTTTTTGAGTCTTTCATCTGCTCTCTGTAACCTGATTTTCTTTTTTTTTTTTTAATGCAAATTACATTATGTTTTAATGTCGTTTTATTAGAAACCATGCACACTTTAAATATAAAAAAATACAATAAGAATCGTCACGTGCCATACAGATCCCAGTATTTGACATCATTCTTGTTGACTTTCCCCAAGAGGAGCCCCTGGTCCTTAAGGGGACTCCTCTGGGCCCCCTCTATTCCTCACCCCTACCCTTCTCTCCTCCATTTCTAATTCTTTTTTCCTTGTTTCTTTGTACAACCTGATTCACCCCCTCCTCTTTAAGATTCTGGGCACAAAGCAGCTTGGGGCCACTTCACCTGCCCCACTGGGACAGAACCCAGTTTCCTTCTCTGCTACAGCCTGTTGGTGAGAGGGTGCCTGATTCTTCAGGGCCTCCATCCTGTGGTGTAATTCAGTGCACCAATACCATGACCAGTCTTTGTTAGAAAAAATCAACATGCACATGCACACACACACACACACACACACACACACACACACACACACACACCCCTTGATCATAGAATAGATCCTTCTCACATTAGAAAAAAAATTCCACTTATTTATCCTAACTCCCCCAATTCCTGTCCCATTTCCACTGTTCTTCTTGGCAGCCTCCTCTGAGGAGCCAGGTCTACCCTGCAGACCTCTCACCTAGACTGGGCCATCAGGTTGCAATCCAATTCTCTCTGACTAGGCCTTCAGTCACAAAACAGTTCACCTTTGGGTAGGAGCACCCATCCAATCCATTATGGCAATTCAGTGTATTCCTCAAGGACATCTTACCTTCAGCACATACTTAGTACTTTCTTTTCAGAGATGGCTTCAAACCATAAAAGAATTTCATGGGATTTTTAGACTATTAAAAAGAAAGAAGTTACACCTGCATGGATATGTATGCCAATACAGAGATTAACATCTCTACCTCTCCCAGGACTGCTGGGGTTGGGAATAGGGGAATAAGGGGAAAAAATGAATAAAGGAAATTTATGTGAGGCTGGTAAGCACAATGAAACTGTCAACACTTCATCACACAAAAAGTGAAAAATCTAAAATTATTGGGTAAGAATAGCCTAGTGTGTGTGTATTATATATTTTTTCATTGAATAGGAACACCAGAAACTTAAGCAGCAAGAACAAAATTTATGTTGGTTTTTAGTTTTTACTCTTTCTTTTGTTTAAAAAAAAGGAAAAGGAAAAACCAACGAAGTTGGCTGTCCGCTTTTTTCATCCGAGCTCAAGCTGCCCCTCGATAGCACTACTCCTGGGGGTGGCACAGGCGGTGTGTGTGTGTGTGTGTGTATTGCTTCGGCTTTAGTGAGTAGGGAAACAAAGCCAGGTTTGAGACATGCATGGTATGTAGGTGGGCAGGAGAGCTACATTAGGAAAAGCTTCAGCTTTCCTCCTGTCTAGCATTCCCCTCCCTCCAAGCCCTGCTTTGGAAGAAGTCACTTCCCTAGTGAAGATCCTCCCTTCCAAAGTGGGAGATGACAGAAGGGGCAGTCTGGGCTCTGAGGGATTGTAGTATGGGTAGAGAAGGAAGGGGGAAGAAGAGAGACCCCCAAGCTCTGGGGGCATGGAGTACAAATGAGCTAAGGTGACTAATCCTTGAAAAGAGCTTCTACAGAGGTCATGAGAAGGGGGAGCCCAGTGGGACCTGATTTTTTTTTTATAATAAAAATTTATTTATTTATTTAACTTTTTACATTTATTTTCACAAAATTTTGGGTTCCAAATTTTCTCCCCATTTATCCCCTCCCCCACCCCAATACACCGAGCAATTTAATTTTCCCTATCACCAATCTGCCCCCTCTTCTATCATCCCTCCCTTCTCTTGTCTCCATCTTCTCTTTTGTCCTGTAGGGCCAGATGACTTTCTATTCCTCATTAACTGTATGTCTTATTTCCTAGTAGCAACAACAATACTAAACAGTTGCTCCTAAAACTTGATTTCCAAATTCTCCCCATCCCTCCCTCCCCACCCATTCCCTTTGGGAAGGCAGGCAATTCAATATAAGCCATATCTGTGTAGTTTTGCAAATGACTTCGATAATAGTCGTGTTGTGTAAGACTAACTGTATTTCCCTCCATCCTATTCTGCCCCCCATTGTTTCTATTCTGTCTTTTGATCCTGTCCCTCCCCAAGAGTGTTGACTTCAAATTGCTCCCTCCTCCCATTACCCTCCCTTCCATCATCCCCCCCCTTGCTTATCTCCTTCTCCCCCACTTTCCTGTATTGTAACATAGGTTTTCATACCAAAATGAGTGTGCATTTTATTCCTTCCTTTAGTTGAATGTGATGAGGGTAACCTTCTTGTTTTTTTTTCCTCAGCTCTCCTCTTTTTCCCTCCACTAAAAAGTCTCCTGCTTGCCTCTTGAATGAGATATAATTTATCCCATTCCATTTCACCCTCTTTCCTCCCACTACATTTCTCTCTCACCATTTACCTTACTTTCTTTTAAGATATGGTCCCATCCTATTCAATTCACTCTGTGCTCTCTGTCTCTGTATGTGCATGCATGCGTGTACATGTGTGTGTGCATATGTGCATGCTTCTGCATGTGTGTGTATGTGTGTGTGGTCCCACCAACTACCCAGATACTGAAAAGTTTTAAGAGTTACAAATATTGTCTTTCCATGTAGGAATGTAAACAGTTCACTTTTGGTAAGTCCCTTATGACTTCTCTTTGCTGTTTGCTTTTTCATGCTTCTTCTCATTCTTGTGTTTGAAAGTCAAATTTTCTTTTCAGCTCTGGTCTTTTCATCAGGAATGATTGAAAGTCCTCTGTTTCATTGAAAGACCATATTTTCCCCTGAAGTATTATACTCAGTTTTGCTGGGTAGGTGATTCTTGGTTTGAGTCCTAGTTCCTTTGACTTCTGGAATATCCTATTCCATGCCCTTCGATCCCTTAATGTAGAAGCTGCTAGATCTTGAGTTATCCTGATTGTATTTCCACAGTACTGGAATTGTTTCTTTCTAGCTGCTTGTAATATTTTCTCCTTGACCTGGGAATTCTGGAATTTGACCACAATGTTCCTAGGAGGTTCTCTTTTTGGATCTCTTTCAGGGGGTGATCGATGGATTCTTTCAATACTTATTTTGCCCTCTGTTTGTAGAATCTCAGGGCAGTTTTCCTCGATAATTTCATGGAAGATGATGTCTAGGCTCTTTTTTTGATCATGACTTTCAGGTAGTCTCATGATTTTTAAATTGTCTTTCCTGCATCTATTTTCCAGGTCAATTGTTTTTCCAATGAGATATTTCACATTCTCTTCCATTTTTTCATTCTTTTGGTTTTGTTTTGTGATTTCTTGGTTTCTCAAAAAGTCATTAGACTCCATCTGTTCCATTCTAATTTTGAGAGAACTATTCTCTTCAGTGAGCTTTTGAACCTCTTTTTCCATTTGGCTCATTCTGCTTTTGAAAGCATTCTTCTCCTCATTGGCTTTTTGAACCTCTTTTGCCAATTGAGTTAGCCTATTTTTCAAGGTGTTATTTTCTTCAGCATTTTTTTGGGTCTCCTTTCCCAAGGTATTGACCTGCTTTTCATGCTTTTCTTGCATCTCTCTCATTTATTTCTCTTCCCAGTTTTTCCTCCACCTGTCTAACTTGCTTTTCAAAATCCTTTTTGAGCTCTTCCATGGCCTGAGCCCACCGGACATCCACATGGGATGTCTGGGATAGAGAGGCCCCGACCTCCACGTCTTTCTCTGATGGCAGGCATTGTACTTCGTCATCAGAAATGAAGGGGGGAAGGAACATCTCTTCCCCAATAAAGTAGCTCTCTATGGTCTTATTCTGCTTCCTTTTTCCGGGCATTTTCCCAGCCAGTTGCCTGACTTATGAGATTCCTCTCCACCCCTGCCTAGATCTGCCCAGCTAGTGCTTGGGGTCTGAGATTCAAATGCTGCTTCCCAGTCTCAGGGCTATCCACAGCGGGAGCGACTGCTATTCAATGTGAGCTTAAGTTCTGGTGCTGGGGTGGGGGCAGGGCCACCTCCCAGGCTCAGTTCCCTCAGGGGCTTTATGCAGAAACCTTCAGTGATGGAGTGGGTGGGGGCAGGGCCACCTCCCAGGCTCAGCTCCCTCAGGTGGTTTATGCAGAGACCTTCAGTAATGAAGATCCTGCCTGTTCTGCGAGCCCCGGACCGCCACTGCTGCCTCTGCCACTGCTTCTGCTGCTCCCTCTGCTGCTGCCGCCCTAGAGGGCCCAAGCCACAGAGACACCCCACTCCCCTCTTGGCCAACTCAGATGTCTCTCTCACTGTCCTGGAGCATCTGTGGGTGGAGAGACCTTCGCAGCTGCCGGAGATTCTGTCCCTGAAGCCTGCTAGGATCTGCTCCTCTTGGCCACGTGGCCGGGCAGCACAGGGGTGGGCTCCACTTTCCGGGGCACAATGGACCCTGGGGACGGCTCCCCAGGGCTCTCTGGAACGTAAATCTTTTCCACCGTGTTTCTGCGCACCTTGCAGTGATCCAGAATTTGTGGGGAATTCTTCTTGCAGGAAATATATGGGCTGTGGGTTCGGAGCTAGCATACGTGAGTCTTTCTACTCTGCCATCTTGGCTCCACCCCCCTCCATGACTGCATTTTTACACTTAATCTAGTACCTCATTATGAGCCCATTTTCTAAAGTCAGATCCTGGGTTTTCAAGGACTAATTCCTGTACATATATATTTTATAAACTTTAAAGTGCTACATAAATACTAGCTGTTATCACCACCACCACTACTATTACTGCTTCTGCTACTCAGATGAGCAGGAACTTTCAAAAAGGTAAACAAAGATGAGAAAAAGACAAAGGTAAACACATTTGCATAATTTGAAGGGATTGAAAGTTGATGAACAATTTACCTTCTAATGGTAAGGGAAGAGACAAATACACCTCCATAAATCCAAATTTCAAAGGTCACAAAAGGCATTGAGAAAAACACAGGATCAGAGATTGTAGATAAATTCTGTTTTGATGGTTTTTAGAAAGGAAAGAAAGGTGAATAAAATGTGTACACTGGAGAAGAAATGAAAAGACAGGGTAAAGAACTTACTATTTTGATAACTCGAGTCCACAAGAAGAGTTGGTTGGTTGTTCTCCTTTATTCTCAAAGATGACCAAAATGATGTCACTATGTTTGAGTCAAGTTACCATGTGTCTGACTGTGGCTGATCAGACCAGTAGGAGCTCAGAAGGCTCTACCACAGGTCAAGCACATAAAGTCCATGTGGAGTCCATTTGGAGTGGGTTGTCTAGATTGCATCTCACATTTCTTTTGAGCTACTTCAGTTCTACTTTGCTCATAGAGCACAGCACCTTTGGTGATGTAGGCACGCCATGCTAAGTGGTCCTGCATCACTGTCTCCCATGTCAGACAATCAATTCCAAAGTTCTTGAGACCTTAAGAGTGTCCTTGTATTGCTTCTTCTGATCACCATGTGAGTGTTTGTCCTGTGTGAGTTCTACACAAAGTAGTCTTTTTTGGCAAGTGTGTGTTTGGCATTTGAACAACGTGACCAGCCCATTGGAATTGCACTCTCTGCAGCAGAGAACCAGAAAAGTACAAGAACAGTACACAAACATGGAGGGAGAATACAGTGGAAGCAAAGGGCATCTCTTGAAGATTGATTTGAAGTGGACAAAAGAAGGTCAAACGCCCCCCCTTCCCCCTCCCTCACCACCACGTGCATGCACACATACATGCACTAGAGAGGAGTTTAGAGCTGAAATTCCCAAACTCATGGGCCTACCTCCCTCTTTAAAAAAAAAAATTACTTAGTGCTCCCCTCCCCCAAATCTACTTTCTTTAACCCTTTGATGGTTTTTTGAAAAAAATTTGCATCATTTGAAAAAAAATTTTAAAGAAATGTTGCATCTTAAATTTAATAATTTATTATAAATTTGTGTGTTTTTTCCTACATTGAAATTTGATGATGCAATGTTACATTATGTGACTGTATAGCACTGTATTGTAAACAAGTCATTATACACACATATTCCTGCTGATACATTCTGGACTTCCCGACAATGCATGATGAACTCACCTGCCAACACTTGCTTGTTAAGACCTGTAGGTGACTTGACCACTGATGGTTTATAACTTGTATTTGGTGTGTTTATTTGAAAATAATGTAATCACTATGACTTTAACTCTATTACACAGCAGATGAAACATATGAAAAGTTTTTAAAATTTTTCTTCTCTTCTTTCCTTATGTTTCCACTCTCCCCTTATTTTTATTCAATGCCCTCCAATTGCATCCCAGGCTACTATTGAGCCCCCCCTCCCCATTGTTACAGCACCCTCCAGGGGTTGGTATTGCCCATTTTGGGAACCTATGGTTTAGAGTTTAGTTATTGTATTAACCTCAACTGGGAAGCAGGTGGAGAGGAGAAAGTTTAAAGGAAGGACAGAGTTGAGGAGAGAATAGTAGACAGAAGCAAATCAAAACCCCTTTGGAGGGTGGATTGTAAAGCAGGGATTTAAACTGTAGTTCCCAAACTGTGTAGTGGGATGCTCCAGGATGATGTAGCAAACTAAGAGTACTGAGGGATATTTTAAATTTTCAAGGGAAATGTTGATACTCAACATCTGTTAGACATCATGCAACATTAGATTAACACATTCATTTAAATGGCATTATTGAATATTTAAGATATGTTTTTGCCTATTTGCATTTTTGACTATGCCAGTAACTTCTTGAACTTTCTTTTTTGGTGATATCTTATCTCTGTGAAAGTGAGTTTTTGGTGGTTCCTGTGATAAAAAACAAGAACCATGCCAAAATAACGTGGAACAGAAAATGAGACTGTTAGTGTCCAATCTGATTTCAAAGTTTGAGAAATTGTGCAGAACCTCACAGAAACACACATCCCATTAGTAAGTAATTGTGATTATTTAAGAATGAAATAAAAATACTGTTTTTTCTTCTAATTTATGCATATTATTTTTTCCAATTACCTCTAAGTTATTAGGACAAAAATACTTATTATGTTTTTGTACCTAACTACTAAGTAAATGGAACTAGTAGGTATTTCTTTTGGCTTAGGGGTGCCATGAAAAAAATTACTGAGATATTAAGGGTGCTATGAGTTGGGAAAGTATGGTAACCTCTGGATTAAAAGGAAAGGAAAAAGTATAAGACCCACTGATCAGGGTCTGAGTAAGTTACACAGAAGATTGGAGTGGGAGCAGACTACATTAGTAAATAGATTACTAATATTGATTATGTTTCTTCTCTTTCACCACCTTTTTTTGTGAAGAGAGAAATAGAAGATAAAGAAAGGAAAAGTATAAGAGGATATGATGAAGGGAAATACACAATTAACAGTCATAACTGTGAACTCACCATCTAGCTGCCCCTCGTGCTTTATATACCTTCTCAGCAAATCTTTTTAATAAAAGGTAATATAATTCTACTGGTTAATTGATACGAGGGAGCACCCCAAATGGGGGCTCAAAATCAACAGTACTTAGAAACCCCAACCCGTCAGGGTTACAGTTAGAATCTGGAGGAGAGTAATACTCTGCCCTCTGAGGATGCAACCTACCTATGGTAGAGTATATTGGAGAAGTAATCCCAGAAAGAGTGTTACGCTGTCATGAGACCTTCACCATTTACCCCAGATCTCCATTTACTAACATCCATCCTTCATTGATGACCTTACTTTTCCCAAACTATTTATATTTCTTGCTTTGCTTATATCTCCTGCCTCGACATTAACTTAGCAACTGCATACTCAGCTCTTCTCAAACCTGCCTTGTGATGGTGATGGGTGGAGGCATAGGGGCAGAGGGAATACAGGGGAGAGAGAGTATAATGTAGTGGAAGGAACACCGTACCCAGAGTCAGAAGAGACTTGGACTTGAGTCCTCCCTCTGACAGATATTGACTGCGTGTCTATGGACAAGTCACATAAATTCTATGAGCCTCATCATCTTTATTCTCAAATGGGGATAATAATAATGCTATCCATAGTACTTGTCTCACAGTTACTATGAGGATCAGATGAGATAGTACACATGGCAAGCTTTTTAAGTCATATAGACTTTTTCTGAGTTGTCTGAAAGAAACCCCAAATGGGGTCATGAAGAGTCAGACATGACTGAAACAACTGAACAACAAAACAGGTGAATATAGATATAAATACCCCTATCTCTCTATTCTCTCCCTCTCTCTCTATCTGAAAGGTAGTGTGACCTGGTAGATGACTCACTTTGGAGTCAAGAAGACCTGGGTTCAAACCCTACCTCTTATGTATACTAATTGTGAGGCCATGGGTAAGTCACTTAATTTCTCAGTGCCCCATTCCTCCATTTCTCTGAGCTCTGTTAAGTTACAATTATAGAACTGCATTGGTGTAGAGCACTTAACAAAAAAAATTGAGTTCCAAATTTTCTCTGTGCCCTCTCATTGAGAAGGCAAGCAATTTGATATAGGTTTATATGTGTAGTTATGCAAAATGTATTTCCATATTTGCCATGTTGCAAATGAGAACACAGACCACTCAACCACTCAAGAAAAATAAAGTTCTTAAAAAAGTATACTTTGATCTGCATTCAGATTCTGTCAGTACTTCCTCTGGAGGTAGATAGCATTTTTCATCATAAATTCTTCAGAATTATTTTGGATCATTGTATTGCTGATAACAGCTAAGTCATTCACAGTTGATCATCATACAATATTGCTGTTACTATATACAATGTTCTCATCGTACTCATTTCACTTTGCATCTGTTCTTGTAAGTCTTTCCAGGTTTCTCTGAAAGTGTCTGATTCCTTACTCCTTATAGCACAACAGTATTCCATGAGATAGTACCATTATCCCTTCCACATTGTGACTTTCCCCATCATGGGAACTTTGGGGGAGTTTTGCAGAAGCCACAGATAAAACACATAAAGGCCAGTAGACAACACAGAAAAAGTTTAGAAACTCAGAAATGCATAAAATATATGTATTGTATAATATCAACATATTTTATCTTTTAATACTATAAGAATTCAGTCTTATTCTCTGGTATGAAAGAGGGCCAAAAAATCTGACACAGATTTTTCTGGATTGTGAGAGCACTGTACCAGGCCCCTAACCCCTGAGATATAGAAGGGAGAACTGTATTTGTAAAGTGCTTAGCACTTAATAAATGTTTATTCCTTTCCCTCCCCACTTTATTCTTTCTAGAGTCTTATAGGAAGCACAGTGGGAGATACCAAAGAAGTAACTTCTGTTTACCCAGCTGTTAAATGTAGCACCTCTTAGTTTCCAAGATTTTGAATGCTATAGGTGGAGAGACACCTGCTGGTAAAATTGGAAATCATTGGCCATTCCCTTCTTTAAACTTCAGGGAATTTGCCTAGAACTCTAGACAGATGAAGCTGGACTTTGACAAGCCTTTCCCTCTTATCCTAAGGGATGGTACTGACAGCTGAGGCCCAGACACCCTAAGAGCAAGATAAGCAGACCAGCATGGGAGTGAGGGTGCATACACCGATGTAAGGGCAGCTGTAGAGACTGACAGCTGTCCTGGGAACCCAGAAGAGCATCCCAGGGAATCTTGGCAGGAGAGTGTTAGCCATGAGTTCCTCAGCACCAGACCCTAAGAAAGGGGCAGTATAAGATTGAACAAAGACATGAAGAAGAGGAAGAAGACATTGGGTTGATGGAAACTTTCAGACTGTTGATACCAGACTAGGGCTGATGAGAGCTTCTGTTCCTCTTCTCCCTTCCCTCCATCTATCATAAGAGGGCTTTCCTCTGTTCCCCGAATATCTATTTCTTAAGAATTTGTTTGCCTTTTCTGTTTACTTTTGTCTTTTAAGTATGATAAACATGGTTGACTATTGCAATGCTGATTAATGAGTTTCATTACTAAAATGCTAAAAAGAAAGACAAAAAGGAAGAACTTCAAGGTAGGGAGAGAAATGGACTTTACAATTAAGCAATGTATTTTACTAATTATTTGGTGAATGGGTATTTGGAGTAAACAAAAGAAAATTGTTAATTCATATTTTTTATAATTTCCCAAAGCAGAGAAAAAAATTTAATGTGGGATTTTTGTAGGCAAATGTGATGGTTTTTTTTTTTTTGGGTGTTTTGGGGCTAGTGTGTCTGTGTAGGAGGCTGTAAAGAGCCTTGAGAGGCAGGGACCTTGCCTATTTCCTGTCTTACTGTTATTCCTGGGCTGGTTTGAAAGGAAAACCACTCCCTTACCAGGGAAAAGTCCCTGGTTGTGCCTGGAAAAAGAGTATCTTGAGTCACATTAGAGCTGAGGCAAATAAGAGAGAGTGACACTTCCCTGGCATCCCCACTTACCAGCCCAACTCAACAAAGAAACAAGCAATTATTAAGTGCCTCCTATGTCCCAGGCACAATACTAGGCTCTGGAGTTGAAAAAAAATAGTCCTTGCTCTCAAGGAGCCCTTGGAACAGTGACCTAGAACTGCATATGAGCAACAGAGTTGCAAATCAGTACCCATTGTACCCAGTGCCAGCAAAGAGTCCCCTGTAATTCTTTTCCAACCAGTGGGATCCCGTTACCAGCTCGGGGCTAAGAGCTCCCAAAGCTGCTGATGCTGCTGCTGTCACTACATGAGTCCTCTGGGAACAGTTCAAGTCCAGTTCAGGTCTCTGTCCACATGCAATCCTGGGGTGGGACAAGGCAAGGGGACCCCAGGAAGCCCTGTTGAGGCTTTAGCTATAGTGTCACTTTGGGGGCTTCTTCAAACTCCATACTTCTTCCCTTTCCTCCCTCCCATCCCCATCCCCACCTATTATTGGAGAAGAAATTGTTTCTTTACCTCCTTCCCAAGTCTGGGGACTCCTAGATGTTGGTCGCAGTATAATGGAAAGAGCACTAGGTTTTGGAGAAAGAAGGCCTGCATTCGAGTCCTGCCTGTGCTGATGATCAATCAAGTGACTTTGGACATGCCATTTCACAACTGTGGGCCTCAGTTTCCTCTTCTGAAACATGAGGAAGTTGGACTATCTAGAGATTCTTAACCTGAGATCTCTGAATTGGTTTTTAAAAAATATTTTGATAACTGTATTCCAGTATGAATTGGTTCCCTTTGTAATCCCATGTATTTTATTTTATGCATTTAAAAACATTATTCTAGGAAAGCATCCGTAGTCTTCAGCAGATTGTTTAAGGGGTCCCTGACAACAAGAAAGGTTAAAAACCTTTGTATTGTCTCTTAGGTCCCTCCAAGTTCTAATGTTCTATGAGCTTACAAGATGTAAGAATCACCTCCCACTTCAACTCGATTACTCAGGACACAGTGCTCATCTTGTTTGTCCAAGGAAAGCAGAGCATACTCAGAGAAGAGGGAGCCAACACCAGCTCTATTCCCCTGCTTCAGCCTCCTCCTCTCCTAAAGGAAGTGTTCTGGGGATAAAGGACTTTCTAGCAGCCAAGATTGGTAGGAGCAAGGTTAGCTAGCCTGCCCTCCCCAAGGAAAACTCCAGGAGTGAACTGGCTGAAAAGGACACCAGAGGCCTGGAGGAAAGGTGGGTGCCGTCATATATAGAGAGGCAGCCTCTCTTAGGTCATCTCCCCCATTGGATTATAAGCTCCTTGAGGGCAGGTGCTTAATAAATGCTTATTGCTTGATTATCTCTCCCATTAAGCTGTGAACTTCTTGAGGGCAGAGTCTGTCTTTTGCCTTTTAATATCCCAAACATCTACTCTTAGTAGGTGACAGTATATGCTTATTGACCGACAAATTATAAAATTATTATAAAATTATTTTTCCTTATAAACAGGGTTGGGAAGAAGAGATAAGAGGAGACACTTCCCCTCTCAGCTTCTTTGCAGGTACGGGATGCCACAGGTATGGAATATTGTTTCTGTTTTTAGACTTCTTCAAGGTAATGATGTCTTGATTTATTTTTTCCTCTTCATCCCCATTTTATTTTTTCTTTAAATAAGTTTTTTGTTATAAGGAATGGCTCTCTAGGGAAGAGGAAAGGATACTTGGAGGGATTTAGGTGACATAAAAACAAAAGCTATCCATATAAATTTTAAAAAGAAACATCCATTTGCTCCCTCTTCACCTCCACATCTTAGAATCAATCCCCTGTTTCATGACACAGCTCAAGTACCAACTATAGTTTAACTACAGGAAACCTTTCTGAAGTGGAGGTAACATAGTACAATAGAAAGAGCACTGACTAGATTTGGAGGACCTGACTTCAAATCCTGTTTCTGGTGCTTACTAACTGTGCAAACATATAACTTCTCTCTACCTCAATTTCCTCATCTGTTAAATTAGAAGATTAAACTAGATGGCCTCTGGGGTCCTCTCCAACTCTTGATCTATGATTCTCCCCAGATCTCCAAGTTATTTGGTATTTATGTGCATATTAATTCCCCAGATAGACCAAAGGCTCCTTGAGAGCAAGGACTATTTTTTTTTTCAACTCCAGAGCCTAGTATTGTGCCTGGGACATAGGAGGCACTTAATAATTGCTTGTTTCTTTGTTGAGTTGGGCTGGTAAGTGGGGATGCCAGGGAAGTGTCACTCTCTCTTATTTGCCTCAACTCTAATGTGACTCAAGATACTCTTTTTCCAGGCACAACCAGAGACTTTTCCCTGGTAAGGGAGTGGTTTTCCTTTCAAACCAGCCCAGGAATAACAGTAAGACAGGAAATAGGCAAGGTCCCTGCCTCTCAAGGCTCTTTACAGCCTCCTACACAGACACACTAGCCCCAAAACACCCAAAACAACAACAAAAAAGGAACTGTGGAGAGGAGTGCTTGTGGTTGGTCACAAGGGAGCAAAGATCTGGTCACAGGCATAGGGCCAAGAGGAATGTTAGTGCTTGTGACTACAGGGGAGCAAGTGACCTTTCTGGATAAAGACCAGAACAGAGAGATCAGGAGAGTAGTGACCCCACTACTACCTAGATCACTCCACTTTGGAAACACCTAAAACTTGCAAACTCCTAGAACTAGCTCTAAAAACACTATCATGAAAAAGCCTGCAGTTTGGAACCGTGTCTTTTCACCCCTCAGTGATCAGAGCCTAACTTTAACATGAAGTTCAAAGTCAAGAAACAGGCAAGAAAAATGAGAGTTAACAACAAAAACTTGACCACAAAAAATTACTATGCTGGCAGGGAAGACCAGACACAAACTCAGAAGACAATAATGTGAAAACAGCTACAAGTAAAGCTTCAAAGAAAATTGCTAACTGGACCCAAGCACAACAAGAATTCCTGGAAGAGTTAAAGATGTACTGGGAGAAGGGGGAAGGGAGAGGTAGAATGGGGAAATTTTCTCACATAAAAGAGGAATGCAAGGAAGAGCTCTTACAGTGGAAGGGAAAATGGAGGAGTGGCAGGCAATGTTTGAACCTCACTTTCATCTGAATTGGTTCAAAGAGGGAAGAACACACACACGTTCATATGCACACTCAGTTGTGTTTAGATATCTAACTTAATAGGGAAGCAGGAGGGAAAGGGAATAAGAGAAAAGGGGAATGATAAAAAGGAAGGTGGATTAAGGGAGGCACTAGTCAGAACCAAAACAGATTTTTGAGGAAAGACAGGACAAAATGAGAGAGAGAGAAGAAGAAAGAGAAGACAATGGGATGAATGGAAATACAACTGGTAATCATAACTGGGATTATGAATGGGATGACCCAGTACTAGGTCAGCATCTCAATGAGATCACACATTTATAGTGGCTCCTTTTGTGTGGGTAAAGAATTGGAAACTGAAGGATACTCATCAATTGGGGAATGGCTGAAAAATCTGTGGCCTGTGATTGTGATGTAATACTATTGTCCTGTAAGAAATGACAAGAGGGTGATTTCAGAAAAAACATGGCAAGACATATATGAATCGATGCAAAGTGAAGTGGGAAGAATTTGTAGATCACTGTGCACTGTAACAGCAATGTTGGAATGAAGATCAACTGTGAAAAACTTGGCTACTTTGATGGTTAAAATGATCCAAGATAATTCCAGAGAACTCATGAGGAAACAATGCTATCCACCCCCAGAGAGAGAACTGATGAACTCTGAGTACAAACTGAAGTATGATTTTCTTGCTTTTTTTTTGGCAATATGACTAATATGGAAATATGTTTTACATGATTTCATATAAGTGGGAGGAGGAGGGGGTGGAAGGGAGGAGGAGAATTTGGAACTCAAAATTTAAAAAGAAATGCAAAAGAAATTAATAAATTAAAAAAAATTGTACCAGAGGTATGTATTGGGGTTAGTTTAACCCAGTTCTTGGAGAGTTGATTGTTAAATGTTCGGTGTGATACTTTGAAAATTGGAAAATGCCACAAGTCAGGACTTGATTTATTATTCTGTCAATTGTCTAGACTTAAGGAATTCGTACAGAAGATATGGGTAACGCAGATTAAACTTAAAGGTTATGTTCCATGTACTTTTTCCTTTCCTCACTCTCAGCTTCTTCCTCTTCAACTCACTCCACACATCCAGTTCTTTTTACCGGGCTCCCCTCAAATCTGACTGAGACTGTCCCACAGCTCCATCTCTCCTCAATATCACCTTCACTCTCTTTCACCCCTCTCCTTTTATTTAGCACTGGGGGGACTTGGGAGATGGCTCTGCTTTTCAGTCCCCCCCCCTCCCGTTGCCCCAGCCATCTGTCTCTACCACACCCTCTTCCCCACAAAACGATGGGATTGGGGAGCCATCTTTTTGGCATACCCATGAACATGAGTCCATACACACAGGACCAGTCTCAAACTATTAATAATAATGATATATATATATATATATAATATAATATAATATGATTATCGCCAGCAGATGGTGCCCAGGCTGGAAACACGGGGCTAAGAAGGGGGTGCCTCAAACTCCTGGCTAGGGGCTGTCGCAGCTGGGGTGCCCACAGTCCCTGTGCCGCAGCCCTCGCTCGGCGAGGTGAGGCTCCGAGACCCCAAAGGGAAGGGCGTGAGGCCGGCAGGGTCGGTGGTGAGCCCACCACCGGTCTCACACATCTTGGCACGTCTCCGAGCTTGCACGTGCCAGGGCGGGCACAAGCTTGGTCTCAGACGAGCCCAGATCAGGCGCTGAACCGCGGCCTGCCTCAGTTTCCTTTTCTGTAAAACGGGGTAATGATGGGATCTCCCTTCTCAGGACACGGGGGAGATAGCTCGAGGTACGTAAAACAGCGCACGAGCGCTCACGCTAGGGCTGGTGCTGACAACAGTACCAATAATCAATAATTACACAATAACAGTGATTGACGACACTAAGCGAAAGCTGGAAGGGCGCTCGCCCGGACGATGGCTGGCCCTATCCGCGGCCGCCCTAGCTCCGGGAGGACCGCAGGGAGAGCAGGAGGGCGGCGGGGGGAGGTGTGAGAAGCGGGAGGAGAACCCCGCCCCTCCTTCGCCTTGGCTTCCGGCCTCTCCCAGGCTCCGGTTGCCGGGGCAACGTCGGGGCGCCGGGCCGGCCGCGCACGCGCACTGGCCTCCGAGGCTGGGCGGCTGGCGCAGCCGGCAGAGCGGCTTTAGCGCTGACGAGGAAGCGGCGGCGGCGTGCGCAGCAGGGGGCCGCCAGGTGTCCAGGCGGTACTCCGCACGTCCGGGCTCGGCGTCCGCTTGCCAGCCTCCGTCGCCGGGGCCGCGAGGGCTCGGGTAGGTGGTGCGAGCTCGGGGCAGGGCGCGGAGCGGAGCGGGCAGTGCCCAGGTGCCCGGGGGCGGCGGCGGGGAGCGGCCCTGACGTGGCCTCTCGGAGCCCGAGTCTGCCCAGCCAGGGTGGGGGTGTCGGTCTCGGCCGCCTTAAGTGCATACGCCGCCCGGGTCCCGGGAGCGCGCGGCTTCCCACGCCCGGCGGTCCTGCGTGCCTCAGTTTCCTCTTGTGTAAAACCCTTCCCATGCCCATCCCCTGGGCTTCCGTAGAGGAAGGCACCTGCTGCTGGAAGGCGGAGCCGCTTCCCGGAGATGTTCCCAAAGGGACAGACTTTGGAAGTTGTGAAAGCCAACAGGTGGCCGAAGTCGGATCCCGCCGTCCAAGTCCCTGTATTTGGGGAGTCAGACAGGCAGCAGGCATAGTTGAAGCACCTACTGCGTGTCAGTCAGTGCGAGGGCTGGGGGTGAAAAGAAAGGACCGGGGCGCTCCGAGGAGACGGCGGGCACACAGCCTCGCGCACACCTGGCCCTGGATAAATCGGAGATAGTCCGTAGAAAGAAGGCACTGGCCTTGAGGGGGAGGGGGCAGGGCTTCCCGCAGAAGCGGACTCGAAGGAAGCCAGGAAAGTCAGCTGGGGAGGGAGAGCGATCCAGGTGTAGGGGCCAACTAGAGAAAGTGCTCGGATTTCCCGAGATGGAGTGTCTAAAACTGGAATAGCAGCGGGGCCAGGGCCAAGCCCTCTCCTCCCCACCAGACTGTGAGGTAAGTGCTTAAGGGATTGTCGTCTTCCTTTCCTAGGTGGAGTTAAATGACTCGTCCACGATCATCGTAGAAGGCAGAGAGGTAGAGTAGTATGCTACCAAGTACCCTTTGTCCGAATTATCTTTGCAACCTTGGCCAAAGCACTTAACCTGCCTTGACTTTTTCAACTGAAAAATAAGCAAGTTGGATTGGATGGCCTCTGAGGTTCCTTCCAGCCCTTTATCTGTTTTCCTATTTAGTCAGCACAGTTAGAGTAAGTTCCAGAGGTGGGTTATGAGGCTCTCATCCAACCTCTCTGGATTTTAAGTCCCAGGTTTCTTTCCATTACATCACACTGCCTTATTCTGCTTTTTGTCAGTGGGTGTCTTGGATGAAGGTTGTATAGGGTTACCTGAAAAGAAGAGGTGATGGGCAGACTTAAAAATGCTGACTGTGCTGTTGGGTTCAATGTAGACATATCTTAAACATACACAAAGTGCTCATGTTACAAAGAAGCAAAATTTGCCTCAAAATTGGTTTGAGTCAATATTTTAAATTTTTGCTGTCCTTAACATGTTAGGAAATGGTGCAGTGAGCCTGTTCTCCCTCCCCCCCCCCCCCCAAGGACCTCCTGTCTGAAAGCCAAATCCTCTGCTTTGATTTCTTTTCCATATCAGTCTGGGGACCTTTATTTATGATTTTTCTGCTGATATATTTCCAAGGAGCCCCCTTTTTCCCAATGAGAATAATTGTAATGGCTTGCATCATATTTTATAATATGTAGCATCTTCCTCACATCTTTCGGAGGCACATAATGCAAGTATTATTATCCTACTTTACAGATTCCTATTTTACAGATGAGGAAACTGAGGTTGTCATTTGAGTTTCCTAACTCAATTCAGCCAGGATCAGTTCTAATTTTTTGTGACTCAGAATTTAGTGTCCATCCTATTGCATTAGGCTTGTTCTTTTTCAAAAGAACTGATTGTACCTCTGTCATATCTGTTTCAATCCAATTTAATCCCTGCCATTAATGAGGAAGGCCTTCTGCAGAGGGAAGGATACATCCCTGAGGGCTTTTTCACTAAGCCTGGCTACAAGCTTCCCTTCCCACCACCTGCTGCCTGCAGGTATAACATATGCTTTGTCTCATTTCACAAAATAAGATTAAGTTTGGTTGCCTTTTAATTAAGCACAGTAGGTTTGAACTGGGGAAAGCAGAGGGAGGTTGTTTTTCACTTATTTTCCAGCCCTTAGGGTGACCAGTGTTCCTGCTCAATTGCATTAGATGGAGTCTGGTCAGGGGCGTGGAGAAGGTTGATGTGGCTCGATAAGACATGCCAGAGTTACTTTGTACATCCTCCATCATGCTGGTGTTTCAGACACAGTTCATGACTGGTAGGAAGGTGGGCTCTGTTGTTGGCTCACTTTTTACTCTGTAAACCTGAGTTTGAGTGACCTCCAGGTGAATGTGGTCAGACTCACCATGCCTGTTATTTCTACATCTCTCTTTAATGGATGTGAAAACTTAGTGAAGGAAGGGAAGTAGGGAAGAGCTGCTCTCTTGGGCCTGTGATATTTCTGCCCTATTCCTGTAATAATAATATCAATAGTTGGCATTTAAGGTTTGAAAAATGCTTTACAATATGTTATCTTCATTTGTTATTCACAACAACTCTCTGAGGTAGGTTCTGTTGTTGCCACCACGCCATATTACTGAGGCTGAGTGGGATTAAAAGAGTTGCCCAGTTACAGAGCTAGTCATTGTTAGAGGTAGAATTTGAACTCTGGTCTTCCCAATTCCAGGTTAGGCAGCTTGTCCCTTGAGTCACCTAGCTGCACCTGGAATTGTATGAGTTGGGGACTCTAGATGCTGGAGTCACAACCGCGGCTTACCATGACTAGTCCAGAAGGTCTTGCATGATGCTTTGCCCATTTTCCAGAGAGGAAACTGGAGCTTGGTAGGCTAAGGCGGTGGGGGTCAACTTTTTTTGTGTCCTGGACTCCTTGGGCAGTCTAGGGAAGTCTTGAAACCCTTCCTCAGAATAGTGTTTTTAAACATATAAAATATGTAGGATTACCAAGGAAGACAATTTTATTAAAATAAAGCTACCAAGATATTAAAAAGCAAAAGCACGAATTTTAGGTTAAGAAATTTTGGCACAAAAGAACTGGCCAGATTTGAAAACCAATGTTTTATGGTTTTATGCTTAGCAAATATAGGCATTAATTACTATTACTACTATTAAAGAACATAGATATTCCAGAAAGGGATTGTGTAGGTTGAATTTCTGCATGCAGTCATTTTAATGGATTACAAGGTTTGCTGAAAGGAAACAAGTGAAATCCTCATCTTTAAGTTTGATTTTGAACTCTAGAAAATAAAAAAAATCCAAATTTTCATACATTAGATTTGCTTTCAAGTGAGGTCACCTTTAGCAGAGCCACAAAGCATCCCTTATTTAATTTGATGTAGAAGGAATTATTAGATTTGTATTGATCTTTTCAGAAGCACCAACAGAGTGATTATTGGAAGCAACAGCATCTTCTAACATGAAGGGTTTTTATAACTTTTAACATATTATCTGCTGCTTGTAATAAATAATAGCGGGGCAGGGGTCAAGATGGCGGAGTAGAAAGACTCACGTATGCTAGCTCGGAACCCACAGCCCATATATTTCCTGCAAGAAGAACTCCCCATGAATTCTGGAGCACTGCAAGGTACACAGAAACACAGTGGAAGAGATTTCCATTCCAGAGAGCCCTGGAGAGCTGTGCCGAGGGGTCCGTTGCGCTCCGGAAAGCGGAGCCCACCCCTGCCCTGCCCTGGCCGCGCGGCCCCAGAGGAGCAGATCTGAGCAGGCTTCAGGGATGGAACCTCCGGCTGCCGGGAAGGTCCCTCCGCCCACAGACGCTACAGGTCAGTGAGAGAGACTTCTGGGCTGGCCGAGAGGGGAGCGGGGTGTCTCCGTGACTCGGGCCCCCTCGGGAGGCAGCGGCAGAGGCAGCAGCAGTGGCAGCAGCGGCGGCCTGGCATTCCTGGAGCAGCAGGCAGAAATTCAGGGCCATTACCGAAGATCTCTGCATAAACCCCCTGAGGGAACTGAGCCTGGGAGACAGCCCTGCCCCCACCCCAGCACCAGAATTTAAGCTCACATTGAACAGTAGCCGTGCCTGTTGCGGAAAGCCCATTTGAATCTCAGACCCCAAGCACTAGCTGGGCAGATCTAGGCAGGGTTGGACAGGAATCTCAGAAGTCAAGTAACTGGCTGGGAAAATGCCCAGGAAAGGGAAGAAAAATAAGACTATAGAGAGCTACTTTGAGGGAGTACAGATGTTCCCGCCTTTCAATTCTGATGATGAGGAACTATTCTTACCATCAGGGAAAGATGTGGAGGTCGGGGCCTCTGTATCCCAGACATCCCAGGTGGATGTCCGGTGGGCTCAGGTCATGGAAGAGCTCAAAAAGGATTTTGAAAAGCAAGTTAGACAGGTGGAGGAAAAACTGGGAAGAGAAATGAGAGAGATGCAAGAAAAGCATGAAAAGCGGGTCAATACCTTGGGAAAGGAGACCCAAAAAAATGCTGAAGAAAATAACACCTTGAAAAATAGGCTAACTCAATTGGCAAAAGAGGTTCAAAAAGCCAATGAGGAGAAGAATGCTTTCAAAAGCAGAATTAGCCAAATGGAAAAAGAGGTTCAAAAGCTCACTGAAGAGAATAGTTCTCTCAAAATTAGAATGGAACAGATGGAGTCTAATGACTTTTTGAGAAACCAAGAAATCACCAAACAAAACCAAAAGAATGAAAAATGGAAGAGAATATGAAATATCTCATGGGAAAAACAACTGACCTGGAAAATAGATCCAGGAGAGACAATTTAAAAATTATGAGACTACCTGAAAGTCATGATCAAAAAAAGAGCCTAGACATCATCTTCCATGAAATTATCAAGGAAAACTGCCCTGATATTCTACAACCAGAGGGCAAAATAAGTGTTGAAAGAATCCATCGATCGCCGCCTGAAAGAGATCCAAAAAGAGAAACTCCTAGGAACATTGTGGTCAAATTCCAGAATTCCCAGGTCAAGGAGAAAATCTTGCAGGCAGCTAGAAAGAAACAGTTCCAGTATTGTGGAAATACAATCAGGATAACTCAAGATCTAGCAGCTTCTACATTAAGGGATCGAAGGGCGTGGAATAGGATATTCCAGAAGTCCAAGGAACTAGGACTTAAACTAAGAATCACCTACCCAGCAAAACTGAGTATAATACTTCAGGGGAAAATATGGTCTTTCAAGGAAATAGAGGACTTTCAAACATTCTTGATGAAAAGACCAGAGCTGAAAAGAAAATTTGACTTTCAAACACAAGAATGAGAAGAAGCATGAAAAAGTAAACAGCAAAGAGAAGTCTTAAGGGACTTACCAGAAGTGAACTGTTTACATTCCTACATGGAAAGACAATATTTGTAACTCTTAAAACTTTTCAGTATCTGGGTAGTTGGTGGGACCACACACATACATACACACACACATGTACACGTGTGCACGCACACACATATACACACATGCATGCACATGCAGAGACAGAGAGCACAGAGTGAATTGAATAGGATGGGACCATAGCTTAAAAGAAATTAAGGTAAATGGTGAGAGAGAGAAATGTAGTGGGAGGAAAGAGGGTGAAATGGAATGGGGTAAATTATATCTCATTCAAGAGGCAAGCAGGAGACTTTTTATTTTTTTTTTAAATTTATTTATTTAACTTTTTACATTCATTTTCACAAAATTTTGGGTTCCAAATTTTCTCCCCTTTTCTCCCCTCCCCCACCCCAATACCCCAAGCAATCTAATTTTCCCTATCTCCAATCTGCCCTCTCTTCTGTCATCACTCCCTTCTCTTGTCCCCATCTTCTCTTTTGTCCTGTAGGGCCAGATGACTTTCTATTCCCCATTAACTGTATTTCTTATTTCCTAGTAGCAAGAACAATACTAACCAGTTGTTCCTAAAACTTTGAGTTCCAAATTCTCCCCATCCCTCCCTCCCCACCCATTCCCTTTGGGAAGGCAGGCAATTCAATATAGGCCCTATCTCTGTAGTTTTGCAAATGACTTCGATAATAGTTGTGTTGTGTAAGACTGACTGTATTTCCCTCCATCCTATTCTGCCCCCCATTTTTTCTCTTCTGTCTTTTGATCCTGTTCCTCCCCAAGAGTGTTGACTTCAAATTGCTCCCTCCTCCCATTGCCCTCCTTTCCATCATACCCCCCCTTGCTTATCTCCTTCTCCCCCACTTTCCTGTACTGTAAGACAGGTTTTCGTACCAAAATGAGTGTGCATTTTATTCCTTCCTTTAGTCAAATGTGATGTGGGTAAACTTCTTGTTTTTTTTTTTTTCTCAGCTGTCCTCTTTTTCCCTCCACTAAAAAGTCTCCTACTTGCCTCTTAAATGACATATAATTACCCCATTCCATTTCACCCTCTTTCCTCCCACTACATTTCTCTCTCACCATTTACCTTACTGTCTTTTAAGATATGATCCCATCCTATTCAATTCACTCTGTGCTCTCTGTCTCTGCATGTGCATGCATGTGTGTATATGTGTGTGCGTGCACACGTGTACATGTGTGTGTGTGTGTATGTATGTGTGTGGTCCCACCAACTACCCAGATACTGAAAAGTTTTAAGAGTTACAAATATTGTCTTTCCATGTAGGAATGTAAACAGTTCACTTCTGGTAAGTCCCTTAAGACTTCTCTTTGCTGTTTACTTTTTCATGCTTCTTCTCATTCTTGTGTTTGAAAGTCAAATTTTCTTTTCAGCTCTGGTCTTTTCATCAAGAATGTTTGAAAGTCCTCTATTTCCTTGAAAGACCATATTTTCCCCTGAAGTATTATACTCAGTTTTGCTGGGTAGGTGATTCTTAGTTTAAGTCCTAGTTCCTTGGACTTCTGGAATATCCTATTCCACGCCCTTCGATCCCTTAATGTAGAAGCTGCTAGATCTTGAGTTATCCTGATTGTATTTCCACAATACTGGAATTGTTTCTTTCTAGCTGCTTGTAATATTTTCTCCTTGACCTGGGAGTTCTGGAATTTGACCACAATGTTCCTAGGAGTTTCTGTTTTAGGATCTCTTTCAGGTGGTGATCGATGGATTCTTTCAATACTTATTTTGCCCTCTGGTTGTAGAATATCAGGGCAGTTTTCCTTGATAATTTCATGGAAGATGATATCTAGGCTCTTTTTTTGATCATGACTTTCAGGTAGTCCCATAATTTTTAAATTGTCTCTCCTGGATCTATTTTCCAGGTCATTTGTTTTTCCCATGAGATATTTCACATTCTCTTCCATTTTTTCATTCTTTTGGTTTTGTTTGGTGATTTCTTGGTTTCTCGTAAAGTCATTAGACTCCATCTGTTCCATTCTAATTTTGAGGGAACTATTCTCTTCAGTGAGCTTTTGAACCTCTTTTTCTGTTTGGCTAATTCTGCTTTTGAAAGCATTCTTCTCCTCATTGGCTTTTTGAACTTCTTTTGCCAATTGAGTGAGCCTATTTTTCAAGGTGTTATTTTCTTCAGCATTTTTTTGGGTCTCCTTTACCAAGGTATTGACCCGTTTTTCATACTTTTCTTGCATCTCTCTCATTTATTTCTCTTCCCAGTTTTTCCTCCACCTGTCTAACTTGCTTTTCAAAATCCTTTTTGAGCTCTTCCAAGGCCTGAGCCCACCTGACATCCCTTTGGGATGTCTGGGGTACTGAGGCCCCGCTCTCCACATCTTTCCCTGATGGCAAGAATATGTCCTTGTCATTAGATCCGAAAGGCTGGATCATTTGCATCTGTTCAAAAAAACTCTCTATAGTCTTATTTTTCTTCCCTTTTCTGGGCATTTTCCCAGCCAGTTACTTGACTTCTGAGATTCCTGTCCACCCCTGCCTAGATCTGCCCAGCTAGTGCTTGGGGTCTGAGATTCAAATGGGCTTTCCGAGGTGGGCGTGGTTGCTATTCAATGTGAGCTTTAGTTCTGGTGCTGGGGTGGGGGCAGGGCCACCTCCCAGGCTCAGTTCTCTCAGGGGCTTTATGCAAAGACCTTCAGTAATGGAGCGGGTAGGGGCAGGGCCGCCTCCCAGGCTCAGTTCCCTCAGGGGCTTTATGCAGAGACCTTCAGAAATGGAGCGGGTGGGGCAGGGCCGTCTCCCAGGCTCAGCTCCTTCAGGTGGTTTATGCAGAGACTTTCAGTAATGAAGATCCTGCCTGCTGCTGGGGGAGTCCAGGGCCGCAGCGGCTACACCACCACTGCCTCCGCCACCACCCCTGTCTCTGCCTCCACCGCTTCCTGCCCCTACCTCTGCCTCCGCCGCTTCCTCCCGAGGGGTCCCGAGCCATGGAGACACCCTGCTCCCCTCTCGGTCAGCCCAGGCGTGGGCTGTGTCTCACTGACCTGTAGAGTCTGTGGGAGGAGGGACCTTCCAGGCCGCCGGAGGTTCCGTCCCTGAAGCCTGCTCGGATCAGCTTCTCTGGGGCCGTGGCCAGGGCAGCGCTGGGGTGGGGTCCGCTTTCCGGGGCGCGACGGACCCTGGGGATGGCTCTCCAGGGCTCTCTGGAATGGAAATCTCTTCCACTATGTTTCTGCACACCCTGCAGTGATCCAGAACTTCTGGGGAGCTCTTCTTACATTAAATCTATGGGCTGTGGGTTCAGAGCTCGCATATGTGCGTCTTTCTACTCCGCCATCTTGACTCTGCCCCGAGAATTTTTAGTGGAGGGAAAAAGAGGAGAGCTGAGAAAAAAACAAGAAGTTTACCCTCATCATATTTGACTAAAGGAAGGAATAAAATGCACACTCATTTTAGTATAAAAACCTATCTTACAATACAGGAAAGTGGGGGAGAAGGAAATAAGCAAGGTGGGGGGGATGAAGGAAGGGAGGGCAATGGGAGGAGGGAGCAATTTGAAGTCAACACTCTTGGGGAGGGACAGGATAAAAAGACAGAAGAGAAACAATGGGGGTCAGGATAGGATGGAGGGAAATACAGTTAGTCTTAGACAACATGACTATTATGGAAGTCATTTGCAAAACTACAGAGATAGGGCCTATATTGAATTGCCTGCCTTCCCAAAGGGAATGGGTGGGGAGGGTGGGATGGGGAGAATTTGGAACTCAAAGTTTTAGGAATAACTGTTTAGTATTCTTGCTACTAGGAAATAAGAAATACAGTTAATGGGGAATAGAAAGTCATCTGGCCCTACAGGACAAAAGAGAAGATGGGGACAAGAGAAGGGAGAGATGACAGAAGAGAGGGCAGATTGGAGATAGGGAAAATTAGAATGCTTGGTTTTTTGGGGTGGGGGGAGGGGATAAAAGGGGAGAAAATTTGGAACCCAAAATTTTGCGAAAATGAATGTAAAAAGTTAAATAAATAAATGTATGTCAAAGAAAAAATAAATAATAGCTTACATGTATATAATCTCTTTATGGTTTACAAAGCCCTTTACAGAATAATGCTGGTTCAGTACATCTGGCCTTAGATACATACTTAGTTGTGTGACCCTGGACAATGCTCTTTGCCTCAGTTTCCTTATTTGTGAATGAGGATAATAATAACACCTACCTCCTAGGGTTGTTGTGAAGATCAAGTAAGATAATAATTGTGAAGTGTTTTGCAGATTTTAAATCAATATATAAATGCTAGCGATGATGATGTACCTACTATGTGCTAGGACTATGCACAGGACTGTGCTAGGCTCTGGGGATATTAAAACAAAATTCTGTACCTTCAAGGATGAAATGGGAGGAAAATTTGAGGGGGGTAGGGAAACCAACATATATGTAGAAAATTAGATGAAAAATTTATACAGAGTAAATTTCTGGGGTGAACAGAATGGGCTTGTTGTAGGAGGGGGCATTTGAACTGAGCTTTAAAGGGAAGTAATAGCCCTTACATCGTACTTTTAGATTTGCAAAGCATTTTATATGTTATCCCATTTGATCCTCAAAACAACTCTGGGAAATGGGTGGCATTATTATCCTCATTTTACGGATTTTACAAATCAAGGCTGAAAGAGATCAAGTGATTTACTTGTCACACACAACTAAACGTCTGAGGTTGGATTTGAATTTCGGTCTTTCTGACTTGAAGACCAGAAGTCTGTCTGCTTGTCCCCTAGCTGCCCAGGGGAGACAGGGATTCTACAAGGCTGAGTGAGGTGAGGAAGGAGTGTGTTCTAGGGGGTGGGGGACATCCTATATAGAAGCATGAGTCCAGGAGATGGATATCATATAAAGGAATAGAAAGCAAGCTAATTTGATAGCAGTAAACCTTGAAAGATAAACTGGAGCTAGATTGTAAAGGGCTTTAAAAGACAGAGGAGTCTGTATCTTATCTTGGTAGTGAGAGTGAGCCCCTGGACTCTCATGAGAGACAGACAGCATAGAACATTGGCCTCCTTGGTGTTCTTTGAACAGACTTTCCTCCTGATTGCATGAATTTTCACTGTCCCCGGTGCCCGGAGTGCATTCCTTGTTCATCTCTGCCTCCTGTTGATTTTCTGCGGTGGTTTCCCACGTTAGACTGTGAGCTCCTTGAGATCAGAGACATTTTTTGCCTTTATTTCATCATTGTTGTGAGGATCAAATGATTTAATATATTCAGAGTGCTTTGAAAACCTAAAATTATTGTATGTTATTTGTCAACAAGTATTTATTAAGGTGCAATTTTCCAGGCATTGTGCTAAGTTCTGGGAATAGAGTAATGAAAAAACATGGTCCCTGCCCTCCAGGTGCTCACATTCTAATGATATACTGTTATGATATACATTGTATATCATATACATTGTATATCAATATACATTGTAAATGGAAAAATATCTCATAGAGAAGACATTAGAGTTATCTCAGAGCCCAGATTTTTAAGACCAAATTATAGATGAGTTGCTGATTTGTATTGATTTTGTGGAGGTAGTTTTCACAGTAGGAGTTAATACCACTGAAATAAAATCTCTAATTTCCCCATTATCATCACTATTCACATTTGTATAGCCCTTTATGAGAGAAGGCATTTTCTCCATTTGATAAGAAGAGAAATATTCCCATTTTGTGGATGAAAATCCTGAATTTCAGAGGTTATTTAGAAGGTGAATGGAAGAGCTGGGAGTAAAAGCTTAGTGTTCTGACTTAACTGTGGTCTCATTGTACCACAGCTGCTTTCCATTAGACTCAACGTTAGTTCTTGCTGTCCCTGGTTCCTTTCTGAGGTGCCACATTAACCAATTCTAGTTAACCTTTCTGTTAGAATGGGCTGACAAAACTTGGTTGAATCCTATTTGAAATTGAGAATTTGCTGCTTTCTATTTCTTACCTACTCTGCTTTGTCCATGTTCTCCTGTCCTCTGGGAAGGCTTGGAGATGAGCAGTGATTAAACTACCTCAAACAGAGTAAAGAAGGAATGGATGTAGAAGAAAGGTGGTAGGGAATTAAGGTAGGCAGTAGATAAAGCTTGAACAGAAACTGTAAGACTGGATTAGATAATTAAATTTTCTTCTGAGATACATTTATTACATGCCTACTCTGTACAAGGTACAGTGGTAGATGCTAAAAAATGAAAATATAAAATAAAGCAGCCTATAAATTTGAGCAAGCCAGCTTACTCTTTACTATGTTAAGAAGGTACTAAAAGCATGCCCATTTAGAGATAAAGACACTGAGGTCTGGAGAGGTCTGGAGAGGTCTGGAGAGGTCTTGACTCCAGGTCTGGAATAGAGCCCAGACCTCCTGACTCAGTCCTTTTCTCTTTCTATAACAGGTATATAATGTCAAAGAGGTCTTGACCAGGTCCTTGACTTAGTATTGCAGTCACTGGAAGGAGTGTGAAGGCTCTGGTGAAGGACTTAGATGAAAACCATGACTCTTGGTTTCCTTTTCTGGGTTTCAGTTTATCATCCGTTAAATGAGGAATTTGGACTAAGCTTCTGAGGTCTCTAACATTCAATGAGAGCTAATTGCAGTGATATTGGTATTACTGATGAGGAAATGACTTGTATGGGATAGTAACTTTTAGAGAAACTTGGCACTCTGAATAGATTCAGACTGTTCTAATAAGAGTTGAACTAGGTGAGATTGAATTCTTTGTTTTTAAAACAAATCTTTCTTCTGTACTGTCATTGTATGCGAATAGGTTATATTTGTATACAGGATATCAGACTATCTGGGGATTCAGAATATTAATTTTTAGGGAACATATTTGAAAGTCATTAATTGATTCATCTAGATTAAAAAATTCCTATTTTAATTTCTATTCTTCTATTTTTGTATATTGGCTTGAAAAAATAAAGCTGGGCCTGGCTAAGCTGTTTAGTGTAAAAGAACGTAACCTCTCAAGGAGTTATTCTGAGGGATAGCTAGCTCTTTATCACTCAAGCCATTCCTTTTCCAGAGGGGAAAAGAAGTTGAGAAGGAAAGAGATAATAGATATTTCCTTTCAGTTTCTTTCTTTTAGAAATGGTCACATTTCAGCCTAGCCCTACTGACTGAAATTAGGAAAAAGTAAAGTGTAGGACAGGGCAGAAAATGAGGGATTGTCACTAATGTAAAAAATAATTGTGGAAAGTAAGATATATAGGGGTGCCTATGTGGTGCAGTGGATAGAGTACTGGGCCTTGAGTCAGGAAGCCACATCTTCCTGAGTTCAAATCTGGCCTCAGACAATTACTAGCTATGTGACCGTGGGCAACTCACTTAACCCTGTTTGCCTCAGTTTCTCATCTGTAAAATGATCTGGAGAAGGAAATGGCAAACCACTCCAGTATCTTTGCCAAGAAAACCCCAAATGGGGTCATGAAGAGTCGGACATGACTGAAATAATTGAACAAAAGATTTATAGAAGGAAAGAAGGTCATTTTCCTTGCAAAAATTCTTGAGGCCCTCTCATCTCTTTTCCAACTGCCTCTACTAGTACATAGGCCATCTGTTTGGAGTCAGGCCTTACTCAGGCTGGCCTCGTGATTTAGGCTCCAGATTAGAACAAAATGAAACGGTGATAGAGCATACAACATTTAACCAAAGAATTTTACTCAACAGCCTGGATAGCTTCCTCAGTAAGCATAGAGAGCTGGTTCACCTCCCCAGGGGTTCATGCCTGGTTAGAAGGGATTGTTGATTTGTACAGCTGGGGAGAAGTCCATCAAGTCTAAGGAACCCCAAGTGCTTGTGTGCTGGGGTTTTAATACCTAAATGGTGACTGGGAAATGGGGTAAATGCTTCAAACCTTAGGTCCCTGGACCAGTTAAGTACTGCGCATGTTTTCATTGACTTTTAAATGTGACATCTCTATTGCAATAGCCTCTCCTACAGGTTTTATTGTTATGGTTAACTGTAGCTTTAAAAGCCAAATGAACTATTTAAGATTTGGCAGTTTTTGAGAAACTGAAAACAAAGAGTTAACAGAGGTGGTTTGAGTAAAACTGTGGAGAAGACAGGGAAAAAAAGATGAAAAACTTTCTTGGAGAAACTGTCATTTATGAAGAAACATAGAGAATTTCACATGAAAGGAATCTGGAGAAGGATAGTGAAGAATTATGACTTGAGAGCCACAATAGATGACCGAGAAAGGAGATAGAGGAGCCTTCTTTCCTGATTGAAATGTTTTGCTCATATTGTGAAGAGGATGAAGAGAATTCATGAGATGAATTTGCTTTGCTTGGCATCTTGATGAAATTGAATGCTAAAATTATGTTTTCAAAATTAAGGAGAGGTCATCTGTAGTTACAGTTATGGATGGAGGTCAGTCACTCTTTGATATTTCTCACAGCTATTCTCACTGTAAATATTTATGTTTTTGTCAATAATGTCAATATGTTTTGCCATTTGTATGGCCAGTAAGTTTAATATTTATTCAGTCCTAGGAGATCAGGGCTTTTGATATATAAAGATATAACAACTAATTATGGTAAAAGAGTTTGCCAGTTTTAAAATAATAAACTTGGTTTTATTACTTGTCATAATAAACAACTTTATTTGAATAATTTTAATTTATTTTAATAAATTGAAAAAGTAAAAATAAAAATAAATTGGGGTGGAGGACTGAGCAGATTTGATTAATGATAGAGATATTGCCATTTTGTAGTTAATAAAGAGAAATATTACTAATTAATATGTTACATGCTAGTATTAATGGTGAATTTTGAATATTGAGAATAAATGTGTTAACAAGTCAAAGAGCAGTTAGAGGGAAGGCCTACAAATGAGATTGGTCAGTTCTCAAAACTGTAGTGTTAAAAAAGCTTGTCCCATATGGTGAATTTCCAGGTTTACAACAGGACCGGATGTCAGGGTTTCTGACCAGATTAATAGTAAATGCCACTTCTACTATATTGGATTTCTTGGTAACAAGGTTTTAAAGATTTTCTAGGAGACTTTACATACTTTACTGGCGTTAAATAGATAACTCTTACCTTGAAGATGTAGGAAACTTGGTGTAGGAAATAACTGGAAGAAGACTGTAGTGCAGGTAAAAAGAGAGAGAGATCAAAAAAGAAAAGATAGTAAGATGTAATAGCTCCCTGGGTTTTTTAAAAATTTATTTTAAATTTTGAGTTTAGTACAAGTAAAATGAGCATTTCCATATGTAACAGAACAGAAAAAGAGGATTGTATATGAAACTGCAGATTTCTATTCTGTCTAGCTTGATTTTCTTTTAAAATATGTAGTCAGTTCAACATGTAACTTTTTTTAAAGTTAATTTATTTTTAATTTTCAACATTCACTTTCATAAGTTTTAAATTTTCTCCTCCTCTCTCACCTTTCCCCTCCCAAGGTGACATACAATCTAGGTTCTACATATATGTTCCTTTTAGACATATTTTCACCTTATTCATTCAACATGTAACTTTTGAAGCAGTCCTCTTTGATTCTTTCTGACCTGTTCTTTTCTGTGCATTAACAAAAAGCTTCAGTGACCCATCTTTTTCTTTCTTTTACAAATTTTGTTGGTCACCCTATTACTGGCTCCTGCCTCCCATCTCCTCATCTTCCCCTGAACGGGAAAAAAATGAGAAACAAAGCACTTACAAGTGCTTACAAATACAGGGAGTTAAGCAAAACAAATTCCCACGTTAGCTGTATCTAAAAATTTGTTTCATTCTGCAGTTTGAGTCCATCAGTGCTCTGTCAGGAGGTAAGTAGCATGTTTATCTTTGTTCTTTTGGAACATTGAATTCTTTTGTCATTGAATTAATTCAGTGTTCTCAAGTTCTTTCCAAGTTGTATTGGAGTAGGTCAGAAAATCCCAAGCTCTTCAAATTTTCCCCACAAACAAGATACTGATAGCACCTCAGGGCAAACATATGTAGAGGAGTTAAAAATAAATAAGAGTAGGAGCAGAATAGTTGTGGTCCTGCTAAGACAGTCAGGAGATCTGAAAAAAATCCCAGAGCCAGGTTTGGTCGTGTGAAGAGTAAACACCTCCAAGGGAGGACCACTTAAACAACCTGCAGACAGCCTTGGGGTTAGCTGGGTTAGAAGGCTTCCTTGGCCCCAGCCACAGGATCTTTTACAGCCCCAGGACAGTGAGGGGAGTTGGGCATCCAGCAGAGGAAGATGGAGGAAACCTCTGCTCACAAGGAAAGCCAGCTACAGCTGTGCTGTGGAAACTGGCTGAGGGCAGAAGGAACCAGCACACTCTTAGTGAGTGCAGAAGCAGTGGGGCAAGGGTGCCACTGACCGTGGGCACTATAGGAGGCTGGAGGCCTTGGTTTTAGTTCCAGGCCAGAGGTGAGAACTGATAAAGGATCTGAGGCCAGAGCCTCCATACCCCATACTCTAGGGATAGAGGTGGTTACAAAAACTAAGCTGTTGCAAATAAAAAAAAAATTAGCAGGCAAAGAAGATTCCAACCAGAGAGAATTACTTTGGGAAGAGAAAATACTTGGGGTTCATCTTCAAAGGAAGATACTGAAACAAAGAAACCCTTTTCTGCCCCAAAGAGTAATGTGAAATGGTCACCTGCCCAAAAAAAATTTATAGAAGAACTTAAAAAGACTAAAAACCAATTAAATGAGAGAGATTGAGGAAAAATGAAAAAAAAATCCAAGAAAATCAAGAAGATTATGAAAAAAAGGAGATCCAGAATCTTAAGGAAGAAAATGACCCCTTGAAAATCAGAATTGGGCAAGGGGAAGCTAGCAAAGTTATCAGTGACCAAGAAATATAATAATATATAAAGAATGAAAAACTAGAAGAGCATGTGAAAGATCTCATAAGAAAAACAACTGATCTGGATAACAGATCAAGAAAAGAAAACATAAGAATAATCTGACTACCTGAAAGCTATGATCAAAAAAAGAATTTTAATACAATACTACAAGAAATAAAGAAAATTGTCCTAATGCATTAGAACAAGAGGGGAAAGTAGAAATAGAAAAAAATCCACCCATCATACCTGAATGTGATCCTACAAGGAAAACCTCTAGGAATATCGTAGTCAAATTACAAAACCCCCAGGTCAGGGACAAAATATTACAAGCAATGAGACAAAAACAGTTTGAATATGGTGGTTCTACAATTTGAATCATGAAAGACAGTGGTGGGGACACTGAAAGACTGCAAAAGAACTGGGCCTCCAGCTGAAAGTATCATACCCAACAAAGCCAAGCATAATCCTGATTGAAAAAAAAAATGGACATTTAATGAATTTTTTCAGGATTTTGTTTAAAAAAACTAAATCTGAACTTAATAGGAGATATGACGTACAAGAGCCAAGAGAAAAATAAGGTATACACACCAAAGACTAGTTACAAGGTATTCAATAAGGACAGGCTGTTTGCTTTTTATGTATATAAAATGTATGTCTAAGGTTGTTATTAATATTTGTGTAGCTCATAAGAAAGGTTGAGGTAGACCTAAGTATGATGTGATTTTAAAAACTGTTTAGGAACAGCTAAAAAGGGTAATTATCTCATACAAATGAGGTGTGAGAGGAAGAACCGAAATGAGGGGGAGGAGGGTGCTGGAAACCTACTTTCATCAGGAATGCATTCAAGAGGGAACAATACATATATATCTAGAAAAGTATAAAAGTCTTCTAAGTTCAGAGAGAACTAAAATGCTAAGGGGATAGAGAGGGGAGAGAGGATAAGGGAGGAATTTTTAGAGGGGAAAGTAATGGAATAAGTTAAAGGGGGTTATAGGAGGGTGTTTAGATAAATGGAAATGGTAGGATTTGCGAGAGATCCTGGTGGGGGTAGGTTAAGTAATAGGCAAAGTAGTGGGTAGAAGTAAAGTCGAGGAGTCAGGAAGGATAGGAAATAAGAGATATGGACAAACATATAATAAAGATTGGGAGTTGAATTTGTTAGGGAAAAAGGAGCAGGGGTGGTAATCATGATCTTGGACAAAGTTAGGGCTAAAATAAATTTAATCAAAAGAGATAAAATAGGGAAACTACACTGTGTCAGCTATATTTATCAGTGTTGTTTTGGAATATTTAAAACAACTAGACCAGTATAAGGTGGGGATATTGATGTGGTGTAGAAGATGATGAGTTGGTAGACTTGGAAAAATATGGAAAGACTTGGACTTATGAAGGAAGAGGTTATCCACCCTCAGAGAAACAGGATAAATAAATAATATAGTACAAAGATATATATGAATGTGTATGTCTATATATGACCACAACTATTGATATCTAAGTATACGTATGTGTAAGTGTATTATGTATGGGTATATATGTGTTTATGTATTTCTGTGTGTATATATCTATATATGTATGTATGTGCATAGGTGTATGTATGTGTCCATGCTTAATTGTGGCCTTGTGGGGGTGGAGAGGAAGGGGGAAAACACAGCACAGACCAAAAGAAAAGTTACAGGGAGGCAAAAAAGATGGACAGCTCTCTGCACAATGCATAGTATTTATTATATAGGCTTTCGTGAAATGGAAATTTATTGCTGTATATTTTGAATCTTCATGTTCTGCCATATGCATGGCAATGCTTTTTTCTTTTCTTATTTTGTATTTTAATTTTAATATTTGTTTCTTTTTTCTTTTCTTATTTTGTATTTAAGTTTAAAATGAAATTTTACAAAAAAAGTTGTATTATGTTGTGTAAATTATTCTTCTGGTCCTGATTACTTCACACTTTGAAACTGTTCCTTTTGTCATTTCTTATGGTTCAGTAATATTCCATTACATTCATATACCGTAATTTCTTCAGCCATTGCCAATTAATGGACACCTCTGTAACTTTCAATTCTTTTGCTGTAACAAAAGCACCACTATGATAATTTTTGTACATATATGTCCTTTCTTTCGTTGATCTATGTGGCTTTAATCTTTCTATCACTGAGCCAGAGGTTCTGCTTAGTTTAGTACCTTTTGGTGCCTAATTCCATATTGCATTCTACACCAAAGTGGAGGGAGTGTTGGTGCATGATTTTCTGTTTGCAGATGATTGTGCACTCAGTGCAGCCTCTGATGCTGAAATGCAACAAAGCATGGATCAGTTCTCTGCTACTTGTGCTAATTTTGGCCTAACAGTTAACACCAATAAGACACAGATGTCCCATCAGCTACCATCACACCATCCATTTGTTGAACTGTCGGTTACAGCAAGGTTTGAATGCTGTGGATAGGTTTACTTACGTTGGTAGTGTACTTTAGAGGGATGTATATGTTGATAATGAGGTTGACACATGCATTGCCAGAGCTGGCTTAGTGTTTGGGAGGCTCTGAAGAAAAGTCTAGGAGAGAAGAGACTGTTTACCAAACTGAAGGTCTACAGAGCCATTGTGCTGACCTCATTGCTGTATGCTTGTGAAACTTGGGTATTATACTAGTAACATACCAGAAAAACTGAATTGTCCTGAAAAATTACCCTAGGAAGATTCTGAAGATCACCTGGCATGATAAGCTACCATTCACTGAGGTTCTTAGTTGAACTAAACTGCCATCCATTCAAACTCTGCTTCAGAGAGTGCAACTCTGATGGGCTGGCCACATTGTTCAAATGTAAAATGTATGCATGCCAAAAAGACTGTTTTATGGAAAACTCACACCGGGCAAGCGATCACATGGTGGTCAGAAGAAGCGATTCAAGGAGACTCTCAAGGTCTCTCCTAAGAACTTTGAAATTGATTGTGTGACATGGGAGACACTGGCACAGGACTGCTCATCATAGTGTGCCCACATCAGAGAAGGTGCTGTGCTCTGTGAGCAAAGCAGAATCGAAACAGTTCAAAGGAAACACAGGAAGTGCATATTTAGAGAATCCACCCCAAATGTTCACATGGATCATTTATCCCCAACCTACGGTAGAGCATTGTGAGCTTGTATTGGTCTGATCAGCCACACTTGGACACATTGAAGCTTGACTCCAGCATAGTGATGTCATTTTGGTCCTCTTTGAGAAAGTACAACAACCAACCCTTTGGTGCATAGTTTCATATTGCGTTCTAGAATGGCTAGGCTACTTCTGAGCTCCACCAGTGCATTAGCGTGCCTGTTTCCTCATATCCCCTCCAACAGTTGTCATTTTTTATTTTTTGGCATCTTTGCCAATCTGATGGGTATAAGGTGGCATCTCAGAGCTGTGTTAATTTGCATTTGGAGCATTTTTATATGGCAGTTGCTAATTTATATCTCTTGACTATTTGGGGGGAAATGGCTGTTGATCTTATCAGTTTTAATCAATTCTTTATTTATCTTGGATGTGAGACTTTTATCAGAGAAACTTGTTGTCTCTCAAAGTTGGTCATCACACAGTGTTGTTGGTACTGTATACAATGTTCTCTGAGGTGCTACCTCATACCCATCAGGTTGGGGACAAATGGTCCATGTGCATATTTGGTGCCTACTCCCAAATTTCCTTATTGTCATGACTAGGGAAAACTGTGCTACTATTCAAAGCCGGCTAATTTCTGTACCAGGTGTCATCAACAAACATGCGGGCTCAATTCTTATTCCAGAATCCTAGTAGATTGGTTTGAGATGCATGAAGCAGAAAAATGCAGCTTGGATATTCTGTCATTTCACGAAGGTGTAAAGAGCCAGCTTTGACTTGTGACCAAGCTCAGGCTGTCCTGATTCAAAACAAGCAAAAATGCAAGTTTCTCCATATTTAGAGAGTTTCATTCAGAGGCTTCACTTTAACCATATAAGTTGGAAGAAAGAAAAGGACAACTGGAGAATATGCTCCAATTAGATTGTTAGGGCTAAGGTGAAGTCAATAATTTAAATAATATGATCTTATATTTATATAGAATTTTGCAATGACAAAAGCACTTTCTTGTATCTCCTCTCATTTCACTGTCACAACAGTTTTGTAAGGTAGAGTGGACAAGCTGTATTGGAGCCCAGTGACTTGTCCAAGGTAGTCAGCTGGGATTGGAAGAGTGAACTCCAAACGTTCTTCTTTACTCAGGCCAGCCCATGATTTTTTTTTTTCCAAGATTAGCCTGAATTGGAGAAAGCTGAACTTTAGCAACATTTCAAACTCATCCTTTGAATTTAGCTCAGGCATTGGCTTACAGCAGCAATTTTTAGGGCATACTGGCTCTGCCAGAACTCTAAGCAAAAGTGCAAAATTTGTTTTGTGGCTTTAATCCAGCTCCCTTTGCTTCCTCTCCTCTATTACTCCAGACACCCTCTACCTTAAAACTACCTTCTGGCTGGCTTCAGTTCCATATGCATGTGGAAAGGTCCATTCATTACTTAAGGACTCTAGTCCTTAAGCAGTATCCTCAGCTAAAGCTGAGAGTTGGAATAACTTTAATTTGATAAAAGTGTGAATTTGGCTTAATTTCACCCACGGGGGTGTTGGTAATTTTAAGGAGATGCTTAACATAAATTAAGTTGGCAGACTGAGTTAGCACTGGTTTTCCTATGTTTCTTGCCTATTTCAGGTTTCTTTTTCCTCCAATTTCCCAGAGAGTAAAAAACACATTCTCATTCCCACTTCCGCCCTATACGCCTATCTTCTTAGTAGGGCTTCATAAAACTGCCCTTACTTGCGGAGAATCAAATGGGTTGGCACGGTGAATTAGGAATATGATCTCTCTCTTCCAAGAATTGAAGTATAAATTGTTTTATACACATACAAACAAAACCCAAAGCATTCAGTATTACATTCCATCACCTGTAATGTAATGACTCAATTTCTCTGGGCATTTAAGGCCCTCGGATGTCATTATTCTGTGCTTTGTCGATAGTGAGAAGACTTGGATGGACAGGTGGTATAACGAATAGTGCTGGACTTGGAGTCAGTAAGACCTGAGTTCATATCCTGCCTCTAGTACTTTGTAGCTATGTGACCCTGGGCAAATTATTTAACCTCTGTCTTCCTCAGTTTTCTCATCTGTAAAAAGTGGATGGTAACAGCATCTATCTTATGGGATTGTTATGAAAATCACATGGTATATATAATATAAATTGTGCTGCAAATCTTAAAGCCTGTCTAAGTACTGGCTACCTCTTCCTCTATGTTAATGATTGTGAAGTCTGAACCTCAGTTTCCTAATCTGTAAAATGAGGGCTATAAAATCATGGAATCTGAAGAGTTGGAAGAGACCTTCAGAAGTTATCTAGTCTAACTGTACCTGAGCAATGAATAACAATTTACATTTACACCTGCTTTAAGGTTTGCAAAGTACCTTCCCCCACCTTAGCCTTGTGACGATTTTTTTCTTTTTTCTGTATTTTCATTTCCAGAGTGTTACTTGCTTATTGCAGTTATGTTGCAACTGGCAAGTGGTGGAGGTCACATTTGAACTCTGGTCTCTGCACTCCAAATGTCATACTCTTTACTGTGCTACTACACATACTTTCTACTTATTCCGCTTTCAGTGGGAGTAACATCTGTAGGAATAATGTTCTTGATGGGTTCATGGTGGTCTTCTTCATCTAGGTATGGTATAGCTCAGAAGCAGAAATGGCAGTGTGATAATTGTGGAAAGAGTCAGGACTTCATTTTGAATTTTGTTCTGCCAGTAATTTGTTGTATCATCATCTAACCTCCCTGGGCCTCAGTTTCCTCAACCTGTAAGATAAAGGGGATTGGAGTAGATGATTTTTATAGTTCCTTTCAGCTCTTGAGCTGAGGAACTCCTTTAAGTAGTGGGGAATCATAGTGGACCTTTCTTTGAGAATAGAAGCTCTGGGAGGAGGTGGTAGTGGGAAGGAAGCTAGGGAACTAGATTGGTCTCACGGTTGTGGGCTGCCTTTCTGAGTTCTTTTCCTTTTGGTTGCAGTTTGCCAAGCCACAAGATGGAGGCCGCTGAAGGCATGGTGTCCACTCCCAAAGCACTGCCCTACTTTGTGGCTCTGTCCCAGGTTCTGGGCCTGACTGTGGTAGCTATAACTGGAGCATGGCTTGGCCTGTATCGTGGCGGCCTTGCCTGGGAGGGTGCTCTTCAGTTCAATGTGCATCCACTCTGCATGGTCATAGGCATGGTCTTCTTGCAGGGAGATGGTGAGTCCTGGCTGGGTAAAGCTAGGTGGGAGGTAGCATAAGATAACCCCCTTATTTCCATGGGAGTGAGCATCACTGTCACCTGAGCTTGGGGAGGAACTATTACCTTTCTGCCTGTAGTTTCTGGGGAATTACTTGGGGAAATACCTTCTTTTCTGGAGAATGGCAAGGGGGTTGGCTCAAGAAAGATGTGTTATCTTTGTAAGAGGCTCAGGTCACCCAGAGTTAGGAATTAGGGATATTAGAAACCAAAATCAGGAGGGGAAGCTTTGTCCCTAAGTATAGATAAGGGAGATGTGCATGTCATACTTTATATTGGTACAATTACTTTGTAAGGTTGACATAGTTCCTTTACCTCTTTCATAGATAAAGTAAAGGTATATGTTTGATAGGAAGGTTTGTAGGATGATGGCTGTAAATTGAGACTGTCTCACTCAATAGTTTACTTATTTGGGGTTAAAGAAAAGGAGATGGTCCCTTCTGAAAGAACTGGACGCATAAATAGAGTAGGTTCTTGAGATGACATTTAGAGCTAAAAGGTGGCAGAACAAAACAGAATTGTTTCCCTGTGGGTTAAAAGCTGCGGTGTTTATTCTCTCTCCCACTTGCATATGAGTCTGTAGTCTGTATGCTTTGATAAATGAGAGCTGAGAGTAGCTAGTTTCCTTCACTGGGGCCTGGGAAATTGATTCAGAGCTGCCCCTGTTACCCCACAGGCTCCATGTTACAGAAGTCATAATAAGCTGAATTCTAAAGGGGCCAGGTAGCTTGGAATACTTTAGGTACCTCCAAAATCCCTTTATCAGCTCCTAACCTTCTGCTATTCTGCCTTATGCCTCCTAAATCTTGTTCTTACCAGGACTTTGAGTTCTTCCATTCCCCAGTACTCTTTCAGGCCTTGCTCTGACTTCACTTCCTTACCTTCCCCATCTCATCTGTCTGCTCTCCAGTCCTTTGCCCTGCCATACTGAGCCTTATTTCCTGCGTCATTTCTCTCATCTACCTTCTCTGCTACTACTCAAATGCTGCTGAACGGAGCTGTAGGGAATCGCTCAGTGGAGTCGTTTGGGTTTGCCACCGAGGAGGTCAATTGTAAGAGTCACAAAAAAATTGAGCTTTGGCAGATGATGAGCAGCTGTAAGATAAAAGATTCAAGAGCAGAGGACAGGAAAGAATTAGTTTATTTTAGATTGAGGTTGGGAAGACAGGATTTACTTTATTTAATCTCAGATGGGCTTCACCTCAGCAAGATAATCCTTTGTTCTTGTGGTGATGACCCCATGGGCCATATCTTACCAGGCCCTTCTATCCTTTTCAAGTTCATGTTTGTTGTTTCCATGATGCTCTGTATTCTTCTCATCCCTAGTCCTTTTGCCTTCAGTCTTTCCCAACATTAAGGTCTTTTCCAGTGAGTCCCATCTCCTCATGTGGCCAAAGAACTTAAGTTTCAGCTTCAATATTTGACCTTCCAGTGAATAACCTGAATTAATTTGACCTCGCTGTCCAAGGGACTCTCTAAGATCTTCTTCCTGATTTTCTCTCTTCAAATACTGTGTCCTACGTATTCCTTTAATCCTCCAGAGTATACCCAGGGATGGACACACCCTGGATCTCACATTGTATGTGTGTTTTGCTTCCCAAGTCAAAAACTCTAATATTTCTTTATCTGGCTCTTGTTCTGTATCTCCCTGTGTCTCATCCCTCCTAAAACTATTCTTTGCGCTTTCTGGGAGCTCCATTCCTTTCACCCTTCAGTGCCTGTTCAGGCCTTTGTGCCTACTCTGACTCTGACTTTGACTTCACTTTCCTCCCTTCCCAGTCTCACTTGGATTTTTGCAGTAAGTACCTAATTGATTTCCCTTTCCAGTGCATTCTCCATATAGCTGTCAGAATGAATTTCCTAAAGCATGAATTTGATTATATTATACTTCTCAATAAATTCCAGTGGTTCCCTGTGGCCTCTACCCTCAACTAGAGCCTCCTCTTTTTGACATTTAAAGCCCTTCACAAACTGGCTCCAAACTACACTTCCTGCCTCATTACCCACCTCCTGCACACAGTGCTTCAGCTAAGTTGGACTTGTCTTTGTTCCTCCCGTGGGGCACACCATCTTTGATCTCTGTTCCTTTCCACTGGCCCTGCTCCAGGCCTGGGCGGTGCCTCCCTCCTTATCGCTTCCTCTTCGAATCCCTTGTTTCCCCTCAGACTCAGTTCAGCCACTTGCTTCTACATGAAGCCTGCGCTCTCCCCCACCCCTCTGCCATTATCTTGTATTTTAGAAATCTATCCTTCTTTATTGGTGCAATACCTTGATCAAAGGTAATGGACTTTTAATAAATACTTATAGCTTGATGTTTTTCCCTAACCCTTCTTCCCCACCTCCCTCATGGATCCTGGGTACAGTTCCCCAGGGCCATGGGCTTAGAAATAAAAGGATTTATTTAGAAAAATATGGGATGTAGGGATGCAAATCTGAGAATGATCAAAGGCACTCTCTGACTGCGGCCAACTGTGGAATCATTTTCTGTGCTAACAGTAAAATTAAGGAGCGTCTCCTTCATAGCCATATTGGTGGGCAAAAGGAGATCAACAGGTATGTTCAGTGTTTGACTAAGTTGGAGATTAAAGAGGTGTGTGTGTGTGTGTGTGTGTGTGTGTGTGTGTATACGTATATATATATGTATGTATGTATGGAACAGAGGATGTTTTAATTCCTTTTTGGGGGGCTATCTCCTGTGGAGGATAAGTAGATGTTAGAATTCATTACTACATCTGAAGAGAATGAGAGATGGGGAGCAGCCCTTTCCTTTTTGTTTCTGTTGGGAGCAGAGGAAAGGGTGGAAGAGGTAAACAGCTGGAAGATTCCTATATCTGAAAGCAAACTAGATTTCTGAATGATTTCTAGATCGGTTCTGGTTATATCCTGTGGTTTTATCTACTATACTGGGAGAAAAGTAAAGTGCTCAAAGGCACTGGACACCGTTTTCTGTTTGGGGAAGGTTCTGGGCTGAGTTGCTAGGCAGAAGGCCCCACAAATGTTTCATTAGGTGGGTGGGTAAAGGGAGAGGAAAGAACCCCCAGTGTGTGATGGGAAGGTGGGCAGCAGGAAACTCATTGGTATGCTTTGCCCCTTTTCTCATCCCTCACAAGCACTACTAGTTTACCGGGTCTTCAGGAATGAGGCCAAGCGTACCACAAAGATCCTGCATGGGCTGCTACACATCTTTGCCCTTATCATTGCCTTGGTTGGTGAGTACCCTGATGTTTCCTTTCCCTCCAAGGCATGTTGACTGGCTCTCCATTCCCTCTCTAGTTTCTAGATCTGAGGTGACAGACACTTTCTTAAGCTGCAGTTAGGCAAACTACCTACTTTGGAAGCAAATTTTTGCCTCAGTTATAATACTCTAAGGATACACCTTATTCCTCTTACCACATTTGGGAAAGGTTGGGGCAGAACTGGGAATAAATCCTGTGACCTCTAAATGGTCATATTTGACCTCTGGGATTATCTCCTCCCCCTTTTCCCTAGACTCCCTTAAAAAAATACCTAACCTTTTATTCTCATGTCCTCCAACTTCTTTCCAGGACTGGTGGCTGTGTTTGAATATCACAAGAAAATGAACTATGCTGATTTGTACAGTCTGCATAGTTGGTGTGGGCTCCTCATCTTCGTTCTGTATTTCGCACAGGTGAGCTCCTCTCTGTTGTTCCTGCCTCTCTGCCTCCCAGGCCTGCAGGGGTTTGAGAACAGCTCACTGCAGAGGGCATGACGGTTGGTAAGACACCAGCCTGACAGTGCAGCCCATGGTGCTATAAAGGGCATTGTTCGGCCCCAGAGGCATTGTTCCCCAGGAACCTGGAACTAGCCCCAAATTGGACTGGAAGGAGCTGGGGGTTAGTGCCTTACAGCTGTGGGACTCCTTTGAGTTAGGATTGTGACTGAGGTGAACCTTGAGCATTTGGGGACATAGACTCTTTTCCCTTCAGGTTGTCTCCAGTCTTCCAGGATGGGCTTAGCATTGTCTCAACAATATCAGATGCAGCAGCAGGCAGGGGACTCTTGTCTCTGTTTAACTCTGACACGGTCTCTACATTTCTTCCAGTGGCTAATGGGCTTCAGCTTCTTCCTGTTCCCTGGAGCATCGTTCTCCCTTCGAAACCAATATCGCCCCCAGCATGTCTTCTTTGGAGCCACCCTCTTCCTCCTTTCTGTGGGCACAACTCTGCTGGGCATCAAGGAGGCACTGCTATTTGGGCTGAAGTGAGTGACTGAGGACTGCTGGGCCCCCTGCTGTCCTGAATAGATTTCTTACATTCTTGTCTTTCATGGGAGGCACTGTTGTTTGCTGCTGGTTTGTTGGTTAGCTGCCTTCTCATCATCGTTGGATAACGCTGCAGCTTGGATCCATTGGTTTTATGGCAGGGTTGGGATAACTAGTTTTGGTATTCCTGTGGCATTAATCTGATCTTGGCTGTGGGCATGTGTGTGGTAGGACATGACGAGTTCCTTCTTCCTTTTCTCTCTACCTTGCAGCAACAAGTACAGTATGTTTCAACCTGAGGGCATCTTGGCCAACATATTGGGCCTGCTGCTGATCTGCTTTGCTGTGGTTGTGCTCTATATCCTGACGAGAGACGGCTGGGGTCGACCACGGCGGGCGGAGGAGCAAGCACTCTCCATGGACTTCAAGACACTGACAGAAGGGGACAGCCCCAGCCCTCAGTGACGCTGTTGCTAGCCATGACGGGGTGGGAAATGGGTCTGTGGTGAGGAAGCTCTTCAGTTCTGTGTAGGTGTTGGAGTGTCCTTTTATCCCTCCTCCCTGTTGTGGTCATCCTGCCATCCCTTTGAGAAATCAGAGAGTACCCCTGAGACTCTTCCTGGGCAGTAGTAGGGCACTGAGCTATAGGTGCCCCAGAAGTGATCATTTGGATTAGCCAGTGGGATAGTCTGAAATGCTGCTCAGTGTTTATCAACCCTGGTTGCTAGAGGCTCTCCCAGCCTTCGCCCTGTCCTTTTGCTTTTCTTCTCCATATCTTGCCTCTTGGCAAAATTAGTAGCATGCCAGTCTTGTGCAACTCTTCTTGCCCTCAAACAGAGCTGGCTCAGGAGCAGGGGATGAAGGATTCTTAAGGAAACCTGTCAGTCAGAAAGGTGATTCAGCATTCAGGTGCTTAATTTATAAGATCTTTTAGAGCTGAAAGGGAAACACCATTATTTTACTGATGAGGAAAGTGATGCCTGAAGTCATTAATTACTTGCACAACTATTGTGCCATTGGCTCTTTTGGTGGCTTTAAAGCAATGGTTCTAAAACTTTTTGGTCTCTGGACCCCATTACTCTTTTAAAAATGTTTGAAGATGCCCCTACAGAGCTTTTGTTTATGTGGGTCATAACTGTGATTACTGTATTAGAAATTAAAATGCCTTGCTTTTATGAAAATACCTCATGACATTTGACCTCATAGATAATGTGAAAGAATCTCAGGGACCACTGGGGTCCCTGGACCACACTGAGACCCACTGCTCTAAAGTAAACAGATATTTCCAAGAAAAGTCCCGTTAGGGACTGGGGTTCTGATTTTCTTGTCTAGGAAGCCTGACTTTGGCAGAAGCCATAGGACTCCATATTTCTAAGGTACAGAGGTTTGTTAGAGATGCTGGGCCTAGCGTTGAGGACTGCAGAGAGAGGGCAACTGGTGGTTGGAGTCTGGGGAAAAGCACCAGGGGCCTCAGGTATTCACAGTTAGGCACTGAAACCCATCCTCTATGCTTACACTAAAGTCAAACCAAACATTCAGCTATTCCAAACCTTGGCAAGGGGAAACAATTGAGATCACATGGAAAAAATATTTGTACTCAGAGTGGTGTTTTCAGGGCCAAGTTATGGCCTTGAGATTCTTGATCTTTTTTGGGCTACCCACCCCCAAGGACTGCTATGGTGATAGGCAGGTGTCATTAGGTATTTGATTTTACATAAGACCATTGAGCTCCTAGAGTACAGCATTTTCTTCTTAAAAAAGATAGGTCTGATAAGGTGTGGGTACTAGTTTTAGGACTGTTTGCTCACATGCTGTGTAGGATAGGTTTTCTTGCAGCCTGCTTAAGTCTGGCCTCAGGTGGTAGAGGTCTTTTTCAAAACTCTCTACTGGCCTGGATTGTAGGAGTCCTGGGCACTGAGGAAGAGGCTGGCTGTTTGCCAAATAAGTTTGACACTGCTCTAGAAAGGGAGACTGGGGTTACAGACTCCTTGATCTTGAATGAAAGGCTCCAGTTGTTACAGAACATGAGGTCAAAAGCTCCTGCCCAAGGTGGTATTAGAGCTGACTTGGCTTCTGCCAGAGGGTCAGACAGTTTCTCTGTCTTCTACCTGGGGTCTCTAGAAGCAGTAGAGACAAAGTCAAAATTGTATTAGTCTTTTAAGTGTGTGAGTCCCAGGTTTTAAATCTGATGTTCCACTCAGAAAGCATGTTGTGCTGTAATCTGAGTCACTGTTTGGTCTAAGTCCAGAAATAACATGATTACAACATTAGTCTTGTACTTGGCAAACAATTTCCCCTCATTCCCAGCCTTTTTTTTCCCTCACTTGCCTGTGGTTTGAACAGCACAGCACAATCTGTGGATGCTTGTATTTTACTCTTGACAAGTCTTTGAGGTGGATGGATTTGGACACTTTTATTTAATGAAGAAGTTGTCTCCAGCCGCAGTACAGCTAGCTTTTCTTTTAAGAGAGGTTGCTCAAGTGACTCGGTGAAGCAGGCTATGCTTCTCTAAGTTCAGATTTCCATTAAAAAGGAGTCATTTCCATAGGCAGGGTTGTGGGTAGGAATGCTTTCTTCCTTAAATAAATGAGTCACAGCAGGGCAGCAGCTGTTGTCTTTCCTCTACCCCAACCTTGTAGCAGGGGTTGTATGTGGGCTCCTCCCATGGGGGGTGCTCCTCCTTTCTTCCTTTAGACCCTGGCCTGGTTCGTGGTCCCTGGGTGATATTAATGTCTGAATTAGATTGAAATGTCAGGGTCAGGTATTACAACTGTTTAGGTTGTGCAGTCACCTGGCACACTTCAACACCCCATTTCTATATGGCATTGTTGCACCTTGAACAAATTGCCAAAATATAATTATATAATCACTTTAAATAGAATGATAATTCACAGGAAAATGTAGCTTTTGGCTAATAGCTTATTGCTAAGTTATATTTTTCTCCCAAAGTTATTTTAAAGGAGCTAAGTTTTAGGTCAATCAGGAGGCTCTCAAAGTAGGAAACTTTTGTCTCCACCCACTCGTGCCCCCCCAGAACCCCTCCTACTGTTTGACTAGTAGTCAGTCTTATGTGAAATATGTTTGTGTTGGTGTAGAAAAAAAATGATTCAATAAATATCTGCAGCAAATCTATTGCCTGCTATCTTCAATTTACCACAGCAGTAAGGAATCCATTGTTCCTAGACCTGTAGTACACATGAGATTGATGCCATCGGGGATGAGAAATAAACAGTTTTGGGAATATAAGTAAAATGGTCATTGCTATTTCTCATATCAGGAACTGAGGTGGTCCAACAGGTTACCTGATCTTCTCCTTTCTACCCAACTTGTGACTGAAGGTAGTATACCAGTTCCCCTTCAGTAAGGACTGTGGGTTTCTGGAAGTCTAGTTAGCATGTCTCATGGGGGTGGGTTCTGCAAGATGCTGATAATGTTATTGGCAAGAAGTTTTCCCCAGGGTTCAGACTATATTTTCCTTTGGGTGATCACGATGTTGAGGAGTAACTGATCACACTTCACTTTGTGAGGTGGATGGAATTCCTGAAAAGCACTTATCAATAAAATGATTTTAATAGAGAGTTTACCATTTTAAAGATACCTGCAAGTGAATCATTTTGTAATATGGTCATCTCCAGGCAGGGTTCACCTATATGAAGTAAAATTAGGGAAGGCTTTTCCTTGGTGGCATTCTCCATGGATACTTTTTCTTCCTTCTAAATGAGAGGCCACTCTCTAGGACTTAGGTTTCAGCTCAGGGCAATGAAATGGTGGACCATATAATTTCTTTAGCTCATTACAGTTTTGAAACTGAAATCTAAAGGGGCAGTTGAATCATTAAACTTTGTCAGTCCTCTGGTTTTTTTAGTCCGTCAGACCCTTTTGACAGACTTTTTTTCCCATATGTTTTTGCCCTTATCTCCTACACAACTCTAGGCCTTTCAGTATTTGTCCTTATCAACCAGCACTTACACATCCATTGCCTTTTGAGTGCATCAAGCTCCAAGTGTTACCACCTTACCTTGAGGCCCCCATTCCCAATGCCAGCTTTCTCCCCTCTCCTTGATTTAATGCTTGCTTTCTCTAGATATATGAAAATATTTTTAAACCACATCTAATTTAACTTTTTAATAAAACAACTGTCATTTAAATCTGCTTCCTTTGCTTTCTGTATTTGTTCATCTTCCCCCGACTCCCCTCTCATTTTTTAAAACCTCCATCAGAAATTTCAAAGGATCATCAGATCATATGCCTCTTGGCCAGAAGGGAGCACCAGATGTTTCATGAAGCAATTAGTATAATAACATGAACTCATTTATATAACATTTTAAAGCTTATAAAGTCCTTTCCTCACAACCTTGAGAAAGATATATAAGTGCCATTCATTCCCTGTTGTACAGGTGAGGGTTCTGAGCTTCTGATGAGATAAATGATTTGCCCAGGGGCACAAGGCTAGTTAAGTGTCCTAGCTAGGATTTAAATTCAAGTCCAGCTTTCTCTACTGCACCATGCTGGTTCCCACTCCTGGTGGTATTCTACCACCCTTGCTTTTTCATCACCTCCCAGTCCATTTTTGCCCCCTTGTTCACTTGTCAGTGCCACTCCTGAACGCTGTTTAGATCTACAAGCAAAAAGGTTGCTGATAATTTATTATATAATATTATTAAACTAATGTAGATACTTGATTAACCCTCATTTGGATTTCATAGAATCATAGAGTTGAAAGGGCTGCACTTGAGGACTTAGAGGGCTACATGTGGCCTCAAGGTCACAGGATCCCCATCCCTGCTCTAGTTCAGCCTTTACAGATGAAAAAAGTGAGGCCCAGAGAAAGGGTAGGTGATTGCCCCAGGATTCAGTTGCTTTGCTGTCTTCCCTTCACTCTTTCTTAGGAGACCAGTTGCATGGGAATGCAGATTGCCATTTTCTGTGACTAGGATCATCTTTTTCATTGTAACAGTTTCTCATGGTGTAAAGGAAAGATTGGGCTTTTGGAAGCCTTGGGTTCAAGTCCTGTTTCCTAGCTGTGTGACTATAGGCGAACAGTTTTTCTGAGCCTCGGTTTTTTTATAAAGTTACTGTGAGACAAATCACATTATAAGCCTTAAGGTACTATTCAAATACAAGTTAGTCTTAGAAGAAGAACCTAATGGGGGAGATTGTCCAGTACTGTATTGTCTGCCTCTATCTCAGTTCAAATTGGAGGACTTTAAAATGTTGACTCAATAATGAGGTAGCAGTCAACTTGTGGGCCTTTAGGACAAGGTCCTTTCTAACAGGGTCAGTTCCTTTTAGGAATCACTTTCCTTCCTCCCTCTAAACACTGCATTTCCTTAAGGCCTCTGGGAATCCTTTGGACCACTGGATTTTGGCCAAAAAGTTAAGACTCATTTGCCAGTTGTATTCTTATCCTTTGAAGCTTATCCATTTTTCTCTTTTATTGAAATATCTAGTCTTTAGGTTTGGCAGTCCTCTACTACAAGACTCCCTCACTCCCATCCCGCCGTGGAGGTTTCTTGCTGTCCTGTCTTGGATGGATTTGCACGCCCTGGATATGTGTACTTTAGGGTCTTCCTGTTACTCTAGGTTTCAGTTGTTCAGGGGGGTGGAGGTAGGGGGGAAATGGGTGTGGCTATACCAGCACCACTGTTATTCCTTTCCCAGTCCTTTAGTAGACAAAAGTAAAGTTAAGCAGGAAAACCAGCACAGCCAGGGACTTTTCTCCTGGGATTGATTGGTGTCAGTTTCAAGCAATTTCAGCAATTCCTTTAACAACTTTGCATGCAAAACTATTGTGACTCCCCACAGTCACACCCTGTAGTGCCAGAAAGGAAGCTAGAGGTGGATTATCAACAAAATGAGGCACAGTTGCCAGTGGGCATATACATTTGCTCAGTTTAGCCCTTGACTTGATGGCCTAGTAGGTCATGAGGAGCTCAGTCTCTAAATTCAACAATAATGATGGTAGCCCAGCCCTACAGAAGGATTCAGGGAGGTTGACAGGGTAATAATTTTAGTTTTATGGTATTTGAATCATAGAGTTAGAAAGGACCGGAGAGTTTTGGTGTAATAGCAAGGGCATTGTTTTTATAGTCAGAAAAGCAAGGTTCAGTTTCTGGCTCTGTTACTTAAAGATATGCAGAAATTAACCCATTGCCTGTCCTTTAGTAGACAAAGAGCCAGCGGTATGATTGGCCTTCAAAAACCTTGTTGAGGGTTGTATAATGAATGGGTTGAATTAGATGCTCTCTGAGACCTCTTGTCTCATGTCTAAGTCTCATGATCTCATTTTACAGAGGAAGAAACCGAGACCCAGAGAAATCTACCTAAAGTGGCTTGCCCAAGGTCATTTTTAGGGAAGAAATAATTAGGATTTCTTAGGGCTGTGGTGCCCTGACCCTAATCTTGGGGAAGAGTCCATCTAGCCTTTCATACCTCAGGCAGCCAACCTCTCTAGGCTGGTAGAACAGTGTTCCTGTGCACTGGGGCAAAAAAACCCCTCCTACATTTATCCTTGCTTTCTGTAGGCTAAGGAACAGGTCTCTCCCTTTCTTGTGCTGTGATAAGGGGCAGCAGTAGACAAAGGGTAGTGTGCTGTGATCTCGGGTCCCACTGCTCACAGTTGAGAAGTAGCTCTGGCCAGGGTATCAGGAGAAGCACCCCGACTGCCAGAGGAAAGCACCAGGCCAGCCACGTTTTTTCCAAGTGTTAACCATTTATAAATAAGTACATTTGCTTTCATACATACAATTCATTGTACAGATGACAACCTGTATACATGGGGCAGGGAAATGCATTCGTTTGAACTTTTCACATCTATCTCACACAGCTCACATGTACAGACAATAAAACTGCTCAAGCAAGTACAGCAAAGGAAAACATCATCTTTCCTTATACACAGGGCCAGGGGAAGGGCGGGCCAGGGAGTTGGAGGCCTCTGATGGGCATGGGGTGTTCCCGCTGCACGAGTTCACAACTGTGTGGTGTTCAATATATCAGTATAGAGAACGAACATGCATTGGATAATATACTGTACAGAGAAAGTCCTTTACATCAGAATTATAGAAAAGCTAAAGGGAAACTAAGTGCATTAAAGCTCTTTCCAGCAAGTATCTTGAAAGGACAGCAAAGAGGAAGAATCAAAACTGTTAGTACAAATTACTTTTTAAATGTATAGACTGTACATATTTGTACTAATTAAAATTGTCTTGGATTTGAAGGAGACAGAACAGAGACAGAAATGCTATGCTAGCATGGAAAGGAGGCTGAACTCCAGAATGACACCTGCTCTGAGCCTGGCAAGGAACTGGCCTCACTCAAGGAGAATTAGCCAAAGGAAGAGAAATAGGAAGTGTCATGGGATTTCCAAAATAATCCCTGGATGGAGTGTGGAGCTAGAGTCAGTGTGAGTTGGTGTACAACAAGACAGTTAAACTCCAGTAATGAGTTATCCACATTAAAACCCTCTGCCTGGCCCTGGGGGAATGGAGTATAGGAGAGAAAGGAGGGTTGAGTCCCCCCCATCCAGATTTTTTGGGCCAGTGATTATTATTAGAAGCAAAAAAAGCCACCTAGCAGCAGCTGTAGAAAGAAACTAGGCACCTGGTCCATTTCCTTTACACTGACTCAGAACCTCTGAGAAGTGAAATGATGACCTGTGGCTGGATATGTTCAGCTCACCTGGCAGACTGGTCCATTTAAATGCCAGAGATGTGTTAAGAAGAAATGAGATGGTTATGTATGGGTGAGAAAACATGAAAGTAACACTTGATTTTTGGTGTCCAATTTTTCATTCATTTGGTATTGACTTTCCTAGTTCTGACTGTGGTCAGTCCACCCAGGTTGTGTCCTGGCAGACAGTAGCCAAAAGCATCTCAGGGTGGGTCAGCTGCTTTGAGGAGCTGGACACCGAAATGAAGGTTACCAACACTTCAGCCCTTAGTGGTTTATGTTACAAAACAAGTCAATGAAAAACTCAGTGATTATTCAAGTAGCTCTGCACAGAGGCTCCACCATCCCCATTTGTGCTTTGTCCAAACCCACTGCCAGTCTCCTTTCCTTGGGAGCGTCCAGAGCTGAATTCAAGGCATTGCATGGTGAAGGTCTCCATGACATGTCTTCCTAGGTAGCTCTTACCCCTAAGCCCTTATTTAAATGTCGTTGATCTTGGTAGATGAACCATCTGGAACTCTTACAAGAGGAGAGAAGCTGTACCTCCTGGTATATGAGAAACAGATGAGAAAGGCCCTTCGTGCTGGCCGTAGCAGGCTGGTGTTCTCTCTCTCTCCCCAGGAAGTTTCTTGAGGACAGGGCTGGGAAACTCCAAGAGTGTAGGAAGTCAGGGAATGGAACTGGCAAACTGGGCAGGGGCAGCTGGGCACTTGGGACTTCAGCAGAAAACTGGCCACAGGTATAAAGTGCAATCTGCACAAGTTCCAATGGGGCAGTTGGTTTCAACAAAGGCATTTTTTTTTTACAGTAGAAAAATAACAGCTAACCTTTGAACTAAAAACCACCCATGTGTGACAGCCTGCAAGGAAGGCTGGAGACTGAGTGCAGGGAGAAGCCACCGCAGCTGCAATTACAAGTTTTCCATTGATCTGCTGGAACAAGGGAACTCTGCTCAATAAGGATCTACCTAGGGCTGCTTCCTTTCCCCAGCTCCAGGATTCCCTTCTACAATAGGCTTCAGTTTTCAAAGCATGCTTGCTACTCCAAGGTTAGCACAGCTAAGGAATGTTCTCCTTCCCTTTTGCCCCCCTCCTCATGCCCTGCTCTTTCCTATACGGGCCTCCCCTCTGGAGTTAGCTGGCCCCAGCTTTGCCCTGGGAGGAGCCTCTCTCATCTATTCCTGGGATCTGCTCCGCTTGTTCCAAAGGGGGCATATAGCTCCTTTACTGCCAGCAAAGGCTCTGGTGCAGAGCCAGGGTGACACCTAGTGGTTAAATACAGTAAAACGCAAATGACATCCATAGTCAACTGGGATTCATAGATTCTGAAGAAAAATAATCTTTCAGTCGATCAACAAACATTTATTAAGTGCCTACTCTGTACTAGGCACTGGGCTAGGGTATTAAATTAGATACTGGTAACTTGCTCTAATGGATACATCTCTGAAATAGAAAAATATGAAAAATTTAAGAGGGAAATTCACAAACTCCTATCTGGTCTGTGAATTGAAACCACCTTTCCCAAATTGTTCTTAAAACATGAGGAAAAAGCATCTAGAAATTTGGTCTAACTCAATAACAAACTCTGAAGATTTGGACAGCGACTTAGGGGATACCACACGTGGTTCTAAGGAGTGGAGTTTTCCTGAGCCATCTGTTGGAAGTTAAACACATCTAAAAAGAGGAACAAGAAGAGGGCTTGTGCTCTATTAACATGATTCTTCAATAATAATAGCGCACTTCTGCAACCCAGACAAGATACAACAGCAAATACAAAATGGTCTCCATTTTGTCCATGCCAAATTTTCATGATACACAAATTTTTTTTACTTTGTAAATAAATACTAATTTTCAATTGCTAATGTGTGCCTTACTGATCCAGTAAATAAAGTAACCATGTCTCAGGAGTCCCTAAGAAAATTGCTGGAAAAACACTTTAAAATCACTGCAAATATTCTGTATTTAAAAATTACTTAATCTTTTGATGTTTATATACAACAGTTATTTCTTGTGCTATAAATGTTATGATCCATTGCTTGATTTCTTTCCTCTTTTTCATTGTTTTTCTTGAAAAATACACTAAAAGACAGGAGTGGTTCTGCTATTTTCTAATGAAGACACTACTCACGCTTAAATATCCAATATTTATCATAGTAACAAATTCAAACAGTAAAGTGCACCCATTTACAGACATAATGTGATGGTAACCCATTAGTGCAAGAATCCTGGGCAAAGAGAACATATTTTTGGTGAGAAACCTACAAGCTGCAGTTAAGTCACCACTTCCTCTATTCTTGGGTGGCATGAATGTGGGAGCTGGTGGGCTAGGCTTGAAGCAAGGGAGAGAGGGGGTGTGTGGAATTTTGCAGTTTCATTTTAAAATTGTATTTGAAAATATCTTTCCTAACCTGAAGTAGGGCTTTGATTCACAAAGTGCTGCTGGGGGCCATATCTTAAATACAGTACTGGGATCATTGAATGGCAGTGAAGTAGCAAAGCAGGGCACAGGCAATCCATTTGTAAGAGAATGCAAGTTTCTCTTTCCCAGAAGAGGATCCAATTGGCTTTTTATTTTTCCCAAGCTCGTAGACAACCAGTGCCCAGTGGGAGTGCTCACTCTTTCTTGGATGGAAAGGAGTCTATGGGCTGGGATGGGCAACTTTTACGTTTTCTGACCAAGAGAACACAAAAAGCATAGAGGGCAATGGTTCTCTTGTTTCTTATGGAAAACTGGAAGAGGAAGGGTCCTAGGACAGAAATGGTATGAGTGGAGTGTCTGAAATATTACAAAAAAAAAATCTAGCACATCAGTCTAGGTAGCTGTCTTTGTGCAGTGATGAGGCAGGGGACAATACTGAGTCTGAAGAGACTGAAGAGAGTGAAATCTTTTCTTAAGAACAGAAGCTTCTCATTGAGAGAAAGTGGACAGAAACCCCTGCTCCACCAACAGAGAAAGGGTGGGATGGAAAGAGTCCAAAGGAACTGATCCCTGACCAAAACAAAACAAAACAAAAATTCTAGCCCTGTGGCTCAAGCCAAATGAGAAAGATCTAAATTGCAGTTTTTTTTTAATTAAAAAGGAAGAAAAAAGGAGAAACAGATGCCTGCCCTCATCCAGTTAGGTAGATGTTTTCACAAACATCTGAGATAGAGAAATGGATCCCCTGGAGCACAGGCTCCCTCAGTTTGTTTTCTAAACAGCCAAACTGACATGGTCCTGGCCTGTTCCAAGGTCTACATCCTTTTGTTTGGCAAAAGCTAAGGTAGTTGGGAAATGTCACCAAATCAAGCCTCTGTGCTTTCATTTAACCCCTTTCTAGAGGAATAACCTTGCCTACTGCCAATAGGTCTGGTCACACCTGGAACCTGGTACAGGGAATAGTTCATCCTAGAGCCCTTTACTCATGAAAGCAAGGCTGACTTTTAACAGTGTAGGTCCAATTCACTTTGTTTAACTCTTAAGTCTTTGGTTTCTAACATGCTACAGTTGTTGGTGCCCTTGCTATCCATCCATCCATTATCCACAGTGGTGTAAAAAGCAGATCAATAAGTGGTATCCACAAAGAATGGCACATGTACAAAGGATGGCTGGAGTCAGAAACCCTACTGTTGTTTCCACATGTGTTTACCCACCCAGGACTGGAAAACAGGTCTGAGAGAGCTGACATTCTCTATTATCTTCACCCTGAATCAATATTGGGTACACCTGGTTTTCAAACCAAAAACAACATATCCTTAAAAAAGGAAAATAAAAACCCATTCCTGAAAATAGATGAAATTCAGGTAATCAAACCAGGCAGCAAATGCCAAAAACAGCTTTAGGAGACAGAGGAGTGAGGGCCACTCTAGGAAACAGCCTTAAAGTGTCCACTTCTGTCACTCTCCTTAAGGAATTGGTCCTCTTGCTATAGCATATAGGCTTTTGGGAGAGAAATCAGCTTCAGATGAAGTCGCAAGCTAAATAAATATATCTGTCCATCTACATTCCAATGGAAAAAAAATTGCTGAGGGAAATAATGCTGCATGATGCTAGGATCTTGAGGAAGTTTCCTCAAGATGATGGTTTTCTATAAGCTCTCCTGGTAACTCACATCAGCCTCATTTTTGTTCAGATAGATATAACATAAAGAAATCTACAAGACCCATCCAATTTCCTTGAGTGATTGAAATAGTCAAAGAGTTGTCTAATCTTTAATTAAACAAACAAACTTGGAAAATGAATTTGGTGGCATTTCAAACTTAGCCCCTTGGGGTTTTAACCAAATCATCAGCCTGATTTTACTTCCTCCTCTACCCCTACCCCAAAATATGAACGCCAGAGATAATCCAGATCTCATTACTAAAGCAAGCTTATTATTAAGATCCATCAGGGCAGAGAAGTAGCTGTTCCTTGAGGAAGGAGACAGTCAGAGCAGGAATGCACAGGCTGGCTGTTTGGAGAACACTGGATAAGAATGCAAAGGCAAAAAGGGGAACGCTCTCTTTTGAAAATTCCTAGAGGAAAATTAACAAGAACATCTCTTTGAAAAAAAAGGAGAGACAGTTACACAACAACACTAGGTGATCTGAAATCGATTGTCTATTTGAAAAAGCTGAGCAGTGTGTCTGATCTCCCTGGGCTAAACCACACTGTATGAAAAATCTCCTAGTTGGCAGCTGAAGAGAGAGGGCACACAGCTGGGGTATGGACAAGAGAAACTACAATCCTGGCTTGTTGGAGGCCAGCTTCCCAATTGGCTGCATGCAAATGATTTCAGCATGTGTCTCTGAACACCACACAGAAATTACATGAGAAATTGAGCCAGAGAACTACCCCAAATGTGGAAACCAAGCCTGGAAATGTGTGCTGAAAACATGGATCTCACTCCAACAAATGTCTTTTAAACATTAGACTCCACAAATGGTCTCTTTGGTTTGATTGGGGATGTCTGCCCTTGTCGAGAGTCCCTGGACAACTGCCTGTACAGGTTGTCCTGATATGCCTGAGCAACAGGGAGTGTCCTGGCCACCTTCACATCAGGGTATGAGGCAGCTTGGCTGACTCTCTCCAAGAGGTCTCCGCGGGACCCATTAGCCAGCATCCCATGGGGGCTATAATAGTCATCCTCCAGCAAATGGCCATTCTGTGCATTGTTGGTTTTGTTATAAAAGGCAATGTTGCTGATTGAAGACGGTGGACTGAAGGACTCAGGCTGAGGCAGATTGCCGGGAGACGTGGGGCTGATGACAGTATCCACTGATGAAACTGCCCAGGTCCGATTCTGCTGGTGGAGGTGGGGGTACTGTTGAGTCCGGGCTGTTTTATCTATGATCCCCATGAATGGTGTGGTCCTGGACCGAGCTGGCTCACTGGGGTAGCCTCCCTGAGTGGGAGACACTGGAGACAGCTCATCACATGACCTGTCATATGCCGGCTTCAGTGGGATCTCCATTTGCTGAATTGAGGAGGATGGGCGGAAGGTAGGAGTCAGGTTGGAGGTGGATGATATGCTATTGCTAGAAGGAGAGAATCGGAGGCCTACACTTTGGGAGTGCAGCAGGGGCCTAGGAGTTGGTGGGTGGGATTTGATTTCATTAGGGTTGACCGTAATGGGTCTTCTGATTAAATGTGACACATCAGGGGAGCCAAGCTGGCTGGAAGAGCGCTCTAGATCCAGTTTGGAGTGACAAACTGGATAGTAGGAGGCTGACTGACTGCGCCCAATCTGAGGTGTCTGACTGTACCTTACGCCCCCTCGGTAGGCTGAGGAAGGTCTCTGTGGAAGATCTTCTTTGGTCAGCCCTCCATGTTGGCAGATAGCACCTGCACTAAGGCTGGCCTGGACATGCTGCACAGGTCTCCCATCACCCACAATCCCCCCAATTGACCCTTGGTAGACCAACCGACTCTGACTCACTCCCATTTCTCCCTGTGAAGATTGGTATTTACTGGCCATTGAATGAGCCACTTGGCCATAAGTACCAGTGGGGATGACCGTGCTGGAGTGAACTGCTGAACTAGGCTGGTTGCTTCTTACAATCTGGGCCTTGGCAGGCTGCAGTCTAAGCCCTTGCTGGGGAACTGCCACAGGAAGCTGGGGCATCTGGTATGGCCTCTGAGCCATTTTGGACAAAGGAGACTTTGGTCTTCCAGGAAGCTGACTAACATTCGTTTCTTGCTGGTATCGCACAGGAGATCCAGACTGGGATCTATAGACACTCATGCTTTCAGCGGGAGGGCTAGCCCGATACTGAGGGCCTCTACGGAGAGGTGATGGGGGAGGACTTGGATATTCTTTCCCTTGCCCCCCCACGGGAGGGGGGCTGAAGCGGTAAGCTCCACCCTGATGAGCTGGGGAAGTATGAGGGGGACTAGGCCTGTAATGAGAGTTCTGGTGTGTTGGAGACAGAGCAGGAGATGTGGACTGGTAGCTTTGCCTAGTGGGGGAACCTACAGAACTATTCGATCGGAAATCAAAAACCTGATGTGAGCCCAGTGGTGAGCTAGAGATATAGGTTGATTCCCGATGGGCAGGAGAGGAGGGTGGGCTCTGGATGATGGGGAGCCCCTGAGTGGGCCGAGCTTCCGTCTGTAAGCCAATGGAAACGTTTTCGACATCCTGCTCCAGGAACTCCTCTTCAAAGATATCTTGCACAGAATAGAGATCTTCTTGCTGGGCGTCAGGCTCAGCTTCTACAGGTAACTGCTGCTGCTGCTGCTGTTGCTGCTGCATCTGTCTGCACTCTTCCTCTACTCTCATCAGGAGCCGCTGGATCTCACGGTTGTTTGGACACAATTTGATGGCCTCATTCAGGTCCTCCAGGGCTGCTGAAAACTGCCTGCTTGACGAAGTGACAAACATAGGAACTGGCGTTATTCTGGATCAATAGGGCATGCCAAGTACTCAGAACCTATCTCAGAGGCCTGTGGGCTCTCCTGGGGGCTTACATTACAAGTACAACCCTTCTGGCCTTTGTTTGGTTTACTGTGATTTTCAAGGAGGAGACCAGCTGGGTAAGAATAAATCTCACACCTGTTGGCCTCCAAATTCTGGGAGGATGATGAAGAAATGTCATCACCATGTTAGCCCAGCAAGGTCTTACAGGAAGAGATTCTTGATGCATGATATACACCAAGTACAAGACCCTTCCAGGATAGTGTGGAGGGAGGACAGAGATGAATCTATCACTGACAGTAATCCTATCATATTTAAAGCTCATGCTAATTCATCAGAAAATACCTTTTAGATACTCAATATTTTGGATCAAGTTTTCTGTTGAGAATCAAGGTAGAAAAAGCCACCCCTTCTGTGAACCCTCCAGAAGCTTTTGCACTCTGCTGTGGCAAAGCTAAGGTGAATCACACTTAGGGTTCAGAGCTGGCCTGGGCTGTGAGGGGCAGGCAGTGTGCAAAAAAGGAAATGAACCCAGAAGCAATGCTTCTACCTTCTCTGTAAAGACTGCAAGGAAAAGGGGCTATTGTTCAATCGTGAAAGAAAATTAGTATTCTATTTTCCTGGCAAGAGTAGGAATCCAAGAAAATCAATCAGCACAGGTGTTGTCTCTTATCTAATATGAGTTTGGCTGTCAAGGCCAAGTCTCTCCTTGTGGGCCCCAAGTCTCCAGTTCTCTTTCCCCATGGGAACATGCAGGAAGACAAGGGGGTATTGGTGATGTAGGCTGTAAGAATGTGAGAGAGTGACAAGTAGCCAGAGGCAGGAGGTCCTAGGTTCAGAGTTCCTGTGCTTTTCCTGAGCCCCATCTATCCAGGGACCCAATTACAGCAGCTGAGCATGTTAAGCACTATTTCCCTTGTTCCCTCTTGTTCCACCCCTAGCACCAAGGCCACCCACTTCAGCCTGTGTTGTATCGAAGGGGAGGAGAGGAGAGGAGGGAAGGACCATAGTGTCTCTTTTGGTCTCATTTCCTTTCCATTCTCACCTGCTGCTCCGTTTAGCCCTTGCTCTTGCATAATAAGCTTCATAAGATTTCGGTTTCAGCTCCAGAGCCTTAGTAGCAAATTCCTCTGCCATTCCAAAGTCCTGTTATCACAACAGATGTGCAGACAAGTAATTTCAGAGGTGTGGACAATAAGTAATTTGTGAATAAATTAATCATATGCATTTTTTGGGATATTTATGGATATAATTCTTGGGATTCGTGGCTCAGATGATATAACCTAAAAGCAGAAAACTTTTTTAGGAGAGTTGTTTCTTCAGTGTGCTTTGTGTTCCTTCACCTGGGGACCACTGTCTGTGAAGCAAAAAGCCTTCTATTGAAGGTCTACTTTTTCCTGCCACATCTGACCAGCTTCCCTCTAGAAGTGTGTATGTATGTATGTGTATATGTACATATGCATATGTGTGTGCAGATCTATATCTCTAAGAAATGCTATGATTGACAAGTATACACACATATACACACACACACATATTTCAAAGAGATGTTCTGATCTAGAATCTGATGGAACCACTGCTCTCAAATGTTTACTCTCATCCAACTGTGCTCCACCCTACCATTTTTCCTGCTGGCTTTGTTGTCTACATATACATACATCTTTTATCCTCTAATAGGATCTTGTTGCTGGAAAGAACATTAGGGGTCATTTAGTCTATGTCCTTCATTTTACAGATGAGGAAACAGGATCAGAGAAATGTCCCTTCACTTTACCAGTAAGTGGCAGAACCAGAATTCAAACTTAGGACTTTTGATCACAAACTTTGCCTACACACGCACAAGTGCACAAATATACATATACATATATGCACATATGACTATACACGCATTCCCACATGCATATATTGTATGTGTCTATGTATAACCCAGTCATGCCCCTTACCTGCCTCTTTGTTTTACTTATTTTAAAGATTCTTAAGAAGAAAAATAGGAGAAGGCCAGTAGTAGCTCTGGGGAGTTAGATGCATCTTTCTTCCACAGAGATTTAAAACTTTCTGGCTTTCTTAGGTGATGGTTTTCAATTGCCCTACAACAGCCAAAGTTTAGAGACAGTTGAAAATCATCACCTAAGGAAGTCAGCAAGAACAGATCTGCAGGAAAGAAAAGGGAACTCTAGCTCCCAGATAGGCCTTCCCCTATATCTCTTCTTGAGGATCCATGAAAATAAATAGAGCAGAGAAGCAGGTAGCGGACATCACTGGGTTTCAAGTTGCTATACAATCCCTCAAAAGTTGAGAGTAAACATAGAGTTCTTTTCTAGAAGAGCCCAGTTTCTCTGAATCTAGCTAGAAAAGTTGATAGATCAGCCAACAAGCATCTAATAAACACCTGCTATACGCCTGGCACTGTGCTGAGTGGCAGAAATGAAAGCAAGTCACAAAGACAGTCCCTGCTCTCAAGGAGGGCACAGTCACCCATGGGGGGCAACATGCAAACAGCTATTTACAAAAAGGGTATCTACAGGGTAAACTGAAGATAATCTTGAGGGGAAGGTGCAAAGATTAAGGAAGCCTGGGAAGGGTTTCTTGTAGAAAGTGAGATTTTAGCTGAGACTTGGAGAGAGATGAGGAGGAAGAGAATTCAAGGCATAGGAGACAGACAGTAAAAATGCCTGGAGTTTGTGAGATGAAATGCTGTGTGTGAGAAATGGCAAAGAGGCCAGTGTCAGTGGATCACAGGCACATGGCAGGATATAAGGAATAAGAAGATAGGAAAGGCTGGAAGGGGCCAGATTACACAGGACTCTGAAAGCTTATATTTGATCCTGGAGGGAATGGAGAGCCACTGAGGTTTATTGAGGGATGATACGGTCAAACATGATTTAGGAAGACCAATTTGATGGCTAATTGGAGAATGGATTGAATTAAGAAACTTGTGGTAGGCAGACCAACCAGCAGGCTATTGCAATCATCCAGGAATGAAGAGATTTCTGCACCAGAGTGATGGCAGTGTTAAGAGAAAAGGGAAAGGAAAGAAAAGAAATGAAAGGATTTGGCAACTGACTGGACATGGGGAGGTGAGAGAGAATGAAGAGTCAAACATTTCACCTAGGTTGCGAGCCTGGGTGATGAGGAGGATAGACAGTAATGAGGAAGTTGGGAGGAAAGGACAATATGGCGGAAAGATAAATAACAATTCAATCATGAATATGCTGAATTTAAGATGGTTCAAGATGTCCAATTGTTAGCTGGCAATGGCGGAGTAGAGGTCAACAGAAAGATTAAAACTGAACAAAAAGGTCTGAGATTCATCAGCATACAGAAGAAAGTTAAATCCATTGGAGCTGATGAGATTACCAAATAGTATATATAGAGAAGATGGCCATGAACAAAGTGTTGGGGGACATCCACATTTGGTGGACATGACCTGTATAAAGATCTGGCGAAGGAGACAGAAGAGGATCAATGGTAGGAGGAGAATCAGGAGAGAGCTGTGTTCCAAAACATTAAGAGGGAAGAGAGCCTCTAAGAGAACAGGGTGATCAACAGCATGGAGAGCTCCAGAGAAATCAAGAGAGATAAGGATTGTGAAAAGGCCATTAGATATAGTGATTAAGAGCTCATTGGTAACTTTGGAGAAAGCAGTTTCAGTTGAATGCTGAAGTTGGCAGTTCGACTGCAAGAGAATTTAGAAGAGAGTGAGAAGAAAGGAGTGGGGGAGCCAATTGTAGATGGCATTCTCAAGGCGTACAGCCATAAGAAAGAGATATAACATGACAGCCATCAGTGATTCAGAATCAAGTGAGAGTTTTTTTTGAGGATAAGGAAGACATAGTCATGTCTGCAGGCAGTAGGGAGGCAGCCAGTAGACTGAGAGACACTGAAGATTAGTAAGTGGTGATAATTGACGGTGTAGTGCGCTGGAGAAGGAATGAGATTACATGTGTACCTAGGCAAAGAAAAGGGTCACCTCTTCCTGTGAGATAGGGTTGAAGAAACAAGTGGCAAAAGACACGAGTGAGGTGAGTTGAGGAAGATGGTAGAAGAGGGCGCTTGGAGAGAATGATCTCCATTTTTTCAGTGATTTATGAGGCAAGGTTTTCAGCTGAGAGGAACGGGGGGTAATAGAGAAGCGAGAGAGCTGCAGGAGATTTGAGGAGGGTTGGAAAGGTTTAGAAAAGCTGCTTTGAGTAGAATCATGAGTCAATTAGGGAGGTATAAAGGGACTGTCCTGTTGACATGAAGACCCAGTTGAGATTATGTAACATAAATTTGTAGTGGACTCAGTCTGGAGTGATTTTCTTTACCTTTCTTTTAGCAGCAAATAAGCAGGGACAAAACAGAAGATGGTGGGAGTAATCCAAGACTGAGGCTTGGTAGGGCAAGATCTTTAACTGAATAAGGAGGTAAAGGATTTGAAGAAAAGAGGACACTGTAGAGTAGAACTGGTTGACCAAGAAGTCAAGATGGGGAAGGTACAAGAGTGTAGCCAGTGATGGCCTGGGACAGCACTAAGAGGTGGAGCGGTTGGAGGTCTCAATGAGAAGAAAAAACAGGTTTTGAGGTTTTAAGGCAGAGAGAGAGGTGGAATGACAACAGACTGACCAGATGAAGGAATTTTAGATGTTGAACATGGAAATGATGCATTTGTAGATTAGGTGATGGCACTCTATTCAAATTCATTGGGACTTAAGTGAAATTTCAGTGATTATTGTTCTCCTACCTCCCAAAGAACAAATTCAATATTATGAAAAAATCATAAAACTGCACAGTACTCTGTGAACTCTAGACAGTTTTCACATTCTTGCCTGGCCAGGGCTCTACACACAGAAGGACTTCCAGGTGCTAAATGGGAGAAATCTGTAGCAGGGGCCCACTAAGAGTCGGTGGGGTGAGATGACCCATTTAGCATGTAGCTTCCAGAATGTAAGAAAAGAGACGGGACAACTCGTGGCACTTACATTCATTTTCCTGCGACATCTGGAGAGATTGAGGAGGAGAGAGACTTTTAGTTCCCGGAAGGTTTTCAGGTCTTCACCAAACCCTTCCCTGGGAAATTTCTTCAGGGCATACTGATAGCGCTGGGCAGCTTCTTTCACTTTACCTTTCTATGATGAATACACAATGAGGAAAAACACTTGTTAGTTTGTCAACAGCTGTGGCAGCCCTGCCCCCAGTCTCCTTTCATCAAAGCGGCTATGCCAGGTCTAATCACTAACCTCTTCTGCCCATCATTTCTAACCCCTAGTCCTGGGGACAGAACAGGGCTAACCAGCTCAGCTTTGATGATGGGAACATGAAGGCTCAAACTGTCAAGAAACCTATCAGACTATGAAAAAAAGGCTGATAGAATACTTAGGGGTTAGAAAACTAAGATTTGGAAGGTGTGCTTCTCTAACGTGTTGCTGTCATGGAACTGTCCTGAATCTTGTGATGGAAAGACATTTGGAGTCAGTCCACTTCCCTTCCTATAAGGGCAGCAACAACTCTGGGGGAAAAAAGAGCGTGTTTGTCAGCTTTCTTCACCTACAAGGAGAGTCTTCACACTACAAAAGGGTCCCTTCCCCTAGGGGGAAAAATGCTCTTGCTTTAGGGGCATAATCCACACCAGTCTGAGGAACCACACAAACGCTACAGATGTCAGTTCTATCATTACTCTACACTCTTCTCAACCCTAAAGCCCACTCAGGCAGTGCTCATTGTTCGTTCTCTCTGTAAAGTATGTGATTCTTTTCTGTTTCTGGCTACAGAAAGGCTAGGGTGGGGCTGACTTCCTGTTAAGATTTCTACAACTGACTTTTTTGGGGAACTATTCCTGTCTGAAGTCCTACTCTGCTAGCCGACAACCGGAAACTATTCTCTTTTCTCACAAAGGATAGGAAAAACAGAAATAGCCCAGTTGCTCCTCCTAGTCCCTAAGAGATGGAAGAAAATAACCTACAGTTCCCTTTCCCTATTTCAGAGGAAAGGAATGGTAGAAAACTACCAAGCCAGATATCTTGGTAGTTTTGGGTGATTTGTAAATCAGTCATTCCCTTGAGCTGTCTATAGGAAAATCAGCATTGTAGCAGAATCCAGTGAGGGTGGACTGTGATGCCTTGCTGAAAGGCAAGGTTCAGTGAGACTGAAGCTGGCTCAGTGGTGTGACCGCAGGAAGCTTGGAATATTTTACGGTTTGCATCCCTAGAAATTAGGAAGCAGAGACATTGAGGAATGCTTGCACAAGGCCCTTCTGCCCCTTTGAAGTGGCCATTCCAGCACTATGCCTCTATCATCTATAGAGGATTACAGGGATAAGGACTGGACGCATGATTTCATTGGTGTTTCGGACTCCCACATAAGAAAATTCCCCTTGTGAATGCTTTGTTGGTACCTTCTATGGCACTTAATATAGTCTTAGAGACTAACTAGAGCGTTGAAAGGGTGCCTTGCCTAGGGTCATATAGCCAGTGTGTGTCAGAGGAGGTCTCGAACTCAGGCCTTCCCTGTTCTGAGGGTAGCTCTCTATCTCCTATGCCAAGCTGCCTCTCATCAAGGATTTTCAAGTCAGAATCTCTCTGCCTTCCTCTCCATTCACAAAGGAGGGGCATGGAACATTTCTAAGTCAGTTACTTGGGTGGACATAGGGACAGTTATATCGTATCTTAGGGAGGAAAGAACTCTTCTTACTTTAGGACTTCAGAGCAACGTGGTTACAATTAGGACATAAAGACATGCGGTTCTAGACATTCTTGTCCAAAACTACACCAAAGGAGGGCTTGGGTGATGAAGCTTCCAGGGAGCCAGGCTCCTCATGGTTCTTGCTTTTAGACTGCCCAGGAAACAAAAGGCTCCTCTCAGAATCTGCTGGTCACTTCTGACATAAAGGTGAGCTCAGAGAAACTATGCCAGCTCATCTAAGCCCAGCAAGATTAATTCTGACACATAATATTCTTAGAGAATGGATCATAAACTGCAAGGCTCGAGAAGGGGGAAAACGAGGCTAGAAGACAGAATCCTGGGCTGGAACTATAAGCAGAAAGGTAGGAGAGGAGTGCATTTACTTCTTTTTTTTTTTAGTTAAGGAATAACTTCCAGACAAAGCTCTCGATTAGGAATGTTGGTTAGCTTGTTGCTTTTCCTTTGACAGGACCTGTGATTTCACTGGAGCAGGGAAGGCCTGGTGAAGACACATGAAGAGCAACCACTGTTCTGCACTTTATGTTCTGAGAGAATTTCCTGGGGCTCTGAGAAGGTGAGTAACTTGCCCGCGGGTCCCACAGTCAGTAAGTAGAAGAGACAAGACTTGAACCAGGTACTTTGAGGTGAACTCTACACAGCCTCTGTTAGGAAGTTATTACCTTTTACCATATGCTTTTTATCGATGAGATCAGTGACTTCCTGCCAAAGCTAAAACTTAATTTCCTTTCCCTACAGAATAAGAATGGCTGGTGGGCAAAATGCTTTTGGCTTGACTCCTGCTCCCTGATTTTCTTCCCTTTCCCACTGAATGGGCCCAATAACATGGAGGCTGCCAGATTAGGTTCTGGTATGAACTGAGTCACAGAACTTGAAAGTGAGAAGAGATCTCAGAGCACAAAATCATAAATCTGGAGTTGGGACTCTGAAGATAGTTTAGTCCAACCCTCTCATTCTATAGGTAAGAAATCTGAGGCAAGTGTCCTAGTCCAACCTGAGAAGAAATCCAGTCTGCAGTGGTCATACAGCCTCTGCTTTGAGCAGAGTGTGAACTGGATTTGGTCAGGCTGCTTGACCTCTGCTTACTGCTGTGCCCTGGTCACTGTAAGAGGAAGGACCTTCACGTCAGGGATGCACAGAACCAGAACCTTCTAAGTTCCAATTCCAGCATAATTTTAGGGAGTGACATTTTCCATTCACTTTTCCTCAGGAATTCTCCCTCTAGGAATAAAGGTTAGTTTGGTTAAGATTGGTGGACTCTATATGTAGAATTGCTACAAGGCAAGCTGTGGCTATTTTGACATCATGCTGTCCACTACCTCTTCATACCTTATAAAACATGTCCCCTTCCTCCATCAGCTTGCTCAACAGGATGATCATGATGTCTGGTTTGGAGGTGGCCATCGCCCAAGTGGCTGGACCTGTAGTGTACAGGATGCATGATGGGTAAAAAACTCATACAATGCAAGGGTGGTAGGAAGCTAGGTGAAAAAAATATCCTGGGGGAATTTCTGCTGAGAGAACAACTTGGTGTGAGCATAATGCTCCATAATTCATTTCTTATCTTTCAAGTTTGAAGTTACCCCAAGACAACAAGCAGGGTTTGATTTGTATTCACCTTAAAATGTGAAGTAGTGCCACAGGAGGGCAGCAGAGCCTGTGGAAATCATTTGGCTTAAAAAAAAATTAAATTAAAAATTTTAAATCAGGCAATCAGAAGAGATGACTTACAGAAGAGATCATGACAAGATTTTAAAAAATCTAAAGGTAATCTATTTTGGAAACTGGGACTCAAAAGCCCCAGCCTTTAGGCCTCTTGATTGTGAAAGAAGCACTTTGTAGAAAGGATATTAGCGAAGATGCTAAAACCTCTTTCAATGTACAAGGACCAAAGAGGGCTCCCTGAGTGGGAGAGGTCCCCTCAGAACCAAGTTTATAGTGCCAGTGTCAAACAGTTCAGAAAACAGCTGACTTCACCCAAAAGAGGGGGAAGGAAGGGTTAAGCTGATTAGTTCACAGGCTGCCTGAAAGAACCCACCCAGTTTTCCCAGAGTTAGTTGTCCAAAGTTCAAGTTATTCTCTACAACAGTCATTAAAATAAATCTTCTTGTAAGGTGAAGTAAATTAAAAGATTAGAAGTGTAGGGAACTCATGCAAGCTAAATCAAAGAGGAGAAGGCAAAGCTGACCAAGCCATCAGACTGGGCCTGATGCTGACAGCGGTGAGATATACCTCGTGGGCGACTCGGTAACGTCTGACAACCTTCAAAGAAAGGAGAAAACAAAAAGTTGTAGGAGAGGAAAAAAAATGGATGAAGGTGAAAAAAAAAGAAGGAAAAAGCAGCAGTGAGAGGCAGCAGCAAGAAAGCTGGCATACCAGCCAACCCCTTCTCTAGGCCCGGGGGTGGGGAGCAGCTGAGGGCGGCAGCAGCGCAGGGGCTGGAGATTCTAAAAGCACATACAGAGCAAGGGAAGCAGGCTCTGGGAGAGCTGTGAGATGGGGCCGGCACAGAGGCATCAGTCAGGGTCACAGTCCTAGAAGACTGCTGGCCAGTGCTGGTCACAGGGTATTAGACAGGAGCTCCAAGGGGCTCTTTCTGTGCCAGGCATCTTTCTGTTTACTTGGGCAACAGTGGATCAGGGAGTGTGGGCAGGGCACCCACGCTCGTACCACAGTTTGGGGCATTAAGACTGTGAGACCGGTCCTGCCCAGGGTGCAGGTGGCCAGCACCTTCTCCCTGCCCCCTACCTATCTTGGCTCCTTTCTTCAGCAGGGTGACCACGACAGAGGTGTTTCGGCATCCCACCGCTCTGTCTAGGGGACGCATCCCACTGTAGTCAACATGCTCAATCATGGCCCCGTGATCCACCAGGAACTGTACCTAGGAAATCCAAAAAAAGAAAGTCATCAGTCCGGGCTTGGTGGGATAAAACAGCTGCATTTCTCTTCTCCAGAATATGGTTTTAGCCAGGCTGTGAGATTAAGCCACCAGTTAATCACCAAACATTTATGGGGATGCGTTGGAAAACATGACCCACAAGAGAAGGAGCCTTAACCCTGGCTTGGCCGGCCAGAAGGCTTTGAAAGGGCAGTTCCTAAAGTAGCCTACTCAATGGTCTCACAAACTGCTTTATGTTCTGATGAGGTCTAAGCTTCAAATTTCCCAGAAGAGCATGTTATACTCGCATAGATTTAGAGTGAGAAGGGATTTCAGAGGCTATCAGCTCCACACAACCACTCTCTCCCCCTCCTCCATTTACAGATAGGGAAAGCGAGGTACAGAGCAGTATCTTCCTGACTCTAAGTCCAGCAGCCTATCCTGGCCACTGGTAGTTACATGGTATTACTGAATCTTGTTTTCAAGTCTGTCAGTGCAGGATTGTGAGCATTTACGTTCAGTAGTTCTTTTGTGTAAAGAAAATAAATTCTTGTCTCATACTCACTTCATATATCATATATCATATATCAAATATCTTTCCACTCCTTGCTTTGGAGACATATGTATCTATGTGTCTATTATGAGCCAAAGCCTAGCCCTGAAATGATTTTTTTCCCCTCCAAGGTACGGGGTAAAAGTCTTGAGGAACCAAAGAGTAGAAGGAAAGGGAGTCTAAACTCTCTCATTCAAGGACAGGTTTCCCTAAGACCAAACATGGTCTATTCCATACATACCCAGGTTCAGAACAGATAGGCCCCTTACTGGAAAGGGAGACACAGGGCCTCCTTCCCCCTGGGGATGCTAAAAGATTGTATGCAAAAATACAAGGTAATTTAGGAAGGAGATTACTAAGTGCTGTGATCTAATGTAAAGTGTGGTGCCTGAAGTGAGTTTTGAAAGAAACACAAGGGATTCTACAGGTAGAGGCTAGAAGGCAGTACATTCCAAGGCATGGTGAGCGGTCAGTGAAAAAGATACAGAGATGAGAGACTGGGAAATGGAGCGTCATGTATGAGGAGCATACAAGACCAGTGTGGCTGAGCCATAGAGGTGAATAATGTATAATAATCCACTCTCATCTCCAGTCCTGTGGTCCTCATCTCTAACTGGTGAGTCCCTGACCCAGATATCCATGCTGTCTGTGCTTACTTCACTCCTAGCTCCACTCTTTCCAAATTTTCTTCACAGTCCTTGACCCTGATTCCCCCTCCCTCATGCCATCCCTGGCTTTCCAAATCCTTTTATATGTTGTCTTTTCCCATTAGAATATAAGCCCTTTAAGGGTAGGGACTGTAGTTTTTTGCTTATATTCATATTCCCAGTGCTTAACACAGTATCTGGCATGTAACAGTAAGTACTTAATAAATGCCCTTTCTAAAAAGCTAGAAAGGTAGGTCTGGGTCAGGTTGTGAAAGGTTCTAAAAGCCAAATAGGAGGATTTTATTTTTATTTTATTCTAAAGGAAACAGGGAGCTACTGGAATTTTCTCAATAGGAGAATGACACGGTCAGACCTGTGCTTTAGAAAAATCACTTTGACAGCTGTGTGGAGGCTGGACTGAAGAGGGAGAGTTGTGAGGGAGGGAAAGCAGCTGGAAAGCATTCACAACAGACCAGGTAAGAGGTGATGAGGACCTGATCTAGCAGAGTGGGGGCTGTGTGAACAGAGATATGAGACATACTGTAAAGGCAGAAATGACAGGCCTTGGCACCTGAATGGCTATCTGGGGTGAGGGAGAGGGAGGAGCCAAAGGTGCTTTATTCAGGTTGTAACAATTCCCCTGCCTTCAAAGATTATTGGCATGTTTTTTGCACTTCAATAGACAGTCAAATTTGAAAACAGGAAATTGTTGAACTTACATAAATAGGCCCCCAAATAGCTCTATCTTCCCTAAGAGTTGATGTAACTCACACTTATCCTTAACCATTTGCTCTGCACAGTATTAACTGCTACTACCTTGGGGGTCTATGTTCACAAAGAAGACTTATTTTATTTCCTGAAGGTTACTCACCACTTCAGCATCTCCATAGAAAGCTGCTAGATCCAGTGGGGTGCGGCCATTCTTGTCAGCATGATCTGTGGCAGCCCCATTCTCCACAAGTGAGCGTACCACTGGGAGGTGACCCTTCAAACATGCCCAGCTGAGGGCTGTCAGTCCCTCTTTGTCCATCAGGGCAATTGAGGCACCTGGGAAAACAAATATGAAGTCAGTGGAATCATGAAATGAGAAATCACAGTAGGAAGGAAAGCTGACTCCTTGATGGCAGTTGGATAGCATAGTGGAAAGGATGCCGGATTTGTCACACAGACTTGACTCCTACTCTTGGCTACAGTACTTACTAGTTGTGTGACCACTGGCAAGTCACTGTGATTTTCTGAGAATCAGTTTCCTCATCTGCGAAATGGAGATAATAATATTTATGCTACTTACCTCACAAAATTCTTGTGAGGAAAATGTTTTGCTACATAGTAAGTGCTAAATAAATGTTTGTTTGCTCTGTCATCTAAATCTTAAAATGCTATATAAATTCAATATACAATAATATAATGTAATAAATACATTTATTAAGGGCCTAGTAGCACTCTGCTAGGCACTGGGAGACAGACAAAATGTAACAGTCTGCATTTAAAGACTGTATGCTCTGCTGGGAAGACACAATATATAAATGAATAAGTACAGCAGTGGGAAAATTGAGAGGGGAATTGGAGGGGGTGGTGGTGATGGGAACAATTCAGAGAGGAGGTGGCAGCTGAGTTGAACCTTGGAGGAAGACAAAAATTTGAAAAAATATAGATTAATATAAAGAATGCATTCCAAAGATGGAGGGTGGCTTGTGTGAATGCATGGAAGCCCCAGATGAAGCATCAGTTCAGGGAATACCTAGTGGTTCAGTTTGGCTGGAACACAGCATCTGTAAATGTGACTGCTATGAAAGAATCCTAGAAAGGTAGCTCATTCATGTTAGCACTGAATCACTCCTGGAAATCTGGCATCCCTCAGAGGTAATGCATCCCTGACTACCCTTCCCAATACTACAAGTACCTTATCTCATTCTTCCCGACACACTGGATCAGGAGGAGGATTAAGGACACTTTTTACTCTTCAGTGAAATTGCCAAACCTTTCTTCTGAGACCATCAACTCAACTCCCTTTTTCTTTCAAGATTCACCCTCATTTGTTTTTATCATCTTATCTATATCCTAATAGCAGTTATTTATAGTCTCCTAGGTCATTAATACCTGACAATCAATAATCAGGCACTTGTGCAAGGTAGTGAGGATGCAAAAACAAAAATAAAACAATATTGGCTCTCACAGTCTTCCTCAATACCACTATCACTGCCCTTATACTTGAGGAATTCAGTAAAAATGCTAGCATCCCCTTAAATTTTAAACCTGGGCTCTCACTCATCAACTTCTTCAACTCTCATGACCTTCCCCTTCACTCCAGCTCAGCCACACAAAGGCCTTGATCTCTCACCATCACCCATAAAGACTACGGCTCCTTGACTGCTAAGTCCCTAGCACCCCTCCCATCCTTCCTTCTTCTCTTTATGCTCATGATAACATCTAGTCGTTCTACCCTTTAAACCATCATTGCTCTCCTAGGCTATCACTTCTGCTTCCATCTCAGTATCCTCCACTCTCAATCCTGGCCTTTGATTTACCGCTTCAACTATACAGTATTTTCAGTTCTTAAATCCTTTGTACTCATCTTCTATTTCCGCTTATGTCTTACCAACCCATCAAATGACCTCTTTACTCCTAAGCCCATGTTGCTGAATAGCGTGGGAGGGAGTCACCTAACCATGCCTACTGGATTGGACGGCCTATTACAAACTGCTTATGAAACAGACTTCATACTACTTAGCCTGTTACTTAAGCCTTCTCCAATTTGGTCCCAATTTGCCTTTCCACCTTCATCTCCTCCTACTCTCTTACATGAACCCTTCGCTGAAACCAGACTACCTCCTTCCTCCCCCCTCTTCCCCACAAATGCCATCTGGATCTGCTCCTTTCCGTTCTTATTTTGTCCCATCTGAAATTCTGGAGCCTTTTCTGCTCTCTAAATTCTACATTTCCTTAAAGGTCGAGATTAATTTCAACTTCCTCTTTAACATACTCCCTCCCTTGAGATTTTATAGCACATTGTCAATGGCTTATCTGGCACTTATAATACATAGAATAATAAGTCTGCCATGTATTATCATCATCATCATTATTTATCTTTTATGTCACCTTCCTCATTACAACGTTAAGATCTGAGGTCAAGGGACAATTTTTGCTTCTTCCTTGTTATCACCAGGTCTAAGGACAGAGCATGGCACACGGTAAGTGTTTAATATCTGCTGATTGATTGCTGATTGGAGGCTCACAGGTTCAGAGGTCATCTATATCCATCCCGTTCTTTTTATAGGCGAGAGGGTTATTTCTTTCCTTTTTGCATTCCCAGGGTCTAGCCCATCATAGGTGCTTGAATAGTGCTTAGAGTTGATGATGCTGATGTTCCTAGCAGATGTCTCTCACTTAAATGGCATGTAGGGATAGTAGACCTGGACCTACCACATATTGGGTGGGTCCTGGAAGGTCCAGTAGCACCCTGGTGCCTGATGACTTTACCAAGAGGGAAGGAAATCTGTTAAGTGAGGCATAAAAGTCCAAGTAATGAAGGATGCTGGAAAACTCATTTTCTCTAGGAAGCCTTCTTCCATTATCCAGTACCATTTGAATCACTCCTTTAGTCTATATTTGCCTCTCTTCTGAATTTACATTCTTCTGTTCTGTGATAAACCATCTGGAAAATCTTTTATGTGCTGATTTCAGTAATTATGTCTCTCTTACTAGAGTACAAGGATTGGATGCCAAAGCTTTATCTTCTACTTCTTTTGTTTCCTTCAATAGTAATCAAATAGTGGTTTCCTGAATTCATTCATTCATTCAACAAACATTAATGTTTACACATTGTTGCTAATCAATATTAACACTTGTTAACTAAGTTGGGGGGCAGCTAGGTGATGCAGTGAACTGAGTGCTGGGCTTAAAGTCAGGCAGATGCAATCTTTATGAGTTCAAGTGTGGCCTCAGACACTTTCTATGTGACTCTGGGCAGGTCACTTCACCTTGTTTGCCTCAGTTTCCTCATCTGTAAAATGAGCTGGAGAAGAAAATATCAAAGCCACTCCAGCATCTTTGCCAAGAAAACCCTAAGTGAGGTCACAAAGAGTTGAACACAACTTAAATGACTGTACAACACAACTAAGTTTGAGATCAACTTTGTGAGCTTGGGACACTTCTAGCCTTTCTTCACTCAAAAGCTCAGCATTTGAACTGTGTTCTTGCTAGGCTGAGGTCTCTTTGGCAATGACCTTGCCTGACTGCTTCATCATTCCTTCTATGAGAAATAACCATAGTTGTCTGCCTCTCATGGGGGAATGGAAGAAACCAGACCTTTGATATTAACAACTGCTATTTATATACTGAGTTGTTAACATTTTCTCATATTGCTAAGTGTAATCTGTAAATGGAGCAGTGATTCTGATGGATAATTTTGATTGCAGAACCATTTCTAAGGAGGTCTCCCAGGTGCAGCACTTAGAGATTCTTAGGATAAGGCCTGGTTCTCCCACAATGATTGGAGGGTCTGGACTAACTGAACAGGAAGGTTTCAGGTCCCCAATACCAAGGGGAATCCAAAGGAAGACCTAGAGAAAAAATGGCTTTTCAAAAACCAAGGATATGGGGAATGTGAAGAACACAAGGAAAAACAATGAGAAACCATCCTATAGTATTTTCATGATCAAAATCATCTATTACCAATCACATTAAAAACAGCCTTGGGACTAGCACATTTCCAGCAGTGAGGACAAAAGAGCATTTGGATTCCGTTTTTAAGTGAGTCTCTGCCAGCATGTGGGAGGCAACGTGTAGCTGTATAAAGGTGATCACCATGGTATCACTATGTGAACTTAGTTCCTCAACCAGTCATCTGGTGGCAGTGGCAATTGGATGGAGGAAACATGAATTTTCCTCAGTCTGGCAGCTGGTGCCAGGGAGTTGGAGTTAACTATGTGTCATTGGGAATGGCCCACAGCTCTTGGCAAAGCCCTGTCACTCTTTAGTTGACACAGGCTAACCCTCCCTGGAGGATCTGGTTATTGGGACATGAAGTCTCTGACTTTGGTGGAGTTGAGAGTTGGGGAAGGACTCCTGACACTCCCATGGAAAAACTGCTCTTAGCTCTGCCTGGGCACTATTTTGGGCAATTTATACTTTTGTAAATATGCATCCATTTCACTAAGATTGTCAAATTTATTGGCATACAGTTGGGCAAAAGAGTTCCTAATTATTGTTTTAATTTCCTTTTCACTGGTGGTGGTGTTTTTACCCTTTTCATTTTTGATACTTGTAATTTGGTTTTCTTCTTTCCTTTTAAAAACAAAATTAACCAAAGGTTTATCTATTTTATCTGGACATTATTTTGCAAGAATGGCAGTCAAAGGAGAAAGTATGTCTATACAATTCTATAAACTGAGGTTCAATGTTTACTCATAGTTATATTAACTAGTACAATCAATCAATCCAATCCCACTGGCTCAATAGTAAATGCCACCACTAAATGGTGATGCTGTGCATTGTTCTAGGTTGGTCATGCAGTGATGACACCTGTCATCTTTCTGCTGTTCCTCCTTAGAAATCAGCACCCATATTACCTTTATGTTCCCAGAGACAGCTAGGTGGTGCCACAGTGCATATAGCACTGGACCTAGAGTCAAGAAAACCTGAGTTTGAATCTAGCATTGAACACTTCTCAGCTGTGTGACCCTGGGCAAGTCATTTGACCTGTCTGCCTCAGTTTCCTCAGCTGTCAAATGGGAATAATACTAGCACCTACATCCTAGAGTTGCTGTGAAGATCAAATGAGATTTTTGAAAAATGCTACATAAATGATAAGTATTAGTCTTAGTGGGAGGTGGCTGAGGTCGGCAGCACAGAAGGAACCAGCAGGGTCTGAAGTGCTTTATGACTGCAGTGTGATGTAACTTTCTCTAACAGCCTTCTGAGAACCAAAGGTTTGTGGAGGTTGTGAAATGACAAAAGACCTTCTCCGTGTCTGTACTCTGACTGCTGCTTAAACAGAACATGTCTTTATTGGCCCGATCTTGCATCTGCCTTTTCAGTAAGCAAGACAATGCTGACTGTCAGCAGTTAAGTTGGCAAATGCCACATGGGATGATAAAATCTGAGGCAAAATAAAATGTCAAGAAATAATGAATACCTATATAGCTGTTAATGAGACAAAGACACTGGAAGTGTCATAAAGTACTTGGAGTTTTCTTTTAAATTGTCAACCAATGAACTAATTAACACTTTTCTTTACTCCCTCTTAGAATGTCTAGGAATCAGTGATAGATTAGGTGGATCCTTTGTGCATTTACATGGCTCTGATAGCCTAGGTCTGGGTTCCTAATATGGAAGAAGAACTCACCTTGTGCCAGTAGGAAATCTACTGTCCCTAGGTGACCCTCTGAAGCTGCCATCATTAGTGGAGTGCGGCCCTGCTTGTCTGCCATATTAACATCAGCTCCATGGGTGAGTAAGAGGTCAACAATCTGTGAATGCAAAGAAACAAGGACTGATGGTACTGAAGCAAGGTTGCTGTGAAGACACATGGATTCCTTCATATATATCAAGTGAATTCCCCAAACTCTGCCAGTGGGACTAACCATCTGTCACCCATCTTCAGTGTATGTAAAGTTCTCAGTAAAATTTAATTTAAACTCTGAGTTTCCAGTGACCTACAAACAAGGAACTTGAGAAAAGAGAATTGGATAAAAATGCCTGGCTCACTTGTCACAAAATGAAAAGGATGTTAAGAAAATAACCACCAAGAAGTGAAGGTAACTAAAAAATCTTGTAATACACACTTTTTAAAATTGTGGGGCATATTCTTCCCTGAGGGACTGTGAGATCCTTAGGGAAGATTGTGAAATATTAACCACAATTATGAAAAAAAAAATCTTGAGCACAATTCCAGTATAAATATACCCACTTTCCCCCCAATTAAAACATAGTTCAAATCAGAATCAACAAAAGTGAGATGAAAACTGTGAATTGGTTCTAACTGGTAGGGAATGACAGAAAAGCAGCCCACACTGAACTGCAGGCAGTGGGCTCTGACTTCTAACCTCATGTCCCTGCTCTCTCTTCTCTTGCCCTCAGGGAAATCCCAGGCCTCCTCCTCTGCTAATACTGTCCAGGTGCGATCGATTGGAACCTAAGCTGTTGTCTTTTTGTGAACACAGGCCAAGGAGAACATCTGGTACTCAGGTGCCAAGTCCCTCCTGTGTTGGCCTTCTGTGTACCAGTCTGTTTTTCTATTCTCACCTGAGGGTAAATGGAGGTTGCTAGAATGGTCAGGATTTGGGCCAGGGACAAAGCCACTGCTCCATGCCTTTCCTTCATGGTTGATCCCAAATGTCTATGGTGTCCTAGCATAGAGGTTAAAGATTTGAGGGGCTGCCAGCCACTACTGCCTTTTACTTTTTTTTCTTTTGGAAGGCAGCATTATACAGTAGAGAGAGGAATTAGAAAACTGACTTTGCCACTTACTATTTGTGTGGTATTAGACAAGTCACTTTCTCTTGGTATTAGTTTCCTCAATTGTACAAGGAGAAAATAAATTATGATTCTTTAATTCTATGACAGTGAAGGCAGTGTAGTGGTTATTTACATTATTTTATACATTCTGTTTATTGTATATCTGATGTGTTAGAATATTGTAACAAATTCTTCATTTTATTCAAATAAAATGAGTAAAAATTATTTATGTAGATGACTTCATGCAAAATGGATGGCAGGGTATTTTTCTGTAAAAAAAATAGTGGTGAGTGTGCTACATAAAATTTGGGAACCATGGCCATAATGCAGCATCTAACTCGAACAGAAATCCACATAAATTGTAACTGTATACTTGGAGACTACTTTTGAAAGCAATTCTTTGTGTAACGGTGACTGTATCAAATTTTAAAAGTTGCAAACTTGCAATGAGTCATTATGGCTGAAATTCAATAAAAGAAAACATTTTTGTACTCTATCTTCAATACTGTTCAGCTTCTGGGTCTTCTTGTTCTTTTTGGATAGTTCCAAAGATTGTTATCACTACTAAATTACCTTCCTTCTCTTCTTTCCTCTCCTCCGTCCCCCAACATAGAGTAAACTATCATTTCATCCAGAATCCAAAAAATTTGAACTTCTTTTTGCCATATTCTGAATTCTACTGTTGCAAGAAGAGACACATTACTGAGAGAAGGGATTTTTTTTTTTAGAAATGTAACTTCCAGAGTGTATTACAAGGTAGGTACACTTTTATCCCAATATTCTTTTTTATATAAACAGTACAGTGCTAACAGGTGCTCAGAGTGACAACACTAAAGCGCTTTCCAAACATTTGTATAAAGACCAAAAATTAGGTTCCATGTAGTTTTGGTGTTAAGCATAGTCTAATTCTTTGAAAATTGGAATCTGTATGTGACATATATAGTTGGTTAAACAGAACAGCCAGTTAATCAACAGGGTCTATTCTAGATGAATGAAAATTTATTAAATTTTCCTTACTGAGGGAGACACTGCTTGTGGTCCATTGGTTCCACATATTAAAAAAATAAGTTTTGGTTGGGATTGCCTTAGATTCATACATATTCATGGATAGATTCATATCTATCTCACTTACCTGCCAATGACCTTGCCGAACGGTGCTGAATAAAGGCACTGCCCCCCGACGATTTGGCTGGGCCACTGCCGCCCCTTGTTCTAATAGCAGGCGACATACATCTAGTTTGCCCCTTCCAGCTGCAGCTGTCAGGGCTAAGGAGAAAAAAATATAGATTGAGGATTGTCTATTCTCATCCTTTCACATCTCAAACTTTTGTATGATAACCAATATAATATTTGAAGAATGCAACTGCTATTTAACTGAGATCAATGTGTTTTGTGAGAAATTAGGACCTAACTAATATGGCCACTTTTCCATTTGCCCGGCAGCTGCCTCCTTCCTGCCCACCCCCCAATAATGACCCTCTAGATCTGTACCACCAGAGACCATCCGTCCTCTATCTCCTCATCCAATTAATTTGCTTAGCTTCTGCACTTCTCCCTGGGACTGAGCTATCTTGATTAGTTGGTGAAAATTCACTTGACTCACTATATCTAAGATGACCTAGATCAGGTTTCATTTTCCTGTCTAACAATCTATCAGGAAACCAAGGTCTGCCCAGCTTGGCATCTTGCCATCTTCTCTGCTACTGTATGCCCCTTCTAACTCTTGTTATTGGAACACTAATCAAATTAATGCTATTGTGACTACTGGAAAATGTGAGACAATCTATTGCCATGGGGCTCCACTCAGTACCCAGACCAAAATTCCCTACCTTGGCCCATACTCCCCTTTGTGTGATGTATCTCCCTATTAGAAGGGAAGTTACTTGGGGGAAGTTAATTTTGTTATTTGTTATAGCAAAAGTTACTTTTCTTTTGTATCCCCAAGCCTTGAACATAGTAGGTACTCAGGGAATACTTGTTCACACATTTATTTTAATAAACTTAAGTTTTAAAAGGAAAATATTAAAAGGAAACAAAGAAAAACCAGTGGCTACAAATTTAAATGAGGCTATAACAATTAACCAGTCAGTCACCAGCAGAGAAACTAAGCCTCTTTGGCTTTTCCTTCTCATGTGATCTTTTCCTCTCTCTTCTGGTACCCTCTCCCCATTTTCCTTCCTATATTTCTCCTATTAATTTATCAAGCTCTGTTTTGATAGGTCTTTTGGAATGATAATCTCCATTTGAATCTGCCAGGAACACTTTTTTCCTACTGTAATAGGACACTAGCAGAGAAATTTCCTTTGGTAGTAACGGATGCTTCTGACATAACTCTGATTTTATCATAAGCCTAAAGATACATGGTGTCCGAACTCAGGAGGGGGTGCTTTCCCTGTTCTGTGTCTCCAACCTACCACAGTTAGCATTATCTTCTTATCCCGCCCACCCCCCCACGATGAAGTAGCCTTTGCCAGGTGCTATGGCTTTACTGTGTTCGTGCCAGGAAATGATACTGTTCCAGGCATTTAAACTAATGTAGGAATTTACTATGCTAGTTATTAACACCCTTTTCTGTTCCATAGATTGTTGTGTTGTATTGATAAAGCAGCATGGAGGCAGAACAAGTGAACTCACACCTTTCCAGGATGAGAGAGATGGGGAGAGGTAATTTGGTAATTGTCACAGTGCTTTACACTTCTTTTTGCTGCCTGTTAATTATCTAAGTGTCCTTGTCTTATTATGATGTCACATATTTAATCCTATTTGGAGGGTGAAGCAATCTAGCAGAATGTAAGTGACTGAGAACAAGGGATTTGAATAGATGACAGACACAAACGGGTTCTCAGACCCTGGATGTGGTAGTGGGTGCCATAATACTCTTGATTCTAACATCTCCAAGAACCTAAATACAAGAATGGTAGTCCTGAGGACAGAGGTCAACTTTCTTCATTTTCATTAGACAGCTAGTGTATTTTCAACCATTAATGACTTCTGTCTCCTTTAGTAGAGCCAGAACTTCTTAATGTCTCTGGAGAAGGGGAGTGATGTGTGACAAAGATATCCTTCTTGGTGAAATACTGCCTTATGCAAGGCAGGGATCTGGTGAGCTTCATACAATTATTAGCATGAAAAGAGAATTCAGTTCTTTGCTATATAGAGACTTAAATAACTTTCCCTTCATACCACTTTTCATTGTTTGTGACATAAATATGCAAAATGGTGGGGATTCTATAACTGCCTATGTCATCCACTGGTATAGTTTCATTAGAAGAAATAGATACCTAGAGTTATGTTTTCTTCTAAATTCTTCCATGAAATATGTGGCTCTCTTATTTCCCTAGGGAGCTCCAAATACGTGGGCTTGTTTCTTGTAAAAAGGGGTGAGGTGTGGAGGATGCTGAAATTACTGCAGTGGTGAGATGATGACAGGAGTGATACTTTATTTTAAAGGAAAAGAAGGATATTTTTCTGAGCTGGTAAAGAAAATAGGCTCAGTTCCTTACTTCGTGTGCCATACCTTACCCAATCACAAACTGAAAAACAACTTTTGTTCAACAAAACGAATATGTCAATCTGTAACTCTGGAAACCTAACTAGACACAAACAAAAACCTTTTATATGGTCATTTGTAATTTTTCCTACTTAGCTGTTAATGTATGCCTTTTGTTTATGAGCTTGGCTGGTTCTCATCATTAGCTTAACTCTTATGTAAAGCCAGTCTATCTTTAATTTTCAATACAAGCAACATTCAAGGTATCTTTCCTTGAGCAACATTCAAGGTATCTTTGCTTACCCCAGGAGAAAGATGCTCCGTGACATCTCATAGGTAATGGATTTAGAAAGTATTGTTAGCCTAAAAATTGACCTATATAGGACCTGTATTTATGTATGTTTAGATTTATTTTTAGGCTTCTCAAAATTAACCCTTCTCATTTTTGAGGTCCTTTCAGGGATTTCAATGGTTCAATGCTCTCTGAGGTGAAAGCAGTTCTCCCTGCCTTAGATGACTAACATAAGAGCCTTACCTGACCTAGAAGCTCTTTTATATCAGGCATTCTACATGTTTCGTGGGACTTTAATTTCAAAACTTCAGAGATTTCAATAGTTCATGAAAAACCTCTGGTTCTAGGCATAGATTTGGTCCTGGCTGTGAACCAAGAGGTAGAAAAAAAGCTATGTTGTACAGGGCAGTTATTAGCAATTACAAGAAGCATTTTATGATATTTGAAAGAATGGGGCATTTATGAACTTCTCCTGACAACTGTTTGTATTCTAACAGTAATTGCCAGACATCAGATTGCAGGGTTTGGAGTCAGGAAGACCTGAATTCAAATCCAGCATGAGATACTTACTAGCTGTTTTGACCTTGGGAAAATCATTTGTCACTCTCTATGTTTCAGTTTCCTCAACTATAAAATGGGGATAACAGCAGCACCTATACTATATTTAGCATAGTACCTGGTACCTATTACGGCATTAATAAAAACTAGCTATTATTATTATATCAAACTTCTATTTTAATGATTTGGTAAAACTCAAAGTAATTCATTTTTAGAGAAGATATCATGGCTCTCTGGAAAATGTTCAGGTGGGACACTATGCCAAATTGGCAAATTGTATTTGGAGGAAGTATTCTACTTGGATCTGGTTTTATTGTGACATTGCTGGTGCTTAAGTTAGGATGTAATCTGGGATTCGGATGTGGGTGAGAGTGGCATTAATGCTGGTAGTGAATTTCACTCCAAACAACAAAGCAACAGAAATAAGTAAGGCTGATCTACTTCCAAAATCTTGAAGCATTGAATTACTTTGGTTACTTTTCACACAGTTTTTTAAAATAAAAAATCCTCAAGATTTGAAGCTTTTTGAAGCAAAGAAACATTTCCAGGTAAAGCCAGTCCTATAAATGACAAATGGATCTTAGAACAGTGTGTTAAGTCCCTTCCTAAAGACTTGTAATGGTTTTGCTCACTGGCTTGTCAGAGTATGCTAAGGTTTATCTGAGTCATACATGCTCCTTTCTCCATAGGAACCATATTACAAGGCCAGAGGTAGACAGAAGAAATAGCCTGGAGATGGGAAGATTCTGTGTGTAGAGTAAATAAGGAAGAAGCTAAAAGTGATTGGAATGTCTCCTCCCTAACCATGAAAAACTGGTGTGGTTACCGATTAGCCTGGAGATATGGGTCCTATGGAGGCAAGCAGAGAAGACACATATTAGTCACTGCCATCCAAAAGAACATGGTAAACTAGTGCTGACTTCATGGTCTCTCCAGGGGCTTGAGATGCTGTGTTCTAAGGGAGCTTCCCTAGCATCGTTTTAATCAGGAAACTCCTGTGGCTGAGCCAGTCCTCCCAGGGAAAATCCGCAAATATAGCAGATCCCTAAGGTTGGTTCTAATTTGGGTCTATAGCCCTGAGGTAGGGAGGGAAGGGAATACAGAGTATTTTGTCAGTTTCACTTCCTTCTTTTTTGTGTTGTCCCAAGAGAAGTCTGTGAAAGCCTGTGGGTGGAAATGAAATTAGCCAGATGATGACAGCTAGATGAAGGAAGGTGCTATTGGATAGAGTGGAGCAGTTGCAGAGAGAAGTGGGAGGAGACCATGATGTTCTAGGTACCTGATTTAGAAAAGATGTTATGTAAAATGACATCCCAAGTACTATAAGTGATAGAGAAGGGCAATCCAGCTCAGGGAATTGATTATCAGGGTCATTCAACGACCCACATTCTCCTTACATAAAATCTTGATCGTTTAAAGAATAAGCCCTATATAACTTTCTTGATTCTTTTTAAGGATTTCTCTCATAGAGAGATGTTAAAAGAACTTCCTTATGGCCATTACTGTAATTATCTTTTCTATGGCTCCCCAGCCTCTACCATCACCAGATGGCCACCACTCTCTTAGCTACAACAGTGCTGATAGAAACAGCTGGTATCCCTGGAAACAATGGAACTGCTCATGTATTTGGTAGCATTTAGGTGGGGGAGGGGTCATATACTGATACTAAAGATGAACAAAATTCATTTTCTTTAGCTGGGTCACAAAACTAGACCAATGATTGTGGCTGTTGTGAGATTATTTTCTTGAGCCTCTAGACTCCTTCAGGGTCAATCTTCTATGGCAGGTGGTCTTATCTGCCTACATCTGGCCTAGAAAAAGAAGGAATGTCAAAAAAGCAAATTCTTGCTCTAGAGACCATTCCTCAGCCTGCTAGTGAAATCAGTGAAACCATTTAGCAATTTTGCTCTGGAAGGAAATTTCCTAATCCAGTAAGTCAGCATTGCTTTTATATGGGCTCTCTTATTTCTAATAACATTTTGACCTTAAACCAAAATAACATTCTTCTCACTTAGGACAACACCCCCTTCAAAATTGACCATCTGAATATGTGTATGATTTTCCTGGCAGCTAGGAGGCATGTCTATGGTGAAACCGTGGTTTTCATGGACCTGGCTTCTAACACACACCACAAAAGTTACTGGTATTATTTCAGATGCTTCAATTTAGACTAAGGAGAATTTAAGAGTCATTTTTCCATGAAGGACAAAAGAAAAGTCCTACTTGTGCAGCAAAGCTCAGCTAATTTAATGAATTACTCTGTTAAGACTGATGGAAAAAAGAGATGGGGGAATAGGTTTAGGATTTGTATCAGCTTTTTCTCTAGTACAGTAACTTAACTTTAATATATAGCTCCAACATAACAAGCAATACACTAAGGGCTGGCAGAGGGACTATTCTGACATTTGAATTTATAACTGAAAGTGGAGAGTTATTTTTATGTGGAAAACATTTCTTCCATAGTTACTCCAAGGGGTCAAAGGAAGAAAAAATAGACAATTCCTACTATTCTAATCTGGCCCAGAGTAAGGCAACTTTTAGTCTCTCAAAAGCATTTTGAAACAGCAGGGGTGAATATCACATAGAACTCTGGTAATGGGAGTGGCATAAGCCCCAAAAGAAAAAATAAAAGTGAACACTTTTAGGGCTTCAGCAACTGTGAGTACCATGGTGACTCTGTAGATCACCACCAAAAAGGATCTAAACAAATATGACCCAGGGACAAGAGAGGGCTAAGCAAAGATACCCATGGAAGTTACCTGTCTCTCCCCAGAGGCTGTCAAAGCTGTTGATCTGGGCTCGTTCTACTTCCTCTTCATCTTTTTCTGGAAGATCGAGCAGGTAGGAGACGATCTGAAATGAAATGTCCTATCAGATCAAACTTCACCACGATAGGGCCTATTGACAAATTGACCATTGTCCTTTGAATACAGAGTGCCAGATGAAACTTGTGATATCCAGGTTGGAGTGAACCTCCTACTAGTACAAGTGCTTAGAACCCATGGTGTTGAGAAAAGCCAATCAGGAGTCACCAGGATAAGCATTTGTTTTAGGAAATAATGGATCAGTAGTTTTAAAGCTTTTTAGACATAAATTACATACCTAATGTGTCTCAGACACTGATTCTTTTAATTTTAAACTGAATTATATACTCAATAATTTTTGTGAAAATGAGTAAGGGAAAATAAAAATATGGAGAAATAGAAGCCTGAAAGCTGGGTCCGTTGACTCCAGCACCAGCTTTCCTTCCATCTCCCATTTAGTGGTCTCTTGTGGATACTTTAGGTCAGCTGCTAAGGTTGCCCATGTTAGTAAGGAATGACTACAAATACAGAAAGTGAGTACTGCTGTAATTTTCAAACTGAAAGGCAAGGTCTTATAATTAATGCGCTGCCTATTATTCTTGTTAACGGAAGGGAGCCTTCACTGCCCATCTGACATCTCTTGGACTTGATTCTTACCTTTCAGTTTCAGAGATCTATAAAACCCCTTACGAATCTCCCCAGTAGCTGGTAACACTGGCTCACTAGGTGTGATCTAAGAGCAGCAAGTGTTGTTGGTTCTTTCTCAGCTGGAAAAATCCATGCCATTTTTTGCCAGTTTCCCAGAATTATGGTCCAATAAAAGCCAAATCAATCCAGGACAAGGGTAAAGTCTGAATTATGCAATACTCCTAAAGAAATGCTGACATGTTTAGGCTGGCTAGGTGGTGGGTGGGCAAGGGAAGCTGCTTTCAACATGCAGCAAATTCACACTATGGTTAACAGATATGTGAATAAAAGAGAGAAAATTCATAAATCTGATACATGATAACTTTTATGACAAGTTAGGAATAATTTGGGAAAATTATCTCAACACATATACTGAGGAACCTAGGAATTCAGGCATAAGGCACATATTACTGGTTCTGAGATGCATGTTGGTGACCGAGTATGTACACTGTAATGAACCAGAAGGGAAAGAAGGGACAAAGGGGAGAGGGGAAGAAACTTGTTCTGCTTTTCTCTCCTAGTTTCTAGAGTTGTAGTCCTTACTTCTAGGCTCCATAGTATGATGGTCACTCACTCAATTTCAAGTCCAAGTACTGAAATAATTTGGCATTTTTATAAATGACTCTCAGAATCATGTGATAACATAGAACTAAAAATCTGCTTTTCAAGGGTATAAAAAAAATGAAAGCAGTTATATAGTTTCTTGATTCTCCAAGGATGCAACTATATTTTGAACTTAGCTTTCCTTAGCCCTGATAAAGAGATATGAATTCAGTGGAGCCCTACTTCCTTGAGAAAGATTCTCCTAGAATACAGTTCTACCAGTTAAGGGCACAGGCTGAGGGCCCATATTTTAAACCTGCTGGAATAACCAGGACAAATGCTCATGACATTTGGGGAGTATAGTGCCTTGTGGGGGTCTATTCAGTATACCATAACAGTACCTATAAAGATAACATAACACCAATTTTTTACCAAAATACTCTGACTTGGTTTACAACCTCCTAATAAAGTAACACTTCTACCCATATTCTTGTTTCCAAGGTCTACTGGCACCCATAGAACCCCATTTCTTACCTCTGTATAGCCCATGCTGGCTGCGGCAATGAGGGCTTGTTGGATGGCATGGCTTTTCTTAAATACCCCTTGCTGCTGGCCAGCCATTGTCCAGTCACACTGAATCAGGAACTTGACAACCTCCAGATGGCCTCGGAGTGCGGCATGAACCAGTGCACACTGCCCATTTTTGTCCAAGTGATCCACCTAAGGGGGAGGAGATAGGAGGAGACTAAGTCTTGTGGCTGGGCAGTCACAGGATTGACAGAGTTCCTAGGACTGTGTTCTCAGAGAAGCATAATATGGCATTTTTTGGTATCCTCCTCCCTCAATCACTGAATGGAAGATGCTTTGCCTCCCTGGTTTGGCAATCTGCTGGATGTAACTGTGCTGGATTTTTCCTCCAGGGATAAGTCCCTAATCACAGTGTTGCTTTTACACTAAAACAAAAACAAAAACAATCTCTGCTGTAGCCAGTTTTGTTTTCCGGAGGCAAACCCCCTTATCCTCAAACAGTTCCTTTTAGATTAAAATTTGATAGATTGTAGCTGCCTATACCAGATTAAAATAGTCTTTGAAACCACACTGAAGAAAGAACATAGCAAGTCTCCCAAATTATGGCTTTTCAAAACAAAGAATCTTATACTATGAATCACATGTTAGACAGGGAGACCAGCCAGCCTTGTGGCCCAGACCACTTCGCCTCCCTGTGGGGAAGGCGGCTACTACTCTCCATTCATGGTCCTGAGGATCTGGTCAAACTAGCAGGGAGCACGGAGAGTTCAACGTACCAGGCTCCCATAGCATTATTTTTGCATTTGGTGTTGGTTAAAGGGTCAAGCAGCACTGTCATGTAAAAAGGAGACAGCCTTTGCTATCAAGGAACTCACTGTCTAATTGGAGGAGAAAAGGCAAAAGGGCAGGTTCAGAGGTAGGGTGGTTGGAGAGAATTGGAGGTCTTACGGGATAATGAAAGGGCAGACAGCAAGCTCCAGAAGACTTCAGGGTGCATTGATGTGTAGATTAAATGCAGCAGGGAGCCTGGAAGGGGCTAGCCCATCACCACTGGGAAGAGAAAAGTGGGTCCAAGGTTTGAAGTAGAGTGGAGGGTTCCCTTAGGCAAAGGTATGGCCATGGATGGTCGGGAAGGGTGAAAAAAGAAGAAAGGTTGGGGGTGAGATCAAGGCATCCACCTTAAGTTAGGGGAGAGGGAATGGCAGATATGGTATCAGTTTTTGGCTAAAGCCTTCCAGGTGCTTTCAATAGACCCTCGGGCAGGCTAAAGGAAAAGAGTGACATAGCAGCCAAAAATGTTTGTGTTTTTAGGTCACATAAAGAAAGGGATATTGTTTAGGAAGAGGGAAGTCAAAGGGGAAGAGAGGAGGTCTTGTTAGATAGCCTTTTAGGCATGGGGAACCTGTGGTTTTAAGGCCAAATGTGGCTTCCTAGGTCTTTGGGTGCAGCCTTTTTACTGAGTCCAAGGTTTACAGATAAATCCTTTTATTAAGGGGATTTGTTCTGTGAAGTTTGGATTCAAAGGGCCATACTTGAGGACTTAGAGGGCCACATGTGGTTGCTGGTTCCCCACCCCTGGCCTTGATCTTCTCTTTAAAAAGAGTAGTTCATCTTCGGAGAGTAATGGTGGCAAGGGTAGGGTTGGGGGACTTGAGGGGAGAGAAAATTTGCAGAGCCAATCAATGTGGGAAATGAAATGGGGAAGAGACACAAAAAATAATTATCAAGTGGTAGAGAAGGGCTGACTGAGTTTCAAAAGCATGCATATATAGGTACAGAAATTAAATGAGACTCTATACAAAGGAATGCAGAAAGGCAGATTTGAAACTTTAAATAGAGCACTGGGCCTGGAGTCAGGAAGAACTGAGGTTCCAATTTGCCCTCAGATACTTACTATCTATGTGACACTTAATGTATATCTGCCTCAGTTTCCTCAAATGTAAAATGGCAATAATAATAGGACCTATCTACCAGGCTGGGACCAAATGAGATAGTATCTACATAGAGCTAAGCACAATGTCTAGTACATAAGAAGGAGCTTATAAAATGCTTATTTACTTCCCTTCACCCTGTGCTAAGAGAGCCCAAATGCTTTGAAATCATGATAAAAAATCTCCCTGACCCTTCGTCAGCAATGGGCATCACATTTCTCAGAACAAACTCTGAATACCAGTTTTCCAAAGAGGTCACTTACATATCTTATGTTTCACAATAAAACCACTTAAATCCATAGTTTGCTCTCAGGGCTGAAACAAAACATTTAGCAAAACCACAAACCGTTTCCAGAAGCCTATGCTATTGGTGTGACCAGCAATTTTCTTTTCACCAAATGTCTGAAGCTGGATACAGTTGCACCAATGACCTTTCAAACACCACAAAGTAAACACATAATCAGCATAAATTCTCAGAGAATTGGATGGAATGATTCAAGTGTGTTGTTTTATATTGTGGAAACACTTCTAGGTGTCACCAGTAAGGTCTACTACTTGTAACAAGTCCAACCTTTGGTCAGGATTTCATTCCTTAGATATATACTTAGTGAGGTAGTCTCCTCTCTATCAGGCGACCCAAGTTATTTTGCTATTTTCATAGAGAGCTTATCTCTTCTTTACATTCAGGTTGTTAACAGCTGATAATAGTCATTAGCCTTCTGACAAGGACTATAAATTTACAGGTGACATTTGTTGTTCAGATATTTCAGTCATGTCTGACTCTTTGTGACCCCCTTTGGGGTTTCCTTGGCAAATATACTGGAATGGTTTGCGATTTCCTTTTCTTGCTCATTTGACAGATGAAGAAACTGAGGCAAACAGGCTTAAGTGACTTGCCCAGGGTCACACAGCTAGTAAGTGTCTGAGGCCATATTTACACTCAAGAAGATGAGTTTTCCTGACTCCAGACCTGACACTGTAAACACCTCACCACGTAGCTTCCCCTGGAGACACTTAACTGTCTCTTCTGAAGCCTCCACATTTCTTTACCTTATTCAGTTAGAAATGTGCTCATCTGTAGGACAAATAAACAATTGCTCAGCTTGTTTTTGGGGACTTATTGGTGCTACTGATTAACATAATTTTTCAACTACTTTTCAAAGACCTTTAGGATTATGGAGAACACTATGAGGAGGTGGGAACGTATGATGCATTCACTGTCAGCATCATCTATGATCCAACTTTAAACTATGTATGCTACAGTTTCTCATCCCCATGTAAGCCAGCAGGGCAACTGTATGGAATGATATTGAACAATGCTCAAGTGTAATAGAAAAAGGAAGGAAGGAAGAAAAAGTTAAGGGAGGCATAGAGGCAAATCCAGAAACATTACCTTGGCTCGTCTTTTGCACAGCAGCACAACAATGCTTAGGAACCCAGCTGCTGCAGCATATCCTAGAGGAGTAAGGCCACTTTCTGAAGACGCATCTACATTAGCCCCAAACTCCAACAGCAGCGCTACCATCTCTGTATAACCGAGGTGTGACTGGACACACAAGATTGGGGCATTATTTAAGACCTCTGTTCGGTAATTGATATTGGCACCTCCCAAAATCAGCAATCGACTGACCTGAAAAGTCAGAACAAAAAATCAATTAAGAATGGCCCCCCATGCTCTCTTGCACCCACTGTTATTTGGTGAAGTGAGACCTGGAGTGGTGCTAAAACTGGCTTATTTTTTTTTAATATGACAACATTTCCTCAGACTAATCCATAAATTCTCTGCTGACTATGTTTGGCACTAATTGATCTTATTCTGAGTAGGAAAACTAGAATCAGATTCCTCTGAATCTACTTAGGCACAACAGGGTCAATGTTAAGAGGATGCTGGGTCTTTACTCTCTCCTTGTCCTTCCCCTATGATGCCACTGCCAAGTCTGAAAAAAGGTTAAGCTAAAACTCAGAAAGCATTTTTCCCATGAAAACAATGTTATAAATGGTGGGCAAGTGAAGCAAAAATAAGACTATTGGTACTATACTTTGGGTACATTATTGGTCAAAAAAGCTTTTGTGGTAGGAAATTATCCACTATTTTTAATACTGTTTCTGTGAGAAATGTATTTCAAGTTCCATAAAAATAACTTATAAATGAATTTCTGGAACACAGGCTGGGAACTGCCTACACTTTTCCTTGATGACACCTTGCCCAACTGCTAAACTTTAGAAACGTGTGGCCAATGAAACATTTTTCATTTTATCTGCTGTTACATAAGGGATGATAGGTGGATGGCAAGGTTCCTAGCTCCACTGTTAACTGTGCAATTGGACCCACTGTGATGAACTCATGGAAGGCCATCTGTATCACTGGAGGGAACTGTTGAATCAATGTAATTATAGTCCTACGTGAATATATGTTATTTGAGTTTGGTCAGTGACAGCCCCAGTTCCTTAAATTCAACTCACGAGCAAGTCAAGCCATCACACTGTGATGTCATCAGTCCTCCTTGAAAAATGCAGGACAAAAAACAACGATGCCTTTGTTCCTTCGATCTACATATTTGGATTTCAGACTTTGAGGTGTTGTTTGCTGTTCAGTCATTTCAGTAGCATTCAACTCTTTGTGATCCCATTCGGGGTTTTCTTGGCAAAGATACTAGCGTGGTTTGCCATTTCTCTCTCCAGCTCATTTTACAGATGAGGAACTAGGTCAAACAGGTTTAAGAGACTTGCCCAGGGTCACATAGCTAGTAAGTATCTGAGGCTGGATTTGGACCCAAGTCCTCCTGACTCTAGGGCTGGAGCTGTGCATACTGTGCCACCCAGCTATCCCACTCCCAAGACACAGAGATATATTGCACATACAGTATAACTTAGTATTTTTCCTAACAATGATCTCATATTCTGAGGTCTTGGTATATATATTTTAGTCACCACAAATGTACCTTTTTATGTGCTTTTTAGATCTATCAGAATGTCTGATCATCTCCCAGAATAAAAGTCTATTCAACTTTTGGGTTTCTTAGGAATGAACGATAGTTTCTTCAAGTTTAGAGTGGTGAAGCACCTGGAGCTGTCAAAGATTCTTTCCAGTTTCTGCAACTGACTGAAGGCCAACACTCAGACTTGGAAGAGGATGTAAAAATTATTATTCAACACTATAATTGATCACAAATGGAAAAAGGTGCTATAAAATGTTGATCTCTAAATTTTAAAAAATAAAGTACCACTACCTAAAAATGTTTGAGCATGTATCCCCCATAATATGCATATATTTGTAAATTATACATGTATGACTGTACTGACATTTTATAAACCTCAAAACAGAAATAAGAGATGAGATAAAGATGAAATCAATAATATTTTAAAAATATTTAAAATTTTAATTAACATTATTTAATGGATGGCATAAAGGACCTTTTGCATTAACTGAAAATACTTCACAAAGATATGTAGATGCAAATAAATCATTGGCTGTGCATGAAAATTATTCTTCAAAACTATCTATCCACTAGTTATACAAAGATTTTTGTTGAAACTTAGCTAGCAAATTTCTATCTTCTCTTATCAGTTGTTCTTCCAAATTAATCATTAGGTTTCACAATTTTATATTTTTTAATAAATTGGTTCAAAATCTATTGAAACTTCATTTGGAAGGTTTTTAAAGAGATTAGAAAATTCTGTTTCCAAATTTCTGGGTTTTTTAAAGTGTGCATATTTGAGAGTTTTATAGAGACACATTTATAGACTTTTAAGCAATAAAAGCTTAATTTAAAATGTGTTAAACATGATGTCTTCACACTATAATTAGTTAATATCTCAAGGCACATTATATATGCATAGGAGAGGTTCAGTGTTAATGAGAGTGGCTACAAGTCCATATTTTACATAATTTTCTTGATAATTTTAAATTTTTTTTGACTCATTTTGTCAGACCTGATACACTAACCGCTGTTTTTAACCTCCTAATGTAGCTGATGAAGAGTTACTTCTACTAGGGGTAGCAGTGTCAGCTCTGTCATTTTCTTATTATTGCCTGTGTTCACTTTAAAAAAATATCTTCAATATATGGTTTCTTTGCAAGGATCTTTTAAAGGAGGAAAAGGAATAAGCACTTATTAAACTCCTATAAATGTCTAAGCTAAGTATTTTATAATTATTATCTCATTTGATTCTCACAACAACCTGAGGAGGTAAGTACTATTATCCCTGTTTTACAGTTGAGAAAACTAAAGAAAACTGAAATTAAGTGACATACCAAGGTTATACTTATTAAAGATAAATGAAGCATATTTATCACCCATCCATCCATCCACCCATCTATCCACCCATCCATCCATCCATCCATCCATCCATCTATCCATCCATCCATCTTATTTACTTATTTGTTTGTACCAGCATTTAGAACGTATTTTTCCTGAACTCTAAAGGCACCAATTCTACCTTTCTTTTGTCACAACCTGTTAATCATCCAGTATGTTGTAAGCAAATCCTAGGGGTTGGGGGAATCTCAGAGTGTTAAAAGTCTAGGCCTGTTAGAATTGATTAGAATGAACCTCGTTAATTTATTTTGTCTTTTAACATTAATGAATTTTGTTTCTCTCCTTTTAGACTTTCACTTATATTTCCAATCTCATTCTGTCAGTCAATAAGCATATATTAAGTGCCTACTATGTATGTGCCAGGCACTGTGCTTAGTCCGAGGGATACAAAAAAAGGAAAATCAGTCCCTGACCTCTAGGACTTCACAATCTAATGGGGGGAAAGAACATGCAAACAAATACATACACACAAGCTCTATAAAGTGTAAATAGGAAATAATCAACATAGGGAAGGCACTAGAATTAAGAGGGATTGGGAAAGTCTTCTGGAGAAAGTGGAATTTTACTTGGGATTTGAAGGAAGCCAGGGAAACTAGGAGACAGAGAAATGAGGAGGGACAACATTTCAGACATGAGGGACAGCCAGAGAAAATTCCTAGAGCTGACTTTTATTCAGGAAACCACAGACAGGCCAGTGTTTTTTCGTCAAAGAATACGTGGAGGGTGTGACAAAATTGGAAAGGTAGGAGAGAGGGCTAGATTATAAAGGCCTTTGAATGCCAAACGAAGGATTTGTTTTGATCCTGGAGATGACAGGAAGCTACTGGAGAGTTTACTAAGGGAGTGACACAGTTGGACTGGCACTGTAGAAAAATCATTTTGGTGTCTGAATGAAAGATAGATTGAAGTGGAGGAGAGACTTGTGGTAGACTTTTGCAACAGTCCAATTGTGAAGGAGCAGCTTGCACCAGGATGGTGGGAGTATCAGAAGAGAGAAGGGGGTACATATGAGAGATGGTGTGAGGGTAAAATTGAAAGGCCTTGGCAACAGACTGGATATGAGGGTGAGAGATAATGAGGAGCTAAGGAAAACATGTTTTTGGAGAACTGAGAGGAGGGTAGTAGTTTTGGCAGCAATAAGGAAGTTTGAGAGGAGGAAGGGCTTTGGGGTGGTGGTGCAGAAAAAGAATTCACCTTTGGACTTGATGAGTTTAAGACAACTCAGATGTCTGAATGTCAGAGTGAGTTGCAAGACTGGGGGTCAGAAGAGAGTGTTAGGGTTAGCTGGATAAGCAGATTGCAGAATCATCAGCACAGAGATGAAAGTTAAATCCATGAGAGCTGATGAAAACACCAAGTAAACTACTAAAGTGGGAGAAGAGAAGAGGGCCCAGTACAGAGTCCTGGAGGCTAGCCACAGTTAGTAGATTATGATCTAGATGAAGATCTGGCAAAGGAGACTGAGAAGGAGCAGTCAGATAGGCATGGGGAGAACCAGGATAAAGTGGCGTCCTGAAAACCTAGGGACAAGACAGTATCAAAGATAAGAGGGTGATTAACAGTGTCAGAGAAGTCACTAAGGATGAGAACTGAAAAAGGCCATTGATTCTGGCAATTAAGACATCACTGGTAACTTTGGAGAGAGCAGTTTTGGTTGAATGACAAGTTTGGATCCTAGACCATAGAGAGTTGAGAGTGAAAGGAGAGGACACGGAGAAACCTACTGTAGATGGTCTTGTAAGTAGTTCTGCCACAAAGGGAAGAGCTACAGGACCATAGTTAGTAAGGCTGGATGGATCAAGTGAATGTTTTTTGAGGATTAGGGAGACATGGGAATGTTTATAGGCAGTAGGGAAGCAGCTACTAGATAGGAAGAGATTGAAGATAAGTGAGAGAGAGGGAGGATGATGGAAGGGGCAATCTACTATAGGGAATGAGATAGAGTAGGATCATTTGTGCAGGCCTAGGGGGCCTGTCTTGGCAAGGAGCGAGGAAATCTCTTCTTGTGAGACATGGGTAAGGGAAATAGTGGCAGAAGGCATCTGATTGATAGGATATGAGGATAGGAGAAGAGAGAGCTCTCGGCAAATGACCTCAATTTTTTTCAGTGAAATATGAGGCAAAACTCTCAAAGGTGGGAGCAAGGGGAGGTTTGAGGAAGAATGAAAAGATTTGGAAGAGCCATTTTGGGAATTTGGATAGTGAAGAGATTAGGGAGGTTCAGAAAGACCATCTAGCAGCAGTGAGGACCAAGTTGAGGTTATATAACATAAATTTGTAGTAGACCAGTCAGAGTAGTTGTGTGATTTTCTCCATCTTCATTCAGAAACAGCTACATAAGCATAGTGGGAATGATCCAATGCTGAGACTTGGCAGAGCAAGATCAACAATATAAAGAGGCCAGGTACTCAAGAAAAGAAGACAGTGTAGAGTTGAAATGGTTCACTAAGGGGTCAAGATGGGGAAAGAAGAGAATGGCTAGAGCAGGGGTGATTGGCTGGGGAGAACTCAGGCATCAAGGGGATTGGCAGATCATGGTGTGGATGAAAAGTAGGGTTTGGTATGAAAAGGCAAAGGAAGAAATAGAAAGTTAATATACTGTGATCAGATAAGAGAATTTCAGAGTTCTTGAAAATGGAGGAAGTGCATTTTGTGCATGATGGAAAGATCAAGAGTATGACCATTTTTCTGTATGGCTGATGTGGTGTGAAGGAGGTTATAGGAAGTGAGTAGACTGAGGAATTAGGAGGTTAGGGTGTTTGAAGGAGTATCAATATGTATGTTGAACTCTCATAGTATGAAAACAGGAGTTGGAGAAGGGAGAAAGATTGTGAATCAGTTACTGAACTCCTTGAGGAAGAAAGTGGAAGGTCCTGGAGGTCTGTAGACTGTAGCTATCATAATTTTGATTAGGCAGAATAGGTAGATTATATGGAACTCAAAGAAGGAGAGATTACTGAGTGACAGTAATAGAAGGAGAATCTGGAAGTGGCAATGGAGATCAAGAGGGTACTCCAACTCCTTCCACTTTGACCATTAAGCTGAGGTGAATGACAGTGCAGCCATTATTAAGAAGGGTGGCCAGGAAGGTTGTGTCATCAGTGGGAAGCCAGTGGTCAGTGTCAGCCAAAAGATGGAAGGAACAGGAAAGGAAAGAATTTCAGATGAAAAAAGTTTGTTGCCTATGGAACAGGCATTCCAGAGGGCACAGTGGAAGGGATGGGTGATGTTTGGTTGGGATTTTAGGGTGGGTATGTTGAGAGGACGAGAATAGGGAATTGGGTAATGGAGGATGGGAACTGAAGTTTGGATGATGTTCTACAGAAGTTCACAATAGCTGGGATATGTGGCGTATGACTAGGTGTGAGGAGGTTGACGGACACTTTCCATCTTCCAAAAGGAGACTACAGATGAGGAAAGAAATATGTGCAGCACAGGATGAAAGGCACAAAGTCAAAGGAAGCTCCTCACCCCTCATTTCTCCACTCCTTTTTCCTCCAGAAGGTGGAGATCTGTCAGGAGACAGTGCAGCAAGGGATGGAAGACAAACCAGAAGATGTGAAATAGGAGGTAGAAGTCACACCCAGGCAGCAGGAAATATGAGAGCATCCCTTCCCTCACTTCCAGAAGTAGTACAGCAGGAGATGAATTGAAATGAGCTCATGAAGAGTCAGCCATGACTGAAATAACTCAAAGACAAAACTTCTCTGTGGTACCATTCAGGAACAGCTTGCCATATTTCTAGGCTCTCTTAGGAATCCACAGAGCTCTCCTTCTGTCTGCATTATCAGGTGTTAGTTCAATCTCCTTTGTCTTGCCATATTTATTTAAAAACATTTGGAACCTTTTAAATTTCTTCATAGTCACATTCCCTACTGCTTTACAGTTGATATACCTCTCTGAGTTTTAGGTTTTTAGTTGAGTTTTCTTCCTCCTGAGCTTTTTGGTGATTTAAGTCTTTTCACCTTTTATTCCCTTATTACTCACTTTTAGACTCCATTTTTTTTAAATTTTATTTTTCATTTTTAACACAGTTCATAACAGATAAAACAATTCAAACTTTTGGTCAGGTGATACTTCTTTTTAAAGCATTTACAATATGGACTACCAAAGAATTTCTTTTTTTGAAACATTAACCAACTGAGACACAAATAATATTTATGTTGCTAACTTCACAAACTCTTGACCTAATTGTCTCCCCAGTATTACCAAGAATTAAAGGACCCTAACTTATTGTTGTTGGTCTAAAGTCCTATGCCTAATAGCTTAATTTTAGACTTAACCTCAGATGTTCCCCTACCCAATAATCTATAATTTAATACATCTAGTATTAAGCTTACAAACCTTTTGACTATAGGAAATTGCTACCAAGAGTAGGGACATTGCAGGGAATTAATATATCCCCAACTTCATGTCAATTCCAGGCAGGAAGTAGACTGTCAACTTGCATCCAGTCAGGCTTAAAGTCTGCCAGGTGTCAATGGGGAAACTGAGTTGGGAGGATCCTACCTCAGCCCAGGCTGAACAGCTGCTCTCCCACCCTTCCCATGAGATCACCTTTCGCATTCCATACCAGCATCTCACAAGCTTACTGGCATCATGGATTGGAGGCTCATACCGCCTTTCTTGCTATCCATATTTGGAGTTAGATTCAGAAGAATCATCACTTAATAGTCCCATAGCATCTAAAAATAGCAAGTTCCAATAGCCAGGTTTCAAATATGATTATAATTTTACTTTGGCTAAGGAACATCCTTTGAAGCAAATCTTAAGTGGCTTACATGCCTTTCTATACATGTTCTAGTTCCTGATTAAACAGCAATCATAAAATCAAATTTACCATTTAAACCTTAACTTTTCCATCAATGCCAAATTTTACCCAAGGTTACCTTCCTCTAGGAAATTTAGACTAAAATTCTTTTCCTCAAACTGAAGATGTCATTGATTTATTCTCAGTAATTAATTCAGTCAATTGTTTTAATACTAATTGCTTTTACCTCACTTCGTAACATGTCCAATTTTTCTCCCCATCACTCCCCTCCCCCTGCTTCCTAATACCTTGCATTCTGATTACTCCTTCCCTAAATGTACCCTCCCTTCTATCACACCCCACCTTCCCTTATCCCCATCTTCTTTCTTTTCTTGTAGGGCAAGATAAATTTCTATACCCCAGTCCCTGTAGTTCTTATTTCCTGATTATATGCAATAAAAATTCTCAACATTCGTTGCTAATACTTTGAATTCCAACTTCTCTCCCTCCCCAAACCCACTGAGAAGACAAGCAACTCAATACAGACTAAAATATGTGTCGTTTTGCAAAAGACTTCCATAATAATCATGTTGTGAAATAGTAACTATATTGTCCTCTGTCCTACTCTATCCCTCCTTATTTTTTCCCCCTCAAATGACTTTATCCCTTCTCAAAAGTGTTTATTTCTAGGAACTCCCTTCTCTCATTTGACCTCCCTTCTATCAGTCCCCTCACTCCACTTGTCCTTACCTACTTTCCTGTGGTGTAAGATAGATTTTCATATCAAACTTAGTAAGCATGTTATTCCCTCCTTTGGCCACATGTGGAGAGAGTAGCTTCACTCTTCCCTTCTCCCCTTCTCCCTTTTCTCCTCTATTGAACAAGATTTTTCTTATCTTTTTTATGAGTTATAGCCTGCTCCATTCCAGTTCTCCCTTTCTCCTCCTGGTATTTTCCTCCCTCACTCCATAATTTTTATTTTATTTATTTTTGTGTGGATATCATCTCTTCTGATTCAACACATGCTGTGCTTTTTGTCTATATATGTGTATATGTCTGTGTGTGTATGTACAATCTCTCCATTTACCCAAATACTGAGAAAAGATTCAAGAGTTATAAATATTTTCTTTCCATATAGTAATGTAAACAGTTCAGCTTTAGAAAGTCTTTTATGATTTTTCTTTCCTATTCACCTTTTCATGCTTCTCTTGATTCTTGTATTGTAAAGTCAAATTTTCTATCAAGATCTGGTCTTTTCCTCAATATGAATGATTGAAAGTCCTCTATATCATTGAATGCCCATTTATTCCCTTGAAGTATTATACTCATATTTTCTGAGTAGGTGATTCTTGGTTTCAATCCCAGTTCCTCTGACCCCTGGAATATCCCACTCCAGGCCCTTTGATCTCTTAATGTTGAAGCTGCCAGATTCTGTGTTATCCTGATTGTATTTCCACAATACTCAAATTGTTTCTTTCTAGTTGCTTGCAGTATTTTCTCCTTGATCTGGGAACTCTGAAATTTGGTCACAAATTTAGCCTAGGAGTTTCTCTGTTTGGATCTCTTTCAGGAGGTGATTGGTGGATTCTTTCAATATTTATTTTGCCCTCTGGTTCTAGAACATCAGGGCAATTTTCCTTGATAATTTCATGGAAGATAATGTCTAATTTCTTTTTTTGATCATGACTTTCAGGTAGTCCCACAATTTTCAAATTGTTTCTCCTGGATCTATTTTCCAGGTCAGTTGTTTTTCCAGTGAGATGTTTCACATTATCTTCTATTTTTTCAAACTTTTGGTTTTGTTTTCTGCTTGGTTTATCTCATAGTCATTCATTTCCCTGAACTCAATTCTCTCTTTCAACGAATTATTTTGTTCAGTGAGCTTTTGAACCTTCTCCTCCATTTGGCTAATTCTGCTTTTTAAAGCCTCTTTCTCCTCATTGGCATTTTGGACCTCTTTTTCCAACTGAGTTAGCCTCTTTTTAAAGATGTTATTTTCCTCAGTATTTTTTTTGGTTTTCTTTTAGTAAGCTGCTGACTTTCTTTTCAAGCTCTTCTATTGCCTGAGCCCAATTTAAGTTCCCTTTGGAGGTCCTGGAGGCAGGGGCATGATAGCATGCCCCATTTTCCTCATCCGAAAGGATGGGAGGAGACAGCTGTTCCCCAAGAAAGTAACCTTCCAAATGGTCTTATTTTTTCCCCTTGTTTGGGCATTTTTCCAGCCAGTTACTTGACTTCTGAGTTTCCACAACCATCTCACCTCTAGTTCTAACAAGTCAGCACTGGGGGCTGAGATTCAGATGAGCTGCTCCAATCCCTCAGGGGCTTTAGGTGGGGCAGGGCTGCTATTCAGTGTGAGATTAAGATCAGCTGCTCAGGTGGGGTTAGGGTGACACAGGGATCAGTTCCCTCAGGGGCTTTACTATGAGACCTTCAACAATGGATGCAGGCCACTGCCTCCCTTGGGGGTCCCCATCTGCTGCTGCCTCCACTGCTGCCACCTGAGGAGGTCTGAGTTATGAGGACACCCTATTCCCTTCTTGGTCAGCTGAAAAAATGCTCTCATTGACCTTTAGTGCCTGTGGGTTGAGGGATCTGCGCTGCTGCTGGAGATTCTGTCCCTGAAGCCTGTTTGGTTCTGCTCCTCTCTGTGTTGCATGGCCAAGGCTGGGCTGCTTCGCGTCCAGTGTGACAGACCTTTCCTGTCGGTCTTTCTGGTCACTCTGGGCTAGAAATCTCCTCCACTCTGCTGTTCTGTGGCTTCTGATGCTCTAAAATTTGTTAGGAGTTCTTCTTTATGGGTATTTTATGGGCTGTGGGGGTAAGAGCTAGTGTACATGCGTCTTTCTACTCCACCCCAGACTCTTCATCTTTGATGAAAGGTTTATCTCTAGGGCTGGGCTTCCAAGTTGTCTCATTCTCCTGAAAGTAACTTCTGAGGAGTCAAGCCTGGTATACAGTGTTATACCCTGGACCCTTGCTTTTAGTCCTGCCTTTCTTTGGTTCTCTAGCTGGGCATGGCTACCTCAATCAGAGCACAGTCCTGTTCTTATACCTCTCCCTCTTCCCTAGAAGTGGCCGGGCAGAATTAAGATATGCTGCTGTTGCAATAGAATTTTGGGGATGAAGGCAGGGCAGAATATGCCAACAGAAAATGTAACCACATTGAAATTTCTAAGTGGTCCTGGAGAAAGATCGCACTCCCAGAGTGGTCATACTCTGTCAGATTGTGAATGCCTATGTATTGGTGGGGAGAAAGGGGGATGGTGCAGAAGGGGAGTGAGACAGAGCGAGTTCCTTAGGATTAACATTCACCACTGCTAAAGTTACTTTATTAGGCTTTTTGGTCCATGGAGACAGCTGTAGCTGTTCTACCTCTGGTATATAATTTCTCTTTTGGATTTTTTCAGACTTAGTGGGTAATGGAGAAAATGCCAAGACCTTCTCTTATCATATCAACTCTTGTCTGAAATATTGAGATGGGCATGTCATGCTGGATACTGATTTGGGATGTACTTATAAATAATTCTTGAAGCGTTGCCTAGATCCGTGTTTTCCCCTTTTAGCCCACTTATAAGTAAAAATATAACCACAATTCTTCAGATATTTATTTTTTTCTTTAGAAAAATCATACCATCAACCTAGTCTTCAAGTATTTCCTCTAACATTTTTGGAGGCACTTGGTGGATGTTTAAATTCCAAATTCTTTTTTTCAGTTCTGTACGAATATTTTTCTCTTTGGATGTCTTCTCATCTCTTTGGGGCTCTGGGATGTCTGAGATGATAGAATGTTATCTTCTTGCTTTGTAGACACATCCCAAATTAGCAGTAAGATGAACATTCATTCAAATATTCCACAGCTGGCTGTGATGGGGAGCTTTTTTTTTTGACAAGCCTCCAAGGAACATAGCCTGAGCTGATTTTAACTTGTGGGCACTGGATGGATGAAAATATGAGAAAGACTGGTCCACATAAATAGCTGAGATCTGTTTAAGAGATGAATCTTCAGGATTCTACTCTTTTTCCTCCTTAAACAAAACTATGAAGACTTGCAGAACTAATAAGCAAGTCACTAAAATTTGCCCCACTATGTGATTCTCAATCTTCGTTTTCTGCCTCTTCCTCAATGTCTTGATTTCTATCCTACTTAAAGACAATTTTTCTTTTGGAATAATTTCCCCATTCATTGTACTCTTCTAGATTTTGGCATCAACATTACCTTCTAGCAGCATGATGAGCCTGGAATCATGAATTGGTTTGTCATGACACCATGATAAAGCTTTTGACACTAGCCCTGATAGTTTTTACATATAATGTTGTTTCTTTAGCCTCCTTGGTCCTCAGGGTCACTGCTAGTGTAGTCCTGATTGAGCCACAGCACCCCCTCCTTTTGCCCCGTGATCAGTCTGCATTTGTCCCTGTCTCATTCAGCCCTTGGAAAGAGGAGGGGAGAGAGAGAGAGAGAGAGAGAGAAAGCCATTGGCTTGTCTTGCTGTTGCTGCTTTCATTTAGATAAAGTGGCCTCTGCCAGAAACCAGTCATATGGGAGTGAAGAAGTATATTTTTTTTTAATTAAAAGAATATAAACATATGTGCCAATATTTTCTTCCCATATCCCACATATCATTTTGTATACCACTTGGGGGTACATATACCTTACTTTGGAGATCACTGCTATAGAGGATGTAGAGCAAGATAGTATCCCTGATGAGAGAATTTATAGCCAGGCAGATTTTTTCCAAAACATAGAAAGTGAACATTGAATGAATTTATTAGCAAATTTATAAGTAGTAAACTAATGCCAGGAATATCTAGACTTATTAAGTCACTAATGCAGATGGCCAGATAACTTATAGGGAGTAAATGAACATAGAAATTTGATTTTTAACACATTAGTCATTATGGCATTTTTTTCCTTTTAAATTAAAAAGTTATTCTGAGTGTAACAAAAACCAAATAAAACAGGTATTTCCATATATGCAGAACTGGAAAAGATGATTCTATATGAATATGTGAATCTTTATTAAGTACAACTTGCTTGTCTTTTAAAACATACAATAAATTTAGCATATAATTTTCAAAGCAGACCTGCTCTTCTGTGATTCTTTCTGTCTTTTCTTATCTATTTTTTTTAAAACAGAGCTTTAATCCTATCCCTTGTCCCACTTTCCCTCCCGTTGGAAAAAAAAAACCCAATAACAAGGAATTTCTAGAGAGTCTGGGCTTGCAGTGGCTTTCTCCTTATCATTTCAATAAGAGGCTGAATAACAAGGGAATGTCTCAGACACCCCAGACTGCGAGATATGACTGTAGAAATAGGATATGACTTAGCAGAGTGTAAGAATAGCTAGAGGGCAGAAAGTAGAGGGGAGGAAAACACAGACGGATTAAATGAAAGGGAATTTTTGATGAAAGTAGAAAACTAGACAAAGTATTACCTATTAATGACAAGAAAGATTTTCATATAAACTCTCAAAAAATCTGCTTTGGTTACCTTTATATTTGGAGTATAGAGATTTCGTAAAGATGATAATGCCATAGAAAGACCTTCAGTACTGTAGGAGATCCAGAGACCTTGGAGTATAGAGGAGGATACCCCAACTTTTTTACTCAAACCCTGAAAAAGAAATATTGAGACATTCAAGTTTCTGATCCAGCTAAAGTATGTTCAACAGGGAGCTGTTGACCTCCAGGATCTGACATCAGAGACGAGCATCACCACAAGGATAAATGTTCTCAAAGGAACGACCAAACTGACCTGTTTGCTATCTAGTTTCCTTAGTACAAAGGATTATTCCTTCAGCGATGTGCAGAATAAAAGGCTATGGAACATGGGTTATGGAACAACAAATCCAGTGGGCATATTACTTTTATTTTATAAAGAGATGTATTTAGTTTCTCTATGTGCCTCTCATTATTTTTCTTGACTACATCTTTTTAACAAAATGGTCTGGTCGTGTGTGTGTGTGTGTGTGTGTGTGTGTGTGTGTGTGTGTGTGTACAGGTATGTATGTGTATTTGAGAAAGAGGAAGAGATGGGCATGTTTGTAGGCAGTAGGGAAGCAGACACTAGACTGAAAGAGACTGAAGATAAGTGAGAGAGAGGGGATGATGGCAAGACAAGCAGACAAGATGGAATGGAATCACCTGGGCAGGTTTAGAGGGGCTTGTCTTGGCAAGAAGTGTGGAAATCTCTTCATGTGAGATGGGTAAAGGAGAAAAATGGCTTTGGGGTGATATAAGATGAGGAGGTAGTTTTTGGTATATGGTCTTAATTTTTTCAGCAAAATATGAGAACCTTGTCTCTGTGAAAAGTGGGGAATAGATAAGGGAGACTGTCTAGCAGCAGTGAAAGCCCAGCTGAGGTTATGAGGGATGTCTGTGTATACAAAAGATATTATATATATCTAGACAGCTATCTAGATCTGGATATCTATCTACAAGAGATCTATTACATAGATATCTATATCAAGAAATCTATAATAGATTATATATAACTATATATCTCTCTAGATATAGAGAGATATCTATATAACTATCTCTAGACATCTATGCATGTGTGTATAGACACACAGCATACATGTAAATATACATATATACATGCATAGTTTTGGATCAGCCCTGTCATTTCATTGTGTAAGGAGTTCCCAAGTGAAGAATTACCTCCATTAATGAAGATTAGCACTTTCCCTGCAACTTGCAGCTTTACAGAGTGGTCTGAGGTACTGGGAGGTTACATGGTTTGCTGGGCAAGGGTCAGACCATCAGTATGTGTCAGTGGCAGGATCTGTGCCTAGGTAGGTCTTCCTGACTCTAGTCCAACTCTCCAAGCATTATACCATGTTCTTTTTTTTTCTTAATACATTTTAAAAATTATGAATATAATAGTCATCAATAAGCATAATTATTTCAAGGAACAAAAATGAAGATCATATAGGAAAATCTAAAAATATACATAATATAAAATGAAATTCAAAAAGGAATGTGGTCATGTCCTTGTCACGGCAGGGCCAGCTTCTCTAGAAACACCTCCTCCTTATCTCTGTGCTCAGTCCTCTCTCCTACTCCCTGATGCAGAAAGAGAAGAGCTGCTGAAGGAAAAATGAAAAGGTTGGCACCAACTACCGCTGCTGATCCTCCCATCCTGATAGGGAAAGTCAAACTACTTTAAAGAACACTGGACAGGTCTATGGTGCCTAATTCATTGCTAGAATGGGGTTTATTTTCCTAGCAGCAAATGCCAGGAGTGCAGAGGAGGGAAAGGCTAAAGTGAGATCAGTTTAAAATTCAACAAGCATTTAATAAGTATCTATCATGTTAAAGATTTTGTACTATGGCTTAGGAAGATAAAGGAGGTTTCAAAGTGCTTATATGCTGTTGTCTAACTCTCTAGACTACATACTTTTTTTTATGGTGTAGCCAACCAGTAGCTCGTTTAGCCTTCTATGCTGGGGATTTAGCTCTCAAAGCTGCCTAGAGTATTAGTTCTCTTGTTAAGGACTAGGGGCAACAAAATATTTAGCTAAAACTTGTTCAATCATGCTTGACTCTTCATGACCCCATTTGGAGTTTCTTAGCAAGGATACTGGAGTGTTTTGTCATTTCTGTCTCTAGCTCATTTTACAGATGAGGAAACTGAGGCAAACAGGGTTACACAGCTTAAAAGTAGCTGAGATTAGATTTGAACTCAGGTGTTCCTGACTCCAGGGCTGGTGCTTTATCTATTGCACCCATCCAGCTGCCCTTAGCTAAGTTACATCTACAGAACCTCAATGGAGATCCAAGACTAGGGGGAGGACATGAAAACATACACAAATAACTGTAGGCAAAAAGCCCCAAACCAAAAAAAAAACCCCAAAACCAAAAAAAACAAACAAACCCCATATGACAAGTGAACCAGAGATGCGCAGAAAACAGTCATTGCCGATTATGAAGGTGGAATCCAAAGATGGAGGACACAGAATTTTAGTTGGATTTAAAGAATGGATAAGAATTCAATAGGTAGAGGGTAACAAATGCATATCACACACAGGATACAGTTTGAGCAAAGGAGCTTCCTTCCTCTACTTAGGATTCTGTATGAGAATGGTCCCTAAGCTGTACTATTACACATACCCCATGGCCCCTGTTCAATAACATGTTGTGAGGCTCTGAGTTTCTGAAATGAGCCATCATCTGCAACAGTTGGGTGTAATGAAAAGAGTGAATAAGCTTTCACTAATAGTTCCAGCACCTTCTGGCCACTCATTATTATTATACAAATTCACTTGATTTGTGCTAATATAACCCATTTCAGCAGATTTGTTCTCGTTAAAGAAATATATCAAAACTTGAAGCAGAGGTATCACTAAATAGCAGGTTGGCTTGTTTAAGAAATAAGGCTCCATAATTCCAATATTTTTTGAAGGATTCCACGTGCTTTCAATAACACAGTCTACTTAGTGCAGTTCCAGAGTTCACTCCACTCTGTAGCCCTAAAAAGGCAAGGAGCTACGTCATTTGGTGACTCAGACTCCTCACTTGTGGAAAGGCTTTGCTTGAACAAAAATGAACAATAAATGACTGAAAGAGGAACAGAGGCAGCAGAGTCCAGTTGAGTATCTTAAGGAGAAACTGCTTGGTAAGGACAAGAACCCAAGCTTTCCAAATGGGTTTGTGGGGTGGCAAAGCACTATCGTAGCTTCATTTAAGGTTGTTCTGAGGTACAACCAGGACAGAAGATGCAATAGAAGGCACAGTTTATTGCTGTTTTCTACCTCCATGCCTGCCACTATAAGAGCTCAGCTGGGAAAATACAGGAAACATTCAACCTGCTACAGGTAGTTGGTTCTGGACCATGTTTCACACATCTCCTCTAGCCATCTGCTAGGACACTAGGACCTACACATGGACGTCTTGTCTTGTGCCATGCATCCACTACTGTTCTCTGTTCTTATTCCCGCCCCTACTTTCCATATCTTGATCTAATTCTGGGAGCAAAAATTAAATCAATGCTATCATTGCTACTGGAAAAGGTGCAACACTGTACTGCTGTACAGCTCTACTTACAATCCCTACCATTGCCTAGACCAGCAGTTCTCAAACTTTTATTTTAGGACCCGTTTATATTCTTAAAAATTGGGAATCCTCTCTCTCTCAAGAGCTTTTGTATATGGAGTTATATCTACCAATATTTACCACATTAGATCTGGAGACCCCTAGGGGTTTCTGGACCATACTTTGACTACCCTGGCCAACACTCTTCAACATGTATTATATCTCCCCCATCAGTATATAAGGTCCTTGAGAATAGGGACTATTTCTTTTTTGGACTTCTATCCTCAGTACCTAGCATAGCTCCTGGTATATAGGAGACACATAATAAAAACTAGTTGATTTACTGCCACAGATTGACGTCTTAGCTAACTATTGTCCATTATGGTAACAACATGGAAAAACCTTAGACTAATAAATCTTAAGCACACATGAATTAATACAATGCAGGGGAAAATTTGAATCATAGGACGATTTCTTTGTGACTTGAAAAAACTTTTCTTCATTACCACAACTCAAGGATAGACAAGATAGGACAACATCAAAATACAAATAAAAAAATCCAAATCCTGGATTCTGAATTCTATGGAAAGAAATTCCAGGGAGTTATAAGAATTACCACACAAGAACAGAAAAGAATGGAACTACAAGGCCATGGTTTAGTGTAGGAGTTTGCCAGGATGTGTTAACCCATCTCCATCTTTTGTGTAAGGTAAGTCTCAGTTTCCTCATCCATCAAATCTACTGCTGTGGCATTCAATTCAATTCAATGAAAACTTATTAAATGTTTACTGAGAGCATGGCACTGTGCACAGTATAATCGTCCTGGTTTTCTGAGAATTACATGTACCAGTCTACTGACTGCAGCATTGGCCCCTGCTGTGATACTACTTTACGGAGCCCTGACACTGATGAGGAACACTAAGGAACAAGTGTAAGAAGCTGCCTCTGGTGGCTGGCCAGCCACTGCTGTGAGAGAGACCTTAGGCCCTGACTCAGTGTGCTTTCATTCCCTTAGGGAATGTGTCATCCTTGCCTCTTGTGCTGGCTCACACAGGGGTATAACCATTTTAATTGTGCTCAGTGCAAGGAACACTGTTATTATCTTCATCATGCAGATGTTTCCTTCATCTCTATCCTCTTCACTACCCCTGAAATTATGGTCCTTGTCTTTTTAGCTGTTAACTTGGGGATGGCTTCCCCTTCTCTTGTGCCTGAAATTCCCTTTCTGTTATTCTTACTCTGGTAAGAATTCCCACTCATTACCACATTCCTCCTTGTCTTGGGCTTGCTGTGGCTTCTCTCTCTCTCGGTTGATAACAATGAGTCTGTGTTTCTGCAAGGGAGAAGGTGGGGCCTGAGAAAGCACAGATGTATCCAGGCAAAAAAATCAAGTGATTGCTGTTTGAGATGAACATAAGAAGACTGAAGAAAATTCAACATACTGTCTCAACTGCCTAAAATAAAGTTGGATTTTGGATTCTTTTGGCTCTACTAAATTTTGAGATAAAGTTGTTATCTCAAAGGCAACAGATAAATTTCTTATTGATTTCCATAGTGGTGCTAGGCTAGATACCCTAACACTAAAATAGATATCACAAAGTCCCATGCATTAAAGCATATAGTAGCCCTTCTACCCCTGAGAGTCTGCAGAGGTCCTCAGACTCTACTAATTATCTAATGTCTAAGCTGACAGCAGAGTAGAAGTAGGAAATTCGAAGGGAAGGGGGAAAGGGGATGCTACAGATATTTACCATGAATAGCAATGAGAAGTGACAGCTATCAGAAAAAGACGTAGAAGAATTATAAAAAGCAGAAACCAGAATCTTAAAAACATTAGGATCTGAGGTCACAGAGGGCAAATTACCCTACATCATAAAGACAGTCCTTTATTACAATTTTTATTACCTTGAATTGATGTCTATCATGAGCATAGTTTAGGGTTATTACTAAAAGGTTAAATTATAATGCTCAATATGTTTCATAAGGCAGGGAAGCCTTAATATATTTTATAAAAACTTCAGTACAAAATGATGAATAATTACAAAAAAAAATTTTATAAGTTTTGGTGATTTTTTTGAGTTCTTAAAGATGTCTGAAGGTTCTGTACACCTGAGGTTTTGATTATACTCTTAAGATTCTTAAGGATATAATTTAAGAAATATAATATAATAATATAATTTAAGAAAATGGGGATTATATTGAAGCAACAAGTCTCTTCATGCATATAGTGTTTGGTGGTGTTCTGATAATGGAGACAATAAGCTTTGATTTCTCTTGCTACCTTAAAAATGTGTGCTTTGAGGATATGATGTCCCAGTTCAATAGTCTGCTGTCGGTTTAGCTTTCCTTCTTGACGGGAAAACCAGAAGGCAAGTAATGTGTGACCACTCCTGGAAAGAAAGAAAAAGAGAACAAATAAATATCAAGTTCATTTCATTCTTTTTAAAAGCTTCTATATCTCTCACCTTTTGTGAGTTCAGTTTATTTCTGACGAAGCTCTATCTCACTGATTCCCAGGGAATGGTATCTACTACCTGACAGGGAAACTTGAAAATGTACCTTTTTAATGGTTCTAAGTTCCTACCGGGGTAGCTAAGTGGCACAGTAGATAGAGTGCCAGGCCAGACTCATCTTCCTGAGTTCAAATCTGGCCTCAGACACTTACTAGCTGTGTGACCTTGAGCAAGTCACTTAAACCCTATTTGCCTCAAGTTTCCTCATCCTTCAAATGAGCTGGAGAAGAAAATGACAAACTTCTCCAGTGTCTTTGCAAAAAAAACCCCCAAAACTCAAAACACCAAATGGGATCACGAAGAGTTGGACACGACTGAAAAGATGACTGAACAAAATTCTTACCACTGAACCACAGTGGGTGACTAACTCACATCCTTTTCTACCCAATCATAATACTTCTAGAATTATAAGGTGGCACATCTAGTAGCTCACATATAGCCCACACACAGATGGTAGCAATAGTCTTTTCCTCTCCAAATTTACAAATTCCAAATCATAAAACAGAGGCCAAGGAACTTTAAGAGTTACCCCAAAATCTGATCATTTAAAACTTCCTTCTCTTGTACTGTATGTAGCCTTATGCAGATCTAGCACTAACTCAATATTCTCTCCCTCAGGATGGTGGCAGTCAAAGCATTTTGTGCTCCCAGGTGACACAATTCCTCAGTTACTATCCCTGGAATCACATATAAGAAAGGTCTTGTCTGAAATTCCAATAAATTCACTAAACAAATGCAAATAATACTGAGTCATGACAGATTATTTGAGAGTCAGGCAAGTGGATATTTTTACAAATACAGCCTTTTATTTCTAGGACTTGTTAAATGTCCTTGTGAAAAACCCTGAGAAACAGAATGCCTTCATTTTGATATGCCAGAAAGGGCAGAAGCCACATATTATATAGAAGACATCACAGGAAAACTATCAAGAGGAAATTTAAACATTCTTTGGCTTCATAAAAATTAATTTTTTTGTTATTCTGCACTTGACAAACATCCACAAAAATGAACATTTCTATATGGAAAGGAAAGAAATATAGAGTCTAGAGCTGGATATTCATATTTGTGAGTCATATGCATAAAGGTAGTTAAAATGGGAGTTTAGGCAATACACCCACAGTTTAGGGAGTAAGAAATGGATGATGATCCAGCAAAAGATATTATGAAAGAGTAAATAGGTGGGAAGAAAACCCAAAGTACAGAACCATAAAAACCTATAGAAGCAAGGGTATCCAGAAGGAGAAGGTCATCAACAATATCAATCTTTGTAGAAACATCAAGAAAGAGAACTAAAAAATGGCCATTAGATTGGGCAATTAAGAGATCAAAAGCTCATATATTCACAGGTTCATAGATCTACAGATAAAAGAAATCTTTGAAACCATCTAGACCAACTCCTTATATACTATTGGAAAGTATGATTTTAGTTGAGTGATTAAGTGGGAAGCGAGTGCAAAGGATTGAGAAGTGAGCAAGAAGAGCAGAAATAGAGGCAATAGGTATAGATAGCTTTCCTAAGTGTTTGGCTATGAAAGTGATAAGAAATACGGAAGAATAACTTAAAGGGGATAGAGAGTAGGATCTGGTAGGGACTCTGTTAAGACCTGAACTTGTTTAAAGGCATCCTGGAAGGGAGCTAGCAAATGGAGAAGATTAGAGATGAACATCCATGTTTTGCTTTATATCTGAACATGATTATCACTCCTAATCCACTAACGGTGGATGTAGGTATGTCTACAAAGACCAACATTGGGCTTTACAGCTCTTTACATTCTTCACACAAGTAAGGACTATTCTCTGCTTTGAAATGCCTGTTTTTCTTAATGCCTTTGCAACCTACCTCTGGGCTTTGGGTCAAATTGGGCTCTGCCTCCATCTAACAGTTGCTGGGTATAGAACTAATGTGTTTCTGGGTTGCAATGGAACAAACAGCCTTCTTCCCTCATCCAGAATAAAATGTAGGAAAGTGGAGTTTGGGGAAAAAGCAGGTAGTTATTCAGGGAGTTTCACTATTGGTTTCCTTAGATTTTAAGACAGGCTATGGCAAAAAATTTCGTTTTTTGGCCAATGTAGATTTTCTACATTAAAATATTTGTCTATATTATATTACATATATTATGTATTATAAAATACTATCTTTTATGCTATTATGGATGGGTTAAAGGATAATAAAGGTTACTGTAGGCATATAACAAGGATCACAGTAATTGGTGTGAAAAGGATAAGGAACTGGTCATTCTGAATACTATCTGATTGTGAATGCATATTGATATCAATCCAATATTTATTACTAAACATGTGGAGCATGTACAGAGAAGGAAGAAAAGGAAGAGCAGATCTGAATGGAGGATTGAGTTAATATAGATAATATGTCAAAAGTTGTGCATTCCATAGATCACTGGAATATGAAATAGGATAAATAGTTTATAAACTGATATTCAGAGAAATTAATATAGAACACATACATTCCTAAAAGACAGGGAAAATTTGAGAAAGTACAATAAATCTTACAAAATAATATTTTTCTTTAAATAAGGCAGAACTGAAGTTGGCTGCCATATATTTCTTGACACTTGGACATACCTTTTCAACAGGCTGGATTACTATTGATAATAAATGACTATTCATGATGCAAATGAATGGGATGTAATAAAGTCTGGGAATAAGAAATTAGGAAAGATCCTGGAAGGTTATAGAACAATTCCTGGTCAGCATGGAGAGGCAGGGGTTGAGTCTTACATGAATTATTGCTTATACTCAAAGCAAGATTTGAGGATAAGGATAGAGTATTTCTCTTGCCTTGTTATTTGATAAAAATGACTATATAGTTAGCTAAAACACTACTGAATACTACCTTTTCATATAACTTTTGTAAAAATGTTAGGCTAGTAAACTCTTGGATTTCTTTGTGGAGTATTTCTGCCTCATAAATTAGTCATCTTTGAGTTCTTTCTATCTTTACATGCTATGTATTCTTTCACCTTTGTATTCATGCTACTACTCTCCCCAACCTGCTTCTGAGCTCACTTCATTTAGCATTATTACAAAGCTGCCTTACAACAACCTCTTAACTGTTCTCCCTGCTTCTAGTCTTTCCTCCTTTTGATCCATCCAGAATACTGATGTTAACCTAATCTTTCTAAAAACCTTTCATCCAAAAAAAAAAAAAAAAATCGCTGGCTCAAAAATCTTCAATGCTTCCCTGTTGATCAAGTAAAAATGTCTTCTACTTTTTCCAGCATTTTCTCCCACTAACTTCTCAAAATGAATTCTCTGCTCTAGCCAGAATGGTTTTCCCAAATGCACTGGGATATTACTCATATTCCCGCCTCCGTTCTTTTACTCATGCTTCTCCCTTTCGCTTATCCAGATCTTACTCATTATCTAAGGTCCAGCTCATCCCTTAATCTTCCAATTCACAGTGACTTTTCTCTCTATTAACATCACCAACACTTATATGGATCAATTATTTGAGTCTCTACCAGCACATTCTTTTGTGCTGTTACCTCCACACTTCAAGTTCGCGTCTTGTCTCCCCAACTAGAATGAGTTAGCTAAGAACAAGGTTATGCCTAAGACACTTCTGTATGAAAGCCACTGTAGAGTGGAGTGTACATAGTGCCGAATAACGAACAAAGGGCAGGCTCAATGAATACTTGCTGAAAGTATGAAAATCACAAAGGAATAGCCAAGCACAAGGACTAGGATTGCTAAATTGGCACTTTATTCTTGCCTGTCTTTTTCTTTCTTCTTAGCTAAATATAGTTTTACACGTTAAGGATCATAAGTAACAGATTTAGGGTTTGACGGGATCATCATATACGTCAATCTACTAATCTTACAGATGAGGGAACCTGAGACCCAGAGGTGTAAAGTCACTTGTTCAGTGTCTCAGAAGCAACAGGAAGCAGAGACTTGGGGCAGCAGAATTTGAAACCAGATGTGACACTTCTCACTAAATCACCTTTCTGCTCCAATAAAAAATGGATCAGAAGAGAGATCTGAAACCACTTAAACGTACTTCTAAAAATTATGTAAAGCAAATTTTTGTAAGTTGAATATTATTTCCCCATATCATTAATTCAAAGATGTCATAGATTGATTTTCCTTCCTTTACCTTCAACGCTACTTTAGCTTTAAGTTTCTCCACCCTTTCCTTTTCCAGACCTTAATACCTATAAGTAAACAATTAAGCAGGCTTAAAACTAAGGAAAACTTTTCTCATATAAATAGCTACTCTCAGATTATCTGTTTTGCAAGTTGGAGAGTTACCAGTACCCAATTTTTTGACACTCCCTTACCCCATAATAGCTCACATTTATAACTGGATATCCCAAAAGTCAGTGTAATTTTAAGCTACTAAATCTGAAGAACAATGGCTATGATTGCTAAATTTAAGCTACAGAGTTTTACCTAATTCTATTGTACTTCAAAGATACTATGTTTTTCACAACCTGAAGGTTTGTGGCAACTTTGTGTCAACTTTGTGTCAAGCAAGCTTATTGGTTCCATTTTCCTAACAGTATGTGTTCAAATTATGCCTCTGTATTATTGCATTTTGGTAATTCTCAAAATATTTCAAACTTTTTCAATATTATTGTATCTGTTATGGAGATCTGTAATCACTGATTTTTGATGTTACTATTGTATTTGTTTTGGGACACCATGAACCATATCTATATAAGATAGCAAATGTAATAGATAAATGTATATGTTCTGACTGCTCTATCAACCATCTATTCCTGTTTTTCTCCTTCAGGCTCCCCATTCCCTAACACACAAAAATACTGAAATTAGGTCAGTTAATAACTCTACCATGACCTCTAAGTGTTCAAATGAAACAATGAATCAACGTGGCAAACTTCATTGTTGTCTTATTTAAGAACCTGCCACAGCTACCCCAACCATCAGCAACCAGTACCCTGATCAGCAGTCACCAATATCAAGGGAAGACCCTCCACCAGCAAGAAGACAATGACTTGTTGAAGACTTCTAATGATGATTAGCATTTTTTAGCAATAAAGTATTCAAAAAAAATACTGAGGTATGTACATTTTAAAGAAGACAACACTATTGCTCACTTAATAACACACAGTACAGTGTAAGCATAATTTTTACCTGCCCTCAGAAACCAAAAAATTCTTGTGACTTGCTTTATTGTAGTTATTTGCTTTATTGTATTAGTCTGGAACAACCCCACAATCTCTGAGACTCCCCTAGACTGAAACTTAAAACTGTGCTGACTTTTGGTACATCCTATAGAGTGCAACATGTCTTCCTTATATTTATCCTATGAGGTAGGTAACAGAAATATTTATTATCTATTTCCCCTTATCCTCCAACTTTACAGATAAGGAAACAGATGCAGAGATACTAAGTTATGTTCTCAAGGATAAAAAGCAAATAAACGGGCAGAGCCAGACCTACAACCAAGGTCTTAAATTCAAGTTCAGTCTCATTTTCATTACATCTCACTGTGTTAGGCTGGTCTTCATATCATTATACACAATTAAACAACGTTTTTTACCAACAGATTTCTTGTTGACACTAGTTTTAGAATTTTGATTGGTGAAGCTATGAGTACATTTTAACAAATGGTCTTAAATGTATCCAGTAAATGTTTTTTCTAACATTCCTTTGCCATAGTCATGCATTTTGCTTTAGATTCTATAGACAACACATTTGACTTTAATTAGAAGAAGATTCCTATTGCCTGGGATGCTGAAGACTTAAAGGCAGAGGGAAGAACTGAGGCTAGGAATGGGGCTGCATTTATCTCAAGGCCAATGAATGGAAATGAAGTGAAAAAAGTATTCATCCTCCATATTAGCTACTTGTAAAGAGCACCTTACCAGAGGATTGGTCTAGCAGCCTCCTGGATAACATATATGCCATCCTTATGTTTCACATTAGTTATAAACCATATCTATGCCCCACTGACTGTTCAGAACAATTGGCTCCCTATTCCCAACAAGCATGATTTGTTTCCATGCCTGAAAGAGAGTTCTATGTATTCTTTTGATTACAGGAGCACCAAATGAAATGATCTGTTATGGAATGACTCACAGAATTTCTCAGGAGCTTGTTATGCACTAAAAGTAATCTCAATGGCACTCTGTAAGGGTGAGCAAGAAGGAAGGAAGGTGAGGCAATTTGCCTTGAGTTCTAAGGGATCTTTAGTAATATGTACAAAGCACTGTGCTAGGTGCTGGGGGAAGATAAAGAGCTTGGATAAGATATCATTTCTGTCAGGGTGGAGCATATAGTCTACTAGATAAGACATAGATAACTATACTACTATATTACATAGTAAACACATTGGAGAGTTACAAGATAAAGTACTATCTATGCAAGATCAGAGGGGAAAAGTTATTAATCACAGGGAGTACTGGGGAAGGTTTCCTACAGAAGATAACATATTGGTTGATCCTAAAATATGGGTAAAATTCCAACAGGTGGAAGGGTGGAAGTTGGGGGTGGTGGTGAGGAAAATGACATTCTAGGTACAAAAACTGTATCATATGCTATGGGGAAAGAGAATAGCCAGTTTTGTTGTGGCCTGGTATGCATGAAGAGGAATAAAAGGAAAGAAGGCTGAAAACATACATAGTGTGGTGCCAGAGGATCACAACCTTAAGAGACCAAACAAAGAAGCCTAAACTTTACTCAATAGGAAATAGAGAGACATAAGATTTTGAGCAAATATATACAACTACATCACAGGATTGAGAGCTATAAGGGACTTGAGAAATCATCTAGTCCAACCTTCTTATTTCATAGATGGAAATGCAAAGAACTACAAAAAAAGAAGATTATTCTGGTAGAGTATGAAGAATACATTAGAGGAAGAAAACTTCTAAGAAGGTTATTGCATCACAGACAGATGACAATAAGGGCCTGAATTTGCATGTCCTCCCCTAACATACACTTACAGGCTTTTAATCTAAAAAAACTATTTTACAGACAGGCAAACTTAAAATTACTCTTCCTAAGACACCACTCTGCACATTGTTCAAAGCTCCTCAGGATCTTGCACTGCTCAAGGTACTGTGGATTTAGAAGTCTAGCCCAGTGTGACTTTCTTGTGCTTCTGGAGACATTTACATTATTGCAAATGTCTGTGAATAGAATCTTACTCATCACAGCAATAGCCCTTGTTACTCCTCACTGGGCAGCAGCAACTTTGATGTCCCAGTAACCTTATTAAAAAGACTGGCTGCTGACATCAATCTTGGCACTACTTATTCCTTTGTGGGAGTCTTCCAACATGGAAAAGTGGAGATCATTGCTAATGACCAAGAAAATAGAACCAACCCAAGTTAGGTCATTCTGATTGACATGGAACATTTAACTGGTGATACTGCAAAGAATCAAACTGTAATGAACCTCATCAACACAGTCTTTGATACCAAGAATCTAATGGGTCACAGAGAGGATGACACAGTTGTTTGATCAGACATGAAGCACTGGACTTTCTTTCAAATTCACCACTCAATGGTGGTGAATGAGGTAGGCAGGTCTAAGTCTAAGGAGAATATATAGGGTAGACCAAAAGCTTCTATCTAGAAGAAACCTCCTTGATCAAGAGGAAAGAAATTGCTGAAATTTACCTTGGGAAGACTTGTACAAATGCTGTGGTCACAGTAACAACTACTGGAAATGTTTCCCTATGTCAGGTTACCAAGGATGACTGAATTATACTTGGTCTCAATGTACTCTTAATCACTGATGAGCCAACTGTTACAACTGTTTATGGTTTGGACAAAAAGGTTGGTGCTAAGAGAAATGTGTTGATCTTTGACCTTGTAGATAGTATTTTTGATATTTCCATTCTTACCACTGAAGATGGTATCTTTGAAGTTGTTTACATTTGGGGATACCCATTTGGGTGAAGAAGACTTTGATAACCATAAGGCTTTGATAACCACACATCTCACTGCTGAGTTCAAGTGAAGATACAAGAAAAACTTCAGTGAGAACAAGAGGGTTGTCCACTGAGTATGCATACTTGTGAACGTGGAAAGCATCTACTATTGTGATTGTGTGTTCATCCTTTGTTGCCGAAGAAGATCGTGCCATCAGAGAAATAATGACATGACTTGCACTTGACTTTGTTTTGAGTGAGGGAGGGCTGTGCAGGTCACCAGCCTCACTTCTCCTCCAGAGCCATCTGAATTCAGTGACCAGATAATCATCAGGATGACTGGAGATGACCCAAGATGAGGCAACTGGGGTTAAGTGACTTGTCCAAGGTCACATAGCTAGTGAGTGTCAAGTATCTGAGGTGAGATTTGAACTCAGGTCCTCCTGCACTGATGCTCTATCCACTGCATCACCTAGATGCCCTCTTATTGTGATTGACTCCCTCTATGAAAGTACTTACTTCCATATTTCTATCATCCATGATCATTTTGAAGAGCCAAATGCCAACCCTTTCCATGGCATAGAAGGCCCTGTGAAAAAGACCCAAAGGGATGCCAAACTAGATTAAGCCACAAATACGTAACATTGTTTTAGTGTCTGGTTCTACTCATACTCCCAAGATGCAGAAACTTTCCGTAGGATTTCTTCAATGGCAAAGAGCTAGACAAGGGTATTAATGCTGATGAAACTATTATTTATGGTGCAGCTGTCTAGGCTGCCATCTTGTTTGGGGAATAAATCTTTTTACTTGCTACTGTTGGCTGTCACTTCTCTTTCCCTTGACACTGAAACTTGCCGACAGTTCTGATCAATGCCATACCGCCATACCACCATCCCTTCTAAGCAGACACAGACCTCTCCCCATTAACTCAGACAAAAAAAATTATGCTTACTTAAGTTTATGAAGTTGAGAGAACAATAACAAAGAATAACAACTTACTTGGCAGATTTGAGCTCACTAGAATTGCCCCTGACTCCAGGGGTGTTCCTTAGATTGAAGTAAACTTTGACATTGATGCCAATGGCATCTTTAATGTATATTCTGTAGATCAGAGCACAGGCAAGGAAAATAAGATCTGCACTGCCAATGACAAAGGTCACTTGAGCAAAGAAGACACTGAGTGGATTGTCCAGGAAGCTGAGAAGTACTGAAGGCTGAAGATGAGAACCAGAAAGGTGAGGTGTCTTTCGAGAATTTACTTCAGTCTTTTGTGTGTGTGTGTGTGTGTGTGTGTGTGTGTGTGTGTGTGTGTGTATGTATGTGTGCGCGCACACGTGTATGTGTATTTTAAACATGAAGGCTATAATTAAGCATGACAAACTCCAAGGCAAAATTGGTAAGGACAAACAAAAGATCCTTGACAAATATAATGAAATGACCAACTGGCTGGATAAGAACTAGACTGCTGAGAAGGAAGGATATGAGCAGCAGCAGACAGGATTGGAGAAGGTTTGCAAGTCTATCATTATTAAGCTGTATCAGAGTGCCCAGCCATCTCCACGAGGCATGCCTGGTGAATTCCCAGGTGGCTGAGCAGCCCCATTCCCAAGTGTTACTTCTGGACCCATTACTGAAAAAGTTAATTAAATGCACCAGAAGAAAGAGCATATTACATAACTTTCCAAAAATTGAAGAACTAAAATTTGTAGCCAAGGTGGCAGTAGATAAAAAAATAACAGTTAAGTTTCTGTGTAAATCTGGCCATTCTGAATTCCTGAAAGTATGCAGCGGGAGAAAAGTGAACAACACTGCACTTTTTCTGTACTGTAAACAAGTGGAAATTCAATTCTTATTCTGGAGAATAAAATTTATCTATAATTGACACTAACCATTAAAAAAAGTCTATGGGTCGACTAGGTATTGCTAGCCCGAAGATTCTACGAGTAGGAGAAATTTCTTTCCCATGGGAAACCTTGCACAGGAGAAATTTCTTTCTCATAGGAAACTTTGCTACATGTATGAACATAAAAATGGAAAAGCACCTCATCTACTTGCTATAATAAATTATCCATTAATATTTGATCTTTCTCAAAATATTTCCTAAATGCCACTGGCTTGCAGAGTCTCACTCCTTATGCATCCTCATCAGTCTCTTGCCTTTGCTCCTTTCCTCTCCCAGCTCATTCTGAATTGCTCTGATTTGATTTTGTTTTCTCAAGATTATAAAAATGATCAGCCTTGCTCAGTCAGGTGTTAGAGGTTCTTAATGACACCAAGACTCTCTGAGTTTGAATGTTTCTCCCATTGCAACTGCAAGCTATTTGAGCTAGGAGAGATATTCAGGGCATGAAACAGTTTCTTCAATGATAAAACGACCAAAGTCCTGATCTTCATACAGTGTTCACAAAGAGCAGATTTGTGGAATTGGGGCTTAGTCTGGATTGTGCTGCTGCCCTCATTGTTTCATAGCTTCCTACTTCCAATTCTATGTCTATTAGTGCATTATTGGTCTTGGAAAGATGAAGGTCAACAGACATTTTTGATTATTCTGCCAATGGAGACTTTAGGCAGTTGACAGGGTTTTGTGTGGCAAGCTATTAAATTTCATGTTTACTGTTTGTCTTTTATGCTGCGCTGTCATGAGATTCATCACTTATTACATGTCTTAGGCTATTTCTTTCGGAACTAATTAAGACTTAAAATACTAACCTAAAACAAAGATATTCATTGAACTTTCAATCTGTTGATGTAGAAGTATCTCACATACTCTCAGTTCTATCCTTAAGATTCTTTCTGTAAGTCACTTCTTATAATGACTCAGTTTCATCCTTAAGACTCTTTCTGTAAATTACTTCTTACAATGAATGCATCTTCCACAACTGTTGATTTTTCATGGCTCAGTGGTTGACAGTATTGACTTTAGCAAAGCTGGAGACTCCTTTGGTTCTCGATAGCTTTTTCTTTGGAGATGGAGAGATGATTAGCTCTCATAATGATAACAGCTAGAATTTATGTAGAACTTCAACTTTTACAAAGTGTTTCACAAATATGAATTCACTTTAACCTCACAACTCTCAGAGATACATACTGTTATTATGTCCATTTTGCAGATGAGGGAACTGAGGGGAAAGGAAGTTAAGTGATTTGTCCAGGGGTGACATAGCTAATAAGTGTCTGAGGCTGGATTTGAACTCAGGTCTTTCGGACTCCACGTCCAGCTCTCTATCTACTGGACCATCTAGCTGTCTACTTACAGAGAGACGAGTATGCTCTCATCTCGTACTAACCTGGCAACAATTGCTCCTGATTACTATGCCACTTATGTCTGACAGCCACTACTTAGGTGAAGCTCTGGCGTTTCCCATTTTTTGATTCAGCTTAATGCTCAGGCTGATCCAGTTTGTTTCATAGGAAAATGCAATTCTGCTGTTTAAGTCTCTGATTAGCAAAAATGAACTGATCATTTAGTCACATATTCCAATTATTACCCATCTTAGAATAAGAAGTAAAACTCTTGGCTTACTTTGAACACTCTATTTTAAAATATTTATATTAGTTATACAGGCAAACTATGCCTATATATATCTATGTAACATATTTATGTATACACACAAATAATTGTACACACATATGTGCATATACATAAACATATATATACACATATGCTAAAATTTTATTTTCTTTATAAGTTTTTAGGAATATGAGAGTAAGCTGACCTCCATCTATTTAGGTTGCTTTGGGGAACTGATGCTGGTTTGCAATGTCTAAAAAAAAGACAGGAGAGCTACTAGCACAACCTACATAGTACATTACCTAAAATGCCAACTTAAAAGATGAAGACAAGTTTGCCAGTCTGGGAAAACTTTACAGATTTGGACCTGATAGCTTCTGTTGAGGACAAAGGGAATTAGAAAATAGGAGGAAATCTACAGACTGGCAAAGTGAACAAGAAATACAAGTAAGTACAATTCCTTCCTCATTTTTACCAACAAGACTATGACCTCCGGCTTCTGGGGAAAAATTCCATATGTGGGTCTAACAGTTTATACTGAGGGCAAAGGACCAATTCCAAAAGACTCAGATTAAAACTCAGACACTGGCAGGCAGGAAAAAAAAAACATAACTTCAAAACAACTCCCCAATGACAAGTGGGAAGAACCTATAGGTATGAAGATGAAAATGTAGTTCCTGATCAAGAGATCAATAAAATAATATTATTTCCAATGAGATAATTTGGTGAGTTAGAGCCTAGGGGAGCTTTGAATTCCCAGCCTGTAAGAAACAGCTCTAGTTTCAAGTGCTCATTTTTCCCCTGCTCTACTGCTTCCTTAGTCATCTTTTAGGAGTATCAGGAAGTAACTTTAGTACAGATGATGTGAGAGCCGAGTCTAAAGAGTAATCAATCAATTGATAAATACTTTATTAAATACCTATTATGTGACAGGAATTATGCTGGGCAAAAAACAAAAAACAGAACATGCCCTACTCTGAAGGAGTTTATATTCTATCCTGAGAGATCATCTTTACAAATAAGATACGTACAGAATACAAAAGAAATCAAGAATAGTTAACATAAGGTAGTTCAGGAGGTAGAGATCTAGCAGATAAAGCAATCAGAAGACTACGCACATAAAAATGAGACAGAGGTGAGGAAGGAGCACCTTTTAGGCGTAGGGAACAGTTATTGCAAAGGCACAGGACAGGACAAAAGACAAAGTGTAAAGAACTAAGAGGACAATTTGTCGGGATTGCAGAGTACAGGAAAGGAAGCAATATATAATGAGGTTGGAAAGGTAAGTTGAGGCAGGTTGTGAAGGGCTTTAAAAACTAAACAGAGGGGTTTGTATTTGATCCTAGAGGCAATGGGAAGTCACTGCATCTTACTGGGTAGGAAAGTGATATGCTCAGATCTATTTAATCATGGCAGCTATGTGGAAGATAGAACAGGAGTATTTGGAGTAGCAAAGAGGCATGCAGCATGTAGACCAATTAAGACACTACTTCAAATAGCCTAGGGCAGAGGTTATGAGGACCTGAACTAAGGTGGTAGTTGGGTGGGTAAAAAAGAAAGGTAAGGTATAAGAGAGATGTGGAGGTAGCTCCAAGGGGGCAGTTTTGCAAGGTCTCTGTAGGAGACAAAACAGACTTTTAGGCACAGCAGTACTAAAGCAGTAAGAAGTCTTGGCTCACAACAACCTTGGTATTTGCAGCTCATCAGTACTCTCTGCCCCTGGGATCTGTTTCACTGGGTAGCAAAGTGGAGAGCTCCTCTCCAAACTCCATTTAAGGAGGACACCCTGACCAGTCATCTCTTCATTTCCTACATGTGTGCAAAGGACTTCCCCATCATGCTCTATGCTGGATACTTATCTTCCCATTCCTTCCCAGTTACCTTCTGTGCAATGCCTTCTCTAACTAGATCACAAGTTCCTTGAGGGCAGAGACTGTCTTTCCTTTTTTATTTGTATCTCCAGTGCTTAGCAAAGTGCCTGGACCATAGCAAGTGCTTAATAAATGTATATTATTGACATATGTTCCCCATGAATATCTCATCCTCTTAATACACACTCCCATCACTCTTTCTATGAAGAGTGTGCCTCAGGTTTATGGGAGGAGAATGTTCAACACTTACTGTTCTTGCTCTGCTATCTTAGTAAATGCCTTCACTAAAAGCTAAATATGTCTATGGGCTGACTGTCAATGGGAATTCAGTCAATAGGCAGTCAACAAATATTAAGTGCCTTTTCTGTGCCAAGGACTACACTAAGTTCTGGGGTAGAAAGAATGGCAAGAAATAGTCCATGCTCTCAAGGAGTTCACAGTCTCATGGAAGGCACACTGGTTGGAGACTGTGAGCTATGGTTTTAGAGATGGATGGATGCCCACAGGGCTGGGACAGCCAGGTGGTGCAGTGGATAAAGCACTGGGCTTGGAATCAGGAAGACCCTCTTTGTGGGTTGCAATCCAGCTTCAGATACTTACTAGCTATGTAACTCTGGACAAGTCACTTAACCCTGTTTGCCTCAGTCCTTCATCTGTAAAATGAGCTGGAGAAGGAAATGGTAAACCACTCCATTATCTTTGCCAAGAAAACCCCAAAATGGGGTGATGGAGAGTCTGACAACAACAGCCCAAAGAATACCTTTAAAACTGAGGAAGCATCCTCTGAGTGAATGTGAATGTGAGTACAGGCTGGAGACATAGTCCAGAGGGGATGCTACATGACTTTCATTTCCTTTTGTGATAGTTCCATGTCTACTGAACATCATGTCACTCTCTTAGCTATCTATTCTTTGATCAAATGGAGGTTTAGAACAATATATAGTTTGATCTTATTAATACAAAAAGTCATACTCAAACTGTAGTACTGGACTCCAGTCATGCTATTTTATCTTTGATACTCTCTTTAAATGGCTGACTCTCCAGTTATACCAGAAGTTATTTCGTTGGATGGCCCAACCTTGAGAAGGATAAACTGACCTTTTTGGAGCATTCTCTTCTATATTTATATCCATTTAAAAAAATCAAATGTGGAGTAAACAGTTAAGTGCTGAAATTCTAGCAAGTGGGTCTGGGATAGAATATCAGTTCTGAGGGCTTTAATTGCCTTAATAATTTCCCCTTCGTGTATTGCATAAGGATTGGCAACGGCCTGGGCTTTCCTTAAGGACAGGCAGATGAGGAGAGTATGCTTGAGTGGAGGGACAATGAAGAACTATCTTTAATTCTTAAGTTCCCCAAAGAAATTTAAGAAACTGGATGGAGGGACCTGAAAGGTGGAGTAGAGTCACTGGAGGGCACAAAAAATAGAGAAAGAGATTAAAAGCCATAGAAAACAAAATTTCCCCAGTTCAAAATTTTTCTCAGGATCATAGCTAATTGGTATAATCTGTAAACACAGAGAGTAGAGCAATTAAATTCCTTGAAGTCAGATTTTTCATGTCATTCAATTTTCAGGACACTATCTTCTTATTGGCATACTGGTACACACAGCTTTGAGACCAAAACTTTAGAAACAAGGTTTTTGCCAGACATTGCTTCATACGAGACTGAATTTCAAATGTAGCTAAGTCTAAAACTCATGATCACATTTCTAATTCTACTCTTTGCCATTAAGTATACAGTTATCCCTTCCACAATGAGACTTTCCCCACCGTGGTTTCAATGTATTTTGTATCATGGGTTGGCTTCAGCAATTAAATGAGAATTTTTGGGGGGAGTTTCATAGAAGCCACAGATAACAGAAAAAGTTTAGAAACTCAGAAATGCATAAATATATGTATAGTATTATATAACATCAACATATTTTATCTTTTAATACCATGATAATTCAGATTTCTCTGGTATGAAGGGAGGGCCAAAAAATTTTACTCAGACTTTCCAGATCTTGGGGGTGTTGAGCCCCTAACCCTTCTGATGTGGAAGTGATAACTGTAATCTAGTGATCCCTCTTTAATGTATATTTGATCCAAAATATTTGCAGTCTGGTAATTCACAGATGGGAAGCTCTGAGACACTGGTTATACATACTGTATTGTTGGGTAATTCACCGTGTTTTTCATTTGCAGATTTCTACCAATTCACTGGAGTTATGCTTTTGAATTTGTGGATTACCCAGAACAGGATGGTGAACTACTTGATAAAACTAGTCAAGTCTTTCTGGGGATAATTCTCAATGTATTATTAGGTAACATGAGTGAGACAGGACTGTTTCTCCTTACTCTCTATCAGTCCTTTGAATACTCAAGATTACCAGAGAGATTTGCAATAATAACTTTAGGATAGACTCACAAACAGTTTCTGGGAGCAAACTAAGATTCTTCTTTTTCATACCGTGGACAAATCTCTGTTTTGTCAGAAAAACAACAACAAAAGCAAACAAAACAAATAAACAGACCAAAAAACCCATGGGATCCAATTTAGCAACAGAGGAAGAAGCTCTTACTGGAAGCAAATAATAGCCTTTCTGGGAAAAATTTATCCTTTCTATGCACATTCTTTTGAAGAACACAGCATATTTCACTTCTTGGGCTTTATATTCTGGCATGAACGTAGGGCCAAATTGCTAATGGAATACGACTTAACTAACTATAAAAACTGATGGGACGATCATAGCTGCCTCTACAAAGACTGTGCTTACAAAGGCGTCAAAATCACGACCTGGACAGACATCATAGAGACGAGAAATCTAGAGCGCATCCTCTAGGATAGTCTAATCTAGCGTAATCCCCTCATTTTACAGAGAAGGACACTAAGATGCCTAATCATTCTGAGGAGTCAGATCACAGAGTATTCAACCCTGTCATAATGTTTTTCTCCTGAGCTTCGATAGACTATTTATGACCTGATGCCTTCTGAAGCACAAATTTTTGGGATCTAGCAACAATGCTTTAAAAAAAAATCCCCAATATTTGCTGGACATCTATGGGTGGGAATAGGCAGATTTTTGTGAGAAGCAGTTTGGTATTTATTGTCAAAATAAATTGCCCGGAAGGCAATTACAGCTCTGACCCTAGCTAGTTGTGTGACTATAAACCAAACCCTTTAACCATTCCAGGTTTCACTTGTGTCCTCTCTAAACTGGGAATAATTATACCTTACCTACCTAAAGGCAGAAGATTGGGTCAGACAATACCCTAAGATCCCTTTTAGACATTCCAAGTGTGGTGCTCAGCTCCAGGCTGACTTTATCGGAATAGGTTATTCATAGCCTAAGTGATTAATGTGTGACCTTTAAAAAGCTACCACGATGAACTAGTACTGAATCCCCTGAAGAGATATACAATTTTTTTCAGTCTCAATTCTTTTTCTCATTTCAGTACAACACTGAGGACAACTGTCAAGTTATCAAAATAGCAATAGCATGTGATCCTCAGTGGAATCTAAGTCAGCAGACACACTCACAGACAGGCTGGGTCCCCAGAAAGTGGCTGCTCCCTTGAAGTTCTAGAGGTACCCTGTTGGTACCCATTTCTAAAACTATGGCTCACAATTCCTAATTAACGTGCTTCCCATTAGATTGTGAGCTCCTCAAGAGTAGGCACTGTTTTTTGCTTGTATCCCCAGACCTTAGTGCAGCTGACTGAATTTCCATTAACAGTCAGCCCACAAACACAATTGGCTCTTTGTTGTTTTGTCATTTTCAGGTATGTCTGACTCTTCATGACCTCATTTGAGCAAAGATACTGGAGTGGTTTACCATTTCCTTCTCCAGCTCATTTTACTGATGAGGAAACTGAGGTAAATAGGGTTAATTGACTTTCCCAGTGCCACACAGCTAATTTCTGAGGCCTGATTTGAATTCAGGAAGTCTTACTGACTACAGGCCCAGCACTCTATCCACTGTACTATCTAGCTGTCCCTAATTAGCTCTCAGCAAAGGCATTTACTAAAATGGCATAGCAACAGGAAGAAAACCATTTATGTTAGACTTAAACCTTACCTGGGATCACAGAGAAATTTGGTTTTCTCTCCTTCCTCTCTCCAGATGAGCCATTCTCGAAAGGAAGGATGCACGAACATGCGGGTCATGTCTCTGCGTTTAATTAGAAACATGGAAAGATTCTCCATCCTTTGCTGAAAGTCTTCCCACTCCAAAGTACCCTCAATGCTGCCTGCATTGATTGCCTGGAAGATATGCTCATCTGTAAGCGGGTGGAGAGAGGCTACTGCAACATTCAGAAGCGGCATAACCCGGTCAAAGGAAGACTGGGTTGGGAACTTCATATTGCACTGGAGGAGGTAAACCTCGGAGAGAGATACAGGAACTACTTTGTAGCTAGAGCTCTTTAAAACCAAATATCCCTTCTCTATGAGGTCAAATGTGAGTTTTAGGTACAGATATGACCCTTGACTGAGGGTCTTTAGATGAGAACTGAGTTTTCCAAATGTAGTGTTATCCATTTTGCCATTGAGTGAAATATTATTTTGAATCTCTAAGCTGTTGTGAATCCTGTGCAGGATATATGCTTGGAGGTCCTGGTCTATGGCTTCATTCTCTTCCAGGCGATCCAAGAAGATCCTATGGAAGGGCAGTAATTTGGTAATTTCCTACAACAGACAAAGACATTATTATTGCAGAAAGAACTTTTGTAGTTTCTTCCCCACTTGCTTGTGCTTATGTCTTTCGGAGCTCTGGAGCAAAAGAATGAAGAAGCATAAGGTAAACTCAAGGAAGCAAAACTGATGGGCTGCCTTCAAAGTCCCTTTCCTTCAAATATTTGGTTCCCTCAGAGTCCAGTTATTGGTCAGGACACTCCACTTTGACATCTTGGGTAGTGCAGGGTACTCTGTAATTTCTTTGAACTCTTTCTAAAATAAGAAAGCTCTCCTGTGCTCCTTCTTTTAAGACCTTGTTCCTTGCTAGTTGATAGCTATTTTATCTGACAAACTGTGGGTTTATGTGCTACTACTCCTTATTTCAATATGCTTTCTGGAGCCGATTCATAGTCTCAATCCTCTTTTTCCTCATTTCAGTAAAACACTGAGAGAGACTGTCAAGTCATCAAAATAGCAATAACATGTGGAATCTAAATCAATAGATATACAGGTTGGGTGCCCAGAAGTGACTGTTCCCTTGAAGTTCTGGAGTTACCCTGTGGGTACCCATTTCTAAAACCCATAGCTCACAATCCTCAGCTGGTGTATTTCTCATTAGATTGTGAACTCAAGTGACTGACTCTAATAATAGAAAGTCCAGGTACTTTAGCAACTTGCTGGGAAGATATTTTGGGCACAGGCAGGGCCTTGTGGTGTTCTTTGGCTTTGAATAAATACAGGTGTTCAGTTTTTGGGAAGCTGCACACCTTTTTGTTGACTCAAAACAAAGTTTATTTAATATTCAGCTGAAGTGAATAAAGTGTCTGATGAGTTTGTTACTGCAGGTCCTGATTCAGTAAGTTTTGCTTAGGGCTATGATAAAAGGATTAGAAGCAATTTAATATACTTCTTCTAGTTGTTTGGTTTTACTAAAAATACGAAAACGTAACTGCAATATTTTCTCAGTCATTTTGTTCCTGGAGATTTTATGTAAAAATGTGCACATATAAAAATGTGCATGATTCCCTAAGCTCCACCTGAATCCCAAACCAATCATCATCAGTGCTCTAACTGCTCTTCATACGTATATAAACATAATACTAGGAAGTTTACATTCAGTAGAACATGTAGTTTATGTTGCATTTTTCAGTTGTGGTATTGGTTTGCTGTTGATCCAATTCCATTCTCTAGTCTAGTTCCCTTTGTGAGTTAGCAGCCAAGATGACCATAAAACACAATGAAGCTAATCATTTGTAAAAGGACAAACAGAAGACCCTGGCATCATTAGTATAATTTCCAGTACAAAGGTAGGGAAAGTGAAGTTCTCTCTCTCTCTCTGAGAGTGTGATAAAGGAAAAAAAGAATTATAGGTATTATCGTCCAACTTACCAATAAGAAAACGAATGACTTGAGAGGTTAAGTGACTTGTTGAAGGACCATAGTCAGTAAGTGGCAGAGCTGGGATTTGAACCCATGTTTTCTGACTCTACATCCAATACTCTTTCCACTTCTCATTTCCCCTGTGTTAATCTCAAAGGCCCTACTCTTGCACATTTGTAATTTCTCTTCTAGGCTAGTTAGTGACAAGAAGGTAGACAATATAGGTTACAAGAGATACTGAGGGATGATCCTCTCATCTCAGGTCTCTCGTGCTTTATTTAGCATAAGGCCTCTAATTTCAAATGCCAGTATTTCTTAGGGTTGGACAGCAGAGATTCCACATTTACATTTACTGAGGAGTTAAACTCATTCAGTCCGGACAGAAACAGGGAGAAGAACCTGAATCTGGCTTTATTGGAAACCAAGTTACTATCTTTAAAGCATATGCGTATTATTTGTACATTAGGTAACATCTTATTATTTCCTAAAGGCCAACCTATAAGACTTGGAAAAGGCATAACAGATAAGGAGGGTCATAGGCAGAGAATATTCAAAGTTCTGTCACCTGTCTTCAAAATACATTACTTAGAGATATTTATTATTTAGGAAGAGACACTATCATTGTGATTTTTGTTGTTTTTCAGTGGTTCTAATTGTGTCTGATTCCTCATGACCTCATTTGGGGTTTTCTTGGCAAAGAGACTGGAGAGGTTTCTTTTCCAGCTCATTTTACAGATGAGCAAACTGAGGCAAACAAGGTTAAGTGACTCGACCAGATCTGAAGTCAGGAAAAGTCTTTTTAACTCCAGGCTCAGGACTCTATTTGCTGTGCCTCCTAGCTGCCCCATCACTATGTCAAATTGGGCCTAAAAAGAGTTATCAGATTAAGTCCTTTTCCAAGGAAATAACAGACATTCAACAGCAAAACAGACTCACATACCTGTAAACTGGTCCTGACTGTTACTATCAGCTTGAGCCAAGAAGGGAACTTTCCAATCATCTTACTCAGAAACGATACTATTGTGTCCCCATAATCTGGTTTATGAAATTCTGCTTCATTTAACCCATCAATTAAAATGATGAAATCTTCATCTGGGATTTTGCTCTCTGTAATCGAAAGAACCGAATTATTTAAGTCAAGTTCAGGGCAAAACAGTTACCAAGTTAATTGCATTTTTTCCTTTGGTGTTATGACCAACATTTCCCTGGAGGAAAATGAGTTACCAGAAAAGGCCTCTTTCATATGAGATATACAATGATGGAGCAACTGAAGGCCACCTAAATGATTTATTACATACTTCTGTGATAATTTAATGGGTTTTCAACAGGTTTCTGAAACTTCTCTAAAACTTACAATCTATCTTCTGAGGAAAAAGGAACAGTTATATTATTACTTCTTATAAAATCCTATCAGTTGGCCTTCAGGGTCAGTGGTGAGGAAGGCTGGCATCTGGACAGCAGAATATAATGTGAATTTAAGTCCCCTTTATACTGCTCAAAGAAATAATTAGATAAGTAAATCATCTTACCTACTGAATGTTGCTAATTTTTTTTTTAAGTAGCTGGGTGAAGGAGAAGCTGTACTATTGCACAATCAGTGATAAAAAGCTTTAAATGTAAACATGTGGCTTCAGTGTAAATTAATTTCATTTTTAAGTATAATTGTTAAACATGGACTAGATGAGTTTCTTGGTCCATTACAACCCTGAAATTATATAATTCTACATATCAACCATCATTGATGGTTCTAGGTTTTTCTAGAACAGTGACAATAGAGGGTCAAGACTTGCTAGTGAACAAGTGACAGGGTTGGGAGAAAAGTGGGGCTAACATTTTTCATCTTGAATTCCTTTAAGAACAAAGAGAAGCTGTGTCCTGAGATAATTTTCTCTTAAAGCTGCAAGTGAACATATCTGTTTGCAATGAATTATGAAGATTGATTGGCTCATTTTTTAAAAGACTGCATCTGAGTTTTTTTTGTTTTTCTTTTTTTTGGTTAGCTCCTTATTTTTTGGTTAGCTCCTCTAAGAGGGAATAAGGACACTTATAAATCAAAATACCCCTAATTACTATGTCAGATCATAACTAAAATATAGATTTAACCATAAAACTGATATAAAGTTTTGAATGCTTAGGAAAAAATGCAAAATATGAATTCTATATATCATGATCAAATGGTATGACACGGCACCAAAAAAAAAAATCTTGAAATTTTTTTTTTTCCTGTCAGTCTATGTCAAGCTGTGGGACAAGAGAGGTGTGAACAGCTTGCCACACAACAGCGGTGTTCTTATTTTTGATCTTGAGAAATTCGGGTCCTTCAGATGTTAGATTTATTTTTGATTCTCACTGAGATATCTTTTAATAGCACTCCCTCAGGCATACATAATAAACCTTTCCCTAGTCAGCTATCTAGAAGGGTTAAGTTTCATGTCAGTTAAACTGCCCAAGTATCCGAGAAAGGAAACAGGTCAAGATTTTGGAGACAGCTAGGAGAGGTTTGTTGCTTGTCTCTGGTTGACAGAAGTGACTCTGTGTTTGATCACACACTGATCTGCCTAATACACTGTGATGACTGTCTTATATCTGTTTTTACATCCCCAGCTCTCAGTACCATGCTAGGTACACAGTGGGCATTTAACAAATGGTTATGGACTATTTAGTGACTATTCCCATGTGCTCCAGAAATGACTAGGTCAGGTAAATTTAGGGTTAGGGGGTGGCAGGTTAGCAAACTATCAGCTCAGCAAAATTCATCTATTCCAGGTTTGTAAACTTTACTAATTATAGTGCCCTACAGGTGATAAAGAGGGGATGCAGTCCAGACCACCCATTGTTTGATGATTTCCCCTATCTTCCCCACACCAAGGTCCCTTTTCCACTGAATCCCTGTTAATCTTCCCAGTAACAACAATCAAATGTAAGGGCAGTGATTCCAAGAGATCTGAGTTCTCATTTGGGAAGCCCCGCCTGCCATACAGGCTCACAGCCTGAGTAACCATCGTTATGGTGTGCCTTTGGAACTGGAGGGTAGGAGAGAGCCACATATGTTTACATGCCTGTGAGTAATAAACTGCTTGACTCACTTATGTTCCTTCTTGGTAACTCCTCACCAACAATCCCCTCACACTTCGTCATCATTCATCTACTTAAGATGTCTTTATGAGAATGGTTTCCAAAATATTCTCAACCATGTAAGTGATGAACTTACTCTAATTCTTTGAGACACTTTAATTTTCTCAAGGGTATGCCTAATCCTATCAGATAGCTAGATGAATCAGATTATTTATTATCCAACGCAACTGTTATCATTTGCATAGACCCACAAATAGATATCATTATTTTTCCTCTGAGTAAATTAATCACTGTCTTGCATCCAATTTATTTTTTAAAAGAGAAGTAATTGTCTCTCTTGATTGCCTCAATTATTTCCTTATGAACCCTAGTCTGGAGATTGGTAATAGATTTATATGGAGGTTCTTTTATTCTCCATGATTTGGTGATGAGGACTGTTCACAGATATTTGCAATATGAAATAACACAAAAATATTTATGAATTTGAAAGTATTTTGGGTTGCTGGCCTGTGGGCAGTAGAGGATTTAAATAAGTAAATGTAAAGAGCTTTGACAGATACACAGGGACTAATTTCAGCTTTATTCCCTGCTGAGTGATGAGGTTTCTGATACAGAATTAAGAGATGATACCTTACATTCCCTTCATGCTTGGTCTTAAAATGTCAATATCCAACTGAGCACTAGATGAATGCTTTCATGTTACTTTATCACTTAACTCATTTGGACCCAGGCTCCAACTGACAAACCACTGGAAAGGTCTAAAATCCCTTCTGAATCTTGCTTCTAATGCTTAAATGTGCCTCAAGTAACATACAAAAACTATGGGCTGATAGAAAGCTTTTAAATAGAGTCATCCATCATAACAAAGAATGAGAAAGAAACAGAAAACAAGAAACAGAAAGGACTGTGTGTCCAGGCAACAAATTTGTTTCTCATGGCATGGGCTGACCAGGTCACAAACAAATGCTAGCTGTTGTGTCTTCAGAGAAGACCAGGAATGAGGAGAAAACAATTTACATATAATTGGGAGTGACTGTTTCTTCATCACCAGAGAGTTCCTTTTCCACACTACAGGACCTCTAACAACTTGGAACTTGGAAGCACTTGTTAATCTACTTCCTAGAGAAAAATCTCAGTATCAGGAAGATAATGTCACAATGTAGGATGCTCCCCATTAATGAAAGGCATTGAAATACTTAGCAGGAACACCTGCACAAGCTGATCAAAACAGAAAGAGACATATGAGGTTCTGACAAAAGTGGGATCAAGGCAAGATGTCTCCTGATGAAAAAGAGAGTTATTCTCTACGTATTGTGCTTTGTATGATAACTTTCTGGTGGTCTTTGAGGGAGTTCTCTGAATCTTTTGTGGGCTAGGACAGGGAGGTAGAAATGAACGACTGAGAAGAGCAAAAGCTGTTCCTGGTGAACTCTCCTATCTGCCTGGGAGTATTTGTTTCACTTGCTTTATGGAGTCAATCCAACCTTTATTGTTCTTAGAAAGAATCCTCCTTTTAAAAAAAACTCCACCATAAGCATCAGTTCTAGAAGCATCTCATAAATTACTACTTCACAGACTTAGACACCAAACTAAATGAAAGGTTTATAGAAGCCATTTTTAAACATTCAGGAGTAATATACATTCCAACTGAACCATCCTACTACTAGCACTGGTGGCCAACTGGTTTTTGTGTCTACGTTTATTTTGTCTCTTAGGTGGCCCAAATAATGTTTCACTGAGCAGATTTTACATATATTTTTATCACCTCTCCCAGTACCTTGTAGAATTCCGAAACATCTTCTAAGCTTCACATCTGAAAGTATTATAGGACCATAGAGTTAGAACAGACCTCAGAAGCCATCTAGTTCAACCCCTCATTTTATAGATGGGGAGGTAAGACCCCAGAAATTTGTGAACTTGCCCAAACTGAGTATGATCTGAAACTCAATTCCTGCTTTGAGATCTAAAATGTTCCATTAACATCTTTTGCAAATACAACTACAACAAATATAACTACATACAAATACAACAACTTTTAAACTACACATCTTTTACAAATATATTTCTCAGCACCAACTCTGGATGGGTTAGAAAGGTGTCAGTGACACTGAGTGGCTACAGGAGATGCATATGTAAGAAATATGGTGATATCTGTACAGTTGTTTTTAATTATTTTAAAACAGAATCTCTATCTTGTCTCCAAAGCCTGGGAAGGAATTATCTACCAAAGTTTATAAATGTAGACAACTTCATCGCCTTCTTAGTGTAATTACATAATAAATGTGGAAGACTAGACATTGGGGTTTTACTCCTATGAGAAAGTATATCATAAGGTAAAGGTCTTTAAGTCTGATCTTCAAGGAGTCTTCCTGGATGATATAGGACTGGCACTGGGAAAAATCTGTAAGGCTAGGGCATGTGAGGAAGGAAAGCAGGAACATTAGTAATATGGGATAAGTATAGTGTTTAAAATAAATTATACATCTGTGACAATTTCTCCCTCTTTTAGAGATAACTGGCAATGACTTGGAGTTAGCTTGCCAAAGTAGCACCCAAAGTTGTTCAAATTACGTCTCTCCCCCTCCCAACTCAAGCCCTTCACCACATATAAACATTTGCTGTCTTGTTTCAGACTTAAGTATCATTCCAAAGGATAATTTGATTTCAGAATTCGAAAAGCATTCTCAATATAGGATGAGCATTTTGAAAAGAAGTCAGTTCTCTAGGCCTTGGGTTTCTTTAACTGTAAAATGAGGGAGTAGGAGGCAGAGACAAGATGGTGGCATAGCAGGAAGAAGTATAGCCTAGCTCCCCAACACAACCCTTCCACAAAGATTTAGAAGTCACACCAGACCAAGTAATGATTAGAAAATGGAAGAAAAAAAGCACAGTGAATCATATTTCTGGCCCAGGTCAGCACAGGAAGGCGGATAATAGAGGTCTATGGACACTGTGAATGGGCTCTGGCCAGAGGAGTGGAGCACTCCACTACACAGGAACTGAAAGGTCAAAGCTATGTACTAAGACAAGAAGTCTCAGACACATATAGGTAACCCCAATCTAGTGTAGGAGATGGAAACAGTATCAACTGGCAGCTCTGTAGTTCACCACCCAGTTCTGGGTCACAGATCCAAGGAAGACTAGGAAGCGGCCCTGTGCCTAGGGATGGTCTTCTAGAGTGAACAGCACTCCCAGGCCTCAGGCTGTATGTGTAGTTACAAACTATTTGTAACAAGTTTGAAAGAAGCTTGAAAGAAAAGGAAGTCTGAAATAAAACAGTAGCTGAGTGGCTCTGATCTCAGAAGCTAACTGATATATCAGTTCCAGCCTCCAGTCCAGTCTAAAGTCTCTGGTGGAATAACCAGGGCAAGAGTCTAAGACTGAAGGGGAACTTGCAGTTCTGCTTTTCTTAATTTTCTGAGCTTTTCTGAGTCCAGCAGCAATCTAAAAGTACTTCTAAGGAGGGGAAAGCCTACGGGAAACTTATTCAACTGTACCTTTTAGATTCTTCTCAAATCCAGCATGAACTTTTAGAGGAAAGGTGGCTACTTTGTGGCTTATTTACTGCCCCTTCTCCAATAATTCCTACCCTATATTTCCTGAGCTCATATATGCTAGGGATGTCAGGTCCTAAGTATTATTTGACTTCTCCCTCAAATAAACTGTCCACGCACTTTAATGCTTGCTTTTTTTCTATAACCATTAGCCTCTTTCAAGATCAGGGTCAAACCCTTGGGTAGTCTGCCCTCAGGCAAAGTTTACAGCCTTGTGGAACTTAGAGAGTTCAGGAAAAGGTGTTTATTCATTTCCAGGCTGCTCTGCCATCCACCATCATGTCCTCCTTTCCCCCTTCCTGTCTTACATGAAAAGCTAGCCCTTCCGGCCAAGGTAATCCTTGCTAAACGCACATGAAAGTCATTTCATTTGCCCCAGCAGACTGCCTCATCTATCATGCAAGTCATGCCCACTAAGGCCATTTTCTCTTCTCCCTTTATATTACTTCACTTGGTAATCTCATCAGCTCCCAGGGATTCAATAACATCTCGATGCTGATGATTCTCAGAGCTAGTTATTCAGCCCTAATCTCTAGTCTTTCATCTCCAACTACCTATTAGACATCTTGAAATGGATGTCCCATTGACGTCTTACACACAACAAATCCAAACATTATCTTTTCCCCAAATCCCTCCTTTCTTTCTCTGATTCTTCACATTCATTTTCAATATCCAAGTTCTGTTGATTCTACCTTTACAATATCTTGCATATGCACCCCCCTCTCTCCTGACACTGCCACCATGCTGCTGTAATCGCTAATCACTTCACATTGTTGGTTGGTCTCCCTGTCTCAAGCTTCCCCCACTTTACTCTTTCTTCCAGTCAGTTATCAAAGTGATCTTCCCAAACAGCAAATCGAGCCATGTCTCCCCCACCATCACCATTTTAATTGACTCTAGTGGCTCCAAACATCCCCAAAATCAAATATAAAATTTGTTTGGCTCTTAAAGTCCTTCATAATTAGGCTTTTGTAGTCTATACTTTTCCCTTCAATATACTCAGTGGTTCAGTTGCCTCCTAGAAATTCCTTGCACAAGACACTCCATCTCTAGCTGTTCGTATTTCCTGGCTGTTCCTCCATGTTCAGAATTCTCTCTTTCCGAATCTCTACTTCTTGACTTTCTTCAAGTCTGAGCTAAAATCCCTCCTTCTGCAAGAAGTCTTTGCTAGCCTCCCTTAATACAGTGCCTGCCTTCTGAAATTATTTCCAATATATTCTGTTTATATCTTGTATGTACATTTCTTTGCATACTGTTTCCTGCATTAGAACATAAACTTCTTGAAGGCAGGGACTATTTTTACCTTTCTTTATATCCCCCAGTGCTTAGCATGGTGTTTGGCCCACTGTAGGTGCTTAATAAATGCTTGTTGACTTAACACATAAGTCTTTCTAAAAGACCATCCATACAGGAAAAAATCAAGTGGGCAAAGAATATCTACTGTCCGGATTATGGCACAGAACTTGTTTCTCAGTGTGTGTATTTGGAATAGGTAATACAGATGGATGAGTTGGGCCCACAGTTGAACAGGAGAAATAGAGGGGGATGACTGCCACTGGGAAATTGCAAAGCACCTAAATAACCTCAAGCTTCTCGCGAAATAGAGGTTTACCTTTTTAATACCAATATTTTACTAGTGTTACTGAAAGACACAGAATTCAATACTCTAAAGAAATAAATAGCACTAGGTCAAGGGTGGGATCTCTGGGTCAAAAAGTGTGGATTGTATCAGTGTAATTCCAAACTGCTTTCCAGAATGGGTGAACCAATTCCCAGTTCTACCAATAGTGCATTAGCATATCTGCTTTTCTACAACCCCTGCAACACTGATTAACCTCATCTTTTGTGTTTTTCACCAATTTGTTGGCTATGAGGTGAAACCTCAGAGTTGTTCCAATTTGAATTTCTCTTATTAGAAATTAAGAGCAATCCTTTATACAACTGTTAATACTTTACAATTCTTCTTTTGAGAACAGTTTACATCCTTTGACTATCTCTCCAATAGTAATCCCCTCATTTCTCAGATGAGGAAACTGAAACCAAGACAGGTTTTATTGACTTGTTCAAAGTCACACAGGTAAACAGAGTATTAAGTAGCAGATTCAGGATTGAACCTTGGTCCTCTGACTCCAAATTTAGCACTTTTCCCACTGAACCACATACCAGCTATTTAACCACGGTCAAAATCACTTAACCTCTCAGTGCCCTAGACAACCCAGCAATTGGATTTACAACTTTTAATTTTTTTTTTAAATTCAAGTTATCTTTACAAAGTAAACAATTTATACACTCACTAAATATTTTTCGTGCAACTTAAAAAAATGACCAAAGTAAGGGATAGAATCTTCCTGGAAGAAATAAGGGTTGCCCAGGAAAGTAAATGGTTATGTTTCTGTAATGTCTTATGCCTTTTCTTTGAACTTCCAGCAAAAGTAACCACTATAAAGATCCCAATAGTTACTTATTAGTCAAACGAATGGGAGGTAGATTGGGGATAAGGAAGACAAAATAGACAAGCCCTAACACTGGATTTTGGGAAGTAAAGGGAAACACTGATGTATGTAAGGTGAAAAGTCACCCATTTATTTCATCTAAATTACTGATGGGAAACATCAAGCATGGCCTAGTGGAGGTTCTAAACAACAAGAACTACTGAGCAAAAGCTATCACTTTACTAATATATTTCTTTATTTTAACTTTAGAGCCAGGATAAGTAGTTTTGGTATCTGCTAAAAAAGAAGAATTAGATTTTTGAAGAGTGTATTTAAACAATTCCTATAGGAATATCGTTTTTTCAGATAAGATCCTTCAGAAGAGATTTTCTAGTACTGAAATCTTGGCAGTTTGGATGATCACACTGGTAAGAATACTTTTTTTTACTTTCTTTCCCTTTCTTCTCCTACCCCATTTTGGAGACTGCTTATTTGGACAACAGATTGACCGTAAGACAGTATGCTAAGGGCTCTGTTTTGGAAAGGGCAACCTTTGTATCAGAAGGCCTCTATCCCTCCGCCCTCTTCTCCTACCATCCCATCCCTCATCCTTCCATGCTACCTTTGTGGAGGTTCTCCAGGGGCTCAAGGACTCCTCTCCGGAAGGAGGCCATGGGATCCTGCACACAAGACCGTAGACTCAACATGCTCTGCAGATGGGGCTCCCGAAGAAGCTGTTCTCGATAGGCGACAAGTTGAGGGGAGCGGCAGAGGAGGGCAGCAACATTGTGGACAAACTCCGGTACCAAGCAGGTGTAGGCATTGTCTGCTTGGCAGTAGTGATAGGCAACAACCTGCAGAAGAAAGGCGATAAAAACACATGGCCCCATGAGATGACGGAACAGTCTGTGGAATGGCCGCACTCCATCCTAGGCAGTTTAGGCACAATTTCTCAAGTTAAAACTGTGTTAAAGCTGAGGAAGAACTTCCTTCCTTTCCTCCCTCTTAATTTCTAATAACAAAAGAAATTTAAATCGGAACGACTCTGAGGTTTCACCTCGTAGTCAGCAAATTGGTGAAAAACACAAAAGATGAGGTTAATCAGTGTTGCAGGGTTGTAGAAAGGCAGGCACACTAATATACTGTTGGCAGAACTGGAAATTGGTTCACCCATTCTCTAAAGCAGTTTGGAATTACATTGATACATCATTAGAGTTGGTCATAAACTCTAAGGAAGAACTTTCTAATTGTCTGCTGTGCCAGGGGCTCTGCCTTCCTGCTCTGACCCTTCTGTTCTATACGGTGCCATCAACTGAATTAATAATTATGCTTAGGAACCATGAATCCACATGAGAGAGAACCTGCTTTTTTACAACTGCATTAGCTTCAAATGATACCAAGTTGAATCTCAGAAGTCACCACTTTTCTGATGATGTCATGTTATAACTTAAGCCTTGTGAGAGTTGTTCTGAATTGAAAGCATCATTAAACTCTTGGAAGAAGCAGAACAGAATGGACAGAGATGCAGCCTCAGTCAGGAAGGCCTGCATTCAAGTCCTACCTTAGACATATTTGCTGTGTGACCTTGGGCAAGCTACAATTTCTCAATTGTAATTACAAGGCAACTTGTAATAGGACCCTAAGTTGTAGAAGAGCTACTGATCTTCACTTGGGGGGGTTGTGTTTCCTCACCAGTAATTTTGAATATCAATGATATCACAAGGCAAAAAAAAATAAAATATTTACTAAACACTGAAATAGTAGCATCTGTACTAGATGCTGGAGACTAGCATTTTGAATAGATGCAGATCTTGCTCTCAAATAACTAAGATACAGACTGCTCTGTGATCTTCTAGGCTGAGATCTAATTCAAACAGGACATCACAGAATGTTAAGCCAGGGTATTATCCTCATTAAGGACATATCAGCATTGCTAGTGTTGCTTATTTCTATTTTTCTCTATCAGTTTTGTGTGATCTGCCTAGAACCTTGTTGGGGTAGATCAGATGGGATGCAGCTAGCAGGTAAGATCCTCAGTTCCATGATGTTATTTCCCCATTGCAGAAAAAGCAACTTCTACTGAAAGTCAATAAATATTTATAGGGCACCTACTATGTACCAGGCACTGTGCTAAATTCTGAGAACACAAATACCAAAAAGATAGTCCCTGCCCTCAAGAGCTTACAATCTAATGGGAAAAGATAATCCACAAAAGGGAGCTTAAAAGGTATGGATGTGGGAGTAGGGAAAGTATGATGTTGGACAGGTTCAAAGGAGTGCAGCTGGGTGGGAAATGAAAAGATGGCTGTCAGATGCAAGTTCTGGGGAGAAACTCTCTACATTCCAAACAGAGAAGTCCCAGGGGGTGAAGGTACTGAAGAGTTGTGAGTACTAAGGTTGATGTGATATTGAAGGGTGAAGAAGTTCCTGGGGCATGATGGAGAAGTCCAGAGGTATGTAGCCAGTTGGGAAATGAAGGGGTTACCTATCCCTGTTTGTGTTCCCCCCTACTTCTGGCTGGAGGTATCCTAGATCCCATTCAGGATAACTGACTAGAAAGAATGCCACCAGCAGGAACACCCTATGTAATATTCTCCCCTCTTGTCTGGGCTCTTGACTATTTACAGGGTTTGAATGAGACAGAATTCCTTCTGATGAGATAGAGGATGCTTTTTCATTCATTAATTTCATTAGGTAGATGGGCTGGAACTAGCAGGAGACAACCTTAGCTCCATGATGCTGTATCCCCAGCTATGATTGCGTTTTTCTGACTTCCCAAATTTCACCTAAAATGTAGAATTTGGACTTGCTCTGGTTGTTGTTGCTGATACTTCTTGTGGACCTACTGGATCTCAGGTATCCCCGTCACTGGAGAGAATGCAGTCATCTCCTACACTATCCTCTTAGGTCTCCTTGCCTCAGGGTTGGCCACGTAGTCCTGCATCAAGTGTTTAAAGGGTCTTCCCTCCCTCCCTCCCTTCCTCCCTTCCTCTTACTGCACCACAACTTTTCCTATTGACTGTAAGAAATTCAGGAGTCATTTATATAGATGAAACCAGAGATAGGAATAGTCATTAGTTATGTGATATATCTATTATATACGGCTATTATTTCATTACCTATTGTGTCTTTAACCATAATGTCATTTCCCTGCTTATCTATTTTAACAATGTGTTTTTATTGTTGCAGTATCAGAGAGCACACTTGTATTCATGGTTTCCTGAATTTGCCTAAAACATAATTATGTCCAGTTCTTCATTTTTAACTCTATGTGAATCTTTATGTTTCAAGTGGGAATTATACTTTCTAATTTATTTTGCTATCATACTTGATTTTATCCCATTCATGTTTACTGTTATCATTTCTTGTTTTTCTTCCTGGTCGATGAACAATGCAGAAGAGGGTGGACAAATAAAGTATCTGGCTGTCACTAATAATGTACATTTGAGGTTGGTCTGTTCCTACTCCTCTGTCCTCATGCACTCCTTAAATCCAGACCCTGATATTTGTTCTTTCCTCTTTCCTTCTCTTTTTTATCCTTTTATAATAAAACTTGAAACTGAAGTTTGTTTTGCTTGTAACTATTTTTTCTTTGAATCTACTCTCCTTATATTCTCCATTCCCTTTCCTTATCACCATTTCCCTATCGAGTTTAATGCATTTCTACACCAAACTCTGTGCATGTGTATGTGTTTTCAATCCTCCATTATCATTTCAGAAAAGAGTGAGCTTATGAGATGTCTGCTCTCCCCATCCCTTCCTTTGTGTTTGTGTACTCTTCTTTTACATAAAATAGTAAAATTCCTCCACTTCCTTCTTAATCGCCTTCCTAGGGTTTTTCTTTCCCCCTCCATTTTGCAATACCAACAGACAAGAAAATCCATTGTCTTGTGTCTGTAAGTCTCCATGACCCTAAAAAAGTGTGTGTTCTGAAGGTACATGTCTTTTCTCCTTGTTGTTGAGTCATTTTAGTCATGTCTGACTCTGCGTGACCCCACTTACGGTTTTCTTGGCAGAAGTAGTGGAATGGTTTGCTATTTCCTTCTCCAGTTCATTTTACGATGAGAAAACTGAGGCAGAATGTGGTGACTTGCCCAGGTCACATAGCTAGTAAATGTCTAAGGCCAGATTTGAACTTGACTTGAGGCTCAGCACTCTATCTAGCTGCTTGCCTTTTCTCTAATAGGCTTTATGTCATCGTTACTTGTCTTAACTACTTCTACTTCTCAAATGTATTTGCCTTTAGAGATTCCTCTTGTATTTGTATTTTAAAGTTTCTACTCAGCACTGGTATTTTCATCAGAAATGCTTGAAAGTCTTCTATTCCGTTAAAGATCCATTTTTTTCCTTGTAGGATTATACTCAATTTTACACGGCAAGGTATTCTTGGTTGTATGCTTTTATCTTACCCTTTGAGACAGTATATTGAAAGATGTTTTTTCACTTTTGTAGTAAGCATTTGCTAAGTTATGGGTGATCCTGACTATGGTTCTGTGGGATTTAAATTCTTTCTTTGTGGCTGTTTGTAATCTATTTTCTTGAACTTGTAAACTCTGGATCAAATTTCGCCAGCATATTCCTGGATGCAATTAGTCTGGGGGGATTCTTTTAGGAGGGGCATCAGTGGATATTTTTCCACATTTATTTTGCTCTTAATATAGGTGGGCAGTTTATGATTTCTTTTATAAAAAAATAATACTCATGTAGTATTACTGAATTGTTGGCTCTTTTTTTCCCATTGAGTTCACTATTTGGGTAAGATATTCTATCATTGCTAAGCTTTTTATTTTCCATTCAATTTTTTTCTTCCAAACTCTCATTTCATTTCTTATCTCATTTTTTACTTCTTGTTTAATTTTCTCCAATCATTCTTGCAGTCCAAGTGGCTAAATCATTTTAAAAATCTGAGGCTTTGCTTTTAATTGTTGTAGGGTTACCATCTCCTTCTGGGTTTATCTTTTGGTCTATTCTTAACTAATAGTACTAATAGTAATTCTTAACTAATAGAACTAATAGTAATTCTTAATTGTGTCTGCTGTTTTCTCATCCTTACTCATATCTGCAGCCTTAGCTCTTGGATTGGAATCTTGTGCTTAGTTTGGTCCCCTCTAGCATTCCTGGATGCTGGGTAGGTGTTATGGGGTCCTTCTTCCTCTGTAACTGGCATGGTGCTGCAGGTTTGTACTAGTCCACATCATCTGCCTCAATCCCTTGCTTCTGTCTTAGCTTCCTGGGGGTTCACATTGGATTTTGGTATTGGCCATGCTCTGTCTTTTTTCTTCTTATACAGTTGCCCAATCAGGAGCTGTTTTTATGTCTCTTGCTGTAAGCTGGGGCTGGAGTTCAAGCTGGTCTCAGACTTTGTGCATAATCTCCTTGGACTTGGTGCTTAGATGGTGACAGTCCCATTTTTGGCAGTAGTTTCCTGTGTTTCAAAGCATACATGGTTGGCTCTTATTTTTCTGTGGGTCTGATTATTCCTCTGGTTTCTATTTTGACAAGTAAGGACTGGGATCTTTATTCAGATACCTGATTATTGAGGATTGAGCTGGCTTAAAAAACTCCTGTTAGAATACTAGCTGGTTCCGAGTCTGTTCGTGAGAGCTTGTCCTGGCTTCCATGGTGGGGGCTCTTTTTTCCTTCTCTGTCAGATCTTGGCCTATTGAATGGAGCTCATTTAGCTTTCTTGGTGAAGCACTTCTACAATCCTTCTTGGCTGGCATCTGGACATCTTTCTCAGCAGTTCTGAACTGGATGGAGGAGCTGATTTCTGCTTATTTCTTGATTAATGACCTTTTTGGGATTCTTTCTGATATTGGCAGGGGTTTCAGTAGATGATTTAGTCTTTTCTATGTCACATTACCATCTTAACTAGAAATATCATAGATTTATTTTTATTTTATAAAAGGCATCCTCATTCTTTTCTTTAAACAAACTGGCCACTGCTTGATAATCTTCTCTAAGCATATCAACGAATTTCATGCAAACTATTCAGCAGCCAAGGTATTTATCTTCTTACTGAACAGTGAATGCTAACAGTTATGCACTCATGGACAGAGTTCTTTCCCTTTAAGAAAAAAAAAGGCAAATAGCAAATTCTGAACTTTTCATGCATATTTTACTTCAACTGTTTCCACATGTTGAGGTTTAGAATTGCTGAACAAATCAACTCTGATTCACCCACTACAGAATGTAGCATGCTATCACTATGTAAGTAAATAATCTAAAACGTGAGAAGTTATTCTTTCACTGACTACATTAGAAAACACCAGAGCCTCTGGTCTAATGGGATCTCAGCTAACAAAGGTCAAAGCTATAGTAAAGGCTGTAACTCCTTCATGTGCATCTATTTCTTTGAGCTGCAGTTTTCTGGCAACTTGCCACAGGCCTACACTAAGACCTGTAATAAATCTTAAAACTTCAATTCCTTTGAAAGAATTTGAGCAGGAAAATAATTTCACCTCTTTCTGAGATAGTGTGTCTTGGCTGGAGAATAGGCTGTTGACAAGACATTTTAGAAACAGCTATATATGTATGTACAATCTGTCAAAACCATCTTGTAACAGTTCTATAAAATTTCCTACTGCCACTATCTATAATTTTCTCCCTAGATGATAAGAGTAAGAAAGCTAGCTGAGGGATATTTATTTTCTTTAGGTTTTCCTTGTGGCAGTGCTCACTGGTAGATACTGGCTTACTCTGTACACAGTGAGGAAGTTATTATAAGCACCATCCCTCTTAGTCATTGTTACCAAAACCTTTTAAAATCTGCTCAAATTTGTACAAACTCCTCAGAGCAAGCAGTTAATCACTTCCCCTTATGTACCACTCCCTAACTCTGTGCCCCATACACTTTGGGCCTTCTCATTGCTTACATGACTTTTTAAAATTTCATTTTTATTGATCCCATCCCTGTATTAAGTCAAGGTATGATTTTATAGGTAGGGGAACTTTATTCGTCAATACAGATCATAACCTGGCTGTGAATTATACTCTTAGAGGAATGCTTATGTTTCCAGGGTTAAGTGATCTTAGCCTCTAGTTACTGAGCTAGTAAGTGTCAGGAGCTGAATTTAAATGCAGGCCTTCTTGACTCCCAGTCCAACACTAACTACTCCACCATTCTGTCTATCATTCCTCATATTGAGTTATTTTTTTCCTCCTTAAGAATTCACTAAATTACATTACAAAACATTATAATAATAACTATCACTTACAGTATGAGCTTAAAAAATTTTAAAACCCTGAAAGTTGTAGGTTATGGCTTGTCATAGCATTTCAAGACTATTTATTTAAACTCAAAGTGAAATCATCTAAAATACATTTTATATATCCAGAGTTAGGCTCCCTGGAGGAAGTAATAGGTACATCAAGGTGTCTTTTATAAGGTAAGGAAAAGAGTGGGCTGGTCTGCAAGAGAAAGAAAGTACAGGAGCTCTCTTTGCCCTATGAGTAAAAAGTTCTTCCAACAACCCTATCAAAGGGGAGGGACAAAAAAAATGAACCTGATTCAACTGAAGGAACTAGTCCAATACTGACTGAGCAATAGCATCAAGCTTTAAAAGAAAAGCAATTATTTATTTTTGTCGATACTGGGCTGGCTTGCTTGCATTAGTGTGCTCTAGGCTTCTCTTTGCTGTAGGCTAGACCCCCAACTCCAGCTGTTATATATAGAGAATGGATCTGTCATCCAAGGAATGACTTTGAGTCAGGATCAAGTTCAACCTTATATAAATGACAGGCAGCTTTGGACTTGTGGGAATACATTCAGATATCAAAATTTAAATTGCATTAATGTTTGGAACATTTTTCAAACTAACTTTAGAAATCCAGTGCTTCATCTGTGCCTTCTCTGTTCCTTATTCTACTCTTTCTTGTCTCTTTCTCCATCTGCTTTACTGTATTCCTATAACTCAGTTCTCTTTCCAAGTTGAGGCCAGGGACTGGCTTAGCTGTAGCAGTCTGGAGACACAGGGCAGGTTACCAATGATCGCTATCCAAAAATCCCATCTTTCCCCAATTTAATTTCCATTCCCTACTCTGTAGATTCTGTTATTTATAAGTAATTTGAATACTGATTAGGCGCAAATAATGGAGAAGAACCAAGTTTTAGCCAACAGTAGGCTTGGAAGTCTACTCTTAGTAACAGCAAGCAAAATAATGCAGTATTGCCCATTAAATAGTTGAGGATAGTAATCAAAGTATCTCTATCCCAAACATAATTGCTGTGCAGTTACAGAAATAAAGATCATTCAACTCTCCTATCAGTGGTGTGTCTATGTAGATAACTTTTAAAAAGAGTAAATAAATGACTGGTTACTCATGTGGGAGTCATTTTTTAATTAGTTGATCATGTGTATGGAGATCATCAATTTATCAGAACAAAGATAAACATCAATGCCAAAAAAGGGAAAGGCATGCCAAAAAATATGAGAAGATATCATGTACAATTACATCAACACATTCAAACTGATTAATGACACTGAAAAACGGGAAATGAAACAAAGAAAAATCATCAGTGTGGATGATCACTTCCTTCAAAAGTTTAATTGATATAAGGCAATCCCCACAAAAGGACCGCAAAAGAGATCAGATACAATCTGAATCAGAAAATGCTAGACATTCTTGACAAGTAGAAAGACATGATAGACAAGTACTGTTTAGGACAACTTCTGTTTAACACCAATATTCTTTCAGTGAGGCCACACTACTACTCAGTCTTTTTTTGGTTCATCATTCATACCACAACCTTTTATTATAAATAGAAAGTTCCCTAAAGCTCATTCCTGGGCTCCCTTCTATTCTTTTGTTACACCCTTTCACTTTACTTTTTCACCTACTCCTATGGATTTAATTATCATCTCTATGCAGATGACCCCTAGCTATTTTCTCTTCTGAGTTCTAGTAATACAGTTGTATTAGACATTTCAAGCTGGTTGTGCTATAGGCATCTCAAACTCAACATCTCCAAGCCGACTCAGTGTCATTTCTGCCAAACCCACACTCATTTTGATATTGCTTTATTTCTGTTATGAGCATCATCTATGTATGCAAAGGGGCACAAGACTGAAGTCACCAACGACCTTTTCTGAGTGACAACTGGCCAGTGAACATACTAACAATGGATCACTAAGGCAACACAGCTTTGGTACATATTCAAGGCCCTCAAAGGTCTTAGATAAAAGTGTTCTTATAGGCTAGCTCTCAAATTAAGTTAAAGATGATACACAGTGGGGAGCTTATGTTTACGTCAGGATGATCAGACTGCTCAGTTTGGATACTAATAAATACCCTGAGAAGGACTTTGAAAGAAGTTACTTTTATCTTAAAGTTGGTGATGGTGGAGCTTGCAGGAGGAAGGGAGGGATGCTTTCTGCAAAAGCCATAAAAAAAAAGAAAAACAAACTGTTGAACTAGCACGCAAACTTGTGAGCCTATACACCCAGTTTTGTTTCAAAGACACCATACTCAGTATAAAAATGTCTAGTTAGGAAAGGAGTCTCCTCAAATGGAGGATTCACTTACAGTTTTACTTTACAGACAATAAGTAATTTTGTTCTCCTTAATTTATTCCTTATCTCAATCCCCATAAATGTTTGTCCAAACCTGTTCTCTCCTCAAAAACCCTCATACTCTCCCCTCTCTCCTTTCTCTTAGATGAGGACCTCAACTTTTACTTTACTAAAAAAACCAAAGCTATTTGATGTGGGTTCTCTCTTCTCCTCATTTCAAAACTGGATTCCATGATGTTACCTTCCAGCCTAACCTACTTTTCACCTAGCCACAGTCAACTCATCTCTCTCTCTCTCTTTCTCTCTCTCTCTCTCTTTCATGTTTTCAAACTCTATCAACTGATTCATTCCCCCATTGCCTCCAAATACATGCAAGACTCCTCTATCCCTAAAAAAAAAAATCATTTGACCTTATCATCCCTGCAAACTATCATGTTATTATTTCTTTTCTTTTTCTCTGGAAAAGCTGTCTACATATTCCATGTCTCCATTTTATGTGTTCTCACCCACTTTTCAACTCTTTGGAATCTGGTTTCTGATCTCATCACTCAACTGATGAGTTTCTTTCTCCAAAGTTACCATTTATGTCTTAACTGAAAAATTTGATGACCTCTTCTGAGTCTTCATCTTTCTCTACCTATCTGCTACAACTGATATTATGAACAATTCTCTCCTGGATACTCTCTCTCTGGGTTTTGGGGACACTATTTTTTTCTGGTTCTCCCTCTACTTATCAGATTTCTCCTTCTCAGTCTCCTTTTCTAGCTGTATTATCCCTATCAAGTGCCTTAACTGGGGCAGTCCTTCAAGAAATCCTAGGTCCTGTTTTCTTCTTTCTCCACATTCTACACTTTGGTGACCTCATCAGTTCCCATGGGTTTAACTATCATCTCCGTACAGATGATTTCCAGAACTATATCTCCAGCTCCAGTCTCTAACCCCAAACTTCAGTCCCAGAAAACCAGCATATTTCAAACTGGATATCCTGGAGATACTTCATCCTCTTATCCCCTACTCCTCTCTTCTTCTAACCCTTTCTATTTCTGTTGAGAGCACTGCCATTCTCTCAGACTCCTAGATTGCCTTGGTGCTACTCTTGATTCCTCACTCACATATCGAGTCAGATGCCAATGCTGCTGTTTCTACCACTGAAGCACCCTTTATATTAGACCCCTTCTTTCTATTGGCGTGCCCTCATCACCTCTTATCTAGATGACTGAATGAGAATTTAAAATTAGAATCTCTGCCGTGCTTCTCTCCCCACTTCAGTCCTCCTGAGAAAACTGTTTCCAAATTGATTTTCCTCAATCGTGACCCTTAAGTGCAGATCTGACCATGTCATTCCCCTACAAAATGAGCTCCAGTGGCTCCCTGTCGACTCTGGGATCAAAGAAAACCTCCTTAAAAAAACCAAACTTTTAAAGTCATTCCTAATCTAGCCCTAACCTATCTTTCCAGCATCATTAGACATTACTGCCCTTCCTAAATTTTGTGGTACAGCCAAACTGTCCTTCTCTCTATAGATGGGCACTGCCTCTCTCTAATACCAGGAATGTGGTCAGGCAATAAGCATTTATTAAATACCTACTACATACTATGTACCAGGTACTGTGCTAGAATTTTAGCTATAAAGCAAAACAAACAAAACCCCAAAAAACCCAACCCTTACCCTCTCGGTGCTTATGTAATTGGGAGAGACAGCATGCAACCAACTATGTGCAAATAAGATAAACTGGAGAAAACTAGGAAGGCACCAGCATTAAAGAGGAATGGGAAAGGTTTCTTGCACAAAGTGAGATTTTTAGTTAAGATGTGAAAGAAGCCAAGGAAGTTAGGAATTGGAGATGAGAGAAAAGATTCTAGACATGTGGGACAGTAAGCAAAAATGCCCAGGGTCTAGAGATGGAGTGTCTAGTTCAAGGAATATCAAGGAGACCAGTGTCATTGGATTACTGAGTTAGTACATTGGGGGCAAGAGGCAGGTATAAAGAATAAGAACAGAAAGGTAGGAAGGAACCAGATTGGAGAGGACTTTAAAAGTCAAACAGAAGATTTTGAGTTTATTCTGGAGGCAAATAAATGTGTTTTAAAATACTTAATTGATGGAATAACAATAATAGTGGCCTGATCCCTCATTTAGTGCCAGTTATATAGTTGGAATTTAATATGTCAGTAGTATCTTGAACCCGAAGTTGGTTCTAAGGCACTAATTAATGAAAAAAGGTCAAGAACATACCTATCAAAATAGTCTGACCTTGAGCAGAAACTATAAATGCTTTTACACAATGATTTTAATGGTGCACATATTTTTACATCTATTCTTTTATAGAAATATAAATGAAGTATGAAGAACTCTCAAACGTTCAATTTTGCATCATATAATCTGAGTGTAGAGAGAGCATCAGAGCTTTCTGTCAACTTGTATCTCCTATTTTTTTTAAGATTTGTGAAAATCTTCAATAATTATGTTAATTTCAGAATTCCTACAATTTCCCTAGGAGCAAGATGGATTGAAAACATGATTATTTCTATTCTGTAGATAAGGAAAGCCCGGAGACGGTCAGCAATTTTTTCAAGGTCAAATAGTCAATAGCATAGTTACAGCTTGTTTCTCATATTAAATGCCCTCTGTATTAGAATGTCAATATTATTGTTAATATAGCTACACATTTTACAATTAAAGGGTTTTAAAAATACATCTTACGTAATTTGGTCTTTATAAAAACTCTGTGAAGCAGGGAGGTGGAACAAATATTATTATCTCTATTTTTCTCAGATGAGGACTGAAGGAGTTAAGTAATTTATTCAAGGTCACACAGCTGGTATACAGAGGAGGCAGGATTTGAACTCAGATATTATGATCCTAATAATCATAACATGGCTCTTTCCAGAGGCTACTTCCATCATACCATGTTTCTGATACAAAGTTCAGGGTTAGCAATTCTGGGAGTAAAGAAGTATGTACAGATATTTGGAAAATGTGATTTTGAAAGTATGTCTGGTACCTATCATCCATTACTTATTTTCTATTTCTGATCTTAGTTTTTTCTAGAAAGGCAAATATTCCACAGTGGCCACTAAACCACGAATCACATTCCACAGTGCATTATAGCTTAATTTGTTGCCCAGTTCTCAATGTATGCTCAACCACCAGAATGAATACAATCTAATCCTCTGGATGACAGGTCTCTTAGTAACAGTGACAAATTTGGAAACCACGATATTGAGGTGGGGAAGGACTAACTCCCTGAGAATGATGATATTCGCTCTTGTACTTACATAATATTTCCTGGAAAAAGGGTTTGCTTTTCTTGTTTCAGTGGTATTTCTTCAAATTAGCTTATTTCTCTAATCAGCTTATTTTTGATGGATTAGTTTTCCAATCTAAGAACTGAGTCAGGGACAACTCTGAATATTATAAGCAGCAATTGATTGCTCTTTTAAAAAAAATGCTAGGTTTCCCTGATTAGAAAACTGACCTGCAGATTGGACTGGCAGGTATCTAAAACCTAATAGATTTGAGGCCTCATTTATCACATTAATTTCCACAAGAAGTACATCCCTATTTTAACTGATTAGTCACCAAGCTAAGGAGCAACACTGGGTTAAGTTTTGATCTCCAGCAAACAATCCTTCAAATGGGAAGAGTTTACATGTTAAATTCCCAAAGCTAACAAAATATCTTCACCTCAGGTAACCAAGCAGACATTCTTAGAAATTTTACCTTTCCTGGTGGCAATTTTGCACATGAGACCATTTGGCTACAAGGCATCAAAAATCAACAGAGACTTCTGCTTTTAAAAATTCTATCCACCAGTTTAGGAAAGGTTGCTAAGTTGATCTAATACATGAACAGTTACATTTTAATAAAGAAAAATAAATAATTTTAACTTGAACCATGTTTCTATGAAGCACATCTAATTTGACTCTCTAAAAACCAGTGAAACATATTTGGTATATGAAATAATTCTGAGGCTTTGATAAAAACCAAGCAGTGGCTTGGCAATAAGTGGCAAATCTATTATTCGTTGCTGAGCTACCCAGTGTCTGTTTCTAAGAAGTTTGTGTATCATATTAATAAGGCAGCTTTAAAAGTATGTTTTTAAGATTTATCTCATCCAAACTGTAACTAAGCTGAAAAGTGTCACGTTTAAAGTACATATTGCTAATGTTTTGCTGTTGACTTGATACTAGATAGCTGGTTGCTGCTCTGAAACAATTATAATATGTAGTCTCATATATCCAGACCGATACTCTAGGAAAGACTTTTATTATATTTGATGAAAGTATAGATATATATACACACATATATATGACATGTATACATATATGTATATTTGTGTATATACAGACACAGATATGTGACTATCCCCCATTTTGGAAGGTAGACAGTTTAATTAATTACTTTTAAAAGATGCTTTGCTGCATTTGTTTTTTTCCACTATAGTTGCTTCCTTTAACAAAGAAAAATATTTAAGCAAAAACAACCAATATAGCATTGTGTCTAAGAGCATATAGCACATCTCACCTCTTGCCTCTTTAAGATGTAAAGAGTAGCACCCTATCTTTTTACTAAAAAGAGTAAGGTTTGTTTTGCTACCATTTCTCTGTTTAGTTTACTTGGTCATTAGGAAAGATGCTACACTCAACTGAAAAGTCATTATTCTTTAAATGGATATTAATACTAATGTGCAACTCACTAGCTGATGTTGAACACTGGCCTGTTTAAAAAAAAATTAGTTGTACATATAATGGCAAATAAAAATTCAGACAATCCTGAGAGACCTGTGGGGTCCTTCTAGCCAGGTAAAGGACTTGAAAGATGTGACATATAGTCGTGGAAAGATACCACATTGTACAATTTGTTACCCTTAGGCTTTCCACCAGGAATGAATTAACTATTTTATTCTCTTGGGCTCTATGGACTACGTGTCACATGCCAGTTCATACAGCTTAACACCTAGATGAATCAATGATTCTTACAGGAAGAAGCTGGACAAACAGGGCTGTATTATAGTAGCTGTGAGGGAAATTTCAGAAATAACTGTTTCCAACATTCTATTTGTGGATGATTTGGTCACAATGAGGATGGTAGGTTTATAATGTGATGGGGTGCCTTTTAATGTGACAAAGCTGGGGAATACCGGTGTCAATCATCTTTTTACATAAAATAACTAGAATCTGAGATCTCCTTCACCCATAGAAAAATACAAGAATATGTGGTTGTTAGAAATTCCAGTATATTCAATTTGAGGTTATCCTTGAAGCTTATCATTATTATTGCCAGACAAAGAGTCTAAGTGATTTTGCCAAGTGAATGAGTTTGGTTTTTGAAGTGGTTAATAATTTAGTTTATTTGGAACATCTATGTCGCTTTGATGAGCTTAACGCACAATTATAACAAGAGAACAACAATTACTGACAGTTTTGGGTACTTTTCTGAGAAGACAAAATATAAATATAAGTACTTCTTTAGGAAAAACAAGTGATCTGGAGAGTCTCTTTTCTTCTTTCCTCTCATTTCTTTCACTCCCAGGACATATTAGTTTGTATACATTCTTGTTCTTCAACATATGTGTTGTATAAGATTTTTTTAGCCTGTAGCTTGACTTCTTAATATAATCATATAGACTATATTCAGGGGTTAGTGTGTTTGGTGCTTTCATGAAAAGCAACTGAAAAATCAACCACGTTCAATATATGCTGAAGTTAAACTTTCCACCTCCATTGTATTCTTATAGACTTACAGATTAAACATTGAAAAGAATTCATCTTGGCTAGACAGGGGATCTTCAAAATGGTGTAGCAGAATAAATGTTAAAGTGGGAGAGATAATTTGGTTTCTAATCCTGGATCTGCAACTAATTACCTGGGTGACTTTTGGCCAAGCCATTTTGCCTAAATGGATGAGATGATCACTAAGGTCCCTTCTAGATCTACTACTCTATGTTCTATAATAATGCTTACCATGTGACTCAGGATGAGTTTGATATTTAACTTCTCTCTTTCTCTGCCCCTTATTATAAATAAAACTTAGAAACCTAGAAGATATTACCTAGGTCATCTCCCTTCTTCAGTGCTAGGAAACACACCCAGAAAGAATTTTAAGAATTAGGAACAAGTTTCCAGGAATAGCAAAGATGATAAGTTTCAGAAAAACCTTTCTCCTCATCATCTTGGCAGAGTTCTACAAGATCCTACTTATTCCCAAGGGACTAGTGATTTTCCCCTACTAATATGACAAGAAGACTGATGCCAGTAGAACTGTACTATACCTGGGAGGCAAGTCTCCTCATAGCTTCCTCTTGTCGTCTGCGCATTTCTGGAGTTCCTGGGCAGCTTCCACTGGTGATAGAAGAATGGGCAGAAGGTGGCTGAGTAAGTGGCAGCTCTCGGTTGGCATCCACATCTGTATTAAAGCAATTGAGAAGTTAATGTCAGAAAGAATGGAGGTCTGAAGATTTTGAAATGGGCTTAACAATGCTACAGTGTTATAGGACTGGGGAGTGGAAGCTTGAGGGAACCTTGGGAGTTCACCTGACGATTATAGGTGACTGATGAGGAAGCTGTTGCCCAGAGATAAATAATCTGACCAAGGTCACACAAGTAGAGGAAGAGTGAACTCTGAACTTAGGTTGTGTGTAGGTGTTGTGTATATTGCCTGCAATGAATGTGACTGTACTGATGACACCAGAATGGCTGGTGCTGAGAACATCGGACCTTGATCAGGTAAAGCCAGACAGTTGGTTCTCCCACCTTTAGCTGGTTCTTTGTCAGCTGAGGGCCAGATTTCATACCATATGTATCCATTTTACTGTTCTCTTCTGTTGTGTTTTTAATTGTGACTTTAAAAAATGCATACTACTCTAAGAAATATGTGCAAAAGTTGCAGCTTTAAAAGAGAACACTTCAGTAATTGTTAGAAATACTGAAATCTCTGTTAGTATGAGGAAGTCAGGTCTTTCAAGGATCATTCCAGGTCAAAATAGAACAGGATCAATCGTACCAAAGCACAAAGGAAAGAGCAGATGAAAATTAAAACTGACAGCAAGAAGTGAAAACTAATGTTACGAAATAGCCCAATAAGTCCTCAGAAAACAAACTGAACTCTTCAGAGGAAAGTGGCACATGGATGGATTATTACTGATTCCTTTACAGAGAGGTAACTTCTTTACGTTGGAAGAACAGTAAGAAGACCAGTAAAAAACTAAATAAAACAACAATAAAAAAAATCCTGCTAATCACTGTTACAAAGAAAAAATGGTTGTCACAGGTGAGGCGATTAAAACATGCAATGACTTAAGATGGAATATTGTGATTCTTATTCATGAAACTCACTTTTTCATTCAGTGCTAATACCAAAATCATTTTCAGAAGTCTAAATGACTATATAAGATCTGGGCATTTTTATCAGATAGTAAAAAATCACTCACAAAAGCTTTAAGGATGTTTTACTTTCAGCAGGCCTAGAAGTCTTGTACTTAATTGAGGGAATGATGAAATTTAATAAATATATTGACATACTAAGAAAGGAAATTATACCAGAATTATAGAAATTCCCAGAGACACAATATTGCAAAATGAATACTACAATATGGTCATATACAATATGCCGCACATGCCAACAAAAGTGAAGAATTTTATCCATGTGATACATAAATAAATATGCTTCAGTATCCTGGGAATTCACTTTATTTAAGTGAAATTGAAAATGAAAGGGCTATAACCAAGACAACACTTGGAAAAAAAGGGATATTTGTCAAAGATGCATTTAATATCCAATATAATAAAAGTGTGATTTCATGAAGAATTTTAAAATGTCTCAAAATTTTGTGAACTCAATAACAAATTGTGTAAAACAACTGTAGCAAAAAGAGGACATATGACATATTAAAAGTTCTTAAAGATGAAAAAAACTCTAAAGTTTTATTATACAAGTCAATAAATTTAATTATTTTAGTTCATCCCAAGTGATTCGCACCCCACTGTAAATAAATATGCACAACACCTTAAAAATGGATGCCAACATATATGTTCCACTCTCTTTTTGGCTGCCAGCACTGTGGAGTTGAAGGCAAAGCAAGGGTATGGATCTGCCTACTTCTCTCAATTGTCTAATCTGATCCCTTCCTCTTTAGATTCAATTAAATTCATCAAACCTTTATTCAAAGCCTACTACTACTAGGTGGGTAGTAAGTAAGTGGCTGAGGGCCATAAGTAGCACTTTTAGAAATTTTGGAAAATAGAGGAGAAAGCTTTAGGAGGCTGGGAATCACATCTGACATGGTGGAGAGAGCACTGGTCTTGGAGGCATTAGATCCGTTTGTCTCCTGACTCTGACATGAGATATGTGACCTTGGTCAAGTCACAGCCTGAGATGGTTTCCAATCTGTAAATGGGCTTAATCATAATTTCACTACCTCTATCATAAGACTGTTATAGTGCTGGATAGTGCTAAATGTAAGTTATTATTATTGGTGACAAACTAGGATGCATTCTAGAAAGTGAAAATGGAGGCAAGTTCAGTGTCTGGTAGTCACTGCTTCAATTCTGCTATCTTTTCCTTTCTACACTCAAGTCCCCTCAAGAGTGTGTACTGTGGCACTTTAACTCTTTTTGCTCTTGAACCTTAGAGATAGCTTCCTCTCTGCCTCGGGAGCCTGTGTCCAATTATGGTGGAAGAGAACAATGAGAACATAGAAGATACAGTAGGAAGTCAGCAGGTGGGAAGCGGGGAAAATGGCATACCAAAGTGCTGAGATGAGAGTGGGAGAGAGCAGGGGCTGTTCCCTCAGCAGCTGCATCCCTAATCCACCTCTTTTATTCTCCTACAATGGGGCTATTAATGGTGTGTGTGTATGTGTGTGTGTGTGTGTGTGTGTGTGTGTGTGTACTTGTTGGGGGTAGGGAATAGATATATGGTTCAGGCTTCTTTAACTTATGTAAATATTATAGCCATACATTAATGTCTGAGTAAGCTATAACATCATTTCCCACAAAATGTGCATGTGTGTGCATTCTTTGTGCAAAGAAGGGTGTGCTAGAGGTAAAGGAAAAGTGTAGGCGGGAAATAGGATGACAGCCCAGTGCCTGTCTTGGCAACTTGTACACTTTCTTGCCCCTCCTTCGGCCTGCTCTGCAGGCCCAGGGAAATGACAGGGAGGGGGTGTCAGCTGAGGTGATGTGTCTATGGGGGAAGGAGAGAGCCAGCAGCTACAGTACCTAAGCTAACTCATATCTTCACAGTAGCGCTGAAGAGAGTGGAGGAGGTAAGGGCAGAAGAATGAACGGTAGATGAGGCAGAGGTGTAAGCAGGGAGCTCCCAGTAGGACAACACTGGGAATTTCCATCCGTTTCTTTACCACAGTTATAGCACTGCTATCAAAGGCCAAGAGTGAGAATTTCTGGAAACTACTTAGTTGGAGGATCATTCAAACACAAACCAATCTGAGCCCCACATCAGTCCCATTTTGCCAATACTCAGCTGGTTTTACACACACCATTCTAATTAAAAACACAGTTACTGTAAATATCAGGGACTGTTTAACTATTTTAGTAAAACGTATGCCCAAAGGTTGCTTTATATTACCTCAGGGTCACATGTTTGCCTTATCTCTTTGGGTCCAATGGCACTGACAAAAAAGGATAAATTGTAATTTGGCCAAGAACAGGAATGATTCTAAATGCAGGAAACACTGAGTTTCTCATTTTATGCAGGAAACAGTTGTGGTCAGGGTACCCTGATTAGTGTTTTCCATATACTCTGTCTCCACAGATACTTTCTCAAGATTTCTGATAGAAAATCAGGGTGAATCTAAGTGTCTTTGTGATGCCCCAAAGAAGGAGACTCTAAACTCACCCCATAAGAGTGCTGCAGTGTTCTGGGAAATGCACAAGAGAAAAGGTTCTGAACACTGAGGGTCAAGAGATTCTTCTCGTTGGATTTCACTAAGCAGAAGCCCAGCTTCTATTAAATTGTCTGAGCTTTTGATTTGGGAAGCGCACTAGGCTGTTTCTCCCTTAGGCTTATGCAGATCTCCTTGCTGATTCTTGGTCATGCAGGATACTTATTTTGCCACTTATCTGAAGTCATATACTATCAGTGCTCTGGTTTTCCTTCCAACTCACTCAATATTAAATTTTTTCACTACTCAGATAAAAATGATTTAGTATTATGGCTACTTAAACACTGAAAGCAAGATGACCAGATAAGGGTGTGAAATTACTTTTGACAGAAGAAGGATGTTCACAGAATCAGAGAAAATAAAAGCACCTTGGAAATCATCAAACTCAACCACTTCCATTTACATATGAGGAACCATTTTGCACCTAAGTGTGTAAAATTACTCCAGTACTCTTTCAATTACCTTAACTATATTTCCTTTTGAGACTAAATATCACATTCCTATTTATAATAACAGATCCACGGTCCCTTGATCTAATTTTTGGAAACACTGGGGGAAGCCTAAAAAGGTAACTCTGATGACCTAACTTTTTAGGCAAGATGATTCCCCCTTGTCCTGCTTCAGTAACCTCCATGTTAGTTCTAGAAATTAACCCAGTAAAGGTTGCTTCAATGAGTAATACTCATTTGTGAGTTCTACCCTTTAAAGTGAACACACGCACACACACACTCCCAAATGTCTTGGTGAAATTTTAAGCCTTTTGGGACAGAGTGTGTGTGTGTGTGTGTGTGTGTGTGTGTGTGTGTGTGTGTGTGTGTGATCCATTTCTGCACAACTAATTGGAACAACTGTTATGTTTGGTATGGTTAAGATGGTTGAAAATCCCTGACTTACCAGTTTTCCATGTGCTGCTGGGTTTTAAATTTCTCTCAGTAGTATAACTCATGGGGTGGATGGGTTGGCAGTATGGATAGTGGTTTCATTTATATTGGGTTCTTTCTATCCTAAACTGGCAGTGGAAGGTGTTACTGTTAACAAGGATCCCACGTCAGTGTTGTCCAGAGAGCTTTGTTTTTCTACTTCTGCTTGTCTGGGCTAGTGTGGCATATATATTATAACTAAAGGCCAAATATGGCTAAATGTCTATGAAAAGGGAGCATTGTTTAACAAATTCATCAACTAGGGTTCTTTGCAGAATTCTGCTAATACAGAACAATAGTTATAACTATAACTGCGCATGTAGCATGTAGAAAGAGTGCTGGATTTTGGTTTCCTGTACCTTACTAATGAAATTTATTGTGGGATTAGAGACAGAATGCAGCTCGGATATATTGCATGAATACAACCAGGAAATGGATTTTGACTTCTTTTTTTAGAAAAGAAAGCCTTAAAAAAATACTGAAATGCAAGAAAATTACTGAAAAGCTCTAAATCACACCCTAAAAAGTGAACTTTCAAGTGGCAAATTGGGAGATCATAACTTCTTTCTAGGAAGAGTTGTGGAATATTCTTCTCTAGAAAACTTCTGAAAATTGCTCTCTAAAATTGCCATCTAAAATGACTGGCCCAATTCAAAGTTCCACTAACAGTACATTAATGAGTCTGTTTTCTTACAGCCTCTCCAACACTTCTCATTTTTCTTTTTCATCAACTTTGTCCATCTGATGGATGAATTGGGAGCCTAACAGTGGCTTTAATTTGCATTTGTCTAATCATATTGTTGCAAATTTTTCTTTAATGAGGGAGAAAAAAATCAATTTTTGTTAATTGAAAAAATAAACTAAATTAAAAACAGAAAAGTAGGCAGTTATGTTGTTTCTCTGATTTAGGTGCAGTACTATCATTCTCATATGTAATTACTTCTCATGTCTTTGTATCCATTCAATATACATGAAAATTACATACACATACATATCTCTATCACAGATGTAAAGTCAAACAACTACTAGAAAATCTGTTTATCTAGGTTTTCTTTATAATTATTTTAGTCAATGACAGTCTTCACCATCTCATTCTATTACAGTCATTACTGGCCAGTAAAAGAAAATGTATCTGAATAACACAAAGATTTGTGAATTGCAAATGTTTTACATTTCCACAGCATTATCATTCAGTATCTTCACACAATAATAATAATTTTCTGTTTGCGTAGGAATTTAAGGTTTACAGAGATAATTTTCTCATAATAAGCCTGTGAAACAAGACAGTGCAAGCATCATGATCCCCATGTTACAGAGGAGCAAAATGAGATCCAGACTAACTTGTCCTTGGATACGTTGGAGCCAAGATAAGAACCAACTCTGAGATGATGAGAATTTTGATTCTATGTTGAGCTTCCATTCTCACACACATAATATCACATATGCAGTAACAGTTGTATTTATTAGTCTGTGAAGACATTTGCCCAAATTGGCCTTTAGCCATGATGTATATGTCACGCTAGCCCAGACCAAAAAAAAAAAAAAAATCACCTCTACAGACATGAGATTGCTGTTTAACAGGAACAGTTTCCACTATCATTTTGGACAGGAAGAATCCTATGCAAATGGACCCATTATTCTACACTGTGCTATCCCATCTACTCCACAGTTCATACTGATGAGAGAAATTTAAAACCTAGCAGCATATGAAAAATTGGTAAGTCCGGGATTTTCAATCATCTTAACTGTGTCAAATGTAACAGTTGTTCCAATTAGTTGTGCAGAAATGGACCAGAAAGATCGGTCAGTTCTGTGAGATATATTTATATCTCTAACTACTTATGTATAGCAGGCATGGCCTTAGTCATTTTAAAGGGTAAAACTCATAAAAATGATTATGACCTTTTCCGGGTTAATTTTTAGAGCTACTAACATGGGGAATACCAAGGCAAGACAGGGGTGGTGAGGGAAGGGGGAAGTGGTATCTGGACCTTCTCAGAGAATTGGCTATTCTGGCTTCCTCCAGGGTTTCTAAAGGTTGTCATAGCATCTCTATTGCTCTTACACCCAAGCTGTGCGAGGCTGGGGATGGGAGAGGAATGAACATGGGAGACAGCATAGCAATTTTTCACAAGGGAGGCAGAAGAAAAATTTCAAGGATGATGGCCAATCCTAGGCAATGTAACAACTCACATCAATAGTCAGGAAATGAAGGCAGTAAACAGATTATACTGCTGTATTGTAAGCAGAGATAAGATCTCAGACTGAGTAAAGGTTTCAAAGCTAACAAGGAAGCAGAAAGAAAAATAGGTGTGAAAAGGCTCTGTAGGCAACTGCTACACTCTTTACCTAAAGTTCAGAATGCAACCAGCAGGGTAAGGGCATAGGCAAGATTTTTTTCAGCTGCAATTAGACTAAATGTGGGAGCCTATTTATAGCATAAAAGGGGTTGGCATTAGAGGAAGAGTACTTGAATGCATATTTCAGTTCTGCTTCCACTTGTATGACCTAGGAAATATTACTTTACTTCTCCAGACCTCAGTTTTTGCATCTTTAGAATGAAAGGGCTGGAGAAGATGACCTCCAACATATCCCTTCCAGTTCTCTATCCATGAGCCTGTGCACATATGAGTAGGATGCAATTGCATGAGCAGGAGCATCTTGGCCATGGAGAACTGCTGGATACATATATTAGATATAGATTGAACACAAAATTCTCTCTGTTCAGTCTGGATTAAGGGTATTCTTACAGAGTTCAGATTTTACAGATCAAATGAAAAGGACCCACATACTAGTATAGGAATGATAAGAATGATGCTAGCACAGAGTTCTATACACAAAAGTACATACGTTTAGGAGAAGCATGTGGACTGTCTGAGGCGATCTGTCTCATTCGTGTACCATGGCAACTGAGGGCCACCAGCCTGGAGATAATAGCAGTTTTGCCAAATCCAATGTTTCCAACAATCACTACTCCCTGGTTCACACTGGCATTTTCACTCTGTAGTTGAGCATCTATTTCATGGAAAACCCAGTCTCGGCCAACAAATACAGACTCTGTGGTAATGCTGGGTACTTCGAAGAGCAGTGGCTTCAGGGAGATGTCTGGAGGTCTATAAGGCGCAAATCGCACTAGAAGGAAGAATCATAGAACACGGGACTTAACGGTAAATGATAAACATGGCAAGATATAAAAAAATGTGTGATTAACTGAAGAAATATTCTTAATTTTGTTTTGTGTAACTGTTCCACAAGATTTAAGATAGAAGTTTTTTTTTTCCTTTTGTTTAAATCAGAATGCTGAACTAAAGCAGGTGGGACTAGAATTATCCAATGTTTACAGTTGATAGCAAAACATAATAAAGAAATAAGAATGATTTACTTTGTGGATCTTGGAAGCATTACTTGCTGTGAGAATTTTCCTGTAGTATCTACTGGGGAGATGTCTTTAATCCACAATAGGAATACTTTTGGATTTTTCTGGTGGGACATAAGCACATTTTCTTTTCATATGATACATGTCAAACACTTAGAATATTTTACTTTTTTGTTGTATTTTGGCACTTGTTTCCTTTGGCCTCTCAAAGGACATATGGAAAATTCTGTTGCTTCAAATGAGTGTTTCTGAGCAAAGTAGTCATTGAGGCTTTCACAGTGGGAGCAAAGCAAGGAGGATATTAAAAATTGTTATGAAGTACAATTATTTCTATCAAACTGCAACGAGTTTAAAACAAATTGCTCTGATTGTGCATGGCTTTAAGCTACTGGCACTGACAGCTGTAACAGTCTTCAGTAGCAGTGCAGTTTCTAATAACTGTGACAGAGAAGGGCCCTCACTGTGTTTGGCCTGGGGAAGGCTATTGGTAGGCAGAGAGTGGCAACATGAGGGCTTCTTCACTGTTTAAAGTATGTTTGCACCAGAGTCAAGGCAGTCAGTTACATTCCTTTCAACTTCTTTTTCACCATTACCAGTGTCACAAACATGTATTCCTCAGTTTCTGTCAAGATCATTTTTGTATCCATATGGTGCCTATAAAGAGCCAAGAATATACCACATTTTTAACATATCCAGGAAGGTGAGAAAGAACTATAACCTGGAATGAACAAGCCAAACACTTCAATGCTCCTTATCTACTTAGTTCCTGATGGAGTTTCCAACCATCTAGGACTTTACCAATGCAAGCATCTTGCCATTTCCCTGCCTTCCATTCTCCTACTCCTGTCCCATTCACCACCTCCTATTCAGAGAAAAATAATTAAAACATTATCAAAGACAAGGTAATGCCTTATGGACATTGAGATTTTGAGCTATAGGCTAACCACATCAAAAGTTCCTTACCTAGAAAGGAGGGAAAGGGCTTTTAAAATGGAAGGGAAAAGGGGGGAGATGAAAGGGAATAAGTGAGCCTTACTCTCATGGAATTTGGCTTAAGGAGGGAATAACACACACTCAATTGGGTATGGAAATCTATTTTACCCTGCAGGAAGTCAGGGCAGAAGGGGACAGGAAAGGGAAGACAAGAGAAGGGATGGCAAATTGGAGAAAGGGATAATCAGAAGCAAACACTATTGTGGGGGGACAGGTCAAGGGAGAGAACAGAATAAATGGAGGGCAGGACAGAGGGAAATGTAGTTAGTCTTTTGCAACAGGATTATTATGGAAGTGTTTCCCATGACTTCACATGTATGACCTATACTGAATTGCTTACTTTCTCAATGAGGGTGGGTGGGGACGGAGGGAGAGAATATGGAACTCAAAGCCTTAAAAATGAATGTTAAAAATTGTTTTTGCATGCAACTGGAAAATGAAATGTACATTAAATGGGGTACAGAAATCTCTTTTGCCCTACAGGAAAAAGAGGGGAGAGGTATGGGGCAAGAGGGGTGGACAGAAGGGAGAACAGATTGAGGAAGGGGTGTATGGGGTGCATGCTGTCCTGGGGTAGGGGGAGGGGAGAGACGGGGAGAAAATTTGGAATTCAAATTCTTGTGGAAGGGAATGTTGAAAACTGAAAAATAAATTATATATTTAATAAAACCCCCTTACTTAGGGAGTATTTTCTTTATATTCCCATATACATACACATTATCCTTTTTTCTTCCAGGTCCCTATCCAATTCTTCCTTTATGTCTTGTAGAAACTCTGTTCTATTTTAAACAGATTTCCTTTCATATAAAAACTCTTTCTCTTATGCTTCTTCTAACTTCTTGAAGTCACAGAGACCTGACACTTCTTTGAAGACACTGATTGCATCCCTGGTCACCATGTCCAATACTCCTTTGTTTTTCTTTGCCTGAATAGGGGAATGAATATCATCCTTAAGTTGGATATGCCTAAGTGTGGAGGCAACCTTGTGGATTCCAGAGGTATGAGATCCAATGAGTGGAGCTAAATGGCAGCAGTGGAAACTTCTGAACTGGAGAAGTCAGCCAGAGAAAAGAGATGGACCCCAAGCCACTGTCCTGGTTTGCCTGAAAATATGGATTTTGAAGGACACAGCTTAGACCTGAGGTGAAATGTAAAATGCCTAATCAGCAGTCCAGAACAGTTTCATTTTTAGATGACGTTTGAGTATCAGATTTCCTAAAGATTTTAACAAGAGTTGTTACTGAATTTTGTTTTAAGTTACTCCATCAATGGATGCTGTGAAGTCTTTTGTGTCTTTTAGTATTTTTGTGCATCCAGTAAATAAATGCTTGATACATAGTTTATATTGAGTACAGTTTTCTCAGGATTATCTATGGAAGACCATGAATAACAATTATATGGGGTGAGATGTGGATAAGTTGTGGCCTTTGCTTATGTCCATTTCTGAAACCCCAGATACACTGAAGTATATTGATCAGAACAATACACTCAACCTGGGCTAATACAGAAATCGAGCAGGCAGCCTCCTTTTCTTGGAGTTTCACTTAAAGCAGGTTAAAGGACATATCTGTCCACTCAACACTCCTGCTTGGCTTCAGATTTATATTCCAGGCCCAATCTTGGACTGATCCTTTCTTTGGTATAATTAGTATTGTGCATCAAGCGTGTACATACATATTATATATATTTATCTATCTCTATCTATGTCTATATGTCCATACACACATACACAAATCAAGCATAAATAAATAAATGAATAAATACTTATGTATTTTCCCCTAGCCTTCATTCTCCTTGTCCAGGCAGCTACCTATTGGGCCTCCAACAAAAAATCTTAAGACTGTTCTTTCTACTTTCATTTTAAATATAGCACTTGAGAACTTTACCAACCAGAAAAGAATATTAATAACAACATGGCCTCCATATTTCTAAGAATTTTTTATGTTGGTCATCAGCATCTGAAATCCTGACTGAAGTAGCTAAGGGCCATGTGATCTTTCTGAAAAGGCCACTGGTATTGCTTTTTCTCCGCCATATCAACAAGCCTCCAGTGAGCTAAATGTCTCAGTTACTGCTGTATCTTGGCCTCTCAACTTTCAAATTAGCCCTCTAGGGGTTTTGGTAAACATGGGGAAAATGTGCAACTTGACTTATTGTTTTGAGTATAGCCTTAAAATAAATGTGACTTTATAAATGTAAAAAGGCTTTTTATTTGTCAGACAGTAGGTGCCAGATAATGGTTTCCCCCTATTCTCTCAATTTTGATAATAAGAACTTTCTGCTGAATTAAGTTTTGAATCCAAAAGCAGAGTTAGTATAGACACCTAACTACTGGCTGTAGGCAAAACTGAGGGACCTACTGAAGCATGAAGCAAACAACATACTTCCATTTGTCTCCACCAGTCTTTATTATAGGGATCTGATCAGTCAAATTTGCCTTCTAGCTTCCACCAATCCACCAACATACCTGCTAATAACAGCTTCTCAGTCTTTTAAGTGAAAAGGTGGAACAGGAAAAAAATCACAGCATAACCCATTGTTAACAGGAAAAGGAGAAAGAAGACATCTTATTGGATGCCTTTGAGACCCTAATTGATTAATGTAGAAGGCATCAGAAAGGGCTCTTGGAAGAAGAGACATGTTTTCACAACTAGCAGGCCTGATAATCAACACTTAAGAAGCAGCCAGTAACTCATTTGGCACTCTTCCCTTATTAGAGACACAAACATACAAAGAACTGTACCTTATTTCAATTTTACACTAATGCCTAATGGATTTTTTTTACTGATGCATTTATTTAGGTGTGGCATGGGTTGTTTGGCCTTCATTCTCAAAGAGGACCATGACATCTTGTAGGTGATGCCATGACATGCAGGTGAATTGGATTTAAGTGAGGGAGGGTTGTGCAAAGTCACCAGGCAAGGGAATGGGTTAGAAATGGGATCAACGTTTGGTTTCACTGGTGTAAGAAAGACTTGGTCAGAAAATTTCATCTGTCAATGCAGAACTGCATCTGCTCTGCAACCTAGAAGTCTCAAAGGTTTCTTGAAGGCACCAAGAGGTTAAGCGATTTGTCCAGGTTCACATAGGAAGTATGTCAGACTTGAACCCCAAGAGGTACTGATTCCAAAGCCAGGTCTCTATCAGCTATACCAGACTGCCCCAGAACAGATTCTAAAGTACTCCCATGTAACTTAACATACTTTTGAGAAGAGTATAGAAAATGAGTCTTGAACGGGAATTTTTAACCTATAGTATATTTGCATGTAGTTAACAATGTGATATAGTAGACAGAACATTGGATATGAAGCACTGAGAATTAACCTAAGTTCTGCTACCCTGATGGTAGTTCTCTCACAGAAACCTTTTCTGCCTTCACTTGTCCCCAGTATTATAGGACTCAGATGTTGTTAAGCCACAGAGGATCTATGCAACTGGGTCTATGGTTGGAAGGAAATCTCTAGGTCAGGGACATTTCCAGATGAAGGGCCCATTTCACAAAGTCTCTACAACCCACAGAGATGAAAGAATCCACTGAACTTTTACTAAGAAATAGGATGTCTACTTTTTGATCCAAAATGCTCCAGTTAATTACTGAGGCATCACACTTGTCCTATAATAACCAATGAGGCTGATGAAGTAGAGTACAGTGGAAAAACCAGTAGAGGACCTAGATTCTGATCCTAAATTTGTCACTCTTGGGAAAGTAACAATCTCTCTGGGACTCACTTTTCTGAGCTATTAAATAAAGAGGTTGTACTAGATCACCGCTAAGGTCCCTATCGGCTCTAAATCTATGATACAGGACATCTTTGCATATAGCTCTATATCCTTATCATTTTGCAAATGTTGAATGAAATGTGTAATTTGAATGCAGAATGTATTTTGAGTCTATTTTTTCCTTTGAGGGAAGAGAGCTCTTTATTCATATGCTATCATCTATAATCAAAATAGATACCTCATAAATCTACCTTTTTAAGTTCAAGCATTCTCCTTTCTTTTCATCATTTCCTGATATGAGAGTATCTCAGGCAACTGAAATGTAAGAGGGTGAAAATGGGTCTTTGTTCCCTTCCCTCACCAAATGTGCTTAAGTCATCCTCTTCCATTTTAAAATTAGTGTTAGGGGTGTCATTCTTTCTATCTCAGAATCTTGGTGACACATTGTGGGTTCCTTTTTCACCCTCCCATCTGTTGCCAATTCTTGCTTTTCTTCTTCCACAAACTGTGGGGTTAATTAAAACACAAATTGCCAGCATGTGTCTAGTCTCTTTATGTCTGTCCACTTCTAAATACCAAAGCTGAGCCTTAGTCCACCAGACTTCTCTTCTCACTTCTTTCCCCTTCAATATACTGTTGAATATATTCAATATACTGATATAACCTATCTGCATCATACTCCTCTTCAAAGTCAATAGTGTGTCGTCATTATCAGTCATATTGGACTTCAGCTTTTGTTCTCATCTTAGGTTATTTCTCTACCTCTTTCATACACTCTGTAGACCCCTCTAGCCAAACACACTTCTTATATGCTTCCTTAGCAGCTAGATGGGCTAGGCCTGGAGTGAGAAAAACTCATCTTCCCAAGTTCAAATTCAGTCTCAGACAACTTACTAGCTGTGTGAACCTAGGCAAGTCATTTAACCTTGTTTGTCCCAGTTTTCACATCTGTAAAATGAGCTGGAGAAGAAAGTGGCAAACCACAGCAATATCCTTGCCAAGAAAATCCCCAAAAGGGTCACGGAAGAGTTGTTGGACATGACTGAAATTATACACAATAATAATGGGCTTTCTTTGGCCAAGACTCCCCAGCTCTTTTCATAATCTTGGCTTCACTCTCTATTATTTGTGAATTGGAAGTGCTCACTAAGTTCTCACCTTTGCACACAGATTTCAGAGGCTACATTCATAGTTTGTACCACAGAACATTAGAGACCTTTTCAGGTTGACAGGTTAGTTACAAAAGGCAGGAGGTAAGTGGGGTTGGGGGCATGGTGAAGAAGTCAAAGAAATCCAAAATGAGTGCTGAGGGAAATGAGATCTCTGACTAGCATTTATATAGCACAGCCCATGTGCCTGGCGCTTTACTGACAATATCTCATTTGATCCTCACAACCCTGGAAGTGTTATCTCCATATTACAGTTGATTAAACAAAATTAAGTAACTTGCTCAAGGTCACACAGCTAAATAAATGTCTGAAGCCTGACTTGAAGTTAGATATTTCTGACTTCAGATCCAGGACTCTATCCTCTATGCCATCTAGCTGCCTACCTTCCAGGGTGTTTAACAATCATTTCAGGGTAGGTAATGAGCAAAATATCCAGATGTGGTCTGACCAAGGCAGAGTACCATGGACTTCTCACATCCCTATTATTCCCGGAAGGCATTCTTCTTTGAATTAGACTGCAATAGATTTTTTGGCCACCACATCATACTGTTGACTCGTATCCACTAAAACTCCCCTAATCTTTTTCAGACAGACTGCGGTCTAACCATATATTTCTCATCTTGCACTTGTGAAGCAGATTTTTTTGAATCCAAATGAAAGACTTTACTTTAATCCCTATTGCATTTTATCCTAAATTCATCCCAATCATCAGAATTTTTTTGAATCTTGACTTTCATCACTGTGTTAACTATCCCTGACAACTCTACGTCATCCGTAAATTTGATAAGAATGCTATTTATGCCATTTTCCAAATTATTGGTAAGAATATTAAATAGCACAGAGTCAAGCAGAAATCCCTAAGACAACACAGTGGAGATCCTCTAGGTTGACAACAAACCATTAATGACTACTCATTAAATCTTTAATTGATCTGTCTTGAAGCTGAGGTCCCATATGTCAGATTGTGTGTGTGTTTGTGTGTGTGTGTTCTAAGAAACTGCCAGTGTTCTAAGAAATTCTTTCAGACAGATAAAAACCTCAAAGCTTTTTCTTTTACACTTGTGAAAATAAGTCACTTTAGCAAATACTTCTCAAAATGGTTATGTCATTTCTTGGTTACCTTAACACATGAAACCAATTTTTACTAAAAAAAAAAAAAAAAAAAAGAAAAAAAAGAAAAAAATGAAATAATGAGTAAAAAAAAGATACTTTGAAAGTTGTTTCTTTTCATCTTTAATTTGGACCAAACTATCAAAAGGTTTGTTTGTTAATTACTCTTCTGAACTTGAAACATGACTTTTAGTCACTTATTATCTGGAGAAAGTGAATGTCATGATGGGACCCTTTCACATGACTCTGGAGTCTTTCTTTAACTACTTTCTACTTAATCCAAAGGGGCAGTGAGTAATCTGTTATGGGATTATATGATTTAATGAACTTCTCCCTTTTTCAAAGGCACAAGGGCTTTTTCAGGAAGTCCTCTGATACTTGGAATCACTCTCCTCATTATGCTATTTTCAAGTACTGGTTTTGTTGGAAGTTTGCTACTTCAAGAGATGCAGTGTTATCAGATCAGGTTATTCTTTAAGAAAACCAGGAGAGATGGTTGTTCAGCAGAAAAAACTCTGGATTCAGAGTTGTGTGTAACAATTTGAATCTTGGCTCTGCTGTAACCTATCTTCTCAGTGGTCAAAAAAAGTGAGCTGTAGAATGTCTTGGTTCTCTCACCTTCCCCCTTTATTCTTTCTTTTCCTGTGCTTCCTCTCCCCCTTTGAGTTAATAGACTAGAATGCAGTAAGGTGGTGGTGTTGGGGAGAACAGGATCATAGATTTAGAACCAGTCCAACCTCTTCAGTTTACAGATAAAGAAACTGAGGCTTAGAGAGTTTAAGAGATTTACCTAAGGTCACACAGATAGTAAGTGGCAGAATCATGATCTGAGGCCAGATTCTGTGACTCTAAATCTAGCATTCTTTGCACTATATGATGCTCCCTTCTCCCTCCTCCAACTTTAAGTAGAAAAGGGTAACTTTCAGGAGAAGCACATAAAGTCCGTGTTTGCCTAGGCAGGCCTGAGAGAGGAGTTCTTGGATGTCTTTTTTTGGACTTTTTGTTTTTTTTTTTTTTTGAGAACAAGTCAGAGACTAGAGTTTGCACTCCCTCTCTCCAAGCCAGCTCTCTTTCCACTACGCCAGCTAGCTGCTCCCCCATGAACAACATAGGAACATAAAGCACTCATGCTGTCCATAATGTCCCCGCAGAAGTTAAAGATACTTTGAGGGATTGCTGAACAAATACTCCCAGTTCATCTTGGACTCAAGCAAGCAACTCACAGCAGTAGTGGGACTGGCAACATCCAGACTTCATAATCTACCAAGAAATACATTTAGCTTTATCGTTAACTTCTGGGGCGGGGGAGAGGGAAGTTATGGACTGCACTAGTGCTTTATGTTCCCTTATTGGTCATGGGGGAGCAGCTGGGTGGAGCAGTGGATAGAAAGCTGGCTTGGAGTGAGGGAGTGCAAATTCAGCCTGAGACATTTACTAGCTCTGGGAACCTGGGCAAGTCACTCAATCCTGTTTGCCTTAGTTCCTCATCGGTAAGATGAACTGGAGAAGGAAATGGCAAACCATTCTAGAATTTTTGCCAAGAAAACCCTAAATGGGGTCAAGGAAATGACTGAACAACAAAAAGCTGCTCATAGGCTCCCGTGAGGCTTTTGTGTCACTCATTTTCTGTGTTATGTGAAATACACAGTTACCATATTACACTTGGAGTACCTGTGCAGATGGTGAAGACACTGCTACTCACTTTTGGGGAAACCAGATATAAGCCACACCTAAGATCTATTTTGGGTTAACTCCAGGTGGGGCAATAAGCCAAAGAGAAAAAAAAAACTGATTTGGAGGAGAGGAATTGGGATCATACTCCTAGGAGGAGGGCCAGGTATATGTGAACCTAAAGTCCTTGGGGTTAGGGGGAAGAGCATAAGTGACAAGTGCAAGATTATCTTATGTATCTGAAAATCAACTAGGTCACGTTAAAGACAAATAAATACCTTTTAGAATTCTATGACTGAATTCCATGGCACACATTCATTGCCATAATAAGAGTTATCAGTTAGGACAAGTAAAGGTCTGCAGAAATTGTACAAAGTATTGGTTTTGTCATAAAAAGTTAAATTCATATCCTTGACAAAAGTCAGGCTGACTCCTGGCTGTGCTGACTTTATCCTAGGGTCTGCCACAATCAGGTACCTTAATCAGTACCCTCCCCACAAACTGAAGTGTGTTTAAACAGTTAGTTAACCAAAAATGATACCATCATACAACAAAATGAAGTAATATCTTCAAGGAAACTGAACTATGGTGAAAATTAATGGCTTAACTAATAGTATATAATCCCTTCAAAGCATTATAGTTTGATGAGAATTTAAGAAAGGAGAAGAAAGTTTCATTATTACTCATTAACAAATGGTGAAGCACTCTAACAAAAGAACTTAGGGACAGTATACTATTCTTCTAGGTCACCTTCCACAGACTCTGTAAGACTGATGATATGTGCCAACTACCTTTTTTCTCCTTTGGCAGCATCCCTATTCTCTGCCTTTTGCTAAAAGTTCCCACTTTTTATAACACCTACACTACCATATCTAGGTATTTAGAGGTAGGGTAGGAGATTGATTAGACTGGTCTGAGTGGCATATTTTATAGTGTATATCTGCCTTCTATTTCACTGAATCACTTCATCACCACATAAGGATATTTATATTCAGAAAAAATATGGCTCCAAAATAAAGCACTTAAAAGTAATTTTGAAAACCTTCTAATATTGATTTTCAGAAATAGTTGTCAGCGGACATCAGGTTTTGGTGATGGAAGAGGACATGGTGGTGAGATAAGAGTTTCTACCTACTGCTACATTCTGTTGTTGTTTGTTGTATTGGAGTGGTTTGCCATTTCCTTCTCTAGCTCTTTGTACAGATGAGGACACTGAGGGAAACAGGGTTAAGTGACTTGCCCAAGGTCACACAGCTAGTAAGTGTCTAAGGCCTGATTTGAATTCAGATATTCCTGACTGCAGGCCCCGTGCTCCTTTTACTGAGCCACTCAGCTGTCCTTAGTTTCTTGATATCATCTTACCAGTACAACTCTTATCATCAGTTCCATTCATTCATGTAGCAGGCTGAAAGCCACCACTTCCCTAAAATGGGATACTCATGTATTCTGGTGTGGTCTATTCCTCATCACTGTTAACTGGAAATATCTGATTCACTAGAACAGCTGTCAGGAATGAAGCTGCAACGGGAAGTCTTGATAAAGAATGAACATTTAGAAGTCAGACTTTAGAACTTAAGTCCTGCTGATGCTTTTCTGTTGAAGAGTCCAAATAATGTCTAAGCTCTACAGCCTTCTGTTTTGGAGGACAATGAACTACAGTAATTATCATTAGGGAGAATTATTAAGCCAATTATTAAGCATCCTCCCAAGCTACACTTTCACTACTAATACCTTCTAAGGCAATTCCCCACACTGCTTCTTACTGTTTCCGCTCCACTTCTTTCAACTGGATGATGAGCAATTAGATGGCAGGCATCTTGAAAGCAAGGACTTTTTTCTTTAATTTCTGTTATATCTTCTCTACAGGGTCTGGTGTTTTAATAAACATTTCTTGGTAGACTGACTTTTATTTGAGAAGATAAATAAATCTCTAGAAATATTTCCATGCTCTACCATTACAGGCAGGAAATATTATGTGGCTATCAAATAGCTACTATTAAATATTAACAGGGTTCTAGAGGACATACATCATTCAGCAGCGGCTCATCAGTATACTCTGAAAACTGGGAGGCTAGGATTTGATTCAAAGCTCATTTTTAATCAAAGCTTACATCAGACTAACAAAATCCACTGTTTCAAGTAATACCTTATAAATGCTTAACTCAGAAGATAAGCCCAACCTCCTATAATAAAAAAAAACAAACTTTTCCAATCACTTCATTACTTAAAAGCTAAAAAATACGTACTGCCTTTATCACAAGTAGAGAAAGATATGAAACTGCAATTTGTATGGCTGTTTAAATGAAAGGATACCATGTGACACTTAAAAAAAAAGTATACCAGGAAAATAATCTAATTCTTCTACAATAATGCTAAATATTTAGGATAAACTCACAAATTATGAAGGCTTGGCAAGTAGACCAGGAGAAATATAGAGAAATTCTGTTTGTCAAGTATGTTTTTGCTGCTTGTTAATGCATTTTGAATTCTATTACAAGACAATATAATTCCCTTGTGAACAGTAATTAAGATGATACTATACTACTTTTTGAAGGAATATTATTTTTTAAAGTCTAGAGCTTTGAATTAAAATATAATTCTGTAATGCTAATTGTATATAGAATCATTCTCATGCATCAGTACTTAAATAGTATTTTCCTCATCTCAACTATTTGATGGGAAACTCTTAAAGAAAAAAGACATTTGGAAGGAAGTTTGCAATATCATTTCCCATTAATCAGCAAAGTCTAGCAACACAGACTAATAGAAACAATCTCTGAGCCAGGTGGATGCAATCAGCATAGTCTGGAATGTACTATTCAGGTGAAGAGTTTCCTGAAAGCTTAGGTATGGTAGGGCAGTCTTAAATGTTTTTGGAACTACAATATTTGTTTTATGCCATATATACCATAGGTATGATATTTGTTGTGGGCAAACTAGATGGTACAGTGGATAAAGTACTGGTGCTACAGTCAGGAAGACTCACTCCCTGAGTTCAAATCTGGCCTCAGACGCTTCCTAGATGTCTGACCCTGAGCAAATGACTTGACCCCGTTGGCCTTAGCTTCCTCATCTTAAAAATGAGCTGGAGAAGGAAACAGCAAACCACTCCGGTATCTCTTCTGCCAAGAAAACCTCAAAATGGGTCACAAAGAGTCTGACATGACTGAAAAAATGGCATTTATTGTACAGCACTTGAAACAGGAGTATAGGACTGCCACTTAGTGTGGATGGAATGATGTTGACAACAGAAAAGAAAGAACTATTCAATACTACTTTATTTCAATTTTTTTTTTTGCCAAGAAGAATGACCTTTGGATTGTAACAGACAAAACGAAATAGCTAAAAATAAGGTAAGAAAGAAGACAGGATCTAGCTTGCTGTGGTGAATTCAAGCCACTTGGTCCAATGAACTACATCCATGAGTTCTGAAAGATGTGAGATGATGGATACAACAACATCTGAAATATTGTGAAGAGGTGTCCCATTACTGGAGAAGGGTATATGTTGTACTGATTTCCAAAAAAAGGGAAGAGACTAGAGTCTGCACACTTTATGCCAGGAAGCTTGATTTCAATTTCCAGCAAAGTTCTAAAACATATTACTAATGATATAATTAGTAGATCTTTATAAAACAAAGTAGTGGATCATGAAAAGTAAAACCTGGCTTTAGCAAAAAAAAAAAAAGTCAGATCAACCTTATTTCCTTTTTTGACAGGATTGCTAAACTGTAGCATCAGTGGAATACTACAGCCTCTTATGTTATTTTTATGAAAAGGAAAGAAAAATATGTTGCAGATGATAGCACAACTAGATAGATCTGGAAGTGGTTGAATGGATAGATTCAAAAGTTTTATCACAACTTGGAAAAAGGTATTCACAGTAGAGTGTCACAAGAATCTGTGCTTGACCCCGTATTATTTACCATTCTATCAGTGATTTGCATAAAAGCAGAGGATAGCATCCTTATCAAATATTCAGATGATACAAAATTCACAGGAATAATTAATAGTGGGCAATAGCATCAGGATCTAAAAAGATCTTGACAGGATACAGAGGTGCGGAATCTGTGGCCTCATGGCCACAGATAGACCATTGGGATGAATCTAATAAAAATATAATGGAGATCACAGTAAAATTTTGCTCTTAGGCTCAAAAAATCTGCTTTCTATGTACAAAATAGATAGCATGGTTAGATAGTAGTTTGTTTGAAGAAGATCTGGGAATTTTGGTGGACTTCAAAGTCAATGTGCATCAACAATGTGATATGGTAGCCAAAAAGTCAAATGCAGTCTTGGGCTACAGTAAAAGAGGCAGCGCTTGCAGGCTACATGTGGAATATTTTGTCCAGTTCTGTGTCCCATAGTTTAGAAAGGACATTGCTGAGTTGGAAAGTGTCTAGAGGAATGGAAGCAGGATGCTGAAAAGCACTGAGTCCCCGGTATATGAGGAATGGTTGAAAGAAATGTGGATGTTTAATCCGAAGAAAAGACTCAGAAGGACAAGTATTTAAAGGGCTGTCATGTAGGCAGCCCCTCAATTTCCAATTCTTCACCACCACAAAAAGAACTGCTGTAAATATTTTTGTACATACAGATCCTTTTCCTTTTCGGCTCTCTTGGGATATAGACTTAGTAGTGTATTGCTGGGTCAAAAGATACACACAATTTTATAGCATTTTGGGGGGGCATAGTTCCAAACTGTTCTCTAGAATGGTTAGATTCTTGGATGTAATTCTAGTTTGTTTGCCCTTTGGAATATCATATTCCAAATCCTCTGATCCTTTAACATAGAAGCTGCTAAATTTTGACTTTGGCTCTATAATTTTCAAATGTTTTTTTCTGGCTGTTTGTAGTATTTTCTCTTGACCTGGGAGATCTGGAATTTGGCTATAATATTCTTAGGAATGTTTCATTTTGGAAACTCTTTCAGGAAATGATCAGTAGATTCCTTCAATCTCTACTTTATCTTCTGGTTCTCGGATATCAGGGAAGCTTTGCTTGAGAATTTCCTGAAAGATGATGTCTAGGCTTTTTTTTATTGATCATGGCTTCAGGTTATCCAATAGTTCTTAAATTATCTGTCCTCAATTAATTGTCAAGGTTATTTTTCCACTGAAGTATTTCACATTATCTTTTATTTTTTCATTCTTTTGATTTTGTTTTTTTTTATTGTTTCCTGATGTCTCAAGGAATCATTAGCTTCCACTTACCCAATTCTAATTTTTAAGGAATTATTTTTTCAGTGAGCTTTTGTACCTCTTCTTCCATGAGACCTGTTTTACTTTTAAAGGAGATCCTTTCTTCAGTGAATTTTTGTACCTCTTTTTCCATGTGGCCAATTCTGCTTTTTAAGGACTTCTCTTCAGTGGATTTCTGTGTTTTTTTTACCATTTGGCCTATTCTGTTTTTTAGGGCATTATTTTCTACAGTATTTTTTTGTGCATGCCTTGACTCTTTTTCATGATTTTCTTGCATCACTCTCATTTCTTCTCCCAATTTTTCCTCTATATCTCTTATTTGAGTTTTAAAATCCTTTTTTGAGCACTTCTAGAAATTATTCTTGAATCTGAGACCACTTCTAAATTTTATTTGTGTCTTTGGATGCAGCTATTTTGACTTTGTTGTTTTCTTCTGAGTTTATGTTTTGACCTTCCCTGTCACCATAGGAACTTTTTGTGGTCAGGTCTTTTTGGGTTTGTTCATTTTTTCCACCTTGTTTCTTGACTTCTAACTTCATGTGGGGGGCAGAGCCAAGATGGCGGAGTAGAAGGACACACATTTACGAGCTCCGAAACCAAAGCCCATAGAATTAATGTAAAAAGAGACCCCCATAACTTCTGGACCACTGAAAAGTGTACAGAAATGGAGTGGAAGAGATTTCTGTGCCAGAGAGCCCTGGAGAACTGTCCCCAGGGTCTGTTGCGCCCCGGAAAGTGGACCCCATCCCCAGCGCTGCCCTGGCCGCGGCCCCAGAGAAGCTGACCTGAGCAGGCTTCAGGGACGGAAGTTCCGGCAGCCGGGAAAGTCCCTCTGCCCACAGAAGCTACAGGTCAGTGAGAGAGGCTGGGCTGGAGGAGGGGAGCGGATGGTCTCCGTGACTTGGGCCCCCTCGGGAGGAAGCAGCGGCGGCAGAGACGGGGGCAGGAAGCGGCGGAGGCAGAGGTGTGGGCGGCGGCTGAGGCAGCAGCGGCAGCAGGCAGGATCTTCATTACTGAAAGTCTCTGCATAAGCGACTTGAGGGAGCTGAGCCTGGGAGACAGCACTGCCCCACACCGCTCTATTATTGAAGTCCTCTGCATAAAGCCCCTGAGGGAACTGAGCCTGGGAGGCGGCCCCCCCACCTGCTCCGTTCCTGAAAGTCTCTGCATAAAGCCCCTGAGGGAGCTGAGCCTGGGAGGCGGCCCTGCCCCCACCCCAGCACCAGAACTAAAGTTCACATTGATTAGTGGCCAGCGGCGGGGAAAGTCCATTTGAACCTCAGACCCTAAGCACTAGCTGGGCGGATCTAGGCGGAGGTGGACATGAATCTCAGAAGTCAAGTAACTGGCTGGGAAAATGCCTAGAAAAGGGAAGAAAAATAAGACTATAGAGAGTTTTTTCGAACAAATGAAAATGATCCTGACTTCCGGATCTGACGAGGAAATATTCTCGCCATCAGGGAAAGACGTGGAGGGAGGGGCCTCAGTACCCCAGACACCCCAGGGGGATGTTGGGTGGGCTCAGGCCTTGGAAGAGCTCAAAAAGGATTTTGAAAAGCAAGTTAGACAGGTGGAGGAAAAACTGGGAAGAGAAATGAGAGAGATACAAGAAAAGTATGAAAAATGGGTCAATACCTTGGTAAAGGAGACCAAAAAAAATGCTGAGGAAATTAACACCTTGAAAAATAGGCTCACTCAATTGGCAAAAGAGGTTCAAAAAGCCAATGAGGAGAAGAATGCTTTCAAAAGCAGAATGAGCCAAATGGAAAAAGAGGCTCAAAAGCTCACTGAAGAGAATAGTTCTCTCAAAATTAGAATGGAACAGATAGAGTCTAATGACTTTATGAGAAACCAAGAAATCACCAAACAAAACCAAAAGAATGAAAAAATGGAAGAGAATGTGAAATATCTCATGGGAAAAACAACTGACCTGGAAAATAGATCCAGGAGAGACAATTTAAAAATTATGGGACTACCTGAAAGTCATGACCAAAAAAAGAGCCTTGACATCATCTTCCATGAAATTATCAAGGAAAACTGCCCTGACATTCTACAACCAGAATCCATCGATCACCACCTGAAAGAGATCCAAAAAGAGAAACTCCTAGGAACATTGTGGCCAAATTACAGAACTCCCAGCTCAAGGAGAAAATCTTGCAAGCAGCTAGAAAGAAACAATTCCAGTACTGTGGAAATACAATCAGGATAACCCAAGATCTAGCAGCTTCTACATTAAGGGATCGAAGGGCGTGGAATAGGATATTCCAGAAGGCAAAGGAACTAGGACTCAAACCAAGAATCACCTACCCAGCTAAACTGAGTATAATACTTCAGGGGAAAATATGGTCTTTCAATGAAACAGAGGACTTTCAAGCATTCTTGATGAGAAGACCAGAGCTGAAAAGAAAATTTGACTTTCAAACACAAGAATGAGAAGAAGTATGAAAAAGTAAACAGCAAAGAGAAGTCTTAAGGGACTTGCCAGAAGTGAACTGTTTACATTCCTACATGGAAAGACAATATTTGTAACTCTTAAAACTTTTCAGTATCTGGGTAGGTGGTGGGACCACACACACACATGTACACGCATGCACGTGCACACACATACACACATGCACACACATACAGAGACAGAGAGCACAGATTGAACTGAATAGGAGGGGACCATTATCTTAAAAGAAATTAAGGTAAATGGTGAGAGAGAAATGTAGTGGGAGGAAAGAAGGTGAAATGGAAGGGGCTAACTATATGTCATTTAAGAGGCAAGTAGGAGACTTTTTTAGTGGAGGGAAAAAGAGGAGAGCTGAGAAAAAAAAAAACAAAAACAAAACCCAAGAAGTTTACCCTCATCACATTTGACTAAAGGAAGGAATAAAATGCACACTCATTTTGGTATGTAAACCTATCTTACAGTATAAGAAAGTGGGGGAGAAGGAGATAATGCAAGAGGGGGATGATGGAAGGGAGGGCAAAGGGAGGAGGGAGCAATTTGAAGTCAACACTTGGGAAGGGACAGGATCATAAGACAGAAGAGAAACAATGAGGGGCAGGTTAGGAGGGATGGTAATTCAGTTAGTCTTACACAACACGACTATCAGGGAAGTCATTTGCAAAACCACACAGATATGGCCTATATTGAATTCCCTGCCTTCCCAAAGGGAATGAATGGGTGGGGAGGGAGGGATGGGGAGAATTTGGAACTCAAAGTTTTAGGAACAACTGTTTAGTATTGTTGTTGCTAGTAGGAAAGAAGACATACAGTTAATGAGGAATAGAAAGTCATCTGGCCCTACAGGAGAAAAGAGAAGATGGAGACAAGAGAAGGGAGGGATGACAGAAGAGAGGGCAGATTGGAGATAGGGAAAATTAGATTGCTTGGGGTATTGGGGTGGGGGGAGGGGATAAAAGGGGAGAAAATTTGGAACCCAAAATTTTGTGAAAATGAATGTAACAAGTTAAATAAATAAATAAATTAAAAAAAAAATAAAAAATAACTTCATGTTAAGATTGGGCTCTGCTCCTGAGGTGTAGGGGGGCACTGTCCCCAGTGTCGGGTGTTTTGTGCTGCTGTTTTCAGGGCTACCTCTGGGGACCTGTAAGTTTTCACTTTTCCAAGATGGTATGATTTAAGAAGAGGTGTGGCCACTGCTATTCTGGCCTGTGCTTCTGTCTATGACCACAAGCACTCTTTTCCATCCTAGAACTGTGACCAGGGTCCCTCGATGCTCTACTGTGCTAGTGCTCCTTGCCCTCTGACTGCAACCTTGAATCACCCATGGGCAACACATTAGAATCCTGCAGCCAGTGCTAACAAAGATTGAACTAGGTGCTGAGGGAATAAAAGTGGGGGCCTGTAATCTTTTTCTGGCCAGTTGTCCAACTCCCTTACTGTCTGTGGGCTGAGAACTCTGGAAGCTATGGCTGTCAGTTCAGTGCCTGCTGTTGGCTTGCATAGTCTGTGCAGGATTGTACTCCACTCTCATTGAGTGATGCAGAATTTTCCTGCCAACCTTCTAAGTTGTCTTGTCTTGGGCTGGAAAACTGCTTCATCCCATTCCTCTGTTGGTGCTGCTGCTTCAGAATTCCTTTTGAGACCTTATTTTAAAGTTGTTTGTAGGGGAATTTGGGAGAGCTCAGGTGAGGCCCTGCCTTTACTCTGCCATCTTGGCTCTCTGCCTTTTTTGCATATTTGACTTCTTTACCAATTTCTTTTAGGGTGTGAATGTGGCTAGTCTACCTATCACTGAAGTAAGATTTTGATGCTTTCTAGCTAGACAACTTTCATTTCTGATAATATTTGAAGGTGGAAGACAGCTTGGAGATTATCTAGTCAGAATGCCTCATTTTACACTTGAAAAGAGCTATAAGAGTGGCTATAACCCTAAGTTCCTGGAAAGTTTTGAATTACATGTCTCATAGGCATCTCATCTCAAATACAATATAATCAAAATAGAGGTTGTTATCTGTCTTTCCCTCTCTAACCTATCCTCCATACAGTTACCAAAATGATATTCTTAAACCACAGGTCTTACCATTCACTACTGCAAGTGTTCTAGTAGTTCTTTATTGCCTCTAGGACGAAACAAACACTTCCATTGGACATTCCAGGTCCTTTACCATCTGGTTTCAGCCTGTCTTTACAAAGCCTTGTTACAAAGTCCTCCTTTTTTCCACATGCTGTTGAGTCTCACACTACATTCTATTTCTTGCCTTCATGCTTGGGCATTATCCTCCCTTCTCCCTCCCCATCCCCCCATGGCCTGGAATGTACCACCCCCATTTCCTTATCTTTTGCCTCTTAGAATTCCTAGCCTCCTTCAGAGGTCAATTTAAGAGGCAGTTTTTACAGGAGGCTTCCCTGATCCTCCAAGCTGTTATTGCCGCCTCCTCTCTTTTCTACACTGCAATTACTTTCCATTTTTTTCCATGACATCTTAGATGAAGAGTTGGAAGGAAACTAGGAGGTTATTTGGTCCAACCTCCACATTTTACAAATGGCAAAATTGAGCCTCAGGAAGGTAAACTGTTGAGCCTACACAGCTATATTTTCTATTTACTTATATGTGTTCTGAATGCCATGGAACAAGATATCCCTCCCAGGACAAGTTGATCACCTGAAATTTGCTCATACTGCTGTTTAACTCAGCCCTGGATACTCAAAACCTTCCTAATTCCCTCAGCCCCCTTTTCCTTCTGACTGAAGGGCTGGAATATGATATATTAAACTCCTCCCAAAACTTTCCTTTACAGAGGATTGGGTTTAGGGTTTTCCAGCTAATTATCCACTTTTCTTTTGCAGCTCTGCTTAGTGTATACTCTACAGAACATGATAAACCCACATGAGGTACTCTGGGTATCTCCATTTCTCCCCTTTCATTTCTGTCTTCTCCCTTTAGACTATAAGCTCCTTAAAGGCAGGGACTGTCTTTCTTTTTCTTATTTGTATTCCCTGGTGCATAGCATAGTATCTGGCCCATAGTAGGTGTTTAATAGATATTTACTGAATTGAAATGAATACGTGTACATGTTTTCTCCCCTAAAAGAATGTAAGCCCCTAGAGGAGAGATATTATTATATTATTTTATTTTTGTCTTTTATTCCCCCAGCACCTAGTTCAGCACCTAGCAAAGAGCAGATACTTAATAGATAAATACTAGTTGATGGATCACTCAAGGCTACACAACTGCACAATGCTCCATTCTTTCTACTCACAGGGCCACTTTCTTTGCTTAGATGTAGGGTCTTCTTTGTTCTCCCTGTCCCCACTCCCACCCACCCTCCACATAGCTATCAAAATGATTTTCCTAAACCATACGTCTGACTCCATAAACTCCCGTGGCTTTCTACTACCTTTAGGATCATATATATATATATAAAATTTACTGTTTATCATTTCAAGCTTTTCAAAACCTAGTCCCTTCCTAGCTTTCTAATCTTTTATACATTACTTCTTGTTTTTTTTGTTTTTTTTTTTGCTATCCCTCACAATGATATTCCATCTCCTGTTTCCATGTCTTTGCAACGACTGCCATCCACTCCTGGAATGATATACTTTCTTAACTCTGCCTTTTGGAGTCCCTCACTTTCAGGACTCAGCACAAGCACTGCCTTGTACAAGATGCCTCTTCTTGTCCCCCCAATTACTAATGCCTTCCCTTTCACAACTATCTTCCATTTATTATGTTTCTTGTATGTATCTTTTTTTATGTACCTGTTGTCTTTCCTGTTACAATGTAAGCCCTTTGAGGACAGGGACTGTCTTTCACCATTTTCTTTGTACCCCCCAATGCTTACCTTTGTGCCTAGGTTTGTATGTTAGATAAAGGCTTAATAAATGGTTGTGGATTAACTGATTTAAAACTAAATATATTTATGGTGTGATAGAGCTTTAAATTTGTCAACAACTATTTGTGAAACCCAGCATCCTAGGAAGGCTATCTTCCCTACTTACCATATAAGGTAATAGAATAATACATTTTGAATAGAAAGGGACCAAAACCCCTTATTTTACAGATCAGGAAATTGAGGCCCAAAGTTAAATGAATTAACTGAGGCTACGCAAATAGTAAGTGGCAGGGCCAGGATTTGACTCTAGGTCCTCTGATTTCATAATGAGCAATTTTTCTTCTGCACCACATATAGCTCCCTCATTTTGTATAGTATTTGGAGAACTCAACTCTCCTGCCAGTTGGAAATTGTGCAGTTTTATGCACTGACATTTAGTGCAATAGTTTTATGGTTATCTTTGTTCTCTAGGATAGAGGTTAAGGAACAGATTCCAAGTTAAGATAAATCATCTTGTTTCCTAGCATACTATATTAAGCATGGGATTATGATACAAACCACCTGGTTCTTGCTGCCCATTTCCTCTTTCCCCAGGCTCTTCTGGTCGTTCTTACCTCTTAAGTCCTGCTGTGTACGAGCACCACCCATGCTCTGCCTTGGCATTCGGAGAGAAGTTCGCAAGGGAGTATGCCTTTGTTCATCCAGGTAAGCAAGGTCCTCTAAGTGGGCAGAACTGGTAGCTGCCAAGGTAAAATAATCCAATCAAAATCTAGATGGTTGGAAAATATCTTATAACATTAGCCTGCAATTTATAAACATTAAAGTGATATACAAATTTGAGTTATTATTAAGACAAATGTCTGCACTGGAGAAGCCTCTGTCAACTTGAATAGGTGAAGAAAAATCACCTAATTATTTTTAGCATTTTTTTCTTTAAAAATGTTAAAATGATTAAATATAGGAAGAGATCTTGCTATTGTATGTGCACCTGGAAAAGAATTAAGGCAAAATAGATAATGGGTACTCAATATAGTTGCCAGATGCATAACAAATATTGTACTAGTATTATGGGGAATGACCTATGGACACTGGCTCCAAAATAATATCTGATGCCTAGTGAAACTGGCAGAGGAAGTAATTCCTATTTTCTCTAACCATATGGTTAGGTTTAGGGTAGATGGGCTTAAGGGTGGCTATACAGGTAGAATTTATCAGTTGTCCCAGATGTGGAAAGCTGATGGACCTGTCCCATAATGAGTCAAGTTGTTAAGAATTTGGGAGCTAGGGGACACTACCTTAACTCCTTCAAGGAGGGGGGAGATAAAGGAAAAAAAATGGCTGAAAATAACTTGGTATTTTTAAATTAGTATTTCTTGTGACCTTCCCATGTAATAGGTAAGTATGGTTTCCATTTGACAGCTCTAAGGTTTACTACAGAGGGGAGTGTTTTGCATCAGAATAACAGCAAGTTAGGGTCTGTCTCAATACCTGATTGCTTAAGTAGCAGCCATACTGCTTCATTTTACAAATGATATACTCTATAAAGTGCTTAGCAAGGTGCCTGTTACATAATAAGTACTTTATAAATGTTAGCTACTATTATTGTTCACAATATATGAAACTATTAACCTACCATTACAGGGTGTTTTAAAGTATACAAAATCTTACACCAAACACGTGAAGTATATAAGTGCAAATATTGTCACTCTTTTTTTTATAGATGAGGAAGCTGAGACAGTAGGTTAAGTGATTTGCAGACACAACTAGTCAATGTCAGAGCAGAGGTTTGAACTCAGGTCTAGCACTCCTGAAGCAAGGACTATACAGACTTTTACTGAACTCCTCCTAATGAAGGTTTTATAACTTGGGTATAAAGAACTGAATTCCTGGTGGGTACCTCTTATATAACCGTGGATTTAATTGATTAGTTAAATAAGATGTCAAAAAATTCCTTCACAAATAACTTAAAAACTCATTGAGATGTTAGAGGTTATATCTCAGAAAAAAAATTATTTATAAATAGAAAAACAAATTGCAACAGGCCCGCATCAAAAGGATGAACAAGAAAATAAAAATCTGAGTTAAATCAAAGAACATCCCTTTTTTTACACTAGTTTCTATTTCACAACAGGGCTTTCTTATTTTCATCTAAGCAATCACACATAACGGTTGGAGATTTTGTGACTTTGGGGACAGTGAGGGGAACTACATAATGTTTCTTACCCATCTTTCTTCAAATTCAAATACCTGGCTTCACAAAATATGCAGATAAACACACAGATTACATGCTAACAAAGAAAAGCAAGAAGACAAAAATTTTAAAAGGCTTCCTGCTTGTTCCTCAGCTGGAAACAAAAGTTTGTTCTGGGATAAAAGAGTAGATTTCATGATGTTTTCAGTGAAGGAGACAGAAGACTCTTTATGCTACCAAAGGAAACAGGAAATCAGTTTCTGCTAGCTAACGATAAATTAAAGAGGAGCCACATTCCGTCCAAATGAGGGACTTTCAATGATAAGAATATTGGTGAGTCTTAGTTTACTAGTGATTGAGAATTAGTTTCTAGCTTGCTACCAGTAACTGGATTTTCTTTTTTCTTTCTACCCTTTATTATTATGAATGAAACAAACATAAAAAATGAATATTCCCTATACAGAGAATAGAAAAAGGACTGCACACAAAACCATGTAGCTTGTTCCTTTAAAAAAATTTAAAATTTAACAAATTCCAATACTACACTAATGGTTTATGGTCCTTTTAAATTTCCTTCTACTCTCCTCTGTTTATTTTTTAAAATAAGTCACTGTTTTTTTTGTTTAGTATAGCCATCATTATGTCATTTCTTCCTCTGCTCCCAAAAGAAAAAAGTCCTTCCTTGTAACAAATGAAGTATGAAAAAAATGCACATTTTGGTCATATCTAAAAATGTTGGACTCACTCTGTAACTCATCACCAGTCTGACTAAAGGTGAGAAGCATGCAATGACCATCAGCCTTCTCCTGTCATAAATGGACATTGTGTTTATCACAGCTCTTAAATTCTTCATGTCAGTTTCCCTTTATAGTGTTTGCTGTAGTCACTGGACAAATTGTTCACATTGTTTTGCTCATTCCACTCTACATCAGTTCATTGAAGTTCTCCCAGATTTCCAATCTGTCGCTTCTGTCATCTCTTACAACGTAACATTCCATTTCATTCATGTACCATTATTTGCTCAGCCATTCCCCCGTTGATTGGCACCTACTTTGTTTCCAGTTTTTTGCCATAACAGATGTGCCTCTATGAATATTTTTGTACTTATAGTCCTTTCCCTGTTTCTTTTGATCTCTCTGGGATACAGGTTCAGTAGTGATATCACTGGGTGAAAAGTTCTATATGCACAGTAGCAGTATAGTTCCAAATTGCTTTCTAGAATGGTTGATTCACTTCACAGGCATACCAACAGTGTATTTTTGTGCCTGTTTCCCACAGCCCATCCATACTAGTTTTAGTGCTTGGGTTTACTGAACACTATGCTACTATGTATGATTACTTTTTAATCTCATATACTGAATCAGTGAACTTTTCTATTTTTTTTTTTAGCCAGCAAAAAAGTTTTTGATAATTTTTACTTTATCAAATAATTTGAGAACGGCTGGACCCCGTTTACAGGGACAGCTGGGTAGTGCACTGGATAGAACTCTGAGCCTAGAGTCAGAAAGACTCATCTACCTAAATTCAAATTTGAACTCAGACACTTAGTAGCTGTGTGACCCTGGGCAAGTTACTTAACCCTGTTTTCCTCAGTTTCCTCATCTGTAAAATGAACTGAAGAAGGAAATGGCAAACTATTCTAGTACCTTTGCCAAGAAAACCTCAAATGGAATTACAGAACAGTCAGACACAACTGAAAAATGACTCAACAACAGCAAAGACCTCCTTACTTCCTATTTTAAGAAAAATTTCCTTGAGATACTTGACCTTTTTGCCCTTCTGAATGAATTCTGCTATTTTTAAAGTTGTATAAAATAAGACTTTGGTAGTCTGACTGCACTGAAGTTGTAGCTATTTAAGCCATATTACAATTTTTATTATGCTAGCTCTATCCAACTATGAATAACTGATATATCCTTGCAGAGATTTAGTCTATCCTTATTTGTGTAAAGGAGTTTGGTAGTTGTATTTAATCGAATAGTCAACAAGCATTTATTAAATATTTAATATGAACCAGGCACTTAATAATTGCTAGGAACATAAAAAAGGGCAAAAACTCAGACTTGCTTTCAAGGAACTCCAGTTCTAATGGGGCAGACGACATCCAAACAATTGATTACACAGAAGATACAATCAATGTAAACTGGAGGTAATCTTAAAGGGAAGGTACTAGCAGTTAGGCCTCTTACAGAGGGCAGGATTTGAACTGAGGTAGAGATGAGGAACAAGAGAATTCCAGCTGTGGGGGATGGCCAGTGAAATGCGTAGTCTGGAGATGGGGGTGTCTCCTGTGAGCTCAAACAATAAAGCCAATATCACTGGATAGGAGAGTATGTGGAAGAGTACAGGAAAGGGAAGAAGGGGCCAGGTTGTGAAGTGCTTTAAAAACCAGAAAGAAGATTTTGTATTTGATCTCGAAAGTAATAGGGAGCCACTGGTGTTTACTGGGAAGAGGAATAATATAGTGAGAATCACACTCTAGGAAGATTACTTTGGCAACTAAGTGGGGGCATAGACTGGAGTGGGGAGAGACTTGAGGCAAGGAAACCAACCAGAAAACTATTAGAAGAGTTCATGCATTAAGTAAAGAAAGACAACAATAGGGTAGCATTTCCTTGGATAGAGAGAAGGAGGTGTGTGAGACAGATTAAAATAACAGGTCTTGGCAACAAATTGGATATACATGGGGAGAATGCAAATAAAGAGAAGATGATGAAAAGAAAGTTATGAGCCTGAGTGACTGCAAAGATGGTGGTGCCCTACACAGTTATAGGTAAATTTGGAAGAGTGGAGGATTTTGGGGAAAGATAACGAGTTCTATTTTTGGCTAAACTGAGTTTGAAATGCCTCCAGGACATTCAATTTGAGATGTCTAATAGGTATTTGGTGAGCTCAGATGAGAAGACAGGATATAGAACTTCTTTGATTGTTTTAGTGGTAAACTCAGCCGGCATTTATTAAGCACTTATTATGTGCCAAGCATTATGCTAAGTGCTAGGATACAAAGAAGGGCAGGCATTTTATAGAATTTGTAGTTATTTTAAATGGGTTGTCTTTATCACTTGAGTTTTGTTATACAGAAAGGCTGATAGTTTTTGTGTTTTAATTTTATATCCTGACATTTTACTGGTTATTTATTGCTTTGTGTATAAATGATCATGTCATCTGCAAAAACTGATAATTTTGTTTTCTCTTTGACTATGCTTACTTCCTTAATTTCCTTTTCTTGGTGATTGCTATAGCTAGCATTTCTTTATCTATATGAAATAAAAGAGGTGACAATGAATATTCTTCCTTTATCTCTGATTTTACTGGACAGACCTCTAACAGCTACCCATTACAGTAATGCTAACTCTTAGTTTTGGATAGAATTTATTATATTTAAAAAAGGACAGTTCAGTCCTGCCAGTTTTATTAATAAAAATGAAAACTAAATTTCACCAAAAGCTTTTTCTGCATCTTTTGATATAATCATGTGATTTTATTTTTTTGTTATTAATATGGTCCTAAGTTTACAGTTTTCCTAATACTGAATCAACCTGATATTTCTGGTATAAATCCAAGCTGGTGATACTGTATAATCACTCCAATATGTTGCTATATCTTCTTTCCTAAGACTGGATTCAGTATTTTTTGTTAATATTAGACACTAGCCTACAGTTTTAATTCTCTGCTTTATCACTTCCTGATTAAGGTATCAGGACCACGGTTGTCTCATAGAAGGAGTTTTGAAGAATCTCTTCTTTCCTTCTCTTTGCAGATAACTGGTATAACATTGGAATCAAATGTTCTCTGAATGGTTGACAAAATTTATTCATAAACCTTTCTGGTGCTGGGTTCTTTTTTTTCAGTAAACCTTTAGTGTAAACCTCAATGTGGGAGTTATTTCTGAACCATCAAGGTACTACCAGAATACTGACTCATTAGAGCAAAGATCAAAATCAAAATACCAAATCAGAAAAATAAAAATTGAAATAAAGTGCATATAATTAAGACAACTCCAACCAATCTACTTAAACAAGCCACTGATGACAGAAAATAAGAAACAGATAAAAGAACGGACATTAACAAAAACTATTACCTGAAATAGCTTAACAGATATAAATCAATTTTGGTAATGAGATCAGAAAGCCTAGAAACAGCCTAAGTCAGCAAACATTTTATTTTGTTGCCAAGTAGCCAAGAGTGGATTTAGAGTATAAAGCTTTTATAAAGATGTTACTCAGGCTAGTAGAATATTATAAGCAATATGCTTCATAAAACAGTGAGAATTAGTTTAAGAGAAAAACAAATTTTCAGAAAGCTCAGCAAGAGGTCAAAATAAGCAAAATCATTCTATTGACCCCCAGGTCATTCTTCCTTTTTTTCAAGGAGATCAATACAATTTTCCTATGCTTATGTCAAGGGAATTTAACATTCAGAGAGATAATACTTCAAATTCCCTAACCTCCCAATTTTGCAGCCTTCTTAAATTACATTACCTACTTTTTCTTCCCCCTCAGTCACACACAGGAATGGTTCCATAGTAGATTTCACCATTACCTGTAAGTGTTCTACTTCCTAATGAGGAACTCTTGACATTCCCTTACTTGATTATAACCCTGCATCATTCCACCTCTTCTATGACTCTTTTCCTCCTAAACTTAATCTTTGCCCTCTTCAAGACTTCCATCAAGACTGCTTCCCGGGGGGAGGAGCCAAGATGGCGGAGTAGAAAGACTCACATATGCTAGCTCCGAACCCACAGCCTATAAATTTTCTGTAAAAAGAACTCCCCACAAATTCTGGAGCAGAGGAAGCCGCGCAGAAACACAGTGGAGGAGATTTCTGTTCCAGAGAGCCCTGGAAAGCCGTCCCCAGGGGTCCATTGCGCACCAGACAGCAGAGTACACCCTGGCCCTGCCCTGGCCACACAGCACCAGAGGAGCAGATCCGAGCAGGCTTCAGGGACAGAATCTCCGGCAGCCGCGAAGGTCCCTCTGCCCACAGGGGCTACAGCTCAGTGAGAGAGACTTCTGGGCTGGCCAAGAGGGGAGCGGGGTGTCTCCGTGACTCAGACCCCTCGGGAGGCAGTGGCAGAGGCCCGGCACTCCCGGAGCAGGAAGGAGCTCTGCTCCATTACTGAAGATCTCAGCATAAACCCCCTGAGGGAACTGAGCCTGGGAGGCAGCTCTGCCCCCACCTGAGCACCAGAACTTAAGCTTACATTGAATAGCAGCCGTCCCCGCCACAGAAAGCCCTGAGGCTGGGGAGCAGCATTTGAATCTCAGACCCCAAGCACTAGCTGGGCCGATCTAGGTGGGGGTGGACAGGAATCTCAGAAGTCAAGTTAACTGGCTGGGAAAATGCCCAGAAAAGGGAAAAAAAATAAGACCACAGAAAGCTACTTTCTTGGGGAACAGATGTTCCCACCTTTCATTTTTGATGACAAGGAACAATTTTTACCATCAGGGAAAGACGTGGAGGTCGGGGTCTCTATGTCCCAGACATCTGAGGTGGATGTCCGGTGGGCTCAGGCCATGGAAGAGCTCAAAAGGGATTTTGAAAATCAAGTTAGAAAGGTGGAGGAAAATGGGAAGAGAGACGAGATGCAAGAAAAGCATGAAAAACGGGTCAATACCCTGCTAAAGGAGACCCAAAAAAATGCTGAAGAAAATAACACCTTGAAAAATAGGCTCACTCAATTGGCAAAAGAGGGTCAAAAAGTCAATGAGGAGAAGAATGCTTTCAAAAACAGAATTAACCAAATGGAAAAAGAGGTTCAAAAGCTCACTGAAGAAAATAGTTCTCTCAAAATTAGAATGGAACAGATGGAGGCTAATGACGTTTTGAGAAACCAAGAAATCACCAAACAAAACCAAAAGAATGAAAAAATGGAAGAGAATATGAAATATCTCATTGGAAAAACAACTCACCTGGAAAATAGGTCCAGGAGAGACAATTTAAAAATTATGGGATTACCTGAAAGTCATGATCAAAAAAAGAGCCTAGACATCATCTTTCATGAAATTATCAAGGAAAACTGCCCTGACATTCTAGAACCAGAGGCCAAAATAAGCATTCAAGGAATCCATTGATCACCGCCTGAAAGAGATCCAAAAAGAGAAACTCCTAGGAACATTGTGGCCAAATTCCAGAATTCCCAGGTCAAGGAGAAAATATTACAAACAGCTAGAAAGAAACAATTCCAGTATTGTGGAAATACAATCAGGATAACCCAAGATCTAGCAGCTTCTACATTAAGGGATCGAAGGGCGTGGAATAGGATATTCCAGAAGGCAAAGGAACTAGGACTCAAACCAAGAATCACCTACCCAGCTAAACTGAGTATAATACTTCAAGGGAAAATATGGTCTTTCAATGAAACAGAGCATTCTTGATGAAAAGACCAGAGCTGAAAAGAAAATTTGACTTTCAAACACAAGAATGAGAAGAAGTATGAAAAAGTAAACAGCAAAGAGAAGTCTTAAGGGACTTACCAAAGGTGAACTGTTTACATTCCTACATGAAAAGACAATATTTGTAACTCTTAAAACTTTTCAGTATCTGGGTAGTTGGTGGGACCACACACACACATACACACACACATGCACACACACGTGTACATGCGTGCGTGCACACACACATACACACATGCACGCACATACAGAGACAGAAAGCACAGAGTGAATTGAATAGCATGGGACCATATCTTAAAAGAAATTAAGGTAAATGGTGAGAGAGAAATGTAGTGGGAGGAGAGAGGGTGAAATGGAATGGGGTAAATTATATCTCATTCAAGAGGCAAGCAGGAGACTTTTTAGTGGACAGAAAAAGAGGAGAGCTGAGAAAAAAACATGAAGTTTACCTTCATCACATTCAACCAAAGGAAGGAATAAAATGCACACTCATTTTGGTATGAAAACCTATCTTACAATACAGGAAAGTGGGGGAGAAGGAGATAAGCAGGGTGGGGGGGATGATGGAAGGGAGGGCGATGGGAGGAGGGAGCAATTTGAGGTCAACCCTCAGGGAGGGACAGGATCAAAAGACAGAATAGAAACAATGGGGGGCAGGATAGGATGGAGGGAAATACAGTTAGTCTTACACAACACGACTATTATGGAAGTCATTTGCAAAACTACACAGATATGGCCTATGTTGAAATGCCTGCCTTCCCAAAGGGAATGGGTGGGGAGGGAGGGATGGGGAGAATTTGGAACTCAAAGTTTTAGGAACAATTGTTGAGTATTGTTCTTGCTACTAGGAAATAAGAAATACAGTTAATGGGGAATAGAAAGTCATCTGGCCCTACAGGACCAAAGAGAAGATGGGGACAAGAGAAGGGCGGGATGATAGAAGAGAGGGCAGATTGGTGACAGGTAAAATTAGAATGCTCGGTGTTTTGGGGTGGGGGGAGGGGATAAATGGGGAGAAAATTTGGAACCCAAAATTTTGTAAAAATGAATGTAAAAAGTTAAATAAATAAATTTATATTTAAAAAAAAGACTGCTTCCCCTCTCACTGTTTTCGCAGGTCATTATCATGTCTCTGACTCCATGTTTTTCCCTCTCTCTCCCCAATCTCAACCCAATAGCCACTTCAACTCCACACTCTTCTGCTCTCGAATCCCTTGTTGCTTGGCCTATTGCTACCCTTTTCTTACCAAACATCAGCTAAAGATTATTTCCACTATTTGACTACTACACTTCTGCTCATGAACTATTGCAGGCAGCTGGAAGAAGTCTTACAATTGCGTTGACTGAATCATTATAAATTCATGTTATCCAGCCTCGATTGGGACTTCACTGTAGTGAGGCGGTCTTTTTATTTTTCCCTTTTCCCTTTTCATTGAAGTTATTCCTAACCTGCTCTTTCTTTCTTCAAGCTCCCCCCTGTTTCCCGGAGATGAGAACCTTTACTGAGAAATGTGAGTCCATTCAATGTGAGTTTGGTCTTCTCCCACTATCTTTACTTCAAAACTTCTTAATATCATCTTTCTCTGTCTTTTCCTTTTCCCCTAGTCTCTGAAAGGGAAGTGGCCCTTCTTACCAAAGCGAACCTTACTACACATAGCCTTGATCCCCTTTTGTCTTCTCCAGCAGATTGCATCCTCTATTATCCCCTCCTCCCCCAATCTTCAATCTCTATCAACTGGTTCTGTCACTAGCATGCCTGAATTTCCCATCCTTAAAAAAAAAAATCACTAGTTTAACAACTACCTCCTCAAGACATTGTCCTTTCTCCTCTCTTTTTCAAAGTTCTTGAAAAAGCTATTTGCTCCACATTATCTCTCACATTTGTGCCCCTCTGTCCACTCACATGATCACCATTCTAGTTCAAGTAATTATCTCTCTCCTAGACTACTACATAGTTTCCCAATTGGCTTCACTGTCTTCTCTCTTCAATCCATCCTCCACAGAGATGCCAAAGTAATAATCCTAAAGCACAGCTTTGACTATATCACTTCCTTTTTCATTAAGATCTAACTCTGCTGCTTGTCATTTAAAGTGCTTTGCCATCTAGTTCCAGTTTTCCCTCTAGGTTTATTACACATTAATTCTCCCATCATACACTCAACAGTCCATCCAAACTGACCTTCTTGTTGTCCCTCAAATAGGGTGTTCCATTTCTTGGCCTCTATACAGGTTCTCCTCACTCCTATATTGTACTCCTTCCCCACCTTTGTCTCTTAGACATTCCAGATGCCTTTAAAATGCAGCTAATGTCATACCCCCTATACAAGGCCATTCCTGATCTTTCCCAAACCACACTCCAGCCAATCACATTGTTCTCAAATTATCTTGTGTCAACTTATATGTATATATGGTTTTTTCCTCCTCTTAAAAGAATGTCAACTTTTGGGGGGCAGAGACTACTTTTTGTCTTCATACTCCCAGCTCAGAACTTGGCATAAAGAAGGCACCTGATAAATGCTTTTCCACTGACTGATCACAGCAATGAGGACATGAATGGGATGACATACAGATGAACAGTGCAAACCTCAAAGGAGGAGAGGTTTCAGAGTGACCGTGGCAGAAAGAGGGTCTAGAAATGACAACAAGGAGTACGATAACACCTCCTCTTGGTGCACAATGCTGGAGAAGATAAGAAAAGGAGAAGCATGGCCAGGGAAGCAATATTACTGAGGAAGATTTTCATAAATACAAGATGATGGAAAATATGAAAAGAAGAGATGAAGCAATTAAAAAAAGTGATTAGGGGGTCAAATGGAAGGTAAGGGCAGAGTTAGAAAGGGAATGGAATTTACTGGGATGGAGCTAGTTGGGAGGAAATGTGTGGGAAATGTAGCATGGAAAAGAAGTCTTTGTCCTGGGAAACTTCTATGATTACTAGAACAAGGAGACTCAAAACAAAATAAAACAAACAAAACCAAACTCAAAACCTTGCACAATTCTTGCAACTGAACTACATGGGCTATTTGACAAGTCTTTGTGATGGCACCAAAGAATCTCTTTTTCTTCTTGAATGGAGGATATGCATGCTTCAGCCATATGGATATAAGTAATAACAGCAGTTAATATTTTATAAAGGGCTTTACATAACTACCTCATTTAACCCTCTCAATAATATTTGGAAAGGAGTGAAATTATTATCTCTATTTGACAAATGCAACAAAAAGACAGTTACTATATGGTGAACCCTTTTTGTTAGCAAATCCCAAGTTTCTTAAAGATTACAAATTGTACCATATCTAAGATACGCTAGGTCTATGAGACTAAGTGACTGGCTAACTCTATTTCACAACAGGGGAATTCAAAAGGAAGGTAGAAGGACAATCTGGAGACTCTCTGAGGATATTGTAGATTTAGAGCTAAAAGGGATCTTAGAGCTCATCTAGTCTAACCTCTTCATTTTATAGATGAGGAGACTAAGGTCTGGAATTGTTATGTGATTTGTCCAAAGTCACACAGTATCAGAGGTGAGATTTCAAGTCAGCTCCTGTCACTCAACAGCCAGCACACTTTTCAAGGTGTCTCCCATTAGAGAGGAGAGTTAATGAGATGGAAACTGTGAGCAGAGAGTCCAATTAAAAAGCAACTAATAAATGTATAAGCTTTTACTGAAGACTCAGCAAAAGAGGACTTAAATTAAATTATTTTTAGGGGGGCAGCAAATTTCAAGGAGACAAATGAAATCATAGTACCATTCTCTGAAAAGCCATTCACAGTGCCAGGCATTTAAAAAAAAAAGTTGCCTTAATTAAAGAGCTTTAGAAACTTTTTTTTAAAAAAAATAAATGATCAAAGTTTAAGCTGTCAGATGTGATACATTTTTGACATTTTTAATGACTGTCATGGGTGCTTTGGTCAGGTTAACATAAAAGATGCCAAAATTTTTCTTTTCTTGACTAGATTTTTCTTCTATCTGATTATAACTTGGTTATAATGTCAAATTATCATACTTCTCTACTTAATTAGTAAACATTATTCAAGAGAAGATGACCTTAATTAAGGATTTCTTGGCAAGCAGAAGAGGCACATTTAGACCTAGCAATGGACACACGCCCCAAGTTTTGTAGAATTCTAGTGATATTAAAAAGAAATTCCTGTATTTAGTTATCAGGAATATTGATTTAGAAGGTACTTGATAACACACATGCAGAAATTCTTCAGGCATGTAGGAGGCTTAAGTATTTGGAACTGATGCTGCAATTTATGGTTCATGTCTTCCAGTGGTGAGCATAATGCCTTTTCGGTCTTCACTAATGATTTAACCACTTTTAAATAGCTAGAAACGCAATGTATTACTTACTATCAAAGGGGAAAGTACTCCCTTACAACCCAAATGTTGAACTGAGGAAAATAAAGAGCTCCTTCTTACTAAGGATACCTTGAGTCACTAGGACTAGGTCCCTCTATCATAAAGGCTCTAGCCAAGGCTACAATAACAAGATTTGCCTAATGTCCTTGTCTGTCAGGCTGGTGTCTGTATCAGAGGCATGAGTATGCCCAGAGATCTGGGCTGAAGGAGAAGTTTGAAGGGAAAAAGAAAGATAAAAGGAACAGGGGCATACAAAATCCTAAAAACTTTTACCAACTTACTGGACTCTAAAAGGTAAACCCCTGTGCCCAGGTTACTGGGTTTAGCCCTGCTTAGCAGCAGGTGCTATAGAATAGAAGTGAGGGAACCACATCAGTGCCGACAAGCCACACGTCTAAGTAGCTATCGCTCTAGGCTACTCCACATAATTGAATTTGCTGATGTCAATTATGCATATGGTGCTATAGTACTATATATTAATTACACTGAAGGGGGTAGGTCAAGTAGAACAAATACTTTGTAAAAAATAGGAAAATCATAGGACTGATATTTACTAAGAAAATAAAAAGCACTCTATGCCTAATTAGTGGATAATGTTTTCTTGCTGTGTGTTTCTGACTTGTGTTTTAGAAAAATTATTTTGATAGCAGAGTGGAGGATGGGCTAAAGTGAGAAGACACTTGTGTTGGGCAGATAAAGGTGCTATTGTAATAGTCTGGGCATGAGAAGATAAGGGCCTGCACAAGGGTGGAGGGAGCATCAGTATTAAAGCAAAAAATAGATTTGACAAACATTTAAGTTAATACTACTCTTATATTTTGAAAGTATCATTTTATAAAATAGTTTGGACTAAAAAAGATTGTCTGCTCTATTATCCTCACTCTCTAATTTAGCTTCAATCTTTCCCTGTCTAGTGGCTGCTTCCCTATTGTCTACAACCATGCCCATGAAACCCCATCGTCAAAAAACCCTCCCTTGATTCATCCATCCCTGCTAATTATAGTCCCACATGTCTCCTGACTTTTGTGGCTAAACTTCTTGAGAAATCTTCTATAACAGCAGTTTCTACTTCCTCTCCTCTCACTTTTAACTATCTATAGTCTAGCTTCCAACTTTATTATTTGACTAAAATGTCCTTCTCCAAACTTATAACATCTCTTAAATCACCAAATCCAATTACCTTTTCTCAATACTCATTCAAATTTCTGCAGCCTTTGACACTGTCATGCACCCTCTTCTGCTTGATACTCCCTTCTCTCTAGGTTTTTGGGACCCTATCCTCTTGTTCTCCTTCTACTTGACTGTTTCTTCTCAGGGTCCTTTGCTGGATCTTTACCCAGGTTACACCTGCTTACCTATGGTGCCCAATAGCTCTCTGAGTTGGGCCCTTTTTCCTTTATCTTTTTCCCTTTATACCATCTCATTTGGTGATCTCATAGCTACCATGATTCAATGGTCATTTCTACGCTGATGAGTTTCAAATCTACGTATCCAGTCTTCACTTCTTTGCTGACCTCTGGTCTTGAATTTCCAAGTGAATATTAGAGATATTGAAATGAACGTCCTTTAAACAGCATTAAACTCAACATGTGCAAAACCGAGTCATTATCTTTCCAAACTTCACCTTCACCCTCCCAAATTCTCAGGCTCAGCTTCTCACTACCTCTCACCTCCCCATATCCAATCTTTTGCCAAGGTCGACTGATTTCACCTTCATAACATCTCTTGTATATACCCCCTTCTCTCCTAAGACATCGACATTTAAAACAGTAGCATTGGGGAGGCTCGTCACCTCATCTCTACACTCACTACTGCAACAGTTAGTTGGTTATTCTGCCCGCCATAAGTCTCTCCCCACTCCAGTCCATCCTCCACTCAGCTGTCAAAGTGCTCTTCTTAAAATGTAGGTCTGACTATTGCAATAAACTTTCAATAAACTCCAGTGGCTCCCCATCATCTCCAGGATCAAATATGAAATTGTCTATTTCAGAGTTTATTATCCTCACCCCATACTCAAACCTCTTCTGGACTTCATAAACTTTTTCTATCAAAGGCACCACCAACTGTCTAAGGTTCCTAGGTTTATAACCTTGGGGTTATCCTTAACTCTTCACTCTCCCTTATCTCAAATATACAGTCATCGAAATCATGCTGTTTCTATCTCCAAATTTCTCACATCCAAACCTCCTCAGGCATCATAAACTCAACATATCTAATACATAATTCATTATTATTCCCCCAAAACCCTTACCTTCTCACAATTTTCCTGTCACTGCTGAGGGCACTATTACCTTCTTATTCACATAAGCCTACAACCTTGGTGCCATCTGTGACTCTTCATTCTCACTCTTCCAATACAGCCAATCTATTGTTAAATGGTGTTTCTATATGACATTCCTTATATAACATCTCCTGTTTACTTCTGGGCCAAGCACTGTGCTAATAATGGAAATAAAAGGAGAAGCAAAAATAGTCCCTTCCTACAAAGAACTCAAAATCTAATGGGGGAATATAACATGTAAACAACTATGTACAAATGGGATATGCATGGGACAAGTGGAGGTAATCTCAGAGGGAAGGTACTAGCTTAAGGGGAATCAAATAAGTTTCTAGCAGAAAGTGAGATTTTAGCTGAGACTTTAAGGAAGTCAAAGAAGCAAAGAGTTGAAGTAAGGAGGGAGAGAATTCTAGATGTGGAGGACAGCCAATGGAAAGTCATGAAATTGGAAGCTGTAGTGTCTTGTGTGAGAAAAATCAAGAAATTTACGTTACTGTGTCATAGAGTACATGGAGAGGAGTGTGAGATTAAGAAGACTGGAAAGGTAGGAAGGGGACAGGTTATGAAGGGCTTTAGATGTCAAACAGAGAAGTTCATATTTGATGCTAAAAGTAATAGGAAGTCATTATAGTTTACTACATAGTGGGGTGACATGGTCAGATCTGTATTTTAGGAAGATCTCTTTGACAACTGGGTGAAGGATGGAGCACAGTAAGCAAAGATCTTCCAGGATGAAGAAATTCCTGGGGCATGATGGAGATGTCCAGTGGAATACAGCCTGGCAGGAAATGAAAATCAGGGAGATAAAAGGATTGTCTTCCCATTGGGCCCTTCCCAATCAGGGCCCAGTTGTGACTATGTAATATATGTTCTGGTGGACAATGTCTTCACAGCTTTGTGATTTTCTAGTTTCATTTAGCAGCATGTCAATAGGAGTAGGGTTGTCAGGGGAAGACTGGTGATAGGAAAAGGGGGCAACTAGGTGACACAGTAGATAGAGGACTGGGATTAGAGTTCTAGTCTAGGACTGGGAAACTCAAGTTCAAATTTGACCTTAGTCGTCTACTAGCTGTGTGAGCTCTCATCAAGCTACTAAATCTCTGTGTCAGTTTTCTCATCTGTAAAATGGGGAATAATACTAGCACCTACCTCACAGGGTTGCTGCAAGGATCAAATGAAATAATATTTGTACAGTGCTTAGCACAGTATCTGCCACGTAGTAGGTGCTTAATAAATTATACTTCTATCCCTCCCTTCTTCTTTCAAAAATAGAGGATAAAGTACAGTCGAATTGGTTCCCTAAGGGTCAAGATGGGGAAGGAAGGTGAGTGCAACCAATGCTGTAGTGATAGCCCGGGAAAATATTTAGGAGTGAAGGGACTGGAGATCATTAACCCCTGTTTGCCTCAGTTTTCTCATCTGCTGTAAGGCAGAAGAAAAGATGAAATGATAAATTTAAAAATTACAATCAGATAAAGGAAAGTGGGATACTTGTGGGTGATGGTGCGATCAAAGTTCCCACAAAACCATTTCTGTGTGTACCTGAGGTAGGGTAGAGAGGCATATTATAGGAGTTGAGCTAATTAAGGAGCTGGAAAATTAAGCAGTTTAAAGGAATATCAATTTGCATATTAGAGTCCCTTAGTATAAGGGCAAGAGTTGGAATGGAGAGAAAGACAGGGAGATGGGCACTGAACTCACTGAAAATAGAAGGAGAATGTCCTGGGAATCAGTGGATAATAGTTATCAGAATCTATACAAACTGAATAAAACTCAAAGGAAGAGAGCTTGCCGAGTAATGGTGATAGAAAGAAAGTCTGGAAGTGGCAAGAGATACAAAGGAGTATTCTGCTTCTCCCACTACAATTAGTGAGTCAAGGGATCTGAGTAAACCAGTTCTAGAAAGGGTGCCAGGGATATTGTGCCATCAGAAGGGGGTCAGGTATCAATGTGAGTGCCTGGAGATGGAAGGAGTGGGAAAGGAAAAAGTCTGAAATGAAATAAAATTTGTTGCCTTCAGAGAAGGCATTCCAGAGAATACACTGGAAGGTATGGATAACTACAGAGTAGGATCATAGGATGGGGAATCTGGCTGAAGGGATGAAAATAAGGGCTTGGCAGTGGGAAAGATTGTATTTCTCCTTCATTCTCGAAGAGGACCATGACATCAAGATGATGACATGACTTGCACTTGATTTAGATTTGAGTGAAAGAGGGCTGTGCAAAGTCATCAGCCTTACTTTCTCCTCCAGAGCCATCTGGGTCAAACACACTGTCTATAGCAGTCGAATGTTTAAAATCATTGGGATGGGGAGAATATAACTGTGTAGGAGTGTGTTAATCAATGAGGAAATGAATTCAAGAAGTTGTTCCTAGTAGGCCCTCTGATGACATGGTAGATACCAGTACAAGCCCTCACCATCTCTGGAATGGACTGCTGCAATAGCTTTCCAGTTGGTTTCTCTCCCCCAAGTCTTTCTCCACTCCAACTCATTTTCCACTTGGCTGCCACTTTTTCTTAAGTGAAAATTTCACCATATCCTTCTCCTATTTAATAAATTCCAATGGCTTCCTATTTTTGCTTGGATAAAATAGAAAGTACTCTGTTTAGCTTATAAAGCTCTTCCCAACCTAGACCCAATGTATCTTTACAGCTTCAATGGACACTGTTTCCATTTCCACACTCTGCGGTCCAGCCAAACTGGCCTTCTCTTTGTTTCTCTCACACAATGGTTTCTCATCTTCCACACTATGACTCTGCCTCTGCTGTGCCTGATGCCTGGAATGTACTCTCGCCTCACTTCCATTTCAGAGAAGTTTCTATGTTTCAGGATATAGCTCAAGCATCACCTTCTACATGGAGCCTTTTCTGATGCTCTCAACTGCATGTGCCTATCTTCTCGAATTGCCTGTATTTAACCTAGGTGGCACAGCAGTTAATTCACCAAACCTGGAATCAAGAAGGCTTGAGTTAAAATCCAGCCTTAGACTCTTACTAGCTGTGTGACCTTGGGCTACTTAACCCCTATTTACCTTGGTTTTCTCATACGTAAAATGGGAATAATAATGACACTGACCTTCTAGGGTTGTGAGGATCAAATGAGATATTTGTAAAGCATTTAACACAGTGCCTGGCATATAGCAAGCATTATATAAATGTTAGCTGTTATTATTATTAACCATTCTGTACTTATTTGTATTTATTCTGCATATATTTATGTATATACACTATCTTTTCTTTCTTGTTAGAATATAAACTCCCTGTAAATATTTTATTCATTGTATTTATATCCTCAGTAACTAGCAAGGTGCTTGGCATGTAGTATGTATTTAAAAAATACATGTTAATTGATTCTTTTTTATGGCAGAGATAAAACTAGGGGATCGATGTTTCTGATTAACAGTGAAATAAAAGCAAATGAGATTTTGGTTTGGTTTAGGATATAAAACAAACTTTGTAGATACAGAAGAAAAATCTATTCTTATTCAAAAAAGCTTCTGGCTATTACAGATTTCCTTTCATATAGTCAACTACTAATATAGTCAACTACTAATAATTGCATCTTATATTCAACCAATAACTATTATTGGCTTTTGTTAGGTGCTGAATTTTTTTTAATGAGTTAATCTTTTCTAATGAATACTATAAATCTATATAATATGCTATCTAATATAAATACTATACATCAGTCCCTAATAAAACTAACATCAATTTTCTACATCTCTCATCAAACTATTCCATAGGATATAGAAATATAGCAAATAAAATATGGAATAAATTCATGTTTCAATTTGCGGGCAGTTGATACTAGAAGAAATGTTTTTTATCACTGTCTATGACTGATTATTTCATTTACGGACTACAATACTGATATGTTGGTTGTGGAGAAGCAACACTATTCAGCCTCAGAACAACATCTCTGCTAGTTCTTAAGTTAAGAATCTTGGCTGATGACAACTGGAATCAGGACTGAAGGATCCCTAAATGCTTCATTTGGGAACTGCAATGAAATCATGAACTGTGAATGTGTGAATCATATTCACATAAACTGTGAAACTGTGTGAATCATAGCATGCCCTCTATGAGAAGTTTTATTACAAAAAACAATGAAAATATGTGACTTTCCTACCTAGTGAGCTATTCTTTTTAACCAAGATTTAAAAGGAAAGAGGAAAAAGGAGATCAGTAAAACCAACCAACTTTATACATGACAGTGTATGTATGTATGTATGTATCTACCTACTTATCTGATAACACTATATATTTGACAGGTTATATATTATTTTACACCTACTGTCCCTACTTCTGTAGCACAGTTTTTCAGTTCTGCTGAAGAGTCAAGCTTAGTCATTATGATTATACAGCAACTAATTTTTGAAATTTGCTCTTTCCTTTTACATTGCTGTATATATTTTTCCTAGTTCTTATTACTTATTATTATACTATTATGTATATTCTATATACTAGATATATACTATTATATGTATTACAATATTACACTATTACTTATTACTTCCAGTTCTTATTACTTACTTCACTCTACATTAGTTCTCTACATAAATTTTCCCATGTTTCTTGGAATTTTTCATATCTATTATTTCTTATGGGACAATATATTCCCATACCACAATTTGTTCATTGCTTTGTTGCCAGTTTCTTGCTACCAAAAAGTGCTTCTATGACTAATATGGGCACATATAGAGATTTTCTGTCTCTATAATATGTAAGTCATATGCAGAGGAGTGGAATCTTAGAATGAAAGGGTTTAGATATTTTCATTACTTTTTTTTAAAAAAAAGTCTAATTTCAAATTGCTGTACAAAGTTGTCGGACCAATTCAGAATTTCACTGACAGTGTAGTAAAATATACCTTTTTCCACAGCCCCTTCAACATTTACTATAGATATCTTTTGCCATCTCTGCCTAGAGTTGTTTTCATTTCCAATTCCTTCTTTATAAGTAACATGTAATATTATTTCATATGGTTGTTAATAGTATAACATTCTTTCTGGGGTACTCAATTTGCTCTTAAACTCTTAAGCTGGGTCTTCAAGAAAAGGCTGTTACCTTACATTCTAGGGGTAACCTGGTAGGGGTAGTATATTCTCCCATAAATATGTGAAAAGTGGGTTTACACCTGTAGTACAGTGGTAGTATGACACGTGTATTTAAGACATATATTATAAAGGCAACTTAGAATTTATGTTAAAGGACCTAGAAGTTCCTTCTTTCTTTGTAGAGTCCTCACTCTGCATCCTTTGTGTATGTCTCTGTTGGGTCCATTGCTCTGCTGACTGCTCAGCATCTACTCCTTTTCATAGTTGTCTCTTGTCTTTGATGTAAGTGGTACAGCTCCTTAAAAATACTCAGTGTTCCTTGCATTAATTACTTTTGTGTTGGATTATAGTCTGTAAAGGATATGATTAATATTTCTGCCTTTTTACATTTATTTATGATTTCTAACATATGGTCAACTTATGCAAAGGTACCATAGTGTTGAGAAGTGTGAATATTTTTTAATGTTCTCATTCAGAAGACAACATAAGCTTTTCTGACATAAATTCAACAGTCTGATCCAGTTCTATGTTTTCTTTTGTTCATTTTTCTGTGAGTTTTATTTAGCTATGAGAAAGGAACATTCAAGTCTTCTACAATGATGTGTTGCTATCTCTTGTTGCAATTCAATTAACTTTTATGAATTTAGATTCTATGTCATTTTCGTGTATGCATGTTTAGTACTGATATTGCTTCACTGTCGATGGTTCTTTAGGCATAAAATATTTTTCGCTTTGTCTGATATGATGATTACAACTACTTTTTTTTTGACTCATCAAATATAGTCTCATTGTCAATCTGTATGTTTATTAATTTTTAAACTGTTTCTTGTATACATCAGTGTTTCTTTCTTCTTTTTCATTTTTACTGCTATTTGTAATAGATTTATATCAAATTTATGACTGCTAGGCTTGTGATTTCCTCCAGCTGTTTTTCTGGTGATTTCGTTGGTACCCTGGTAAGGAATCTCTCTCTATCAATGCAGGCTATTACCTTTCCTTAAATACCCAAGTTGTATGACTTTGGGCAAATCACTTAATTGCTTGGGGAGGAGCAGTTAGGTGGTGCAGTAGACAGAGCACCAGTGCAAGAGTCAGGAGAACCTGAGTTTAAATCTCACCTCAGACACTTCACACTCACTAGCTGGGTGATCTTGGGCAAGTTACTTAATCCCAATTACCTCATCCTGGGTCATCTTCCTGATGAATATCTGGTCACTGGATTCAGATGGTTCTGGAGGAAAAGTGAGGCTGGTGACCTGCACAGCCCTCCCTCGCTCAAAACAAAGTCAAGTGCAAGTCATGTCATTATTTCTCTGACGACATGGTGTCTCTTCGGCAATGAAGGACGAACACACATAATTGCTTGGTGCTCTAGGCAACTCTCTAAGACTAGAAATCTTCCATATCCCTAAAAGTTTCTCCACACTGGCTCCTTTTTACTTGTCCTAGTAAAAATTCCTCATTTTACTTAAATTGCTAGTTTATCTTTATTTCTTTTAAATTTACATAAACTTATCCCTGTTTTAGCCATTCTCTCCCTCTTCTCCCACTAGCTAACTATACAGTTTGAAATCTTTCCTCCCACTTGAATCTTTAAGCTGAAGGGATACTCATTTACTTTCACAATATTTTCCTGTTTTGCCCTTCTTGTCTCTCTTTTGTTACTATAATTTCATTCTAGAAATTATAGGCTATATATTCCCAATATTTGTTGAGAGTAAAGAAACTCTGTGACCTGCATTAGGGTATAGTTTGATCAAATTCTCTCCGTTTCTATTACTGCAACTTTAAGTCTTATGCCATCCTTCCTTTATTTCCTCACATGCCCTGCTAAGAAATACCAATTCACGAAGGAAACAATATTGAATGGCAGCAGTGTCGTATGAAGAGAGTCACTCTGTCCTGAGTTAAGAGGCTTGGTCCTATCCCGTGCCCTTACCACAATCGCTTTCCACTCTTAAGGTCAGGTTACTTAATTGTTGGCCTTATGTAACCCTTCCTTCTCTTCTCCCCCATCCCTTAAAACTCATTATAAAGTTCTTATCTCTTCTCATAGATATAGCTCTCTTTCTCCTTCATAGGAATGTACTTCAGTGACACCCTTTCCTTTCTCCTTCTGGAGTGAGAACTTCCCCCTTTTAGCTCCTCCAATCCAAGTCTGTCCCATGTATGACTTTTACCCTATTCTCCTACAGCTCCCACTCCTCTTTTCAGTTCATCTATAGACTGGTGACTATCTAGTTCCCATCTCTTACCTCTCCTCTTCCTGTCTGTGCCTCTTCCCACAATGTTTTTACTCCCACAGGATACTGATTCACTTATAGAAGAAGATCACAGGATTTAGTCCTTGGGGCATTAATTTAGCTCTTATTCCTTTCCTTCTCCAGAGTCTTATGTTTCCTTAAAATCTTAAACCCCTTTTGGTCCTTTAATGATGTGTCATTGTTCTTTCTTTTACCCCCTCAGTTCAAGTTATTTTTTTGAATACATTATAAAAATCAGAACTAATTTTATTATTCATAATTCGACTTATTTACCTTTCTTGTGCTTCTTTTGTTTTCAGCATAGCGGGGTGAATATTCTGCTCAGGTTTTTCCCCTCCTGAGGAATGCCTTTATCTCTTCTCACAGATACACACCTTTCTCCTTCATAGAATGTTCTTCAGTCAACTGAAGACCATTTTTTGGAAGAACATTACTTTTTTTGCTGAAAGTTCATCTTTTTTTTTTTTTTTACTGATAATTAGGCTCAGTTTTGCAGAGTTATTTTATTTTGGGCCTTAGTGTTTTTCATTTTTTATGACTGAAATAATTATGTATTGTTCAAAACAGTAGGTTTTTTTCATATCTGAATGTTTCATTTGGCTGCTTAAAAATTATTACTGTTTGGTTTGTTATTTAAATTGTCAAAGTTAACCACTACATGCCTTGGAGTTTCAAGCACAGATTTTTGCTCTGGGGATGATTTGAGGATTCAATTTATCATACTTTGTTATTTATATGAAGACATTGTGGGCAGTTTTCTTGTATTATTTCCTGCAGTATGATATTCATGATTTGTCATATTTTTCAGAGGAGCCTATAATTTTAAAGTTATTTTTCATTATTTAGCCTTTGAGGTCAGTCACTCTGGTCTTCCCAAGTTGTTTCCTTTTGCTTCTCCTCTGCCAAATTTCCTTCTATTTTTGTATATTTGTGTTTAAAACCTGTGATTCCTTCTGTCTTTTGGGTTCTGAATTCTTTTGGAAATGCTATCCACTATTTCTTCTAACTCTGCTGTACCCCACAAGCCTTTGAAATTGCTTCACCTCAATGTATCTAACATGCTGAGGTGAGATTGTAAATGAAAGCTGTAAGTATTTAAGTTCTTCAATGATATTTCATTTGGGTGATGCTTCTCTATATTTAATGGATTAAGATTTAGTTACTATGAATGAGGCACATGATTTCTTTTTCAGAGTTTTTTTTAAGAGTAGAAGATGTTTCAGTAAAACAACTCTTCAGCCACCTTACAAGTCATGCATGTGTGTGACTCCCACAGTCTCTTTTAAATATAAATTACCATGTTGGTCTGAATAACAACCTAAAGAGTTCATTCCTATAATTTTCTTTGCTGTCATTTTCACAATATAATCCAGTGCCTAGAAGAGTGTCTTGTATACAGTAGGCTCTTAATAAAGAATAAGTCATTTTTCTTCCTCTCTTGTTTTTCTTTTATCTTTGTCAGTTTCAATCTTCCTGCTCCTTACCAAAGAATCATAAGATATGTGCTATAAAAATAAAATATAAGGCTTGAAGTCTAGTAGGCTTGTGTTCTGTGATCTACCTAGTTATACCTATTTATTCATTTCTTTAAAACTTTTTTTTATCATTATGAATTTGAGTAATTTCAACAAATGCAAGCACTTCTTTATACAGAGAACAGAAAAGAGGACTGTACATGACACCATGAATTTTTCTGATGAACAGTATTTTGAAAGTATATATTAAATTTAATGTGGTAGTTCCAATACTGCTCTGCTCATTTATGTCCCATTCTGAACTTCCTTTTCTTTTATGTATTTTTTAAAAGTTTCATTGCCTTACTTATTTATTTCATTCCCTCTCACAATAAGACATCGTACAAGTAATTTTCTACAATTAGGATACCTTCTCCATATCCTCTGTTGAGTCAAATATCTCCCTTCCTTCAAAAATTCCTCTCAAGTTTTTCTAGACTACCTTTGACTACAGAAGTACCTCCCATTCCATATTCATGTTTCCTACTTCTCTGACTGCTTAGTACTTCAATGATATTATCATATTATAACAGTTAATTTCCAGTGTATTTATGTCTTGAATTTATCCAAACTAAAAATAATTAGTGAACTCATGTTTTGTGCCTCTATTAACCATTTTAGTTTTTTTCCCCTTATATCAGTATATCTGAAAACTCTTTGGCAAGGAGTTGATACTGGCACACAATATCTTGCGTACCTGAATCATACATACAAATACTCTTGATGATATGACAGAGTTTGATAAATCCATCTCAGAGGATAGCACTTAAGGTTTGAGGATGGGACAGTGTGGATAATCTTTGAGATAATAAGGGGAAAGAGGCTGAGTAATAATAATATTAGTATTTGTGAATTAAATGTAGATTATAACATTAGGCAGTCATCTTGTCTCAGGAGAACATGACTATGCTCACAGGCTGTACAGAATATAGGTATGAGGCAAAATTTCTGCAAAGAAACAAACCATAGTAGTAGTTTAGGAAGACTCTGGTTCCCAGATGATAGAACTTACTACTCTTTTCTGATTCACATCAGCCTCTATAGCAGAACATGAATTTATGGAAAATTGTACCATTTGCTACTCAACTAGCTTTTAAGTCTTATAATCTTTAAAGTGCATGTAGTATGATCCCTTAATTAGTATTTTAATTAAGTAAAATTCAAACTGTCATATGACCTAATTACAATTCTAAATATAATGGGAAGCTAATGCCAATTAAATCAGTTTTCATAGCTGAAAGTCTTTATTTTGATATTAAAAAAAATTTATGTCCTAAACCTTAAGCACATTTAAATGGCTTTTCCATATGTGGCAAAAAGGTTTTTTTTTAAAGATATAGGCAGAACCATTACTAACTTTTCTTCTCACAAAGACCATAAAAAGGAAAATGATCAATGGATGAATACCTAGAATGTTTTATTTAACATTCTAAACTTTCAAATTCTCCAAAGTGCAAAAGGATACTGTATCTACAGTAGCTACCTTAGAGCTGAACCTTCAAATAGACTCTAGAAACTTAAGACACAAAAATCACTGGTGATGTTATAATTATCCTTCAGGTGATGTTGCTATTGTCATTCAGGCGATTAAAACAAACCATAATTCTGAAGATAATCAGGTTAGGCAGGACATCAAAATGTACAGAATAAAAAATATCCGGAAGGATAAGAAAAAATTAATGCATATATTTCATTTCAGGAAAAAACAACAAAAAAAAGACACCAAAGCTTAACTAAAACAACTTATATAAAAAGAAAGGGCTAGAAGAAAGCCCATAAAAATATCTGACCTTAAAAAGTTTGGTATCCAAAGGGAATGAAATAGGAGAAGAGGGTGGTAGAGAATTGCTGCTTTTCGTAAAGTTTCAGTGATGGACTTTTTGTCAGTTAAGAAACTTGTTTTCACACCACAAGTGGGAAGACAAATATCAAGCAGATATTAATAAGCAAAGATAATTCATGTAGTATAAGATATGGAAAAAAAACCCCAAAGATGATTACTTATATCGAGTTTGGACAACACGACTTAAGTCCAATATATGTATATATGGGAAGAGGTACTATGGAGAAAACAATGCTGATATTTAAAATAATCTTTGCCCTACATCACTTGCACTAACTTAACTAGATTAGCCAATAGATGTTGCTGTTCTGACCAACTTAAGCAGTGAGTATGTATGTAATAGGACTAATCTCTCCTGCTATAATAATAACAGCAGGTCATATTTATATAAATTTATATATTTATAAAAATATATAAAAATTCATGTACATTTATATGAATATAAATATGTAAATATAAATAAATAAGCACTTTAAAGTTTACAAAGCTTTTTCCCCCTTCATAACAACCCTGTGACCACAAATATCAATATTTCCATTTTGCAGATGAGGAAACTGAGGTTCAGGGAGGGTGGTCCACACAACTAGGAAGGGTTGGGCCCAGAAACTAAACTCAAGTCTTTTTATCCTGGTCTAGTGCTCTTTCTTCTATATCATATCATCCTTTCTGTATCTCCTTTCCATGCATATATATATATATTCATATGTATATGTATTTTTTTTTCAAAAAAGTGACTATTTTAATTTCTCTAAAAAACCTCAGATAATTTTCTGGTCAGAGTCACTTAAATCCCTCCTTATTCCCATTTTACAATTACCTGATTATTAAGCTTCTGTTTCTTAGGGGCAATGTGCAGCTCCAAACATTTTCAGGTGGTCTGTTTTAACTGAATTCTGTTGTTTTGTGTGCTTCCCTAATGGACTCTACATTCTCATACAAAGTGCTGACAACAGCTGCAGCAAAGCAAACATTTCCTGTTCTCCACCCTATTGAATCCTGTGCCAATCTCATTTGAAGACATCAAGGATGACCACAGACAGTCCATTTTGTAAAAATATCCTTCTTGTGACTAGAAATCCAGAAAGTGCCCTTTCTGGCACTGCAGATTTTAAAAATATACACAAACATTTTAGGAAAAAAAAGCTATGTCACAAAAGCCACAAAACTTTTCATTTTTACATCTGTGGAAAAATAAAATGATGCTTAAATGATGCTTCACTCTAGGAAAACTGAATTACTGCAGTGCAAATCTGTGCCAGGTTTGGTCCATGAAATCTTGCCCATGCTTACTCTGAATCACTTTACTCTTTGGTTAGGGGGATTTGCAGCATTTGATTGTTAGGTTTAAATTTAAATTGTATTCGTTTGAGTGTCCATATTTCTAACACTATTCAGTTTTATGTACTCATTAAATATCTTTCTGAATTTATTAACCATATATTTATTTTGAGTGTAGTGAACATATTTATGTTTTAAGATAAAAGCTCAGGAATTCTTACCATTATGAACATTATATGTCTGTCTGCCTTCTCTTTCCCTCTTTTGCTTTCACCTCCTCCCCTTCTTTCTCTCTCTCCTCAAACATATATGCAGGAGAAAGAGAGAACTTTCTAAGACTACTCACTTCACAGAAGTGTTGATATACATTGATAAAGGACATTGTTTACCAAGACTATCTCAAACTGATATCACAGCTCTGCTAAAATAAACAAAAAACAGTTTAGGACAGCCAACTGAAATCTACCTTTCTAGGCATTTATTTTATCTTGTCCCCTTTAATGTACTCTATGATCCAGCCAAAATGGACTTCTAGCTATTCTCCCAAATGGCATTCCATCTCCTATTTTCCAGCTTTCAAATCCTTCTGTCCCTGAATTATCATATTCTCTTGACTTTCAGCTCAAGTGCCACATCTTACATGAACCTCAAAGGTTGCTGGCCTCTCCCTCTCTTCAAATCATCAAATATTTCCTTACAAGCATAAGTGTTTTATTCCCCTCCAGCCCAATAGGATATAAGTCATTTGAGTACAGAGATCATTTGTCTTTATATACCTGCTGCCTCGCCCAGTGTGTTTTATACAGAGTAAAAACTTAGTAATTGTTTTTTGAACTGAATGGAAGTGAAAGCAAGATAGACACACGGTCCATGTTGGCTGGCATTTGTCATTTTTGCAAGCCATATACGCTTCCTTCTCAATACTTCAAAAGATTGAACATTTCACTGATGTGAGTACTACTCCATAAATACAAATTACATTGTCCACTTGCCTGATCTTCATGAGTTTCTGTAGCCAAAAGGATTCATAATCTGCTTTAGCTAAGATGGTGCTCCTATTTGTTGCTGGAGTTGTACTTTCCAGTGTGGTACGAATAGCCAGCGAGGTGGCACAGTGGATAGAGTGCTGGGCCTGGAGTCAGGAAGACCTGAGTCCAAACCCAGCCTCAGACACATTCTAGCTGTGTGACCCTCTGCAAATCACTTAACCTCTGTCTGCCTCCATTTCCTCATCTGTAAACTGGGGATAACAGTAGCCCCTAACTTACAGGTCTATTGAGAGGATCAAATGAGATATTTGTAAAGCACTGAGTATTGTGCCTGGCACATAATTTGTACTCAACAATTTTTGCTCTTGGTAACATCAACTCCCTTAGGTTCAATTATCACCTCAATATTCACATATCTATCTGTTTACAGTCCCAGTTTTCCCCCTGAACTTCAATCTCGAATTCCCAATTTCTTATTAGATATTTCAAAGTAGATATCCTGGACATATCTGAAACATGACCAAAATGGAACTGATTATCTTTCTCCCAAACCCAGCTTTACACCCCCAAACATCTATATTTCTATCAAAGGCACCACCAACCTTTGAGCCTCCCAGGGTCAAACCCTGGTGTTATCCTCGACTTCTTACTCTCCCACATAGCCAATTAGCTGCAAAATTTTACCAAGTGTCCTTCTATATTTCTTCAATCATACCCTTTCTCTCTCTCTATACATAGTCACCACCATAATTCAGATCTTCATTATAGCTTATCTGGACTATTGCAACAGTGTCTTAATTGGAGTATCTGCCTCTTCTCTACCCACTCCAATTCGTCCTCCATACACCTGCCAACATAATTTGCCTTTAGCACAGATCTGATCATGTCATTCCTTTACTCAGTAAAATATGAGGGCTCCCTATTGCCTCTATCATTAAATGAAAACTTCTTTGTTTGACTTTCAAGCTTTTCACAACTTAGCCTCAACGTATCTCCCCAGCCTCATTATATATTGCCACCCTTCCTGTACTTTGAAATTCAGTTAAACTAGCCTACTCATACACAGACAGCCCTGTATCTCCCATCTCCAGGCTTTTGCTCTGGCTGTTCCTTATGCTTGAAATATACACCCTCTTCATTTCCATTTCAAAGAATCTCTCTCTTCCTTCAAGATGCAGTTGAAGTACCATCTTCTACATGAAACTTTTTCTGGCCCCCAGGCTGTTAGGGACTTCTACTTAAACACTTTGTATTTATCTTCCTTGATTTTATAATGTTTTCTGCATTACCTTCTGTATACAGTTATGTATGTCTATGTTGTCTTTGACAGAATGTAAGCTGTCTCTAATTAAGAGTAGAGAGTGTTTCATTCTTTGCTTTTATATTGGCAGTGCCTAGCTCACTGCCGGGCACACAGCAGCTGCATAATAAATTCTTGTTGAGTGGCTGACTGACAGTCTTTGTGGAGTCTAGGGTCTTCCATATTTCATAAGAATGGTTGGAAGGGGACTTTATTAGAGGATACAAATATTCTTAGAAAAATAGCAGAAGCCTAATCCTGGTTTTTCATATTTCACTCTGATACCCAATTTGCGATTTTCATTCATTCTTCCTCACTAAGGAAATGCGCATTTGAAGTGAACCATTCTGCAAGTTACACCTGCATATAATTCAAATCCAGAGGCAAATATAGCCATTTGGAACAAAGATGCAAAAATGGACATTAAAAAAGTAGATAATGTTTGTTTTAGACTACAAAGTTACAACTATCAAATATTTCATATTTACTATGCATTTTATTTTGTGCAAGAAATTTTATAATATAATAATAATAATATAAGATAATATATTCCCTGACAACAAAAAAATTGCACATGGGAAGATGAAGTTCTGAGGGCTGGAATGGGACTTTTCCAGGTTTCTACTACAAGGACATTTCCACTGGAATTCCAGGATAAGGGAAAGATGCTGAGTGCAAGTTTCATTTGGGAAAGAGAAGAACTACAACTAAGAGTTTCACTGGGGGGGTTTGAGCCTAGACTCTGAGGGAGGGGGGAGGTGGCTGGCTGCTTGGGAGGCTGGAGAAGGGGTGCGGTTGAAGTAGACTGAAGCTTAAGTGACTGGGTCCAGAGGACACAAGACAAAGCATTTGACAAGGCTAGTCCTTTCTTCCTCCCCTCCCAGAAGAGCTATGTTAAATGCAAACCGTATTTCTGGTCTTCACAGTTGCTTACTTTTTTTCTAACTCGTTACCATAGCTGATTTGAGATAAAGGAATGTTCTTAGGTGTGTGTGTCATTATTTCGATTGTGGAAGACTGAAAGAAGCAGGCAGTGACCGGCCTGCAATTACCAACAGATAAAAGATAAAGACTTGGAGCCAAGTATTCCAAGGCCCTCAGTTTATATATATGGAAACTGCCTCAAACAAGTTAACTGACAGAGGCTCAAATCTTCAGAACTGGCAGGCTGAAGAAATGACAGTGTATTTACAGAATCCTAGGGAATCGACAACAACAAAAACTGAGACAACGGTGACAATAACGTAGCAAATTACAAAGTAAGCCCCCAAAACCAAGGGTACATCTATATACCACTAACAAAATCCAGGAGGCCATCGTGAAAATAACAACACAATGTATAAAACAACTGGGAGTTAATCTACCAAAGAGCACTCAATTCCTGTATTGATACAGTTAAAAATCCTTCCTTAAAAATCCAGAATTAAATAACTAGAGGGTTATTCTAGCTTATGGCTGGGCCATCCCATGATAATAAAGCAGACAACACCACCAACCTTAATTCATAGTTTTATTGACGCACTGATCAAACTACCAAGGGTATATTTACAAAGCTAGAAAAAACAAAACTGTCTGGGGTGGGGAATATCTAAAATATCAAGGGAATAATGAAAAAAGAAATGAAGGAACAATAGTATTTTAAAGCTTCAAACTGTACTAAAGTATTAAAAATCGTCAAAATTACTTGACACCCATTAAAAATAGAAAAGTAGATCAATGTAACAAACTAGAAAACAGAGAATCAGAAATAACTGAAATAAATAATTCAGGTAATCAAATGTAGATAATCCTGTTGAGAAATTTAGCTGTGAAAGGAAAAAAGATATAAGAAGATAGCTTGAGGAGATAGCAGAATCAAGTAAGAGATTTTTATATACAGTATAGGGGAAACCCAGGGATGTTTGCAGGTGGCAAGGAAGGAACAGAAGGGGATGAGATTAGGAAACAGAGAAAAGCAAAGAGAAGGAATGATCCATGAGGAAAGCTCCCAGGAGTTATTGATGTGGTGTCACAAGTACAGAGATTGGTGACTTTAGCAAAACAAGAAAGTCATTTCTTCAGAGAACAGGGGAGAGAATGGGCTATTATGGAAGGATTTTGAGGTAAGAAACAGGAAAAAGGGGGACTTATTCTGATAAATGATGTCTTTTGCTGAGAATAAGATTGATTGGTATGTTTAAGGAGCCCTGTATTAGAGGAGAAAAGACGTTTGGAATAGCTATGACGGAGAGTCAATTCTATGCAAACTCTTGCCTAGACCAGTCAATTTCACTTTTATTACACCTCTGAAATTCTTCTCTCCTCTAATACTGCCATCGCTCTAACGCAGGTCCTCCTCATCTTATATCAGGACTACTACAATAGTCTCCTGGTTTGTCTCAAGTCTCCACTGAGCCTTGATTTTACTCTAGTGCAGGTCTGATCGTATCACTACCCTACTCCACAAATTTCTTGGTCTCTCTCTTGCCTCTGTTTTTCATTCCAAGCCATTCATAACCTAGCCCCCTCCTACCTTTGCAGTATTCTTACCCTTGACTCCTCAACACATACACTTTAGTCCAGTGACGCTTGTGCCAAGAACAAGATACTACCTCTGTCTCCAGGTGCCTGGAATGCTCTTCCTCCTCCACTCTATCTACTCACTTTCCCAGCTTCCTTTAAGTCCCTCAGAAAATCCCATCTTCTACAGGAAGCCTTCCCTAACCCCATTTAATTCCAGTACCTTCCCCTCAGTTAATTATCTCCTATTCATCCTGTATATCCTGCTTTGCATATATTTGTTTGTATATTGTTTTCTCCATTAGATTATAAATTCCTTGAAGGCAGGGACTACCTTTTGCCTCTTTTTGTATCTCCAGTGCTAAGCACTGCTTGGCCTATAGTAGAAACTTAATAAATGTTGACTGATTGATTGAACTGGCAAAGAATAAAAGCACTGTCATGTAGAAATGAGAGTCCATTTTACATTACATAACACACATGTGTAGCAGATTCAGTTGGCAAGGTTGCTCAACTTTTTTTTTTTTTTTAGCATTGTTAAATAATGAGGAGAAGGTTAATGGTAAAGATCATTCAGAATTGGAGTGAATGGAGAAAGGAAAAGGTTGTTGTGAAGTTGGCTGCAAGTGAATTGGATGTAAGTGAGGGAGGGCTGTGCAAAGTCACCAGTCTCACTTTCTCCTCTGAACTATTCGAGTCCAGTGGCCAGATACAGATCAAGACAAATCAGGATAGGGTGCTAAGGTCTTTAACAGGTCTCAGTCAGTGTGATGGAGGTGATACCCATCCAGTGATTAAGGTTTAAGAAAGGAAAAGGTAACAAAGAATTCAAGGATGGAAGACAGTGGCTAGCTGAATTTGTTCCTTTAAGATTGGGAGAGGAAGAAAATGAGACTGATAAAGAGAAAGAAAGGAGGGCTAGAGGATTAGGCTAAAGAGCAGATAGGTGGTGAGGTGGATAGAGCACCAGACCCAGAGTCAGGAAGACTCATCTTGAGTTTCAATCTGGCCTCAAACACCTATTTGCTGGGTGACCCTGGGCCAAGGCATTTAACCCTGTTGACCTCAGTTTCCATTTGTAAAATGAACTGTAGAAGAAACTAGCAAATTACTCCAATATCTTTGCCAAGAAAACCTCAATTAAGATTAAGAAGAGTCAGACACAACTGAACAAAGTGAAAACATGAGTTTTGGAAGAGTGAAACACAAGGAGATATGGAAGGATGGGAATCTGTGCTGAGAAACAGAAGTTACAAAAAGAACAAAAAACAAAAAAAGAAGTTTCAGATTTCTGGATCATGGAGATGAGTTTTGTGTGATGGGAGATCAATGTTATGATCATGCAAAGCAGTAAAATACAAATACCTGTCATGGATGGTGAGGAAATTGATAGATGTAATGAGGGGACAGTGACGTATGTATTTAAATTCCTGAACGCGAGGGTAGGGTTTGAGTAAAACTGTGAGCTGTATGTTAAATTTCCTGAAGGAGGGAGAAGGAACAGAAGGCAAGTATCTGTCAAAACTCTCTAAACTGAGCGGATGGAGTGAATCTCAGGGGAGAGTTCTTCAGCGATGGCAGCATGGAGACAGTTTGAAAGAAGGAAAAGATGTTTGTTTGCCATTACTGGGTTTTTTTCATCATGGAGCCTCAGGGTGTAAGAAATGTTGGACTATGGAATTATCAATCATAAATTCATAGAGCTTTAAAGTTAGAAAGGGATCTAAAAGATAAATGTGATTTCCTCATTTTGTAGATGAAGACACCCTTAGAGAATAGATGATCTGTCTATAATCACATAGTAAAGTAGCAAGAGTAAGAATGAGAGTACTAAAGTGGGGAGAATTTGAACTAAAATTCGGGTTTCTATAATTCTAGTTCAGCACTTTTCCCAGTATTTGTTATTTGTTTGTTATTCTGTAAGCACTAATAACAGTTGACTTGATATTGATCTAAAAAAACAAAAACAAAACAGGTACATGGCAGAGATGCTAGGAATATTTTTGATAAGCATTAATGTCACTAATTATAGAAAGACAGCATAAAGTTTTAATAGACAAGGAGATAGTCAATAAATATCAAACTGATTAAGCAACAGTGTGTTCAATAAAGCCAATATTGATAGAAGTTTTGATTAGAAAGAGGTCTATTTGGTATTTAAAGCCCCTCAATCAAATATTTATTAAGAGCTTATTACATGCCAGGTTAAAAGCTGGAGATACAAAGAAAGATAAAAGATAAACTTTGCTCTCAAGGAACCTAATGGGGGAGACAACATACAGACTACATACAAACAAACTCTATATAGGATAAGTTGAATTAATCAGCAAAGGGATGACATTAAAATTAAGGGCGATCAGGAAAGGCTTCCTGTTGAAGATAGGTCTTGAAGGAAGCTAGGAGGCAGAGATGAGAGAGATAATTCCAAGCAAGGGGACAGCCAATGCAAATGCAGTAAGAAGACTGTCTTTTTCTAGGAACAGTAGCAAGGAGGTCAGTGTTACTGGATCATGGAATTCATGGGAGGGTGGTTCTAAGGTGTAAGAAGACTGGGAAGTTGGGAAGGATGGATTAGGAAGGCTTTGAATGCCAAACAGGATTTTATGTTTGATAAGGAGCCTCTGGAGTTTGTTGAATAGTGGGGCGATACAATCTGACTCCAGCCTACCTTTCTGGGGCTATTGTATATCTGTGGTCCTGTCAAACTATTTCCCTCATCTGAAATATACTCCCTCCTCATTTATGTTTTATAGAAGCCACTTGCTATATAAAACCTATTCTTTCTCTCTCATTTCTAGTGTCCCCTTCCTGAAATGTATTTTATATTTCCTTAGCTTTACTCATATTGTTTCCCCCTAACAGAATGTAAGTTCTTCGAAGGCGGGATTTTTTTTGTATTCCCAATACCTAGCATACAGCAAATCCTTAATAAATGCTTACTGAATGTATGAATAAAGGAAGAAGTGAAATACTGAGATCTGAGATAAAAAAAATTCACCTACACTTTCAACTTTCTTTTTGCTTGGTCATTAAGCCATAAGCCAAGAATTTCAAATTCCTGGAAGCTCTGAGTTAGAAGAGATCTTACGAGATCCTTTCATGTCATATCTTCAGTTTACAGATGAGGAAACTGAGGACCAGTGCTTAAGTGATTTGCCCAAGCACACAAAAGAATTATATGTAGAATGAGGAAACAGACCTGGACAACAGGTGAATCTGGGAAAGGTTCCACTTATCAAAGAAATACATTAAAAGAGAAGATAAATACTTCTCCATAAAACTAGAGAGACTTTTTTTTTTGAGGCCTTAAAGACGTGGTCTCATTAAGTCACTGTATTAGTCATAAGAAAGCTGGTTACAGGAGGTGAGGTGAAAGAGATTTTATAAATACATATTCTAGGGCAGTGATTTGTACCTGAAAATACTCTATGAAGCAAAAAACAAACACAGAAGTAGTTCTCTATTCTACAGTTGTGATATGGTTACAACTAATGTTATTGCCAGTAGGATCCAAATAGTTCCTACTTGCCTGCCTGTTTCTGAATTTGTTCTGGCTTTAGGTGATTGTTTAGCTATAGTCCATATTAATTTTCTCATTACTGTTGCATTCTGTACCTCCGTTAGTTTGAGATCTGTACACACTGGAGCTGGGGGTAGCTTCCCCTTTCACAGAATACTTATACCACTGTAGTTGGCATTGTGGAAGGTAAGGACTGTGTAGAGCTTATAAACTATGAGATGGTTGCTTTTCACATCTCTGCTGTAGTATATCAAAGTTCATCTGGCACAGACTACAGAGTATGGAGGCAATATTATCTTTGCTCTCACCTGGTTTCTTCCTGCTCTAGAACTCAGCACAACAGTGCTGGCCAATGCCAGAACTGAGGGGAAAAAGGAAAGCCCTTCTTTACTCCATATTCTCAGCTTCACACTCTGTCTTGATTATGCCTTTCAAAGACCCACATTTCTTCCACCAGCATATCTCCTGGTCAGTTTAAGAGTGCAGGGGAAGGGAAGAAGAAGGGAAGAATTCTTTCTTGGTTCCATGACCCTGTGGTTTACTAGTAAAAGGTAGATTTTGGAGTGGAAAAACAGGAAATATTATTTTAGAGCACCTTAAATTTTCTTTGCCTCACCAGCTATAGGATAATGGGGGGTTGGGAGGGAGATAAGAACACTATACTTGTAGAAAAATGCTGGTTTGTTATCTATCTTGTGCCATGGAAAGCAATGAGGATGGGTGAAAATGAAGAGTAGTGAGGAAAAAACCTAATTTGATAAATCAGTAAGTACATTCTATGCAACTCCTTATAAGACATGAAGCTGACATCTTGATGGGACTGAGATAACGAATCTTTACAGAGACAGCATCTGCTCAAGCAGCGCAGAACATTGCATAATCTCTTTAGAAAGCTAAAAAGTAGGCAAGAGGAAATAGCATAAAGATGTTAGGCAATGTCGCCATAGTCGCAATGTAATTCCCCCAACTACTAACTACACTGTGTCTACACCATGTTACAAAGCCTAACATTGAGAAGAATGACAACTTAAGAACAAATCTTACTTCTGTTTCCTTCTTTTAATTTCTAACCAGTCAATTTATTGTTATAGCTTACAGGACAGCTAGGAATCACTGTCTCCCAATCACACTACAGAACTACTTAATCACTTTTTATTTTCTATGCAGTCATCATTAGGTGACTGCCACCTAGTTTCCTCAAGAGCTCATATGAAATATAGCATAGGACTGTTTCTACAACTAGCCTTGCATAAAAGCTTGAAACAATTTCTCTTCTTAAGCTTACACATGAGATTTACAGTCTAGTCATTTAGCTGAGGTGTATGTGTCTAGTCAAATGGATTTAGCTGCCAAGTAAGGGTTTGGGGAAAAAGTTCCTTAGGATTTCCATTTTTCAAAGATAGCACTGTATTACTGAGTGAAAGACTTGACAAGCCTAAACATGCAAAATAAGATTTGGTCTTTTTTATGTCATCAAATGTTATTCAATAATGATAAATACAGCTTGTACTTTCCAAACTACAGAGCTTCATGGGTTCTAATTTCTGCACAAAGTTGAGGTAGTATGGAGTAAACTGAAAAACTACTGGAATACTGAGATGTTCTGGATATAGTTCTGGATTCAAATCCCGTCTCTGCCATTTAGTGGTTGGGCAACTCAAAGCAAATCACAATTCTCTGCAGCTCAGTCTGCTCATTTGTAAAATAGGATAATAACAGCAACTACTTCAGAGGGCTGCAGTGAGGATCAAATGAGATAATTTATGTACATAACTTTTCAGCCTGCAAGTGCTATTTACACGTAAGTTTTCATCATCATCACTACCGTAACTAAAATAGATCTATGATTTCATTGGTTTGAATTTGTTCCAATGGTAGATTTCTGCCCACACATGCTTCACCATCCTATGTCACATTTATCTATGTCCTCCTCAAAATTCTCTACAGGGGTATACTCAGGTGCTGGAATTCTTTCTTGTTTTTTTCATGACATTGCAAGGTTAGCAATTGGAGCATTCTGGTTACATCTCTCATTCTTAACATGAATTCTTGTCATTATATTCTTCCTATCATAAAATTACTTCTTTTTTTGGGGGGGGGGGTGGAGTCAAGCCAAGACTACAGACTTGCTGTAGTTCTCCTCCTATAACTCATAAAATACCTGTAAAAAATGACTCTAAACAAATTTTAGAGCAGCAGAAGCCACAAAACAACAGAATGAAAGAGATTTCCAGCCCAGGTCAGCCTGAAAGGCTAACAGGAAAGATTAAGTACAGATGGGCTGTGGAGTGTAGCTGGGCTGCAAAGCACGGCACAGACAGGACCAAATTAGGTTTCAGGGCACAGAATCACGGGTAGCAGCTGCAGTTCCCTGATTTCTCAACCCACAAACACCAAAGGTAGCTTCAAAGGTCAGTGAGAAAGCTCTTTCACCTGGGGGAGAAGGGAGCAGGGTCCTGCCCTAGCCCTGGCCCCAGGAGGCAGCAGTGTCCATTTTTGGAGCCCTCAGGTCTAAAGACCCTGCGGGAATTGAGGTGCTGATCTGGATCTCAGCCCTGAGTGGTGGTCCTGGGGTGAGGAGGAGCACTGGCTAGTGGAGCTGATGGAGGCTTTGGACAGGGAATCCTACTTGCAGATCCTGGGCAGAAGAGTGCTTGTGGTTGCTCCCAGACCAGAGCACAGGCCAGGAGAGGAGTAAACTCCTCCTCCTTGATTGTGTCACCTGTGAGGAACTGAGAGCTTATAGGTCCCCACAGTATTATCCTGCACGTGACAAAGGACTCAAAAGTCAAGTTAACTGGCTGGGAAAATGTCCAAAAAAGGGGAAAAAAATAAGACTATAGAAGGTTACTTTCTTGGTGAACAGATATCTTCTCCCATCCTTTCTGATGAGGAAGAACAATGCATACCATCAGAGGAAGACCTAAAAGTCAAGACTCCTGCATCCAAAACCTCCAAAAAAAATATGCAATGGTCTCAGGTCATGGAAGAACTCAAAAAATTTTTTGAAAATCAAGTAGGAGAGGTGGAGGAAAAATTTGAAAGAGAAATGAGAGTGATGCAAGAAAATTATGAAAAGTGAGTCAACAGCCTGCTAAAGAAGATCCCAAAAAGAGCTGAAGAAAATAACATTTTTAAAAATAGGCTAACCCAAACGGCAAAAGAGGTCCAAAAAGCCAATGAGGAGAAGAATGCTTTAAAAAGAAGAACTGGTCAAATGGAAGAAGGAGGTTCAAAAGCTCACTGAAGAAAGCAGTTCTTTAAAAATTAGAATGGAGCAGATGGAAGCTAACGACTTCAGGAGAAACCAAGAAATTACAAAACAAAACCAAAAGAATGAAAAAATAGAAGACTGTGAAATATCTCACTGGAAAAACAACTGACCTGGAAAATAGATCCAGGAGAGACAATTTAAAAATTATGGGACTACCTGAAAGCCATGATCAAAAAAAGAGTCTGAACATCATCTTTCACGAAATTATCAAGGAAAACTGCCCTGATATTCTAAAACCAGAGGGTAAAATAAATATTAAAAGAATCTACTGATAACCTCCTGAAAGAGATCCCAAAAGGAAAATTCCTCGGAATATTGTAGCCAAATTTCAGAGTTCCCAGGTCAAGAAGAAAAAGTTGCAAGTAGCTAGAAAGAAACAATTCAAGTTTTGTGGAAATACAATCAGAATAACACAAGATCTAGCAGCTTCTATGTTAAGGGATCAAAAAGGCTTGGAATATGACATTCCAGGAGTCAAAGGAACCAGGATTAAAACCGAGAATCACCATCCAGCAAAACTGAGTATAATACTTCAGGCGAAAAAGGGTCATTCAATGAAATAGAGGACTTTCAAGCATCCTTGATGAAAAGATCAGAGCTGAATAGAAAATTTGACTTTCAAACAGAAGAATTAAGAGAAGTATGAAAAGGTAATCAGGAAAGAGAAATCATAAGGGACTTACTAAAGTTGAACTGCTTACATTTTTACATGGAAAAATAGTATTTGTACCTCTTGAAACTTTCCTCAGTATTTGGGTAGTGGGAGGGATTATATACATATAGACAGAGGGCACAAGATAAGTTGAATAGGAAGGGATGATATCTAAAAAAAATAAAACTAAGAGGTGACAGAGGAATATATTGGGAAGAGAAAGGGAGAAATGGAATGGGGAAAATTAATTCTCATAAAAGAAGCAAGAAAAAGCTTTTTCAGTGGAGGGGAAAAGGGGGGAGGTGAGAGGGAAAAAATGAAGCTTACTCTCATCACATTTGGCTTAAGGAGGGAATAACATGCACACTCAATTTGGTATGAAAATCTATCTTACACTCTAGGAAAGTAGGGGAGAAGGGGAGAAGTGAGGTGTATGTGGGAGGATGATAGAAGGGAGGGCAAATGTGAGGAGGGAGTAATTAGAAGCAAACACTTTTGGGGAGGGACAAAGTCAAAAGAGAGAATAGAATAAATGAGGGGCAGGATAAGATGGAGGGAAATATAGTTAATCTTTCACAACATGACCATTATGGAAGTCTTTTGCAAGACTATACATGTATGACCTATACTGAATTGTTTGCCTTTTCAGTGGGGATAGGAGGGAGGAAGGGAGAGAAGTTGGAACTCAAAGTTTTAGGAAGGAATGCTGAGAATTGTTTTTGCATGCAATTGGGAAACACAGGGAATGGGGTATAGAAATCTATCTTGCGCTACAAGAGAGAAGATGGGGTAAGAGAAGGGAGGCATGTGACAGAAGGGAGGGCAGATTGGGGGAAGGGGTAATCAGAATGCATTGTGTCCTGGGGTAGGGAGAGGGGAGAGATGGGAAGAAAAATTGGAACTCAAAATCTTGTGGAAATGATTGATGAAAACTAAAAATAAATAAATTAAAGTTTCAAAAATAAAATAAAATAATTTGATATCTTTTCCTCCTGTTCTTCTTTAGAGTTCCTTGGAGTGGGGTGGGGTATATATTATAGCCTTCTCACACCTAACATTGCTTTTCTGGTGTTATTTCAGTTTTTGGAGGCAACAGAGTTCCATGTTTTCCTGTCATTTGGCAATACCATAGAGTAACGGTAACGAAATGAATAACCTTTGATTTCATGAGAAGCCTGGGGTTAGGAAAGGAGCTCTGAAATTTCTGCAGAGCAATCTAGCCCAATCTTTCCTCCACTTCCTATTCAACTCTGGGCAATTTCTGGGAGAAGTTAGGATGGAATGGAGTCACTTAAGCATGTAGAGAGGTTTGTCTTTGACAAGAAGCACCACCTTTTCATGTGAGACAGGGATGAAAGAAGATGAAGAGGAGGCTATATGAATGATGGGAAATGAAGAAGGGTGAAGAGGGAGCTCTTGGTGAATGGCCTCAATTTTTTTCAAATGACCTATGAGGCAAAGTACTTAGATGGTAGTGGAGAGACAGGATGGGAAAGCCTTGAGGATGGATGAATTAGAAAAGTCTCTATGCAGAATGGGATAGTGATGAATTGATAAAGGAAGTGTGAAAGGATTTTTTTGCTTTTTTTTGTAATCAACAAATAAACATGATGAGATCTGATATCCCCTTTCTCATTCAGTTAATTGTGAAATGGTAAAAGATCACCATTTTATATTAATAACCAAACCTAGCAGATACTACCTTCCGTGAGTCAGGCTAGGTTAAAAGTAATTCACCTTTTACTGCTCACCTGAACTGAGTGACCTACACAGCAGAAGCATAGAAGCATTTTGCTGTGCTAACCAGGCTGTTTTAAAGAGAGATGCTGTGGTGGGTGATGGGGAAAATAATTTTTGCCTACAAGGTCACCACATGGATTATTAGTGATTGGGGCTCTACGAGGTTCTGTGGAAGTCTACTAATTTTTTTACCTGCAAAAAAGTTGTTCTGTGTGAGAATACCTCCTTTTCCCTAATATTGGTTCAGTTGTTGGTCTAACTCTGAGGGTGTAAGACTGAACTAAAGAAGATTCAAGAGGTGAAGTTTAATCCAGAATAACCTCCAATTTTAAATCCCTCACTTGAAGGTGTGAATAAACACTTGGGAAAGTTCAGGAGTACAAATAAGTGGTAAGGCAAAAGAGAGACAGCCTAGACCTGATGACCCCACAGACTCCCAAATATGCGGGTCTGGATGGCAAATGTCCTTGGACCACTCTCCCTTGCTGCCACCCTCTCTCACTTCCTGACCTCAAATAAAAGAGAAAGGTCATTCATGATGGACTGAAATGATTCTTTCTCCAGGTCACTCTTCATGCTAGCACCTAAGTGGTAACTTTTTACGAACATGTCAAATTCAGTGGCCTGAGGGTGGTACAGAAGGGAAGAAGAATTAGGAAAGGTCTTAAGTGGGAATTGGAGAAGATGCATTGGGACACAGTGAAAACATAATGAAAAGGAAAAACATAATGACAAAGAAAAAAGGAAAATTAAAAGATGGGAACTGAAGAGTTGGTTGTGAAATAAGTACAAGGGGGCTTTATTATAGTGAATGAACAGCTGAAGTGAATAGTTCAGGTGTTTTAGAGGTGTCTTATTATGATCCATCTAGAGACTTTGGGATGTACTGAAACTGTTCTTCTTCCAAAATCAAGCTTCGGCTTAGTGATGTTTTATTTTATGAAATGATATAATGGACTATTTGCATTCGACTTTTTAAAAGAAGGTCATTGTTAAGATAACAACATTGGTTAAATGGCCAATAATTTGGCAGTTTTAGTTCTCTATAAAATTATATTTCAAGTATAATTTTGTTAGAATAATAATTCTATAAAATCCTTAATAATTTTAATCAATGACTTTTTTTTAAAATATACATTTTGGCAAAAACAAACCCACAGACAAAACCCTTGTTTTAAAGTAAAAAATTTCTTGAGAGTGGATATAAAATCTCTGATCATTACTTAACTAAGGCATAAAACAGGGAGATATGCTTGCCCCAAGGTGTAGACCTGTGCCATAACAGATAACCTGTACAAAGGTCAAATAGAATACTTAACAGATGATGAACTTCTAGGTGTTTACAAATGACTTTATGCTGATCGCATCAATAATATAGGAATTTCTCAATGAGGTTCAGAGGCATTCAAAAAAGATAAATCTCGCAACCAAATAGAAAAAAACAAGTGTATAAAGAATATATGTTGCCAGATTATGTCATGACATGAAACTGGATGAGAAGTCAATGGAACTACTCTATCATTATACGTACATCTTGTACAAACAATAAAGATGGTAAAGGAGCTTGGTCAAGGTCTGAAGAGGCAAGGTATTGCTTGAACCATGTTTGAAAAATTATGCAATGCTTTCAGGGAAGCCAAGCTGCTTGCACAACAAGAGCCTGTATTTTTAATTTCAGTACTTTCTTGGTGATATGATAGGACTGTGGATCACTTAACAGCACAACTACAGAAGAATCAAAATTATAGGTGACTCAAAGGGCAATGGAAAGACATACAGCAAATCTAAGTAAATTACTGTATTTTTACAATGATGGTTTCCTCATAAGTGATGTACATGATCCTTAATGAGAGCTAGCACAGTTCAGTGGAAATGGTACTTGATCAAAGTTAGAAAATTTAGATATGAATCCCAGGTCTTCTATTTACTACCTAAATGACCTTAGAAAAAACTGCTTGATACTTCTGGGCCTTAGCTTCCTCACCTGAAAAGTGAGGGGTTTGGACTATTTTATCTTTAAATTTCCTTCCAGCTCTAAGTCTGTGATCCTATAATTTTGTTGGCTACACAATCCTTGTATCAGAGCCCTGTTTTCTTCCACAGAATGCTTATTGTCTAAAACAGCTTTCTTGGTAATTTCATCACAGTTTAGATAGAAAAGGAACTGATCTACCTTTAAGGTTCAGGCTAGTTATCATTCCCAAGTTAGTTGTCAGGAGAGAGATACATACTCATCTTCTAATAGGATACTATGGATTTTAACATTTTCAGATGCCATGCCGGAAGTGTTCTCTCCTCTTGTCCTCCTTTTCCTACCCCAATTCCTATTTTCCTTTAAAACACAACTCAAGTGCCACTTCATACAAGAGAACTGATCTCCCCAGAGTTTCTTTGCATTTACTTTGTCTATAATTTGTATATAATTGTGTGCACATGTTATTTCTCTCCAGCTCTTTAAGGGTAGGGATTATTTTATTTTTGTCTGTGTATCCTCAGTATTTAGCACAAACCTGGCACAAAGTACTTGCACAATAATTGCTTGTTGAATTGAATTCCACTAATTTGCTACTATTGCTGGGGATTTAGAATACTAAAGAAAGAGCTTTGCAGTCTCCGTGCAAAAATGAATCCCTCTTAAAGTGGGTAACCACTCTGCAGTAACTGAATTTCCTGAGCATTTGTTCCCATTGTCATAAATGGGGACAGAGGATGATGGGTCTTCATGAGGCTGTAACAGAAAGTGATGGTTTGGAAAGGTTGGGAAAGTGAAACAAGCATAAAAAGAGCAGCCTCACTAAGCCATCTGAGTATCAGTCACAATTACAATTTGGAAATGAAAACTATTGACAAATGTAAAAGAGTATTTTCCCCCTTCATATCTTTCATCAGTGAGATAAACCTGCCCAGATTTTCCCTGCTGAATGTGAGAGGAAAACTCAACTATGGCTTTGCAATCTACATTTTCATTGTGCATTTTAAAAACGTCAGCATGCCCAAATACTCTTGGCATCTATTTGTGAAGGATGACACTAACCACTTAACTTTCTATATTATTCTTCCACAACAGAGATTATCAGTGGTGTTTGTGTTGCACTTTAGAAATGGAGATAACTTTTGATTCCTCTCTAATTAGGTAGAGTAAGGGTATTCTGAAAACCTCAAGCTTCTGGTAAATTGGGTGTTTTCCTCAACTGTCAGCAATGATTTCTGTTAAAGCACACCTTGCTAAAAAGATCTATTTATACTTCTCTCCCTCCCTTACCCACTTCCACACCAAAAATGCTACTTCATATACATTCTTGAATCTCCTCTAAAAAGAAATCCAAATCACAGGCTCCTTCAGGTTTAGGTCAAAGTTAGATGAGAAAGAGGAGACTAAGAGTTGGAAAGGAATTTAGAGATAACTTAATGAGTCCAATCTATTCATTTTACAAGTGAAAAAACTAAGGCCCAAAGAGGGAAAGTAATTTGTCCGGTGTTGTCATCATTGTCATAGTAATAACTAACATTTACAGAGCACTTTCTTTGTGCTAGGCACTGTGCCATGTGTTTTACAATTATCTCATTTAATCCTAAGAGGAAATAAGCCATTTACAGATGAGGCAGAGAGTGGTTAAATGACCAGGCCCAATAAGTGGCAGAGTCAGAAGCCAAACTTCAGAATCCAATCAAGACTTCTTTCCACTTTATTCTCCCTCTTATCTTTTTCCTTCACCCCTATCTCACATCTTGGTGTGACCCATCTTGTCCAGGCAAAACCCTCTATCTGCATGAGTAAAACCATTCCATCCCATCATCCCCATTCTGACTTATCTGACTTACTTTCAATTACTCCCTGTCTACTGGTTTCTTCCCTCTCACTAGATTTTTCCGTACTTGTTAGCTATTATCCTAGATCTCTTCTCCCTTTTGTGCCTACATTTCTTGAGAAGGCTGTATAACCACTGGTGCCTCCATTTCTCTTTTTCCATTTTTAACTCTCTGCAGTCTGCCTTCTGACTTGATCATTAGCCTGAAACTGTTTTCTCCAAAGTTATCAATGATCTCTGAGTTTTTAAATCAAATGGCCTTTTCTCAGTCTTCATCCTTCTTGAACTCTCTCTTCAGCCCTTGAAACTATCATGTTCTTTTCCTTGTATTCTCTTCTCTGCAGGTTTCATGGCATTACTGTCTGATTGCTCCATTTCAGTTTCCAAATCACTCCTGCTGAAGGTGGGTAATCCCTAAGGCTCATCACGCTCCCTGTTCTTTTCTCTCTTTATACTATTTCACTTGGTAATTTCATGAGCTTCCACAGATTGATTCATTTATCATCTCCCAGTTGATATTTCAGTTCTACTTTTCTGACCTCCAATCTTACATCTCCAACTGCCAGCTGGATTAAACTATATGCCTTGTAGACATAAACTCAGTACGTTCAAAGTGATCTTTCACCCTTCTGAACTTCCCTATTACTGGTGAAGGTACCACTATCCCCTCAGTCCCCCCGCCTTGAATATATGTATCATCTTTGACTCTTCATTTTCTCTCACCTTCTAAATCCAATGTGTTGTCAAGCCTTGTTAGTTCTAACTTTATATCTAATTCTTTTTCTCTTCTGACATCGTCACCATCCTGATACAAGTCCTCATTCCCTCATGCCTGGCTTATTTCAATACACTTTTGGTTGGTCTCTCTGTATCAAACCTCTCCCCACTTCAGTCTATTCTCCACAGGTATTAAATTGATATTCCCAAAGTACTGAACCGATCATGTCATTTTCTTATTCAATAACCTCTAGTGTCTCTTTATTACCTCCAGAATCAAATATAAAATCCTCTTTTTGACATTTAAAACCTTACATAACCTGGTCTCACATTTGGACTTGGACAAATATTGTTTCCAATATTAACTGTTTTCAATGTTTTTGTAGGCAAAATCATCATCTTAAGAAGAAGCCACTTCCCAAAATAGATGGAAAATATATATGCAAATGTACTTATGTAAATACCAAGACAAACACGCATGTATACACACATCCCAAACCCCCAAAATCGATGGAAAAAATATAAATACTAATGGTACAGAGTTTATTTTTATCTCAGTTGAATCCAGTCAACAGAAATAACTAGATTTTCTTACCTGCTACTGAATTTGGCCGTGGCATCAGGTAAAGAGGAATAGATTGTACTGACTGGGACAGAACTGTGTCCAGATTCCTTTCTGGGATCTTGTTAAGACTATAAGTAGAGGCTGTCATATTTTCATCTACTCGGTATAAACATGAATCCATGCTGGATTTTTGAGACTGCCAAGGTTTCAGATTTCCTCCAGATCCTAGTTCTTTACTGCTTTCTCCACCATACTTTGTCCGTTCCACATTTTCAGAATAGCTTGTCAAAGTAGCTGGAACAAAACAAAGAGGAAAAAAGGAATAAGAGAAAAATCAAGTAAAGGATCTTTTGCACAAACTTGTCAAAAGTCATGATTTGTGAGGCTATCTTAAAAATACTATTGATACTTATTTCATTTCTAAGCTTACAACACCGAGAACAAAGTGAAACCATTTTACATGCACGGTAACTAACAGCTAAAAGTCAAGCTAGTTAAGTATTTAAATATTTATTATGTGCCAAGTACTGGGGTTACAAGGAAAGAAAAAAAAAATAATAGTCCCTTCTCTCAAAGAGTTCACAATCTAATAGGGAGACAATATGCAGACACCTATGTATGTATGTACACACATATATAGGATAAGTTGGAGATAATCAACAGAAGGAAGGCACTGGCATTCATGGGGATGCTGCTGTAGCTTACTGAATAGAAAGGAGACATGGTCAAACGAGCGATTTAGGAAGATCAATTTGACAGTCAAATAGAGGATGGATTGAGGGAGGATTAGACTTTTAAGAAGGGAGGCCAGTGAAAAGGCTAATGCAATAATCTGAGCATGAAGGTTGGTGGCAGTATCAGAAAGGGCATTTACCAGAGCTAACACAAAGCCAGAATTGACAGGACTTAGCTACTTTTTAGATATGAGGGCTGAAAGAAAGTGAGTTGAGGATCATACCTAGGTTTTGAGGCTGGCTGACAGGTAGGATGGTGGTGCTCTTGACAATAATTAGGGAGGTTAGGAAGAGGGAAAGGTTTGGGGAGGGAAAAACATGAATTTAATTTTTGATATGCTGAGTGGGACATGTAGTACAAGCTATTCAATAAGCAATTGGAGCTGCTGGTTGAGCCAAACTAAAAAACAAATTCTGAGAAATAGAAGTACTTAAGTACTAAATGTTGCAGCTGAATAAATATGTTAAAAAAAATTATGCTATAAACTTACAGTATTAGTAATAGAGTATGCCTGAAGGAACACTGGATTTGGGAGTTAGCATTCCTGGGTTTAAGTTTTAAATAAACTACTTAGAAACCTTTTGACACTTGGAAACTCTTATAATACATACCCTGCAAAGTGGCTGTGAAGAGGATATTTTTCAACTTTATACCTACAAATGTATTATTATCCTTACTGTTACCTCAATCTTCTCATCTTTTTTGGTGAGGTTCAGCAAGAATTGGTCTGAGGATAAGTGGTTAACCTACTATAATTCTTTTATATTTAATGTTTTGTGGATTCTCAGGCAGGTAGATAAAATAATGTCTTTGCGATTGGATAAGAGTATAGGTATGTAAGTTTTTCTCTTGTAAAGTCATTTATCTTTAGGACAACTCTACTGAAAGATGTAAGATAAAGATGACACATGCCTTATTCCCACATGGTTTTAATTTCTTTGACTAGTTCACTATATTTTTGAAAGTTTCTAATTTCATGTAGTTTGGAGTTTATGAAAATTCAGTACAGTAACATCAACTAAAAACATTATTCTTAAATTTTTATGATTCAATATTATACTCAAACACTTGTGGGCAACAAGCACTTCTGTTGGCAATTATGCTCCGGTTCCAGAGTACTCTATGTGTTGAATTCTCAAGTGTATTATGCAGCTTATTTTTGTAGTATAAGACTTGGTTATCTGTTAATTTAAAAAAAAAGTAATATGCCTTTAGCATAGCATTCTCATTACTTGATCATCTATTTTTGAGTACCCAGTAGGTTGTTTCCCCCTCAATCTGAAGTGATATATGCAGCTTTCATTGCTTCATTTTGTAATCTACTCTAATCAAAAGCTTTGGGCTTCTTGAGTATAACCTTTTTTGTAATAATGGTGGCAGTGACCTGATTTTGAGTTATCAAAAGTCTTTCTTGAGGGCGGAGCCAAGATGGCGGAGTAAAAGGATGCACGTTTACGAGCTCCGAAACCAAAATCCCATAGAATTAATGTAAAAAGAGTCCCCCATAACTTCTGGGTCAATACAAGGTTTGCAGAAGCAGAGTGGAAGAGATTTCCGTTCCAGGGAGCCCTGGAGACCCGTCCCCAGGGTCCGGCGCGCCCCGGAAAGTGGACCCCACCCCCAGCGCTGCCCTGGCCGCGGCCCCAGAGAAGCTGATCCGAGCAGGCTTCAGAGACGGAAGCTCCGGCAGCTGGGAAAGTCCCTCCGCCCACAGAAGCTACAGGTCAGTGAGAGAGAAGGCCGGGCTGGAGGAGAGGGGAAGCAGGTTGTCTCCGTGACTCGGGCCCCCTCAGGAGGAAGCGGCGGCGGCAGAGACGGGGGCAGGAAGCGGCGGAGGCAGAGGTGTGGGTGGCGGCTGAGGCGGCAGCGGCCCAGGACTCAGGAATCCCCCAACAGCAGGTAGGATCTTCATTACGGAAGATTCTCGCATAAAACCTGAGGGAGCTGAGCCTGGGAGATGGCCCTGCCCCCACCCCACTCTATTACTGAAGGTTTCTGCTCAAAGCCCCCAAGGGAACTGAGATTGGGAGGCGGGCCCCCCACCCCGCCCCCACCTGCTCCATTCCTGAAAGTCTCTGCATAAAGCCCCTGAGGGATCAGAGTCTGGGAGGCGGCCCTGCCCCCACCCCAGCACCTGAACTAAAGCTCACTGATTGACAGCCGGCAGGAGGAAACCCCATTTAAATCTCAGAGGCCAAGCACTAGCTGGGCGGATCCAGGCGGGGGTGGAAAGGAATCTCAGAAGTCAAGTAACTGGCTGGGCAAATGCCTAGAAAAGGGAAGAAAAATAAGACTATAGAGAGTTTTTTCCAACAAATGCAAATGATCCCGACCTTCGGATCTGATGACGAGGACGTATCCTTGCCATCAGGGAAAGACGTGGAGGGCGGGGCCTCAGTACCCCAGACACCCCAGAGGGGTGGGGGGTGGGCTCAGGCCCTGGAAGAGCTCAAAAAGGATTTTGAAAAGCAAGTTAGACAGGTGGAGGAAAAACTGGGAAGAGAAATGTCAGAGATGCAAGAAAAGTATGAAAAACGGGTCAATACCTTGGTAAAGGAGACCCAAAAAAATGCTGAGGAAATTAACACCTTGAAAACTAGGCTCACTCAATTGGCAAAGGAGGTTCAAAAAGCCAATGAGGAGAAGAATGCTTTCAAAAGCAGAATGAGCCAAATGGAAAAAGAGGCTCAAAAGCTCACTGAATCTAATAGTTCTCTCAAAATTAGAATGGAACAGATGGAGTCTAATGACTTTATGAGAAACCAAGAAATCACCAAACAAAACCAAAAGAATGAAAAAATGGAAGAGAATGTGAAATATCTCATGGGAAAAACAACTGACCTGGAAAATAGATCCAGGAGAGACAATTTAAAAATTATGGGACTACCTGAAACTCATGATCAAAAAAAGAGCCTAGACATCATCTTCCATGAAATTATCAAGGAAAACTGCCCTGACATTCTAGAACCAGAGGGCAAAATAAGTATTGAAAGAATCCATCAATCACCACCTGAAAGAGATCCAAAAAGAGAAACTCCTCAAATTCCAGAACTCCCAGCTCAAGGAAAAAATCTTGCAAGCAGCTAGAAAGAAACAATTCCAGTACTCTGGAAATACAATCAGGATAACCCAAGATCTAGCAGCTTCTACATTAAGGGATTGAAGGGCATGGAATAGGATATTCCAGAAGGCAAAGGAACTAGGACTCAAACCAAGAATCACCTACCCAGCTAAACTGAGTATAATACTTCAAGGGAAAATATGGTCTTTCAATGAAACAGAGGACTTTCAATCATTCTTAATGAAAAGACCAGAGCTGAAAAGAAAATTTGACTTTCAAACACAAGAATGAGCAGAAGCATGAAAAAGGAAACAGCAAAGAGAAGTCTTAAGGGACTTACCAGAAGTGAACTGTTTACATTCATACAGGGAAAGACAATATTTCTAACTCTTAAAACTTTTCAGTATCTGGGTAGTTGGTGGGACCACACATACACATGTACACGCATGCACACACATACACACATGCACACACATACAGAGACAGAGAGCACAGATTGAACTGAATAGGATGGGACCATACCTTAAAAGAAACTAAGGTAAATGGTGAGAGAGAAATGTAGGGGGAGGAAAGAGAGGGAAAGGGAAGGGGGTAACTATATGTCATTTAAGAGGCAGGTAGGAGTTTTTCTTAGTGGAGGGAAAAAGAGGAGAGCTGAGAAAAAAAACAAAAAACAAAAAACAAGAAGTTTACCCTCATCACATTTGACTAAACGAAGGAGTGAAATGCACACTCATTTTGGTATGAAAACCTATCTTACAGTATAAGAAAGTGGGGGAGAAGGAGATATTGCAAGGGAGGGGATGATGGAGGGGAGGGCAAAGGGAGGAGGGAGCAATTTGAAGTCAACACTTGGGGAGGGACAGGATCAAGAGACAGAAGAGAAACAATGAGGGGCAGGTTAGGAGGGATGGTAATTCAGTTAGTCTTACACAACCCGACTATCAGGGAGGTCATTTGCAAAACTACACAGATAGGGCCTATATTGAATTGCCTGCCTTCCCAAAGGGAATGGGTGGGGAGGGAGGGATGGGGAGAATTTGGAACTCAAAGTTTTAGGAACAACTGTTTAATATTGTTGTTGTAACTAGGAAAGAAGACATACAGTTAATGAGGAATAGAAAGGCATCTGGCCCTACAGGAGAAAAGAGAAGATGGAGACAAGAGAAGGAAGGGATGACAGAAGAGAGGGCAGATTGGAGATAGGGAAAATTAGATTGCTTGGGGTATTGGGGTGGGGGGAGGGGATAAAAGGGGAGAAAATTTGGAACCCAAAAATTTGTGAAAATGAACGTAAAAAATTAAATAAATAAATAAATAAAATTAAAAAATTAAAAAAAAAAAAAGGTCTTTCTTGTTTCCATAAACAAATCTCCACAATGTAGCAAATTTTTCAATGCCTCTTCGTTGACATTTTTGGCTGAGTACATGTGGATGTCTCTGATGGAGGGTCTTTTAATTTCCCTCTTGGGATCTCAGTCATTTCATAGGTTCCATCTAGAGATAAACCTTACTTTGGGTTATGTTTGATAAATCCTATTATTAACCTTCACTGCTGCTTTGTGAAGAGAGGTCTATGTGCTGCTGAAGTACTTCTGTGTTTTTAACTTGTTTACCATGTGCTCTAAGGTCTACTAATCCTCTTTCTCCTTTTTGTCAAGGGATTGTTACTCTTTTTCTAGCAGCCTTGGGATGTTGAACTCTGTACTTCATTAACAACATTCAAGTTTTTGTTTGGAGATATACTGTGGTCCACTGACCATGTCAAAAGTATACACTGACTGGTATTGTGGAGATATTAAATACTTTGCTTTCCCTCTTAAGCTTTTACTTTAGGATGACAGTCTTATACAAGCAGTCTCAGTTTTTTCCTTGATATCATTATGCACAATCTATCTTGCTCGGTTTTAAGTATCACCTCTGTTTATTGGTTTGATTTAACTACCATATTCAAACTTTAATCCCTCAGTATCTACTCTTCTGTGGTGTACAGAATGTTATACTTATTATGTCCAAGTGACATTTTGATTATTAGGAAAAGTTTCCATGATATGAAGCAGCAGTTTAATGTACTTTTCAGTGGAGTCATATATAACTTGATGTCATCCATGGGCATTAACTTACTAATGTAATATTTTGTTATAACTCCTTTGACTTGAAATCCATATACTCCATTCTATTTAGAAGTGCTGAAAACAGATTTAAGTTAGGCAAAACTATATAGTAGGATTAAACTACTTCTCCAGAAAATACCAAATTTTATATCAATTATTCTTAACATTACTAAATCCTTAATAAATACCTGTTGATTAATTATTGTGTAAGCTATGTTAAACAGAGAATTGTTTTTAATATGTGGATATCAAATGCTCTATTATTGTCACTATATCTGGGTTTGTTTTATATGTTTACAACACATGTTGTAAGCACAAGTGAGGAATGGAGGCAAAAGCTTGCTATAATCAATGAAAGAATGTAAATATTGTTGTACTTTTAGTTTGCTTATACGATAATTACAAAATCAATGGTGAATTGCTCTTTACACCCCTAGGAATTTCTGGTATACCATTTTTGTTCCTCCACTGTTTTCTTGTTAATGTTTACAGAGTTTTTTGAGCCACAAGAGCTGTGAATGCTTGGAATGAAACACAGAAACATTGGCCTATATTTGGAAGGTCACTGCTATTTTCATCTTTTGATAATAATTATGTGATGCCGTCTGTTAAGAGATGAAATCAAGTATGCATCATAGAGGAAATTAGCAAAATGCTTTGCTATCTATTTATGATTTGCTGTGATGTACTTGAGGACTTATCTGGCCCCATTCTTTTCCAGTCTTGCAAGAAGCTACTTTCAGTCACCTTCCTTGACACAGCTATACTTTTGTTCATTATGTTAACAATGTATATTATCTGTTTTGTGTTTGGTCCAATTTTTGTTTTTATTATGTTGGACTTCTTTAGGCCATGGAGATGATTAGTAATTCTCCACATTATCTGCAGCTGGGTGGCAAAGTGGATAGAGTCAGGGCTTGGAGTCAGGAACTCCTAACAGCTTCAAATCCTATCTCATTTAACTAACAGGGTGACCCTGGGCAAGTCATTTAACCTTTGCCTCTCTCAGTTTCCTCACCTGTAAACCAGGGATAATAATGGCACCTACCTCATGGGTCCAACTGAGATAATATTTGCAAAGCACTTTGCAAATCTTAAGATGCTATCTAAATGCTAACATTATTATTCTTTGGGGGTTCTCTCTTCTAATATCTGTGCTTCTTGAACCTTTATGCAATGGTATAGTTTTTGATTAATGATGAATGGTTTGTTTTGTTCTCTATACTATGTTGACTGCCACTGTAATCTTTTGACTTTTGTATTTGTTTAGAGAATAATAGTTTAGAGCTTGAAGTCATATAATTCAACTCCTCATTTTTCAAAGAAGGAACTGTAGATTAAAGGTATGAAATTTTCCGATATATTTTTGTTCTGAATGTTTCTTTCTCAGTACCTTTAACCAAGTAATACAATATTCAAATTTTCTACTGCATGTACCATCTAGATATTGATTTAATCTTTTCATGTCTTTTTGCAGGTCTTTAATAGCTTTCTCACATCTCTTCTGCCATGACAGTATTTAATACCTGTCCTTAGAAATATTTCTAGACAGCTCTACCTCTATGGGTACAGCATATACTGTTGTGTTGCTGGGTGTAGGTCCCGAGCTTTGTTTTTTTTTTTTAACTATCAGGAAATATTGTAGGAGAATGTATTCCTTTATTGTATTATAGGAGAATCTAGCTTTTTCAAACTATTATGTTTTGGTAGAATTGGTTTATTAGTTGGATTTAGGCCATCAAACTCAAAAAGTGCTTTTCAAAATTCTATTCTAAGTGTGGTATTTCTTCAAAACCAATTGAGACAGTATTATTCTTGCCATCTCTTTCATTATTAGGTAGCATTTCCTGAGATTGTGTTAAGTATACTTTCAATTGTCAATACTTTCAGGTTCTTTAGCTTTTCCTTCTTCAGACTAAAGTAATTCTAAATCTCTAAATTCCATCCTTATTTCACCTAATCAGTTTAAGAATGAAAGTATTTCTTATGCCCTTCCTGCACTGAGCTACAATACATTGCTGTACAATACAGAGTTGAGGATATCACTGACAAAAAACAATGTAAAGTCCTTGCCATCTAACTGATAAGATTGATTCCCAATTGTATTAGGCTACAGAACTAGGATATAATAAAAACATTAATATCTTCAGTCTATTTCATGCATGTTCATTGTTTGTCTATATTAGTGACCAGTGTAATCTGCGTTGAAGTTTTTATGGTGGGTGGGATATTGGTATATGTTTATATGTATGCACACATATAAACACATGTGAACACATAGATGAAAGTATGTATGTATTCATCATTCATACTTCTGTTGAATGGTTCCAGATCCATCAGACACTAGGCTGCTTTGTCTATGTCCTATCCTCGATGCATAGGAATAGTTACATCAATTAGGACCATCAATTTAATAATAGATATTTCAAGATTCTTGCCAGGATTCCACAGTGACCATGGAGGTCTCAAGCATTCTCTGACTTAGCAACATCCACTCTTCAACCTTGACAATGACAATGAGTTGGATTTGAGGGGGCTTCTTTTTGCCTTGTTCAAATTTTCACTTAACAAGCATCTTCACACACACACACACACACACACACACACAAATGTAAAGATTCTATATACAGTTTTATGGCTGTATTTTTTTGTGATAACAGCCTTCTGAGGTAAGTAATATATATATTATTCCCTCCATTTTATTGATGAGGAAACAAAAATCAGAGAAGGGAAATGACTAAGCAGAAACTGTCAAAGCCAGGCTTCAAATCCAAGTCTTTTTTTTAAAAAACTACTACATCATACTACTTTTCCATTACTGCAAAGCCTATGTGATACTCATAGCCGCTTCTATGAATATGTATTTCCAGGGTAGATTCGCAAAATATAATACCAGGAGGTAAGATTTAGTAAGGCACTAATCACCAATCCAGAGAGCACCGACATCTTAAACATTCTTTCTATAAGGTCTCCCCACAAACAAGTTCCCCTAGGTAAAATTCCTCCCTCCACCAGCTCTCATTTGCTCCTCTTTCCCCAACATTCTATTTCAGTTAAATTCCATTGGGCAAGCTCCTCCCACTTTTTTCTGTTGGGCAAGCTCCTCCCATGATGGGCTCCATGTGATTCAGGCTTCATGTGACTCAGGCTGTATCACAGCTATAAGCTGGACCAGAGCTCAAAGCAGGTCACCCTATTCATGGACAGGGAAGATTAACATTACAACTACATAATCCAATTCCAACTTAACTATGAATTTAACCCTTTAGAATCTTTTATTTAGGAGCATTAATGTAATTGTAGGCAGTAGGTGGTATAGGTGGCTCCGCATTTAGAATCAGGAAGACTCATCTTCTGAGTTCAAATCTGGTCTCAGACAGTGTATGACCCTCGGTAAGTCATTTAACCCTATCTGCCCCAGTTTCCTCATCTGTAAAATGTGCTGGAGAAAGAAAAGGCAAACTAATCTGGTATCTTTGCCAAGAAAACCCCAAACTGGATCACCAAGAGTTAGACAGGACTGAAAAAAAGACTTCACAACAACAAAAGAAATTACTATTTTCTTCCACAATGCTAAAGAGAGTCTCCAACACTTTTCAAAGTTGGTGAGATTCGATAATAAAACTAAATAATATTAGATATATGTTGAAAATATTCTATGTCCTCAAAGAAATATTCTGACATGAAGAATTCCATTCTGCTCTTTGTTAAATATAATTTTTATAAATTCTGTTTTAATGGTAATGCTCTGAATTACAAAGTTCCATTCTTGGAATCTTACTGTCAAGAACCTGGTATCTGAGCTTATTTTCTATCTTAACTACTCAGTAAAGCTCCAAATACTCTGCCATTTCTACCTCACCTGAAGTCCCTGACCTTCCCCCTTGACTTGACTGTTTTCCCCACCTTTGGAAGAGAAGTATGTAAGGAATTCCTAGTAGGGAAACTCCCTTTTAAAATGGGGATCCATAATGTGTTCAGAGTTAAATTTTTCCCGCAAGTAAAATATTTGAAGTAGTATAAATTTGAAATAATTTTTGTTTTTATCTTATAATTTTGAAGTGTGGATTACTCTGGGAATTCCAACTTTAAAAGAATCGTTTAATATTATAAAAGTCTTTAACTAGACTGTCATTAGTGTTTATAGTCTATATAGTCTATTATAGTCTATAGTCTTGTCTATAGTCAAGAGTTACTACAATTCCCTATAGTATTTCTGGTTGCTACTAGTCACATTAAGACTAAACCACTGCTTTCTGAGGAGGCTTTGGCAGTACTAGGACTCTGAAAGAAGGTTCTGAGTAGGCAAGGAGTTCCTTTAACAAATATTCTACAGTGCTTGAAAGAGTACCTTACATCTTTTTCATTTTCCTTAAACCCTATCATTCCACTGGCATAGGCAACTCTTAGGATGGAAACTGTCCAAATAAAGTAGATTAATAATTTATCTGTAATTTATAATTTTTGAGAATTGTGCAGGGGCACTGAGAGATTAGGTGACATATCCATGCCTAGCACGTTAATAAATGTTTGCTGAATTTAAAGAAGTCTTAAGAACCGTCCTTGGGAGTCTGCTCCAGATGAAGGCCCGTTCTACTGTCTGGGCCAATTCTGAGAGTTGAGAAAACTGGGATTGTTCATTAGTCACAAAAGCCTGTGAGGATTCCCTGGCAAATTTGACCTTTGGGCTGTGGTTCAAAGACACTCAGCAGCAAGAATAATCAGCAGCTTTGATACTGATTAAACAATATGGAGAACTGTGAATACAGTTCAGTTCTAAGTAGTTTACTCATGTAAACATGGTGATTTTCTCTGGGAAATTTCCAACAGGCTATGGTCTGTGTTCAACTTTAAACTAGTCATGCTTGGAACTAATTCAAATCTACAAGATTTGACATTTTACCTACATTTACTATATTTCATTATGCAACCAAAGTCATAGACTTTAATTTACTTTGAAGGAGACAAATGATTAATAAGTCCTATGCCCTCCACTGTGGTAATTTTGAACCCCATGACATACTTAACAACTCTAATTTCTAAGTGTATTGGGCAACAGTGTACATGTTTCTCTGCAGGTGCACTCCTTTGCCACCTTCTGAACAATGACTCCTGAACTCACTCCTAGACAAACAAACAAAAAACATTAAACCATGAATTCTGGTAGCACATAGCTCTCTTGACTAAAGCATAATTTAACTTGGTTCCAAGGTTTGGGGATTCAGTTGATCTACAGTTCCCAGCTCACACATCTACTGAGATGAGTGAACAATAAGCCAGGGTATATGGAAAACTTTGTTAGAGAAGTATCCTTTGTGTAAAACACCCAAATGAAACATTAATTCCTTTCCTTTTGTGGACTTCCGTTGTGTAGTGTGAATTTATTTGTCTCTATGTAGCCCCTAACTTGAGCTACATCCCGCAAGCCTCTCTGCTTCCCCCAACCAACCAATATTAAATCTTTTGGCCGAAGATTATTACTTAAAGGCTGTCCCAAGGGTCACTTGGAATAACAGTGAAAACAAGAAAACCGGTTTCCCTGGTGTGAAGAGTGAGTTTAAGTCACACTGTAAGATCCTGATTCTGTTTATATAAACCCAACGTAACTATTATTATTCAAACCTAACACACAGCATTCTTAAATTTCAGAAGTAGAGAGATTAATTTGTACAGTCTGCTGTGACCTTTTCCCTGTACAAGAAGGTGGTAAATATAAATTCAGTTATATGAGATACCTAGATGGAAAGTAGCCACTTTCAAAGTAAAAAATCATGAAGAGTGAGATGAGAGAACTCTTATAAAAAACATCTCGTCTTCCTTGTTCGACAAATACATTCTAGGCTCTGACTTTCCACTACTTTATGCCCCTTTCCTCCCTTATCCTTCTCCCTATAAACTGTTCTTAAAGTACCAGGCTATTTCTCTAATGGATAACAGGCTCACCTATGTCAATCCAACATAACTTACTGGTGACAGTGCCTATGCTCTTTCTTTTCTAGTTCCTTTCTCTTGGCTCAGGAGCTTGTAAGGAAGGATTCTTTCTAAAAACTAAATGCCTTATTAAGGACTTAATATTAGACAAGAACTTTAAAATACTCTAATGGATCTATTATCTTATGCATGTGGATTTCTCTTAAATGATAGAGATCACAATCCATTGGTGCTTGCCCATCCTATGGGACTCCTTGTTCATTTCCTCTAAAAAGTTCGCTTCAGGTGAATGTTCTGGGGGACCCTTTCCTAGCATATACACTTTCAGTAGGAGATAAGTCTATCTTGTTTTTTTGCTCACACATTTCTGTGATGATATCCTTTACTCTAGTTCTTATGTCATGTTATATAGATTGCATAACACAATATGCTTCAAAAGGTTCTGATTGCCAGCTTGTAGTGTAGGGAATATAAAGAACATTCAAACAGAAGTAGGATTATATGTAGCAAAATGTTAGTATCCAATGAGCCACAAATATGGGACTATTATATATCCTGAGGAAAATTAATACTGTTACATTATTTAACAACCAAAATTACTCTGTAACCCCCTATTCCTCATTTTGTCAAGCAGTATTTCCCAGCTTAGCTCAAAAGGAAATCTCTTCCAGTGCAAATTAAAGGCATGGCTGAGGAATGTGATCACTCCCAGCCCCTAGGGCATTTGCTTGAAAACCAGTTTAAAGTGGGACCCTTACTTCTGTTTATCTATAAACAGAAGAACCAGCTTTGGACTGGGTCCCTTCCCCAGGGAAGGCTCTCCACTTGCCTTTTTTTGAGAAAGTTAGGGGTGACTTGATCTCCAATGGGAAAGCTAAGGGGGAAAGGAGGAATCCTAACTGGGGTGATTCTGTTCTTCTAGCCAAGATTACTAGAAGTTGTTGAGTCCCATAAAGGAATTAGCATTTCTTAATTGTCAGAGACAGGAGAGCCACACCTGAAGATCAACCCACGTTCCACGGCCGCAGCTAATTATAAGAGTTTTCTACTAAGGGCCAGGGTCTCCCATTGCATCGTAGGCCAGCTTCAGTAGTCCTGATGAATATCTGGCCACTGGACTCAGATGGCCCCGGGGGAGAAAGTGAGGCTGGTGACCTTGCAAAGTCCTCCCTCATGCAAATCAAAGTCCACTGCAAGTCATGTCATCATTCCCTGATGTTATAGTCCTCTTCAAGAACTACGGACAAACACAGCAACAACAACCCTACCCCAACCTCTTCCGTTGGGGTCTCAATAAATATGGTCTTTTCAGTCCTATCCTGGTCACTGACCCCCTGAGGGGGGAAAAGTTTGACCCATTTTATTAACAGTTACACCTGTCACTGTTAATAATTGTTACCTTGTCTTGAAAACTTGCTTCAGTTGACCACAGTTGCATTTTTATTTTCCACAATTCAAAATGGAACAAGGAAGCCTAGAGTAGCAGAGAACTGACAATCTTATCTAAGATTTATTTGGATACTTTGAGAGTATTTTAAAGTCAGAATAGGAAAGAAAAGGACTGGGCAGGGGTGTGTGTGGGGAAAATAAGAGATCATTTCTTCAGCTGAGATTAAATCAAAGCGAAAATATTTGGGTAAATCTAAACTAGGTAAGAATGAAGAAACCAGAAGAGTCTACCTTTAAAGTCCTTAAGAATACTGGAGGTTCTATAGTTTTATTACTCTTCTGGCTCCGGAGACTATGCTGGCCTTTGAGATCACAGATTTGGACTTTTTATAAGAAAAACAGTCTGGAGTCTTTCATCTCAGTCTCTGCCAGCAGGACTGCTGGTGGAGGGACTCCTCTCCTCCAATATTGCCTGAACCTCTGCTGATAGATCTGCATCCTCTGCCCTCCCTGGAGAAATGCACCACTACCATGGTAAAGTTTGGGAAGGCTACTAAAAATCAAGACAAATACAATGGCACTTCCCCTAAAGAAGAGAGAAGACAGGGAGGATGAGGACATGTCACAGGACAAAGCAGAAACAGTGGAGAAGAGGTTGTGGTCCCTCAGAAGAACGTAAAGAAGGCTATGGCTACATCAGTAAAGAAGGTACTACCAGCGAAAAAAGCCATTGTCAGGGAAACAGTCATGACTCCTGGTAAGAAGGCAACCATGGCCCTGTCAAAAATGTAGCTACCTCGGCCAAAGTTGTCATCACACCAGGCAAGAAGGGAGCCACCCCAGCTAAAGCGGCAGCTTCTCTCAACCAAAGTGGAAAAATGGGAAGAATGCTAGGAAATAGGATATGACTCTGAAAAGAGGACAATAAAGAGGAGGATGAAGAATTTGAGCCATTTTAAGTCACAAAAATGGGAACAGCTCTGGCCAAACAAGAATCTAAGGATGAAGAGGAAGATGATGGTGATGAATATGAAGATGTTATCACACCTGCCAAAGAGAAAATTGCTTCTATGAAAGTTTCCCTAGGAAATCTGAGAAAGCCAAGGAATCAGAAGAATTGGAGGAAGAAAAGGAAGGGCCCATCAAAGAAGCCCAAGGGAAGATAGAAAAGGAAATGTGCAAGTTGAAAGTCCTCAGAACCAAGAAACAGAAATGAGAAACTGAAGTGTCTACAAATTTCATTCTCTTCACTGGCAATCTGAACTTCAACAAAACTGCTTTTGACCTAAAAACAGCAGCAATGACTTTGTAAAAAAGAACCTTAAAGTTGTGGATGTCCCCATTGGCGCTACCAGAATGTTTGGCTACATGGAATTTGGATCAGCTGAAGACACAGAAAAGCTCTGGAACACAGTGGTTCCAAAGTCCTTGGCTCTAAAATGAAACTTGAAAAGAAAAGTTAAGGACAAGAGAATTAGAAAGCAAGAAGAATTCCTGGAGTGGGAGTATAACAGTAAGCTGGTAGATTCAAAGCCATTAGTGCTGAATACCCTCACCAACATACAGGAAGAAAGTCTGTAGTGTTTGAGAAGGCAATAATGGTCAGCTTAGCCCAGAATAATCAAGACTGACCTAAAGGGTACACGTTTATTGAATTTCCCTCTGTGGAAGATACAAAAGAAGCTTTGAATTCTTTTAACTATATAGAATTCAGCACCAAGGAGCCAGTCATAAAAAAACTTTGTTCTTCAAAGGTCTGTCTGAAGACATGACAGAAGAAACAGTGAAAGGTTCATTTTATGGCTCTGTTGATGCCAGGCTAGTCACAGATAGGGAAACAGGGTCAACAAAAGGGTTGAGTTTCATGGACTTCAACTCAGAAAAATGTTAAAGCTGTGAAAGAGGCCATGGAAGATGGGGAGATTGATGGAAACAAAGTTACTCTGGAATGGGCCAAGTCCAGAGGTTTTGGAGACCTTGGTGGTAGTCATGGTGGCTGAGGCAGTAGAGAAGTCCAAGGGGGCTTTGGTGGTAGAGGCCAAAGAAAATTTGGAGGTTGGGGTGCTTTCTGAGAAGGTTAAGGAGAAGGAGGTGATGACACCAAGAAAGAAGATGAAATATAAATAGCTTCTCCTCATTCTTTTTTCCCCCTGCTGTTTGAACAGACTCTGTTGGGGTTTATCCTGTCATTTACATTGACAGAACCTTCTGAGGACATTCCAAGACAAAAAGCAATCTAGACGTCATCTTGGAAAAACCTGGCTGACATTTCAAGGGAGAGAGCATGTTGATTTTGACTGGATGGATATTCCACATAACATTTTGTAGAGAAGGGTTATAGATGTGGTAGTTAACCTTTTTGTCCATGTGTTGTCTTGTTTATAATTTTGTACAAAACCATTTTCACTCCTACAATTATCTGAAGTGGTTTTTTTGTTTCATTGTAATCCCCTTTTTTGGTTATAAAGAAAAAAGGCAGATCTTTTCACATGGTTCCTGCTTTAGTAGCCTGTTTTAGGTCACATTAAAAGACTAAAAGAAAAATAGTCTGATAAATGCATGGCCATATGGAATTCTATTTTATATCCAAAGGCAACAGATTCATATAAATGGCTTACGTCCATAAGATGAACAAATTAAATTAACTCCACAGTTTTGTAACAAGTATCTAGCTTCTGATTAGTTCATGAATGCCATGATATGTCAGGCATTCTGCCCTAAAAGACTAACGGGCCACCATTTTGGAAATCAACTCAAGCCATAAAATCACTCAATCTGGAAAAAAAGGATACTTCTATAATGAACAAGAGGACTGTTAAGGGTATGTTAGTTTAGATGATTTACAAAACTATAATAATAATGATGCCCTCAATATTCCTTTATAGTCTGTTGTTGCTACTCAGTCCTTTCAGTCATGTCGAACTCTCTGGAGCTCCATTTGGGGTTGTCTTGGCAAAAATACTGGAGTGGTTTGTCATTTCCTTCTCCAGTTCATTTTACAGATGAGGAAACTGAGGCAAAAAGGGTTACAAGATTTGCCCAAGGTCACACAATTAGTTAGTGTCTGAGACTGGATTTGAACCCGGAAGATGAGGCTTCTGATTCCAGCCACGGCACGCTACCCATGGTCACCTAGCTGCCTAACCTTCTATCTACTAAATGTAATTTCCTTTCTACTCAAAGTATATTTTTCAAATAAAAGTGAAAAGCAAAGGAATCATTTTCTAAGAAAAATGACTAGTATTTAATATGACAGCATTTCTATGACCCAAATGATTGTATACCCTTTACTTGATTAAACATCTGACAGACAGTCTTTCTTTTTCTTCCTCTAATTACTCTGAAGGCCAATTTGTTTCTGTATTCAGAATCATAAAAGCATAGCATTGCATCAGTCTTCAAAATTAGCCTCTTATACACCAAGTCACTTATTTCATGGAGACTCAAATTTAAAAATTTATCTGAAGAAAGTTTTTAGGAGCATTAGACAAGGAAAGAATTTCTTTAAGGATTTTCAGAAAATACACACATTTTATTCTAATTTTATACTGAAGTGTCCTTGAACTCTTTTAGAAGGTAACTGCCTGCAAACAGATACGGCCTCATCTACTGTCAGTATAATCCATTCGACTTGTATGAACGTATTAGTAAAGCTATTTTTACCTACAGCAATATGCTGATGTGCAGTTACAGATAACCTGATATCAACTGAGAATTGCAAGAAGAACTCTGGTTGGGAACCACAAAAGCTATTTTGCTAACGGAACAAAAGCTACTTTTATAGGGGATCCCTGATCTTTATTATTTAATCTCTGCAAGAAAAACCCCATTCTACACTCCTGACTCAGTTCTCTACCTCATTTCTTTATCTCCTTTGCCAACCACTTTCCAACCCCTGAGAAACCTTTGTTCTGACATAGAGTACTAAATGTGATCCATCATTTTATAAAGGGTTATAGTCATGATCATGTCAATATTGGTTCAGCTTGACTCTTTAGACTTTTCTATGTCCCTGCCTGACATTTTGGCCCTCTCCATTTTAGGTGTTATTTTCTTTTAAAAGAACATAACCTCCCTGAAGGCAGGGACCATGCTGTTTACTTATATTTGTATCTCTAGTGCTTAGCACATATTAATTTTTCTCTCTATGCTAAGTCACAGTCTTGTAAAAAGGACTTTCTAACTGGATCTCATACTTTTATTCATCTACCAAACACTTCAGCCACAAAATAGATTATCTTCATAAACCTAAACCAGTGATCTAAAAGTCCTTGCTGTTCAGTGGTTTTAGTCATGCTCAATTCTTTGTGACTCCATTTGGGGTTTTCTTGGCAAAGATACTGGAGTGGTTTGCCATTTTCTTCTCCAGTTCATTTTACACATGAGGAATTGAAGCAAAAAGGGTTAAGTGATTTGCCCGAGAGTCATACAGCTAGTCTGGGTTAATATTTGAACTCAGGTCTTATCTCCAGGTCAGGTGTTCTATGCAGTGTGTCACCTAACTGCCCCATATATTGGTCTGGAGCATTCCAAATCTGATCAAGAAGGTTCTAAACTGAAAATGGAGGGAGAAGATAGAAGGATTCACATATAACTGCGAAGCCAGGTATCACAGGTATGTGCACACGCACACGCACATACACATAAACACACCTACATATACATGCACACATACCCCTGACAATCCAGAATCTCTTTAAAGACCTCCAAGGAGGGGAAGCCATTTCCTTTTCTGAAAATTCCACTTTTGAATAACTCAAGTTGTTAGACAGGTTTTCCTGATACAAAGGCTAAATGACTTGGCCTTCTGGGGCCAAACAGAACATGTCTAATCCCTCTTCAACATGAAAGCCTTTGAAATACTTGAGGTCAACAAACCAGAGAAGAAAAGCATAGCAGAGATCATTTGGATGAGAACCAATGGAGAGAGAAACAGAAAGGATATTGTGGCTAGAGTATATTCTAGACTTAGAAGAAAGATTTTGATAGAATCAAGGGATATGACAAAGCTCTCCCAGAGATAGGTCACAGTAACAATGGGGCACTTCAACTAACCAAATACTTACTGTAAATCTTTCTCTGCTAAAAGCAAAGCATCTGAGAAATACCTGACTTGATATTTTCATCCTTTAGAAGGTAGAGGAAGCAACAAGGTATTTGACAAGCAAAAAGTGAGTGTGATCTAAAGTTGCTTTATTTTAATTCTTTTACAATAAACTTTTCTTTGTTTTTTTTTCCAATTACCTGTAAAGAAATTTTAACATTTCTTTTTTATTTTGAGTTTGGAGCTTCCTACCTTCCTCCCTCACTTTCCCCTCCCTAAGATGGTAAGCAATTTGATATAGGTTATACATGCGCAATCACATAAAACATATTTCCATATTAGTCATATTGTGAAAGAAACAGACCAAAAGAAAAAAACCACTCACACAAAAATAAAGAAAGTGAAAATAGTATGCTTCAATCTACAGTCAGGCTCCATCAGTTCTTTCTGTGCATGTGAACAGCATTTTTCATCATGAGTCCTTTGGAACTGTCTTGGATCATTGTATTGCTGAGAAGAACTACGTCATTCCTAGCTGATCATCATACAATATTGCTATTAACTATATACAATGCTCTCCTGGCTCTGTTCAAAGTTACTCTTCTAGTGCACTTAAGCATGTCTTTATAAAAACATGACAGGTACTAGAAGCAGAGTAACTAAGAACTTGTATGAGGAATCACTGCCAAACAGATAAGCATCTGAAATGAAATTTAAACCTCTCTATTTAATCATCAATATCAATGGGGAAATAGGGCTTGTTTTACCAAAATTCAGTTTACACAAACTTCCAGGAATACATCTGTCTACTGATCAAGGCTCTTTGTTTCTTCTTCTTTTTTCCCTGAACAAAGGATAAAAGCTAATACTTCTGTTGGTAGGTCTTTTTCTTCCAAATTAGAAAAGAGGATGGAGAAAAATAGGTTGTTCAATCAAGAACAATTTATGTACAGTGATCTATGCTAAAAGCTGGGTATACAATTAGAAAAACAAGACAGTCTCTGCTTTCAGGGAGCCCACATTCTAACAGGAGGAGGTAACATATATAAGAAGTTTAAGCTACAAGTCATATGGAAAGGTCTTATGATCCTTAGGATACAAAGACAAAGTAGATGGTATTCATCTTCTTTAATGCCATTTTCACTGACAAAACCATATTCATTTCTGATGCTGAATCATTGATGATAAGAATTTTCTCTTCTGAGTCTTCAATTAGTAGTGGCTGTTGAGGCTGTAGAACTTACCAAAGTAGTAGCCAGGTTGCATCTTCACAATGGCTGGTTTGTTGGTTGGTAGTTGTAGGGGCTGGGTTGAAACCACAGTCGGTGGTCTGGCAAGGAGTTACTATGTTTTTCTTTTGGGCTTAGGTTTCTGAGTTGCCTTCATTGTGGTTGGAGGGAAGGTAGTGTTCAAAATGGCAGTGACAGTTTGACTTTCTTGGTACATGTCATTTCTTTTCTGTCCCTCAGGGTGCCATGCTGCTTTAGCTAGCCTAGCCTGCCTGCCCTGGGGAAGGGTGGGGGTGGGCAGCAGTTGGTTGGTGGTTGGTAGGAAGTATTGTAGAGCCCAGCTCAAATATCAAATATAAAGTCAGAAAACAGGCTAGAAGAATGGGCAAAAAAAAAAAAAAAAAAAACCTCACTATAAATAAGCTCTTATGGTGGTAAGGATGCTGAAGATATAAAGGCAGGAGAGCATGTCTTCAAAACATCTACAAGCATTGCCTCAGAGAAAAACATAGATTGGGCACAAACTCAACCAGAATTCTGGAAGAGATGAAGCTAGATTAAAAAAAAAACAAACAAATTTTTAAAATAAATGGAATGAGACTGCTTGAGGGAAAACTGGAAAAGAATATAAAACTATCAAAGAAAAAAAATGAAAAGACAATTAACTGCTTGGCACAGGAGATACAAAACCTTCTCCAAGCAACAAACTCACTGAAATTCAGAACAAACCAAATAGAATCCAATGACTCCAGAAAGCAACAGGAAATATTAAACAAAAGTTAAAAGGCTGAAAAAATAGAAATTTAAGGCATCTCATTGGAAAAAAATGACCTAGAAAACAACTCATAGAGAAAAAAAAAAGAAAAAAGTAAGAATCATTGGACTATTTGAATGCCACAACTCAAAAAAGAGCCTAGAAATCCTATTTCAAGAAAACTGACTAGATCTCTTAGAATCAGAAGACAAAGTAGAATAGAAAAAATTTATCAGTCATTTCTTGAAAGTAACCATTAAATGAAAACTCCCAGGAACACCACAGCCAAAATCCAGAACTTCCAGGTCAAAGAAAAAAACACACTGAGAGCAGGCAGAAAGAGTTCAAGTATTAAGGAGTCAGTATCAGGGTCAGACACAGTTTAGCCACCACCACTATAAAGGAGTGGAGAATTTGGAAAAAAGACATTCCAGAAGGCAAAGGGTATGTTCTTATAGTCAACAAAAAGTTACCTAGCAAAACTGAGTATATTGCTTTAGGGGGGGAAAAATGGACCTTTAATGAAACAGAGGACTTCCAAGCATTCCTGATTAAAAGTCTAGAACTATAGAGAAACTTTGAAATGAAAACACAGGAGTAAAGAGAACATGAAAAGGTAAAGATGAATGAACAATGACAATGGATTAAAAAAGGATAAACTTCTTATACTCAAATATGGAAAGATAATACAGATATCCCTTTTGATCCCTATCATCATCAGGATTCAGAATACCACTCTTAAGGCCTGAGAGTGGTTATGTCATGTTCTTAAGAAAAAAACAGAATGAAAGGGGAAGAATACATTGAGAGAAAAGGGTAAAGAATGTTAGAGAAAATTATCTTGCATAAGGATAGTATACAAGCAGATACCTATGAAAACAAAGAGGAGGTGATGGGAGGCAGAGGCTGACACCTGAATCTTGCTCTCGTCTGAACTGGTCAACACAGAAGGGGAAGAAGGGGGAAGGTGAAATTAGAAGAAGAATAAATTAAGGGAGGAATTAGTCCTAAGCAAAAGGGAAATTAGAAGAAGAATAAATATAAGGGAGGAATTAGTCCTAAGCAAAACAAATTCTAAGGATATACAAAAATATCTGTGGCTCTTTTTGAGGTGGCAAAGAATGGGAATCTGAGGAGGTGCCCATAAATTGTGGAAGCAAGTTATGGTACATACATTTGATGGAATATTATTGTGCTGAACTCTTACCAGCGTAATGACTAAGCAGGATTCCAGATGACTAACGATGAAACTTGCTACCCACCTCATGACAGAGAGATGAAGGATTCAGAATGCAGAACGAGACAAATATTTTTTAGGACATGGCCAACATGGAAATTTGTTTTGATTAACTATGTGTGTGTAATAAATTTTGTTTTTCTTGTGTTCTCAATGGATGAGTGGGTGGGAGTCAGGGTGGGAGGGTGATCTTGGCTGAAAACTCTGATCAACACAATGTCCAACCACAATTCCTGAGGACTCTTGATGTAACATGTTTCCCATCTCCTGACAGAGGTGATGGGACTCAGAGAGTAGATTGAGACATACATTTTTTTAGACACAGCCAATCAGTTGTTTTGTGTAACTATATATGTATATAACAGAGGTTGTGTTTTTCTTGCAATCTCGGGGTGGGGTGGGATTGGTAAGTGTGAGAGGAAAAAGGCTGATTTTTGTTCAAAAATAAAATTTAATTTAAAATAACAAAGAACGTCTGTGGGTTATTAAAAAGAGGAAAGGTTACTGCAACAAGTCCAGGGGAAAGATGATAAGGGCCTGAAGCAGAGAAAGAAATTACAGTCATCCCCTCCACATTGCAGAAATGAGAGGTGTGGCATTCCCATGATCTGGAAAATCCATGTAAAATTTTTTGGCCCTCCCTTTGTACCAGAGAGAAAGTCTGAATTTTTTCTTTTTCTATTATTTATGTACTTTATTGTAAAATTTGGGTTAAGTATTTGGTCATAGTCTCTGTGTTGTCTGTTGGCCTTCACATGTTCTGCAAACTCCCCCCAAATTCCCATAATTTCTTATGATGACTTGTGATATGTTCAAAGTGTGATGGGGCAAAGCTGCAATGTGGAAAGGATAACTTTACTGGATTTAGTAATTTGACTGGATATGTAAGGTCACTATGAGAGAGAGAGAGGATACTAGCAAAGCTGTGAACCTAAGTGACTTGGAAGGATGATGGTATCCTTGATAATAACAGGGAAGTTCAGCAGAGATGTTGCTTTTGTGGGGAAAGATAATGAGTTATGTCATGGACATGATTACTTGGAGATGCTTATGGAACATCTAGTTCGAAATGTTCAGTAAGCTATTAGTGATGTATGACTGATGCTCAGGAAGGTGACTAGGAATCATCTATGTAAGAAGGCAACTGTACAGATGAGAACTATAACAGCACTGACTGAGAAAATATATAGAGAAAAGAGAAGAGTGCTTAGGCCAGAGTCTTGAGAGACATCCACATTTAGTGACTGCAATATGGATAAGGAAAGCACATCAAGAAAACTTATCCTTGGTAAAGTAGGAAAAATATGTAAAAAAGAAACTGATAATAAGCTCTTTGCAAGAAAAAAGGGTTAAAATATGGGCTTTGTTACTCTGGAAAGATTTTTTTGGAGAGAGCTTTTGTATTATCTCTGAAAGATTGACTCCTGCATCCAAGATGTTGGGCAAGGAAGAGATTTGGTCTACTGGCCATTTCAAATTCGGAAGTGAATTTGTTGAGGTCTATACCTTGTAGCAAACATTTTAAGTATGAACCCACTCTTCCAAGGTGATAGATGGGAAGTGTATGATCTTCACTGTCCTCCCTCCCACCAAGTTTGGGGAGGGGGAATAAAATTTTGTAACTTGCTTTTCTTGCTGTAACTTTGCAGTAAATATCTTTTGCAAAAACCAACTGAAATTAATTAAATGAAACTGAGGCCCTCATCAGTGACAACTAACACTGGAGAGAACCCACAATAGGAACTAAAGCTCAAAGCATCAGAGGATCACCCTCCACCCCCAACTTCTCAGAAGTATCCCTAGAATCCTGAAAGGGAAGTTGTAGCCTTGTTCTAGGGAACCCAACTCATTTCTGTGAATGTGAGGTGAGACAGGATAACCAGAGTTTATGAGGGCTACATGTATTAAAGATAGCTTTCAATCTGTTGACTGGCCATTCCAAAAGTAATTGGATGATAGGTTCCTCCTTAGTCCTGGGTAAACTTCATCGTTGCACCAGCTCTATGGCTTGTTATTCTGCCAGAGAAATCTATAGATGTTACCTCAAATCTCTGGCATAATTCATCTATTTTATTTCACGCTTTTTAGCTGTTGCTTGGACCATTCTAACAAGATAGAGGGGATGTTACCAAGACACCTCTGTAAGAAAAATGGATATTATCTCCACACTAGAGATTATAGTAAGAATGGCTTGGGAAGAGGCTAAGGCACCAGCTGTAATAAGGTGCACCTTTAGGAAATTTTTCCAGAGTTCAGAAAATCACTGAAATCTATACACCCTATCTCCAGGGTGACCTCCACATGAGACACTTGGTAATGAGCAAAACTTGATGTAAAGGTGACTCTAAATGCCACCTTATGAGTTTGGCAGAAAGAACTAAGTCTCTTGCACAGTAGGTAAGCTGAGAAAATGAGTCACTTTCTTCACAGGGACTTTTATTTTCTAGTCTCAGGATCAATCATCTTGGGAGAAAATTCCATGTTATGTGAGGATAAAGAAAGCTTTGATTTCAGATATTTTGTGGCTGTTCTTTAAAAAAGATTATTAAACCTACTGCTAATGAGTCATAAAGGGAGATACCTGTGGATGAAAAGGAATGCTTCGAAGAAAAACAGCAGCTGCAAAACTGTGGTGGTGTTTTTTTTAAAGGAAAAAGAAAGTGTGGGATTTGTGACAACAAAGTATGAAAAACAGATCTAGAGAAAGGGTAGGATAGTTGGAACTGATAAGACTATGCTCTCCAGAAAGCTTATATAAGCATTCCTGGTTTATCTCTAAACATTTGTTAATCCAGTGTGGAATTAACAGAGTAAGCAATGAGAAAATAAGATCAGTAGATTGGGAAAAGAGTAATCTGTATCTTCAATATACTGATTCAGAAATCATGAAAATTATTAGGATGAACATAAATATACCATTTTCATAAAACAGAATAGTTTTAAAGTATTTGTAATTGACAGTTCCTTGAAATTAAGTAAAAATTCTGAAGTTAAAAATACATAGCCATAATGAATTTTCCTCTGGGGGCTCCTAATATTAGTAAAATCACAGGTCTAGTCCAACCACAGCAGCTAGAGAATAGGGAGTATGACTAAACCAAGGCTGTTATGGAACTGACATTGCTTATGGGGAAGGGTGAGAAAACTAACATTTCAGCTTTACACAATCACCAAGACCAGTGCTTTGACCATCAGGGAAGATGAAATAATAAATAAGCTGTAGCTTTCCATTACCATGAAGTTAGACCTAGGAAGAGTTGCCACTTGGAAGATGAGAAAATCAGTAATGCCTCAGCCCTCCATAAAACCACCAGGCTTCTTCCAATAGGAATCCTTCCCAAGACCAGAGCCTCAGCCCACTGGGAAGGATGAGAAAATCAACTAGTAACCAATAAGCTATAGCTTTCTATTACCATGATTCAGGCTAGATGGAATTGTTGCTCCTTCTAGGGAAGAATGAAAAAATCAGTAATAGTTGAGCCCCCTATAACCACTGACCTCCAGACTTCTTGCTGCCAAAAACCTGTACAGAACCAAAGTCTTGAAAACTACATTTCTCACTGCCAGGTCGCAACTTGTACCAGGGCCTCAGGTATCAGGCTTCTTGCTGCCAGAATGCCATGTAAGAACAGGGTTTCAGACATCAGAAAAAACATCAGGCTAAGTACAGGAAACCTTGTCACTGTGGATCAATTATTTCCTGATAATTTAGAATAAGGCAAAGAAGCTGGTGCTGAATATGAATTCACTTGCTATCCCAGATGACTGCCCCCATCTTCCCTTTTCTCCAGCGTTTGAGGAAAGACTCATTGAAACCATTTTCCATCAGCACATAATCCTCATGACTGTGGGCCTCAAATTGGGCTTCCTTATTCTGTGACTAGAAAACTCTCATCTTCCTCTAATCTGTGTGATTCAGAGCTGCAGGCCGCCTAGGTAAAAACTCCTTCCTGCTACAACTTTCCATTCTCTCATCCTCAGATATCTAATCACTATTTCTCTCAAATCCCTATCCTGTCCTATGATATTCTTCCATTACACCCTCTGGAATCCCTCTTCCATCATTAACAAATTTCTTTCACCTTAGAGCTCTTCTTCTAGCAGATGTCTGACTATTTATTGGTTCTCCTTCTTTTTCTTCCCCCTAGATAATATTTTATTTTCTTATTTACATGTAGAAACAATTTTTAACACTTATTAATAAAATTTTTGAGTTTCAAATTCACCCTCTCTCTTCCTCCCTCGCCATCCTCCTCCCTGAGATGACAAGCAATCTGATATAGGTTATACATGTGAAGTCATTCAAAACATATTTCTGCATTAGTCATGGCGTGAAAAAAAAGACACAAAAAATAAAGTAAAAAAAGTATGCTTTGATTTGCATTCAGATTCTATCAGTTCTTCTGGAGGCAGATAATATTTTTCATCATATATCTTTTGGAATTGTCTTGGATCTCTGTATTGCTGAGAATAGCTAAGGTATTTATAGTTAATCATTGTACAATATTGCTGTTACTGTATACAATGTTCTCCTGGTTCTGTTCACTTCATTTTGCAGCAGTTCATGTATTTTCAGGTTTTTCTGAAAGCACCTCGCTTGTCATTTCTTGTAGCACAATAGTATTCCATCACAGTCACATACTATAACTTGTTCAGCCATTCCCAAGTTGATGGGTATCCCCTTAATTTCCAATTCTTTACCACCACCAAAAGTGCTGCTATAAATATTTTTGTACATACAGGTCCTTTTTCTTTATCTTTGATCTTTTTGGGGTACAGATACACAGTAGTGGTATTGCTAGATCAAAGGGTATGCATGGTCTTACTGACTTTTGCTTTTCAATCTTGTACTCATGGAAACTGGGACTTCCCAAAACACACTGTCTCTTCTGCAGTCTTGGATATATTGTCTGTCATTTCCCATTCCCTTCTTCTCTGCCACAACACTGTGGTCCAAGAGAAAAAGTAGGAATACTCTTTTATTCTCATTGATACTACCAGATCTTCTCTCTGTTGTCATCACCCACATATATATGCTCTGTGTGTATGGAGATGTGTGTGTGTATACATCTATATCTATAGACAGATATACATATATATCTACACACACACACACACACACACATCCCTCCATACACACAGAGTTATCCCCTGGTTCCTATGTCACTTGTCTTTTCTCAAGTAGTTCTGTCCTTGGTTCACAGCTTCACTCCGTTACAATCACTGGTGTAAAATTTTTACATATGCTTGTTGTCTCCTCTGCCACAATGTAGGCTCATTTCAAGTAGGATGGTTTCATTCTTTGTACTTCTAGTCTCAGTAGTATCTAGCACAGCATCAGTACATTGGAGGCATATAATCAATACTTGTCAATTGATTGAGGGCAAAGGGCTGTTTCTTTTGTCTCTGAATCCCTAACACCTAACCCAAGAGACTAATACACAGTAGGTGCTTAATAAATACTAAACTGAGGGACTGTTCTGTGTTTTGTCTTTGTATGTCCAGTGCCTAGCACCAGTTTGAAAGAATGGATTTGCTTTTTTAAAGATAGATATAGCTCAAAACAGCCACCGGGACAACCTGTTGTAAACATTTATAAACAAACCTATCACCATAAAAATGGGAAAACAAACTCCTCAATGTCCATAAGGTAATAACATATATTACTGATTTGATGCTTCTATCTGTTCTTTATGTAGTTATGATACTAAATAACAAGTGTGGCTAACTTTTCCGAGAATTTCTCAATGTTTTGTGCTGTAGAGCAACAGGTAATGCTTTTATACCTTTTGGTTAGAAAACTGAATCCTATATATTAACTCTGCCCTACTTTCACCCTCATACTCCACAAAGAATGCCAGTTACACTTCAATGCTCCCTGCCAGCACAGACATACAGGGAGAGGCCCAACCAGCAGGTTTCTTTACAAGCAGACCAGCGATATTTGTTTCTAAATTCCTTTATAAAGACTTGTATGTACAATTATGCTAATGGAAACTGGAAACCCTGGTGGTGAAATTGCTTAATAATTTTTCTCATCATATGGAATAACCATTAACTGTTGAGGCTGAAAAGTGCCCTAGTCCTTTTACTATTGCTACAATTAATATGATAAGCTATTGTTTTGAGGATGGCCCTAATAGTGCCGAGTAAGCATAAATAAAAGTATAGTAAATTCAACTCTACATTATTTCTTGTCACTACAGATTCCTTATACATTCTGTGATCTATCTCCTTATCTTCTCATGGGTAGAGCTCCTCTTTGGGTAGACTTACTCCTTTTCACATAGCTTTCCTTGTTTCCCAAAAGATAATCTTACAGAGATGTTAGCTTTCTCTGTTCCTTTTACTGCCCCAAGCAAACATATCAATTATAGAGCTATAAACTGGAAAGAGAGGGCAGCTAGGTGGTGAAGATAGGGTGCCAGGCCTAGAGACAGGAAGATTTCTCTTCCTGAGTTCAAATCTAGTCTCAGACACTTATTAGGTGTATGAACCTAGGCGTGTCATTTAACTTTATCTGCCTCAGTTTCCTCATCTGTAAAAGAAGCTAGGGAAGGAAAAGGCAAACCACTATCTCTTCCATGAAAACCCCAAATGGAGTCACTAAGAGTCAAACACAACTGAAAAATGACTGAACATCAACAAACTGGAAAGGAGTTTATTTTCCCAGCATTTTAAAAATCTTACTGCAGTGTTCTTTAAAGGTGCACATTAAATGGAATGTAAGCCCCTTGAAGTTAGGGACAACTTTTCATTTTATCTTCAAATCCCACGCACTCAGCATAAAGCTCTGAACACACAAAATATTTAACAAATGCTTATTGAACTGGATTGAAAGTGGCTTGTACTTGAACACAAGAGAAGACAGAGATGAAAATATTAGAGAGGCTGCTACTTTGCTCAGCTTCTTCTCTTCTGAGTACTGCAAATAAATGCAAATATTTTAGTGAAATAAGATTATTTCCTTGACCAATCCATTTTTACCTAACAATGTAAGATAAACAGCCCAAGAGGATCCATCTGGAGGATGCAAGGGTTCTTTACCAAAGATCTGTAAACTTTTTAATATTTTGAAAAATACATTTAAATATATTTGGTTTCCTTTATAATTCTATGTACTGTACTTTATTTTACACATTTAAAAACATTATTCTGATAAGGGGTCCATCAGTTTCACCAAACTGTCAAAGGGGATCATTTTATCAAAAAAAAAAAGTTAGGAACTTCTGCTCTAAAAAAGAAATGAGATTATTACAATCCAGGGCTGGTTATGAATAAAATATTCAAAAGTGTCCACTGGAAACAACAAACTACATCAACTCTTATCAGCCCCTTCTTTCATCAGAGTTTTGCGTTGTTTTTCAGTTTCTAACTGCTAATAATAGAGCTATAGATAACTGGATAATGTTTCCAAGTCCTAGGAGGAAATTTTAACCTTATGTAAGGCATCTGAAAATTCACGTAAGAAAGCTGAAACTCACAAATTTCAATTCTTGGGGACTTTCCAAATTCTATATACCAACTGAAGAATTTAAGGCTTCTACTTTTTTATGTACTGGTATATCATTAAATCCTGGGACAAAGTCAAATTCTCCTTTAGGAATGGATGAGATGGGGTACCTCTTCTTTCTTCTACCTCACTCAAAAAACCTACAATGAGGTGGTATTGACTTTTTTTTTAGTTTCTGAAAACTATTATAGTGAAAGGTTTTTTTTTTTCTTTTTTTTTAACCTTGGGCTAACTCTCTGAGGCTACCTGGACATCTAGATGTCTCAATGGATATAAAGCATCAGGCCGAGAATCAGGAAGGTCCATCTCCCTGACTTTGAATCTCTAGAATCAGACACTTACTAGCTGTGTGACCCTGGACAAGCGACTTTGCTCTGTTTGCCTCAATTTCCTCATTTGTAAAATGATCTGGAGAAAGAAATGGCAAACCACTTCAGTATCCTTGTCAAGAAAACCCAAATGAGGTCACAGAGTCAGACAGAACTGAACTGAAGCTAATACTGCCAATTAGAAATAACAAAAAATGGTGACAGTCTCAAATAGTTTCCAAAATATATGAAAAAAGTTGGTCTTCAGAGCAAATGAAACCCAGGATAACTCAAGACAATATAGTTGGCTAGATAACTGTCTTCCTTTTGTTCAATCTCTCTACCAATGAGGAATGAATTCTCACTAAACAACCTATGCAAGTTGGAATGAAAAGTTAAACTAAATGCCTGAACAGAATGTTTAGAATGATTTGCTAAATCATACTTCATATAATAATTTTACAGTAGTAAGAAAAGTAGCAGAGAGATACTGGTCACTTGTCATTTTTCTCTCAAAGCTTCATTAAAGTTCAAGACAAACATATCCCTATTCCCACTTTTCTCCTTACTGTGGTAATAACATATGTAGCCAAAGATGGGAAAAGACACTTTTTTTTTTGCTGGATAAATATGCATTTCAGAAAAAAAAAGCAGAATATCAAACATCTTTTCAAATCAAGAGGAGTTTAATTAAAAGAAAGGGAAAAAAAACCCCAAAGTTATTAATACAAATCGGGACTCACCAATGATACCACTATCTCTGCTTTCAAGTGTGGAAGTTGGACTGGTGACAGCCCCATAGTTGCAATCCTTGGCTGTTGCACTGGTATTAACTGGTGGGAGGGTGGAACAAGGGCTGCTGGCTGGTGGCGAGGCAGTGCTGCTAGTCAAGGTGGAACAAGGACTTATTCGTTGAGTGACTGCTGAGGTCTGAAAGATGGAAAACAAGAATACATTACATGCAACGATCAATAGTTGTAGAAATGACTATCAATACGGTTGTAAAACTACATAGTAGAGCACATCTTCAGAACAGCAAAGACAATCAGAAGAAAAAGAAACATCCAATTTCGTATAAACTCTCTGTCTTAAACAAATGCAGAGCTAGTCAGAGCTTGGTTAGTTTGTATTTCTTTTCACCTCCGGGCATGGAAGCTTCCAAGTCTTACATTCAACATGAAATTCAGTGAATTTAAAACAAGCAGAGACTGTGGGAGAAAAACAGGAACAGCAGGCTAAATTCTCTCTGAAAACTAAGCTATCTGGTAACAGACAGATCAAAACCGAGCTATAACTTAGTTTTGAGAGTTGCCTGAGGGACAGAGATTAAGTGACTGTCCACCACCATAAAGAAGAAATATTTAAAGCCACATCTTCCTGAAATCAAGTATGGAATTCTATTCCCCAAGCCATGCCACCTTCCAGTAAAGTTAAAGTTCTTATTTCAATTAACATCAAGTTAGGATGAAGTCAGTGTCATCCTTAAGAACAAAGGCTGCAATTTATTATTCTAGTCAGGCAAAGGCTAGAGAAATGTCAATGACTAGGTAATTGCATGATCTCACCTTCACTGAAATCTTAATGGCTTGGCTCAGATGGAATGGAGATGATCTAATCAATTTGGGTGTTCCCTGGAGGTGTGAGGGGGTGGGGATTTGATTCCTTGCTCCACCCCCTCAGTCTCCCCTCAGGTGATATAGTCATGGAATGCATTCTGATGAAGAAGGCTGGATGCATTAAGATGATAACACCTGCTTTCCTATTACAAACTATAAACAGTTCTCTGATTGATTTAGAAAGGAACATCATCTATGGGGCTTTAAAAACTAAACCCTAAAGAGAAGTATGAGGTTCAAAAGTTGGGCAGTTTAGGTAAGTACAAGTACAGGCTGGGAGCTAGTTGAATGTGGAAAAGACTGTAGGGAGGGCAAAGTGGGCAACAGTGAAGGAGGGGATTTCAAACTCTACCTCCCAGTCCCATGGTCCCTAGCAGCAGAGCTATCTGCCCAGAAGGACACACCCCATTCAGCTGGGGTGTGATATAAAAGTGCCAACTTTGCATACCTACAAAGACACAGATCAGAACCTTCATGTAAGGAAACATCTGACTACATACACAAAGAGAAGAAATACAAATTTCACCATTCAAAGAAATGTTTCTATAATACACATATACTCCTACCCATTCCACAAAGCTCCCTCAAATTCTGCCTCCTTCATGAAGTTTTCCCTCATGCTCTCCAGTTAGAAATAACATTTTTCCTTGGTTGGAATTTATACCATATTTTGTATGCATTTCAGTTGTGAACTTAATAATGTTCAGTTATCTTTATTTATGGGTATCTTCCCACCAGACTTCAAGCTTCATGAAAATGTCTCTTCTTTTAATCTCCTTCGACACCAAGTACAATGCTTAGCAATAAATTATTATTTTTTAAATAAAGTAATGAATGTTGAGAAGTGGCTTCACTAAAAACAGAAAATTACTTGTTAACAGTAAGTAGGTGGAGTTAGTATAGAGAACACTGGGCTTGGAGTCAGGAAGACCTGAGTTCAAATCCAGATTTAGATATTTCCTGTGTTACACTGGGCAAGTCACTTAACCCCTATTTGCCTCAGTGTCTTTGTAAACGGGGGATAATAATATCATTTACTTTGCAGGGTTGTTGTGAGGATCAAATTAAATAATATTTATAAAATGCTTAACACTGGTACATAGTAGGTGCTATGTAAATACTATTATTATTATGTTATACCAGATGCTACCAGTTTTAAAGAAGTAGGATGCAAAGGAGAAACCATCATAAAAGGTACCTGGGAATTAAGGGCTATTTAAATACTTAAGGAGAACAATTCAGGCAGTTTCCTCACCTGGGAGTTTTTTTAAACCAATGAAGTTACAGTTCTAGTCCATGTCTCTATCCCTGATCCTTGGTAGAACTTAGTTCATTAAACATCTTATTGGCCACTGCTGAAGAAGATATTGATATTAATTGCTCTTAACTGGTGTAGTGAGTTTCACTCTCACTCTTATTAGCAATTTCTTGGGTGTGGGTTCTTCTCAAAATTCCTTGTATTCTAATGCTGTTAACTTGTTTTGTTGAAGGTGATTGGATTTTCAAAGGCTATATCAGTGCATAAATTATAGCAAGCTACCTAAGCAAACTAGATAAGACTGCTTAGATACTATGAGTTATTGTTTTATTTTTAGTCTGAGTTCTGACCTAGCTATGTTTGATAAATCTCATCAACAGGTTAGCTAAAGAGAGATGAATTTTTTGGGCACTTCATGAAGAATGTATGAGGAATCCCATTTTGCATTGGTAGAAGAAATATCCACATCAATGAAATTAAAGATCCTTCAATCAATATTGAAGCAAAATTATGTCAAAAGTCAACATCAATATAAAACATGGCTAATTTCTTCCCCACTTAGATTTTATTAACAGGTAAGTGTGATTCCTCTTGCAAAATCAAAATCTGATCGTTTGCCACGTGGTTGCAGGTTGAAGCTCTCATTTTAAGAAAACAACTGCTTGATGTTCTTTGTTGGGAATGCCATTATAGTTAATATCAAGAGGAATAAAGGATTTGGTTTTTTTTTGGGGGGGGTGCATATATTTTGTAAGATCTCAAGAGATCTCCTAGCAAAAGCTGAATGGCTACTTGGTGTCTTGTCAAGGGAATTCTTGATGGACTAGGTAGCCTTTGAGTTCCCTTTAAAATCTGGGATTCTGTAATTTCTAACTGACATTGTCAGGATTCAGCAAAATGAATGATTTTCTTTAATCTTTTAAATGTAATTAAGGAAACTTATTTAATTTTTCAATAAACACCTTTAATCTAAGTTCATTTTTTTTCTGCAAAGTTATCTGATTTCTCACTGATATAAGCAGGGGTTTTAATCAGTTATATTTTGTAAAATGATGTTTGTCTAGAGCAAATAATAAAGGGAAAAAACAACAAACAACTTTGTTCATGCTTATGATTTGCTATTTCTATACTGATCTCTTATCAAAAAGTTATTGATTATTTGGATGAGTGCCTTTATAAACAGTTACTATCATTTTAGACAAATTATTCCTTTGGTCTGTACCTTGAAGAAAGGATTCCCCATTATGTTAGCAGTAGGGATGTTAGATCAACTAGATGGTGCCGTAGATAGGGTTTTGGGCCTGAAGTCAGAAAGACTCATCTTTCTGAGCTCAAATCCAGCTTCAGACACTTCCTAGCTATGTGACCCTGGCCAAGTCACTTAACCCTGTTTCCTTCAATTTTCTCACCTTTTATAGATGAGAAGAAGAAATATAGAAAAGAAAATGGCAAACTACTCCAGTATCTTTGCCAAGAAAACCCCAAATGGGATCACAAATGTTCAGACAAGACTGAAATGTCTGAACAATGTTGTTGGGGTGATTTCTGCCTGAAAGAGCAAACATTCCAAGACAGAGCTACACATTATTGGCATAAACTAAACATAGAAAGTGTTCATACTACTTACACCATTAGTTATTTCCAATATAATACTATATCATAGACTAAAACCCAGGGGGAAGAGGCAGGGAAGGATTTGAACATTCAGTGCTTTTAAGAGTGAATGAATGAATGAATGAATGGATGAATGGATGGATGAATGGATGAATGGATGAATGAGAAAGCAATGACTAAACACCATATGACAGAATACACAAAAATAAAGCCTGAAAGAAATGGGACCTATGTCCATCAAAAGAGGCTTCTGCTACCCTAATGGGGCACAGATAAATCACACAAAGTCAATATCAGTGCATAAATTATAGCAAGTAACTTAATCTCTCTTTGCTTCAGTGTCTTTGACTGTAAAAGGAGGATTATTGTAAGGGAATTGCCAACCCTCAGCCTCTTGGATGGCATTCACTGGTCCCGACTCAGGTAAACTGAGGGGAGACTGGTAAGGCATGAACAAGATGGCGCTGGGAGGAAGGGCTCAGCCCCTGTTTTGCTCAAGGCTATTTTCCCTGGCTTTCCAGAGAACAAAGAAGCCAAAAATGTTTTTCTTTCTTGGGGCTACATGTCCACACTGGGAAGTCCTGGTTTAAGGTAAATTACTTCCTTATAAGGGCAAACTAATTGGTGACTGGTTCACTTAGAGCACTGGTGTCAGAAAAGAGATAAAAGCGCTGCTCACTGCTTGAATAAACGCAGTTCTAGTCATTGCTTACAGCTACACTCCACCAAGGCCTCTGCTGGTCAGATAAGCCTGTGGGCCTGACAGATCAGGCCCAGACTCGTAGGTCCCTAATAGATTATAACATCACCTACTTTGCAGCACTGTTGTGAGGATCAACTTAAATAATATTTCTAAAATGCTCAACACTGGCACATTTTGGATTTACTTAGTGCCTTGAATCTGAGTATAAAACGCTGTTTTATGCTAAAGGTAAACTCCAGACCTCTAATGGAATTAAAAATGCTATTGCTAACCAGCTATTCTTTAGTGTGTCTTCAAATTTCCTACTTGAAACCTTTTAGTGTTTTTTACAGATAAACTCCTTCAGGCAAAAGAGAATGACCTTTTGGAATTGATCAAAATTTTCTTGGTACTGAGTCATTTTCTAATACCCTTAGATATTATTCAGAGGAGATGAAATAGTCATTTGATTTCTCTTGCAAAAATTGTTTGAATCTTTTTTTTTTTTTTTTAAAGAAATGACTCCCATTGAGGCAGCTATGTAGTTGATAGAATACTAGTCCTGGAGTCAGGAGCACCTGAATTCAAATCCAGTTTCTGACACTTATTAGCTGTGTGACCCTAGGCAACTCACTTAAACTTGATTGCCTCCCTCATCCCTCACCACCCTCCCAAGTGAAAAAAAAAAAAAAGACTCCCATTGTCTTTTACCTACACTTGATACTGTCTACATCCTATAGAGTATAATGCATTGTGGACTTCAAGTCAAAAGATCTGTATTCAAGTCCTTCCTCTGACACTTACTAGCCATGTTAAACTTGGATGGAAGTCATTTTACTTGACTGATCCTCAGTTTCATCATTTAAAAAATTACAATACTAATAAACTGCTTACTAAGAGTTATTATAAGCTGCTATTATTATATTAAGGACGATTTCTTCAATAATGTTTTAAAAGAAGGACTTCTCTGTGCTTGTCTTTTCTCTTTAAGTTCAAGAAGAAAGACCTATAAGTGAATAATGGGCCTCCTCAATCATATTTCTGCCCTAGAAATTATATTAATTAATGTTACACTTCTTTTTGATTCCAATCTAATTCCAGGGTATATTTCAATTTAAGTTGATTGGCATTTCACATAATTATTGTTAATAATATTAATTCCTTTTTCAAAGAACCTTAAAATACATTCTCTCATTTGATCCTCATTTTAATATAATTCCTATTTTATGAGAAAATGAAATCTTGGAGAAGTTGTAATTTACCCAAGGTCACATGGCAAGTGATAAGTGGCAAAGTCAAGACTTGAACCCAGGCCCATTATATTTTGTGATATAACATAGAATGAATTCAAGGAAATCAATGGATTATATTTCAGTACTAATGACACTACATTATGATTCAACGAATGCAGAAATAGGGTTCAACACATAGCTTTTTGATTTTTATTCCCCACAAAACTGGAATATGATGGATCTCAAAGTAACTGAGGGTTTTCTTTGGCAATTCATACAGATGAAGTTCTAATACCTTCCCTCTGAACTATTCACACAGTTATTTTATCACCTTTCATTTGTACTACCTCAATGACCTCCTAAGTAAATGAAGGACAAACACAGCCTGTGCATAGTGCAAGCTGTCTGAATGGGGACCCAGACAGTTAGGCAACTCAGCTCAGCCTTGTCCTCTCCCTCTGCTTCTCCTTTGCAAAGGAAGGTAAATTTTGATGGCCAAAAGTTGCCCAGTTAACTTGGAGTATACTGGCTAGATCCTTTCCCCCCTTCTTCCCTCTATTTCTTCCTTCCTTCCCTCAGTCCGTCTATTCTTCACCTTAAACCCATTTCACTCTGGAGCTCATAGATTGGACAACAGTAAGTCCCTGCCCAAGCACCACTTAATGGCTATTTTGGGGGCCCTCATGCCTCAGAGTGAATGAAAATAGCAACTTTTTCTCTTTTGGCCAACAACCCTGAGGGTCTTCCCATCCCAGTTGATTTTTTTTTTTAAATTAAAGGGGCCATCCCTTGACTCACTTCTTAAAGAAGCCTATTCACTGAATGGCTTTACCTCACTCAAAGTGAGAACCTGAAAAGACCTTACTTAGCCTAAAAGGGCGAGAGTCTTCCCTTGCACCTTGTGCTTTCTCCAGTCATCCTGAAGAGTATCTGGCCACTGGACCCAGATGGCTCTGGAGGAGAAAGTGAGGTTAATGACTTTGGCCAGTCCTTCCTCAAGCAAATCAAAGTCAACTGTAAATCCAGTCATCATCTCCCTGATGTCACGGTCCTCTTTGAGAATGAAGGACAAACCCAACTCTCCCTTGCTCTTCTCATTCCAATCCATTCTCCACATGGTTGCTAAGCTGATTTTCCTTAAACTCAGTCATGTAATTCCTATGCTTAATAAACTCCACGAGCTCCCTGTTGCCTGTAGGGATTATATAGAAAATCTTCTGTTTGTTTTTAAGCCCTCTCAGGCCCTAGCTTATCCTCCTAGGTTCATTATACACTGTCCCATTTCCATACTCCATGGTCCGGCCAAAGCGACCTTCTCTTTGCTCCTCACAGCAATCTGTCTCCACTTCCATGCCTTGGCATGATTCTATTTCCTCCAACACTGCTGAAGTACCACAGTCCTTTCCTGATCTCTCCTCCAATTTGCAAGTGCCCTCACTCCCAAACCACCTTGCGTTTATTTTGTTTAACCTTATGTATGTATATGTTATCTCCACCAATAAAATGTAACCAATCTACCTGAGGAACAACTGTTTCATGTTTGTTTGTGAGTCCCCAAACCAGCAGAGTGACTGGCACATAGTAGAAACTTTAGAAATATTTGTTGATCGACTAATAAGTAAACTGGAAACAACATCCTTACCACACATGCCAAAATAAGAAGATACAACACCTGTTAGTTTACTTAACTGTTATTAGAAGAGTCACTTTCTAACTTGTTGAAGACTATCAAGCATATCTTAAATAAAAACTTGATTATCAATATCAAGAAATTTAAAAAATGAAATTAATTTTAAAATGTTCTATAAAGATCACATTTTTCATTTTTTAGAACTTGGGACATGTATCACCATGATGATGGTAAAATTACAAACAATTAAAAAGATTAACATATATTTAAATATATAATTAAATCTCATACATTATATTAAATATATATTAAATAATATTTAAAATGTTCAATAATCTTGTTATCCTCTGCTGCTGACCAAAAGGGCAAAACAAAAGATATAAAATTTTCACTACTGACTCCTAATAATTAAGAATAAAAAAATACAATTTTCCTGTAGCTTTGATCATCAACACAACTTTTTTTTTTTGGTGGTGGTGGTGGGGAAACTTTTAAATTAAGCACTTCACTAGAATGTATCTGACTTATAAAGTGAAATCATTTTAGGACAGTCAAAGGATGTCAGAGCCAGAAGGAATTTCAGAGATCATCTAATGTGATACTCTCATTTTAGAGTTGAGGGGGAACTGAAGTCCAAATAATGTGACATATCCAAGGTCATATAAGAGGTTAGTTTAAGGAATATGGGCTCATTATTATCTGCACTGCCTTGAATACATCAAAAAAAACTCCATTTAGAAGGTAGGTCCTTTTGGAGTTACAAGGAACAGGAAGGCTATGACATAAACACCACTTAACCAAAATATAAAATTGAAAGACTTTTCCATTAGCTGGCAAAACATAATACACATGAAAGACAAGAAAAATAAATTTTACAAGAGAAATTATCTCCACAGGCATCAAAAACTCTTTTCCCCCAGTATGGAAGTTTGTTAGCATGCTACAGGCAGCAAATGGAAAGTCAGGAGCTCCCTTCATTTATCATGCTGAAGAAAAGCATCTCACCTGATTTTCATCTTGCACCTCCATGCTGTACTGGGTCCCTGGCTGCACTTCTGTAACTTTCTCTCCAAGGAGGAAGCCCAGGCGAGTCATGAGTGTGTTTGCTGCCTCATCTACTGATGGAGGGGGCCCAAGTTCCTGCTCCACATCACCTAGAGTAAAAAGAATACAATAAAACAAATAAGCTTCTCATAGTGCAATGGGTATGGTTCTTCTCCTTTCACTGTGTTGTTTCAGTGCCCATTTTTCACATTCTGATTTCAATTATCACAGTTTCTATCTAGAAACAGATTTTCACAATGTGACAATGTCTAAATAACTCTAATTTGGTCATATTCTTGAATTATCTAATTTAAGCCTTGATAAATTTAGGGGAAGGGCTATGTTTTAAAACAACTTGAAGGAAAAATTCTCATCTCTTTGGGGAGTTACATCATAATGCAGCCCTAGTCTTGGGTTCTGCCAAAACTGCATACATCACAGCATTTCAAAGTTGGAAGGGAATCCCGTTAGTTTAGCATATTCCAGGAAAAGACTGTGCTATACACCATGTCTGCAAAGTGGTCATCCAGGCTGTGCCTGAAGACCTCTAATGTAGGGAGGGGGGAAAATATGCCACCATCAGAGCAAACCTATTCCACTCTGGGACAGTTCTCATTGTTATGAAGTTTTCCTGACAGCAAACCTAAATCTACCTCTTTGCAATGTTCACCCAGTGTTATTTATTCTTCCCTAAGGGATTAAATAAAATATATCTAAACCCTCTTTCACATGCCAGCCCTTCATCGCTTAAAGACATCTATCATAACTACCCTAAATCTGTTCTTCTCTAGGATAAATATCTATAATTCCCTCAATTCATCCTTAAATGGTAGAAAGTCAGGTCCCTTTGCTAACTTGCATTTGCAAAATCTCCAGGTTATCATAGTGTACCATAAAATATTGTGCCCAAAGCTGAATGCAATAATTCAAATATGGTCTCTTAAAAGAGCAAAGTGAAGCAAGACTATTATCTCCTCATTTCTGGAAGTGATAACTCTCAAGTAACAGTCAAAGATAACTAGCTTTTTTTGGGTGACCATATCACACTATGGATTCACATGGAGCTTATAGTCTACTGTAACCCTTCCTCTCTCATCTTATAACTGTGAAATTGTTTATCTGAAGCCAAGTGTAAGATTTTGATTTACTTCTACTGAATTTCATCTTACTAGATTTAGGCAAATGTTATAGCCTGTTAAGAAATTTTTGAATTTTAACTCTCATCCAATGTATTCCCTGTCTCTTCCAGCTGGCCACACTGGTGACCTCCTTTGAAGTTCATGTGGAAGCATTAATATTTCTTCTTTATGTCTACTCATTCAACCTGTTCTAAATCTATCATGCAAACTGTATTATCATTACCCTACACCTATCCCTCTCTTCCACTACAATATGATAATCATTAAATGCTTTGTTAAAATGTGGGTACCTATGTCTATAGCATTCCCTTGATTTAATAGCTTAACCCTGTCTAAAAAGGGAAAAAAATATCCTGCCATGACCTGCTCTTGATGAAGATGTTGGCTATTTTCAGATGACCATTTCTCTCTCTCTCTCTTACAGTTTTTAATTTATTTTTAGTTTTCCACATTCACTTCCTTAAGTTTTAAATTCTCTCCTCCTCAAGATGGCATGCAATCTAATATGGGCTCTACACATACATTCCTATTAAACACATTTTCACGTTAGTCATGTCACACAGAAGAATTATAATGAATGGAAAAAAACCATGAGATGATCATTTCTTTAATGCAATGTTTGCTAACAATCTCCTTAATAATAATATTTTCTAGAAACCAAGACCTGAATTCAGATTGAGTAGCCTATAGTTTTCAGATTGGATTCTCTTTCCTTTCTTTTAGAATCAAGGCAACATTTGATCAGTTAATTAATCTGGTCAGAAGATTTAATTCATGTCCTTGAGAGTTAGGGTGACTAGGGACTATGTTATTACCTTGTTACTTACACGGACTAATAACCCTCTACTAACTACTTTTGTTCTGTCCTTTCTAGCCTCAAGGTCATTCATTCTCACTGATAGAGAAAAGCAAAACAAGAATTAAGAGTAGGATAGGGAGCAGAGGTGACTGTGTCTGTTGTCTTTGGCATGGCTGGAAGAGGTGGTGGTTCCAGGTTGGAAAAGGGGATGGTTCTGAAACGAGGATGGTAGAGAAGCTTAATAACTTAGAAGGCATCAGGAGGATTACCGCAAGGACCGAGGTAGGAAGAAGCTGTGCAACAGGAAAAGAAGTCCAAAATCTAGCATAAAAGGGCCTAAATTTGTGAAGGGTATAGGAATAGATGTCAACTGAAGCTCTGTTGCTCACTATCCAGTTACAAGTCACAAATCTAGGACTAATTGAGGAGTGGACTTATGCCTAGGTAGGGAAGGCTTTGCAAGGTAAGGAATGGTCACAGGCCCAGTGTTCTGTACTTAACAAGAAGCAAGGAGCAACTGTGTGGCTCTGATCCTAGGAGTTGAGTGTGAGATGATGATGATGACGATGTTGATTAACTAGCATTTACATAGCTCCTACACTATTTTATTACTGTGCTAAGCACTTTACAAGTATTATCTCATGGTATCCTCATAGCAACTTACCATATCAAACTTCAATCCAGTCTGAAACTTACAGAGGTTAGGAACCAGAGACATGAGGAGAAGCCTGAAACTCTGTCATTCTGAAAGGGCAGAAGTTTCCAGCTAGATGACAGTAGTCCTTCAGTAGCCTACTGAACTCCAAACAGGGTAAGCCCACAGTTATATTGCTCAAACCCAAACCTAGGTCAGGGACTTGCAGAGCTTAGAACAGGAGGGTAGTGATCATACTTTGCCCTGGAAGCAGGACACAAGAAAGCAGCCACAGACCAGCCTAGACTTTCATTCCAGAAGGGCACACAGAGTCCATCTCTAACATAAAGTCCAAAGTTAGTAAGAAGGCTGGAAGAATGAGGAAAAAAAAAGAAAGGAGAATCCTACCATAAAAAACTATTATGGTGATGTGGATGTTCAATATGCAAATTCAGAAAAAATAATGTCTCTAAAACTTCTACAAGCAAAGCCTCAAAGAAAAACACAGCTTGGGCGTAAGTTCAACTAGAATTTCTGGAAGAGATGAAATAAGAGTTTAAAAAAAAGGTTCTGAACAACCAAATGATATCTCTGGAGTCAAAGAAAAAAAGAAATAAATTAGAACTATGAAAGAACTGGAAAGGGAATTAACAGTTTGGAACAAAGGGTCTAAAATCTTGCACAGGCAACTAACTCTCTGAAAATTAGAATGGACTAAAGAGAAGATCAATCACCACATGAAGTTATAAGAAGTATCAAAACAAAGTCAAAAGACTGAAAAAAATTGAAAAAAATTGCAAGGTATCTCAGAGCAAAAATAAATGACCTGAAAAAGAGACTGATGAGAGATAATTAAAAAATCAATGACCTAACTGAAATCCAAGACCAAAAAAGAAAATAGCCTAGACATTATATTTCAAGAAATCTTTTCACTACCCATGTCATCTAAAAGATCATAGGGCAAAGTGGAAATAGAAAAAATTCACCAGTTACTTCCTAAAAGAAAACCCCAAATAAAAATTCCTGGTTACATTAGAGACAAAATTGAGTTTCCAGGTCAAAGAAAACATACTGCGAGTTGCCAGAAAAAAAAGAATTCAAGTAGCAAGGATCTCCAGTCAAGTTCACAGATTTAGCAGTCACCATTATAAAGGAATGGAGAGCTTGAAATAGGATGTTCCAGATGGCAAAGGATATAGGCTTACATCTAAGTATAACCTACCTGGAAAACTTGAGTATAATCCTAAACTTGAAAAAAAATAGATCTATAATGAAATAGAGGACTCCCAAGCATTCATAATGAAAAGAACAGAGCTGAATAAAAATTTAAAAGTACAAATAGAAGCACTGAGAGAAATATAAAAAGGTAAATGTAAGCGAGCAATCATAAAGGACTAAACAAAGATACACTGCTTATGTTCTAATATAGGGAGATCATACATGTGTCCCCTCAGAACCATATCATCAGGAGTCATAGAGGGAATCTACTTAGAGAGAAAGCCCGAGAATGGTTACGTCTGAATGATCTTAAAAGAAGCCTAGAAGAGGAGGGAAACAAGAATATACTAGGTTTGGGGGGGGGGGGGGCTGGAGGGAAGGGAAATGAAATATATTCAGCTAAATAAAGAATACATTTCTTTAAGAGGAAACAGGAAACACAGGACAGAGAGGGACAAAATAAGAGAAAAAGTAGATTAAAGGAAGGATTATTCTTAAGGAAAACAAACTCTAAGGATTTACAAAAATATTTACAGCTGCTGTTCCTGCAGTGACAAAGAATTGGAAACTGATGGGACATCAAACTGGTTCACTTAAGGGGCATTTTCATTGTTATTAGGATTCTTAATTCTTGGTGCATATAAGCATCTGTATTTTTTCTGTACTACTATACATTTTAAGAGATGATAAGCATGCATTAGAAATGAAAATATTCCTGAGAAATTCATCCAAATTATGAAAAATGCAATACAAATTACGTGAAACTCATCAGCAAAATTCAATGGATTTAGGAGAAAATGTATAAATTGCAGGAAAACTTATGGTGTAATAGTATACATAAAGAATTTCATGGTAGGCATACTTTTACATACATTTATTTGTACTATTATTTCTTAATAAGTCACAACATTCCATAGACCTTTTATTTTTGGTATAACTTTTTAAAGCATGTGCTTATACTTTATTTTTTAAAAAATATTTATAGTTTTCAACATTCATTTCCACAAAATCTTGAGTTCCTAATTTTGTCCCCATCTCTCTCCTCCCTCCATACCTTAAGGCCTTGCATTCTGATTACCCTTCCCCTCAATATGCCCTCCTTTCCATCATACCCCTCCCTTCCCTTATCTCTATCTTCCCTCTTTTCTTGCAGGGCAAAATAGATTTCTGTACCCCATTACCTGTGTTTATTATTTGCCAGTTGTATGTAAAAATGCTTCTCACCATTTGTTCCTAATACTCTGAATTTCAACTTCTCTCCCTTCCTCCCTCCCCACCCACCCCCCAATGAGAAGAAGGGCAGTTCAATATAGTCTCTGTATGTGTAGTTTTTCAAAAGACTTCCATAGGCCATGTTGTGTAAGACTAACTATATTTCTCTCCATCCTATCATGCTCCCCCTTTATTCTATTCTCTTTTTTGACCTTGTCCTGCCCCATAAGTGTTTACTTCTAATTACTACTCCCTTCTCCCATTTGCCCTTCCTTCTATCATTCCCCTCATCCTACCTGTCCCCTTCTCCCCTACTTTCCTGTAGTGTAATATAGATTTTCACATCAAATTGAGTGAGCATGTTATTCCCTCCTTTAGCCAAATGTGAAGAGATTAAGCTTTGCTTTTCCCCTCTCACCTACTCCCTTTCCTCCTCCATTGAATGAGCTTATTCTTCCCTCCTTTATGAATGATAATTTGCCACATTCCATTCCTCCTTTTCTCCTCCCAATATATTCCTCTCTTACCTCTTAATTTTATTTTTTTAGATATAATCCCTTCCTATTCAACTCAGTCTGTGCTCTTGGTCTATATGTATGTATGTATGTATATATATATATATATATATATATATATATATATATATATACACACACACACACACACACACACACACACACACACATATATACACACATATATACACATACGTGTGTGTGTATGTGTATGCGCGCGTGTGTGTGTATAATCCCTCCAACTACCCCAAACACTGAAAAATATCTTTCCATGTAGGAATGTACACGGTTCAACTTTAGAAAGTCCTTTATGATTTCTCTTTCCTGTTTACCTTTTTATGCTTCTCTTGATTCTTGAGTGTGAAAGTCAAATTTTCTTTTCAGGTCTGGTCTTTTCACCAAAAATGCTTGAAAGTCCTCTATATCACTAAATGACCATTTTTTCCCCTGAAGTATTTTACTCAGTTTTGCTGGGTGATTCTTGGTTTTAATCCTAGTTCCCCTTTGACTTCTGGAATATCATATTCCAAGTCCTTTGACCCTTTAATGTAGAAGTTGCCAGATCCTGTGTTATCCTGATTGTATTTCCACAATACTCAAATTGTTTCTTTCTAGCTGCTTGCAATATTTTCTCCTTGACCTGAGAACTCTGGAATTTGGCTACAATATTCCTAGGAGTTTCTCTTTTTGGATCTCTTTTAGGAGGTGATTGGTGAATTCTTTCAATATTTACTTTACCCTCTGGTTCTAGAATATCAGGGAAGTTTTCCTTGAATTTCATGAAAGATGATGTCTGGGCTCTTTTTTAGATCATGGCTTTCAGGTAGTCCCATAATTTTTAAACTGTCTCTCCTGCATCTATTTTCCAGGTCAGCTGTCTTTGCAATGAGGTATTTTACATTATCTTCTATTTTTTCATTCTTTTGATTTTGTTTTGTAATTTCTTGGTTTCTCATAGAGTCATCAGCTTCCATCTGCTCTGTTCTAATTTTTAAAAAACTATTTTTTAAATTTTTAAAATTTTATTTTTTGTTACATTTATTTATTTTAAGTTTTCAACATTCATTTCCACAAAGTTTTGAGTTTCTAATTTTCTCCCCATCTCTCCCTTCCCCCCCCCCAAAACGCCTTGCATTCTGATTGTCCCTTCCACCAATGTGCCCTCCCTTCTAACAGCCTTCCTTTCCCTTATCCCCAACTTCTCTCTTGTCTTGTAGGGCAAGATAAATTTCTATATCCCATTACCTGTATTTCTTATTTCCCAGTTGTAAGCAAAAACAATTCTCAACATTTGTTCCTAAAACTTTTGAGTTCCAACTTCTCTTCCTTCCTCCCTCCCCACCCATTCCCACTGAGAAGACAAGCAATTCAATATAGGCCATATATGTGTAGTTTTTTGCAAATGACTTCCATAATAGTCATGTTGTGTTAGACTAACTATATTTCCCTCCATCCTATCCTGCCCCCCATTTCTTCTATTCTCTCTTTTGACCTTGTCCCTCCCCAAGAGTGTTTACTTCTAATTGCTCCCTCCTTCCATTTGCCCTCCCTTCCATCATCCCCCCAACCCTGCTTATCCCTTTCTCCCCTGCTTTCCTGTAGTGTATGATAGATTTTCATACCAAATTAAGTGTACATGTTATTCCTCCCTTGAGTCAAATGTGATGAGAGTAAGCTTCACTTTTTCCCTCTCACCTCCCCCCGTTTCCCCTCCACTGGAAAAGCTTTTTCCTGCCTCTTCTATGAAAGATAATTTGCCCCATTCCACTTATCCCTTCCTCTTCCTAATATATTCCTCTCTCATCCCTTAATTTTATTTTTTTAGATATAATCCCTTCCTATTCAACTCACCCTGTGCTCTCTGCCTCTCTCTCTCTAAGTGTGTGTGTGTGTGTGTGTGTATGTATAATCCCTCCAATTACCTAGATACTGAGAATAGTTTAAAGAGTTACAAATATTATCTTTCCATGTAGAAATGCAAACAGTTCAACTTTAGTAAGTCCCTTATGATTTCTCTTTCCTGTTTACCTTTTCATTCTTCTCTTGATTCTGGTGTTTGTGTTTCTGTGGCTTCTGCTGCTCTAGAATTTGTTGAGAGTCATTCTTTACAGGTATTTTATGGGCTGTGGGGGAAGAACTAGATAATGTGGGTTTTTCTACTCCAACATCTTGGCTCCTCCCCTTCATGAACTATTTTCTTCAGTGAGTTTCTGAATCTCCTTTTCCATTTGGCTAATTCTGCTCTTTAAAGCATTCATCTCTCCTCAATTGTCTTTTTGCCATTTGAGTTAGTCTATTTTTTTAAAATGTTAATTTCTTCAGCATTTTTTGGGCATGCTTTAGCAAGTTGTTGAATTGCTTTTCATGGTTTTCTTGTATTGCTCATTTCTCTTCCCAATTTTTCCTCCCCCTCTCTTAGCTGATTTTCAAAATCTTTTCAGCTCTCCCATGGCCTGAGGCCACTGCATATTTATTTTGAAGATTTTACATGCAGAAATCTTGAGTTTCAGTTCTTCCTCGAAGACCTAAATTGTTCCTCCTCCTCTGAAAGAATGGAAGACTCTACCTGCTCACAAGAAGGTAACCTTCTATTGTCTTATTCTTTTTCCCTTTTTTGGGCATTTTCCCAGTCAAATTACTTGACTTTTGAGTTCTTTGTCAGGGCCGAGCTCAGGGCTGAGATTCAGATAAGTTGCTCAATTCCCCCAGGGTCTCTAGTCCAAGAGCTCCTAAAATGGAAGCTGCAGCTTCAGTGGCTGCTGCCAGGGTCCAGACTATACTCCCCTCTTCTGGGTGACTGAGTCCTCCCACTGACCTTTGAAGCTGTCTATGGCATTTGTGGGTTGAGCAATCTGGGAACTGCTGCTGGTGGCTCCCTGAAGTCTATTCAGGGTCCTGTCCCTTCCATGTCAGGCTGCGGTCTGTGCTTCCTGGGCTGTGCTGTGTATGCTCTGAGCTTCCTAAGCTCTTAGACAAACTCCCTCAGATACGTCTCAAAAGAGAATCTGACCAAATTTTGGAGGTGTAGAATCCAATAGGAGACAGACTGTGGCAGATTCACGGCCCAGGACAGACTGGAAAGTCGATGGGAAAGATCTGTTCCACAGGGGTGGAGGAGCATACAGCACATAGCACAGCATCCCTGTCATGGCAGGGCCGAGCAGGAAAGCCCCAGGGCGGTCTGAGGAAGCAGCAGCATGGCAGGACAGCAGCTCAGGGTGAGAGTCAAGAGAAGCTGAGCAAGTGAGAACCATGAAAAGAGGTCCAAGCATCTACACCAGCTGCGCCTGAGACTTTCAACTGGCAGATTAAATGTCTGTAAGTCACTTACTTGAACCTCTGGGAGCCAAAACGGCAGACTGATCAATAAATGCTCTCTCCTCCCCCCCCACTGACCTTGAAAGAACCAAAAAATATTTCCCCAGAAAAATCCTGGATCAGTGGAATCAGCAGAAGGGGTAATCAGTCCCACAGCACCTGAGGCCAAGAAAACTGCCAAGGAATACCCTTCTCACTGTGGCGAGGACTGTAGCTGTCCCAGACAGCCCCACCTCAGCAAACTGGGAGGAGACTTTAAAAGCATGTACTTGTTAACTTCCCTTCCCTTCTCCAGCATGACTAAAAGTCCTATATTGTAACAAATATACAATCAAACAAAACAAATCTACATATGAGCCCTTTGTGAGATTCAGATCTGATTCTGCACCTCTATATCACTTCTCTGCAAAAAGGTGGGAGTCATGCTACATTATCAATTTTCTCATGTCATGATTAATTCTTGCTTTTTTTAGAGTTCTGATGTCTTTCCAAGCTATTTCCCCTCACATCGTGGTCATATAAGTTGTACAATTGGTTTGCTCATTTCAATCTACATCAATTCATAAAAGTCTTTTTATGTTTCTCTGAATCTTTCATATTCATAATTTCTTATACTGTGACAAAATTCCATTACAATTATGTATCACAATTTTCTCAGCCCTTGCTCAGCTAATGGGTATCTATTTTATTTCCAATTCTTTGATATCATTAAAGGTGCTGCTATCAGCATTCTTGTACATATTGCTCCTTTCCTCTATCCCTGACTTCCTTCAGGGTACATGTGTCATCTAATATCTACAGAACTTTTCTCTAACTCTATGTTGCTATCTAGACAGATGCTTCACCTTTATTTTGGCTGATGTTTCTTATTCCACAATCAGAAAACACAAGATTTAGCAGCTTCTCCATTAATGGAGAGGTTGAAATCTGATATTCTGGAGACCAAAAGAGCTAGTATTACGACCAAGAATCACCCACCCAGCATGCTTTCTCATGAATCATTGAATTCTTTTTGTTTTATTCCAGTGTTGAGGCAATCTGTTAGTGTTAATTTCTTCTACCTTCTGTTCCAATCTATTTATTCTCCTTCCATTTTTTTCTGCCAGACCTCTTATGTCATACATTTTTAAAAATTCTCATTTAATTTCTTTCAGATATTCTTATAGCCTTTGCAGTTAATCTATCTTTCCATCTCTGAGACACTGCTCCATATTTGTGGAGATACTCCATTCTTCTGTGTTTATCTCTTGGGTGTCTTTTGGCCAATAATATGTCTTCATAGTGTTCAATATCTTCTGTCCTGCCCTAGTCTATGGTTTGGGCCTTTGTGCCTGGGTTAGTCTTTGCTGTCCATCTATCATCCAAGGTCTGAGTGCTTACGTCTTCAGGGTCCTTTAGAGTATCTAAGGCCAGATCACTTTGTATTTCTATCTCCATTGTGATTATCCCATTCACAGCATTGCTGGTTCCCAGATCCATGCCTGCAGTTCGAGTGCCTCAGGTTTCTGATTCTCCTGAACCTTCTCCTTCTGAACACTCTGGGCTTCCACCTTCTAAGAACAGAGTGCTACAAGTTTTAAGTTTCTCTGGAGTGTCTCTGGTCAGAATGCTGGCAGACTTGCTGCTTGTTTACTTGTTCTCATACTGACTCCCCTGGCAAAGGAATCCTACAGGCTTCTAGATATCATTTTGTGCAGTCCAAAACTGGAGGAAGGAATTTACTATTGTTTTTCTTTGAATTTCTTGCTTATTATTTTGATCTGGTGCCCCTTTGAGATCTTTGCTGGAGATATGAGGTAGATCTAAGCTTCTGTACAACCTCTCATGTTGCACTCTTAACTGGTCTACCAGTAGGTCTGGTACATCTTCAAGTTGCTTGCTTCTGCTAACCTCTGTTCTCTAAACTCCTCCAGTTTTTCTGAGAAATGAGAGGCCCACAGAGGCACTCATTTCATAATGAAAAGTAGATAATCTTTACAAAAACAGATTGTAGGCCCTGAAGTGACTGGGTACCAAGGGAATAAGTGTTTTTTATTCTGACAGGAATCCAACTTATATCTAAACAAAATAGTTGAAAAGGTAAATTCAAATAACTAAAAAATTTAAAATATGAAATCTTCTTGTAATTAAAATAGTACTAGCACATACATTTTGCCCTATTTAATGCAATGATTCCTCACATTATCTTTTAGAAATCTCTTCTAACATTTTCTTACCTCCTACTTATAAGGATCACCTATCATAATACCTATTCTTCTTACAGAAGGTATCTATTTTGTTGCATACAGGATAACACCTAATAAAAAAGGCTTTTGTACTAGTAGCAATAATCCAATAAAATTTTTGTTAAGCCTTTGGATATCCAGACTAAGGCATAATAAATCGCTGCTACTGTTTGCTTCTTGTTCTTTCAGGTGCTAGGGTAGTAGTACTCCATTTCCTCTTTCTGTTTCATGATGCATATTTTTTAGGTTCCATATTTTAAAATTTTTACTTTAAAAAAGTTTTTATTTGTTATTTTTGTGGGGGGTTTTTATGTCATAGACTTTCCTGAATATAAACCACCACTGACCCTCCCCATTAGTGAGGCTTCTATTGTAGTAAAGAAAAATAGTTAAGTAAAATCAACTAATTCACAAAGTATGATAAGAATCATTCACTATCCCAAGTTACAAAACGTAGGGCCTTCTCCCTTCTTTTACCATGATCTCTCACCATTACAAAGGCCAGCTTATTCTACCTTTTATTCTACAGCATATCCCTACACCTGCTCATTGCCTCCAGGTCATCTATAGCCTCTCCCACGGGATAGGAGAGCTTCTACAAAGCACAGTTCTTCTTCGGATAAAAGCTATTTGGTCCTTCCCTCTCACAGCTCTGTTTCCATAGGAATGTTCTTGGATAGCGCTGCTTCATTTATCCTTTTAGGGGACCATCTACTTTCTAGTTCCCCCTTCATGCACCCTGCTCTCCCCACCGTCCCCCACTCTTGTTGAGGGATTAAGGAAATTACTCTCCTTCCTCTGTTCACTTTTGCACTTTGGGGAGGGGGTGCACATCACTTGTTTCCCCTCTTCCAGTTTCAGCAACTTCCCGTTGTGTTACTCCTCCCATAAAAGAAAATGATTCAATTATGGAGTGTGGAATTTAATCCACTAAAAATTAGCTTAGCTCTCAGCTCTTCTTCCTTCCTTTCTCATGACTTTTAAAGGTTCTCTTAAAGCTTTAGTTCCTTGCATCTTTTATGTACTTTGATAATCCCTTTCTGTTCTTAATTTTACTCATTCCAATTTTTTAGTAGTCTGTAATCAAGAACTGGCTTCACTTATCTTTTCTGATAATTGTACTTATTTGCTTTTCTTGTGTTTCTCCTAGTAGAACGTTCTGTTCTCTTTGTTTTGTTTTTCAGGAATGTCTCAAGTGTCTTTCTTTTTTAATAGATCATCTTTAAAAAAAAAATCCCTGATGTAATTTAAAAAGTGACTGGTCAAGCAATACAATTCTAGGTTGTTTTTCAGTCTCTCATCCTCCTCAACTGACTAATCTAGAATGTCTACCTGACATTATGAATCTTTCAGCAAGCACCATTTTGACATGACCTTCTTAATTCACCAAAACATAACTCCCAAATACCTCTAAAATAAAATTAAAAGGGCAGCTAGGTGGCACAGTGAGAAAGGACATCTGTCCTAGAGTCAAGAGGATCTGATTTGAAATCTAGTCTCAGACTATTAGCTGTGTGATCCTGGGCAAGTCATTTAATCCCAAATGCCTCAAAAAAAAAATCAAACCAAATCAAATTAAAATTGTTCATCAAAATTCAGGGACCAATGCCAACCAGACCTTCCCTATTTAACTTATTTTGTTTTCTGATAGGCCTTCTTTCGCAACATAGTAAGCCTGTTCAACATGCTTTCTTTGTGACACCTATGATAGATTTCAAACATTTATATGTCATTGCTCCTGCTGGAAATCCCTGATCTAATTATTTTAGTTAAATCATTTCTCTACATATTTTTTAATTATAACCTACTCTGTGAAAACTTCACAGATTGACTCCTTTTCCCCCCACTGGAACCATAGCAACTCCTATATCACTTGTGAATGTCTTTAAATAGTTAAGTATAAGTTTCTTTGTTTTCAACGTTGGTTTGTTCGCTCATTTATTTATTTATTTATTTTTGTTCAGGCTTGTGACTTTGTCAATGTAAAGAGCTCCTGGTGTAGAAACTCCTTCCTAATATGCAAATAGATAACTAAGCTTTACATTATACTTTTGAGTTGCTTGGGGGCACTGGGAGGTTTTAACTTCCATGGTCATTTAAATTGCATGTCAGAGACAAGACTTCAAACAAATAAGGTCATTGATAAGATATAGGTTCCCAAAAAGGGCACCATTGCTGCCTGTGGGGCACTGGAATGATTCAGGGGGCAGTAGTAGCCTTGGGTACGATTGAGCAGAGGACACTGAATAAAAATAAGGGGGCAGTGGAAGCATAAGGAAAGAAGAGAAGGAAAATTTTGAAAAAACATTCATATATGTTCCATCTGTTGCATAACAGAGTTAAAGTTAAAATAATTACATTAGTTTCCAAATAAACACCAATGCAACTTATAACTGATCAGTGGTTGAGTCCACCAACAGGTCTTAACTAGCAAGTGGTGGCAGGTGAGTGACTTGCACATTGTTGAGAAGTCCAGCATGCATCAGCGGGAATGTAATGATCTGTTTACTCATCAAAATTTAAATGCAGAAAATCCCCCACAAATTTACAACAAATTATGGAATTTAAGATGCCATTAAAATATACATTAAAAATGACACAAACTTAAAAAAAATGATAAAGGGCTAAAGAAAGTAGATTTCCAGTGGTGCTAAGTAATTTTTTTTTTTAAAGACTACAGTAGGTCAAATAAGTTTGGGAACCTCAGGATAATAAGAATGTCCTGGTAGGCAACAAAATATTTTTAGCAGTAATTTTATGGTATCAAAGAAATGGAAACAAAGTAAATGCTCACTGATTGGGAAATTGCTATACGAATTCCAATACCTGAATATAGTGGAATATTACTGTACCATAAGAAATAATGAATAGAATGAATAAAATGAATGTTTCCTTGGCCAAGGAGAATGACCTTTGGACCAGAAATGAATGGGGGGAAAAACTGGCATGGGAGTGGATATCTACACAAGGGCAGAAAAGCTTTCAAGTTACCTTGTTCATATAAACTATATCCTTGCATACTTAAAGAATTAATGGATCTGGCTATCGCGGTACTGACAATGACTTATGAAAGACTGTAGAAAATGGGAAAAGTACTACAAGACTGCAGAAAGACAAATGCCTTTCAGAATTTTTTAAAAAAGGAAATGTAGAAATTGTAGGCTAATAAACTTGATTGATTCTTGGGAAAATTCTGCAATGGATCAAAAAAGAAATGGTTAATAATTACCTGGAAAAGGAAATGATTACAAAGAATTATCATGGTTTCAACAAAAATAAGTCATGTGAGACTCAATTCTTTTTTGACAGGGTTACTAAACTAGACTATCTGGGTAATGCTGTAGGTATAGTTTAGCAAATCTATGTTAAATTATTTCAGAATTTAAATATTTGGCTCAGGTAAGTGATAGAATGAGGGGCAGCAAGGTGGTGCAGGGGATAGAGCATTACACCTGGATTCAGGAGGGCCAAATTTCAAATCCAGCCATGGACACTGACTGTGTGACCCTGGGCAAATCCCTTAACCCTGTTTGCTTCAGCTTCCTCATCTGTAAAATAAACTGGAGAAATGGTAAACCACTCCAGTATCTTTACCAGGAGGACCCCAAATCATGACCAAGAGGTCATGAAGAGTTGGACGTGACTGAATAACAATGACAATGATAAATTATTTCTAGATATTTTAGAATTTAAATATTTGACCGAAGTAAATGATTGAATAAACAAAAAGAAAAAATATAATCAAGTCTGTCTCTTATTTATTACTTTTTTAATGTGATATGGATGTTTGCGCCAGGATTCTAGTGAATCTGACGTAAGATGACTGTGTTCTTTTTGCACGGTGATAGAGGACTGTTGTATGGAGTGGAGGCGAGGGGGATTGGGATGATGTTGAGATTTATCTCCACCTGCTATGGTTTCCAATACTCATCTGGTCAACTAGCCCAGACAGAGGAGTTTTCACAATCCCAATAAATTCAATAAGAAAAACCGACTAAAGAGCATAAACATGATCCAGAAGTTTTTCAGAAGTTGTTACCCTTACTGACTCTCACAATCAAAAGTCAAACTCTCTTTAAGTAACCGCTGTGCTATCACTCTTATTATAAAAGGCAGAATGGCATATGTCTGTTGAAGTGAAGAGCAAATTTGCCTAAAGAGTCTACAGCTGGTATGTAGCAGAATGGGTAAATGTGAATGGAGCTTATATAAATTTTAAATTGATAATATTTATAAACTTAAAGATTTTGTGAACCTGTCTATAACTGAAGTAATTGTAAAAGTATACCATTTGTCAAGAATATTTTACTGGGGATTCCTGCTCCTGATCATGGTCGGCCATCGTGAAGGGGGTTTTAATGTTTTTTAGGTGCTCTGGCACCCTTTGGCAGTCTGGTAGTCTATGGACACCACCTCAGAATGTTTTAAAATGCATACAAAGTACATAAGATTACAAAGGAAACTAATTATGTTGAAATACAGCTATCAAAATACTTACTGGGAAGGTGGGTTAAGAGAGAATTCTTGCACTGCATTGGAGGGTTGGGCTAAATGACCTCTGGTTTCTTCTAATCTTAAGATCCTATGACTTTTATGGTTTAATTAATTGATTGGTCAAATATTTCTGGGGAGACAATTTTGGGTTACAATTTATTTTATCAGATACTTTAAGCCTAAATTTTACTAATGAGGGGGTAGACCAGGAGAGGAATATATTTTTTAATGAAAATGATCTTCTTTTGATGAGTATGATTAAGCAAATATCTTGTGAGGATATTGCTATAAAACCACAGTCACTTAACAACTATTCTCAATACAAACATACTAAGCAGGACATGAAGGCATTAACTATATGTCTGTATTCATACCATTAATGTGTGCAACAAAGAACACGAATCCCTTCATCAGCTTCCACTGCTTCTAGACTAATTATAATAGAGTGACACAAAGGGCTATATAGGAGCTTTCTCACAAGTTTAGAGTAGATAACTATAGATTACTTTAAAAAAAACCTGAAAATTGGATTTAAAAATTTTAACTTACTAAAATTTTTTATTTAAAAAGAACTTAAATGAAAATATGTCTATTTTAAGATCTATTAAACCACAAAGGTATGAGGGAATAAAGATTGTAACTTCTAATTACATAATATCTAAAACAACATATTCTCAAAAGATACCTGCTAAAGGGTTGGCTATAATATGTGCACTTGACAATAGTTCATTCAAAATATCAAATATAACACATTTCAGAGCTTCAGATAAATTAATCAAGAAACAGACATTTGTTATTAAGGTGAGAAAGAAGATCACACCAGTGATTTTAAATGAATATGGGTCACATAAATGTTTTTTTTTTTTTAGATGTCACTTTATCTAGATGGATAGAAAGAATGCTTTCTTTGACTAAAACACTCCATTTTAATGGAAAAATAATTTGGAAGCTGAATAATTACCTGCTAGATAGCCTATGTTTTTTTCCAGACTATGAATAAACAAAAGGGGTATGTAAATATCAAGTCAGTTTCAGAATCCAATAGTTTAGGTTTTGTAAGTTGTCTTGCATGAAATTGTTTTACTTTAATGCCAAACATCCAAATGAGAAGCTTGTTGTTTTATGTAAACAGAGAAATTTAAATATCCACTTTTTTTTAAGGATGATATTTATTCTTTTGATACAGTATGAGTGAAATTTACTAAATGATCATGACTTTTTTGTGGTACAATTGTTTTAGTCCTGTCTGACCCATCGTGACCTCATTTGAAGTTTTCTTGGCAAAGCTGCTAAAGTGGTTTGCCATTTCCTTCTCTGATTATTTTACAGAGGAGGATACTGAGACAAACAGGGTTAAGAGACTTGCCCAGAGTCACACAGCTAGTGAGTGTCTGAGGTCACCTGATTCCAGGATGAGCACTATCCACTGTGCCATCTAGTTGCCCCATGTTGATGATTTACCAGTTCATAATTTTAGAAATTACATGCTTCTGTGAATATAATAATCAAATCACTATTTAATCTCCTGATATGATTACAGAAGTAATCTGGGAAAATTTTAAAATAAATAAAATAAACTTAAAATGCAAAAAGGTTATATTAGATAATGCACATCTTATAGAAAAATATTCAAATGTGTGGCTAGTAAGTGAAACTCACTGGGATAAACATAATTCAACCTCAACAGTGTGATTAATAATTAATAACATAGGGGGCGGAGTCAAGATGGCGGAGTAGAAAGACGCACATTTACGAGCTCCGAACTCACAGCCCATAGAATTAATGTAAAAAGAGATCCCCATAAGTTCTGGATCACTGTAAGGTGTGTAGAAACAGAGTGGAAGAGATTTCTGTCCCAGAGAGGCCTGGAGAGCCGTCCCCAGGTTCCGTCCGACCACGGAAAGCGGACCCCACCCCAGCGCTGCCCTGGCCACGGCCCCAGAGAAGCTGATCCAAGCACGCTTCAGGGACGGAACCTCCGGCGGACGGGAAGGTCCCTCCGCCCACAGAAGCTACAGGTCAGTGAGAGAGACAGCTGGCCGGGACGAGAGGGGGAGCAGGGTGTCTCCCTGACTGGGGCCCCCTCGGGAGGAAGCGGCGGAGGCAGAGGCGGCGGCAGCGGCGGAGGCAGCAGCTGCGGCGGCCCGGAACTCCCCCAGCAGCAGGCAGGATCTTCATTACTGAAAGTCTCTGCATAAACCACCTGAAGGAGCTGAGCCTGGGAGACGGCTCTGCCCCACCTGCTCCATTTATGAAGGTCTCTGCATAAAGCCCCTGAGGGAGCTGAGCCAGGGAGGCGGCCCTGCCCCTACCCACTCCATTACTGAAGGTTTCTGCATAAAGCCGCTGAGGGAACTGAGCCTGGGAGGCGGCCCTGCCCCCACCCCAGCACCAGAACTAAAGCTCAAATTGAATAGCAGCGGTGCCTGTTGTGGAAAGCCCATTTGAATCTCATAACCCAAGCACTAGCTGGGTGGATCTAGACGGGGGTGGACAAGAATCTCAGAAGTCAAGTAACTGGCTGGGAAAATGCCTAGAAAAGGGAAGAAAAATAAGACTATAGAGAGTTTTTTCGAACAGATGCAAATGATCCCAACTTTCAGATCTGACGAGGAGGAGGACGTATTCTTGCCATCAGGGAAAGACGTGGAGGGCGGGGCCTCAGTACCCCAGACATCCCAGGGGATGTCGGGTGGGCTCAGGCCTTGGAAGAGCTCAAAAAGGATTTTGAAAAGCAAGTTAGACAGGTGGAGGAAAAACTGGGAAGAGAAATGAGAGAGATGCAAGAAAAGTATGAAAAACGGGTCAATACCTTGGTTAAGGAGACCCAAAAAAATGCTGAAGAAAATAACACCTTGAAGAATAGGCTCACTCAATTGGCAAAAGAGGTTCAAAAAGCCAATGAGGAGAAGAATGCTTTCAAAAGCAGAATTAGCCAAATGGAAAAAGAGGTTCAAAAGCTCACTGAAGAGAATAGTTCTCTCAAAATTAGAATGGAACAGATGGAGTCTAATGACTTTACGAGAAACCAAGAAATCACCAAACAAAACCAAAAGAATGAAAAAATGGAAGAGAATGTGAAATATCTCATGGGAAAAACAACTGACCTGGAAAATAGATGCAGGAGAGACAATTTAAAAATTATGGGACTACCTGAAAGCCATGATCAAAAAAAGAGCCTAGATATCATCTTCCATGAAATTATCAAGGAAAACTGCCCTGACATTCTACAACCAGAGGGCAAAATAAGTATTGAAAGAATCCATCGATCACCACCTGAAAGAGATCCAAAAAGAGAAACTCCTAGGAACATTGTGGCCAAATTCCAGAACTCCCAGCTCAAGGAGAAAATCTTACAAGCAGCTAGAAAGAAACAATTCCAGTATTGTGGAAATACAATCAGGATAACTCAAGATCTAGCAGCTTCTACATTAAGGGATCGAAGGGCGTGGAATAGGATATTCCAGAAGTCAAAGGAACTAGGACTTAAACCAAGAATCACCTACCCAGGTAAACTGAGTATAATACTTCAGGGGAAAATATGGTCTTTCAATGAAACAGAGGACTTTCAAGCAGTCTTGATGAAAAGACCAGAGCTGAAAAGAAAATTTGACTTCCAAAAACAAGAATGAGAAGAAGCATGAAAAAGTAAACAGCAAAGAGAAGTCTTAAGGGACTTACCAGAAGTGAACTGTTTACATTCCTACGTGGAAAGACAATATTTCTAACTCTTAAAACTTTTCAGTACCTGGGTAGTTGGTGGGTCCATACACACACATGTACACGCATGCATGCACACACACATACACACATGCACACACATACAGAGACAGAGAGCACAGATTGAATTGAATAGGATGGGACCATATCTTAAAAGAGATTAAGGTAAATGGTGAGAGAGAAATGTAGTGGGAGGAAAGAGGGTGAAATGAAATGGGGTAATTATATGTCATTTAAGAGGCAAGTAGGAGACTTATTAGTGGAGGGAAAAAGAGGAGAGCTGAGAAAAAACAAGCAAATAAAAAAACAAGAAGTTTACCCTCATCACATTTGACTAAAGGAAGGAATAAAATGCACACTCATTTTGGTATGAAAACCTATCTTACAGTACAGGAAAGTGGGGGAGAAGGAGATAAGCAAGTGGGGGGGGATGACGGAAGGGAGGGCAAAGGGAGGAGGGAGCAATTTGAAGTCAACACTTGGGGAGGGACAGGATCAAAAGACAGAAGAGAAACAATAAGGGGCAGAATAGGATGGAGGGTAATTCAGTTAGTCTTACACAACACGACTATCAGGGAAGTCATTTGCAAAACTACACAGATAGGGCCTATATTGAATTGCCTGCCTTCCCAAAGGGAATGGGTGGGGAGGTAGGGAGGGGAGAATTTGGAACTCAAAGTTTTAGGAACAACTGTTTAATATTGTTGTTGTAACTAGGAAAGAAGACATACAGTTAATGAGGAATAGAAAGGCATCTGGCCCTACAGGAGAAAAGAGAAGATGGAGACAAGAGAAGGGAGGGATGACAGAAGAGAGGGCAGATTGGAGATAGGGAAAATTAGATTGCTTGGGGTATTGGGGTGGGGGGAGGGGATAAAAGGGGAGAAAATGTGGAACCCAAAATTTTGTGAAAATGAATGTAAAAAAGCTAAATAAATAAAAAAAATAATTAATAACATATAAGTAGGTTTACAGTTGGCAAAGTGCTTTATGCTCACACAGACTTGTAAGGTAGGTAAGGTAGCTATTATTGTCCCCATTTTACTGATGATAGTCATACATAGTAAGTTACAGAGCTGGGAAAAATGGTTGAGCTAGGACTCAAGCTAGGTCTCCAAACACAGTGTTCTTTCTACTACACAGTGCCACTTCCATAACTATGTTATAGTCAATCAGTCATTTGTGACATTTCCGGGAGAATCCAGGGGGGGTGGAGCCAAGATGGAGGAGTGAGAGCAACGATTCACCTAAGCTCTCAGACAAACTCCTCCAGGTACCTCTGAAAGGAGAATCTGACCAAATTTTGGAGGTGCGGAATCGAGTGGGAGACAGACGGTGACGGATTCAGAGCTCAGGTTGGACTGGAAGGTCCACAGGAAGGATCTCTTCCGTGGGGTTGAGCGCATAGCGCAGGGCGGCCAGCGCAGCAGAGCAGAAGAGACCTGAGAAACCTGAGTGGCGGGCGGAACCAGAGGAGCGGCTCCCAGGGCGGGAGACAAGCCCAACCGAGTCAGTGAGAGCCGCGGAGCACCAGATTATCAGCACAGCAGCTGCTGAGACCTTCAGCCCGAAGATCAAACTTCGGTAAGTCACCTACTTGAACTTCTGGGAGCCAGGATGGCGGAGTGATCAGTAAATGCTCTCTCCTCCCCCCTTGATGACTGTGAAAGAACCATAAAATATCTCCCCAGAAAAATCCAGATCAGTAGAAATAGAAGAGGGAGACCAATAGTCTCATAACACCTCAGACGAGGAAAATAGCTAAGGGGGATTCCTCCTACGGTGGCAGAGGGAAACCTGAAGGACAGAGGACCCAGGGCAGAGAAAATTTGCACTAGGACCCAGGCAAGCCTCACCGCCAGGAGAGGAGATCCAGGAGGGTTGGGAACACGCATTAGCATCTAGGCGTGCCTCAGCTGTCCAGGGGAATCAGAAAGACAATAGGGCAGCTAGGATTACCAGCCCCTGAGCTTGCCTTTGCCTCAATTCAGCTGAGGAGATCTCCTGGGACCAGACCACCCCTCCCCCACACTTAACAAGCTAAACCCAGGGCTGATCAGGGAAACACCAAACAAAAACCTGCTTTTAGCTTTTTCACACATCAGCTCAGCGAAAAGTTCTCTAGCTTCTGACTGAAAGAACCAGAAGCCACAACACTCAATCAGCACCATGAACAGGAAAAAGCAGAGGGCCGAAAGAACCATAGAATCTTTCTATGGGGATAAGGACCAAAACACAAACCCCAAAGAGGTCACAGCTGAGACTGTACTTCCATCTGAAACTTCAGAAGGGACTATGAACTGCTCGCAAGCACAAGCAGCTCTCCTGGAACAGCTGAAGAAGGAAATAGAAGATAAACTGGCCAATGATTTTAAAATTATTAAGAAAGAATTCACTGATGAGAACATCTCCTTGAACAGGAAAATTGAACAAATGGAAAAAGAAGTTCAAAAATTAACCGGAGAAAATAAATTCCTGTAGGGCCAAATGGAAAAGGAAGTACAAAAATTAACTAGAGAAAATAACTTCCTAAAAGGGCAAATGGAAAAGGAAGTACAAAAATTAACTGGAGAAAATAGCTTCTTAAAAGGAAAAATTGGGCAGATGGAAAAGGAGATACAAAAGTTAACGGAAGAAAACAATTTGATGAAGATTAGAATTGGGCAAGTAGAAACTAACGACTCAATGAGACAGCAAGAATCAGTCAAACAAAATCTAAAGAATGAAAAGATAGAAGAAAATGTAAAATATCTAATTGGAAAAACAACTGACCTGGAAAATAGATCCAGACGAGAAAACTTAAGAATTATTGGCCTGCCAGAAACCCAGGATGGAGAAAAGAGCCTCGACAATATCTTCCAGGAAATCATCAAGAAAAACTGCCCAGAAGTTCTAGATTCAGAGGGCAAAATAGTCATCGAAAGAATCCACTGTTCCCCTCCTGAAAGGGATCCCAAACCCAAAACCCCAAGAAATATAGTTGCCAAATTCCAGAGCTATCAAGTGAAGGAGAAAATATTACAAGCAGCCAGAAAGAAACAATTTAAATATCAAGGAGATACAATCAGGATTACACAGGACCTTGCAGCTTCTACATTAAAAGATCAAAAGAATTGGAACCCAATATTCCGTAAGGCAAAGGAGTTGGGACTACAGCCAAGGATCAACTACCCAGCAAAGTTCAGCATAACATTTGTGACATTTCCCCATACACTAAATTCTGGGGTTTCATATTAGATGTCCAAAATACTGTTTTATTACATGTCTTCCACAAGCAAAGTCCCTCATTTCAGGTGACAAACTTCCATTGAGTTTTTATCTGTCCCAAGGAAAGAATTTGCCTTCATTATAACATAGCTAATGGGAAAAGTCATTTTTACACTACTATTGCTAAATATGAGATGTATGAAGAAATAAATCAGTTTTTTTCAAAAAAAAATCAGAAAAAGATATATTCAAGTGAGCATTGTTTTTTCCAAGAAGTCTTGGTAAACTATCCATCTCATTCAAATATACTGTCATTGCTCAAAATATTTTTCTTTGGGCACTGCCTTCAACGACAGTTTATGAACCATAAAAATAAGCTAGCAATACTTAATGGACACTTTAAATTTTTTTATTTCATTCAAAATGGTATTAAACAGCTTGATTACTCATTTTATTCACTTGGTTCCAAATATAGTCCCAAAGTCTTTGGTTATTCAAAAATAAAATGCATCTTCAAATGATAAATACTTGCAAACACTGAGATTATTTACATGACTATACCACACGTTCTGAAGGTAGTTCCAAAGGAAGAATTAAAAAATATTTTGTATCATGTATTTCAAATTATGGCATGTTTGTTAACATACCAGTCATATTCCTTTATAGTAATATTGCACAGGAGTGTAAAACTACTGAGAATGTTTGAATTTCCTCTATCTGAAAAAAATGACAAAGACTGAATAAATTTTTTTCTCATGTAAATTTATTATCAGTCACACTGTTTTCAGCCATATTCTCTCAGAGGAGTAGAAAGTCAGAACAATATGACTCTGGTCAAATGGGAAAAAGGAGCACCTATAAATGTTTTTCATGAGATTATGTTAAAATAACTTAACATTAAAATTATTTCATTTCACTTTGCCTTTCCCAATACATTAAAAAAAATTACTTAACAGTTATTATTAAATTATTAAACAGTTTCCCAAGTGATACCTTGAGCTTAGGAGTCAGTGCCATTTGAGAGTTAACATACACCCAGAAAAGAATACAAAAGATCTAACAAGAGTACAGATGAAAATCCAAGGACAAATGAAAAGACGACAGATTTTCTACCTAGCAGGGTACTACTAACCATACAAATATATTTGGATTCTACTTGAAAATCTCTAGGCAGGTAGGTGCCACATAATCTACTCACTTGTCTACAATGTCAAATGGAATATAAGAAATAAAATAGAAATGGTTTTTGAATAAGAATCATATTTACAATTTAATTTCTAAAGGGAAGGTTGAGAGGCTTATGACTTATAACAAGGAGAGAAATGCACCTTGTTGAACACGTGAAGAATGGCTGGTTTCCCTCTGTGAAAATCAGGAAGCCAGCTTGCAATAATAAGAGAAATCTGCTTAGTTTATTCTGTAAGCTTAACCTCACACACTCTTCTAGTCTCTATTATCCTTTCAAACAAGCCGAAAATGCTATGCAAACTGTCACATTCTTCATAAATAAATCAAATTATAGCCTAATTCTAGGTCAGGACAAGTTGAAATTCTTTATGTTCTCATTACCCAGAAGTGAACAAAAGACTAAAAAGTAACAGTTTGTCATTTAAGTGAAAGGCTAAACTGAATTACAAATTGAATTACAAATGGCAAGCATGTCCTCTCAGTTCAGCGACTCTGTATTTTGATGTGACACAGGTAATTATTGTACAGACACGCCAGACATTATGCTAGTTCCATGGAGGACAGACAGCCATTATAAAGGAATGGAGACAAGAGAGGGAGGTCATTGTGAGAGGTAAAAGAAGACCAGTAACAGCAAGTGTTATGTTCTAAAGGACTTACATGCCAAACATAAGAGTCTACATCTTATCCTTTAGTTAACAGGTAGATACTGAAGGTTACCAAACAGGACGGAGACATGGTCAGATATGTATTTTAGGAAAATTACATTGGCTTCTGTGCAGAGAATGGATTGGAATGGAGACTTGCGGTAAGGAGCCCAATGAGAAAAATATTGCAATAGTTCAGGTGAAAGTGGTTGAACTAGGGTGGTGACTTTGTGCATGGAGAGGAAGTATATGGAAAAAATTTTGTAGAGAAAGAAATTACAGCAAATCAGATGGAGTAAGTGAGAAAGAGGAATGGGGAATGATACAGATATTGAGAACCTGGTGACTACAAAAAATGAGTAATTGGGAAGGACAGAAAGGATTTTTTTTTTGGAGTGAAGCAGGGCTGTGTGCTTGCCCATGCTTTTTATTTTTTTCCCATATAAATTTATTTATTTTCTGTTTTCAACATTCACTTCCACAAAATTTTGAATTTCAAATTTTCTCCCCATTTACCCCCTACTCCTACCCCAGGACAGTGTGTATTCTGATTGTCTTTTCCTCCAATCTGCCTTCTCTTCTATCACTCACTCCCCCCTTATCTCCTTCCCTTCTATTTTCCTGTAGGATAAGACAGATTTCTATACCCCATAGCTTAAATATAGACAAATTTCGTTCTGGACATATTGAGTTTGAGATGTCTATGAAACAACTAGTTTAATGGAAAGCTGGTGATATTTGGCTGGAGCACAAAAAAGGTGAGGGCTGGAAGAGTAGAACTGAGAATCATCTGAATCAAAATGATAATTAGATCCATAAGAGATATTATCATATGAGAGAAAACAGTACGAGAAAAGAGCTCAGGGCAGCCAAAAGAGACATCCACAGTTAATGGTCATGATAGGGATGAAGATCCTATAAAAGAGGCTGAGCAGTACTCTGATAACCAGGAGAACAGCAAGGTAATAAGCATTCATTAAATGTTTTTACTATGTCAGAGAGAAGAAGGTACACAACAGTGTTAAATGCACCTTGTGGTTGTTTTAAATGTAATTCTCCTATTATTTCTTCCTAGATTCCATTACTATTATTTTTTAAAATTTGTGTTAATTTTGTTTCTTGATATTTTACTGAACTGAGTAATTTAACTATTATTACTTGTGACTGAGATTTTTCCAAGTAAACCATTAGTAGCAGCAAATAAGGACACAGTTTGTTTTTTCCTCTGTTTATGTTTTTAGCTTTAATTTCTTTCTCTTGCCTTACTGCTATTGCTAGGAACTTCTGGCAACATGCCAAATTATGGTGGGCAAAGGGGTCATCCTTGTTTTATTGCTCTTTTGTAATGGGGAAAGCTTCTAGGTTTTTCTCATTACAACTAATGCTATCTTTCTGTTTTAAATATGTACTTTTATCATATTAAAAATGGTCCCTCTATTCCTGTGCTTTGTAATTTGTTTTTTAACCATAAAGGAATGTTCTAATTTGCCAGAAAGGTTTTCTCCCTCTTTATCTATTGATATACTCATATGGACTGGATTTTTCTTTTGAATATTATATCAGCTGTTTTCCTAATGTTGAACTATCCTTATTATCAGACAGAAATCTAATTTGATCACAGTGAATTACCATAGACTTTTTTTTGTGAGGATGTTATTGATAAATTTTAATTAATTCATGATATTGATCTATATTTTTTTCTTTCTTTTATTCTTACCTGGTTTAGCAATTATCACTATATTTGCCCCTTAAAAGGAGTTTTGTTGAGTGTTTTCTTTGTCAGTGAAAATATAATTCATGTATTATAGGGACTGTTATTCAAATGTTGAATAAAATTTCCCTGCAACCCTATTTGAACGAAGTTCAACCCACTCCCATGCCCTGGTCCTGGCCTTGGTCACTCCCCTTTGTTGTAAATGAAATTGTATGTTTAAAAATCCTTAGTTTTGTTTTTTATCACTGTATATAGTGGATTCTGATAATGTTTTCATTTCTTGATTTTTGTGATTTTGCTCTTTTAATTTTTATTTTGCTAAACTGATTTTTCTACTTCATGTTTAGATGAGCTCCTCTCAGTCAGAAACTGAAATTTTGCCTTTCATTTTTATCCCCGTTGTTTAGCATATTACCTGACACCTAGTAAATGGTTAACAGGTGCTTCCAGATAGACTGATCAGGTGAGCTAAGGCTTTCTTAACCTTTTATGTGTCATGTGAACCCCTCTTCTGACTAATTTTTTCTTAATGAAGAAAATACAAAACTTCAGTTATCAGGAAAAATAAAGATCTTTTTCCAACCTGAATTTCAGTAAGAAGTTAGAAATAATAAAGATGAAATTTTTTAAAATCTATCCAGGTTGACAGATCCCCTGAAATCTATCAGACCCTAGGTTAAGAACCCCTAGGTTGTCCAAGGGGTTTTTTAGACTTTTTTAGTCATTAGAAATAAACAGCCTTTCATTTTTAAATTAGTTCTATATTCCTTTTGTTTTTGAGTTTAAACTACTCCTCTAATTTTGAAATTCTCTACTTCTGCTTATTTTGGGTTTGCTAATTTTTAACTGTATATTCCATTAATTATTATTTTTTTTCCATTTTATTAATGTTTGATTTCAGAGATAGACCTCTTCCTCTGAAAAGGCAGCACAGTACAGTGGAAAGAGTACAGTTTGTGGAATTTTTTGCCATGTATAGTCTTACAGTTTCTTGGTACACCAAAATGCTTAGTGATTGGCTGGTCAGAAGTGGAACTTGAATTCAAGTCTTCCTGACTGAGGGGCCAGCGTCATTTGTTTTTACATCAGATTTTTAATACATTTCTTTTGCATTCTCTGCTCAATGAGACATCTCTTGTAACAACGCAAAAGTGATTTGTCAAAATTAAACAACAAATCAACTAAGCCTGACATTATATATGCAATGTTTCACAGATTCCACTGCCTACCTTCTAATGTCCTCTACCTTTCCTGAGAAGGGAAGGGAGGTAGTACGTTAATTTTCAGAACACTAGTTTCAACTAGGGCTTAAAGCTGTTGGAATGATACACTCTAGACTTAAAAAAAATATGGCATCAATTTTGGAGATAGTCAAGGTTTCATTTTTTTATTTGCCATGTTTAAACTTTATATTGAGCCCTAAGGTTGAAAATAATGCATATTTCACATAACATTTGATTTGAAATTAGTGACAATTACTACACATTATTAATTGGTTTCTAGAGTGCCTGGCTAACCACAGTTTGCAAGTGGGAGGAAAATCAACAGTATTTGATAACATACAATAAAAGAAAGCAACTGCTAAATATTCTAAAATGTCTTCTTGTCTTTGTTTTTCCTGAGAAGTCCAGTAACTTTCTACGGAGAGATGGTTCACAATATAAATGCATTTATAGGAGGAAAAAAAACCTCCCACTTATCCAGAGTGCATAGGATTTAGGTAATGATGAAAAATCTGACAAGAACTAACAGCCAAGATACTCAATTCTATAATCTATATACCTAGCACGCACACAAATAACACAGAAAAACTATAACTTAAGAGAAACAGACACTTAATTTTCAATGTTACCTAAGCATTTTTAGCTACTAAATTCTACTGGGATATTCTCTTTGATGATTTAATTGTGAACTCCTTGTTCTCAGCTATTTTAAGATTTAGAAACTACTGCCACAGGAAATCAAATAAGGCATCCAATATCTCCCCCCACAAAGGAATATAAAAACTCAAACTAGCTCATCCTCATTGCCAGGGAAAACCTACTTAGATTTTCTTTTATTACTTCTTAAATTACAAGCTGACTTTCTCCTTTCTCAAAGAATATTAGAAAATGGATGAGACCTTAGATCAGAAGCTAGAAACCTATGTTTGTGCCCAAAATGGTATGTAGCTGAAATATAGTGCTAACCTCATCTCCCAAAAGCCTGTGAGAGTAGGTGCCCATCATGTCTCCTATTTTTTGAGAATCAGCCAATCATCATTTCCAACAATTCCCCTCCTCCTTTATCCCTCAAGTATAACAAGAACTTGAATCTTCAGCATGATGCTTAGCATATTAGAAGAACTAGAATTCCTAACTTGGCACATTAAGTTTCAAAGGTCACTGAGACTTGACTTGGTCAATATTTAAAAACATCAGCCATCTATCTATATGGCTTAACAAATTTGCTTAATAGAGTATGTGCATTTTAAAACCAAACAATGATTTGACAGGTTATTAAAGGTCCACCAATATTGGCTGCATGTTATCCATAAAAAACGCTTAGAAAATTACTTTATTAAAATGAAGGACATCCCTAGTCTTTGGATAAGTGATACTTGCTAACTAGAATTTGGATCAGTGATATTTAATCTCCTATAAATACAATTCTAAGTTAATTAATATGACACTAACCTCTCTATTCATTTCTCTGGTACTGAAATTCATCCTTTGTCCAGTTCATTCATTTTTTTCTTATACATGTATCCTTACTCTCTTCTGCTTACTTACTAGCATTTATGACAGCTACTTCTCTTCCTAATGTTTCTACATCAGTATATTTAATGGATATATGCATGTAATAAATATTTAGTTATGTCTGTAGGGTGTAAAGAAATGGGACTATGTCCTATATTTTGTGGTAGAAATCTAATTATTATATACATAGTCATATTTGTGTGTGTGCATGTGTGTGCACATGTGTGCATATTTATCAGTAAAGGAATCATAGCATGCTATGTCAGTACAGTGTTTGGGCCAGAAAATCAGGAATAATGGAATTCTAGAACCACAAAGCCTCAAAAGGCTACAGCTTGAAGGAATTTCTCAGATTTTTTAGTCTAACTTCCTTATTTCACAGATGACAAAACTTTGGCTTTGAAAGGCAAAGTCACTTACTCAAAATCACACTGCTATTTAGCGGCAGAGCTAAAACTAGAAGTTATATGATCAGCATTGATCAGACATTGTATGAAGGAATAATGTTCTGTTTTGGACTCAGCCCAGCAATCAATAAGTCAGTCATATTAAGCTCCAGCTACATGACTGGCACTGGAATAAGTGCTGGGGATGCAAAGAAAGATGAAAGATCATCCCTGTTTTCAAGGGTCTCACAGTCTGAAGGGGGAGACAATATGAAAACAACTATGTGCAAACAAGATATATTCAGAACAAATTGGAGATAAAAAAAAGGGACTAGGATTAAGGGGGATTGGGAAAATTTCTCAAAGAAGACGTTTTTTGTACTAGGGTTTGAAGGGAAAACCAGGAGGTAGCAATGAGGAGTAACAATATTCCAGTCATAACAAACAGCCAGTGAAAATTCCTGGAGTTGGAACATGGAATGTCTTATGTAAAGAAGTATCATTGGATGGCAGAGTATATGGTAGGGAATAAGGTATAGGAAAGAATAGAAATTTAGGAGGGGATCAGGTTGTGAAGGGATTTAAGTACCAACATGAGAATTTTATATTTGTCCCTGGAGGTAAAAGGGACCCACTAGTGTTTACTGAATGGGGGTCTGGGAAGATTAGTTAATTTCGCAGCTGAATGGAGGACTGCCTGGATGAGAGAGAAACATGACTGATGAGGGTCCACATCAGAGTGGTGGCAGTATCAGAGGAGAGAAGTGGAGGACTAAGTGAGATGTTAAGAATGTAACCAGTCAACAACTTCTGAGTATGAGCTGGGGGGAAGGGGTACTGAGTGAGAAGTCAAGGATGACACTTAGGTGCAAACCTAAGGGAGTGGGAAGAGGTGACACTCAACAGCCAATAGGGAAGTGGGTTTGTTTTTTTTTTTTGTTTTCTGGTTTTTTGAGAATGGGATAGAAATGAGAATGACTGTAGGCAGTAACCAAGAAAAAATTGAAGATAAGTGAGAGGGTAAAGATGATGGAATGGGCAATCTGGTCATGAAAAAGGGATAGAATGGGATCATTTCTGCATGCAGAGGTGTTTGCCTTGGTTAAGAAGGGTCACCTCTTCAAATGAGACAGAGCTGAAGGAGGGGATAGTCCCATAAATGAAGGGGGCAAGGAGGAGAAGAGGGAACTCTCAGCAAATGGCCTCAATTTTTTTCAGTAAAATATGAGGCAAGTTTCTCAGCTGAGAGAATGGGGGAGGGGGAGCCATGAGAGGTTTGAGAAGAAATGAAAAAGTTTAAAAGAGCCACTGTGGTGAGGAGGATATTGAGTTAATTAGGGAAATGTAAAAGGTCTGCCTTGCAGCATTTAGGGGTCAACTAACATTAGTTTGCAGTAGGCCTAGTCAGCATGGTTTCATGATTTTCTTCACTTACATTCAGTAGAATTCACTGTGAAAGAGAGGGTAGCAGACTCTCAGAGTGATCCAAGGCTAAGGATTGGCAGAGCAATTATTGGTGATAATGATAAGGGGGCAAAGGGTGCAAGGGAAGATAGTTTAGCACTGAACAGATGGAATTTCAAGAACGTAAGGCCAGGAGGGAAGTGACAAAACTAGTAAAATTTTTGGAAAACAGCCCTCTCTAAGTTGAATAATCGTCTCCTCTGATACTGCTATCATTCTGGTGCAAGCTCTCATCACTTCATGTCTTGATTATTGCAACAGCCTGCTGGTAGGTTTGAGCATCTCAACTCTCTCTCCACTCTAATCCATTCTTTCTATACAACCATTAAAGTGATTTTCCTAAAGTGCAAGTCCTATCATCTCAACTCTCTTTTCAATACATTTCAAATGTTCTCTATCACCCCCAGAATCAAATACAAAATCCTCTGGCATATAAAGCCCTTCATAACCCAGATCCCTCCCACTTTTCCAGTCTTGTTAAACCTTACTCCTCACCATACATTCTTTTTTTTTTTTTATAAATTTATTTATTTAACTTTTTACATTCATTTTCACAAAATTTTGGGTTCCAAATTTTCTCCCCATTTCTCCTCTCCCCCCTCCCCAATACACCGAGCATTCTAATTTCCCCTATCACCAATCTGCCCTCTCTTCTATCATCCCTCCCTTCCCTTGTCCCCATCTTCTCTTTTGTCCTGTAGAGCCAGATAACATTCTATTCCCCATTACTTGTATTTTTTATTTCCTAGTAGCAAGAACAATACTCAACAGTTGTTCCTAAAACTTTGAGTTTCAACTTCTTCCCATCCCTCCCTCCCCACCCATTCCCTTTGGGAAGGCAGTCAATTCAATATAAGCCCTATCTGTGTAGTTTTGTAAATGACTTCGATAATAGTCATGTTGTGTAAGACTAACTATATTTCCCTCCATCCTATCCTGCCCCCCATTGCTTCTATTCTCCCTTTTGATCCTGTCCCTCCCTGAGTGTTGATTTCAAATTGCTCCCTCCTCCCACTGCCCTCCCTTCCATCATCCCCCCCACCCTGCTTATTCCCTTCTCCCCCCCATTCCTGTATTGCAAGATAGGTTTTCATACCAAAATGAGTGTGCATTTTATTCCTTCTTTTAGTTGAATGTGATGAGAGTAAACTTCATGTTTTTCTCTCAGCTCTCCTCTTTTTCCCTCCACTAAAAAGTCTCTTCCCTGCCTCTTCTATGAGAGATAATTTGCCTCATTCCATTTCTCCCTCTCTCCTCCCAATACATTTCTCTCTCACTGATTAATTTCATTTTTTTAAGATGTGATCCCATCCTATTTAATTCACTCTGCACTCTCTGTCTCTGTGTGTGTGTGTGTGTGTGTAATCCCACCAGCTACCCAGATACTGAAAAGTTTCAAGAGTTACAAATATTGTCTTTCCATGTAGGAAATGTAAACAGTTCCACTTTAGTAAGTCTCTTATGACTTCTCTTTGTTGTTTACTTTTTCATGCTTCTTCTGATTCTTGTGTTTGAAAGTCAAATTTTCTTCTCAGATCTGGTCTTTTCATCAAGACTGCTTGAAAGTCCTCTGTTTCATTAAAAGACCATATTTTCCCCTGAAGTACTATACTCAGTTTTGCTGGGTAGGTGATTCTTGGTTTGAGTCCTAGTTCCTCTGACTTCTGGAATATCCTATTCCATGCCCTTTGATCCCTTAATGTAGAAGCTGCTAGATCTTGTGTTATCCTGATTGTATTTCCACAATTGTGGAATTGTTTCTTTCTAGCTGTTTGTAATATTTTCTCCTTGACCTGGGAATTCTGGAATTTGGCCACAATGTTCCTAGGAGCTTCTCTTTTTGGATCTCTTTCAGGCGGTGACCGTGGATTCCTTGAATACTTATTTTGGCCTCTGGTTCTAGCTTCATGAAAGATGATGTCTAGGCTCCTTTTCTGATCATGGCTTTTAGGTAGTCCCATAATTTTTAAATTGTCTCTCCTGGATCTATTTTCCAGGTCAGTTGTTTTTCCCATGAGATATTTCACATTCTCTTGCATTTTTTCATTCTTTTGGTTTTGCTTTGTGATTTCTTGGTTTCTCACAAAGTCATTAGCCTCCATCTGTTCTATTCTAATTTTGAAAGAACTATTTTCTTCAGTGAGCTTTTGAACCTCCTTTTCCATTTGGATAATTCTGCTTTTGAAAGCATTCTCCTCATTGGCTTTTTGAACCTCTTTTGCCAATTGAGTGAGCCTATTTTTCAAGGTGTTATTTTCTTCAGCATTTTTTTGGGTCTCCTTTAGCAAGATGCTGACTTGCTTTTCATACTTTTCTTGCATCTCTCTTATTTCTCGTCCCAGTTTTTCCTCCACCTGTCTAACTTGATTTTCAAAATCCTTTTTGAGCTCTTCCATGGCCTGAGCCCATCGAATATCTATTTTGGATGTTTGGGATACAGAAGCCTTGACTTCTATGTCTTTCCCTGATGGTAAGCATTGTTCTTCCTTATCAGAAAGGAAGGGAGGAGATAATCTGTTCACCAAGAGAGTAACCTTCTATGGTTTTATTTTTTTTCCCTTTTCTGGGCATTTTCCCAGCCAGTTACTTGACTTCTGAGATTCGTTTCTACACCCACCTCACTTCCAGATCTGCCCAGCTAGTGCTTGGGGGCTGAGATTTAAATGCTGCTTCCCAGACTCAGGGCTTTCAGAGGGGGCAGGGCTGCTATTCAATGTGAGATTAAGTTTCGTCGCTCAGGTTGGGCCAGGACCACCACACGGGGCTCAGTTCCCTCAGGGGTTTTATGCTGAGATCTTCAACAATGGATCCAAGCTCCTGCCTGCTTTGGGAGCCCCTGTCTGCTGTTGCCTCTGCTGCTGCCTCCCGAGGGGGCCTGAGTTATGGAGACGCCCGGCTTCCTTCTCAGCCAGCCAAACAGGCTCTCTCACTGACCTTTGTGCCTGTGGGTTGAGCGACTCGTGCAGCTGCTGGAGATTCTGTCCCTGAAGCCTGCTCAGATCTGCTCCCCTTGGGGCCACACGGCCAGGGCAGGGCTGGGCTCTGCTCCAGGTTCAGTACGTGATGGACTTTTGGTGTTGGTTTTTCAGGTCTCTCTGGAACAGAAATCTCCTCCACTCCATTGTTCTGTGGCTTCTGCTGCTCCAGAATTTGTTGGGAGTTCTTCTTTACAGGTATTTTATGGACTGGGGGTTCAGAGCTAGCGTATGTGTGTCTTTCTACTCTGCCATCTTCCTCATAATACATTCTTTAGTCCAGTGACACTACCCTCCTTGTGGTTCCACAAACAAGCCACTCTATCTCTGGGCTCCAGATATTTTCTCTGGATGTCCCCAATGCCTGGAATTCTCTCCTTCATCTCTGCCTACTGGCTTCCTTTAAATGCCAACTAAAAGCCCATTTTCTGGAAGAAGCTTTTCCCAAATCCTCTTAATTACAGAACTTTCCCTCTCAATTATTTCCTATTAATTCTATATGTCTTGTTTGTAGACATTTGTTTGTTTGTCTCTCCCCAGTAGATTGCATGCCTCTTAAAAAGGAAGTCAATTGTACTGATGTACACATATCAAAATATTTTAAAAACAAATTTTAGGACCTCAGGTTAAGAGACCCTGATCTATATTATTAAGCACTAGAAAATTAAGGAACCTCCCCCAAAGATGAAGGAAGCTATGTTGTGAAATGCTGCTTCTTGACTCTTACAAATTGCTTACTTTAAAAGAAATAAACAACATGGAGACTGGGAAAACTAAATAAGTACTTTGGGGTTCATGCTTGATGTCGACAGATTTTGTGAATTTAACTGAAAGGCTTCAGCTGCTATGCTATGATCCTACTGTTGAAAAAAGCATTGCTTTGCTGATTAGAGTATCTTCTGGGAAGCTCACTGCTCTTTAAGCTTATTGCTTTCCAGTGACATTTATATCTTGGAAAAGGGTAAATATTACAGACATACCTGATTGTGTTCTCCACTGTCCATTCTAGTTTGAGAGAAAAGACCTGACTGGCTGAGAGTTGAATGGATAAGGCAAAATCTTGTTGAGTGGAGAGCTGGCTGGAATTGTGTACGTTGCTAAATGTAGAAAGCCAAACCATAGAGCTTTGCAGTTCTGTTTCAACGGAATCACTTGTTACTACAATAGCATATCTTTTTTATCACTCTTTTAAGATTGTGAGATAAGACCTTGTCACTGCATTATCAGCTTGAGAGTAGAAGTTATAAAGATCAGAAAGGGATCAAGACATCAAACCCTGACATTTAGAGTTGTGATTTACTCAGAGCACATGGATTTCTCTACTTGTGCCATTCTGAGTGTGTCCCACTTTCCCCCATGGATGCCAAATGTTTTGGTGGGAGAGTGTGACCCATGTTTATGGGTACATTGTAATGTATCAATTAAGCCCGGTTCTGTCTTATTTTGAGTAATTGGGATATTGTTATTTCTTTTGTGTTATCAGTAAGCAAATGCTTTATTTTTAATAATGGTATTACTGTGATTAATTTCTGGTAATTGAGAACAATATCAATGGGGGGTTCATGAACTGCAGTGGTATGGAATATATCTTCTCTATGAGATGGTTACTCCTAAGGGTCTGAGTTGTAGTACTGAGGTGGTGACATCTTTCTGGGAACCTCAGACCTGATGATGCTAGTGACTCAAGCAATGAGGGGATAACATCATCCTCGGGCTTCATATAATTACCTAGTTAGCATACACAGCAGAAAATCCAAACACTTTATCTATGGCCTGATTAAAGGCAAATGGAAAAGAATTATGTAGAATGCAATCTAGAAAACAAAGTAAATCAGAAAGTCTTGATAACTTTAGTCAACAATTAAAAGTCAAAGTCAAAAGGTTAATGTGACACATGGAATCAAAGCAGAGTAAAGAACAAAAATAAATTCAACACCTATCAAGAATTATATCATAGAAGCTTAAGAGGCAAAGAAATTAGAGAAAACAGAGAAATGAGAGGAAGAAAGAAAGAAAGGGAGAGTGACATCATGAAAAGAAGAGGATATGGAAAATTTCTGGTCACTGATATTGGCAACACAATGAAATCCAATACAATGAAAGTGCAGTTTGGCTTAAAAGCTAAGAGAAAATTGTGTACCATTACTATAATGAATGACATAAATTATATCAAAGGAAGTGACTGAAAACACTAGCTTCTCTGAAAAACAGGAAAGTAGTAGGGTTGGATAGTATCCATAATTGTTGTCTCCAATGCTTTATAGAGATACATGAACTTCTACGAAAGCTCTTTATTAGATTCCTCTTTGATGCAAGCCAGATTTCATTTTTCCTAATAGAAGGTATCACGTATTCATTAGTAAAAGATGAGAACATCAATGATCCTTCCAATTATAGGTTGTTTATGTGTTTATGTGCTTTATAAAACATTTATAGCTTATATAATGACATAAATCTGTAAGTGTTTTCAAGAAAGTAACATACTGGCTTTAGAGTAAAAATGGTACGCAAAAAAGCCTCAGGAATAAAGGGCAATTTACTATAAATTTGGTGATTACCAAAATAGCCATCTGAAAGCACTATAACACTTATACTCCCCTTTACTAATTATCACAAAGCCTTAATTATGTACTGAAAATATATTAAAAAGATCCAGGAATGGTGAGAAGGTGGTAATATTTGATGGTCACCCAAAAAAACTATTCTCAAATTAAAACACAACACCAATGTAATAATGAAAAAAATAACTGATAAAGGATGTGGCATTTCAAGACTATCTTTAGATTTAAAAAAATAACTTTATTTTCTGCATAAAATAGATAAAAGAAAACAGTGATAAAATAGAACTTCAACAGAAGCTTGTCTTATGGGATGAATTAAAGTTCTAAAGTTTTGTTTTGTTTTTAGTCCTTTTATATGACTTTATCAGTATAGGGAGCTCCCAGTACCATTATAGCATCCACATGAACTCAACTGATAATATGTCAACAAAGATTTCTTGAACAAATGGCTGAATAAATTAAATTTGTTTATAAAAACAGGGGAATATGTAATAGAAATTCAGTATTAGGTTAAGAAATCACTGAAAGATGATCTTTATGAAGCCTACACATACACAAACTACATAATAAAGTGGTGGAAACTGCAACATATGCAAGATTCAAAGATTTAGCCTCTACCTGATAACAAGAAAGACACTAACAAGTCACCAAAAGTATATACCACAAGCTTGCTATCTTTTATAAAGGAGCAGTTAATATATCCTAGTACTACAAATATAAACTTTATAATGTATTTGAGAATCCAGCAAATAAACTATAGGAACCTCAGCATCATAACAGAGAGAACTGTTGTCTACAACTGCCCAGGCAGTTATGAGTGTTTAATAGATTTTGCCATACAAAAATATTGATAATTTTTTAATCACCTGGAACAAAAAGTATCGAAATTTCTTATTGCTAGTAGAAGACAATAAAATGATGCGAGAAGAGCATGAGGCACAGTCATCCCTGTCATCCCATTTGTTACTGGAGTTGTCCTAAAGATGCTTTCAATGAGTTTATGGAAGGTAAGTCTACATATTTTATCTGATTTCAAAAAGCAGTTATTTTATGCACCTGCAAGTCAGCAAGAACATAAAACATTTAAGGATAAATAGCAAGACAGTGAGGGGTGGCTAAGTGGCGCCATGGTGCACAGAGCATTAGGACAAGAATCAAGAAGATTCATCTTCCTGCGTTCAAATCTGGCCTCTGATACTTACTAGCTGTGTGACCCTGTGTGCCATTGTGGCAAGTCACTTAACCCTGTTTGCCTCAGTTTCTTCATTTGTAAAATGAACTAGAGAAGAAAATGGCAGAGACCATTCTAGTATCTTTGCCAAGAAAACCTCAAATAAGGCTCCAAAGAGTCAGATAGAAGTGAAAATGACTGAATAAGACCTGAGACCAACTTCCTTCTCCATCCCTACCAACATTGTTGCTAAGTTCACATCTCTCCATCTTCCTATCCCTCCAGGTGTATTCATGGCTTTCTGTCTCCCATCTAGGCATCTGAAGACATCTACACTGAACAACAGAAGGTGATCTGGATCACCATTCCCCAATGGATAAGAAGTCTACGCATACGAACAAATTCTACAAAAGCCCATAGGAATTGCAAAAAACTGACAATCATTGCAAATGATAAGGGAAAAGTAAATCAAAACCATTTTTAGGTTTTGCCTACAAATTTGGGAAAAAAAATGTGATAAAAGATAGGAACAGTTAATAATTAAGGGGCTATTTTAGAAAGGCACATTAATAAACTGTTGGTAGAGCTATGAATTTGTCCAATCATCCTAATAAGTAAGCAATTTGAATTTATCATAAAAGAGTGGCTAAAATGTCCATACCCTTTGATTCACAAATAAAAGTATACCCTCAGGAGGTTATAAAGGCAGAAAGGTTCCCAATGCAGCAAAATATTTAATGCAATCTTACTATAGTAGCTAAAGACTGGAAACAAAGTAGATGCCCAATGACTGGGAAATGGCCAAACTAATTGGGGATACATGAATGCAATGAATTATTACTGTGTCATAAGTAATATGGGAACACCAAAATGTCTACAACAATGTAAATGAAAAGACAAAAGGGAAAGGGATGGGGAAGAAGCACTTGTTAAGTACCTACTAAATGTTCTGGTTTACTGTGTTGAATGTTTTATAAATATAATCTCATCTGATCCTCACAACCCTGGTGCTATTATCTTCATTTTACAGTAGAGGAAAGTGAGTCACGCAGAGGTTAAATGACTTGCTAAGGGTCACACAGTTTGTAGGTATCTGAGGCAAGATTTGAATTCAGGTTTTTCTGACTCCATGCTTAGCATTTTATCCATACTGCTCCACTTAATTCTGTGTTCCTTAGCAGAGGATATGAAATTGACCTCTTATGTAATTATAATAAGCAAGTTTGTCTTAGAAGAAGATATGAGAAAATGGACCTCCCTCCTCGCGCTGGAGTGTTAGGGGATTATGGGTTTGGAACAAAGGACACACTGTTACACTCAGCTAATGCTCTGGATAATTTTGCTGAACTGCCTTCTTTGTTCTCTTTGTATTTTTGTTACTAGTTTGCTGGGCAGAGAAGAAGGGAGGAATATATTTAGAAATGAAATTGATATAAAAATAAAAGGTTATCAACAAAAGCTTAAAGCTTAAAAAAATGAAGAAGAGTTAGTCTCAGAGGAATGAAAGCACTTTGAAAGAATTAGCTTTATATTTCATTATGTAACTGAAATTACTCTGTTCCCTCCTACCATAGGGCAGGCATCAATAATAATAGCTAACATGTACATAGTACTTACTATGTACTAGGCACAGTGCTAAGCACTTTACAATTATTCTCATTTGATGCTCCCAAAAGCCCTGGGAGGTTGGTGGTATCATGATCCCCACTTTACGGATAAGGAAACTGAGGAAAAGAGAGGTTAAATAATGTGTCCAGGGTTACAGAGCTAGTAAATATCTGAGGCCAAACTCAAGTCTTCCTGATTCTAGGCCCTGTGTTGTATCCACTGCGCAATCTACCTGTCTCACTTTTAAAAAAAGAATGTTCTTATTTTATTTTTTCTTAATTACACATAAAAACTATTCTTAACATTCATTTTTAAATAAATTTTGAGTTCCAAATTCCCTTCCTCCATTCTTCCCTCCTTGAGAAAGCAAGCAATTTGATATAGATTATACATGTGCAGCCATGCAAAACATATTTCCAGATTAGCCATGTTGCAAAAGAAAATAGACGCCCCCCCCTCCCCAGAAAAAAGAAAGAAAAAGGAAAGAAGACTAGGAAAAATAAAATTAAGTTTAAAAAGTCTGCTTCAATTTGAATTCAGACTCCATCAATTCTTTCTCTGGAGTCAGCATTTTTCTTCATTAAGTCCTTTGGAATTGTATCTGTCTCACTTCTAAGAACAAAATTCAACTCAATTACAACCTAAGAGTGATAAACAGTCACAGGGATAAATAACTGATTATTTGTGCAATAAGTAGAATGTGTGGTTAAACAGAATACATGCCCCACTAAAAGATTTCAGGAAAGCAGAAGGTTAGAAGCAGTAAAAACTAAGACACTGAAATGTAAAAGGAAAACTCTTTCAGCTATAAAAGAAGTATTTATTATACAACCTAAAATATGTCAGAGGCTTGAATGGTTCAACTGCATAGGAAATGTCCAACTAGACCAGGAACTCCTCCCTCAGGCATAAGCCACTCCCATATCTTTGTCTCCTGGTGGACACCATTCAACTCATCTGCATAAGAACCTGCAGGAATGGGGGAGGGGGGGTGGAACTTGGGCAATCATAAGTAAAAGTGAAGTCCTCACTTAGGGAAGCCACTTCTGAACCAAGTAGGATATTAAAAAGGAGAGCATATCCCATCTCTTGCCTGGAGGTGACAAACCTCAGAATCAAAGCTCCAAAGGAGTCCAAGAGACTTCTCTTGATTCTGAGTTGTGGGTTGCTGTCTACTTGAAAAAAACATGGTGACACTCCAGCTAAAGAGTACCTGTAACAGCTAAGAGAGCCACAAATGGAAGTGGAAAGAACGAAGTCATCTCTTAAGGATCAAACCCAGAGAGTCTAACAGATTGAGATTGGCCCGAATAGTAGAGAATCTGTTCCTATTAAAAAGCCCAGCCTATTCCAACAGCAGCAGCCCAGTGCCAGAGTGATTTATGTGGTACTATTGGGTAATAACTTCCCAGAGGTCAGGCAACCTGCTGGCCTAGCCTGCGGCAGCTACATCCCACAGTGAAGCAACTTCTTGACTCAGCATAGCAGTAGACATCTGTTCATCTGGGACCCGATGCCTTGCAAGCAGAGAGCCCCACTGGAAATTGGAGCAGTCTGTCCATTATTAATTTCTTACCCAGCAGTAAGCTTTATGTGAGTTCTCCAGAGAAAGAAATGACACTAAGTACCCACTCTTCCAGAGTTACGCTGTGCCTTGGCCATGTGTGTTCTCTACACCCATGCCTCATCACCACTATACTCTGTGTGTCTCTGTGGGAGAGTACATCTCAGTTTGTTGTTGGTTTTTGTTTTTTTAAGAGAAATGCTTTGCAACTTCTGATCTTGCTGTGCCTTTGTTTAGTTGCTTAGCTGTGTCCAGCTCTTTGCGAGTCTCTTTGGGGTTTTCCCAGCAAAAATGCTGGAGTGGTTTGCTATTTCTTTTTTCGGCTCATTTTACAGAAGAGGACACTGAAACGAACAAAGTTAGGTGACTTGCCTAGCGTCACACAGCTAGCGTCTGCGGCCAAATTGGGACTCCAGTCCTTCTGATTTCAGGGCCAGCACTCTTCCCTGACCCACCCAGATGCTTCATGCCATTTGAGAAAATGTTTTTTTCTAAAATGCTGACTGAGGCTAACTAGTTGGTTGTTAAGAAGAAGACAGATAACCCTTAGAACCCAAAGAATAGTATTAGCTACTTACCTCTCTTTGATAACACAGTCTGACAAATGTTAGTTGGGAGAGTAAGCCCACAGGGAGTATTACACAAAGATTAGTTTATGAAAAGATCTAAAATGGCCGTTTTCTGTAGTCCAAAACTCACAGAACAGAAATCATAGAGAGATTAATCAAGAATAATTTGGTGGTTTTCGAGGATCTAAAAGAGCCAAATTTTTATTTTCAACTATGTTACTAAAATGCTACAGCTGCTTTTGTGATTTATATAGTATAATTTATTTCTTTCAGTGGAAGGAAGATGTAATCCTTTTTTTTTTTTTTCAAACAAAGAGAAATTACTATCACATACATCTGTTAAAATATTTAGCACGTACATGTCTGTCTGCCTTTGTAACCCTATTTGGGGTTTTTCTGGTAAAAACACTGGGGGTGGTTTGCCATTTCCTTCTCCAGCACATTTTACAGATAAGGAAATTGAGGCAAACACAACTAAGTAACTTGCCCAGGGTCATAAAACTAGCACGTCTGAGGTCAGATTTGAACTTAGGAAGACGAGTCTTCCTGATTGCTGACCTATCCACTACGCCACCTCACCACCCTACACACCACTTTACAATTGCTTAATTCAATCAATTAAACAATCAGCAAGCATTTTTCAAGCACCTAATGTACGCCAGGCATTGTCCACTATATACACAAATACAAAAAATGAAATAATTCCTATTCTTAAGGAGAGTACATTCTAACGGGAGACTCAAGTATATACAAAAGAAATATAAAGAGAATAAAATTAAATAAATGTAAAGTACTCAAAATCAAATTTTAGGGTGGGAGGGCTAAAGAATTGGAGAGACAAGGGAAATCAATTTATGGAGGTGGAACTTGAGGTCATATTGAAGGAGGAGATTTCAAAGAGGCAGCAGACAGGAGGGAGTGACTAAGCACTAGGAGTGATCAGTACAAATGCATGGAGAAGGGAGATGGTGAAGGGAGACAAGTGCTTTGTGCAAAGAAAGGACAAAAAGGTCAGTTTGCCCAGATCTGAGTGCTCAGAAAGGGAGTAATGTACAGTGGGTGATGCTGGAAAGAGGTTGGAATCTGACAGTGAAACATTTTAAAAAGTTAAATAACAAGAGTTTATATTTTGTCCTAGAGGCAGTGAAATACTATTATTCATGCCTTTCTGATATCAGGAAAAATAAGACACAGACACTATGACAATGACAGCTTGTGCCTCCAAAGAAAGATAGTAATTAGAACTCGCAAGTGCCATCTTAATAGTGTCATACATTAATGAATGTAGTACATTTCACTGGGATGTACATCCAGGGAATTTTATTTAATTTTTTAAAAGGTGAACATTTATTAAACACTCAATCATAAAGAACATTATTTTTATTCATCAAACAAAACAAATCAAAACTCAACTAAACTTAAGTTTTAAATAATCAATTATGCTTTAAGATATAATTTTTAAAAATGAGATGCAAAATACATATTTTTATTTTGAGACATTACAATACCCAGTAAGCCCTATATGTGTAACAGTGCATGCCAGTACTATGGTACTATCATACCAATTTATGATATCTATCTATCCTTTCAATCCCTGTTTTCCATGAACTCTTGTTTGCAGAAAGAGGATATGTGCCCTAAAAAAAGACAGCCCTGATACTAATTGTTTTGAAAACTAAACTAAAACATAAGTTACAAAGATATTATTTCATTCTCCTTACCAAGGTTGACTAAAAAGAAAAAGTCACCAGCAACTGCTTATCTTTTCCCATAATATCCAGAGTCATCAGGCGAAATATAAGCCAAAAGCCAGAAGGGCAAGTGGCTTTCGCATTAATGAAAAAGATCCACAGGGATATCTAATTAAATTACTGCTCTAAAAAAGACAGCTTTCAGTGAAGGTGAAGCAAGCAATACATTTTATATGCACTGCTTGAAGATTTGATACACAACACCAGAAGATCTAACGACACTCAAAGTAGATATTGAGACATGACTAATCTTTCAAACAATTAGCAAGCATTTAGTAAGCACCTATTATGTATCAAGCATTTTGCTGAGAATACAAAGACAAAAAAAAATCCTTACAAGGCTATTGTGATTTTGAGTGAGGTGATATAGACATATAAGAACAAAACAGAGGGTGTCCCAAAGACCCCCTATATACAAAATAGGGAGACATTAGCAACTGCGGGGATCAGGAATCAATTCATTTAACAAAGAAAGGGAACAAGCATTTAATTCCATTTATTTATTTATAAATTTATTATTCTTAAGCACCAGATGTACCAGGCATTGTGCTAAGTATTTTACAAATATTGTTTACTTTAAGCCTCATGTCAACAGGAGGGGAGGGGTAGATGCTATTATTTCATTATTATCCTCATTTTACAGCTGAGGAATCTGAAGCAGGCAGTGGTTAAATGACATGTCCAAGGTTCCACAAATTAGTAAGTGTCTGAGGCTGGATTTAAACTCAGGTCTTTCTGACTCCAGGTCTAATGTTTTATTTGCTACCCTACAATCTGGATGCCCAGGTATCATGCATTTAGTAAACACCCACTATATGCCAGAGATACAGAAACAAAAATGCAACAGTCTCTACTCTTGAAAAGCTTATATTCTACTGGAAGATACAACATATACATACATGCATACATACATACATATGTACACGTATATATATGTATATGTATATATGTGTATATATATGTATATGTATATATATGTGCACATGTATATATATATGTATGTATGTATGCATGTAAGAAATATAAGAAGCTGACACATACATTGAATTGGAAGCCATTACAAATTGCAGGATAAGGGAAGGCTTCCTCCAGAAGATGACACCAGAGCTGAGCCTTGAAATGAAGCAGGGATTGCAAAAGGCAGATATTAAGAGGAAAAACATTTTAGGTACAAGAGATAGACAGTATACATGAAATTGGGAGAAGGCACCTCATTTGTAAGGAACAGCAAGTACAACACTATGACTGAATGACAGGAGAGAGGAGTAATGTGAAAATAGACAGGAAATGTAGGAAGGAGTCACTTTGCAAAGAGCTTTAAATGTCAAACAGAGAAGTTTATCCTTGATCCTGAAGAAAACACCTGAAAAGGAGGTTGACATAAGAAAATCACTGAGAGAATGGAAGATAAAAGTGGGATGGATAGACTGGACCTTGAAGCAGGAAGTCTAACCAGCAGGAGGTTGCAATTATCTAGGCAAGAACTGGGGACAGCTCGGTGGCACAGTGGATAGCGTGCTAAGCTTGGAATCAGGAAGACCAGAGTTAAAAACCGACTTTAGGGGGCAGAGCCAAGACGGCAGAATAGAAGGATGAACCTTCTCTAGCTCTCCCCCCACAGCCCATAAAATACCTGTAAAAAATGAGTCTAAACAAATTCTAGAGCAGTAAAAGCCACAAAACGACAGAGTGAAAGAGATTTCCAGTCCAAGACAGCCTGGAAAGCTGACAAGAAAGGTCTATCACACACAGGGCTCAGAGCAAAGCACAGCCCAGACGTGGCTCATGGCACAGACAGGAGTGGAGCAGGCTTCAGGGTACTCAATCACAGGCAGCAGCTGTGGTTCCCAGATTTCTCAACCCACAAATACCAAAGACAGCTTCAAAGGTCAGACAGATCTTTTACCTGAGTGAGAAAGGGGTGTGGATCCAGCTCCAATCCCAGCCCCAGGGCTGCAGCAGTCACTGCAGCAGCATCCACTTTTGGAGCCCTCAGCCTAAAGACCCTGGGGGAATGGAGCGGCTGATCTGGATCTCAGCCCTGAGTGGTGGTCCTGGGGTTTCGAGGAGCATGGCGCTGACGATGGTGGAGCTGGGGGACCTTGTGGAGAGGGAACCCCACTCGCAGATTCGGGGCAGAAAAGAGTGCTTGTGGTTGCTTCCCATCAGGGCACAGGCCAAGAGAGGAATAAACTCCTTTCCCTTGACTGTGTCACCTTGGAGGAACTGAAAATTTACATGTCCCTAGAGTATACCCTCCATGTGACAAAGGACTCAAAAGTCAAGTAACTGGCTGGGAAAATGCCCCCAAAAGGGAAAAAAAATAAGACTACAGAAGGTTACTCTCTTAGTGAAAAGATATTTTCTTCTGTCCTTTCAGATGAGGAAGAACAAAGCATACCATCAAAGGAAGACATCAAAGTCAAGGCTTCTACATCCAAATCCTCCAAAAAAAATATGCAATGGTCTCACGCCATGGAAGAGCTCAAAAAGGATTTTGAAAATCAAGTAAGAGAGGTGAAGGAAAAATTGGGAAGAGAAATGAGAGTGATACAAGAAAATCATGAAAAGTGAGGCCACAGGTTGCTAAAGGAGATCCAAAAAACTGCTGAAGAAAATAACACCTTTAAAAATAGACTAACCCAAATGGCAAACAAGGTCCAAAAAGTCAATGAGGAAAAGAATACTTTAAAAAGCAGAACTGGCCAAATGGAAAAGGAGGTTCAAAAGCTCACTGAAGAAAATAGTTCTTTAAAAATTAGAATGGCGCAGACAGAAGCTAATGACTTTATGAGAAACCAAGAAATTATATAACAAAACCAAAAGAATGAAAAAATAGAAGACAGTGAAATATTGCATTGGAAAAACAATTGACCTGGAAAACAAATCCAGGAAAGATAATTTTAAAATTATTGGTCTACTTGAAAACCATGATCAAAAAAAGAGCAGAGACATCATCTTCCAAGAAATTATCAAGGAAAACTGCCCTGATATTTTAGAACAAGAGGGCAAAATAGAAATGAAAAGAAGCCACTAATCATCTCCTGAGATCCCAAAAGAAAAACTCCTGGGAATATTATAGCCAAATTCCAGAGTTCCTAGGTCAAGGAGAAAATATTGCAAGCAGTCAGAAAGAAACAATTCAAGTATTGTGGAAATAAAATCAGGATAATACAGCATTTAGCAGCTTCTACACTTAGGAATCGAAGAGCTTAGAATATGACATTCCAGAGGTCAAAGGAGGATTAAAATCAAGAATCACCTACCCAGAAAAACTGAGTATAATACTTCAGGGAAATAATGGAATTTCAATTAAATAGAGGACTTCCAAGCATTCTTGTTGAAGAGACCAGAGCTGAAAAGAAAATCTGACTTTCAAATACAAGAATCAGGAGAAACATGAAAAGATAAACAGGAAAGAGAAGCCTTAAGGAAATCATTAAAGTTGAACTGTTTATATTCCTATGGAAAGATGTTATTTGAAACTCATGAGACCTTTTTCAGTATTAGGGTAGTTACAGGGAATATAAGTAGGTGTGTATGGGTATGTATGTACATGTATATTATATATCTGTAGGTATCTATATGTACATGGGTGTATATATACATACACATACACTCACAGAGGGCATATGTTGAGTTCAATATGAAGGGAGAATACCTAAAAAATTTTTTTTACTGTTGAATGGAATATATTAGGAGTAAGAGAAAGGGACGGGTAAAATGCAGTAAATTATCTCACATAAAAGAGTGAAGAATCATCTCACATAAAAGAGAGCTTTTGCAATGGAGGGGAAGAGCAGGGAGATGAAAGGAAATAATTGAGCCTTACTCTCATGGGATTTGGTTTAAGGAGGGAATAATACACTCTATTGGATATGGAAATCTATTTTACCCAGCAGGAAGGCAAGTGGGAAAGGGATAGGAGAGGGTAGATAATAGAGGGGACAACAAATTGGGGAAAGGGATAATCAGAAGCAAATACTATTGTGGAAGGACAGGTCAAGGGAGAGAATGGAATAGATGAAGGGCAGGATAGGACAGAGGGAAATGTGGTTAGTCTTTTTCAACACAATTATTATGGAAGTGCTTTGCCTTATTACACAGATGACCTATATTGAATTGCTTGTTTTCTCAATACGGGTTGGTGGGGAGAGAGGGAGAGAATATGAAACTCAAAGCTTTAAGAATGAATGTTAAAAATTGTTTTAGCATGCAACTGTTAATTAAGCTATACAGGTAATGGAGTATAGAAATCTATTTTGCCCTACAGGAATACAGAAGGGAAGGGGCATAGAAGAAGGGTGGGTAATAGAAGGGAGGACAGACTGGAGGAAGGGGTGGATGGGGTGCATGCTGTCCTGGGGTGGGGCTGGGGAGAGATGGGGAGAAAAGTTTCAATTCAAATTCTTGTGGAAATAAATGTTAAGAATTGAAAAATAAATCATATGTTAAAAAAAATAAAATCCAACTTCGGAAACTTCCTTGCTGTGTGGTCTCATGCAAGTCACTTAATCCCTGTTTGCCACTCGAGAAGGAAATGGTACACCACTCTAGTATCTGCCTAAGTAAACCCCATGGCCATGCGTCTATGGAGTCATGAAAAGCTGGACATGATTGAACAACAGCCACAGACAAGATACGATGAGGGCCTGAGCTAGGATGGTGGCAGTAAGATATAAAACACGTAGATATAGAGACACGTAGATCTGGCAATTTTTGGAAATGCAGGTTGAGGGAACAGGATGAGCCAGGATAATGCCAAAACTGCAAATCCGAGTGACTAGGAGAGTGGCGGTGCATTCAACAGTCACAGAGGAGTTTGGAAGACAGGAGGACTTTGGGGGGAATGACTTCTGTTTTGACCATGAGATCTCTGACAGGTGATCATCGAAAACTTTGTATAGTTTCAGGTGATTGATGAGGTTATAGATCATCCTGCAGAAGACCAAGAAGAGAGTGAAAGGAAGGGAAGTGCTGGGATCAAGTGTAAGTGGTTTTTTTCAAAGAGTTTAACTGAGAAAGTGAGGGGAGAATACAGTGTGAAAACTAGTCAAATTTTTTTAAATGATGGGAAACACTTGGACATGTTTGTATCCAGCAAAGAAAAAATGAGTAAAAAGGGAAAGACTGAAGATTACAGAGAAAATAGATGATAGTAGGGGCAACTGGCTGAGAAAGACAAGAGAGAATGGAAAAGCCTAATGTTGAAAGTAGGGCTTAAGCTAGGCTTTGAAAAAAAATTTAGATTCTGAGAGATGAAGGTTAGGAGGGAGTATATTCCAAGCATGGAGGACTGCCTGTGTAAAGACCAGATATAAATCAGGAAAATGAATGAAGAATATTCAAATCAAAAGATCAATCTATAAAAGCATCGGCTGCCCACTCAAACTACCATCTGGGATATTTATTTTAAAAAGAACATCTGTAGTATACTTCCTGATATTTCTGTAAGCCTTTAAAGCATGAGGATTGCCTGAGTTCAGCAATTCCATTTGATATAATCAGTTCTAATTGCTTTCAAATCTCTTTTTATTCCTTCTTGTCTTCCAGTCTGTATTTTCTTTCTGATTGTCATATATTCATTCTGTCTTTCCTCTAGTCCACTTGGTATCTACTTTGGCCCTATTTTTTTTTTATGTGTTCCATATACATGTTTATAAACCTTTAGTTGTAATGGTTGTTCAGTTGTATCCAACTCTTTGTGAACCCATGGACCACAGCATGGCAGGCCTCCACTACCCTCCATTATCTCCTTAAATCTGTCCAAGCTCATGTTCATTGGTTCCTTGACACTATCATTCTCTGCTATACCCATTTCCTTTTGCCTTCAATCTGTCCCAGTAATAGGGCCTTTTCTAATAAGTCCTATCTTGTCATTATGTGGTCAAATTTTAAAGCTTCAGCTTCAGTATTTGCTCTTCCAGTGGATAGTCTTGAATTAATTTCTTTAAGTATTGACTGATTTGATCCTTTTTTTGTCTAAGGGATTCTCAAAAGTTTTCTCCAGCACTGCAATTCAAAAGAATTGTTTCTGTGATGCTCAACTGTCCTTACAATTCAACTCTCATAGTCATAAGTTGCTACTAGAAAAACCAACTTTGACTAAACAGACCTTTGTCTGCAAGATGGTTTCTCTGCTTTTTAGTACACTCCCCGGATTTGCCATAACTTTCCATCGCAAGGAACATCTTTTAATTTCATGACTGCAGGCACCATCTGCAGTTGTCTTTGAGCTCAAGAACACAAAATCTGACACTGCTTCCATTTCTCCTCACTCTACTTGCCAGGAAGTGAAGAGACCATATGCCAAGATCTTAGCTGGTTCATTTTATTTTATGTTAAGCTTCAAGTCAGCTTTTGCATTTCCTCTTTCACCCTTATCAAAAGACTTCTTAGCCTGAAGCCTGACTAGCACCCTGCTATCTCAGCGCTTGGCACAGCTTCTTCCAAGATGTCTACAATTCATGAAATTTTATGAAAGCTCAATTTGGAGGGTGATCACTTTACACTTGGCAAGAGCATATGGCTCCATCAAGGCTTATGAGAACTTTGATGCTGACAGGGATGCCACTGAGACCAAAGGGGTGGATGAAGTTACCATCATCACATTTTGACAAATTGCAGCAGGACACCGTCTTCACTTATCAGAGAAGTGCTAAAAAGGAACTTGCATCAGCACTGAAATCTGCCTCATCGGGCCACCTGGAGACCGTGATTTTGGGCCTTTTGAAGACATCTACTCATATGATGCTTCACAGCTGAAATCATCCATGAAGGCCCTGGGTATTGATGAAAATTCCCTGAAATCACCTGCTCATGGAGAAACCAGGAGTTCTATGAAATTAACAAAGTCTAGAGACAAATGTACAAAATAGAGTTGGAAAAGGACTTTCTTTTGGATGGTTGCCCTGGCAAGGGCAAATGGGCAGAGGATGGCTCTGTGATTGAGTTAACTACAAAGACGCTCAGAAACTCTGTGGTGCAGGAGTGAAGAGGAAGTGAACCACGGTCCCTAAATGGATCAGTATTACGATCGAGAGGAGTATGTGCCACCTCCAGAAAGTATTTGGAAGTCACAAGAATGATAGCCCTTATGACATGCTGGAGAATATCATGAAAGAGGTTAAAGGAGACCTCAAAAACACTTTCCTCAACCTGGTCCAGTACATTCAGAACAAGCCCCTGTATTCTGCTGACCAACTTTATGACTCCATGAACAGCAAGGGGACCTGTGACAAGGTCCTGATCAGGATCATGGGTTTCCATAGTGAGGTGGACATGCGGAAAATTAGATCTGAATTCATGAGGAAGTATGGAAAATCTCTGTATTATTTCATCCAACAAGACACAAAAGGCGACTACCAAAAGGCATTCCTGTATCTGTGTGGAGATGACTAAAAGCCATGTGGAAAGACATGACCATAGCAGTTGTAACAGCCAGAAACAATGCTTTCTGCTCTTCTCTCTTGTAATTTTAGAAAAATCAACTTGTGGTAACTTGGAACTAATAGTAACTCATATTAGTCTTTATTAAAGTGATGTTATTTGCTTTCTAGTACTTTTTTAGTCATGTATGCATTGCTTGTCTTTCCTCAAGTTTTCTCATTAGCCAAAGGAATGAATATTCCAAGGGAATGGAAGTGAAATCTCCAATGTGAAATGCTTGGCTTCTTGTGTCTTGTGTTATAAAAAGACAAACTGAATTTTTAAAAAAAGACTTCTTAATTCTTCTTTACTCCATCAGAGTGGTATTATTTTTGTTGATATTTCTCCCGGTAACCTTAAATCTGGCTCTTGATTCATTCAGGATGACTTTTCACATGACGTACTCTGAATATAAGTTTGACAACATATAGCCTTGTCATTCTCTTTTTCCAGTCTCAAACCAATCAGCTGCTCCATTTGCAGTTCTAACTATTGCTTCTTGGCCCCCACACAGGTGTCTCAGAAGACAAGTAAAATGATCTAGGAACTCCCATCTCTTTAAGGATTCGCCACAACACTTTCGTGACTCACACAGTGAAAGACTTTATTGTAGTCAATGAAGCAGAAGTAGGTATTTTTCTGGAACTCCCTAGTTTTCTCCATAATCCAGTGAATATTGGCAATTTGGTCTCTAGTTCCTCTACCTCTTTGAAAACCAGCCTATACTACTGGCAATTCTTGGTTCACGTCTGAAGCTTAGCTTTTAGGATCTTCAATATAACCTTGCTGGAGAGTGAAATAGTATGGCTGTCTGATAACTTGAACATCCTTTGGCACTGCTCTTCTTTAGAACTGGGAGGTAAACTGATCTTTTACAATCTAGTGGCTACTGTTGAGCTTTCCAAATTTGCTGGGGCACTTTTACTGCATTTTACATAGCTCAATTCCACTATCCTTATTGTTAGCAATGCTTCCTAAAGCACACTTGAGTTCATTCTCCAGGATGTCTGGCTCTAGATCAACACCATCAGGACTGCAAAACTAACCTCATGCATACTTTACTTTTACCTCTATCTATTGTGTCTACAATATATATATATGCAGAGAAAATTAAGGAAAACTGTAGAAAACAAACAGGTTTTTAAAATAGTATTTATAGGTGTCAGGCAACCTATGAAATGCACTAATTAGAAGTAGAAAAGTTAATAGCAAGAGGAAAATTTGTATGCTTAGACATTCTAGATGTAAAGGTAGCTTTTGATAATTTTCGTGGTATAGAAAGGATTGGGAAGTACAATGATAGCAATGAAATGAGTTAAAGATATTTTAAAAGTTTAACCCAGACTAAACTAAGTAGAAAAGTAAAAACATTAGTCATTCCTTTCTTTGTTCTACTATGACATTTTATTTATTTAAAAAAAAACCCACGGTGAAAGTCACTTGTATCATACACAAAATAAAACCTTGATACAATTGATGGAAATTGAACTTTTACCTGAAAAGGCGTAGTGAGAAGAGGATGGGATCCACCAAACACTTTGCATAAAAATATTAATATCTAACAGTTATGAACTTGGCTAAATTGACTCTCAACTGCTTTCCATCCTTGACATTCTAATTTTGTGGCTGTCACCTTAAAAAATGTCCAAATAACATGATGTTTTTTTTAGGAGATTTAAATAGTCAGTCATTAAAAAGAAGCACTTCAATGTCCTCTAGAAATGTTAGGGATGGGTAAGAACTTGTGTACGATAAGAAGATTGTTTTGGTTAGTACTTCCCCATCCTAAATGATATGAAGAAGAGTCCTCAAAGCCTGCCTCCTGGGTCTTTATATTGTAAGTCTAAAGGACAGACTTCTGGAACTGGAATCAAAGTTGAAAAAGACCTTAGAGACCATCTAACCCAACTTTCCCCCAAGAAAACACGTTTGTGTAATAATGTTCAATATATGACTTCTCCCTATTCCACATATCCAACAAAGATTTACAGAAATTTAGGGTTGGGAGGAACATTGTAGATTATCTAGTTCTCCCTCCAGGAAACTGAGGAATTATTCAATTAGAAGAAAGACCACAGAGCAATTATAATTACTGAGATGGGCCCCAAAGAAGAGATGAGAAAATACAGCTCCCTCCTTTCTTTGCAGTGGCTGGGGGAGGAGGAATACTGAATATTATTAAGGGCTTGGTTGATGTATTGGTTAATTTTTCTGAACTTCTTTTTTGTCCCCTTTTTTATATTTTTGGGAACCAGGGATGGCTGTCTAGGTAGTGGTGGGGGAAGGGAAGTATATTTGGAAATCAGGGTGACATAAAAACGAAAAATATCATTAAAAATTTAAAAGTCATAAGCTAGTTAGAATAAGAATATAAAATATATTTAATACAAACCATATCAAACATTTAAATATGTTTCTATAATGATTTAAAAGATATTTCAATATCTTAAAGTACCTTAGAGTCATCACTGTGAACGTCAGTTATCATTGTACAATATAAATTTCAAGGATATAAAGAGTTTGGGCTAACTTTTTGTATTGACTGATGCATATCCTGATAACTTTTCTTGAAAAAAAATCCTAGAGATTTACTTAGCTTGTTTACACTGTCATGTATCCCACAAAAAATCTGGTTATTTGAAGTTCTGGGTTGTTTGAAGTGAGAATAAACCATAATGATGCATGTTAGTTAAGTCAGCAACCATTTATTAAATGCCTATTATGTTCCAGGCACAATATTAAATCAAAGAAAGGCAAAAAAAATAGTTCCTTCTCTTCCTCTTCCCATATTCAAACAACTATGTGAAGACAGATAAACACAGGATAAAGTAAAAATACTCTCAGAGGGAAGGAACTAGGGTTAAGGAGAACTAGGCAAGACTTCTTATAGATGGTAGGAGATAGTGATCCTTAATGACAGAAGATTAAAAATCTCAGATGCACTTATAGATTCAGATCTGAGTCTTGGTTATGAGCCAGCAGAGAATAACCTAATTTCTCTAGGCTTCATTTTCTCCCAAGACAAAAACCAAAAAAGTATATATAATCAACTGAATTCCTCAACTAAATCTGTTCCATGAAGTCTTAGTTCAGATCTTGCCTTAGACATATGACCCTGGGCAAGTCATTCAGCCTCTCTTAGCCTCAGACTCCTCATCTGTAAAATAGGATAACAAAATCACCTACCTCACAGTGCTGTGCAGATCAAATGAGATGGCGGTATCCAACTGAAATAGAAACTGATCCCTGATTGACTTAAAACACAAATGAACATTTTGGCATATGCTGTATTTCTCCCATTAGGCTTAAAGTTCCTTGAGAATAGGGATAATATTGTTTTTCATCTTTGTTTGCACAATGTCTACACAAAGAAGGCACATAACAATTGTTGTCCTGTAGTTCACCTACATAATGCTGTTATTTGCTGCATAGTTTTTAAGTACGCAAATCAGATCATCTTACATTTCTAGCATAAAAATAGTTGGATTTGATGATCATCCAAACTAGAATTAGAAATTTTGAGTTCCAGCACTTCCAGATTGCATTCAAAAATTATTTATACTTAGTGGTCATATTCCAGGTCCTACTCAGCTTTAACTTACATCTATGATTTGCTCTGATTCCATCTACAGCCTCATATGGATGAACCCATAGGAATGAATGTAGATCTAAGTATACAAACCAGATAAATACTACATTTCCATCTTCTAAACCCAAAGACTTCCTTCCTTCAACTTAAACGTAGGCAGGAAGGAGTTAGGTTTGGATAACATGGATAAGACAGTTATATCCACTCCACTCAGTTAATTATGATAGGAGAAATTTCCTACAAATACATATGGAATGTGCAAGTATTTCTAACTGGAAAACCTGACAAAAACCTGGCAGCAACCCAGTAGCTTTCAGTGTAGGTCTGGCTTCATTTGTCAGACAAACTCTGTAGTTGTTTTGCTATCACATGTGGAATTGACAAGCTAATAAGATTGGCCCATCTACCTTAATTTACCTCCTTTGTCATTTCCACATAACTGCAAATCATGGTCATACAGTGAACTATGAGCATTACATCTTTTTTTAAAAATACTGGCATAATGTGATATAAAGGAAAAATTTCATCAAAAGTGAAGAAATTCTATGGTTGGTTTTGTTTTTAAAATTAAATAAAAAGAAAACAAGTACTTCCTTTCTGAAGTCACCACTATGATCTTTTTCCAAAAAATAAAGTACCAATCATTTTTAATCACTTGTTTCAAACAAGAGAAGTAGTAGGAAATAATATATGGATTTATTTTGGTTCAATTCCAATAAAACAATAATAGTTTGTAGTTCTCTAAAGTGTGCAAAGCCCTTTACATACTTATTTTATGTTAACCTCACAAAATGCTTGTGTGGTAATACCTATAGATGTTACCCAAGTTTTACTAATGAGAAATCTGAGGTTTAGAGAGGTTAAGTCAGAAGACTAAAAAGTATCAGATGAAAGATCTGGACTAGGTCTTCCTACCTCCAGATCTGGTACTCTACTGAATATGCCATGAAGTAACAAAGTAATACTAACTGCAGATAAATGTAAAAAACTATGGGGACTACATTTTAATAATATTAGATTTTCATAACAATTTTTAACATTGACATTCTCTAGTATATAATAAACTGTGGCTGTGCTCTTCAGATTTCACCTTGGAGGACCTTAAGGATAGTAAAAGAACACTCAGATATTAGAAGGTTTGTATTCCCTCTTTATTTTGGCATGCACATCAACACGTCTGAAATGGAACTCTATCCTCCTCTTCCTCTCCTCTTAACATCCCTGTTGCTTTTGAGGATTCCACCATCCTCCCAGTCACCCAACCTCAAAAAAGAGGCATTGTCCTAGATTCTTTACTCCCACTGTCGTATCCAATCATCTGTCATACCCTGTCATCTACATCTTCCTAACATCTCTTGCATACACCGCCTTTTCTGTGACACCACCTTTCCCAGTCTTCCTTAAACTTAGTGTATGCATTCCTTCAATTAATCTTCTTCACATCTTATTTGTACAGAATTGTCTGCATATTGTCTTCCCTCAACAACTGTGAGCTCCCTAAAACTGCTGTTGTTCTATCCTTTGTAGCCCCAGAACTTAGCACAGTGCCTGACCCACAGTAGGTGCTTAATAAATACTACATAATTATAACAGATTTTCTCTGTCTATACTCTCCAGATTCTAAGTTGATGCTTTTCCTGACATTCAGAGAAGGCACACAGCAAGGTTGTTATTAATGAAGTGATAGTGTTTATGAATTTTTATTCTTTTCATCTTTGGCTCATTTTTAGTATCAACAAACTAGAGAGGCAATGAGATAGGAAAAGAGAAATTCTCTGTTGCCCAAATAGCATGAACACTGTGAAGATCTCAAAAGATGGAATATTTTACCTCTGTGCCCACCCCCAATGCACTATAGAAACTTTTGTTCCTTTTGGAAACAGAAAAGTTAATTCCTAAAATGTTTAAATTAATTTAAAAGGGAGTGGAATGGAAGCTTGATGCACAGGGGGCTTACCACAAGAGACAAGAAAAATCATGGACTGGTTTCTCAAACATAAAAGAAAATACTTTTCTTACAACAAACCTAGTCCCTTTTTTCCTCCTGTTATTCTCTTCCATCTGGATCCACAGATGTATTATTTTGATAACCAAAATGAACCACTGAGACCTTACCATAGCACATACTTTCTAAAGTTAAAAGGATCATTTTATTAAAACTGACTTTTTTGTAATTAAGAATGCAGTGGTCACACATAACTATGGCTTATCAACAAACCTGCAAGACCAAAAGAAGAACTTTCAAGAGAGAAACAAAATACCTAAAAGTAACCTATATCCCTTCTGTAATGGAACATCCTTGACATAGCTCTGTAGACTGGCTGCATAGTAGAAAAGTGGTTGCCAGGCAACATATCCAAGGTTAGAAGAATCTAAGCATTGATAATACGTCTGAATCACAGTTTGGCTCCTGTATATGAAAAATTTCAGTCAATTCCCATATCTATTCAGAGACTATTCATAAGAGGATGTATCTCTATAAGTCAGAGACAAAACAGAATAAGATATCAATTCAAGGAGGTATAGTAATTTTGCTCTAATTGAATTTACTATTGGTAGTATCTCTGAATTTCTCTTTAACCATACAGAAATCTAGTAGGTTCCAAGTATGAAGAACCACACTTAAAATTTCTGCTTCAAATATATGACTTCCTATTCATACCTTCAGCGCTTCTTTTTCTATAAAAGGTAATTCCCTTAGGTAACTCTCAACACTAAAACATCCCTGAAATGGTCTATGTATTAAAATTTACATGAATTCCCTTGAAAACTGCCTTAAAAAAACTTTTCAGTACTTATTTTTATGATTAAGAGGGAAGCAAAAAAAACCCAAAAAAACAAAAAACGGAGAAAGATGTCTGCCATCTAGCAAGGAAAAAATATGTAATACATTGGGAGAGAGTTTAACGATTTTTGTATGTGTGGTTTGAATGTGAAGTGTTGCTCTGCTGAACTGGCCCGATCCAATCCTCCCTCTTTCAAAGAAGACACTTTGCATGCATGCTTACCAGGGCAGTATTCATCAACGTCCAGTTTCTGTGCTGAAGTGAGTGTTGGTGAGCCAAGATCAGATTCTGGGATTCGTGGGCTCTCAACAAACTTTGCCTTCCTCAGAGGGGCTAAGATGAAAAATAGAGAGAGAAAGAAAAATAGAAAGAGGAAAAAGGAAAGGAAAATATAAAGCAAGAAAGACAGAAACAGAAGAAAGAAACACAGAGGGAAAGAGAAGAGAAGAAAGAGAGAGAAACATAGAGGGGTCATGAGTAAGGGGAACAGATGGAAGCACTTAACTGAACGACACTGTCAGACTCAGATCAAGTTACCCTATTTTTTTTGTGCCAGAAAAAAAATTATCTGCATTCTTCACAGAAGAGATGGGTCTTGTAAAAAAAGAGTCACTGAAAAATGGAAAACTTTGCTTCTAAGTGTTCAAAAAGAACAAACAGAAGTGTTTTGATTTTCTACCTGTTATCTTAAGTTGTTTTTTTTTTACCCTTTCTCCAGTAAAATGCAATCTTATCTTCCATTTCTTAGCCATTAAAGACAAGCAAATTGAGGGAAAGTGCAGAACTGAGTTTTAAGATTTTCTTTATGGAAGCTATAAAATCAAAAGGCTTTATTTGGACAGAAATAGACACTAAAATGTTATTAATTCATGCTAATATCAGCAGGATTTAATATAAACTGTCAAATTGAACTGACTTTGCTTATCAAGGAAATCAGTTCTCATGGATCAGTCCTATAAGACCAAAAGACTCAAAAATTAGAATAAGAAACCAAAATTATCTTTGGACTGATACCACATAAGCTAATATAGTTGTGTTAATTTTACATAAGCTGCTACAGAAATGTGGCTTAAGTTAAAAATTTCAGCCATGAAAAACTGGATTTTGTGATGTGTGTTAGGAAGGTATGAAATGTACTATTACTGATCATAAATATGGAGCTTTTACAAAGGAAATCTCACCTTACCTCCCCTCCAAAAACAAAACAAAAAAGCACAAACGACTCAACCCTGTCATGAACATAGTTTGTCCAAATATTTTTGAAAATTGTATTTTGTATTTTAGATTTTAGTCCATGCCCAGGAAATGTGATAGGTCCAAAAGTCTTTAAATATGCATAATTATATAGCACTTTAAGGTTATGTTACTTTTTCATATAATTTATTTCATTTGATTCTCAAAACAACATTGACAAGTTGATAGTAAAATGTAAAAATCCTGATTTTTACTGAAAAGGAAATTGACTCAGAGAAGTTAAATGACTTGTCCAAGGTCATACAGATAAATGGCAGGGCTGGAATTCAAACCCTGGTATTTCAACTACAAATCTAGTCCTTTTAATGACAGTATGTCTTTCTTCACTCATTCACTCATTCATTCAAAAATATATTTATTACTATTATTGTCATTATTATTATGCCTACTATATACTAACTGCTGAATGTATAACTGACAAATGAGATAGTCCCTATCCTCAAGGAGTTGATATTCTATTGGGGGAAAATACACACACACACATGCACACACACACACTCACAGACAAATAAATACAAAACTTATAAAACCGAAATACAAAGTAACTGGGATGGGAGATTCACCAACAACTAGTGAAAGCAGAAAAAGCCTCTACAAAGTGGTGTCACTTGAGCTGAGCCATAAGGGGAATTCTAAAGGGAAGAAATGACAATGGAGAACATTCTATAAACCAGGGACAATTTGAGGAAAGTCATGGAAAAGACAGATGGAAATATCATGCAAAGAGAGTAGTTTGACTGGAATGCAGAGTGCAGAGTGAGGGAGTTAAGTGAGCCCTGGAAAGATAAGATGGAGCTAGACTGAGAGGGGATTTAAATGACAAACAGAGGTGTTTGTTTTAAGCTAGATAAAACAGTGAGTCGCTGAAGCTTCTTTAAAAACAAATATTTTTTCAATTAGCAAAAATCTACCTTCTATCCTTCCTTCCCTCCCTCACCATACCCTAAATAAGAAAGAAAAATAAAACTGCTGTTGCAAGCAAAACAAATTTCTGCATTGTACATGCCCCCAAATATCTCTCTCATTCTGCGCTCTAAGTCCCTTACCTCTCCGTCAGGAGGTGGGTAACATGTTTCACCCTCAGTCCTCTGGAACCATGGTGGGGGATTAACTGGTCAGAATTCGTAATTTTTTTAAAAGTAGTTTGTATTAATCATATCGTTGTCAACGTTTAAATTGTTCTCCTTGGTTGTATTCACTATCTGTAGCAGTTCAAATAAGTCATTTCAGTTGTATCTGAAGCTATCCCCTTCACCATTTCTTACACACACCAGTATTTCATTGCATCCATGTACCACAATTTGTTCAGGAATTCTCCAATTGATGGGCACTTCATAAGATTCCCCTTCTTTGCCACCTCAAAGGGCTAAAAATATTTTTGTGCATCCCTATAGTTTGTTTTGCTTAGAAGCGATTGCTCCATTAATCTAGTCGCCCTCTAATCCAGGGCTTAGCACAATGTTTGGCACATAGGAGGCACTTAATAAATGGTTAATGACTGTTGGAGTTGGTTTTATAATTTACCCAAAGGCAAAATTAACATTATTTCATGGGCTAATTTGCAATACTGATGATATTTGCCAACATACTACCATGAAAATTACTTCAGAGTATGCAACAGTTTATAAGTTACTGAGAATGAAGAGGCAGGGCAATTTTGCAAAGAATATAAGAAAACTTTTCAGATTAAACCCACATGTACTTTGACACTAGATTGCTTAATTACAAGATGGGAAGAGAAGGTGAGAATGGTGAAGAAATATGCAAAGTCATGTTCAAAAAATATAAACAAGTTTGTAGAATACATGGAAATCTCATAGTTATATTCTGAACACTGAAAAAAGACTTGGTAGATACTGGAATGGCAAGCACCAGATACAATTGTGAAGAAAAGAGATTTTTTTAGCCTAGAAAAGACTTGAAATTAATATGAAATTATTCCTTAATCAGTTGTCTACATACAATGAAATCACAACTTGTCAGAGCAAAGACACATAGTAAAAAATCAAGATAGAAGCATAAAAATGAGAAGACAGTGTACATTGAAACAATTTCCAACTATTAAAGGAATAATAGACAATGAAAAATGAGAAATGGATAACAGAAATGAAATCAACATAGACATATTATTGTATACAGATATTTAACTGATGGAACTCTTATTACTACAGGAAGACCAAAAGATCACTAAATACCCTTTGGTTTAGCAAACATTCAACTTATTTGCCCAGCAGAGAAAGCTGACAAAAGCAACATCGATTCAGAATACAAATCTGTAAAATCTTATTATATAAGATTATAAGCATTGCTATCTCATAAAACAGAGCAAAACACTGCAGTCTGTAAAACTAGTTTAAAGAAAGCTTGACAAGAGATTTAATTATGCAAAATCAATCTCCCCAAACTGGGATGAGAACATAATGATTATCATAATAAACTACTTTCACTATCAATGACAAAATAATCATCACACTTAGATCTTAACATCATAGTCTCACATGTAATCAGGTTAGATTTCTACTAGTAAAGCATTATTGGCTAAGAGAAAACTAAGAACATAACATAATATTAATAAAAAGAACAAAAAAGGGGTGGAGCCAAGATGGCGGAGTAGAAGGACGCACGTTTACGAGCTCCAACCCACAGCCCATAAAATTAATGTAAAAAGAGATCCGCATAAATTCTGGACCACTGGAAGGTGTACAGAAATGGAGTGGAAGAGATTTCCGTTCCAGAGAGCCCTGGAGACCCGTCCCCAGGGTCCGTCGCGCCCTGGAAAGCGGACCCTACCCCAGCGCTGCCCTGGCCGCGGCCCCAGAGAAACTGACCCGAGCAGGCTTCAGGGACAGAAGCTCCGGCAGCCGGGAAAGTCCCTCCGCCCACAGAAGCTACAGGTCAGTGAGAGAGAAGGCTGGGCTGAACGAGGGGGGAGGGGAGTGTCTCCGTGACTCGGGCCCCCTTGGGAGGAAGTGGTGGCGGCAGAGACGGGGGCAGGAAGCGGTGGAGGCAGAGGCGTGGGTGGCAGCAGAGGCAGCAGCGGCCCGCTGCCGCGGCCCTGGACTCCCCCAGCACCAGGCAGGATCTTCATTACTGAAAGTCTCTGCATAAACAACCTGAGGGAGCTGAGCCTTGGAGATGGCTCTGCCCCACCCCGCTCTATTACTGAAGGTCTCTGCATAAAGCCCCTGAGGGAGCTGAGCCTGGGAGGCAGCCCTGCCCCCACCCCAGCACCAGAACTAAAGCTCACATTGATTAGCGGGCACGCGGAAAGCCCATTTGAATCTCAGAGCCCAAGCACTAGCTGGGCGGATCTAGGCGGGGGTGGACAGGAATCTCAGAAGTCAAGTAACTGGCTGGGAAAATGCATAGAAAAGGGAAGAAAAATAAGACTATAGAGAGTTTTTTCCAACAAATGCAAATGATCCCGACTTCCGGATCTGATGATAAGGACGTATTCTTGCCATCAGGGAAAGACGTGGAGGACGGGGCCTCAGTACCCCAGACACTTCAGGGGGATGTCAGGTGGGCTCAGGCCTTGGAAGAGCTCAAAATGGATTTTGAAAAGCAAGTTAGACAGGTGGAGGAAAAACTGGGAAGAGAAATGAGAGAGATGCAAGAAAAGTATGAAAAACGGGTCAATACCTTGGTTAAGGAGACCCAAAAAAATGCTGAAGAAAATAACACCTTGAAGAATAGGCTCACTCAATTGGCAAAAGAGGTTCAAAAAGCCAATGAGGAGAAGAATGCTTTCAAAAGCAGAATTAGCCAAATGGAAAAAGAGGTTCAAAAGCTCACTGAAGAGAACAGTTCTCTCAAAATTAGAATGGAACAGATGGAGTCTAATGACTTTCTGAGAAACCAAGAAATCACCAAACAAAACCAAAAGAATGAAAAAATGGAAGAGAATGTGAAATATCTCATGGGAAAAACAACTGACCTGGAAAATAGATCCAGGAGGGACAATTTAAAAATTATGGGACTACCTGAAAGTCATGATCAAAAAAAGAGCCTAGACATCATCTTCCATGAAATTATCAAGGAAAACTGCCCTGACATTCTACAACCAGAGGGCAAAATAAGTATTGAAAGAATCCATCGATCACCACCTGAAAGAGATCCAAAAAGAGAAACTCCTAGGAACATTGTGGCCAAATTCCAGAACTCCCAGCTCAAGGAGAAAATCTTGCAAGCAGCTAGAAAGAAACAATTCCAGTATTGTGGAAATACAATCAGGATAACTCAAGATCTAGCAGCTTCTACATTAAGGGATCGAAGGGCGTGGAATAGGATATTCCTGAAGTCAAAGGAATTAGGACTCAAACTAAGAATCACCTACCCAGCTAAACTAAGTATAATACTTCAGGGGAAAATATGGTCTTTCAATGAAACAGAGGACTTCCAATCATTCTTAATGAAAAGACCAGAGCTGAAAAGAAAATTTGACTTCCAAAAACAAGAATGAGAAGAAGCATGAAAAAGTAAACAGCAAAGAGAAGTGATGAGGGTAAACTAATTGTTTTGTTTTTTCTTTTCTCAGCTCTCCTCTTTTTCAGGAGTTAGCAATTTGAAGTCAACACTTGGGGAGGGACAGGATCAAAAGACAGAAGAGAAACAATGAGGGGCAGGGTAGGATCGAGGGTAATTCAGTTAGTCTTACACAACACGACTATTATGGAAGTCATTTGCAAAACTACACAGATATGGCCTATATTGAATTGTCTGCCTTCCCAAAGGGAATGGGTGGGGAGGGAGGGATGGGGAGAATTTGGAACTTAAAGTTTTAGGAAGAACTGATTAGTATTGCTGTTGCTACTAGGAAAGAAGACATACAGTTAATGAGGAATAGAAAGTCATCTGGCCCTAGAGGAGAAAAGAGAAGATGGAGACAAGAGAAGAGAGAGATGACAGAAGAGAGGGCAGATTGGAGATAGGGAAAATTAGATGCTTGGGGTATTGGGGTGGGGGGAGGGGATAAAAGGGGAGAAAATGTGGAACCCAAAATTTTGTGAAAATGAATGTAAAAAGTTAAATAAATAAATAAATAAAGAAAAAGAACAAAAAAGATAATTACAGTAATCAAAGAAGAAAAAGCTTTTTAAGTAAAATACAACTTCCATTTCTGTTAAAATCATAAGAATAAGTGGAATTTTCCTTAATATAGTAAGTAGTATCTATCTAAAAGTGACAGTCAGCAAGATAAGGGTAAAGTAAGGATGTTCATTATCATCACATTTGTTGCTAGAAATCTTAACTACAGCAATAGGATAAATTAGAAAATAAGCAAAGACAAGATGGAGCAAAATTATTGCTTTTTGCTAATAATATGATGATTTACTTAGAAAATCTTAGTCAACAAAAACAAAATCTGAAACAATGATTTTAGCAAAACTGCACGATATAAAATAAATCCATAAAAATCATAAGTATTTCCATTTGTTACCAACAACCTCCCACTAAAAGAAATAGATATAGAAATTCCTTTTAAAATAACAACAGAAGGATGGTGAAGAGAAGACAGGAAGTTGCCTGAAATCTCCCCAGTTTTCCTTGGAAACAATGTTAAATCAAGTATTCTAGAGTGACAAAAAGATGGAATGAAACAATTTTCCAAATTAAGATAACTTAGACTTCAGGAAATGTCTATTTCACTTAGCCCAAAACAGATAGTGGGTAAGCCACTGTGAGGCTCTTAGATACAGAACAGATCAGCAACTAGGTTTCCAATCTCAGTTCACAAGGCTAACTGCTAGCCCTGGAATCCCAGTACAACAGGCACAACTAGGCTGGGCCACCCCCCCACAATGGGCAACCAGCATCTGAGGTCCCGGCACAGAAAGCAAGTAATCAAGCTTCTGACCCCCAGCACAAGAAATATAGGACAGTTATCCTTGTGCCCCGGAGCAGAGCTCAACTTTAAAAGTCACAAAATAAACTTTAAAATGAGCAAAACAAAACAAAACAATAAACCAGAAAAGAGCCCTCACCATAGAAAACTACTACAGCATTGGAAAATCCAAACACAGACTGAGACAAGGATAACAATGTCAAATGCCTACATGTGAAGCCTCAAAGGGGAAGATGAACTGGTTTCAAGCAAAAAAAAACCTTCTTAGAAGAGCTTAAAGAGGATTTTTAAAATTAATTAAGAGAGGTAGGAGAAAAATTGGGAAAAGAAATGAGAGTTATGCAAGACAATCAACAGTTTAGAAAGGAAGGAAAAAGATTTACTCAAGAAAACAATTCCTAAAAAAATACGATTGGTCAAATGGGGAAAAAAAATACACTGAAGAAAACAACTCCTTAAAAAGCAGAATTGGACAAATGGAAAAAAGAGGTACAAAAGCTAGAAGAAAACAATTCCTTAAAAATTAGAATTGGGAGAGTAGAAGAAGCTAATGACTTTAAGAGACATCAAAAATCAAAGAATAAAAAATAGAAGAAAATGTAAAAAAAAAAAACCAATTGGTTTGGAAAATAGATTCAGCAGAAGTAATTTAAGGATTTTTGAACTACTTGAAAGCTAAGATAATAAAAAAGCATGGATAGCACCTTTCAAATAATTATCAAGGGAAATTTCCCTGATAACCTAGAACCAGAGGATAAAATTGTCACTGGAAAAATCCACCATTCACCTCCTTGAAGAGATCCTAAAATGAAAACTCCCAAGGAATAATATTACCAAATCCCAAAATTATCAGGTTAAAGAGAAAATACTTCAGGATTACACACGATTTAGCAGCTTCTACATTAAAGGAACAGAGGGCTTAGAATATGATATTCTGGAAGGCAAAGGAGCTTGGATTATAACCCAGAATCAACTACCCAGCAAAACTGAGCATAATCTTTCCTGGGGAAAAAGATGGACATTCAATGAAATAGGGGACATTTAAACTTTCTGATGAAAAGACCAGAGCTGAACAGAAAATTGATCTTCAAATGTAAGACTAAAGGAGTATAAAAAGGTAAGCAGGAAATAAAAGTTATTCAATAAGTTTAAACTGTTTACATCCCTACATGGGAAGATGATACTTCTAACTCTTGGGAACTGTGTCTCTACTAAGGCAATTAGAGAGCATACATAAACAGAGAATGTAGGTACAAGTTGACTTTGATGTCATAACATAAAAAAAAATTAAGGGCTGAAAAAAAGGGATTGTACTGGTAGAAGAGGAAAAGGGGAAGCAGAATAGGGTAAATAACATCACATAAACAGGCAAAAAACCTACTACAGTGGAGGGAAAGAAGGGGAAAGAGAACATTGTTTGAACCTTACTCTCATCAGATTTGACTCAAAGAGGGAATAACATACACACTCAGTTGGATACAGAAATATATCTTACCCTATAAGGAAGTAAAAGGGGGAAATGAAAAGAGGAGAGGCTAATAGAAGGGAGGGCAAAAATAGGAGGGGAAAAGCGAAAAAAGAGAGGGAGAAGGATGCAAGGGAGGGCAGACTGAGGAAGGCAGTGGTCAGAAGCAAGACACTAGTGAGGAGGGACAGGATGAAAAGAGAGAGAAAAATATAATAAAGGGGAAAATAGGATGGTGAGAAATACACGGTTTGTGATCATAGCTGTGAATGTGAATGGGATGAAGTCTCCCACAAAATGGAAGTGGACAGCAGAGTGGATTAAAAACCAGAATCCTACAACATATTGTTTATAAGAAACACATTTGAAGTGAGATACACACTGATTAAGGTAAAAGGCTGGAGCAGAATATCTTACACTTCAGGTGAAGTTAAAAAGCAGGTGTGGCAATCCTGATCTCAGACAAAGCAAAAACTGATCTAATTAAAAGACACAAGGAAAGAAACTACATCTTGCTAATATTTACCATAGTTAATTGAGTATTATCAATACTAAACATAAATGTACTAAGTGTTATTGCATCTAAAATGTTAGAGAAGTCAAGTGAGTTATAGCAAGAAATAGAAAGCAATATTACACTAGTAGGGGACCTCTCAAAACTTGACAAATCTAGCCATAAAATAAACAAGAAGGAAATTACGGAGGTGAACGGAATTTTAGAAAAGTTAGATATGATTGACCTGTGGAGAAAACAGAATGGGGATAGAAAGGAACATACCTTTTTCTCAATGGTATTTGCCATCTGCACAAAATTTGACCATGTCTTAGGGCATAAAAACCTCACAATAAAAAGCAGAAAGAGAGATATATTAAATGCATTCTTTTCAGATCACAATGAAGTAAAAATTACATCTTATAAAGGGCCATGGAAAGACAGGGTAAAATGAACTGGAAACAAAATAATCTAATCCTAAAGAATGAGTGGGTCAAACAACAAGCACAGAAACCAGCAATAATTTCATCAAAGAGAATGCCAACAATGAGACAACATATCAAAATGTGGTCAAAGAAGTTCTTAGGGAAATCTCATATCTCTAAATGCTTACATGAATAAAATAGAGAGAGCAGATCAATGAACTGGGCATGCAGCTAAAACAGCTAGAAAAAGAACAAATTTAATATCTCCAATTAAATACCAAATTAGAAATTCTGAAAATCAAAGGAGAGATTAATAAAATTGAAATTAAGAAAATTACTGAACTAATAAATAAAACTAAGACCTGGTTTTATGAAAATAAATAAAATTGATAAATCTTTGGTTAATTTGATTAAAAAGAAAGACAAAAATCAAATGACCAGTATTAATAAGGTAAATGAAAAGGGTGAAGTCACCACCAATGAAATGGAAATTAAAACAATAATTAGGAGCTATTTTGCTGAACTGTATGCCAATAAATCTCACAATCTAAGTGAAATAGATGAATACTGACAAAAATACAAATTGCCCGGATTAAAAGGAGAGAAAATAAAATACTTAACCCCATTTTAGAAAAAGAAATTGAATATGCCATCAGTGAACTTTCTAAGAAAAAATCTTTAGGGCCAGATGGATTTATAAGTGAATTCTATCAAACATTTAAAGAACAATCAGTTCCAGAACTATATAAACTATTTGGAAAAATTGGAAAAGCAAGAGTCCTACCAAATTATAACATAAATATGGTGCTGATACCTAAACCAGGAAGAGTCAAAACAAGGAAAATAATAGACCAATTGCCCTAATGAATACAAATGCAAAAATTTTAAGTAATATATTAGCAAAGAGACTGCAGCAATTTATCACAAGGATCATACACTATGACCAGGTGGGATTTATACCAGGAATGTGGTCTGGTTCAATATTAGGAGAACTATGGGAATCATTGACGATACCACTAAGAAAACTAACAGAAATTATACGATTACTTCAATAGATACAGAAAAGGCTTCTGACAAAATACAGCACCCATTCCTTTTAAAAACACTAGAGAGCACAGGAATAAATGGAGTTTTTTCCTTAAAATGGTAAGTAGTTTCTATCTAAAACCATCAGCAAGCATTATATGTAATGAGGATAAGTTAGACACTTCATAAATGTTTGTTGAATTGAACTGATAAATGAGGGTAACAATGGGATCATACATTTATTGGCATCATAGCACACTGTGTTTGCTTAGCAGACAGAAGGAACTTCAATATTTGTTAAATTGAACTGATCTGGATCAGCTAATGACCATGTAACACTTCTTTACATATTCCACACTGAGGGTCTTTAATACACCAGGAACTTAATAACAGTGAATTGAAAATCTGTAACTAGAACAAGAATCCTACAATAGCAACATCTTCCATTTTATGCACCTGAGAATATTTACTTCCATCCACACATCTGTAACATTTGGGATGTTAGAAAAAAAAGTTTTAACAAATAACTCTATATAACTTTGATGCATTTCAATTCAACGAATATTTATCAAATATTTACCTGTTGAATTCACTATGACATAGGCTGTGAAGTTGAAAACACGATGGAGTAAAAACCCAGGAATATGGGATTCCATCCTTAACTCTGAACTTAATTCTCCCCCAAACCCTCCCTACCTTCTATCTTCCCTATTACTGTAGAGGACAATGCCATATTTCTAGTCCCTCAGGCTTGCAAATCAGATGTCACTGTGAACTCCTCAGTAACTCTCAAATACTTCCCCTCACCCCCATATCCAAACTGATGCCAAAGCCTGTCAATTTCACCTTTGCAATATCTCCCAAATATGCTCCCTTCTCTCCTCTGCTACTGCCACCACTTGCTATAGGCTCTCATGACGAATACTACAAAAGGCTGTTGCTGGGTCTGCCTATCTCAAATTTCTCCACATCCCAGTTCATCCCCCATTTAACAATCAATGTGATTTTCCTAAAATACTTGGCCCAACCACATCACTCTCCTACTCAGTAAACTATCACCTGCAGGACCAAATGTAAAAGCATCTGACATTCAAAATTTTGTATAATCTATCCCGCCCCCCTCACTTTTCCAATCTTCTTATGTCCCATACCTCCTACCTAACAACACACACATACACAATTTAGTCTTCAACCCAGTGACATTGACCTCTCTGCAGTTTTTCAACAATAAGACGTTAATTTTGGCTCCAAGAATTTTCTTTGGCTGTCTTCCATGGATGAAATAACTTCTCTGTTCAGTTTTGCCTCCTGGCCTCCTTCAAGTCCCAGTTAAAATCCCATCTTCTACAGGAAGCCTTTCCCAATCTACTTTAATTCTTGTGCCTTCTATCTATCCTTCACACAGTTTGTTTATACATAGTATTTTTTTTTAATGTCTCTCCAGTTAGAATGTGAGGTTCTTGGTTGTAAGGATTATCTTCTGTCTTTCTTGGTTTCCCTAATGCTTGGCATAGTACCTGTCACTTAGTAGGCACTTAAATGTTTGACAGACTAACTGGATAATCACTTAACCTCTTTCAGATATAGATAGTGGGTTGGGTTAAGCAGTCTCTAATGCCCTTCCATACAGGGGAGCTCTTATGACTTCTTCTAACCAAAAGTGTTTGTGCTGCTATAAAATGCCAAATTATCTACCTGACCCACCCAATAACCTTATTATTCTGGGTTAATTGTTCCTTTTTAAGGATTGCTTTAATTGCTTTGAGATTTCATGGGTCCAAAAGAGTAAATCCATAATGCTATATATTTTGCCAGTAAGAGACAGAATTTATACTGAATGTTAGCTTAAAATACTATTTTCATACATTTGCTAATACCATTCCTAATTAAATTTTTCTACTGGTGATCAGAATTTTATCCTATAACTGCTTCCTCTTGTGGATTACTCTTGTGGTCAATCCTCTACTAACTTATTCAATTACTAAGTATCTAAAATGTGCCAGGCACTTTGCTAGACCCTTGGAATACAAAGATAAAAATGAATAGATTCCTACCTTCATTATACAGAGAAGCAATAATCTGAATATAAATAAAAAAAATAAGAAACTTTTGGGGTGGGGGTCTGAAACTGTGGTTTTAGTGATGCAAGAAGCTTCTTAGTATGAAACTTCATTCCATTAATACAAATTGGAAATTGTTCTTTTATTTATAGTTTATAACTGCTTGGAGCAATGAGAGGTTAACTGAGATGCCCTAGAACCATATATCCAATAGGTGTCAAAGGCCTAACCTTACCCATTTCTTCCTGGCTTCAAGGCTGACATCTATCCACTATGTCATGCTATCTATACAAAGAAGATAAAAAATTATACTCAAGGAGGAGGGGTATGACAGAGGAGGGTACTAACACCTGGAAGGATCAAGACAGGCATTGTGTAGGAGCTGGTACTTATAATAAATTTTGAAGGAAGCCAGGGATCCCTAAGGCAGACATGAGTATTCTAGGCATTTGAGACTCTTTTTTGTAAAATGCTTGGCTAAGTGCCACCAGGGATAAGTGTTTTCTGTTCGAGAAGTTAACAATCAAGTTTGGGAGACAAGACGTACACATATGGCATTTTATTCCAAGTTTTTATGAGGGCACTGTCCGTAATCTTGGAAATACCATCAATTTCTCATTGTGATGTGGTCAATACCACAAAAATTGGTTGAAATATTCTAAATGACCAGTTTCACTGATTTCCCAAATGCAACAAACCATACGAATAAGATCACAATTCTTTTAATCAATCTCCCTGCCTCTACTCTTTATCCAATTCCAATCTCTCTTGCTATCACATAAACCTTTCCCGAAAACCATTTTCATTGTCACTCCCCATTCTTTCACCAAAAAAAAAAATTACACTATTTAAATGATAAATATTATCCATTCAGCAGAATCTTATTATAAGTTAATTCTATAAAATGTGAGTTACTTAAAGCTTGGACCATTTTTCCTTTTATCTTATAATTTCCATCACTTATAGTGCCTCATGCTCAGTAGGTGCATAATAAATGTTTTTTGCACTGGATTCACATTTGTTTTTGCAAAGTCAAATGTTGTTATAAACAATTTCATTTCTTTGAGTAAGAGTGTTCTGGACTTTCGCATAAGTGTATTCAGGACAATATGGTAGGGCTTGCAATGTATTCTCAAGGATGCAGCTGTCACAGACATTAGCCAGTCCTATGGTCCTCTCTTACCCTAAAACTTTAGGAAGTTGGAAATATGCATGAACACACACCCAAATGTACCCAGATGACTAGTCTCCTGTAACTGTACTTTTTAGCCTGTAAAGAAAATTAGTATACAAAATATATAGTAAAATATAAAAAATTAGCAATTCCAATACAAAGTTGAGGTTAATAATACCAACCCAGGGGTTCAGGATCTCCATGTAGGCCAAATAAGCACAGGAGGAAAATGTGATTTGTAGCTAATGACAACAGCTTTCCCGCTCTCATAGCTCAACTGATGGTTTTGGTAGAACAGATATGCACTAAAGCTTTAGTCAGATGTATCATATCTTAGTGTGGGGGTGACACAGATTTTCAGTCAAGCATAGCAAAAGTACCAGAGGTCCCACAATAAGGTCGACTTCAAGTATGCATCTAGTGACAAAATTTATGTTCATCTTCTGAGAACCTCCCCAGCTAGGCTTGTAAATATTTATTACTAGAATGCTGACTAGCATAACATTTTTTTTGCTCAAGTAAATTTACAAATACTATACATTAAAGTGTAGAGTGGCTACAAACTGCATCAGTGAAGGATGTAGCACACCACCAAAATCTTGGATCCTTAAAATATAAAAATTAAAAAAAATAGCATTTCTACTCTGCATTACATACAAAATTATTCCTTCATATATTTAATATTTAATATTACATAAATACTGCAATATAGTATCACATGTTACTATAAATGACTATTAAAAGGTCTAGATTTTCTTTAAAAATCAAAAATGCTTGAGTTCTGTACGATTTTCCTGTATTATTTCCGGCAGTGTGATGTTTATAGTTTCTAATTTAAAATCTTTTGGGAAACCTATGATCCTTAAGGTATCTGTGTATTTGGCATATGTAGAATTCATATGTTCTTTTAAGACCATTTTCTTCATTTTCTCTTCTGTCAAATTTTCTTTCACTTCAGTTTGTATTCAAGTGTGTTTCTACTTTATTTTTTTTAGAGAGTCACCATCATGGATTTAATTTTTCCTAATCTGCTAATTATGCTGATAAATTCTGTTTTGAAAGCTGTAATTTTCTGCACCTAGATCCATATTTGTTACTAATTTTTTGATCCATGTTTGTTACTAATTTCTTCACTTAATATATTTATTAACAACAATACTCTTTGATCCACTGACATCAGCCTCCTTTCTATTCTCAAACAACATGCTCCACTTCCCAATTCTGGGCATTTTCACTGGCTGTTCCTATATTGGGAAAGCTCTATCCTCCTCATCTGTCTACTGGTTCCCTTCCTTCAAATCCCACTTAAAATCCCCCTTTCTATAAAAAAGATTTTTCTGATCTACCTTAAATCTACTTTCTTACTTCTGTTGAACATTTCCAATTTTCCTTTGTACATAATCATTTGCATGTCATCCCCTCCTGAGCTCCTTGACAGCAGAGATAGTTTTTATCTTTCCTTGTTAACACAGTGCCTCACACATGTTGCTGTTGTTCAGTTGTTTTTAGTTATATCCAACTTTCCCTGACTCCTTTTCGAATTTTCTTCACAAAAATACTGGAATGGTTTGACATTTCCTTCTCCAGATAATTTTTTTTTTGGTAGTTTTAGTTTTATTTATTTTTCATTAATTAATTTTTAGTTTTCAATATTCACTCTTCCACAAGATTTTGAGTTCCAAATTTTCTACTCATCTCTCCCCTCCCCCCACCCAAGACACTGTGCATTCTGATTACCCCTTCCCCAAATCTGTCTTCCCTTCTATCACACTCCTCCCTTCCCTTATCCTCATCACCTCTATTTTCTTGTAGAGCAAGATAGATTTCTATACCCCATTACCTGTATTTTTTTATTTCCCTGTTGTATGCAAAAACAATTCTCAACATTCATTCCTAAAATTTTGAGTTCCAACTTCTCTCCTTTCCTCCCTCCCCACACATTCCCACTGAGAAGGCAAGCAATTCCTAATAGGTTACACATGTGTAGTTATGCAGAAGACTTCCATAAGTCATGTTGTGAAAGACTAACTATATTTCCCTCCATCCTATCCTGTCCCCCATTTATTCTAATCTCTCTTTTGATCTTGTCCCCCCTCAAAAGTGTTTGCTTCTAATTACCCCCTCCTCCTTTCTGCCCTCCCTTCTATCATTCCCCCCACACCCCTTCTCCCCTACTTTCCTGTAGTGTAAGATAGATTTTCATACCAAATTGAGAGTGCATATTATTCCCTCCTTAAGCCAAATGTTATGGGAGTAAGCTTTACTTTTTCCCTCTCATCTTTTTTCCCCTCCATTGAAAAAGCCTTTTCTTGCCTCTTTTATGAGAGATAATTTGCCCCATTCCATTCCTCCCTTTCTCCTCCCAATATATTCCTCTCTCACCCCTTAATTTTATTTCTTTAGATATCATCCCTTCCTATTCAACTCACCCTATGCCCTCTATCTATATGTATATAATCCATCCAACTACCCAAATACTGAGAAAAGTCTCAAGAGTTACAAATATTATCTTTCCAGATAGGAATGTAAACAGTTTAACATTAGTGAGTCCCTTATGATTTCTTTCCTGTTTACCTTTTCATACTTCTCTTGATTCTTGTATTTTAAAGACAAATATTCTATTCAGCTCTGATCTTTTCATCAAGAATACTTGAAGGTCCTCTATTTCATTGAATGACCATTTTTTGCTCTGAATTATTATACTCAGTTTTTCTGGATTAGGTGGTTCTTGGTTTTAATCCTAGCTCCTTTGACTTCTGGAATATCACATTCCAAGCCCTTCGATCCCTTAATGTAGAAACTGCTAGATCTTGTGTTATCCTGACTGTATTTCCACAACACTCAAATTGTTTCTTTCTTTCTACTTGCAGTATTTTCCCCTTGACCTGGAATTTGGCTACAATATGCCTAGCAGTTTTTCTTTTTGGATCTCTTCAGGAGGTGATCGGTGGATTGTTTCAATATTTATTTTACCCTCTGATTCCAGCATATCAGGGCGGTTTTCCTTGATAATTTCATGAAAGATGATACCTAAACTCTTTTTTTGATCATGGCTTTCATGTAATCCTATAATTTTTAAATTGTCTCTCCTGGATCTAATTTCTAGGTCAGTTTACCAATAAGATATTTCACATTGTCTGCTACTTTTTCATTCCTTTGGTTTTGTTTTGTAATTGCTTTATTTTTCATAAAGTCATTAGCTTCCATCTACTTCATTCTAATCTTTAAGGAATTATTTTCTTCAGTGAGCTTTTGGATCTCCTTTTCCATGTGGCCAATTCTGCTTTTTAGGGCATTCTTCTCCTTATTGAGTTTTTGGATCTCTTTTGCCATTTGGGTTAGTCTATTTTTTAAAGTGTTATTTTCTTCATTCAGATTTTTTTTGGGTCTCCTTTAGCAAGCAGTTGATTCGTTTTTCATGATTTTCTTGTATCACTCTCATTTCTCTTTCCAATTTTTGCTCTATTTCTCTTACTTGATTTTCAAAATCCTTTTTGAGCTTTTCCATAACCTGAGACCAATACATATTTTTCTTGGAGGCTTTGGATGGAGGAGCTTTGACTTTGTTTTCTTCTGTTTGCATGCTTTAGTCTTCCTTCTCACCATAGTAGGATTCTATAGTCTGATTCTTTTTCTGGTTTTTGCTCATTTCCCCAGCCATTTACTTGACTTTTCAACTCCTTGTCAAGGTAATTCTCTGCTTCCAGTGGGGGTGGAAGGTATACTGTCAGCCACTCAATCTTCCCACAATCTGAGTCTAGAGCTTCAGAAACAGTGGCTGCAACTGCCCCTACTGCTACTGTGGCTGCTCTGCAGTTCCTCCACCCCCTCCCCTCTCTGCCACCCTGGGGCTGGGACCAGACCATTCCACTCTCCTGCAGTGCACTCTCCCACAGGCTTTTCTCACTGATCTTTCAATTTGTCCTCAGTGTTTTGGGGTCATCTGGAAACCACCAGAGGTGTAAGAGATTCAGTCTCTCCAAGGCCTGCTCAGGTATGTGCTGATGCAGCCCATGCTGCACTGTGCTCTACCCCTACCATGGTGCTAGATACTTCCCAGTGACCTTCCAGGCTATCTTGGGCTAGAGATTTGTTTTACTCCATCATTCTGTGGGATCTGTAGCTCCAGAATTTGTTTAGATACATTTTTTTTTACAGGTATTTGGCTGGGCTTGGTGTGAGTGCTCTAGAAAGTCCATGGTGTTACTCTGCCATCTTCTTCTCCAGATGATCTTAAAGATGAGGAAACTGAGGCAAACAGGATTAAGTGACTTGTCGAGGGTTACACTGCTAGTAAGTATCTGAAGCTAGTAAGTATCTGAAAGATGAGTCCTCTTAACATCCAGGGGGATGGGAAAAGAGTATTGTATGAAATGATAATAAAAAACAAGATACGAATAAAATTTTAAAAGAATACTATACAATATATTTGTAGGGGCAGCTAGGTGGCACATTGGAGAGAGCACTGGACCTGGAGTCAGGAGGACCTGAGTTCAAATCTGACCTCAGTCACTTACTAGTTGTGTGATGCTGGGTAAGTCACTTAACTGTAACAGCTCCCCACCCCGCAAATAAAATAGAATAAATTTGTAAAATCATCAAGGAAAAGGAATACTAACAAGAGTAGAGAGCTAGTTAGCCTAGGAAGCCCCAGTTTCAAGCACTGTCTTTGATACATACTGGCTGTGTGCATCTGAACCAATCATTTAAACTCTCAGGGCTCTAAGGCACTCTTTACATCTAAAAGTGGTAGAGATGGGGAGAAAACCTGGAACTCAAAATCTATGGAAATGAATGTTGAAAACTAAAAATAATAAAAAGTGGTAAAGAAAGAATCAGCCTGATGTGGTAAAGAGAGCTTCCTGAACCAGGAGTTCTGTAAACCAATGAAACCATAGGTACAATCCTGATCCCCTTAAAACATCTAAATTTTCTCCTTTTTTAAAATTAATTTTATTTACTTTTAGTGTTCTACAGTCACTACCATATAACTTAGATTATTATTTTTCCATCCCTCCCCACTACCTTCCCCCTCCCCCCTACCTCACCCCTCCTTCCCTGAGATGGCATACAATTTTATATAGCTTCTATATAAACTTCTTATTAAATACATTTTTATTATAGTCATGCTGTGTAGAAGAATTAAATTGAATGGAAGAAATCATGTAACAAACCAAAATGTAATACACACACATACAAATGATCTGCTACATTCTATGATTAAATTTCATAGTTCTTTCTCTGGATGTGGAAGGCATTTTGCCTTGGAAGACCATTGGGAATTATTTTTTAAGTCCTATCTACTGTGTCACCAACTAACTCTTCCTCTATGAAGACATCATAGGAGAGAGAAACCCACAACTTCTTGAGGTACTTCTTTCCAATTCTGAGTATTTCTGAAGGGTCTTAAACCCACATCAGAAGAAAATTAGTTGAAGAAAGTGGGAATATTTAGCCTGTTCAAGAAGTCCATATCATAAGATAATTAGTTGAAGAAATTGGGAATATTTAACCTTGTCAAGAAGCAGGAACAATGTGTGGCAGGTCTGAAGTGGAAAGAAGCACCCTTATAATATTTTTCTATGATATAAATATGGTCTTGATACATAAATCAGGGAGTGTCAAAGAGAAAGAAAGGGAGGGAAGGAAAGAAAGAAAAGGAAGGAAAGAATGAAGGACTTGACTTTAGAAAAACTAGGGGTGATGCTGAATGGGTACAGAAAATAAATTTACCTACCTCTCAGTTATACATAGCACTTTTAAAAAAAATGTGTGAGGTAATGGTTTCTAGTGCCTCACCAAAAATGTGGAAAAGTAGAAATACTAAACATATCATGTACTGATCATAAAGCGATAAAAAATATATTCAATAAGGATCCCTTTAAAAAAGTAAATGGAAACAATATCATAAATCTAAAGATCTGGTGGGTCAAAGTACAAATTATGGGAATGAGAGAAAATTTTATCAAAGACAATGACAATATTGAAACAACATACCAAGCCATATGGGTAACTAAAACGATACTGAGAAGAAAATTTACCTCTCTAAATACTTTATCAACAAAAGAAAAAACAAATAATGAATTTGACATGTCATTTTAAAAAACTTAAAAATAAATTTTAGAATCCCAACTAAATAACAAAATAGAAATTCTAAAGATTAATTATAAGATTTACATAAATCAAATGCAAAAATATAATTGAACTGAAAAAACCAGGAGTTGGTTTTTTGAGGGGGAAAGCAAATTTCCAGAGAAATAGAGTTGGATAGGAATTGACCTAATTTAAAAAAAAGAAGAAAATCAGCAGGTTCATACAGAACAAGAACTCACAAAAACTGAAGAGGAAATAAAGTTATTAGAATATATTTAGTCTAACTGTATACTAATGAAAATGCTAATGTAGATGAAATAGATGAGTATTTAAAAATATAAAATACCAAAATTAACAAAAGAAACAGATTATTTAAATAATACAATATCAGAAAAAGAAACCAAAGCCATAAATGAACTGTCAAAGAAAAGATTCCAGGGCCAGATGAATTTACAAGTGACTTATCAAATATTCAAAGAATAACTAAACCTCATATTACATAAACTTGTTGCAATAAGGAAAGCATCTTTGTAATATCTTTCTATGATATAAATATTAGTCTTGATATCTAAATGAGGGAGTAGCAAAACAGACAAGGAAAAACGAAAATCAATATTCCTAATGAACACTAACATAAAAATTTTAAATAAATAGTAGAAAGTAGACAACAACACATCAGAAAGTTTATGCACTGACAAAGTGAGGTTTATACATAAGAGGTTCAACATGAAAAAGTCTATGAATATGATAAATTGTGCTAATGATATAAATCATAAAAACCAGATAATTATATCAATAGATACTGAAATGGATATTGACAAAATCCAGCACACATTTATAATAAAATAAAGTCTAGAAAGCACAGGGGAAAAAATGGATCTTGTTCCATTTCTCACCTGGTTTTATTTCTCAGGACTTCATCATGCCAATACCACCCTGACGCCCTCTCCAAGAGAATCTCATCTTCGAGACTGACCCTAGCACTCATACCTTAATACCTCCTGTCCCTGAGGCTCTTTCTTCCCTGATAGGAGATGATGAAGAATGGAAAGTTTCTCTCACATCCTCTCTTAAGGAAGAAACTCAGGCCAGTCTTCTCTTTATTTCCTTATCCAACTCTATTTCTCGGGACTTCATCATGCCTTCCTGCCTTAACAAGCTGTAGAACCTTTCCCCTTGTCCACTTTTCAACTTTTAATGTGTTGTCATTTCCCATCAGAATGTGAGATCCTTGAGGACAGGGCCTGCCTTTTGCCTTTCCACATATCCCAGTGCTTAAAATAATGGCTAGCCCACAGCAAGCAATTAGTAACTATTTATTGACTGATTGACAATAGAGCAAGCATTATATGCAATCAAGAAAACTTAGAAGCCTTTAAAATAAGATCAGGAGTAAAGTAAGGATGGTTATTATCACTACTACTATTAATTCAGGGCTAAGAATGCACAAGAAAAAGAAATTAAGGGAATAAGCATAGGCAGAGGAAACAAATTTTTTTTTTTGCAGATGATATGATGGTATACTTAGAGAATCCTAGTGATACAACTAAAAATTCAACTGCAACAATAACTTTAGGAAATAAGAAGAGGAAATAAATCCACATAAGCCAACAAAATTCACATGAGTGTGTGTGTGTGTGTGTGTGTGTGTGTGTAAATAAATATGTGTATACAGGTATCTGCCCCTGCAAATGTGTGCACATGCATGCACACACATACACAAAGATATAACCAAGTGCAAAGGTCCTATTGGGGAATAGTTATACAGATTTTTAAAGTAAACATAATGGAATTTTATTGTGCCATAATATATAATGAGATGCATAGTTTTAAAGGAAACTGGGAAGACCTGTATGAGCTGATACAGAGAAAAATGACCAGAACTAGGAGAACATTTTATACAATGACAACAACAACACAGAGAAAAAGAACTTTCAAAGAAGTTAGAACTCTGTTCACCACTATGATAAACTATGAGTCTAAAAGAATAAAGATAAAAAACAGAATCCATCTCCTGACAGACAATAAACTTAAAATGCAGAAAGAGACCTAGAGTTTTAGAAAAATGTGAGGATTTGTTTGGTTGGTTTTGGATTATGCATCAATGCAGAGAGGGCTTTATTTTTTTCTTTTTCTTTCTTTTTTTAATTGTCTCAATGGGAAAGTAGTAGCAGGGACACCTTGATTTTTAAAAAAAGCAACAAAGTACATTCATGCTATGATACACTACATTGATTCCAATATGATTTATTTCTAAGCAGTGGTGCTGGTCTGAATTAAAACTCAGGCACTGGACCAAATCCACAGAGGAAGGGAAACTGCATTATCTTGCTACTGAAAAAGGGTTTCAATACATTGTCTTGTTTGGGTAAGGCTATTATTGGCATTACTATTATTGATAATGAATGGGAAATATTTACTGAAAAAATAAAGGATTCAGTGCAAAAGATCTAAAGTAGATGACATCAGAATTTTGAAATAATTTTATTGCTGCTAAAACACATATGCTGTGCAATAAAAAAAGACAAAAACCAGGTATAAACAGATTCTCTCTCCACTGAGCTAGAAAGAAGATCTGAGGGGGGGGAGGTCATTTTATAGTCAGCCCAATATTTTAAAGTATGAATGCTAATCTTGATGTATGACTTACTTTTTTTCAAAATGCACACTGGTATCTTTTGTTTTTGTACCACCTATACTTCCTGATGTATTACAAAGTGGCTAGGTGGTAGAGTGACTTGGAGCCAGGCTGACCTCAAGTGTCACCTAGCTGAGTGACCCTAAGCAAGTCATTTAACCTTTCTCAGTCTCAGTTTCGTCTTCTATAAAGTGGGGATAGGAGGCAGCTAGGTGGGTCAGTAAAACAAGAGCGCTGGGTCTAGAGTCAGGAAGACCTAAATTCAAATCTGGCCCCAGATACTTACTGGACAAGTTACTTAATCAATGTTTGCCTAAATCCAATGGAAAAGGAAATGGCAAACGACTCCTGTGTCTTTGTCAAGAAAACCCCATAGAGAACTCCGGTGTGTGTTCGTAAAGAATCTGACATGACTGAATAACAAATAGCATTTACCTCACAGGGTTGTTGTGAGGATAAAGTGAGGTTACACATATAAAGTACTCTGCAAACTGTAGAGCACTATATAAATGCTAGCTATTTTTATTATTATAACCACTGTTATTATTATGTATCCCTTGGCACTCCTGTCCCTAATAACAGATGATAAAATAAAAATAAATATTCAAAACTAAACCAAATATTGAAAAAGTGTGGGAATATTTACATTTTTTTCACTCCCACAGTCCCCAACCTCAGAAAAGAAATAAGGACAAGTTATAAGCTCATCTCTATTTCGGGGGCAGGGCAAGCTTGGTTATAGTTTTCAGTTTTGATAATGTTGTTCTGCTGGTCTTTAAATGTATGTTGTTATTGTCACTGTTTTTATCGTTTCCCTGATTCTCTTTAGTTTATAACATGTCATATAAATTTTCCCATTTCTCTGTATTTAATTATATTCATTATTTCTAACAGAATCACAATAGTCCAGCTATATTCACATATTATAAATTGTTTACCCATTCAGTAAAAGATGGGTATGTACTTAATTTCTAGTTTTCTGCTAATAAAAAATGTCTGTCATAAATATTTCTGCATGGTTTGGCCCTTCCTTTTTGTCACTGACTTCCTTGGGTTATATTCCTAGCAACATACTCTTTGGATCAAAAGACATAGATACTTTTTTATGACATTAGACATGATTTTCTTGGCATAAATCCAAATTGTTTTACAGAAGAGCTGAAGCAATTCACAACTTCATCAATAATTCATTATTGTACCTGAATTTTGACAATCCTCCCAACACAGACTATTCTGATTTTCTTTTCTCTTTGACAATTTTGTGGGTATGAGATGAAACTGCAGTTTTTAAATTTTCATTTCATTGATTTCTTTTTCATATGATTGTCAACAGTTTGCAACTCTCCATTTGAAATTATACATATTTTTTTAAAAAGCAGGAATTATGGGTAAGAGATTTGTGGTTTCATATGGATCCTTTTATTCTATTTAGTACATGAAAATGCTCTTTATGTTGGTTAAATTTTTAAATAATTAAAATAAAAATAATACTCCCCCAAATAGAATAATCTACCACTCATCTTTTGAGAAATGGTTACTCATATCCTTTGATCATGTATCTACTGAGGGCTGGGGACTCATTCTTAGCAGAAGAAAAATAAGGCCAGAAATTCAGAAACTTGAATCATTTTTATTTTCTCTTATATTAACAGTATAGTACAGCTTTCTAATCTGATCCTAGCTCTTCCAATGTGTTGTTACTGAGATAGGTTTCTCTACATTGAGAGTTCTGTGTTCTTTCTGCCTTTTTGAGGAGTAGACTGAGACATTTCTTTGTTCTTTTTTAGTTTTCACCTACCTCAAGTGTACTTAGTCCCAAACAACTTGAATATATTTATATATTCTATATAATCTAATATATTTATATTAGATTGTGCTGTATTTTGAATAAAACAGACACTGAACTAAGATGTGAGAGAACAAATATTTCAGTGGTAGGCAGAATTATACCTATTTTCACAACAATAAAACACACATGCATTAAGCATTTACTATGATATGTATCAGATAGTGCACTAAGCTCTAGGGATACAAACACAAAAATGAAATAGCTCCTGAGCTCAAGAAGCTTATGGTCTACTCAGGAGAAAAATATGTACACAGGGTAGCAGAAATACAAATATACTCTAATACACAAAAATATTCAAATGTATAATAATACATATTATATCGATGTGCTACCTCCAATAATGCAGAATGCAACCCATTCATACCTGCTCATTTTGGATGACTGCTGTCTATATTCTCCCATTATATCCATACAAGCGGTACACCCAACAGAGCTGGGGTCTTCCTCACTTTCCCCTGATAATATGAGGATACCATCAGAGCATTTTTGAGCCAGATGATAGCATCAACAAAAGATAAAGTAAATGGAAATAGATACTTTTTATATTCTTGGTGATGGGTAGTCACATTAAATTGGCACAAAGGCTAATTTCATAAGATTCATTGTAAATGTAAAATCTGGCTAAGGAAAAAGTGTTTGCTATAACTAATCAAAGAAATATGTCAGGTGCTTTGAGGAGGACACTAAAAAACCACATGGCTCTAAATTCAAATATGGTTCAAAGGAAAATTTTAATTATGATGAGTACTATATGGTCCACAGTCATCTTGACAATAAAGTGACATGAATAACAATTTCTTGATAGTAACAGATTTCCTTTGTTCAAGCAACTCTCATATGAAAACACAGGTGTTATTACTTACTTCACACATTTTTATTAAATGACTAGAATATGCAAGGCACTGTAAAAATAAGACATAAGAATGTGAAACTGAACTAAATTAAGACCTCACTGAAAATTCCTTTTACCAAGATTTTTAATTAACCTATGGCAGAGACATTTTGTTGATTTTCATTCACTCCATTGTGTGATTCTTTGTGACCCTATGAACCATAGCACGCCAAGTCCTTCTCTCTACCACCATCTCTCAAAGTCTATCTAAGCTCATGTTTGTTGCTTCCATGCTACTATTTATCCATCTCATCCTCTGCTATCCCCTTTTCCTTTTGCCTTCAATCTTTCCCAATACTAGGGTCTTTTCCATGAACCCTACCTTCTCATTACGTAGTCGAAATGTTTAAGCTTCAGCTTCGCTTTCTATCTTTCTGATGGGTAGTCAGAATTAATTTCTTTAAGTACAGACTAATTTGATCTCTTTCCTGTTCAAGGAACTCTCAAGAGTCTTCCCCAGCAGAAACATTAAAGAGATTTGTATAATGTGAGAATTACTGGATAGTTTTAATTGAATTAAATTCAACAAACATTTATTAAGTACATACTAATGTGCTGAGTACAGGGAATACAAATTTAAAAATGAAACAGTTCTCTGCCCTCAAGGTGCTGAACATTCATTCTACTGGGAAGATATAATACATATAAAAGTTAAGTAAATACAAAGTACATTGAAAATAATACAAAGCAATTTCAAGAGTGCATATAACTACAGGTTACTAGGTAAGATCTCATGTAGGAGATAGCACCTTGACTGTGATTTGAAGGAAGCTAAGAATTTTATGAAGGGGAGGTCTCACAAATCACTTATGCAAAGGCACGTAGAGGCAGGGGTATACTGTTCTGTTAAGGAGAACCTATAGCAGTCTAATTAGTATAAAATGAAAGTATGATAAAGAGTAATATGACATGAGAGTATGGAAAGGAAGATAGGATTAAAACATTTGTTGCTAGTAAGTGTCTGGGGCCAGATTTGAATTTAGGGTTATGTCTTCCTGTACCACCTGGTGGCAAAAAAAAAAAAAGATTGGAATAAAATAATGGAGGATTTAATATGTCAAGCTACAGATTTCATATTTTATAATAAAGGAAATAGGGATCGTGAAAGATTTTTTAGTAGGAGAGGTTACATATTCATATTTATATTCTAGGAATACTAGATTGGTAGCTCCAGGAAGGATGGATTAAAGGGGGGAAAGACTGAAGAAAAGAAGAGTAATTAAGGAGCCTTCTGCAACAGTACAGATAAGAATATCTGAACTAGGGTAAAGGTAGAGTGGAAAGAAAGGTTCAGAAGCAAGAAAGGGTCAACAAGACTTGCTATGTGATTGGACACAAGAGGCATCAAGAAAGACTTCCCAGACTGAGCCTTGGTGACTGGAAGAATATGGTTTTATCAACAGAAATGAAAACATCTAAAGGAGGAGTGAGTTTAGAGGAAAATATGAGTTGTATTTTGGATATTTTGAATTTGAGATGTTATGTGAGAAATCAAGTTGGAGATGTCTACCTATGGAACTTGAATTCAGGAGACAGATTTAGGAATGGACATAAAGAATTGGGAGCCATTTGTACAGAGATGATAACTGAACCCATATGAGCTGATGAAATCAACAAGGGAGAGAGTGAAGACAGAGAAGAGGCCTCTACCTAGAGCTTTGGAGGAAGCCTAAATATTGATGGGAGAAGAATGATGTTCTAGCAAAGGAGACTGAAGAAGAAAGAATAGGGAGTTGGGTCATGGAAGTCAAGGAAAGAGATGCTGACAGACACAGAAGTTATAGTGAGGTAAAAAGAAGGGTGGGTATTAAGAAGTGATCCGAGTTTAGAGGCTGGGAGATCAGAGCATTTTCATCAGGGGGGCTAGAGAACAGACTGAAAGAGAATGTGAACTGAGCGAGTGGTGAACAAATGGAGGCAGTGAGTGAAGACAACCTTCCCTAAAACCTTAGTGTTGAAAGGGAGAAGAGCGACCAAAACAGTTCAGAGAATGACTGGCGAGATCAAGGCATGTTGATAGTCAGTGAGGAAAAAGCCAGTGAGAAGAGATTTTCAAGATGAAGGAACGATGGAGGGGTATACTGACAGGGAATACAGGAGGTGACGGAACCAAGAACATAAGAAGGGTCAGTTTTGGCAAGAAGGCTACCTCTTTCTTGGTGAACACAACAAAGGAAAAAAAACCCAGGGATTATAAAGAGGGCTCTTGAGATGTGGAATAGAGGGGAAATCCTCACAACAGATGTAATCTATTTTCTTAGTAGAGATAAGGGCCTCACCTGACAGGGAAAAGGTAGTATAAGAGGTGAAAGAAATGAGACGCTATTCTACAAAGCGAAATGAAGTAGGGTGTGACTATAGATTTACTTTTGAGGCAAAGAATGGCTATGGATATCAAATCACACAGAGATGTTAAAAGGCCTTCAAAAGGTTGGTGGAACCAGGAATAAATACCCACAAGTGTTAAAAAACAAAACAAGTCTCAGAATCTAAATCAATATAGGAAAAGGACTGAATTCTACAATGAATTGTATTACTGACATTTTGTTTTCTGCCACAGTCAGAAAACTGTGGTGATAATGTACTAATAATATTGTAAGGCAAAGTGCCAAACAAATAGAATTGGGAGCTACTACCATATATAAAGATCCCTGCAGGTCACATACTGGCTTAGTTTTAAAATGTAACATTATCTAGCTTTTATTGTAATTTTGTTTGTTTTCAAAACTATTTCTCAATTACATTTTTATCTAGTGGAATACTGTAGACCACCATAGGTGATGTATAAGACCTTTGTTATATGACTAGTTTAGTGGCTGAAAAAATTAGAAAAAAAAATGGGGACACAAAATTAATATTTTTTTTCTTGTTTTGCAAATAAAAAAAGGATTAAACCAATTTGTGAAGGATATGAAGTATTCTCCCTTTCTCATGTGAAGGCGTGGTAGCTGGAAAGGATGAAAAGACAACTTATGTACATGAAACAATGATAAAAATCCATAGATGAAGAAACAGTTTTTCCATTAAAATTTGAGCAAAGTAACAGATAGTTAGGAGGACCTGATACAGAACTCAGAGGACCCTTTTAAGGAAAGAAAAGTGACTTAAGAGGTAGAGGACTGTGGTCTCCCAAATCATTCACATGTGACTTTTTAGAGCTTGAGAGTTTAACACTTAAAAGATTCTAAGTCAAACAACTGTTAGAATAAACAAAAAATTAGAACTCATGAGTTTTAACTCATAAGGGAAAGCTAAATCTGACCACTAATGGGCTCTGATTTGAGACTGAAGAACTAGGGCATGAAAGCAGTGAAAAGAGTGGCAGGCAAAGTACTTGTCTGAGAGAAAGTTTTGTAGAAGCTGTATTTGAAAAGTTGCTGACTGGAGGAGAAATAATGTTTTGCAAACTGGCAGAAAAAAAATACGGGACCTTGTTGATTGGAGGAGGGTGGAATTTTATGGTAATTTCAGCTACGGCAACTTCTTGGCTATGCTGGGCATAGGCTGGGAACAAACTGGACAAAAGAGTTTCTTGTTGAATGAGAAGCTGGCTACATTTGTTTGCATTTCTCTGAATACCAACCTGAGGGCTTCTTCAGTTCTCTGGCTTAAAGGAATTGCTTGTTATTTTAATACTGTAATATCTTCTCATCACTCTTTCAAAAATTGATAGTGGGCACAGCTAGGTGGTGCAGTGGATACAGCAGGGGCCCTGAAGTCAGAAGGACCTGAGTTCAAATCCAGACTCAGACACTTGATATTACTAGCTGTGTGACCTTGGAAAAGTCATGCCTCCCCCTTTCAAAAAGCAAACAATAGGGGGAGGAGCCAAGATGGCGGAGTAGAAGGTCTCATGTATGCTAGCTCCAAACCCACAACCCATAAATTTTCTGTAAAAAGAACTCCCCACAAATTCTGGAGCAGTGCAAGCCATGCAGCAACAGAGCAGAGGAGACTTCCATTCCAGAAAGCCCTGAAAAACCACCACCAAAGGTCCGTCGAGCACTGGACAGCAAGAGCCCAGCCCTGCCCTGCCCTGGCCATGTGGCCCCGAGAGGAGCAGATCCGAGCAGGCTTCAGGGACGGAACCTCCAGTGGCAGCAAAGGTCCCTCTACCCACAGGCACTACAGGTCAGTGAGAGAGACTTCTGGGCTGGCTGAGAGGGGAGCGGGGTGTCTCCATAACTCAGTCCCCCTCAGGAGGCCGCGGCGGAGACAAGGACAGCAGCAGACCCAGGCTCCCCAAGCAGGCGGGCACTCCGCTCTATTACTGAAGTTCTTCGCATAAACCCCATGAGGGAACTGAGCCTGGGAGGCGGCCCTGCCCCGACCTGAGCACCAGAACTTAAGCTCACATTGAATAGCAGGCCTGCCCCCTCTGAAAACCCTGAGACTGGGAAGCAGCATTTGAATCTCAGACCCCAAGCACTAGCTGGGCAGATCTAGGCGGGGGTGGACAGGAATCTCAGAAGTCAAGTAACTGGCTGGGAAAATGCCCAGCAAAGGGAAGAAAAATAGGACCATAGAAGGCTATTTCTTGGTGAACAGATGTTTCCACCTTTCCTTTCTGATGAGGAAGTACAATGCTTACCATTAGGGAAAGACATAGAAGACAAGGCTTCTGTATCCCAAACATCTGAAATAGATATCCAATGGGCTCAGGCCATGGAAGAGCTCAAAAAGGATTTTGAAAATCAAGTTAGACAGGTGGAGGAAAAATTGGGAAGAGAAATGAGAGAGATGCAAGAAAAGCATGAAAAACGGGTCAATACCTTGGGAAAGGAGACCCAAAAAAATGCTGAAGAAAATAACACCTTGAAAAATAGGCTCACTCAATTGGCAAAAGAGGTTCAAAAAGCCAATGAGGAGAAGAATGCTTTCAAAAGCAGAATTACCCAAATGGAAAAAGAGGTTCAAAAGCTCACTGAAGAAAATAGTTCTCTCAAAATTAGAATGGAACAGATAGAGGCTAATGACTTTATGAGAAACCAAGAAATCACCAAACAAAACCAAAAGAATGAAAAAATGCAAGAGGATGTGAAATATTTCATGGGAAAAACAACTGACCTGAAAAATAGATCCAGGAGAGACAACTTAAAAATTATGGGACTACCTGAAAGCCATGATCAAAAAAAGAGCCTAGACATCATCTTTCATGAAATTATCAAGGAAAACTGCCCTGATATTCTACAACCAGAGGGCAAAATAAGTATTGAAGGAACCCATCGATCACCACCTGAAAGAGATCCAAAAAGAATTCAAGTCCAGATGAAGTATATCCTTGTACATTTAAAGAACTGATGGATTGATTGTTGAGGCAATATCAGTGATGCATGAAAATTGTGGTGAATAGGAGATGTAGTACAGGACTACGGAAGGGTAAATGCCTTTCATATATAAAAAAAGGAAATCTATAAATTATAGCCCAATGAGCTTGACTTCTAGTCCTGTGAAATTTTTAGAATGGATCATTAAAGAGATGTTTAATAATCGTCTACAACAGAAGTGATTACAAAGAACCAACACAGCTTCAACAAAAATAAATCACATCAGACTACACTTATTTCCTTTTTGACAAGGTTACTAAATTAGTATAACACAGAACTGCTGAAGACATAGTTTATCGATTCTTTAGCAAAGTATTTGATGAAATATTTCACACTATTCTTATGGAGCAAGTGGCAGATGTGGATTAGATGGGTTTAGAACAGGTTAAATGGCCAGAATTAAAGTGTAGTAATATTTGACTTATTAACATAACTAGCAGATAGTCTCTGGATGTGTGACCCCCTGGGCCTGTGCTCACCATATATTTATCAATGACTTAGACAAAGTCATAAATGGCATAGTTACCAAATTAACAGATCATATTAAGCTAAAAGTAATTCCAAACACACCTAGATGGCAGAGTCAGGATCTTAAAGATACTGACAGACTAGAATGATCGATCATTGGGCTGAATCTAAAGGGATTAAATGTAAACTCTTATATGGATTCAAGAAGTCAACTTCACACATACACACACCAATGTTTAAGAAAGAGGGAAGGAAGCATGTTCAGATAGCAGACACCAGTGAGTTAGAAAAAAAATATCTGGAGAGGTTTTAATTAACTACAAGTTTAAATTTAGGGCAGTTATGTGGCACACTGCATAGAGTTGGAGTCAGAAAAACTCATCTTCCTGAGTTTAAATCTGGTGTGACCCTGGGAAAGTCACTTAATCCTGTTTGCCTCAGATTCCTCACCTGTAAAAAGAGCTAGAGAAGGAAATGGTAAACCACTCCAATATCTTTGCCAAGAAATCCCAAATGGGTCATGAAGAATCAGACAAGACTGAAAAATGACTTAAAAAGTTTAATGGGCTAGGATAAAATGGTAACCCAAAAAGCTAGTATGAAGTTGGTCTGCATTAAAAGACCTGTAGCTCCAAGGAATGAGATAACAGACTCTCTAAATTCTGTCCTAATCAGCCACATCTAGATTACTGTGTTTAGTTGAGGGCAATATAGACAGTGATAAAACAGCGAGCTTGTAGAGGAGGGTAACGAAGAAGGGGAAGGATCTTGATCTCATGTCATATGATGATCTGTTGAAATAACTGGGAATGGTTAACCTAAAAAAATTCTCAGGGGCAGGGTGCAGGGGGGAGGAAACAGACAGATTAACAGTAATTTTAAATGATTTGAAGGGCTGTCACGTTGATGAAGAATACAGCTTGGCTGTAGAGAGCAGGACTACAAACAATGTGTAGAACTTACAAAAAAGCAAATTTAGGTTTGATACCAGGAGAACTTCCATATAGTTAGAGCTGTCTAGAAGTAAAACTGACTGCCTAGAGGAGTGATGAGTTCCTTCTCCTTGGAGGTCTTTATAAAGAAACTGAATGATGACCTGCCAGATACGTTATAGTGGAGATGCTGGTTCTGCAACCTTGTCACACCTACTAATGACGGGTCTCCTAAGACTTTATAACCAGGCTCTCTTCTCTAATCTTTATATACTCTTCCACTTGGTGATCTCACAGTTCAACAATCATTTCTATGCAGACAACAGACAATTAAGGTGATACGTAATCTCAAACTAATACAGATTTTTCCATTATATATGATCTTAATATCAGGGATTAAATCTGAAAACATTATGTGAAATATTAATAGTGAAACCTTATTTATGAAAAAATGCACCTTGAATATTACAAAGAATGCTTTAACAAGAATACGTTGATATATGCAATTCATCTCCACACAGTTTTTCTGCCATTTTCTTCTCCCTTTAATAAGCACATAAGGAGTAATCATTATAGTGGTTCTAGGTATCTTGAATAAAATTTTTTCTATGGCAATTCTGAGGCTAAAATAATGGCATTCCAATTCATTTTAAAATAGTCTACCTAACCAGGCCATCTTTAATATCTGGGAGAGCACAGTCTTTCAACTCTTACTCATGGAAAAAAAAAATATGGAACATATCTATTTTAAAGGGACATGAAAGGCACAAAGACCAACAAGAAATGATCCTTGACTTCAACGATCTTAAAAACTTATAGCTTATATAACGTGAAATTTTCTTTTCATTTATATCCAAACGATATATTTGGCCATCATCACTAATCTAAGTCTTTGACACACATGTGAGATTTTAATATATTACAGTTACTATGATGTCCATCACAAAATATCAGTATTCACCATGATTAATAGACCAAAAAAAAAGGCAAATCATAGGTCGACAACCATAGAATTGGAATTCTTGAACTAGAAAAAATGTGATAGCTCCAATATTTTAGTTTCCACTATGCGGCATTTGAGAGAAAAGAAATAGCTGAACAGTGAGCTAAACCTTACAGGATTATTGTGCAGATCAGACAGGATAACCTATGTAGAGTGTGTGTGGATAAAATATCTAAAGGACTACTGACCTTTATGTTAGTCAACGTACTACAGAAATGTCAACTTTTACCTAAATATTATTTTCAAAATTCTTTGTTAAAATCATACTTATCAACACTTTTTCAAAAAATATCTCATTAGAAATGGGGAGTTTACAAGATAAAAAGTTGAAGCTTCTTTTTGTCTTTGATTATACTTTTCAATTTTAAAAATTACTGATGCATTTGTTTGGATACAATAGGTTTTTCCCAAAAAACAACAAAGTTCATTCCCTCAAAACAATTAGGCAAAAATCACTTAATGGGATGATTGCACCTGATAATTCACATGTTAACCTTTTGAAATGAAGGAGAATAGCTGGGGGGAAAAAGAAGAGTGGCAGGTCTTATAAATAAATAAAATAAACATTATTTAATCACATTCTAATTAACATCACTTGCAGATATGATTATAATCATTCATAAAATAAATGACTAGGTCACACAAATCTTCCTTAAAACTAGACTATATTAATTTAATATTAATAGCTTACCTTATTATAGCTTATGCACTATATTACTAATTACCAATATATGTACTATATTACTATAGTACTAAACTAATTTAATAATAGCTTACATTAATATAGTTGTTTACATATTATCTATGCAGATCAAAAGTGACATTCCATCCAGCTGTGAATTTCTGTGGTTCTGATCTCACTGAATTCTCACTATAATCTTGTCATAGACTTAGTACAAGTATTACCTTTATTTTACAGCTGAAGAAATTGAGGGTTTAAGAAGTTCAATAATTTGTCCTTAGTCACACAAATGAGTAAGTAGCAAACCTTAATCCTTAGTAATGAGAGGAACACCTGTGACAAATACTAAACTAAATAAAGTAGGGGCCTGAGGTTCTCTTGGTCTGGTTGCATTACAGGCAAACAAAATTTCTAATGAAAGAAGCATTCTGGCCATCTTATTTGCTCCCTCCTAGAAATGTTCAGAAGATATGCTACTTGTGTGATGAGCAAGCCCTTTTTGTTATGACTGTGACTTGGAGAAGGAAAAATTAGCAGCAAGTTAAAGTAGAGACAAAAGATAAGGGAAAGGTGAGGAGAGAAGGAGGGAGGGAGGGAAGGAGGAGGGGAAGTGAAAGAGTTATAGAATAATAGCCTTATGAGACAGTTCAGTATCAGACATATTTAGCTCTTACACTGTTACGAAGAAAAAAGATTTAAACATATGCTAACCCAGAGTCTACCAGTTGGTGACATGCTTGTGGACTTCTGGGACAATTCTGTGAAGAATTTTGGGAAGAGCTCAAAGTAAAGAGTTGGAGAATTAATTGGTCAATTTGTTTTCCATCATAAGGCTGATCTGACAAGGGTCAATCAATGCACTAGGTCTCTTCTACTTTTTTTTTTTTTTTGCATCTTTAAAGGCTGGAGCCGCTGTTGCTGATAGAAATGAGACCTGAGAGAGTCCCAAAGAGTTTTCAAGGGCAACAGTTGATGAAATAAAGTTTCCCAAAGACAATTATTTATTTCCTTGACTCTGCACTGGAGACAGAAGCAAATCTCATTAACTGCCCTATTAAATATCTACTGGTTTGGCCTCTCCCTCCTTCTCAAGGGGCATCTCCTTCCCCTTCTGCCAAAGGACCATTCAAAGACTTCCTACAATTCTAAAATTCAAGTCTTTTCAGCAACAAGTTACCACATGGCCAGAAGCAAGGGAGGAAGTTTGTCATCCCTAAAAGGAATAAAGCAATGAGTCATTTTATGTCTTTGGAGTCCACAGAAGTATCCAGGGGAATTCAGGATGTATGATTCCTGGGATGGCTTCTTATATGTCCATTCAATCTCCAATACACAGAGAACCATAGAGATAGAGCAGGAAGAAGATACTAGCGAACTAGATTTATGGTCTATTGCTTGGTGATAAACTTTCTACACAAAGACAGTGATGGTAACAACCATGCTAAGTATTATTTGCATAAGACAAGAAATGTTAGGTATTTGGTCTGAAAGGAATTCTGCTTTTCCTAGCATTGTTGTTGTTGTCATTTTTAATAAAAATAAATCTAGGGATTTTATAGATTTGCAATAAGAATAACAGAAGTAGAGAATATCCCTGATTAAGAAACAGCTATTTAAATGAAAAAACAATTGGGACTTATATATGACCCTTTAAAGTTTTCAAAGCACTTTACATATAATATCTAGTTTTAGCTGCACAGAATCTAGTGAGATGGGTATTATAGGTATTGTTGCTCCTATTTTACAGATGAAGAAACTGAGGTTCAAGGAGGAAATATGATTTGCCTGTTGTCACACAGCCAGAGAACACTGGAAGCAGCATCTGAACACAGATCTCTTTGACTCCAAATCCAGTGCTCTTACTACTTTTTTAGACTGCTCTCAATAGATAATATCTAAGGTCTCTTTCACCTATGAGATTTTATAAATCTACAAGTCTATGAACTAGCTAAAGCTAAAATTCAAGTACTATGCCAAAGGATAAAGAACTCTATGCTCTGAGGCCAGAGAAAGACAAAATGAGCATAGGAAGGGCCCATAAATATGGTCATATATCTAGCTGGTTTTTGTTTTTCCATGAATGTGGGCTGAGATGGGTAGGCCAGACAAGCCTTGTTACAAAGTTAAGATTAGAACGTAGAAACTGTAAACACTAGATACCTCTATTCATACATTTCTAAAGCAAAAAAATTAAAATTAAAAAAAAATAAACTAAAGATAGCTAAGGGAAATTTAATTATAAAACATCAGGTTGAATGGTCTAATGCAGGGACAGAAAACGTAAAGCACATGTCTAGGCCAAACCTAATCTTTGGCTTAATTGCATCTGTCCTGTATGGCAAATTTCCTACAATTAAGGAATGCCCTTACCTCTTTCTGGGTTTGGAGATCAAATGGAATTGTATATATTATTTATAAGTTCCAAGATAATCTAAGTTTCATGATTCACTTGGAGACAAGGAAGAAGCTAAGAAGACTGGAGGTGAATTTAGCTGCAGCACTCAGAAAGTCAAGGTTTTTAGCCAGCATGGTAGTTACTGTTTAGTTGTTTTAATCATGACGGACTCTTCCTGACCCTGTTTGATTTTTCTTGGCAAAGATACTAGAGTGGTTTGCCATTTCCTCCTCAGCTCATTTTATAGATAAGGAAACTGAAGCAAAGTTAAGTGACTTTGCCCAGAGTCACACTGCTAGTATCTGAGGCCAAATTTGAACTCAGGTCTTCCCGATTCCAGATCCCAAGTTCTACCTACTCTGCCACCATATTGTCACAGTATGGTGTTAGGGAAGCACAGGAAGGGGGCATGATTGAACCTGTGTTGGAGAGACTATCAGGCCTCCCAAGTCCTTGGATAAACCAGACATAGGTTTTAGTCATTTGTAGAATGACAAGAGATAAAACCTTGATCCATCCGACTGGTCAAATGAGATAGGGGATGAAGGCTCCTTTTATTTAAGCAGGTGTACCAGGAGGGGTTAATTTGGGACACTGACTCTGATGACAAGGGGTAGTAACAGAAGCCCACAGCAGTGGGAGAAAAGTGGGATAACCTATTGTGTTAGTGTAAGGAATAGCTCCTGGACAGACACAACATATGTCTCTTTCTCCTGTTTCTCCTCTCCCCCATTTTATCAAATGCTCTCTTCTTAATAGGTATTTCAGATTCTTTTCCCATTCATTTTCTGCTCTTCTCTTTCCTCTATGTCAAAGGTTCCCAACTTTTTTCAATCCCAATACACTCTGGCTTTCAGTAAATCAAAACATACAGTCCTTATTTCTCTCTCTCTCTATCAGTTCTTTACCCCTCTGCTCCTTTCTCCTCATCCCTTCACACTAAGAGGTTAAGTGGCTTGTCACCCAGCCAGTATGTGTAAGAGGCAGGCCTCTGGATGCTCTCTATCCATCCATTAACTTTCCCCTTCCCTCCCCTTTCTCCTCCCACCTGAAGCAGCAAGAGATATCCTGAGGGAGAGAGAGCAGGCAGCATGTGCCACCACCTTGATCACCATCTCCCCTTAGACCCTGATGGAGACAGCACAGGTCCCTGAACCGAAGAGCCTTTGGAATAGCAACGCTTCCAGCCCAGTGCCCACAGACATCACATCATTCTAGGAAGCAGTCCCTGTGGAGATGCAACCTGGCAACTACTCCCCCAGGTGCTTCAGCCATAGCTAATGAAATCCCAGAAAAGCAAGTTCTTGCCAACAAAGTCCTTGGCATTGTCAAATGGTTCAACATCGGAAACTGATACGATTTTATCAGCAGGAACGACGTTAAAGAAGAGGTACTGCCATCTGTTTACTGCAGCATTGGACTTTTCCACGTGATTTGTAGCTTAAACTTTCCATATGTGTGTCTGCCCCATTAGAATGTGAACTCTTAGAGTGCAGAGACTGGCTTACTCTTCTATTTGTAGCCCCTACTTTTATCACTTAACAAAGCCCTTTTTCACAGCAAGCATTTAGTAAATGTTTTATTCATTCATTCATGTTCATCAGTCTTTTCTTCTTTCCCTCCCATTCTCATCCTACCTCCCTCTCTGACTCTGTCTCCCTTTTTCAACCTATTTCCCTCCTTTTCTTTCTCTCCTCTCATATGGCTAGAGTACACCTCTACTTGAAGCATGATGGCTATAAATAACTTATAAGAGGCTGTCTTATTTTTTTCTTTTTGTTAAATCTGGGAACGATATATCATTGGGGGAAGGGCTGAACCAAATATGATATAAAATGCAATGGAATACTATTGTGAAGTAGGAAATGAGGAAGGGGCAATTTCTGAGAAATCTGGAAACACTTGCATGAACAGATACAGAGCAAAGTGACCAGAATCAGGAGAACCATTTATACAATAACACTAAGATTGCAAAAACAAACAACTTTAAAAGAGTTAAGAATTCTAATCAATGCAATGACCAACCACAATTCCAGAGACCCAATGAAGAATGCTACCCACATCCTATTAGAGAGGTGATAGACTCAAGATGCAAAAGGGAGCACGTTTTTGGACACGGCCAATTTGGGGATTTGTTTTGCTTGACAATTCCTATTTGTTATATTTTGCTTTTCTTCTTTCCTAACAAGATAGAGAGGGGAGGGGCAGAGAATAAAAAAGTATTGATATAAATAAGAACAGTGTCATGAAAAATAATCTTCTTAATGGGGTTGGTGAGATTTATCTTGAACACCTGTTAACACCTGCTGTGAGAATCAACTAGTATCCTACAATTATGAAAAGGTTTTTACAATCATGCCTGAGAAAACAGAAGAAAAAAAGAAAATTGCTTGGAAAAGCAACAGGGACAGGATGTGCAGGAAATGGCTAATATGTTTCTAAGGATTGCACAGGATAGCAAGCTGCTAGAAAGGAGAAAAGCACAGAGCCAAATTACAAATGATTCAGAACTTTTGCTTTTTGTAATACAGCCTTCATAATAGCTGACACCTGGACCACTGCAGTCACTTTTTCTACGCAGTCTGATTGTTCAAGGATATATTTCTATTATGATTATGTTGAGATATAGCACTAATTGCATCTCCTTTGTTATTAAACAATTTCACAGCTACAGGAACTATATACTATTCATCAGAATGGTGTCACCTGAATAAACTGTACTGAGAATTCCATACATAGAGTGAAGAATCAGACTTCTTAAAATAAATGTTCATGAAACTATTTCCATTTTTAAATTAAATCATGTTCCACATAAAATTTGCTTGGAGTTACTCACAGTTTTTATTTAGTCTCAGTTCACACACACACACACACATACACACTCACACAATCTAAGCAAGATTTTTTTTTTTAAAGGGAGGAGGATTTTACAATTCTTCTTAATAATACATCCCTACTTACTATTAACTAACATTCATACAGTTTACCAATGGGAAACAGGTTGAAAAAGGGAGACAAAGTCAGAGAGGGAGATAGGATAAGAATGGGAGGGAAGGAAGAAGACAGGCAATTATATAGTGCTTTATGTTTATAATGCACCTTTTTCCTAACAATTTTGTGAGTTGGGTCATGTAAATATTATTATTTACATTTTATAATGAAGAAACTGAGACTGAGTTGCCTATGGTGACACAACCAAGAAATGTCACAGGCAAATTTGCACTCAGATTTCTGACTCCAAGTCCATCACTACATCCATTATACCACACTGTCTTTAGCAATTAAAAGAGAACATAACATGGTTCACCCCCCCACTTTCCTGATTGGCTACCTCTCCTGGCACCTCTCCTCTGCTGGGGTCCTTTACCTAGAAGTACCCTGACAACCCTCTCTGTTTTGGGGGTTCTTGCCTAGCAGCAAGCCCTCCTCTTGCTCTGTCAGAACTCTGTTGTGGAAACCGCAAGGCTGTACCGAGTAGCGCCGAAATGCTTAAAATGCACTCACCCACATCAGTTCGGGGCTGTCTCCTCTGGGTCTCTCCATGAGACAGCCACCAGCCTGGCTAATAAATGATGCTCTTGAAATTCCATTCAACTTATATTCCCTCAGATATAATAAATTACATACAATGAATGATATAACATATAGTTATTAGTTCTAACCACCAGCAGTATTAGAAAAAAAAACTCCATAGGTGCTAAATAAAAGAATGCTATTTAAAAGAATTATACTAATTAAAAACAGAGAACTCATTCTTCTAAAAGATGAAATTGAGAAAGGTTAAAAAGGGAGATATAAATATCATCTAAAATTTAATTCAGAATTCCAGGAAAGGGTTAACATAAGGGAATGAGAAGAAGGTAGGGAAGAACTAGACTTGCTCTCCAATTAATTAGATGAGATTGTAACAACAGGCTTGAACACTGCAGATGTGACTAACCCTTCCCAGCTGCTCCTAATTTTTTTTATTGTGTTTATTTATTTAGGGAGGAGGAGAAAGGTGTGGTGTGGTATATATTATGGTAAAACACTTCAGATTAAAGGCCTGGAGCCCATAAAACAAATCTATGAATTTAAAAAAAATATGTTAAGCACAGTTAGTAGGTGAAGAACACTTTTACCTATTACTATAATTTTTTTTAAATCACCAATAAAAGTATACCTGATTACCATGTACAGAGGGAAAACAGTTTGCCTCCAAGGAATATCTGATCCCTTATTCTCAAAGCTCTCCTTTGATAGGGAGTATTTAAAATCAATGGTGAGAAGAGAACAGGATGCCAAACACAAATCTATTCTTATGATTAAATCCAAACATAAACCATGTGGTAGAGAAAACAAAAGTCCAAAGACACATTCTGCTTATCTATGGCTGTTGTCAGACTTCTGGTTGAAATCTTCAGCTAAGGCAACTGATAAGTATAAAGGGAATATAACTGTTGAATCAAAGTTGTAATGCCTGTAGGCAATGCTACCTGAAGAATGAGAATGCCATTTATAAAACTAGTCTCTCTTTAGATAATTGCCAGAAACTAATCAGAAGTTACCATATCTAGAAGGCATCAAGCACCAAGAATAGGATAGAGTAGAAGTAGGAAGCACCTCCCAATCTCCTCTGGGGATTAGATGGCAGTGTCACAGTAAAATGGGAATGGATTTCTACAGGAGGAATTCATCATGATTCGTCACATTCCATTTTTTAAAAAAAAATCACAGTATTTCATTACACTGGATTAGCCGTTTTCTTAATCTCTTAACAAAACAAGAAAAGTGTCAAACAGCAATATTAGAAACAACCAAACCCTTTGGAAAGTTAAGAATAAATGTCTATTTGGACTTCGAAGTATTTGAAGAAATGATAAAAATTACCTGAGAAAAAAGTCAAATCCAAATTAAGTTTGGAGTGACTCTATCTCACTTGCTCTTGTACCATGTTTATAATGGCGAAAGGATTTTTATTAAAAGAAATACTTTGAAACAACACATAAGCTACTAATACATCTACAAAACGTTTAATAGAACCACCAACTGAACATTATGGAAAATGAAAATGAGTAAGTGCTTATACTGGAAAACTTCATAAAATGAACACAAGTGTTTTGAACAGACTTAAGTCCTTAAAAATATTTGAAAGTGTGTGTCCCATACTCCCAACTCAGGGTTGTTCTTCAGGTATCAAGAAGGCCTGGCTTAAAGTTCTACACAGTAGCTTGTAACCCTAGGTAAATGACTTATACTCTCAGAGTAAGTGCACTTACAGTCTGCGAGGATATAAATTGGCTGAGAAGGTACTGGTCTCACTGGAAGGTCCCCACACCAATGAAATCACAGGTCTGGTCACACACGCAAACACACATGCACACACACTAAATTTTTTTTTTAAATTTTTGGAGTTGATCCATATTTTTATCAGTATAGAGAATTCCAAGTAAGGAAACCCCCTGCAATGAAACTGAAGTCACAGAACACTTGGAGGAACACCAAGAGACTGAATGACTTATTTCCTGACATTACATCTACTGGTTTTCTAGATCAAGATCAAAGTCAAATCCTAATGAGTGGGTCAGGCCAGATCTATTGTGATACAAAGTTTTTTAAAGGGGCATCAGCATGGCATAGTAGAAAGCTTGCTAAATGTGGAGTCAGAGGACCTGGATTTGAATGCCACCTTTGCTGCTGGCTTACCACCTTAATGATTTTGGACAAGTCAGTTCACATCTCCAAGCCTATTCCTCTTCTATAAGATGTATCTTAGTACATGGGAGGTGATGGGGTGTGAGTGTGAAGAGGAGAGGAGTGTGGAGTAGATGAGTTCTAAGAATAGCTCTAAGTCTGTTCCTAGGATCTGGACCCCTGTGCTGCATTCAGAAACAAAAGGCAGCTGCTCTCTCCATAGAGGGATGCACAGTGGCCATATAAGCATAGTAATAATCCAGTGCTCTCAACCCAATCAATATTTATGTGTCCATTTTTTTATTGCTTAGAAACTAGAGGCCTGAGTCATAACTGCAAAATGTTATAACTATAGGTACAGGCAGGCTATCCCTCAAAGTACTAGGGAGATTTTTAGCTACGAGGGGCTGGGTTGGCTGTCTTGAGAAAAAGAATCTTAAAATCATAGATTTAGAGTTGCAAGGGTTTAGGTGTACAGACCAAACTTCTCATTTTGCAGATGAGGAACTAAAGGTGAGAGGTTTAAATGTTTGAGGCAGGATTAGAATTCATATCTTTCCTGACTCCAATACTCTAACCTCTTTCGCCGCTTTCTCTAGATCCAACTTCAGAGACCCCTGGTGGTAGAACTCTAAGTCTTCTTAATCTATAAAATGGAAATGACAATTTTTGTATTACCTAATTCATAAAGTTGTAAAAAAAAAAAAATCAAGTGAGAAGATGCAATCAAACACTGGGCAGATATAAACTATTACTGTAATTGCTGCCGCTTGTGGTGGGGGCAGCTAGGTGGTGCAGTGGATAGAGCACCAGTGCAGGAGTCAGGAGGACCTGAGTTCAAATCTCCACTCAGACACTTGACACTGACTAGTTGGGTGACCTTGAGTAAGTCACTTAACCCCAACTGCCTCTTCCTGGGTCATCTCCAGTCATCCTGATGAATGTCTGGTCACTGGATAGAGATGGCTCTGGAGGAGAAGTGAGGCTGGTGACCTGCACAGCTCTCCCTCACTCAAAATAAAGTCAAGGGCAAGTCATGTCATCATTTCTCTGATGGCATGGTCTTCTTCAGCAACGAAGGATGAACACACACTCCTTGTAGTAAATTCTTGCTTATTTTTACCTAACCATGCACTATGGAGATCAATGAGATCCCCAGTGGCTTAAAAGAGAGTCAGTCTTCAGAGATTTATAAAGTTAAAATCTAGTTGACACAGAATTCGTCTTTCTCAGATTAAGACATAAAATTGGAGGGTCAGCTGACTAAGTCTATAAGTTTAAGATACCTTGAACAGGCACTACAGATGGAAAATGTGCCTAGAATTAAATAGAAAAGAGAGAGTAGCCTACATTTTCATTTGGTGAAATAACTGTTTTCAGTGTTAAGTTTTCAATCAGTTTTTTTTTTCTGTCACCACAATTCTTATCTTTAACAACATTTTTCTGGTGATTTCAATCATGGAACACCATGACCTCAGAAACATCAAAATTGCAAGTTACCCAATATACTAGGGGTTGGCAATGGGTCTTCGAATTAAAAATGACTTTTATATTTTTTAAACAAATACAACTTTAAAATGCAAAAACCATTCTTAGCTCAAATAGGTACAGCCTGGGCTATGGCAATAGAAGGGTGCATGATAAGTACTGCAACATGTTACCAATGCTCAGATGTATTTGAGAAGTGATACAAAAGACATCATCAAGCAACGTATATGTCTGAAAAATGAGGTAGACTACTAATATAGAAAGAGAAAGAGGTAAGTGATGGACAGGATGAGTCCATTTTATTATCCACAAAATACTAAAAATCCTACATGAAGGTCTCTAGAATGCTGTATTGATATTTCATGGGAAATTTATAGAGGACATGGGCAAGAATCCTTGCCAAAAGCAACCCCTCTACTTTTGCCCTACATACCATCCCCTGCAGTCTCCCAGACCTTGTCTTCTCTCTCATTTTCATTCTCTCTTTATCTAGTGGCCCCTTTCCTACTATTTAGACATGTACAGATCTCCCATGACCTTTAAAACCTTCATTTGACAAGATAATCTTCTCACTTTTATCTTTTACTCTGACTCCTATATAAACTACTTCCATTTTCTAACCTGTCATTTACTTTGCAATCAAGTGATTTCCAACTCCTGGAAACCTCTCTTTTTAAGATTGTCAATTGTTTCCACTATGAAATCTTAGGACATTTTCTCAGTCCTTAACCTTCTTCATTTTGACAAGGGCAATCAAAGAGAAGACTCTGAGGTAGGGAGAGAAATCCCCTTTCCTCCTTGCTGGAAATCCAAAGGAAGGCTGGAGAGGTAGAAAAGTCTCAAAGTTATACACTGAAAAGAAGAAGTATAGGGTATCTGCTTGCTCCTCTTAAAACCAACTGACAGTTTTGGTTAAAACTGTTGAAGCTCAGATGTAATGCCCCAGTTATGGCAACAAAGAGACCAAGAAAAAGTTGCTATGTTTGAGCATGTCCTTCAGCAAAAGGTCATAGCACATATCCCACAAAAAGGGGCCAGAGTGCATTCTCCATGAGAAGTATTCCAGTCCATACAAAGGTAGGAAATAGGTTGCAACTGTTGCTTAAGCTTTGCTGGTCTCTAGCAAGTTGTTCAGTCATGTCCATTCTTGGCAAAGATATTGGAGTGGTTTGTCATTTCCTTCTCCAACTCTTTTTATGGATGAGGAAACTAAGGCAAACAAAATTAAGTGACTTGCCCAGGGTCATACAGCTAGTAAATGTCTGAGGCCAGATTTGAAATCAGGAAGATGAGTCTTCCTGACTCTAGCCCTGCACTGTATGCATTGTGCCAGCTAGCTCTCCTTCCAATAAAAGTGCTTTTGAGTTTCCTTCATTCCTAGCACTTCTCACCATCTTGAAGAGCACCTCGAAACTGAATCACCAAAAAAAACAACCTCCCAGTCCTTACGGGAATTAATTTGCTTAGCTTAGGATCTACTATCCTGGGGTCAAACAACCTTGATTAGTGACTGAGTAAGTGCAAATTAAACTAGTGTACCATATCTAACCAGCCAGAGGCCTCAGGCCAGATCATTAGACTGTGTTTTACATACCACCCAGACATTCAAACCAACCATTCTGCCAAGAGCTATCCTAAAATCAAAGCGCACTCTTCCCTTTCCCACTCTCAACTTCTTGTTCTGGGCTCAGGAACTAATCTAATACTGCCATAATTCCCACAAAAGGCTTGTCACTTAGCTGCTCTATGGCAAATAGACAGTACAGTAAATAAAGCACTGAACGAGGATTAACAGAAAAATCTTCGTTCAAATTTGACTTCAGACAATGTATGACCCTGGGCAAGTCATTTAACTTGTATCTGTCTCTGTTTCCTCCTCTGTAAAAAGAAAGAAACAAGCATTTGTTAAATAACTTTTATGTGCCAGACACCATGCTAAGTACTTTACAAATATCATGTCATTTGATAGGAGGCAGTTTGTGGTTGCTCAATTGGTTTGGTTTTGTCTAACTCTTTGTAACCTCATTTAGGGTTTTATTGGCAAAGATACTAAAGTGATTTTGCCATTTCCTTCTCTACCTCATCTTATAAAAGAGGAAACTGAAGTAAACAGGGGTGACTTGTCCAGGGTCATAGAGATACTAAGTGTCTGGGCCCACATTTGAACTCAGGTCTTCCCAATTCTAGGGTCAATGCTTTGTCTACAATGCTGTAAGCTGGGTGGGGATGATAATAACAGTAACTACCTCTCAATATTGTCATGATGATGTAATATTTATAAAGTGCTTTGCAAACTTGAAGTACTATCTTTATTATTGTTTTTATTTATTATTTATTACTATGCATCAGCTTACTATCTTTTGACTATTTACATATATGTGCTATCTCCATATGCATGCAAATTTCTTGAGAACAGAGGCTGTCTCACTTTTTCTGCCTCTGTATCCCTCGTGTTTAGCAGAGTGCTTGTTCTACTGCAGCTACTTGAAAAGTACTTCTTAAAAATCCATGCATTAATTCATTTAGTCATTTGAAGTTCTACCACTCCTCTCACACAAAAAATTCCCTCTAGGACTAATAAAGCATGTCTATCATTATTCTCTCATATATGGTATAGACAGAACCATTAGGATATGATTCATCTCTCTAGTACCAGTTCTAACATGCTTCAGTCATCTATTGTCTCTAAGGGGTCTAGATTCCTTCTGGTTCTTTTCCTCCAGTTTGAACCAAAGCTTCTCTGTCAAGCTTGGAAAGTAGAAGGGAAGGGAAGGAAGAGAATCGGAGAGGAGAGAAGCCTTAGTGTGTTTCATAAGTGTGGAAGAGAGGATTCCATTCTCATTTCAGGTTCTGATCAAAAGACAGTACTTCCTTACAGACTAATATAGCATAAACTTGTCTGTGATGTCACTCCATTATGAGATATCTAGGGATGTCTCAAGGAAAGTATTTTCAAGTTTCAACAAGGAACAAAACTTTATAATTTTAGGTAATTTCATTATCAGTTCTTCTATCACCTCTATCTCTCTTTCTAGTATATAGTACAAATAGGGATTTTACTTTTAAACATATGTTCTAATTGAGGTAAAAGACAGCAAATGGACTATTTCTAATCTCTTGAAATCAAGTGTTTACCCTATAATTCCATAGAATAGGACAGTTAAATATGTAATCAGAACCTCTACATTCTGAGAAAGACTACTAGTGTGCCCTATACATACACTCATACAAATACATACATATGATTTTATAAGAAATCTTAATTTATACAGCAGCTAAACTGAGGACTGATTTGCTATTTTTTTAAAAAAGGCTTATTTTAGAGTTCTTTTCAACAGTGAGTATATCCAGTACATTTAAAATTATTTCATTTACCAAAATTGACTTATTCACTGTTAAGGAACAAAGTAACTATTGAGGAATGTATCAACTGTGTAAAGCAAGGCACAACTTCCATGTAAAAGGAGCAAAGAGCAGCACAGGATTTTTACTGACGAATAATTTGGTAATTCCAAATTAAAAAGTGTTTAGGTAAGACAATGATAATATTATTAAGAACCCTCAGCTTCAGAAGGCATATTTAGAATATATTGTGAATACAAAAAGGGAAACGAAATGAAGAGATATGTTAATAAAAAACTTCAAGGTTATGTAATTGTGAATAAAAGTATTTTTGGCATTGGTTCAAATTCTAACATTTTATTTTTTAAAAGTTCTTTGAAAGGCGGCATTAAATGGAAAAAGAATGCCTTTATAAATGATCATGCAATGCATGTCATTAACATTTCTGTTTGATTTCAGTACATTTTCTTAGGCTGTAAGAATCTGGTCCACATTGCAAATGTTCTTGTTTGTTACTAGAGATAATTTTCACAAAAATGGATGGAGCATTAAAAATAACAATTGAGTAATGGTACAGTAACAAAATTAAATTTCTTGGTCAATATGTAAATTGGAGACAGACTGGCTTCTCTAAAAGCAATATTTTCTGAAGTAGTATGAATTTAAAAATAATCCTTCAATTCAAGAAGATGAGCAACAGAAAAATGAGAATGTCAAAGCTCTGATGAAAGGGATTTTTAGGAGGAAGAAGCTGAAAAATCATACTTCAAATTTTCTAATCTTTAAAAACCAAGTTTACTGTTTGTAGTTCATCTCTAAGTAACTATGATTTGCCTGAAACCTAAAAAGATAAAGTTAATTAGAAACTATAAAATGAATATTATGCCTTTTTAAGAATACCCAATATACAAATTTAATTTCTCTTATGATACTAATTACCAAACAGTTTAAAAATACCAATTGGAAGGTGGGTCTCTAGTTTATTCTAAACTCATCCAGCAGAATAACAATTTAAAAAATTTTTTAAATCAATGTTGCCAACAAGTTCAAAGCCACCAAAAATTTCTAACTGCAAGACAAGCATTTCAAAAAAAAAAGAAGAGTATTTCATATGGTCAAGATGAAGGCAAACTGAATTGCAGGCTGCTATACTACTAAGATAAATGAAATCTTAGTTGCAAGGATGCTGCAGGGAGAAAAAAATATCTATTTTAGTCTTATGATCCAAAAAAAAAGCAATCTGACCTTCAAAAATTGTAATAAATAAGTTACTTATCCACCCTTTAGTAACAGAATTTTCTTTTTCCAATTGTGATATTATTTTATGAGGACCACAGTATTTTACAAAAGATAAGAATCTGTCAAAAGTATTTAATATAAAATGAAATAGGTATGTCTAATGATAACCTCTTAATGGCTTCCTTGAAAACTCTGATTGTCTTGTCAAATTTTCTTAATCTGCACTGATTTTTTCCACAGAGCTCAAAGTAGGCCTAAAAGCTCTGAAAGCTAGAATCCAAGCAACACACAATTCTCCATTCAGTATACTTACAGGCTTTAGTTTTCCTTCTTCACAAATCAGTAATCTCTACTCTTTTCCCCAATGCACCTAAAAGCCTCTTTCTTATCCACAGATACTGTTGCCATCAGAGCCGGTTCATCAGTGACAATCCACACCTTTCTCTTCTCTCGTTAGCTCCTTACAGGGCCCAGAACCTCACTGTGCCGTTACAGGTGATACTTCTCTTGCAGCTGATGTCAAATGTGATCCCAAAGCACAAGGTATTTCCCCAAGGTATCCACTACCCCAACAACATCACCTGTTTCTTTGTAAGTCTTTCATTTACAGCTGATGATTTTCAAGAAAGGCTCTATAGGAAGAGTTCTCATTAGATGGCTCAGCATTAGATGGTTTTTCTATCAGAATGCTGCAGAAATGTACTCGGTATGTCCCTCTTTAAAAAACAAAAAGAAAGTATTTTTGCACAGTTTCTCCTATGTCGCAGTTCAGTTTGCCCTTCAGTTAGAACAAACTGCTGGAAAAACTGGTTTCTAGGTTTCTAATGGCGCAGTATTAGCAGAATGAATGATTCACGGATGTTCTTCTTAACATTCAGGAGTAACACGGAAGACTAGCAATGCAGCCCAGGTCTGGAGCTGATGAATGGTGCAGTGCTGCTGTTGTCATAGCAACTAAGAGGAAAAAAAGCAGCACCATATAAGGAGCTGTGACATGGATTCTGGGAACAATTTATATTAAAAAGCTGTGAGCTCTTCATGCCTTAAAGCTGAAACCTCTTCTATTATAGATTTTTATTCAGCTTTTGCTCTTGAGACTTCTTGAACTTAAGCAGTATAATATATGTTTGTGTAAATAGCTATAAGGGGATAACTCCATTTCAAGGAAAAAGGAATGATTAATTATACTTTAGCAAGACAGTGCATGCCTGCAATATCTTCACCATCTATTTGGATAAATGTGAAAGGATAACTGTCATATTCTGTCACAAAGTAGGAATCGAACAGAAAAAAGATGAGGTAGAGAATTCAATTTTAAATATACAACAGCATCTGAGAAGCTACTTTTGGAGGGTAGATACCAGATGCACCAGACTGCAGCACCATGAACTGGATGACTAATAAAGCAGCGCCGGGATAAAATCCAAAGAACTCCACTGTCTCCTCTACACCTTCAAGATACACAAACATGCTGAGGTTACTAACCCAGTGCTAACCTGTTTGAATGTACGTGGCTAGTGCCTGTGGCGATGGGAATTTTTGTGCCATTCATGACTGGTATAGTATCTGTTTCTTCCTGCTGTTGCCTCAAACTTTTCCCAACTGGAGCCAAAATTCATCCCCTACCACTTCCCCAACCCATTACAGCTGCTTTTCGCTGCTGAGAAAATCAGAACAAAATCTTTGCCCTAAGCTATGGGCAGTGAAGACTATGGCCAGAGGTATTTTTTAACAGGAATGCTGACTGAAAGAATATGGTATAGTAAATGAAACAGTGATTGCAGCTAGTGACTGTTTCTGTCCTGGGCATGGTATTGTATTCTAAACCACGGAGAAGGAACTAAATCACTTTATCTCTATGCCAACAATTACACATGTAGAGCAATTTTTGTATTCGCTAAGAAGAAAACAGATATCTTCCTACATTAAGAGATATCTATTCATACATATCTAATGAAATATATTAATTTACATATACACATATGTGTATGTATATGTACAAGTACATATGCAAATATACATATATGCAATACACATGTATTCCTAAAAGACTAACTCATGTTTTATCATGTTATAGCGACTCTTGGGTTCATAAGGGTTGTACCATTAGAGTCCAAGCACTGGCAAATTCTCTACCATGCTAAAAAAGCTTAGACGAGTATTCTGGACTCTATCAAATTCCTGAGAATTACCCTAGCTCCAAGTACAGAAAGGCTAACGATAGTAGGGTGACCCTATGGTGATGGATTCTTCAGGCATGGACATGAAGCAATGCATGAAAAAAAGTCTTCCTTCCTGTATGACTATATAACCTTGTGCTTCTTAAAACTAGCAAATAAATGTCATGCTTTTTTTTCACACTGCAATAATTTTTCCACTCTACCCTCTCTTGAGATCAATACAATTACACAAAACGTATAACACAGAAATCTTTACTTGGAAGGCTGGAGGAAAGGAAGGAAGAGAGGGAGGAAAAGATGAGGGGAGGGAGGAAGGAAAGGAGGAAGGAAAGAAGGAAAAAAGGAAGAAGGAAGGAAGGCATTTCTTAAGCAGTTATATGCTAGGCGCTGTGCTAAGTGATAGGGATACAAATACAAAAATGACAGTGACATCAAGGAACTTAAATTCTAATGGGAAGAGACAGATAAAAATATATAAATATACAGATTTATAAATAGTACTGATATTATTGAACTGATAAACTTGAGCAAGAGTTAGAAATGTAGTGCTGATAGAGACCAAGGAGTTTGGGGAGTGCGGAAGGATTGGCAGAAGAAGATGTATGAGGTAGATAGCTGGATGGGGTAGATAACTAGATGAGATACAAAGCTTTATCTGATCTGGTACTCTGGGCCATAGTGGGTCGGATGGGTTTGAGCTCACTTACCAACCTATGGTTAAGAGTTCCAAAGTTGAGATTAGTTCCTCCAGGGATTGGGGATGTTTATTCTGATAATATGGTCCATAAGTGCTGTTTTATATGTGAGAAATACTGCATCAGAAAATCACTTAGTAAAATGGTTGGGGTAGATGGCTAGATGGGATTAGATGTATCTTTTATCCTATAATACTGCTGTAGCTTTTGTGGAAACACACTAACTACCCTACCTTTCTGTTTTAAAACTATTACGAAAACATATTTTCTAAATGTCTTGGTACAAGGTTCTTGTTTTTGTCTGAATATAAAACCTTATCGATACTTACTTCTGAGCAGATAATACTCTGCGCTAAAATATTTTTACTTTATTTTTTATCAAAGGAATAACCAGTTTCTAAAGGGAGAGGCCCGATGAGCGCAGAAGGAAACCTCCACGAAAACAATTAGTGCAATGATCAGATTAAGAGATGTCCCTTGTTTTAATTCATTAATATCACTTTTCTTTTCCCATCCTTAGCTGGAATGAATGGTTTCAGAAAAATAATTCTCTGAGGTCTTGTGTAGGAGTTAGCATGTTTCTGTTTAAGGAATCAAAACTCTTACCCAAACTTTTTACTCTTGTTTGTTCAATCTGGATTACTGGAATTTGTCTTTGTTCTTGACCACTATCAACTGTAAGAAGAAAATGGCTTGGGGGCAGAGATTTTTCAAAACAGTACGGGTCTCTTTCTGAATTTCTTTCTAAGCAGAGATTAAGCTTAGAATTAGATTATATCCGATCTATAATAGATATAACAATATATGGCCATATGGCTATATAAAATTAGATTATATCTAATAATATCTTAATATCTAAGCTTAGAATTAGACAATACATGTGTCTCACAAATTTGTAGACCAAAAAGTACAAAGTAGTATTTCTTCCAAACTATTAATCAATCATCTTAATTAGTTTCTTTGCTGATTATCTGGGATTTTTGGCATATATCAGGATGTCATCTAAAAATAAAGTTATTTTTGTTTCCTTTCTGCCAAGGTTTATAAATTTGATTTTGTTCTCTTGTCTTTTTGTTAAAGCTATCATCTAAAACAATGTCAAATAATAGTGGGGAGTGGAGGTATCCTTCTTTTAAGTCATATTTGTATCAGAAAAACTCTTAGTTTTTTCCCTTCTGCTTTGGCAATAACAGGGTCTAATGATAGAAAAGAAGCAGGTGGTGTGCAGTCACAAATTCTGCAGATCATCTTACACTTTAACTTACTGGCACTCAACTTAGGAGATACTTGTTCGCTGACTGATTAGGTATAGTATTGAAGGAATTGAACTATATCAATTTTTACATTCTCATTATAAGAGAAACTAGAAAACAAAGGGAATGCCATTTGGAAAAGCTAAATGGGTAGATGGTCCACAAGTGGTTCTTGGAGAGAAAAATAACGAGAAGCAGCATGGCACAGTACAAACGATAAGAGATTTGAAATTATAGGGTCTGGATTTCTATTTCTACCACTTAATACCAGTGTGTGACCTTGGGCAATTATTTACCCTCTCTGAGCCTCAGTTTTCTCATATGTAAAATAAGGAAGGTTAGATTCAATTACTTCTAACATTCTTCCTACCTCCAAATTTATGAGTATATGGGTTAATTTTGACCTATTTTCAAAAGCACCATGAAATATCAGTTTATGGGACATATGGTCATCTTACATTTAAGTGCCTATGCTAAATACCTGCAAAAAGCCCTCAACAACAACAAAAAAACATTGCAGCCTATATACAAAAATCTGTTACAGAGAATGAAAAAAAATTCTAAGATGACTTTCGAAATTAAATGTTCAAAGAGATTGATACATGGTGACTTCAATGCAAAGGCAGGCATGGGCAAGACATATTGCTGGAAAATCTGATTCAGGAGTAAGGAATGATAACGACTGAAGGTATGTAAACTATACATCTCAAAATCCAAGCCTCTGATATGTAAAATGAAGACAGTGATATGTCAATCAAGCAACAAGCGCTTGTTAAGTACCTAATACATGCCATTCCCTGTACAATGTCCTTCAAATACAAAGAAATACCAAAATACTGCTACTGGTCTCAAGGAAGTCATACTCTAATGGGGGAGACAACATGTAAACTATACATACACATACAACAAATATAGAGTAGATGGAAGATAATTTTAGACAGAAGGCTCTAGAAATAGGAAGACAGGATCAAGAAAAGGACTCCTGAAGGTTTGAGTCCTAAAGGAAGCTGCAGAAGCTAAGAGGTAGAGAAAGGGAAAAGAGAGTATTCCAAGCATGTGAGAAACCCAGTGCAAAGGCACATAAGCAAGAGATGTAGCACCATATGACAGAAACAAAAAGTCCAGTGTTGCTCAGCTGCAGAGTTTCTAGAGGGAATTAAAGTATAAAAAGGCTGGATAAGTAAGAAGGAGCCAGCGAACTTTATACTTTATCCTAGGGGTAAGAAGGAGACATTAGAGCTTACTGAGTAGGAGGTGACATTGTCAGACCTATATTTTAAGAAAATCATGTTGGCAGCTATGTGGAAGATGGATTAGAGTGGGGAGATACTTAAGGCAGAGAAACCAATTAGGAAGTTACTACAATAGCCCAGGTATGAATTGGTGAGAGCTTAATATCAGGGTGGTAGCTGAATGTTATGAAGATAGAAATGACAAGCTCTTATAAAAGATTATTAATGTGGTATTAGTGGGAATGAGGTTGCAACCCTGGGTGACCAAGAGTACAGTGGTGCCCTTGAAAACAACAATAAGTTTGGTAGAAAGGATGGTTTAATAAACAAAGATAATGAGTTCTATCTGAACAGGCTGGGTTTGAGATGCCAACAGAATATGCAATTTAAAATGTCCAAAAGGTGGTTGGTGAGGTAGGACTATATGGTTTAGAAGACAGATCAGTGTGAGATATAGAGATCTGGGAATCATCTGCATAGAGATAACTGAACCCTTGGAAACTTATGACATCACCATGCAAGACAGTATAAAGGAAAAAGAACAGAGAACAGGACAGAATCTTGAAAGATAACCACAGTTAGTGTGCATGACTTAACAAAGACTGAAGAGTGGTCAGAGAGACAGGACAACCAGGAGTAAAGCAGTGTTACAAAAACCTAAAGAGACTACCTATGAGAAGAAGTTAATCAGTGGTGTTAAAGGTAACGGAAAAGTCAAGAAGGATGAGTATTGAGAAAAGACCATTAGATCTAGCAATTAAGAGATGACCGATAATTTTGGTGAAGTTTTGGTAGAACGATGAGTTATAGTTGAAAGGAAACTAGTAGGAAGAGTTAAGAAGAAAGTGAGAAGAAAGGAAGTGGAGGCACTGATTGTACATGATCTTGTCAAGGAGTTTAGCCACAAAAGTGAGGAGAGTTACAGGAAGATACCTAATGGAGAGAGATGCATCAAGGGAGAATTTTTTAAAGATGACAGAAACATAAAAGTGTTTGTAAGGCATGGGGAAGCAGCCAACAGATAGGAAGAGACTAAAGGTAAGTGAGAAAAAGAAAAGGATTAAGGGTGTATGTGGAGAGGTAAGGAGAAGGGTTACCACTTCATGTGAGACTAGTGAAAGAGGAACCAGTGGCATAAGGCATCTGGGTAATGGGAGATGAAGAGGAAGGGAGAAACTCCTGGCAAAGGGTCTCAAATGTTTTTTTTTCAGTAAAATATGCAAGGTTCTCAGCTAATAAGGTGTGGCAAAAGGAGTATAAGAGGTTTGAATAATGAAAAAATTTAGAAAAGTCACTATGGTTAGTAGGGTAGTTAATCTGTTAGGGTGATGTAAAATGACTGCCTTGCTTCCTACACTGAGGACTCAGTTAAGATTACATAACCTAAGTCTACAATAGATACAGATTCATATCAACATGGATTTGAGATTTTTGCCAGCTTCATTCAGCAGCCTATGAATAGAATCCAAGGCAGTGGATACTGGGAGTAATCCAAGTTTTGGGCTTAGAAAATCAGGATTTATGATAGAATAAGAGGGCAAAGGACTTGACAGAAGAGGATAGTGTGAAGTTGAACTTGTTCACCAAGGGGTAAAGAGGGAAAGGAGCAAACAGTGCAGGGATGATGACCTAGGAAACAACAGAAGAATGGAGAGATTGGAGATCATGGTGAAAATGAAGAACAGGATTTACAGTTGCAAGGCAGAAGGAGAAGTGGAATGACAATAGATTATGATCAAGGAATTTTTTAGAATTCATGAATGTAGAATTGAAATATTTCTGGGTGATGGCAAGTCATTCAGATTTCACATTTCTCTTATTATTAGTGATTTAAAGTATTCTTTCACGTGGTTGTTAATAGTGAACAATGCTTTATTTGAAAATCATTTTCATATATCCTTGGACCACTTTTCTAGTGGATTATGGCTTTTGATCTTATATAAATGGTTCTCACTTATATAATTGCAAATTTTCCTCTACCCACACACTTCAATTAACTTATATAACAAAGGTATACACAAAATAATACTTATGCAAGTCATAAAATGTGCTAAAATGCAAACATATTAAATACCATACTGATGGGGTGATGGGACCTGGACTCCAAAAGAAAAAAAATATGTCTCTGGAAGCAACCCAGGCCCTGAATTTTCCCATACATTCCAGCAGCCCAGATCACTGGAACCTCTGTCCCAGGCACATGGCCCATCCCAAACCATTTACATATACAGACTACTCCTTAATCCCACCTAAATCACTGGAATGGTAATTTAAATGGGAAGATCTTTTCCATTCATTAATAGGTCTACGTGATCTACCTGGGTCACATGAAAGTATAAGTCACATGAACCTGTAGTGGGAGGAGCTTGCTGAACAGGTAGAACAAGAAGAATAGAACAGGAAGAGGTAGAGCTAGAGTTGAGAGAAAATTTTGTCAAACAGTCAGAATTGAAGGACATAGGCAAGCCCGCAGCTGGTCGTGAGAGTGAGAAGGGCATTTATTTAAGGGAAGGCTGTTTTTGATTTGTTTAAAGGAGCTGGTTTGTGGGAAGCCTAGGGCATAGTGGTGTTTTCTGTACTGTTACTGTATACAGACTTTTGTTACTATGATGGATTTGTCTTTCTGGTGTCTGAATACATGTTTTCATTCTGCCTTCCATGTGAAGAGTCTGTTGTATTTTGTGATTGAGAATTGTGCCAGGATATTCATGACTGCTGTAGGTGCTGTGAATATCACATTGGCACTACACATGGTAATGAGGATGGGAATGTGAAATATCAGACATCTACTTGGAGACAGAAAGGTGAAGAAGACAGAGGAAGAAATGGATGTCCCAGGGTGGGAGAATCTGCCTTATTCCTCCTTAGCAAGAGAATGGGCTAAAGGTATAGGGCTTTGTAAAAACTGGGAACCAAGGCTACAGAAGGGAGATCCCAGAGACTTAGAAAGATGTTTGCAGGGAATATCAACAAAACCAGAGAAAGAAATGGCAGGGGTATGCAGGAGAGGCTGGGTCTCGCTAACAAGCTATCGAATTACATGTAAAAGAAGAGATAAGCTGCTGGAGAAGGGTAAATGGAAAGGGAGTTGGTTGGTTTGCATGAGAGACATTTTATACTGCAGCATTCAAACTCTTCTTTAGAAGACCAAGTTGGAGGGTCTCAGGTGGTAGGAGAAAAAAATGTTGTTGGTTTGGCACATAGGAGGAGGCAAAAAGTTAACAACAGAAAAGTGAATGCAGCCCTTAGGCAGGCTGGGATTGAATGGGGCCCAAACACGGGCCAGGATGATGAGAACAAAACAAATGAGGAGGCTGAGGTTCAGCCAGTACTAAGAAGGAAGCAGGAGAATAAGGAAGCCCCCACAGTGTTTGGGGAAGTAATTGAGGATCTTACCCAGCAGGATCAGTGAAAAAGGTAAATTTTCTTGAGAGAAGAGTAAATAGCCTGTGGATTCTAAGTCAGAATAGACTGACAACAAAAGAATTGTTTACTGCTCTATTGAGAGCAGGAGTAGATTTTGGAAGAATAGATGGCATTCCAACTAACGAACTATAAATACATCGAGGGAAGAGGCTTGATTTTAGACTGAGCAGGGAGATGAGAACTACCCTGCAGATCCTCCTGAAACACTGGATCCACACCTGCAGGGAGAATGGGAGACTGACTAGGTCCTAGCTCATATCAAAGAAAGTAAACCTCTAATCAGAATGATGACCCCCAAACTGAAAATTAGAAAACAGTAAACAACAGTGAATGAGGCTATGATAGTGGGTTCAGGTACTCCAGAAGTGTGGTTGGCCCTACGTCTACCCAACTTCTGTGTACTGTCTCCTTGTTTCTTTTTGGCTTTTTTGTCTGTTCACCTTGTTTGTCGGATGTGTTTTCTGCAGGCTTAGTAACCCTCTACCTGCAGATACCTGACTGCTTAAGCCAGATGTCAATCCTGTCCAAAACTGTGATTTGTCACCCCTAGACTTGGCATCAACCAAGCTCTGGATGCCAGCTAAGGAACTGAACCCTTGAATGAGACCTCTTGGGGCAGGGGCAACTCTACATCCAATATCAGCAGAAAGTAGCTATGGAAGAAGAGACCTTCGCCCCTTACTCCAAATTTTTGGGCCCCATTCATTTGAAGTGGGAGTGATGGGGTACTTGTGTTCAAGTCCCATCCTAAGATATTGTTTTATGTTCTTATTTTGTGTGATTCTGTTATATTATTGTAAAGTTCTGCTGACACCAGTTGCTTTAAGATACTCTTTTATATACTTATTTTCTGTTATTCCTGTTAAAGTTCTGTTGATACCAGTTGCCCCACTAATCTGACCTATGTCATGATTATGAAAGATCTTGGGGCCACATGTAATGGTTAATTTAAATGGAGAAATCTTTCCCACTCATTAATAGGACTTTGTGACCTGCCTGAGTCACAAGGAGCCTGTGGTGGAAGGAGCTTGCTACACAGGTGGAACAGGAAGGGTAGAACAAGAAGAGGTGGCGCTAGAGTAGAGCTGAGAGAAAATTTGGTCAAAGTAGTCAAAACCGAAGGACACAGGCAAGCCGCAGCTGGCTGCGAGTGCGAGAAGGGCATTTTGTTTAAAGGAAGCCTGTTTGTGATTTGTTTAAGGAAGTTGGTTTGTGGGAAGCCTAGAAGGGGGAAGGCTTGGGAATAGTGTTGTTCTCCGCATTGTTATTGTGAATAGATTTTTGTTACCATGATGAATTTGGCTTTCTGGTGTCTGAATAAATGTTTTGGTTCCCTCTTCCATGTGTAGAGTCTGTTGTATTTCGCCAGGCATATTTATGGCCACTATAGGCGCTGTGAATATTACATCAGCACTACAATGACCTAATTAGCTTACTTGATATTTCTTTCAGTGTTGCACCTAGCCCACCCCTAACTACTCACTAATCTCACCTAGATCATTTTCATTCTCCCTTTTGGGGATAAACATCAGCCTCATTCTCATGAGAACCCACAAGAACCTCTCCCTGCTTTACCGGAGTTAACAGTAAATTTTGTGACTGACTAGAAAACGGTTTGAGTGTATGAATTCTTTCCAGGCAACTCATAGTACCCTGACATTTTCGAGGATCCAAGCAATCCTGAATCATGTCAATACCATGATAGTAAACAGAATTATGAAATGAAAAGTAAATATATGATATTAATGATATTGATGTTAAAGTACACTAAACACAGTTGTACAGTACATTGCCCCTTCCCCATCCACTGTGCCTAGCCTTTATCACTGGTTGTTGGTAGCACAACATTTTTTTTTTTAAATGAAGCTACTGAGATCCTTGGATAACAGCTGTCTTCTTTTCCTCTTCCGTCTGATGATAGCAATCAATACTATCCTCACCTAGTCTTTGAAGTTTTAAAAATCTTGAAGTATTTGGATCTATCTTTTCAATACAAGAAAAAAATTCATTCAAATGAAGAAATTCTTCTGCCAACTGTTTCACTGTGAACCTTTTTGGTTCAATCTCAGTTCAGGAGCTTCCCTTTTCTCTTCTGAAATCTTTACATCTGGTAGCTCAATCAAATCCTCATTTGTCAGTTTTTCTTCATGAGACTCAATCATCTCCTCTATATCATTCTTATCCACCACTAGCTCCAATTCTGATGCTAATTTTATGTCTTCCAAACTTTTATTTTGGTCAAATCCACCAGAACTATGAGCACACTTTTTTCCAACTCTCTTCACATGTTTCTGTTACATCTTCTCATGCCTTGCCAATATTACAGATTGCATGATAAACATTATAGGACTTCCAGAAATCTCTCAATGTCAAGCTCTTATCTGCATCAAAACTAACAAGTGTCTGGACAAAGGTACTTGAAATTAACCATCAATTCCTGATATAAAAGGATCTAATAACAAAGGTAACACTGGGGGAAAGCAGACCACTTTTACATTTTTCATTAAAATCATCCAGATGGAGAGGGTTACCTGGGGCATAATCCAAAAGAAGTATTTTGAAAATAATGCCATTATCATTACAAAACTTCTTAGAATGAAGTAGTCCCTACACTATTGCTCAAAGATGATAAGGTTATATCCATGCCTTAGTGCTGGAGAAATAATGTACATTTAGTGTGGCCTTGCTGATTCCTTTCAATGCTCTGGGAATTTCTGAGTGCTGCACAAAAACAGGTTTAAATTTTCAAGTCCCAGAAACATTCCTTCCAAGCAGAACGGTAATATCTTTCGAAGTTTTATGCCGTGGCATAGTTTTTTCTTCTTTTGAGATGTAGGTTCAACATGGCATTCTTTGATAAAATAGGATGGTTTCTTCTACATTAAAAATTTTTATCTATTATTTTTTGCAGGAACTCTGGAAGCTTCTTTGCTGCTTCAATATCTGCACTAGCAGCCTCTCCTGACACGATTTTTTATTTGAAATGCTGCACAATTTTTAAATTACTGGCTGCTATAAATATCTGTCTTCCTTCAGGTACTTTACCTTTAGATCTTCAAAGAAGCTTCGAGCTATGGCTTGAATTGTCATCAAGCTTAAAGGCATATTCTTCTGAGTCTGGTCTTCTATTCATATAGTTAATAGTTTCTCCATCTCTAAAACAGCACCTTCTTTTTGTTTTTACAGATAACTGATTTCATGCAAGCACTGTCTTTTGTATGTTCCTTTATCCTGGCAGTATCTTTTACTATGGTCTTCACAGGTTCACAAAATTAGGTTCATGTGCTATCACAATTTTTGCCCTCCTTAATATTTTCTTATTATTTTCATTTCCAAGGCTTATATTTATGAGATAGTTCACTTTTCCTCTCAAGAGCAAGCTTGTCACCAGTGATGGTGAAAGTATATGGATCACTACTAAACATGCAGAGAGGCCAGGTATCACTGATTATCTGCAGATACAAGGGAACTAACTTGGGCTTCTCAGCTTGCTATTATGTTTACACTGCCTGAACAATACTGACTTTTATTACACAGTCCCTGCTTTGCAAAAAATAATTTTCAGGATTTTTTTTAGAATGCAGATTCCTTTGAAAATTCTTTACTTAAAGTTCAATTTGTGTAATGAGAATTTGTGTAAAGGAAAAACTCCCTGTGAATTGTTAAATATAAATTGTGAATACTAAATTTTTATCAGAGATATTCAGAGAAAAAAAGTTTCCTTAGTCAACTTGCTTCACCATTGCAGATGCATTCATTTTATTTGAGCAGAAGCTTTTCAATTTCATGTATTCAAAATTACCAGTTTTATTATTTGTAACTGCTTCTGTCCCCCTGGTTAAAAATTCATCTCTTACCCATTACTGTGAAAAGTATATCTTTTTATTCACTTATACTTTTTAAAAATGATTTTTAATATTCAGATCACATCCATTTTGAATTTATTGTGAAATATGGTATAAGATATTGGTATATGCCTAATGCCTGCTAGATTACTTTCCAATTGTTATTATCTAATAGGGAGTATTTTATGTACTTAATTTATGTTTTCGGGTTGAATTCCATTATTTGTGATTTTTCCTTGTCCATTCTGTTCTATTGATCCTCTTTTTCATTTTTAATGAAAACAAATGGTTTTAATAATTTCAGCTAACTAACAAGGGATAGAGAGGATCACAGGAAGCAAAATGGATAATTTTGATTACCTTAAATTAAAAAGGGTTTGCACAAACAAAATCAATGTAACCAAGATTAGAAGGAAAGGAGGAAACTGGGAAAAATGTTTTACAGCAAGGTTCTCTGATAAGGGACTTGTTTCTCAAATATACAGAGAACTGAGCCAAAAATATAAAAATATGAGTCATTCCCCAATTGATAAATGGTCAAAGGATATGAACAGGCAGTTTTCAAATGAATAAATCATGGCTACATATAGTCATATGAAAAAATGCTCTAAATCACTCTTGATCAGAGAAATGTAAATTAAAACAACTCTGAGGTACTACCTCATACTCATCAGACTAACTAATATGATAGAAAAGGAAAATCACAAATGTTGGAGGGGATATGGGGAAACTGGCACTCTAATGCACTATGTGAACAAGTCCAACTATTCTGGCGAAGAATTTGGAACTATGACCAAAGGGCTATAAAAATGTGCATATCCTTTGACCCAGCAATATCACTATTAGGTCTGTATCCCAAAGAGATAAAAGAAAAGGGAAAAGAACCTATTTGTGAAAAAAATATTTACAGCACCTCTTTTTGTGATGGCAAAGAACTGAAAACTGAGTGGATATTCATCAACTGGGGACTGGCTAAACAAGTTGTGGTATATGATTATGATGGAATAATATTATTATAATAGAAATGATAAGCATGATGGTTTCAGAAAAAACTGGGAAGACTTACATGAACTCATACAAAATGAAGTAAGTGGAACCAGGAAAGTGACAGTGAGCAGAACCAGGAGACTACTGTACATAGTAACAGCAATACTGTCTGATGATCAGTTGTGAATGATATAGCTACTCTGATAAAGACAATGATCCAATACAAATCCAAAGGACCTATGATGAAAAATAGGTTTTGTATGACTTCACATATACAATTGCTACCAAATTGCTTACTCATGATGTGCATGGAGTGGGATTTGGAACTCAAAACTTTAAAAATGATTTTTAAAAAATTTTACGTGTATTGGGAAATATTTTACAAAATAAAAAAATTTAAAAAATTTAAAAAATAATTGCTGCTTGATTGTGTAATTTGAAGTCTGGTAGTGTTCTTTTCCATTAATGCCTACCTTTTCTTCATTGTATATGTATGTATATTATATATGCATGTGTACATATATAATACATACACACACACACACACACACACAGACTTCAATACTAAATGGCTGCCTGAATAGGAGGCAGCTCACCCGTATCCCACATACCTACTCCAGCAAAATCTGTAAGTTTGTACCAAAACAAATAATGATCAAAAAATTCAATGAGAAACTATGAGAGTTTCTTCCACACAGAAACTGCACGAAAAAAAAAAAAGTTAGGCCTCTCCACCAGCTCAGCCAATGTTGGAACAGGGTAGTATCCCAGAATGATCAGAGGTTGTCAGAGACATGAAGAGTCTATAATGCTCTGTACCCAGAGGCAGCAAAAACAGAGGGCTTCCTTGAAAAAGTCTCAAGTTTGTCAAAAAGCCTCAAGTGGGAAGCTACAGAAACCAGCAGAATCATGATGAACAGACCTGTAGAGTGTTCTGAGATCACAAACACCTTATCCTGAATCTCCAGGGAGAGCCTAAACTAAACTTCTAATCTCAGAAGGTGGCAGTCAGCACAAGAACCCAGGAAACTCAAGAGGAAAATGGTCCAAATAACCCACCTCCAAATACAGAAGGGAAGAGATCCTAGTCCTGGCATATAGCCCTAATTCAGGAACTAAAATTGGAAAGATGAGTATCAAAGATGTAAATCTAACAGTCCATAATACAAGAAAGCAGAGAATCAAAGGAAAAAGTTGATTTTTCCAGAGGGACTATAAGAATACCTAGAAAAATAAAGCAAAAGCTAAAAATAAAATAATGAAATAAAAGCTTTTAGAGAAAGAATTGGAAGGAGAATAGGTAGCTTAGAAGAGAAAGTGGTAACTTTAATCAAGAAATGCAATCTCTGAAAACTAGAATAGACCAAAGAGAAATCAATGATACTATGACACAGCAATACATGTTAGAAGAAATGATAAGATTTTTAAAAATAGGTGATACTTGATATCAAAAACAACTGACCTAGAAAACAAGTCAAGGAGAGATAATCTAAGAATCACTGACTGCCTGAAAACCTTGATTTTTTTTTTTTTAAAGCCTGGGCACTATATTTCAAGAAAACATAACTGAAAACTGCCCAAACCTCTTAGAATCAGAGGGCAAAAATAAATATAGAAAGAATCTATCAACTGTTTCCTGAAAAGAATCCCAAAGAGAAAAGCTCCAGGAAGGTCACAGTCAAAAACCCAGAGCTCATGTGCCAAAGCCAATATATTTTACATCCCCATAAAGAAGTAATTGAAGCACCAAGAACTATAATCAGGATCTTCTAAGATCTGGAAGACTGCATTATAAGCAGAGGAGACTGTACTAAGGACTGTATTCGAAGATTTTATTAAAACCTGAGGAGATCTTAGAATACAACATTACAAAAGGCAAGCGATTTAAGCTTATTAGCAAGAATAATTTATCCTACAAAGCCTGAGTTTAATTTCCCAGGGAAACAAAAGAATAGACCTTTACTGGAACGGAGGAATTTTAAGCATTTGGGATAAAAAAAAAAATTGAATGAGAACTTTGAAATATAAACAAAATAATCCAGAGAAATCTAGAAAAGGTCACTTGTGTGTGTATAATTGTAAAGAGCTATACAATGATGTTGTGCTGTGTGTGTGTTCATCCTTCATTGCCGAAGAAGACCATGCCATCAGAGAAATAATGATATGACTTGCAACTGACTTTTTTTTTGTTTTGAGAGAGGGTGGTCTGTGCAGGTCACCAGCCTCACATCCTCCAGTCATCTGAATCCAGTGACAAGATATTCATCAGGATGACTGGAGATGACCCAGGATGAGGCCAATGAGGTCAAGTGACTTGCCCAAGGTCACACAGCTAGTGAGTGTCAAGTGTCTGAGGTGAGATTTGAACTCAGGTCCTCCTGACTCCTGCTCTATCCACTGCACCACCTAGCTGCCCACAGAGTCAAGGATAACACGTAGGTAGTGATCCAGGGTTATTGGGAAGATGGTGGTATTCTTAGCAGTAATAAGGAAGTCGGGAAAGTCTTGGGAAAAGATAATATGTTACTCTCACCATGATCATTTTCCAAATTGTCATATAAATTTCACCCTTGGGCCTCACCCTTCTGGGTGCCCGCTTTCTCTTAATTTGGGTCAAGATGTCACCTTCAGAGGCAAAACACTTTCTAAGACATTAGTATTTTTTGAATCATGGACTTCTTAGGCAGACTGGTAAAGTCTATATACCCCTTCTCAGAATGGGTTTGGATATATAAGACACATAGAAACGCAAAGGAAACCAATTATATTAAAATAAAGATGTAACTTCCCCCATTCAAGCTCAAGATTCCATTCAATTTATCCACATACTCAGAACCTCTCTCTGCTCTAGTCTAAAAGAAAGTGATTTATCTCCCTGTGTACCAACTCCTTGTAGATGAGGCTTATTGTTAAGTCCCTGTATCCCATTACAGAATGTAGCAGGATTCTCTCTTCCCAATATAATGGGACCTCTCCCTTTCATTCCCCTCTGTCTGAATCCTTCACTTTGCCACCTCTCCCATTCACCTTTATTCCCTCTTCTAGCTAAGATGCTACAGGAGTTATCTTCACTTCACTATTTTTGTTTTAATAAAATAAGTACTTTATTTTAATCCTGGAAAGCCAACAGGAAAGGTTTATCTCACCAGGCTCAGAGCAGAGCACAGCCCAGTCTGGGTCACATGGTACTGGAGTAGGCTTCAGGGCATGGAATCAGGGGTAGCAGCTACAGTTCAAAAAGGGGAGAGGGAGGTGAGGGATAGAGGGTGATGGGTGATATAGCGTAATCATATCCTTTGGTGAATTGTTAAGATTTCTCAACCCACAAACGCCAAAGACAGTTTCAAAGATCAGTAAGAAATGCTGCCTGGGTAAAAGAGGAGCACAGTCCAGCCCCAGCCCCAGGCCAGGGCAGTGGCAGCCAGTGAGGCAGCATCCACTTTTGGAGCCCTCAGCCTAAAGACCCTGGGGGAATCCAGCAGCTGACCTGGGTCTCAGTCTTGGGTGGTGGTCCTGGAGTGAAGAGGATTGCTGGCGAGGTAGAGCTGGTGGTGACTGTGGAGAGGGAATTCTGACTCGCAGTTCCAGGGTGAAAAAGATCAGAGTGCAGTCTGGGAGAGGATTAAATTCCTTTCCCTTCATTGTGTCACACTGGAGGAACTGAGAACTTACAGGTCCTTAGAGATCTGAGAAAACAGCTGCACAAAACCTCTGAAGCATAGGGTAGTATACCTTTCACTTGACAAAGGACTCAAAAGTCAAGTAACCGGCTGGGAAAATGCCCAAAAAAAGAGGAAAAAATAAGACTATAGAAGGTTACTTTCTTGGTGAAAAGGTATTTTCTTCTATCCTTTTGAATGAGGAAGAACAAAGCATACCATCAGAGGAAGATATAAAAGTCAAGGCTTCTATATCCAAAGTCTCTGAAAAAAAATGCAATGGTCTCAGGCCATGGAAGAGCTCAAAAAGAATTTTGAAAATCAAGTAAGAGACGTGGAGGAAAAATTGGGAAGAGAAATGACAGTCAGAGTGTAGAAAAGACCAGAGCTGAATAGAAAATCTGACTTTCAAATACAAGAATCAAGAAAAACATGAAAAGGAAAACAGGAAAGAGAAGCCTTAAGGAACTCATTAAAGTTGAATTGTTTACATTCCTACATGGAAAAATGTTATTTGTAACTCATGAGGAACTTTTTCAGTATTAAGGTAGTTAGAGGGAAATACATGGATATGTATGCATGTATATATTATATGTGTATAGATATGTATACGTACATGAGTGTACGTGTGTATGTACACATTTATATATATACACACTTAGAGGGAACAGGATGAGTTGAATATGAAGGGAGAATACCTAAAAAAATAAAATTTACTGTTGAATGGAATGTACTAGGAGTAAGAGAAAGACAGAGGTAGAATGTAGAAAATCATCTCACATAAAAGAGGGAAGAAAGAAGTTTTATATTGGATGGGAAGGGGGGAAGACGAAAGGAAATAAATGAGCCTTACTGTCATGGGATTTGGCTTAAGGAAAGAATAACACACACTCAATTGGGTATGGAAATCTATTTCACCCTACAGGAAGGCAAGGGAGAAGGGGACAGGAGAGGTAAGATAATAGAAGGGGATATCAAAGTGGGGAAAGGGATAATTACAAGAAAACACTATTGTGGGAGGACGGTCAAAAGAGAGAATGGAATAAATGGAGGGCAGGATAGGACAGAGGGAAATGTGGTTCATCTTTTACAACATAACTATTATGGAAGGGTTTTGCATAGTTATACATGTATGACCTATATTGAATTGCTTGTTTTCTCAATGAGGGTGGGTGAGGAGGGAGGGAGAGAATGTGGAATTCAGAGCTTTAAGAATGAATGTTAAAAATTGTTTTAGCATGAAACTGGAATTTAAGCTATACAGGCAATGGAGCATAGAAATCTATTTTGCCCTACAGGAAAATAGAAGGGAAGAGGGATAGAAGAAGAGTGGGTAATGGAAGGGAGGACAGACTGGAGGAAGGGGTAGATGGGGGATATATTGTCCTGGGGTATGGAGTGGGGAGAGATTTGGAGAAAATTTTGAATTCAAATTCTTGTGTAAATGAATGTTGAGAATTGAGAACTAAAAATAAATAAATTATGTATTTTAAAAAATCAAAAAAATCTCTAGAGGTGAGGTAATTTATTTATGTATTTTTTCTTGGTAGTTATATTTATCTTTTCTTGTATTTCTTTTTGTTGGGAGTATTTACAAAATAAGATCTTCTCATATCTGCTGTGCTTCCTATACCCATCATACCAAGAATACTTCTAACTCCTCACTTTTATTGAAATTACATATTTTTTTTTCCACTGATCATTAAGCTATGATTTGTGGGGTATATAATTTTGGATGCTATCTAGAATTCCTTTACTGTTTGAAATTTATTATTCCATTTCCTTCTGCAGTACCTGATGGGGATAAAATTGTCTTGTATAAAGACAATTTCCTTACCTTTACATTTTAACCTTCCTCCTGGTTGCTTGCAGGATTTGTTGTTTGTTGCTGAAATTGTTAAACTTCCCTGCTGTGTGTCTTGGAGTTGTCTCCTGAGCTCTTCTTCAAGGTGATCTGTTTAGTCTTTCAATTTGTACTTTTTTTTCCTCTGTTCAGAAGATCTGGACAGGTTTTATTTATTATTTCCTGCATTGTGGTATTCAAGTTTTTTGATGTATGTTATTCAATGAGACTATACTCTGGTTTCTTTTCTCTTCAGACCTTATATGAATTCAATGAGACTTGATCCTTTATTTATCTCCTTGCTTCCTGTCTTTGGGGAAATTATTTCTGCTTGTATATAGAGACTCTTTTAGTCTTATTAATTTTTTCTTTTCTTCTTCCAGATTCACTTTAGTATATTTATGTTCCATTTCTGTTCCTTCTTTTGCTTCTCTGTAGCAACTTACCATTATGAATTCAAGTACTTTTTTGTTGTGCTAATTATTTCTGCTTAGCAGGCCATAGGTTTTATATTTATTTTCTTTTGAATTGTTCTTTTATGTTTTTCATTTTTGCATCTGAAATATTCTGGAACACTTTTTGTTGTTCTATGTCCTCTTGCTATTCTTCGAGTTCTGTCTTTTATCAGGTCATGGTTCAATTTCCTTTGCCTTTCATTCTTTATTTGGAGAGCTTTGGAACCTTTAGAATGCTTTGCATTCATGTTCCCTTCTACTTTTATTATCTTTTCTGTTGATTTATCTGCGTGTCATTTAAATTTTTATATAAATTTTCTTCTCCTTGAGATCATTGCAAATTCTGGACTTTCAAATTTATAGCCCATTGTTGCTCAGTTTCTAACTCCTTCCCTTTGATGAAGGGATTACTCTCAGAGCTGATCCACCATGTTATCTCCACCTACTCTTATTACAAGGAATTTACTTTTCATCGACATCGGTCCCTGCTCCAAAGCAGCTCCTGGATAAATGGAACTGGTCTCATCTGGACTATAAACCTCTTTCTTCCATCCATGTTTACCTACACATGATGGCTCTATGCCCCCGTTCCTTCAGCTTTTGGGTTGTACCAAATGGGCATCTATCACTTTTTGCAGGGTTAAAGAATGATGTGCTGAATATTTCTAGCAAAGCTACTTTATACTTGAGTTCCTTAATTTAAGGGTGTGGCTAGGCAGCAGGAAATCTAATTCCTCCCTTCCTCTACTTTCCCCTTTTCTTTCTGTGGCTGGGCAAATTGTGTATGTGTGTGTGCGTGTGTGCGTGTGTATGTGTGTGTGCACATGTGTATAGACTTAGATATATAAGTGCATGTTTCTTGCAACAGGGTAATGTGACATAGGAGTAGGGTTTCCTGTAGCATGACTCTGTAGCATGAAAAAAATCCCCAGCTGGGTTCCTTTACAAAATCCTAGATTGTATGATTTGCCAGGGAATGGTAACTTGGGGGAGAGGTACTGAATGAACATGTTTTGAACAGGCCTTCTCTATTATTTACTCATAACTAGTAGGCCTCTTATTTTCTTGTACCGTACATTCAGCTGTAATTGCTATACCTCCAGCACATAATTCCTCTCTTTGGGTTTTTAAAGACTTACCAGGGACTGGAGAAAAATGTCTAGTCCTCCACTTTGTTGATCATATGATCATATGACCTGAAAATTCCTACACCTACTACTACAAAGCCATAAAGTTCAAATGAGATCAAATAAGAATTAAAAAACTCAATGAGGAATTATGGAAGGTGATTTCTTCCACTGCAGAAATACACAAAAAGTCAGTCAGAAGTCAACAGTAACTAGGAAAGGGAGCCCCTACAGTAAAGTCAGTGCCACCAAAACCAGAAACAGGAAATTGTATGGTTAATGTACTTTTGCTTAATTTGCTTAATCTTTCCCAGTCTTTAATAGGCTGTGACCTGCTTAAATAACATGGAAGCCTAAGTCACATGTGGTGGGAGGAGTTTCCTGAATGGGTGGAACAGGAAGAGAGTGGAAGAGAGCTGGGAAAAAGTTGGTGAGAGCAGTCAGAGAGGAGGAAAGAGAGGACAAAGGCAGGCGGATTGCTAAGATTGTGAGTGCTTGTGGGAAGGCTCCAACAGGAAGGGGAAGGCTTAGGAATGGCGTTGTCCCAAGCAGTGCCAATGTGTATTGATTTCTTGGTTACTATGATGGATTTGGCTTTCTCATGTTGGGATTTGGCTTTCTGGTGGCTGAATAAACATTTTTCTTTTACCTTCCATATGGAGAGTCTATTATACTTTGGATTTAGGACTGACTGGTATATTCGTAGCCACCCCCAATAGTCTGCAAGACTTTGTGTTAAGAGACAACAAGATCAGAGAGTTCTCCTGAGCAAGTCGCAGGGAAGCATTAAAGACCCAGAAAGAGCATGTCACAATTTGTAGGGAGAGGCAGTGGAAATAATATTGCTATGTTCAAATTGGACAGCCCATGGATTCTGAGGTCCCTAAAATTTTGTTCTAAGACTTCAGAGAAGGCCTTGAAAGTGTTTTAGAGTGACTTTTTTTAAGTCACTAAAGTAACTTTTTTACTATCAAAAGTTTCTTTGTACTTGGCTAATTTCCCCCGCTTGGCTAATTTCCCTACCTAAAGTCTGAGGTAGGTGTTATGCAGAAAATGGGGGAATAAGAGAAGACGATAAGAGTCTTAAGGGAAGAAAAAAATATCTGAAATGGCTATTGTAGTTAGTGGAGTAGAGAATCAATTAGGGAGGTAAAGTAGGATTGCTTTGCTGTTCTGAAGCCCAAAGACCCATTGCACTCTAACCTCTGGAGGTGGAGATCAGTGGAACCCAGAGGACCCAGGGCAAGAATAAGAAAAGTGGAAAAATTCTCCCCAAAATGCAACTAAACTAGAGACTGACCTCAGCATGAAGCCCCATTTCAGAAACTAAAGATGGAGAGATAAGTAAAAAAAACATCAATATTAAAAAAAAAAATTATTGCAACTATAATTCTAGAACAAATGCTAGTAGAAATTCAAAGGGAAAAAAAGGAACTTTCCAGTCACTACATAAATACCTAGAAGAAATAACATAAGAACTTAAAAAAAAATTAAAGCTTTTAAGGAAAGAATTGAAAAGTTACTAAGTAACCTAGAAGAGAAAGTGATAACCTTACCCAACAAATGGAATGACTCAATTATACAGCAAAAATAATGAGAACAAAATTAAAATACAGGAATAAATGGAAGAAAATGTAGGATATTTGTTATTAAAAAAAACTGACTTGAAATGCAGGTCAAGAAGAGTTAATATAAGAAGCACAGACTCTCCAAAAAGTATGACCAAACCCAAAAAAACCTGGTCATTATACTTTAAATCAAAAAATGGAAACTGCTCAAGTCTGTAAGAAGGAAAGGATGACATAACAATAGAAGGAATCCATCCCCTGAAAGAAATTCCCAGAAGAAAAGTCTTAAGAATGTCATGGCCAAAATCTAGAACTCGTACATCAAAGAAAAAATACTTCAGTAAGCAAAAAAGAAGCAGTTCAAGTACCAATGACTCACAGTCAAGATCACACAAAACTTGGCAGCTTTTACAAAAAAAAAAAAAAAAAAGGAAACGTTAGAATACAATATTCCAAAGGGCAAAAGATATGTAGCCTTACAACTAACAATAATTTACCCAAGTGTAATCCTAATCAAAGCCAAGTGTAATCCTATGGGGGGAAAGCATCTCTAATAGAAAAGACAATAATGATAATCCTCCCTCCCCCCACAAAAAAGGTCACTGACACTTTTTTAAAAAATTAACAGAAGAGAACACAATGAAGCACAGACCAACAAGAGAATTTTAAAACTATCATGTATAATTTACTATACACTTTTTTAAAAAAAGAGCAAACAACATGAAATGAATATATATCACTTTAATACTTCTATTTTTTCTTTTTGCTTTGTGAGTGTAATATCTTTTTGGCATTTAACTTCAACATTAAAAATATCCGGAAGAAAGGAGAAGAGGAAGAAAGGAAAGGAGGAAGTAAGCAAGATTGTAAAGAAAGGAGATAAAATAGTGACCACATCCATTACAACTTTATAGGCCCTCAGAACAACAAAGCCATCCTACTTTACCTTCCTAATTGACTCTCTAATTCCACTCACTACAACAGCTATTTTAAATTTTTTTCTTTCTGGACAGTGGGGCCAAGATGGCAGAGTAGAAAGACTCACGTATGCTAGCTCCGAACCCACAGCCCATATATTTCCTGCAAGAGGAACTCCCAAAAATTCTGGATCACTGCAAGGCACGCAGAAACACAGTGGAAAAGATTTCCATTCCAGAGAGCCCTGGAGAGCCATCCCCAAAGGTCCGTTGTGCCCCGGAAAGCGGAGCCCACCCCTGAGCTGCCCTGGCCACGGCCCCAGAGGAGCAGATCTCAGCAGGCTTCAGGGACGGAATCTCCCTGACGGAATCCCAGCGGCTGAGAAAGTCACTCGACCCACAGATGCTACAGGTCAGTGAGAGATACGTCTGGGATGGCCGAGAGGGGAGCAGGGTGTCTCCGTGACTCGGGCCCCCCCAGGAGGCAGTAGCGGAGGAAGCGGCAGAGGCAGCAGCAGCCCAGCACTCCCAGAACAGGCAGGAAGAAGTTCAGGGACATTACCGAAGGTCTCTGCATAAAGCCCCTGAGGGAACTGAGCCTGGGAGGCGGCCCAGGCCCCACCCGAGCACCAGAACTTAAGCTCACATCGAATAGCAGCCGCACCTAAGCCCATTTGAATCTCAGACCCCAAGCACTAGCTGGGCAGATCTAGGCGGAGGTGGACAGGAATCTCAGAAGTCAAGTAACTGGCTGGGAAAATGCCCAGAAAAGGGAAGAAAAATAAGACCACAGAGAGCTACTTTGATGGGGTGCAGATGTTCCTGCCTTTCAATTCTGATGACAAGGAAATATTCTTATCATCAGGGAAAGACGTGGAGGTCGGGGCCTCTGTATCCCAGACATCCCAGGTGGATGTCCAGTGGGTTCAGGCCTTGGAAGAGCTCAAAAAGGATTTTGAAAATCAAGTTAGACAGGTGGAGGAAAAACTGGGAAGAGAAATGAGAGAGATGCAAGAAAAGCATGAAAAACAGGTCAATACCCTGCTAAAGGAGACCCCAAAAAATGCTGAAGAAAATAACACCTTGAAAAATAGGCTCACTCAAGTGGAAAAAGAGGTTCAAAAAGCCAATGAGGAGAAGAATGCTTTCAAAAGCAGAATTACCCAAATGGAAAAAGAGGTTCAAAAGCTCACTGAAGAAAATAGTTCTCTCAAAATTAGAATGGAACAGATGGAGGCTAATGACTTTATGAGAAACCAAGACATCACAAAACAAAATCAAAAGAATGAAAAAATGGAAGAGAATGTGAAATATCTCATGGGAAAAACAACTGACCTGGAAAATAGATCCAGGAGAGACAATTTAAAAATTATGGGACTACCTGAAAGTCATGATCAAAAAAAGAGCCTAGACATCATCTTTCATGAAATTATCAAGGAAAACTGCCCTGACATTCTAGAACCAGAGGCCAAAATAACTATTCAAGGAATCCATCGATCACCACCTGAAAGAGATCCAAAAAGAGAAACTCCTAGGAACATTGGGGCCAAATTCCAGAATTCCCAGGTCAAGGAGAAAATATTGCAAGCAGCTAGAAAGAAACAATTCCAGTATTGTGGAAATACAATCAGGATAACTCAAGGTCTAGCGGCTTCTACATTAAGGGATCGAAGGGCGTGGAATAGGATATTCCAGAAGGCAAAGGAACTAGGACTGAAACCAAGAATCACCTACCCAGCAAAACTGAGTATAATACTTCAGGGGAAAATATGGTCTTTCAATGAAACAGAGGACTTTCAAGCATTCTTGATGAAAAGACCAGAGCTGAAAAGAAAATCTGACTTTCAAACACAGGAATGAGAAGAAGCATTGAAAAGTAAACAGCAAAGAGAAGTCATAAGGGACTTACCAAAAGTGAACTGTTTACATTCCTACATGGAAAGACAATATTTGTAACTTAAAACTTTTCAGTATCTGGGTAGTTGGTGGGACCACACACACATACACACACACACGTACACGTGTGCATGCACACACACATACACACATGCAAGCACATACAGAGACAAAGAGCTCAGAGTGAATTGAATAGGATGGGACCATATCTTAAAAGAAATTAAGGTAAATGGTGAGAGAGAAATGTAGTGGGAGGAAAGAGGGTGAAATGGAATGGGGTTAATTATATCTCATTCAAGAGGCAAGCAGGAGACTTTTTAGTGGAGGGAAAAAGAGGAGAGCTGAGAAAAAACCAAGAAGTTTACCCTCATCACATTTGACTAAAGGAAGGAATAAAATGCATACTCATTTTGGTATGAAACCCTATCTTACAATACAGGAAAATGGGAGAGAAGGAGATAAGCAAGGTGGGGGGATGATGGAAGGGAGGGCAATGGGAGGAGGGAGCAATTTGAAGTCAACACTCAGGGAGGGACAGGATCAAAAGGGAGAATAGAAACAATAGTGGGCAGGATAGGATGGAGGGAAATACAGTTAGTCTTACACAACACGACTATTATCGAAGTCATTTGCAAAACTACACAGATATGGCTTATATTGAATTGCCTGCCTTCCCAAAGGGAATGGGTGGGGAGGGAGGGATGGGGAGAATTTGGAACTCAAAGTTTTAAGAACAACTGTTTAGTATTGTTGTTGCTACTAGGAAATAAGACATACAGTTAATGGGGAATAGAAAGTCATCTGGCCCTACAGAACCAAAGAGAAGATGGGGACAAGAGAAGGGAGGGATGATAGAAGAGAGGGCAGATTGGTGATAGGGAAAATTAGAATGCTCAGTGTATTGGGGTAGGGGTAGGGGATAAAAGGAGAGAAAATTTCGAACCCAAAATTTTGTGAAAATGAATGTAAAAAGTTAAATAAATAAATTTTTATTAAAAAAAAATTTTTTTTCTTTCCTCAAGACTTTTATTTTCTTCTCTACTACCACATTTTCTGCAAAATACCTACCCTGAATTTATCAAAAATAAACTGCCCGAGTACATAGAAAATTTTGATAGCAAAAGTGTCACTTCATTGACTTTAAAATAAAATGTGTTCAAAAATTTTAATTTTTAAATCTTTTCATTACCTTGCAATGTTAAAAGCAATGAATTAAATTTTCAACAAATGAATAATAGCAACTCACCTTTATATAGCTTTAAAATTTGCAAAGCACTTTATTTATAGCCTCACAATAACTCTGTGAGGTAGGTGCTATTATTACTATCTCTATTTTACAGATGACAAAACTGAGGCTAAGATATGGTAAGTGACCTCCTCAGGGTCACACAGCTAGTAAATGTTTTAGTCACTATCTGAATTCAGGTTTTCCTGTTTCCAAGTAGAGCACTCTGTCTGGCTTTTTTTTACCAACTTAGTTTTGTGCTAAAAATACTGTAAGTAGTTTGTTGCTTTTAAGTTCCAAATCCTCCTCTTTTTTTCCTTTTGCACTTAGGCAGATTCTTCTTCCTAGTCTAAAGTTGGGCTGACCTAATTGCAAATAGGCCACTTCTGCATGAGGGTTTTAATATATGTAAAGCACTGAAAAAATATGCTAAATTAGCAAAAGTCCCTTAGCTAAAATCAGGAAAGGAGGAGATTAGCTCCTTTTTTACACTTTAAAAGATGGAAATTTTATACACACACACATACACGCACACACACATCCTACTGGATTAGAAATGAAGGCCATTCCACACATACTGGCATGACATATGCAATTTAAAGATGGGACAAGGGAATAACATGTAATGAGACAAGTGAAACACACCAAAAGAAGCAGAATAAGGTTAACTGCCATGATAATTCTAAAATGGGGTATTTATATTTTCCTTGACTTGAGCCAGGACACATGGAAGACATGGCATCTGCAGAGTTAATAAAACAGTAATTGCTTCTTTTTCAGCTAGCAATCCTGAGGATCATCCCCTTCTATTACGATTCTACTGCATCCTAGGCCACCTCCATGTGCTCATCCACATCTGGCCACTGGAGGAGAAAGTGAGGCTGCTGACTTTGCACAGCCCTCCCTCCTTCCAATCCAAGTCATGGAATCTCTTCCTGATGATGGTCCCCTTTGAGAAGGAAGGACAAACCATAACCACACAACCGCAACCACATGTCTTAGAAACACAAAATAGGTATTATAATAAGTAAAGCTATATTAATCTAAAGAATTATGCCATCTAAGATTTTTTTTCCCTACAAGAAATTAATCTATAGTCAATCAATCCATCCCTCTTCCACTTTCTTTTGTTTATTCATAACAGGTTAATGAAGAGAACTGTGCCCATAACTGAATAAGTTGAATAACACCAATCTTTATCTCATATTCCAAAGTCAAAAGGAACTGTTGTGAACTGTTGATAGAAAAGTAGACACAAAGTAATGGAATAATCTATGACATCATCTTTTAAAGGAGACATTTTTCTTTGATGTCGTAAATTTCATTGTTAGTCTTAAAGTTATTTGACATATAACAGATTGTGCAAAAGGAAAATAAAACTATTTGACAGATTAAACATACTTCAACCACTCTATAAAGAGAATTCAGCAGTTCCCATGGGCAATATGAGACCACACTGAAAATTAACCCTTACTGCACCAGCAATAGTAGATTTTTTTATCGACTCTGAGAGCACATTTCCCCTTTTAAAAAGGCTACATGTAGCTGTATATGTTAAAATTTCAAAAATTCAGAATAACAATTCCTGAACTGAAGATAATGGGGATTCCAACTGCCTGGAGATTGGTTTTCTCTTGCTATTTCCATCAGCCATTTAATGATGAGGTACCATTTGACAAGTACAGGTTTAACTTCTTTGTGTTATCAAGAGGAATACCACAAACACTTTTAACTTTCAAAGGGACATATTTTATTGGGTTGATATTTCTGGTCAAAACTCAGAACTTCCTTCAAGTCTGTCATATTTCCACTATAAGGAAGAATAAAACTGAAATTTTAGCAAAATGAAAATGAGAACAATCTGATTTCATTTTATGACCTAAAAGACAAAACAGTCACAATAAAGCAGGTTCTGACTCTGTCAACTGCCTTGATGACAAGATGATTAAATGTAAAAACAAAGTCAACAGGCACCACTGTTTTGTAAAATTACAATGCAAAGTCAGGACTCTATTTATCTTATCATCTCACTCTGTAAATGCAACAATATTAAAGGTCCATCTTAATTCATGAAAAAATTTAGAAATCCTATGCTTTGTTTCTGCCATTTACCCTATGCCTTACTGTAAAACATTATATGAAAGACCTAAGGTAGATCATATTGTTCAGGAGTTTGTTAAAAGTCAAATCTTGGTTTACTTTGAATATTTTTCTTTAAATGCAAATTCTACATCTATATTTAAATAAAACAGAATCTTAGTGGAAATATAACTAAGTCACAGTAAACAACAGACATTTCCAAATGTGACAATTCTGTAAAATGGTCAAAACTATCTAATTAAAACAAACCATATGTTAAATTTATAGTGAGAGGTGAGGGTTCATTTTATATAGATGTAGTTCCCCCATGAATCACTTAGTGTGAATAACAGTATACCTTAAGATAATGCTGGAAACATTTTATTTTAAAATAAGCATCCTAAGAAGACAGAATAATCTACAACAGAAACCAGAGTGCTTAAAATAGTGTTTAAAAATAGATGTGAAATAAACAAAAGTCATCCTTTCATATAAAACTATGACTAATATACCTTTGTTTAATTCCAAATCCTACTATCCTAATGCTAAAATGAAAATTACTTAAACTATCAAAATGTCTCAATCTGTTAATCTGACATGAACACGCTGATAAATGAGAACAAAGCTACAGTATGTTCTGGCAATATTAGGAATTTCCTGAAATACTAGAAAATCTGTCCACAACAGATGGATCATCTAGAAAATAGATAACTCAATCTGTCAAAGTGAGGTTCCCTAAAGCCATTTTCTACAGCAAATACCAGTATGATGTCACAGGAGTCTGTAACTTTAGCAAGCCAGGGACGGAAAACCTGAACACACACGCAGAGAGAGATATCAGCTACAATTTTACATTACTTGCTTAAAAAGAAATATCCAGTTGAGTTTATATTTAAAATCCTTACCAGTTAATTTCTTCACAGGTTGAAGCCGAACACTGATAGACTGATGGGTGAGTAAGGGGGAGGATGGAAGAGAGCGGGACATGCCCTCCATAATCCGAATGTGCTGCATACCTTCAGTCACTGGAAGTGGTGGGATGGCATAGTCTGGTTCAAAAGTACAGTCATTTTCTGTGGAGATGCCACCTAAGATAAATAAAGGAATGAAGCAAAGGGGCTAATAAGATTTCCTTCTTGTTCTTACCAAATTTTAACTCATCTCCTTAGGATGACTGACACACCTGATAATAACTGATAACTGAAAAATGAACAGTCTTACATAGGAATAACTAAACAGCTTTTTATTTTTTAATTTAAAACATTTGTAAAACTTAAATTTACTTACAAATTTATGAACACTTATAAAAATGAATATGTATACTGCCATATTCCCTATTGTTTGAAATCTGTTGACACGGGTTCCATGATTGAAGAAATTTGGGTATAAAGACTATGGGAAGGACATCAACTCTTTCAACTGTGTAGCATTTTTAGCAAAACCTATTGCTCTAGTGCACTAAATGTTACTCCTCATGTCCCAGGAGGTTAATATACCTGACCTTGAGTCTTTGCCAAGAACCACACAGTCCAAAATGGGGTAAGACAGGTGCTAAACTCATTTAATGGACAAGGCTAATATAGTTGCAGCCAAATATCATGGGATTTAGTCCAGCTCCCACCAGCAATATCCCCACACAAAGTTTTTGTTGTCATCTTGTTCTTATCATTTTTAATAGGGTATTGATAGAAATGTTGCTGTTTGAAGTTATAATCCTATTATTATTCTTTTCTTAATGGTATATGGCCTAATGTACAGGTAGATGAAGTAACTACATTTTAAAGAAAAATACAAGTATTAGAATTGAAGCGAATTCCCTCACTCAAAGCTTCTCTGATACAATTCTAATAGCAGAGAGGACAAGAGAGATCACACAAACACACACTCTACTCATCCTGTTCCCACAAATTTTTATTTTTCTCAATGAGTTCTCTCTACTTTAAAAGGTTTTTTTTTTCCCTGATCAACCTTAGAAGTTAAAAGTATTTGAGATGGTAAGGTGATATCTATTTAAAACATTGCTCTTGAGTCTTTTGATCAATATTTATATCGAGGCAATTGCTGGTAATGGTTCAGTTTATGATAATGGTACAGTTCCAGGTCAATTTATTATCAGCTGAAATTTTGTAGATAAATTTAGAGGTTTATATTTGTAGAATGGGGATTTTTTTCATCTATAAGTCTATGAAAGATAGTAAGTTTTTGATGTATAATTATAGCCACCAGGTCATGTCTTGGTTGGTGTCCAGTAGGTGCTAAACTTTTATAGCCTACAGCAATATGTTGCACTATCTCAACCATTTCCTTTCATAATCAACATGTATCACTAAATCTGGGATTCTTAAGAAATTCTGTAATTTCACTTGTCAATGTCTAGGTGCCTAGTTCTTATTATAAACACCATTCACTTCGACAAACAAATCTGCACACCTTAGCTATGTGTGTCACTATTTACTTTTTTGGACATACTATTGCCTAGGTTCATGCAGATGTTGTCCATAGAAGCCCTTTTAATTCCATTCTTGGAACTTAGTAATTTAATAGGCTCAATTTGAGCAGGATTTCTTAACATGGGTTCAAGAACTTATTTTTTTAAAAAATTTTGATAACTTTCAACATAATTGATTTCCTTTGTAATCTTATATAATCCTAATAAAACATTATTCTGAGGATGAGTCTACAGGCTTCAAAAGACAGCCAAATAAGTCCATGACACAACCAAGTTAAAGAACCTCCAATAAATCATTTTCGGTTACACCAGATAAATGTAATGTGTACCTTTATGAGCTTTGACTACTGCTCATTCAATTGATGTCTGCTTTCTCTAAAAGTATTTCAGGAATTTCTGACATATTTGTCATGTGTTTTAAGAATGTCTCATTCTCCTTGAGAGTTCAGAATTATTCATCTTTCTAGACTACCTTTCAGTAATGGACTCTGTATTTTGTTAATATTGTATGAATTTTGTTGGGATATATTTTAAACTTGTCATAGTTAACTTCATCCTTCCAAGTTATATAGTAAGACTGCTACTGTGTAGGTGTTAATTGTTTTAAATGTGCATGGTTTTGTTTTCTGATTCAGCGTTGATTTCAGAATGCTAGTGACTCTCAACATATTGAGCCAAAATTTTCTCTTCAATATCTTTAGGCTCAGTGTGTTGTGCCAGGAAGAGAAAAAGGTTATTTGCAGAAATGGCTTTCATTCATTGGTTCAATGTGATGTCTCAATTCAGGCTAGAAACTTCAATCTCTCTCTTTCATTAGCTTGCATTTAAAATTTTATATTTAAGTACAAATCACATGTTGATATTATTAGAGAACAATTCTGAAAGATGAAGGAGCTGTTAAATTTGATTCTCAATGCAGAGGCAGTTAGGTGGTACAGTGGATAGAGAGCTAGGCCTAGAGCCAGGAAAACTCAAGTTCAAATCCAACTCCAGACAATTAATAGTTGGGCAATTGTGGGTAAGTCACTTCACCTCTGTTTGTCTCAGTTTCCTCAAGTGTAAAATGAAAATAACAACAGCATCTACTTCACAACCTCATTGTTGTGAGAATCAAATGAAATAACTTTTATTTTTAAATTTTATTTATAAATAAATTTTATTACATAAATGCTTATGCTCTCCCTTTTCCACACAGTCAAATAACTTGATATGATTAATAAGATGTTTTGGTTCATCTTTTATTTGGAAACATTCTTAGTTCTCCCTGGAGATATGATAATGGGTTTAAGTTCAGGAAAAGCTATAACAAGTTTAATGTATCTCCCTGAAAAATACCCTTTCATATGAAGTGTTCGTGAAATTATTGAATGGGTACTTTTAAAAAAAAATTTCCATGTAGATATCAAACATCAGTATTTAGCATAGCAATATCTATTACAGATACTAATAAAATTATTAATCACAAATTTTTGTTGATCAATGTATGATTAAGTGTGTTTTATGGAATGCTTCAGGTACCAGTAGATTATTTTTTGAACATTCAAGAATATTTAAAGGTTTGTACTTCTACTATGGTGATTTGTCATCTGTAGGTTTATGAAGAACAACCCAAGGTTGTATAATTCCGGTGAACTAATCATTCATGCTAGGTATTCAGTATACTAAAGTTCTGCAAACTGCAGGTATTTATGATACTGTTTCAATTTATAATTGTTCTTATTATACATCTTGCTCTTTTCATCTTTTTAGGTGGAGTTCAGATCAAAATAGTCCTGGGATAAAGTGCCATCCTCTTCATTCATTCATTCATTCATTCATTCATTCATTCATTCATTCATTCATTCATTGGGGAAGCAATTGAGGTTAAGTGACTTGCCAAGGGTCATACAGCTGTTAAATGTTAAGTGTTTGAGACTGAATTTGAGCTCATGTCTTCCTGACTCCAGGGCCAGTGTTCTATCCACTGTGCCACCTGTCTATCCTTACCTTTTAAAAATATAATTTAATGTTTTGCAAAATACTGAACAGAGGTGTACAAAAAACTGTTTTTTGAGGCTGAATAAAAGTATTATCATGTAAGCTCTACAGGCTCACTGAAAGCATCTTCATCACAAACACAGAAGCAGACAAGATAATAGGGATGAAATGTATACGGTTCTTTTTTCCTTACATGATTTTGTTCTCTTTTTCTAGGACTCTATTTTGAAAGCTTTTCAATTCATGTAGCTTGGAAATGATGAATATTTAGTAAAGCAACCTCTATTAAAAATCTTCTGAAATTTTTACATATCATTGATACATCCTAAAAATTGGGCAACAAATTAACCTGAGACAATGTGATACAATATATTTTAATTCTCCAAGATATTTTGAGGTCTATAGTTGTAGGACAAGGTTTTGTCATCTATTAGTTTATTTTTTTAAATTTTATTTCCCATTTCAATTTCTTTTCTCACCCTTGGCCCTTCATTTAACCACTGGGAAGAAAGAAATACAATAACCACTACACACAGAAAGTTATGGAAAAATATGTCTCCCACATTAGCCATGCTGGGAAAAAAAGAAAAATAAAAGAAGGAAAAAAGATGCTTCGTTCTACACTGAGAGTCCATCACTTCTCTCTCTCTCTCTAGAAGTGGATGGCATTTTTCATCATGTACTTTGGATCACCATATTGTTGAGAGTTGCTAAAGTGTTTCACGGTTGATTATCCTTACAATACTGCTGATATCATGGACAATGTTCTTATGGTTGGTTTTGTTCACTTCACTTTGCATGGGTTCATATAAGTCTTCCTCGGTTTTTTTTCTGAAACCAATCCCTTCATTATTTCTTATAGCACAATAATATACCATCACAATCATGTACCATAACTTGTTCAGCCATTCCCCAATGGATGGGCATCACTTAAGCTTCCAATTATTTGCCACCACAGAAAGAGTTGCATTTTTGTATATATAGGCCCTTTCCCTTTGATCTCTTTGCAGTACAGATCAAGCAGTGGTATTATTGGGTAAAGTAGTTTTAGACCATAGTTTTACAGTCCTTGGGCATAGTCTCAGGTTGCTCTCTGCAATGGTTAGAGGAGTTCACAGCTCCACAAGCAGTGCATTAGTGTATCTATTTTTCTATAGCCCTTCTAGCATTTATCATTTTCTTTTTCATTCATCTTAGCCAATTTGATGATTGTGAAGTGATACCTGAGACTTGCTTGAATTTGTATTTTTCTAATTATTAGGAATTTGGAACATTTATTTATTACTATTGATAGCTTTGATTTCTTCTTCTGAAAACTATGTATATCCTTTGACCATCTTATCAACTAGAGAATGGTTCTTCTTTCTATAAATTTGGTTGAGTTTCTATATATTTGAGAAATGAGATCTTTAGCTGAGAAATTTGTTGTACAAAAAAATCCCCCAGTTCTTTCAGGTTTCTTTCTAATTTTGGCTGCCCTGGTTTTGTTTGTGCAAAACCCTTATTAATTTAACATGATAAAAATGATCAATTTTACCTCCCTTGATTCTCTCTGTCTCTTATTTGGTTATGGACTCTTCCCCTATCTATATCTCTGACAGGTAATTTTTTCCTATGCTCCTCAAATTTGCTTATATCACCTTTTATGTCTAAATCACATACCCATTTTAAACTTACTTTGGTATATGGCATGAGATGTTAGTTTATGATACTTTTTACCAGGCTTCTTTTCAGTTTTCCCAGAAGTTTTCATCAAATAGTTGGCATCAATAGCAAGCATATTTGGGTATGGCAAATACTAGGTTACTGTGCTCAGTTACTTCTATCTACCTAATCTATTTGACTTATCAACAGCTATTTCTTATCCAGTAATAGATTGATACGATGATTACTGCTTTGTAGTATAGTTTGAGATCTGATACTGTTACGTCCCTTTTCTTCACTTTTTAAAAACTGATTCTCTTGATATCCTTGACCTTTTATTCTTCCAAATCAATTTTGTCATCATCTTTTCTAGCTTTATAATAATTCTTTGGTAGTTTGATTGGTATAGCACTAAGCAAATTAAGTAGCCTCATCATTTTTATTACATTGGCTCAGCCTACTCATGATCCATTAATATTACATCAAATGTTTAGATCTATCCTTATTTGTGTGTAGATTTTTGCAATTGTCATCTATTAGTTGATGAAAGATATTGAGCTTCTGACTTAGAATTTTAGCTTCTAGGTAGGTGTTAAGCTTTCAAAGACTACAATTATGTGTTGTGCAGTTTTGATCATTTCCTCAAATAATCTGCATTAAACAGTAGGTCTGGGTTCATTAAGAACCAATAATTTCTAGTGTTGATGACCTGGTTCCTGGATTAGCTTCCAGAACCACTGTTTCAATTTTGAAAAAAAAATCCAATGACTCAACCTTTTTTCAATGCATTTTTGTCAATATCTTGATGGCTGAGTTCATGAAGATGTAGCCTAGGGAGGATCTTTTGATTCATCTCTTGGATCTTAGGTATTGCATAGGATTCATCTGGAAGTAAAACATGTTCAGTTACATTAGATAGATCCAATAAAGAATGCCATCTGTTGTTGGCATTTGGTGAAGTGATGTCTGCTTGTTCTAACGGTATTTCTGCATGTCTTAAATCTATTTTTCTTGGACTGTAACTACCAATTCTCTTCCTTCTTTATTGTATGCAAGTATTAAACTACAAATATCTCTCTGAGAATGACATGTCTCCTTGTTTTGTAAATATCATGGGCATTTGTTAGAATACTTTTCAACTCAGTACATTTTAGAATTGAGAAAATATGTGAAGATTCATATCATATTACATAGGTGTTAACTACTCTAAATATATTCTTCTAACTCAACTTGGAATTCAGGATGCCAATAAGTCCAACATATAGAGATACTGCATTCTGTGTCTTTCAAGACAAGGTGTCTTGTCTAGTACGCCAAATTATTTACAAATATCTTCTTTATTTACTGATTCAGCTTGACCTCTAGATTTAAGCTTAAAGCCTTCAGGTTTATTTTACATTTATTAAGTCCAAATGGTATTTTGATAGTTAGGGAAAGATTCCAGAATGTAGAATTTTGCAATACCCTCAGAATAAGGCTCCTTTCCTCATTCTTTTCCTACTGTGATCCATCCTCTCTTCAGATATCTGACAGTTTCACCTATTGTTCATTAAATTCCAGTGCTTCTTTATTATCTCCATTATCAAATATAAAGTCCTCTTTTTGACATTTAAGGCTCTTTACAACCTATCCTGTTCTTAGCTTTCCAGCATTCTCACACTTTACTCCCTTCCATACATGACAATCCAACAATATCAGCCTATGGGACTGTTCTTCAAACGTAATACTCAATCTCCCATTTCCATGCCTTTGCACTGGCTACCCTCTATCCCTGGAATGCTCCCTGACCTCACCTCTGCCTTCTGCTATCCTTCACTTCTTTCAAGACTCAGTCAAAAGCCACCTGATGAGACTTCCTTAGTTCCCCCAGTCACTTGAGCATTCACCATTAAGCTTCTTTCCCTTTTACTCTCTATCATATATGTATGTACCTATTTATTTAAATGTTGCTTTCCCCATTAGTATGTAAGTTCTTTGATTGTTTTTGCATTTTTTTTGTAACCCTCACATTTAGCGCAGTGCCTGGTACAAAATAAGCACTTAATACATGCTTCTGAATTGATTAAAACAGTTGTCTTCTCTAAGTTTGGGGGCTTGTTTATTTTAGATGAATCCAGATAATTTGATACCATATATGTATATCCAGTAGTCAATAAGATAGTTTTGGTTTGACTCTTTTAATTTGTAAGCTGAACATTTCAATTTAGGAGAGATGGTAACAGATGTTAGACTATGGAGAACATAATAAAATTAAACTGTCTCCCTGAAAAAAGCTACATTTTACATTAATTTTCTTTGACATAACTTTGTTGGTAGCTAAGGGAACAATTTTCTATGAGTATATAAAGTAGCTTACCGTTCCTATACTTATGTCTATTTTATATATGTGCAATAAATGAATAAACCATGAGTATGGAAATGAGTTTAAAGGCTTTGTGATAATAAAGGAAGTATGAAGGGTAGTGTGGCTTGTTCAATAGCTATTGAGTCAATAATAAGTTGCTCCTTACACTACTAGGACCTGCATATGCATTTTGCTCCTCAGATGTTTTCACTTTCATATGTTTATGCATTTTTGTAAGATGCAGGATGTGAATGCTTTGTATAACAAACACAAATAGCAACAGAAATATGTTTAGAAAAATAGTTATCATTCTTATCTTTTAGTAAGTGATACCTTCCATTAATAAAGGTGCGATCAGACTTGGTCTGAGAAAAAGCAAATGAATACTGTGAAGGTAATTTGCAAACAAATGTTAAATGTTTAAAGCCAAAATCATCATCTCTACTGATATAACTATTTTGTTTACAATGCTAATGATGCATGTACTGTTTCTTGTTTGATCTGATTTGCATTTTTCTTCCCTAAGACTTCTTATAACCATATGGAAGATCAGAAATTTTCCACATTCTCCTTCTTTGGGTGTTTTCCCTCCTGTTTCTCCACTTCTCAGGCATCTGCTTAAAACTTTTTGATAAATGATTTTTTTCTTGGTGTTACTTTGATTCTTACTTTCAATTGCTCAGTAAGGGAAACTAGACTTTTTGACACATTCTTATTTTCCAAATTCTGTTCTGCTTGTTTTCTTTTATTGCTTTAATTGGAAAACAGAAGTGTTCATTTTTCTACTCTATGTAGGTTGGATAGCGACATCTACACAATGCTATTAATCTACAAGGATTTTTTGAAGGTCTTCAGTAGTTTTCTTAAGTCATTTCTTCCATAGTAATGGAAGATTAGAACATGCACTGATTATGCTTTGAAAGCACCACCTTTCAGCTGTTTCACTGGAACCCAATTTGACAGTGTTTCCACGTTTCTACCAGGCCTTCTCCTTGGCTATAGTTTTCATAACACATAACACATAACACATAATACACAGAGTGTATTTCTGGGCTCTTTTGAGTCACTATTAGATTGAACTAGGACCTAGTAGGAAGCAGAGAACTGTTTTTCTTTTTTTCTAAATTGATTTATTTGTTTTCAGTTTTCAACAATCACTTCCATAACTTTTAAATTTTCTGCCCCTCCTCCCCCGAGACGGTGTGCAATCTTATATGGGTTCTATACATACATTCTTATTAAACACATTTTCACATTACTCATGTTGCATAGAACTAAAACGAATGAGAGAAACCATGGGAAAAAATAAACCAAAACATAATACCAAGAGAAAATAGTCTCCTTCATTCTGCATTCCAATTTCATAGTTCTTTCTCTGGATATGGATGGCATTTTGTATCGAGTCTTTTGGGAATATTTTAGGTCCTTGCACTGCTGTGAAGGACTAAGTCTATCAGAAATAGTCCTTGTACACTGTGGCTGTTACTATTTATAACGTTTTCTTGGTTCAGAAGCAGAGAACTGCTTTTCAAACAGGATGTAGTTCAGCATGGCTCCAATTAACACTCAGCTCCAAAACCTTTTGGGCAAGCACACTAGCCATGTCCCAAGGTCAATGATTCCAGTCCATATCAATGCTGTAGGTTTATTGTCACTTATGGGATATATTGTTGTAAGTATTCAAAGAACACAATTAAGTGCTAGGCCTTCTTTTTTGGTGGTGGTGGGGAAGGGTATCAAGGCCGGGACTCTGTCCTTGATCTTAGTGGGAATATCTCATTGGGATTCCCCTCAGTAGGGCCTGTGAAATTTACTAGAAAGGTGGAGCCACGAATTTTATCATGATTAGTTGCCCAATTATCTTGGTATAATTAGTCAATTAACATATCAATGGCCCTAATTAACATATCAAGTGGTTACTGCAGATTTGTTAGGGCCCATTAAGAAAAGGTGGAGAGAATGCTTTTAGAAAAACTAGGGAACTAGTTTGCATGAACTGATGTAAAATGCAGTGAGCAGAACCAGGAGAATAATATATAATATATAATAATGATAATACTGTCAATACTGTAAAAACAAGCAACGTTGAACCACTTGACAGCTCTGTTCAGCATAAAAGAATCAACTCTCCTTCCAGAGAACTCAAGAGGAAATATGGTAGGTGAAGAACTTATGATGCAGACTGAAGCAAATTATTTTGGACATGGCTAATGCAGGAATTTTTTTGGTTTGACTATACATATTTGTAACAGGGTTCATTTTTCTTGCTTTCTGAGAGGGAGAAAATCTGAAACTGAAAATAAAAGAAAAAATAATTTAGGTAATTGAATCAGGGAATGGAACTAGATGCCAAGGATCTTTCTGACTCTGAAATGGCATAGTATGAACAGTGGTACAAAACATTCAGGGCAAAGCCAAGATGTTGTGGGGCGGAGCTAAGATGGCAGAATAAAGGCAGGGTTCCCCTGAGCTCTCCCCCTCACTCCTCCAAACACCTTTTAAAAAATGACTCTAAACAAATTCTAGAGCAGCATTTGGAAGGGCAGTAGGAAAGGCTGTCACACCTGGGTGAGAGTGGAGCATAGTCCAGGTCAGGTACCAGTCTCAGCAAACCAGAAGCAGGCCTTGGGAGTGACTGATTCAACAGTTGCAATGGCACTGGCTGCTTCTGGAGCTCTCAGCCCACAGATGGTAAGGGGGTCCAACAACTGATCAGAAGAAGATTACAGAGGTCTCTTTGCTGGCACAGAGGCAGGACTCTGTTGCTTTGCCCATACTTGGATTGGGTCACAGTCACAGTCTGGCAGTACCAGAGTAAGAAGGAGGAGTAGCACAGCAGTGCTTGTGGCCACAGTTAAATGGAGCCCCTCCTCACAGTTACAGGGCAGAAAAGAGTGCCTGTGGTGACTCAAAGACCAGAGCACCCACCAGGAGATCTCCTTAGATCATACCACCTTGAAAGAACAGAAAACTTATAGGTCTTTAAAAGTATCTCTGCAAACAGCTGTACAAAACCCCTGAAGCTTGGGAAGGTTTACCCCCTACCCTAGAAGCAGAGCCCTACCTTAACAAAGAGTTAAAAAGTCAAGTAACAGGCTGGGAAAATGAGCAAACAACAGAAAAAAAAAGCCCTCTGACCATACAAAGTTACTATTGGGACAAGGAAGATAAAAACACACATTATCCAAAGCCTCCAAGAAAAATTCAAATTGTTCTCAGGCCATGGAACAACTCAAAAAGGATTCTGAAAATCAAGTAAAAGAAACACAGGTGATGAGATAAGAGTTAAGACAAATGAGAGTGATGCAAGAAATCATGAAAAAGAAGTCAACAGCTTGATAAAGCAGACACAAAAAAACACTGAAGAAAATAACACCTTAAAAAACAGACTAGTCCAATTGGCAAAAGAGGTCCAAAAAATCAGTAAGAATAGTATGCCTTAAAAAGCAGAATTGGTCAAATGGAAAAGGAGGTCCAAAAGGTCACTGAAAAAAAATAATTCCTTAAAAACGAGAATGGAGTAAATGGAAGCTAATGACTTCATAAGAAATCAAGAAACAATAAAACAAACCAAAAGAATGAAAAAATAGGATAAAATGTAAAATATCCCACTGGAAAAACAACAGACTTGGAAAAAATAGATCCAGGAGAGATAATTTGAAAATAACTGGACCACCTGAAAGCCATGATCAAAAGAAGAGCCTAGACATCATCTTTCCTAAAAATTACCAAGGAAAACTGCCCTGATCTTCTAAAACCAGGGGGTTAAAATAGAACTTGAAAGAATCCATGGATCACCTCCTGAAAGAGATCTCAAAATGAAAACTCCTAAGAATATTATAGCCAAATTCCATAATTCGCAGCTCACGGAGAAAAAACTTCAAGCAGAAAGAAATAATTCAAGTATTGTGAAGCCACAGTTAGGTTAACACAGGATTTAGCAGCTTCTACATTAGAGGTTTGGAGGGCTTAGATTATAATATTCTGGAGGGCAAAGGAGTTAGGATTACAATCAAGAATCATCTACCCAGCAAAACTAAGTATAATCCATGAGAGGGAAAAATGGATATTCAATGAGATAGAGGAGTTTCAAAAGCATTCTTGAGAAAAAAACCAGAGCTGAACAGAAAATTTGACTTTCAAATACAAGCATACAAATATGCTTCAAGAGAAGCATAAAAAGGTAAACAGGAAATAGAAATCACAAGGGACTTAAAGTTAAACTGTTTACATTCCTACATGGGAAGATGATATTTGTACCTCATGAGACCTTTCTCAATATTAGAGTAGTTAGGAATATATATAGACAAAGGGCACAAGTGTAAGTTGAATATGAAGGGATGACATCTAAAAAATAAAATTAAGAGGTGAGAGAGAAATGTACTGAGAGATAGAGAGAGGGAGAGGGAGAATGGGGTAAATTATCTCACATAAAGGAGGCAAGAAAAAGCCTTTATAGTGGAGTGGAGGGTGAGAGGGAGTAAGTGAACATTATGAGAGTAAGCTAATCAGAACTGGCTCAAAGACAGAATATATACACCAAGAGGTATAGAAATCTGTCTTACCCTACAGGAAAGTAGTGGGGAAGGGGAGAAAAGAAGGGGAAGGTGATAGAAGGCAGGGTAGATGGGGAAAGGGGTAATCAGAAGCAAACCACTTGAGGATGGACATGATGAAAGGAGAGAGAATAGAATAAACCAGGGAGGAAATAGGATGCAGGAAAATATGGCTAGCAATAGTAACTGTGAAAAAAATTTCTGAAGCAGGTTTCTCCAACAAAGGCCTCATTTTCCAAATGTACAGGGAACTGAGCCAAATTATAAAAATGAGAGCCATTCTCCAATTGATAAATGATCAAAAGATATGATCAGTTTCCACATGAAGCAATCAAGGCTATCTACAGTCATATGAAAAAAATACTCTAACTCACTATTGATTAGAAAAATGAAAACTAAAACAATTCTCAGGGACTACCTCATTATCTATTAGATTTGTTAATAAGGAAAGCAAAGACAAATGACAAATGTTGGAGGGGATGTGGGAAAAATGAGACATCAAGGCACTGTTGGTGGAGTTCTAAACTGATTCAACCATTCTGTGGAGCAATTTGGAACTTTGCCCAAAGGGCTATAAAACCAGGCATAACCTTTGAGCTAGCAATACCACTGCTAGGTCTGCATTCCAAAAGACATTTTAAAAAAAGGAAAAGGATCTATATATACAAAAATATTTACAGCAGCTCTTTACTGGGGGCAAAGAATTAGAAATGAGGAGATGCCAATCAACTGGGGAATGGCTGAACAAATTGTGGTATGTGATTACGATGGAATACAATTGTACTATAAGAAATGGTGAGCAGGATGTACTCAGAGAAACCTGGAAAAGACTTATATGAGTTGATGCAAAGTGAAATGGATTGTGTGCAAAGTAAGAGCAATATTGTAGGATGATTAGCTGTGAATCTAGCTATTGTCAGCGATTCAAAGATAGCTCTGAAGGACTTGTGATGAAAAATGCTATCCATCTCCAGACAAAGAACTGATGGTATCTGAATGTTGAGTAAAGCATACTTTAAAAAAAATCTTTGTTTTTCTTGAGGGGTTTTTGTTTTTGCTATGTTTTCTTTCACAACATGACTATTACGGAAGTGTTTTGCATGACTATACATAAATCTATATCAAACTGCTTGCCTTCTCAATGGGGGAGAGGGAGTTTTGAACTCAAAATTTTAAAAATGAATGTTAAAAACGGTTTTTACATGTAACTGGAGAAAAATAAAATACTAAATAAATTTAAAAAAAAAACATTCCCTACATAAACCTGGAATGTACTTTCCTACAAATACATAAAGTACAAGTGTGAAGAGTAAGTACATATACCGGATATACTAGTAGACTCATATGAATGAAACACATGTGGCCAAGGGAAACTCACACCTTGAATCACTACAGGGCCAAGATGTCCTTTTACTTCCTATGGATTACTCATATTGATCATACTAGGCTCAACTCCAGTTGAGTGGTGAGGTAGGAAGCCAGATTATAATGGATTGAGGAGTATGAAGAGAGAAAGTGAAGGGGCAGTGAGTACATGCCCTTTTTAAGGACTTTGGATAACAAAAGGAAAATGGTAAGAAGATGAGTTGAGGAAACTACTGTGGCTAGGGATTATTTTATTAACGATAAGAGATACTTGGAAACATTTAAAAGCATTAGGGAATAAAGTAGTAGATGAGAATAACTTACTTTGAGAAAGTGAGCATACCCCACAAAGAAATAAAAATGAACTTGGACTAAGGGACTTTAAACATATCTGCTGAGAAAATTTGAGCTGGGTAAAATCTCTGAAACGTAAACAAAAAGGACAAGTGAAACTAAATAAATGAAGACCAAGTGTTTATATCCTAACAAGGAGGAAAAAAGACTGTTCCCTCAAAAAATCCACTGTCTTCAAGAGTTAAAGAGGGAGTGAAGATCGACAAAGGCCAAACATAAGTAGAATTTTTTTTTACTACTATTAAAAAGATGCATAACAAACCTTCACTATTTCTTATATAGCTCTCTATATAGTTTATCTTTCATCTTGAAATACTTGTACTTGTCAACTTTTTGTCAATATTTCTTCTTTGCTGATAATTAAGTTCACAAATAAAAATAATTTTTAAAAAGAAAAAAAGACAAATGTATTTAGTTTTAAATTAGTTATTTTTTATCTTTCAATGAAAAGGAGTCTTGTGATCTCTGAAGAAAACCTCAGAAATCAGTTGATATTACAAAGGATGTTTTGATTACTACTGAAACCCTCTAGATTTGTAATGCATCCATGTCAATCACCTACAAAGGACCTTTGATAAGTTTTTTGAATGACTCCCTTTCCCCAATCACCATCAACACTACCACCATGCTACTGTCTGGTACAAACAAACACTCAGTCATGTTAGTTTTGAATAATAAGGGAAATGAACTAGGGTCCCAAAGACCAAATGTTCTCATTTTTGCTATTTACCAATTATTTGACTTTAAGCAAAAAATACTTTACCCATAGTCCCCGGGTGTCTTTAGCAGTTAAAATGGAGATAATAATATCTGTTCAGCATTCTTCACAGAACTGTTGTAAAGATAATTAGGGGTAACACAGTACAATAAAAACAAACATTGGTTCTGGAGGCAGAAGACCTGGTTCACATTCTGCCTCTCATGCTTATTATTTGTGTCACTTCATCTCCCACCACTTCAGTTACTTCTGTACAATGAGGGGAACTGGACTAGATAGTCTTCCCACTAAAAAATCCTTCCTGAAGGTCCCTTCCTCCCAGAAAATTAAAAGACCATGAGATGTAATGTAGGTGAAAATGTTTGACACATTTTAAAGTATAACATTTATTATCATTACTGCTAAAGAGGCAAAGTGACATAGGAGATCAACAATTAGACTGGAAATCAGGAGAAAATGGACACAAGTTTTGCTTTTGGTGGAAAGTGGTTGTGTAACCCAGGCTGGATGCTAAATCACCACCTCTCAGTTCCCTCAGGCAACTCTCTAACCACTACTTTGCAGAGAAGGTACAGATCTACATTAGTAGAGAAGGTATAGATCACCATTACCTCCCAAACCTGAAAAACATCACAGGGTCTGTATTCTCCTCGCTCACCCTTCCCCAAAGGAAAAAAAATTATTATATGGGTCTATTCTTAAAGTTGTATTCTAATGCCTCAATATCCTGCAAAAATGATCCTGGTTCTTGAAGATTGTACCAATAGAGAGCAAGCTCTGAAAGGCTGTATTACATAGCAAAGACAGAGGATGATCTGGAAACAAAGTGTGTGCCTATAGTCCAAGGACCACCTTTAACTATTTGAAATGTCCTTTTTTCTTTAACTTTTTTCTTTTTATTATGACCACTTGCTGCTCTTGGTCTAGCCCTCACAGTCATCATCTGGAAACACAACTCCTGTGGAAAAGTGGCCAGTCATCTATACCAAATGCCAACCAGTTGCCACACACAGGAAAGGTAAATGAACCTAGCTGAAACAGCAAGGTATCCTTAGGAAGAAATAGGAAGTATCATGTGCCAGGCATGTCAAACCAATCACATTGATTATCATCTACCATCTCCCCTCGGATCCCAAAGGGGACAGCGCAGGATTCTGAACCAAGGTTCCTTCGAAGTGACATTAAATAACGACATTAAAGAAAAAGCATTAACATCTATCTACTTTCCCAAGACAACAAGGATGTTTTTATTTGACTCACAGCTTCTATATGTGCTATTCTCCCCATTAGAATATGAGCACCTTGATTTTAAGGACTGCCTTAATTTGTATTCCAAGCAATTAGCAGTGCTGGCCCATAGTAAACACCTTCATAATACTTCATTCATTCATGAACTTAAGCACCAAAAATGAAAATTTCCATAAACAACACAAAACAAGTAATGTATACAAAACTATGAATCTTCATTTTGAAATATTTGCTTTAAATATATATATATATATATATATATATAAATAAAATAAATTCCACATTACTTTCAAAATTCTCATGTTTGTCTGTGCTTTCTTTTGAATTTCCTGCTATACTCTTCTGTGCAATTTAAAAAATGTTTCAGGGACCCTTTTTTCTCTTTTTGGTATCACTACTTCTGTTATTCCTTCCTGCCTCTCCATTAAAAAATGTTTTTGAGTGAGGGTAGTAAACCCTGCTTGGTCTCATTCTGGATAGCTGGGTTCCTGCACTGCCTTCAACCTCCTAAGGTTAGGTTCCAATTTCAGATTTTCAGGACCCTCTATGGCATCTTAGAAGAGAGTGCCAGGGGCCCTAAAGCCTCTGGGCTGTTACTCTCAGTGGTTTCTAAAGCAATAGCAATGAATTTCTGGCCATCCTTGGGCCTTCTTGGGGAAGTTCTTCTCTCTAGCTACCACTTGAGACAGAGACTATAGGTTACACAAGTCTCTAGCCAATCATTGGTTGTGCTAAGAGGCTATAGGTCTGTTTGACTGACAAGGCCTTTCTTGTACTTCACTCCCTGATGCCCTAAGACATCTGGCTTACTTTCTGTACAGTTCTTGGAGGGGAGAAGCAAATTATGATAGTTTGATGTTGGTCTTCTAGATCTATCCAGCCTAGTATGATTTTTGGGTTTTTGCTGGAGTGCCACGGAAGCTGGGAAGTCTGAAAGTTGTTATCTTGACAGAAAGTCTCAAGAAGCATATTTTTAGAAAACTGACCAATCATCCAACTGCAAGCATAGTAGAGTGGAAGATGTACTGAGTCTGGATTAGGAGGATAAAGATTCAAATCCCTCTTCTGATGCTTATTATCTATGTGAATCAGAGTAAAAATGTCACCACCCTGGGTTTTAGTCTCTTCATCTATACAATATGATAGACTAGATGGCCTCTATAGTTGATTTTTGCACTAACTCTTGTTTTGAAATAATATATAAAGATGAAGGAGAAAGTTCACAACTACCTATAGAGCATGTTTCAGAGTTATAAAGAAATAAAGGAATGGATTACAAAGCTTTGAGACCATGTTGAAAGGTCTGAATTAAAGAGGGCAGTAAAGAATGGATATTTATTACACCTAGGTCATGAATAATATCAATGTGAACTAAATACCCAAGATTAGCATGTCTACAAAAATGTGAGACTTTTTAAACTGCTAATACTATCAATGTATAATTAAACAATGTTTCCGAAGTGAAAATTCTTCCTCATTATTATTTATTTGCTCTACTACAAGTTCAAGGTTTTTCTTAAAGATTCTACTTTGGGATAAATAAGCAATAATTAAAGATATCTTTTCATCATGCTAAAGCTTACTATAGACAGATTTATTCTTGATAATTGAATATTTATCTGTATTCACCTTCTGTATTATCTGTATTCACCTTCTAAAACAGTTCTATTTTTCTCTATTTTATCCTTATTGACTCTAAGTTGTAAAAGTAGGTATAACCTGAGTGAATTTTCACGTGATATTCAATACATTGGAAATTGAGTTTGCAGTGCCTTTAATGCATGCCTAAAATAAATTTAGAGTCATCCATACCTTTATAAATGCTAAACACAGAACACAAAGTGTCTGCTTTTGAAGAATAAGCCTAAAATACTAGGTTGCATTTTTCAGACTTCCCAAGTATAAAATAGTTGTGTGAAGAGGAAGCTGGCCACCCAATTCCTCTATACGTATTCCAGGAAAAACCCCAAAGCCCAAACTGAATAATGATCAAGAAATGCCATGAGAAATTATAGAGACTTTTTCCACTGCAGAACTGTCCAAAAAGTCACCTGGAACCCCATGGACAACAAAAATGGTAATCACTGGATTCCTTATAAACCAGAAATAAATTTCTTTTTCAAAGCTTAATCCTATATTTCAAAAAATTATAAATGAAAATTACCTAGATCCATTAGAATCAGAAGGAAAAGTAAATAAGTAAAGATGGAAAGAATTCACCAATCAACCCCTGAAAGGAATGGCAAAACAAAGTCCCAGGAATAGCATAACTAAAATTCAGAGCTCCTATATTAGTGAAAAAATATAGTCAGTTCTGCTATAACACATACTTCAAAAATGCAAATTTGTTCCAACTGATATATTAGGGCACATTTCAAGCACAACACAAATTTCCAGTTTACTTCTGCACAACCTCTTCTGTGAGAAACAATAAGACAGAAAACTGTATCACTACACAATAATTTATAAACTACAACCCTTCTGATGTCCCATCCATAAGTAAACTTCAGATCTTTGTCAAGGTCAAGTTCCATAATTATTATATATCTTCTGCTGAAGTAGGAGCTATGAGCAGAGAAGGACTAGTCTACACCACTTCTACCTAAACCCCCTTCTACAATAGCTTTCAGGCCTGCAGTCGGGTAGCTCAACATAGTTATACAGTCCAGGATTCAGATTAGCAGCAGCATGAAACCATGGACTAGCCACTATTTATTGCACCATTTATGTATTTCTTAACCATTTTTCATGTATAAAAACTGTGCTACCATTTTTATCTAAGTTAAAATCATGACAATGATTAAGATTTATAGAGCATTATATTATTTTATGCTAATGTTGTATTATATAAAAATTATATGTATTATGTATCAGGTACTGTCCTGCACATTTTTTTTATGTCACTCAAAAAGTTTTTGAATGGTCATGCCCCTATCTTCATTTCCCCCACAAGTTCTATGGTGTTTACTTCACAATTTTAAACAGCATAATACTTTCTGTGGAGTGAATAGGTCAAATTCTACCAAAACTGACCATTCTTCACCTATCCATGAGGTAGTAGTTCAAGAACTACAGTAAGGATCACACAACACTTGGCAGCTTCTACTATAACAAGAGATTTTGGAAAGGGCAAAAGAGACAGGCAAAGAATAATTAGCCCTGAGAACCTGAGTACTGTCCTACAGGAAAAGTAATGAACTTTTAACGGAACAGAAGACTTTCAAGTATTTCTTGTAAGATGAGAGCTGACTAGGAGTTTTGAACTTAAAAACACAAGAGTGTTGGAAACCTAGAAAGGCAAATTTATTTAAGCAACTGAAAGTAGTTATATGATGTATATGTATGATGATATAGTGCCAGCATTCTAATGAGTAAGAAATAATAAGCAACCCTTCAAATCTTAATGTCTTTAAGGGGAACTGAGGTTCAAACCAAGCTCAATCACCTACTAACTCAAATTTCTAGCTCGGACTAAGAACCAAAATGACCTCATAGCTACTCTGAACCACTTACGTTCTAGTACCAATTAGTATCCAACTTCCTAAAGCTCCCCTGGACTAAGGGGCTACTCAGCAATTCAATTAATATTCACTGAATTCTTATTAAATACAATGGACTGTATTCAGATCAGAACCTTAAACCAGGGACCAGGTCTGAACTGGATGGATTCTTTACTGAAAGACAAGGGCAAGGGACAACATGTGCCCCATACTCTTATATCATTTCACCTTTCCTAGCTCCCAGGCCATCAGTGGAATTATACCATAGGATGCTAGCACTCACCATTTGTCTGTCCATTTCTTTTAACTAGATATAATAGATGGTGCAGCAGACAGAGTACCAGACCTGGAGTCCAGAAGATTTGAGTTCAAATAGGGTCTCAGATACTCACTAGCTGTGTGACCCTGGCCAAGTCACTTAACCTTGTTTGCCTTAGTTATTTCAACTGTAAAATGAGCTGGAGAAGGAAATGGCTCTAGTATCACTCTAGTATCTTTGCTAAAAACATCCCAAATGGGGTTATGAAATTGGATACAAGTGAAATTACTGAACAACAATTCAAATGAAAAAGTGACAAAATGATCAAAATATTTTCATGAAGTACGTAAATATTTCATTTACAGCCACAGAACATATCAATTACAAAGTATCAGAAAAAGAAATTATCAAGTTAAAAAAGGCACATCAAAGCCCACTTCAGCAACTACACTCTGCACTCCTCAGACCACTAAGCTTGAAGGGTCCATTTTCCAGGAATGCATATTTCTATCAACACCTCCCACATGCCACAGCTACCCAAACACATATTTTTATCAACTTTGAAGAAAATGAGATAAGACTGGTTCCTAAGTTGATCTTCAGAATTAAATTATGAGTATCATCCTTAGAAAAGGACTCCAAGCTGCACCAATTAACACAGCAGTGTTTTTTTTAAATACACAAAGCAATGACAACTGAGAAAGAATCAAAGTTTTTATTTAAAAAAAAATTGTGAAAGCATTTGTTTGCATGTATTGTCCTTGTATGGGAGCTAGATGCTCCTAGAAATGACGTATGGGGTAATGAAAAGAAAAGAAATCATTGAGCTATGTTGGGACAGAATGTCTTTATCTCCAAAGCAATTATAGACACCCTAAGGAGACCATTTCCCTATTCCACTTTAATCCCTCATATAAAAGTATTCCTACATGATACTGAGATTTATTTATTCATTTATTTATTTATTTTGGGATTTTTAAACAGGCTCAATTTCTTTTCTTTTTCTTTTTTATCCTTATTCATTTTTTTTAATAAAAATTTATTTATTTAACTTTTTACATTCATTTTTACAAAATTTTGGGTTCCAAATTTTCTCCCCTTTTATCCCCTCCCCACACCCCAATACACCAAGCATTCTAATTTTCCCTATAACCAATCTGCCCTCTCTTCTATCATCCCTCCCTTTCTTGTCCCCATCTTCTCTTTTGTCCTGTAGGGCCAGATGACTTTCTATTCCTTATTAACTGTATGTCTTATTTCCTAGTAGCAACAACAATACTAAACAGTTGCTCCTAAAACTTTGAGTTCCAAATTCTCCCCATCCCACCCTCCCCACCCATTCCCTTTGGGAAGGCAGGCAATTAAATATAGGCCCTATCTGTGTAGTATTGCAAATGACTTCCATAATAGTCGTGTTGTGTAAGACTAACTGTATTTCCCTCCATCCTATCCTGCTCCCCATTGTTTATATTCTGTCTTTTGATCCTGTCCCTCCCCAAGAGTGTTGACTTCAAATTGCTCCCTCCTCCCATTACCCTCCCTTCCATCATGCCCCAACCCCTGGCTTATCTCCTTCTCCCCCACTTTCCTGTATTGTAAGATAGGTTTTCATACCAAAATGAGTGTGCATTTTATTCCTTTCTTTAGTCAAATGTGATGAGGGTAAACTTCTTGTTTTTTTTCTTAGCTCTCCTCTTTTTCCCTCCACTAAAAAGTCTCCTGCTTGCCTCTTGAATGACATATAATTTACCCCATTCCATTTCACCCTCTTTCCTCCCCCTATCTTTCTCTCTCACCATTTACCTTAATTTCTTTTAAGATATGGTCCCATCCTATTCAATTCACTCTGTGCTCTCTGTCTCTGTATGTGCGTGCATGTGTGTATGTGTGTGTACATACACGCGTGTGTGTGTGTGTGTATGTGTGTGTGTGATCCCACCAACTACCCAGATACTGAAAAGTTTTAAGAGTTACAAATAGTGTCTTTCCATGTAGGAATGTAAACAGTTCACCTTTGGTAAGTCCCTTATGACTTCTCTTTGCTGTTTACTTTTTCATGCTTCTTCTCATTCTTGTGTTTGAAAGTCAAATTTTCTTTTCAGCTCTGGTCTTTTCATCAAGAATGCTTGAAAGTCCTCTGTTTCATTGAAAGACCATATTTTCCCCTGAAGTATTATACTCAGTTTAGCTGGGTAGGTGATTCTTGGTTTGAGTCCTAGTTCCTTTGACTTCTGGAATATCCTATTCCACGCCCTTCGATCCCTTAATGTAGAAGCTGCTAGATCTTGAGTTATCCTGATTGTATTTCCACAATACTGGAATTCTTTCTTTCTAGCTCCTTGCAATATTTTCTCCTTGACCTGGGAGTTCTGGAATTTGGCCCCAATGTTCCTAGGAGTTTCTCTTTTTGGATCTCTTTCAGGCGGTGATCGACGGATTCTTTCAATACTTATTTAGCCCTCTGGTTCTAGAATCTCAGGGCAGTTTTCCTTGATAATTTCATGAAAGATGATGTCTAGGCTCTTTTGTTGATCATGGCTTTCAAGTAGTCCCATAATTTTTAAATTGTCTCTCCTGGATCTATTTTCCAGGTCAGTTGTTTTTCCTATGAGATATTTCACATTCTCTTCCATTGTTTCATTCTTTTGGTTTTGTTTGGTGATTTCTTGGTTTCTCAGAAAGTCATTAGACTCCATCTGTTCCATTCTAATTTTGAGAGAACTATTCTCTTCGGTGAGCTTTTGAACCTCTTTTTCCATTTGGCTGATTCTGCTTTTGAAAGCATTCTTCTCCTCATTGGCTTTTTGAACCTCTTTTTCCACTTGAGTGAGCCTATTTTTCAAGGTGTTATTTTCTTCAGCATTTTTTTGGGTCTCCTTTAGCAAGGTATTGACCTGTTTTTCATGCTTTTCTTGCATCTCTCTCATTTCTCTTCCCAGTTTTTCCTCCACCTGTCTAACTTGCTTTTCAAAATCCTTTTTGAGCTCTTCCAAGGCCTGAGCCCACCCGACATCCCCCTGGGATGTCTGGGATACACAGGCCCCGACCTCCACGTCTTTCCCTGATGGTAAGAATATTTCCTCGTCATCAGAATTGAAAGGCGGGAACATTTGCACCCACTCAAAGAAGCTCTCTATAGTCTTATTTTTCTCCCCTTTTCTGGGCATTTTCCCAGCCAGTTACTTGACTTCTGAGATTCCTGTCCACCCCTGCCTAGAGCTGCCCAGCTAGTGCTTGGGGTCTGAGATTCAAATGCTGCTTCCCAGTCTCAGGGCTATCCAAGGCAGGCATGGCTGCTATTCAATGTGAGCTTAAGTTCTGGTGCTCTTGTGGGGGCAGGGCCACCTCCCAGGCTCAGTTCCCTCAGGGGGTTTATGCAGAGACCTCAACTTCCGCCTGCTGCTCGGGGAGTCCCGGGCCACTCCTGCTGCCTCTGCCGCTGCCTCTGCCGCTTCCTGCCGAGGGGGCCCGAGCCATGGAGAAACCCTGCTCCCCTCTCGTCCAGCCCAGATGCCTCTCTCACTGACCTGTAGCATCTGTGGGTGGAGGGACCTTCCCCGCCGCCGGAGGTTCCGTCCCTGAAGCCTGTTCGGATCTGCTCCTCTGGGGCCATGGCCAGGGCAGCGCAGGGGTGGGCTCTGCTTTCCGGGGCGCGACGGACCCTGGGGCCTGGTCTCCGGGGCTCTCTGGGACGGAAATCTTTTCTACTGTGTTTCTGCACGCCTTGCAGTGATCCAGAATTTGTGGGGAGTTCTTCTTACAGGAAATTTATGGGCTGTGGGTTCGGAGCTAGCATACGTGAGTCTTTCTACTCCGCCATCTTGACTCCACCGATACTGAGATTTATATAACAGAAGCTAGCATTCATATAGTACTTGAAGGTGTGTGGAGTGTTTTACAAATATGCTCCCATTGTATCCTCACAACAATCTTGGGAGATAGTACTATTATCAACCTCATTTTACAGATGAGGAAAACTGAGAGACAGAAAGAGACAGCACTACACATTGAAAAATTATCTTGAAAAGCCACACATTTTGAAATGTGAAAATCTTGCTTTGCTGAGGTTGAGAAGTAACATACCTATTTATGACATTTGCCATGCGTACCTAAGTTGAACTTTTTATTATTTCAGTCACATTTAAATTAAGCTATGGGTTTTTTTGGAAGACCTTGTGGTGCTTAGAGTTTTATCCTCAAATCTCTAGTCACTAGATTTTAAATGTCAGAAGATAAAAGGTTCAGATGTTATGAGTTTGATCCCTAATTCCTGGAATAACATTTTCTTTTAACTAGATATGAACTAACTGAAAACATATTATTAAATGATCAAAAACTTTTTTTTGCAAAGTATGTTAAATACCTCATTTTTAGTCACAAAAATATATCAAATTACATAAAGGATCAGCTACTGAAATTACTGTGTTATAGAAAGCAAAGTGGAGTCCAATAATGCTTTCTCCAGTAACCAGCCCTGAACTAACCTGACCCCTAAAATAGCTCGAAGGGTACAGCTTCCAGAAAATTGCTTCATTCTTTTAGGGAAAAAAAAAAGAGAATTCAAAGGAATATATATGTAATTTTTGTCTCAATTTTATCTTTTTATTATACTTTAATATTAGAGGTGCTGAGTTTTGTGTTAAATAGTGTTACAGTTTTTAAACCTGAGCAGGGCTTCTTTTTTACTTCTTAGATTCTTTCTTGTGAGTAAGCAGATATAAATTAATATTTCCAAGCCGATTAGAAAATGAATGACTTCTGACAACCTTTCAATTTCATGATGCAAACATTCTGGTGGATTAAAGTATAGTAATGATTCAGTGATATATTTCAGGAAAACAGTATTATTTGATGACATTCAGCTTTTGCTTTTTTAAATGTAAAAAAATTATTTAACATTATATTTTACATGGGATAAATCTCTGGGGAGAGAGTGGAGGGGTACTGGGAGAAATTCTGTTGATGTAGAAAAACACATGATATTAATAAAAATTCACTTTTAATATTCAGTATTCTCCTTATATTTCTAAAAGCTCTTTTTAAATGGTCAAGTCCAGGAGAAGAGAGATAGTCTAGATGATTCATCAAGCCTAACTTCTGTAACACTTGACTTGAGAAAAAAAGATATTAATCCAAGTAAGTCCATAACTAAGGACAAGAGTACCTTTCAAAAAAAAAGATTTATAGAAACTAAATAATTCAGTTTTCTATTCACCCCAAAAAGAAATTGAAACAATGGGGAAAATTTTAAATATCTATAATACAAGCATAATACAAATTAAATAGTAACAAAATTTGTTGGCTTTTCAAATTAAGAAACAATGTTGCAGATGAAGTGAGTTTAAATCTTGGCTCTACTACTTTCTATCTGGGGACCATGGGCAATTCAATTTAATTCAATTCAACATACACGGTTTAAATATCTGCTACATCAGGGGCAAATAGGTGCTAGACGTACAAAAACAAAAATGAAAACAAATAAGTCTCAGTCAACTTACATTCTACCGATACAATATGTACACAGGTGAGTATGATGCAACGTAATTTGAGGAGGGAGTAAGCACTAGCAGCTGGGTCAAAGCACTTAATCTTTGTATGATCATCTGCAAAAAGTTTAACTATGATGCTCTTTACAGCTTTAAATCCTATGAAGCCATAAGCATCTTCTGTTATTCCACAACCATCAATGGAGTCAAAATCTGTCAAGAATACTGGATGACAATAAAAAGAGTTAAAGAAGAACTGGGAAAGAAGATGGAACCAAAGCTAGGAAGGCACAGGAATAAGAATCAGAGATAATATGCTCAGAGCTACATGTGTTGTGTGTATCTCATAATGGAACCAAGTAGCATGAGCTTGAAACAGCGGAATAGGAGTCAAGGGAATTGCCTACCACTATTGGCTTTGCAAGAGTAAGATTCTCTAGGGGCCTGTTCTGTTTTGTTTTTTTCCATGAATAAATGCTATGGATTTAAGTAATTGGAAATGATCTCTATGAAGTAATTTCAAGTATTACATGAAAAAAACTGAGGACAAGGGGGAGGAGCCAAGATGGCGGAGTAGAAAGACTCACATATGCTAGCTCCGAATCCACAGTTCAGAAATTTCCTGTAAAAAGAACTCCCCACAAATTCTGGAGCAGAGCAAGCCACGCAGAAACACAGTGGAAGAGATTTCCATTACAGAGAGCCCTGGAAAGCCGTCCACAGGGGTCCATCACGCTCCAGACCCGGAGACCAACCCTGTGCTGCCCTGGCCACGCGGCCCCAGAGGAGCAGATCCAAGCAGGCTTCAGGGACGGAACCTCTGGCAGCCGCAAAGGTCCCTCCGCCCACAGGCGCTACAGGTCAGTGAGAGAGACTTCTGGGCTGGCCGAGAGGGGAGCAAGGTGTCTCCGTGGTTCGGGCCCCCTCGGGAGGAAGCGGCAGAGGCAGTGATGGCCCGGGACTCCCGGAGTAGTCAGGAGCTCAGGGCCATTACTGAAGGTCTCTGCATAAAGCCCCTGAGGGAACTGACCCTGGGAGGTGACCTTGACCCCACCCTATTACCAGAACTTAAGCTCACATTAAATAGCAGCTGCGCCCACCACGGAAAGCCCTGAGGCTAGGGAGCAGCATTGGAATCTCACACCCCAAGCACTGGCTGGGCAGATCTAGGTGGGGGTGGACAGGAATCTCAGAAGTCAAGTAACTGGCTGGGAAAATGCCCAGAGAAGGGGGGAAAAATAAGACCATAGAAAGCTACTTTCTTGGGGGACAGATGTTCCCACCTTTCAATTCTGATGACAAGGAATAATTCTTACCATCAGGGAAAGATGTGGAGGTTGGGGCCTCTGTATCCCAGATATCCGAGGTGGATGTCCGGTGGGCTCAGGCCATGGAAGAGCTCAAAAGGGATATTGAAAATCAAGTTAGACAGGTGGAGGAAAAACTGGGAAGAGAAATGAGAGAGATGCAAGAAAAGCATGAAAAATGGGTCAATACCCTGCTAAAGGAGACCCCAAAAAATGCTGAAGAAAATAACACCTTGAAAAATAGGCTCACTCAAGTGGAAAAAGAGGTTCAAAAAGCCAATGAGGAGAAGAATGCTTTCAAAAGCAGAATCAGCCAAATGGAAAAAAGAGGTTCAAAAGCTCACTGAAGAGAATAGTTCTCTCAAAATTAGAATGGAACACATGGAGGCTAATGACTTTATGAGAAACCAAGAAATCACCAAACAAAACCAAAAGAATGAAAGAATGGAAGAGAATGAGAAATATCTCATGGGAAAAACAACTGACCTGGAAAATAGTTCCAGGAGAGACAATTTAAAAATTATGGGACTACTTGAAAGCCATGATCAACAAAAGAGCCTAGACATCATCTTTCATGAAATTATCAAGGAAAACTGCCCTGAGATTCTAGAACCAGAGGGCTAAATAAGTATTGAAAGAATCCATCGATCACCGCCTGAAAGAGATCCAAAAAGAGAAACTCCTAGGAACATTGGGGCCAAATTCCAGAATTCCCAGGTCAAGGAGAAAATCTTGCAAGGAGCTAGAAAGAAACAATTCCAGTATTGTGGAAATACAATCAGGATAACTCAAGATCTAGCAGCTTCTACATTAAGGGATTCGAAGGGCGTGGAATAGGATATTCCAGAAGTCAAAGGAACTAGGACTCAAACCAAGAATCACCTACCCAGCTAAACTGAGTATAATACTTCAGGGGAAAATATGGTCTTTCAATGAAACAGAGGACTTTCAAGCATTCTTGATGAAAAGACCAGAGCTGAAAAGAAAATCTGACTTTCAAACACAAGAATGAGAAGAAGCATGAAAAAGTAAACAGCAAAGAGAAGTCATAAGGGACTTACCAAAGGTGAACTGTTTACATTCCTACATGGAAAGACACTATTTGTAACTCTTAAAACTTTTCAGTATCTGGGTAGTTGGTGGGATCACACACACACATACACACACACACACGCGTGCATGCACACACACATACACACATGCACGCACATACAGAGACAGAGAGCACAGAGTGAATTGAATAGGATGGGACCATATCTTAAAAGAAATTAAGATAAATGGTGAGAGAGAAAGATAGGGGGAGGAAAGAGAGTGAAATGGAATGGGGTAAATTATATGTCATTCAAGAGGCAAGCAGGAGACTTTTTAGTGGAGGGAAAAAGAGGAGAGCCGAGAAAAAAAAAAGTTTACCCTCATCACATTCAACTAAAGGAAGGAATAAAATGCACACTCATTTTGGTATGAAAGCCTATCTTACAATACAGGAAAGTGGGGGAGAAGGAGATAAGCAAGGGTGGGGGGATGATGGAAGGGAGGGCAATGGGAGGAGGCAGCAATTTGAAGTCAACACTCTTGGGGAGGGACAGGATCAAAAGACAGAATATAAACAATGGGGAGCAGGATAGGATGGAGGGAAATACAATTAGTCTTACACAATATGACTATTATAGAAGTCATTTGCAAAACTACACAGATATGGCTTATATTGAATTGCCCACCTTCCCAAAGGGAATGGGTGGGGAGGGAGCGATGGGGAGAATTTGGAACTCAAAGCTTTAGGAACAACTGTCGAGTATTATTGTTGTTGCTACTAGGAAACAAGAAATACAGTCAATGGGGAATAGAAAGTCATCTGGCCCTACAGGACAAAACAGAATATGGGGACAAGAGAAGGGAGACAGGATTGAAGAGAGGGAAGATTTGTGATAGGGAAAACTAGAATGCTTGGTGTATTGGGGTGGGGGAAGAGGACAAATGGGGACAAAATTTGGAACCCAAAATTTTGTGAAAATGAATGTAAAAAGTTAAATAAATAAATTAAAAAAAAAACAAAACTGAGGACAGGAGTTGGTCAAGCAATTGGAGAAAAACTTATTTAAGAGAGCTATGTGCATTCTACCAGTAAATGAATAATTAATATTGTATTTCAATTCAACAATCCAGAACTTATTTCTGTACACTACTACAGAAATGCACATATACAACCAAAATTTTTCTGACTTCTATGTTATTCTAAACTCTTAACGTGATTATAAGAAAATACTACCACAAACTACACACAACCACTGTTCACACTCAATAATGTCTACCAATTTTAGTTCTCAATTCTCATCCCTTTACAAAATTCCAAAGACTTTAACCACTCAGAATGTTTTTAACTACTACCATTCCCCTAGGTACTACTGGAACACATCCAAAGAACAGGGATAACTTGCTTCTAAAACCATCATCACTTAAAAATACTATTGAGAAGTCCTTTTTAATAACAGATTCAGGAAAGTAAAAAAGAAATTAAAATGACTACTGATGATAATTACAGAAGATTCTAAAAATTGAACAGTAAAAATACACAACCACATTTTTTTCCATGTCATAATGTATTAGGAAACTGATGTGAAGAAACCAAAAGGCATGATAATCTTAGAAAATGACTAGCAGTGCTATTTTAAAAATTTAACTTCAATCACATTCCAGAAGTCTTTTTTTCAGACATGCAATCATATGAGAACATACACTATTCATTATATTACTTTGAAAAGTTAATAAGATTTTTGATGAAATGTAGTATCAATTTTTATAGTGCCTTTTTCTGTGTCATTCACATTTGCTTACATTTTTAAAAACATGATACAACCAAAATCAGATTCCTAGGTGTGGAGCATTTAGCATGCCATTAAAAAGCAAACTGGTCAAGTGACTTGCAACCCTATAGTTTAAACCCAACACTTTAGCAGCACTAAAAAATGTAAATGGCTGTGTGTGTGTGTGTGTGTGTGTTTAAATTCAGGGACAAATTAAATAAGAAGTTACCTTGCCCAGAGCGGCTTTGGCGAGAGTCTACACTTGATTGTCTCTGATCTGGTGGCTCCTCGCTCCCTCCATCTGCATGAGAACCAAAGCAGCATAAGTACATCCACATGTAAGAAATATGGCATCGACGTAGTTTCTTTTTTAGTACCATTTGTATCTTCTAGCAATGTCAACAAAAAGTCAATAGTGATATGAATTTACAGAGGAAAATGACACTCAGAATCTGAATAACTATCATTTGCTTTTACTTTATACCAATCTTAATCACTAGAAAGTTTAGGATCTATTCTATTTAAAGACATGTATAAATAAATTATTGCTGCACATGTTGCTAAAATTCTTCAGATGATCTCTGATTTTATTCAGTTCTGTAATAAAATCATACCTGTCCCATTAGAGGAAAATTTAATTATTTGAGTTTTTATAATTTTTTTTAAAATGCTGAGTACACTGAATACATATAAAGCAAGTCCATGTATGTCAAAAACAGCAAATGATTCAGTAACAAGATCCTGTATTTTGAGTAAAGAAAGGCAGAAAAGATTATTTCTTCAAGGATTCAAGGAAACCTAAAGCAGTAAAACAAAATTCCACCAGACTGATGATGATAAGAATATCTCATATGGATGAAGCACTTATACAATTTACAAAGCAACTTCACATTCATAATCTCATTACAGTCATGTTACAACCCTGGGGTTGGGGGTCATGATATACCTAATGCAAAGGTGATGTTAATTACAGTCTATAATCATGTGTCAGTAAATTAAAAAGGTGAAATTTGGGGCAAGGCACTTCACTTCTCCCATCTCCATAAAAAGATGCAGTTAGAACAGATCATCTTGAAGGTCATATAATCATAGAAAGTTAAAGCTGAAAGGAAACTCAAGTCATTTACTCTAGTCTTCTCCTTTTATAAAGAAATTGAAACTCAAAGAGTTGAGGTGATTTGCTTATAATCAACAAAGCCAGTAAGTGGCTGAGGCACAATTAGAACTCAGTCCTTTGCCTTACAAATCCTGGGCACTTTTTGCTATTCTGTGAGCTCTAAAATTTAGATTTTGAATTATACAGTTGGTTCTATTATCTCTCAAGATTAGATTTCCCTTCTCTAACTCCTCCAAAGGTGGGCACAATCCAAAATATTCCTATTTCTGCCAGAAAAGTACTAAGGGGACACATGCCATGACATGGTGATAGATATAAGTTTCATAAAAATTATTTTAATATATTAATATGGAGTCAATGTTTAGTTCTCAGTAACTGGGTCAAAGGTTTTTATTTTTTAATTAATGTACTGTTAATGTTATATCAGAAGAGACCAGATCTTTCTTTTCATTTTTGATTAGTTATAAAATTTTTATTGGATAATTAATTTCTTTGTAAAATTTATTTATGAAATCAATGCCAAAAAGATGATAAACAACCTTTTGGCTCTTAGCCCAGAGACTGCTGAATAATCTTTTCATTCTAAAGTTAGCAATGAGTATCTGAGGTCAGAACGTGAAAACACAGTTCAGCACAATGACCAAATTTACAGAAATTTTTCCCTGTAATGAGATGTTATTGTATAAAAATTTAAAAAGAGGGAAACCAAGAAGTCATCAAATAGAACTAAAGCATATCCTAAAACGTCAGAAAACTTACTTTTCAATAGTAATGAAAAGGAATGAAAAAAATTTTTATATAAGGGAAAATATATAAATCAATTGTTGCTACTGCAGATGAACATATAAATATCTACAAGGAGTAGGAGAAAAACCTTGCTTTAATAAAAACTGTTAAAATGTGTATATGAAGAAATACAGCTTTATTTTGGGATTGAGCAGTTTTTAGAAGCAAAATGTAGCAAAAATATAAAGACTCAAATCATCCTGTGTACAGCATAGCATGATGTTCCATGAATACGTAAATATTTTGATTGTTTAAAGAGGCAGATAAAGAATTTTTTAAAATTAAAAACTGGGGAAAATATGTTTATGAAGAAACAGTTCAAAGATACGGAAGCTGATGGAAGATTATTCTTTTACAAACAAAGAGGGCAATTAAGAAGTTATATAAACAAATATTTCAAGATTGAAATATGGTTTTAAAAGGACTACATAGGGGAAATCTGCTGAGTTTATTAACTTCTGATAGCACTTTAAAATCTGCAAGTACTTTACGTATGTTTTCAGTATTCGATCCTTTCAGCAACCCTATGAAGTAGGTGTTAGTGTCATCCCCATTTTAAAGATGAGGAAACTGAGGCTGAAGGAGGCTTGGTGTTAGTAGGAGTATGAGGTAGGATTTTTAACTCTCTTCTTCCTTATTACTAGTCCAGCCCTTCATCAACTTCACCACCTAGCTACCCACGCTTCCACTTCGGTAGTAAAAGCTGAGTCACTGAAAGCCAGGAGATTCTGATCTTAGCCACTGAAAGGTGGGGAAAAATGTTGGGGAGTTTTTCCTCAAAAAGGGAAGTACCAGGTACACAGGAGATAGATAAAGACGGAACATTAAAGAACAGCAGGTGGTCTGAAAAACAGTTTGATAGAACTATCTGAAGAGACCAAGAGCAACACAGAGGTTGTGGCTGCTAGTTTCTGACTGGCTGAATGAAGACCGAGTTTCAGTTTTTGTCCTTCAGCATCACCTAAAGGTTATCTGAGAGGGAAAAGCAGAAAAGGCAAAAGCAGGTATTACTCTGGTTTGATAGACAAGATAAGTAAGACCAGTTAAACAAGCCTTTCCAAGAAAGTCAACCTGAATTTGTTTGTTTTCTTATGACCTCTTTTCTGACTGAATAAGCCTTCAACCAAGTGACTGATGGTCTGTATAATCTAATTCTCTCGTTAAAGCGAACTGTTATTCACATTAAAAAGAAAGACTTTACAAACACCTACTTAAGAACAACAATAAATTGAAAGAAATATCACATGCAAGTGACATAAGAGAAAATTTGAGAAGCAGTTTTAGTGAGGTATAGATGCTCCTGAATGGATGAATGATATCAAAACCTACAGGCCAGATCTATAAGTTCCCCAAAACACATGGGTTTTCCTCCCTTACATGCCCTTAACAGATTCCTTTAAAGTGTATGTCCAATCTTCCTCAATACTGTTTCAGGGAGAGTGTGTCTTGAGTTTATGTAAAGATTTTGATGTATTTATTGTTTGTGCATTTTCCTTAATATATGAGTACTTCTTTATTTATTTTGCCTTAAATAGTTATTTCTAAAATCTAAGAGTATCATTATTGTGAATGGTTGTTTCTGTAAATATAAATGCATCATTAGGCGCTCAATAGCTATAGTGGTAAGTAGGAAGATGTATATTTCCTCTCAACAGGATTACCTTTTGCACTCTGAAAGAATATGGAATGTAATGTGAAAGTGAACCTTCTCTGAGAATCTAGACTTGACAGTGTGAAAAGACGTTAGAGTTAGATAATCCTAAGAGTTGGTAGGTATCTACAAGCCTCTCGCAAAGGATGACATAGTGTGGATATCTTATACCCACTTAGCCCAGCATGTATTTTACATTTGAGTTGGGTGAGGCATAAATCCTGTTACACTATGATGATATTGGTAAGAATTGATACCCAAGGAAAAAGAACAGACCAGAACAATATACAAAATACTTAAAAAATGTGAATGAAAATAATACTAAAAGGTATGAACTCAGGTTAAATACAATTACCAATCTTGGTTCCAAAGGAAAGATTATTAATTATACTTACTTTCTCTCAACTAAGAAGTCATGAATGAAGGTTCATAATATTTCATATACTATGAGTGTATCAGTTGGTTTTGCTTAATTTTTTTTTTCTCTTTGTTACAAGGTAGGATTCAGGTAGGGGCTGGGGGAGAATCCTCATCAGGAAATGGTGGTGGCGTATGAAACCAAAGACATAAATAAAACTTTTAAAAAGTGAGATGTGTGTATATCCTTGGACTCAGCAATACCACTTCTAGGGCTGTATCCCAAAGAGATCATAAAAATGGGAAAAGGACTCAAATGTACAAAAATATTTATGGCCAAGAACTGGAAACTGGGGAGATGCCCATCAATTGCAGAATAGCTGAACAAGTTGTGGTATATGAATATAATAGAGTTCTATTGTGCAATAAGAAATTATGAGCAAGCAGACTTCAGAAAAACCTGGTAAGACTTATATGAAGTGATGCTGAGTGAAGTGAGCCGAACCAGGTGAATGTTGTACACAATAACAGTCACATTGTGCAATGACTAACTTTGATAGACTTATCTCTTCTCAGCAATATAAGGATCTAAGACAACTCCAAAAGACTCATGAGGGAAAATGCTATCTACATCTAGAGAAAGAACTTTGAAGTCTCAATGCAGATGGAAGCATACTATTTGCTCTCTTTTTGTTATTTTGTTTTGCTTCTTCTTTCTTATGGCTCCTCCCATTGGTTCTAATTCTTTTTCACAATATGACTAATTTGAAAATGTGTTTAATATAATATAAGTAGAGCCTATATCAGATTGCACACCATCTTGGGGAGGGGCAGGGAAGGGAGAAAGAGAAAATTTTAAATTAAAAATTTTATGGAAGTGAATGTTGAGAACTAAAAATAAATTAATTTTTAAAAGTGGGATGGAAATAAGTAAATATATAGTAACAATATTTTGAAGGCAGAATTCAAAAGACTTCATGGCTGGATGTGAGAGATGAGGGAGAGACTTATCCAACTACTTCTGTCTGTAATGATCTTTTGCTTATTTGAATTTCTATTATACTAACTGACAAGTTAACAATTATACTGCTTTATTCTCTAGTTATTTCATGCCTATGCATTTATCTTTTACTCCATGTAGATTACCAGTAATTTGGGATAGTATCTTTGACCCTTTGTGTATCCTGCTCAGCTCTTAATAAATGCTTATTAATTGGACAAGGGAAAAAAGGTACCCTAGCATGAAAGTCATAGGATCATAGCTTTAAAGCTGGAAGGTACCTTTAAGCTCTCATCTAATCCAATTTCTTCATTTTCGAGATGAGGAAGCAGGATCCAACAGAGTATAGGTGACTTGGTCAAGTTTATACTGGTAATAAATAAAGGCGTTTGGAATTAAATACATGTCATTTGCAAATACAATACTGTTTTCATTGTACCACAATGGTTTTCCGTCTTATGAAGTGGGGTAGGGGGTGGAGTGGAGGAGAGCTGAGGGAGATGGTGTTAATGATAGCAGCATGAAGAGTAGAGAATTAGCAGCAAGAACAAAAACTCTAAAAGTGCTACAAGAGATCTCCACAATCATGTCACTATACTGTGGCTAGCATGTGTGAACCTAGGTCCTGTTTGTACCCTTCCTTGCTAAATTTTTCATTTATTCCTTTATGAGGGTCCACCCCTCTTCTAGTAATATAGCTCTCTTAATATGGAAATAAATGTGATAGTGAATCTGAATCACTAACTTGACAGTCAACTTATTTTAAAATACCTTATTCTTTAAAGAGATATTTCCATAGTTGTAAAAAACATTCTTCCAACATAATTAGTGCCAAGTGAATGAAAGACAACAATAAAGCAAGCTTATATAAAAGTTTATATCAGTAACATATTAGTAAGAACAAAATAGTTTAATGCTGTAGGCATTACTGTATCTAAACTCTTATAGTGTTAGAGTGAAAGAGTCATTTAAGATTTAAAGGGGAAAAAAGGGCAATATTTATTTGGCCAATCTTTTAATTAAGACTAAATTTTATAAAGATAATACAAGGGTTTTATTTCATGAATAAGAGATTACTCAGGAACTTAAAAAGCATCATAAAAATGAATATTTCTTTAATAAAAAACAAAACAGATTATAGAACAAGAATCAAAATTTTGGCTAAGTCAAATCACAACACATTCAGATTAAAAAAAAAATATATATATAGAATATATACATACACACACACACACATATATATATGTAAATTGCCGTCTTTTAGGTTATCTGTTCATGAGACTCAGGGGAGGTATAGTTGCTTTAATCACCACCATCAAGAGTCTTTTTTTCTGGCAAACATGTTTATCAGAATATTTATGAGTAGCACCTCAAAGGCACTCCACCTACCACGTTGGTTGGGTCTCTAGGAGCAGTGGTATCAAACTCAATGTGTAGTTGACATCTTAACTTAGAAAACCACAGATTAAGATTACCTACTTTATACTGTATGTTTTTGTTACACATTTCCCAGCTACATTTTAAATTGACTCCCTTCATGTACAGGAGAATTTTGTCCTTGGAGTTTAACAGTTCTGTCCTGGAAGAGAATTTTCCCAGATTGAAGGTACTCTGAGTACACAGTCCTAATATTATTGTTAAGTCTCCAGCATTGTGTTTACTTTTCAACAGTCAGCCAGAAAACACAAGCAGCTCAAAGCAAAAAGCATCTATTAGAAATTAAAGATTTTTAAAAAGAACATTCTACTCCAACCCTATAAACTTAGGCTACATTCTGTCACTAACACACCCACCGACAAATGAAGCATCATAAATAAGGGGCTCACACAGAAGATGGGCAACTCAAATTTCCAACACTCCAAGTTACCAGGGCTAACTGAACTTTCTCTCCTAAAAATATTCTTTCTCCACAAAGCTTCTTCTTCAGTCTCTGAGTCTCCAGCATCTGGCAAAGAAGAAATCTTTGGCCAGGATGCTGTCAGGTGCTTTCAGAATAAAGCACAATGTTCATGCTAGGATAAGAAATTGCAATCTCTTGAAAGGCAAGACTTCCCCTTCCCAGCTGTAGATAGGATCATCCTGATGTGATTCACAGCTGTGAAATCTGACAGGAACTGGAAGAATAGACCTCAGCTGGAAAATAGGACCCAGATACAGCCTAGTGGGCATTACCCAGAGCTTCAGGTTGACTCTACAGAGGCAAGGCTGGTATGGAAATAGCCGAGGCCGAAGAAGATGGTGCACAAGGAGGGAGACCCAAGAGACAACCCATAGAGGAGTAGGCACCTGAGATTATGAAGAGGGAAAGGGCCTGAAATGGAAGAGAAACTGAAGAATGTTATTCTGAAGAGAGAAGGGATTCTTCACGGATAGTTCCATGGCTCTCATCAATTAGAAGACCCTCATTTCTGCTTCCTGCTTTCCTTTCCTCTCAGGTCAAATGTCACCTTCTAAAAGAGGCCTTTCCTGGTTCCCCTCAATCCTAGTACCTTCCCTAATGCCAATTTACTTTGCATATTGTAATGGCAATTTAAATGGGAAGATCTTTCCCATTCATTAACACGGCCATGTGACCTGCCTAGGTCACACTGAAGTCTGAGTCACATGGAACCTGTGGTGAAAAGGTGGAACAGGAAGAGGTGGAGCTAGAGCAGAAATGAGAGGAAAACTGGTCAGAGCTAGGAAGGATGCAGGCAAGTAGACAGCTGGCTAGTGTGAGTGAAAGAGCTCGTTTGTGATTTTGTTTAAGGGAGCCTGCTTACGTTTTGTTTAAGGAAGCTGGTTTGTGGAAAGAGTAATAGAGGGAAGGCTTGGAGATGGTGTTGCCCTCCACATTGTTACTGTGTAGAGATTATGATGGATTTGGCTTTCTGGTGTCTGAATAAATGTTTTGGCTTTGTCTTCCATGTGGAGGGTCTACTGTATTTCGCGACTCTGAATTACACCAGGATATTTATGGCTGCTGTAGGTGCTGTGAATAATGCATAAGTGCTACCTGTATGTATCTTATTTTTAAAAATACATGAGTTGTGTACATATTGTCTTCCCCATCAAACTGTAAGCTCCTTGAGAGCAGGGACCATCTTTTACCATTATTTGTAATCTCCACTGCTTTAGCACAATGCCTGGAACACAGTAGATCCTTAATGAATGTTTCCTGATTAAAGCCTGCCAACTACTAAGCAGAAAGAACCTAACTCTGGGCCCCAAACTCTACAGAAAGAGCTTCAACTTTCAACTCAAGAAGCAATGTTCTAGAGTCCCCTCACTGTCTGAATATAAGCATGTTTCCTATGACCCTATGCTTTTGTCACTGACCACCATACACAATGATTAGGGAAGGTGGTAGAAAAGAAAGCTCCCCTTCTCCCTTTTTGCACTGTGAAAGAGACAAAAGTTAGTCCTCAAGCATGGAGCCTTTCTTCCTGCTCAAAGTCACTACTCAGGCTGATTCTGTTCTCCACTGACTTGACCAGAGTCAGTTTCTCTCTTTTTAAACTTTCAGTCTCCTTCATTCCCAAATATCAATGCACCAAGGCTATCATGCCCAGAGACACATTTATTATTATCTTTAGCAATTTCAGTCACTATTTTAACCCTTCAAATGTAAACATGGCAAATATCAACTCTGAGTCTGAAATATTTACGAACAGTAAATGGGACACTTAAAATCTGATAATTTCATTGAGCAGACAGGGGGACTTTATTGATGGAGAGTTCACCTGATCAATCTCCCAGCCTGCTACAAAGTAATGAGCATAGTTGCTTGTGTTAATAGGGTTCAGTTTTGGTGAGAAACACAGCTCAAGACATTCTCCAGCACCTGATCTACCAAGAGAGCAGAATCTATAAATCAAGTAGTAGAGTATTTAATTGGCACAGAATAATAAAGAAATAATATTAAATATCCAAGTGCAGCAATATAATGCTACTTAACAGTTAAGAAGAAAAATCATGTAGCAGAACGCCTTCTGGACCCCAATACGCAAACAAGGACAGTTTTCCTCACTCTCGTGCCCTGATGGAAAAAAGCACCTATTCCCTGGAAATGCAGGCTCTAAAAAGAGGGAAGGGTTTGGCTTCACAGCTTTGTGCTTTGAGCTGCTGCTAGGAAAAGTCACATTAACAGAGTTTTTACAGTCCTGTCTCCCAGCAACCAGCTCTACGTTGTCGCTTTCAGTTCTGCCTCCAACAGCTCCTTGGCATAGTCCCAATTCCATTTCCCTGCCTCTGCAACTGTCCTTTGCATGAGCCTCTGCCACCCACCAAAACTTTGCCCTGTGTCACGACTTTCTACCTCTGAAGCTGCTGTTTGTGGCCTCTGTGGTGTTTCCATATACATCCTCTGAAAGCTCTGCCTCCTTACAGGTTCTCTTCTCCTACAGCTCCAGCCACTCTTGTTACAAGGAAGTATCATTTTTTTCTGAGAACAACATGGATGGCGCTAGTCAACGTATTTTCATTTCTATTGCTAGCTTGGTGCTGCTAATGGGGCACCAAAAATGATGTTCAGATAGCTATGAGTCTTCTAGAGTCACCCTTCTCAGAAGAAGGTACCAATGCTCTTAGATGACAGGGCAATGAAATTCCACTCACTTTCTCCCCCAATTTATAGTGTTGAGAGGGTACTCCAAAGACCCTCAATACTTCCTTACTAAGTCTTTCTAAAGTTAGGGATACATTCATTACTCTTTTCAGTTATTTGGTCAACTTCTGATAGAGCTCCAGCTAGGAGTCAATAGGCAAATAACATTAAATTGATAAAACTCTGTTAAATTTCTGGATGTTTCTAGAGTGTTTTACAAAATGCACAGTCTTTCATTTTTATATCTTAAAAAATACTTTTATTGACCCTTTTATTCTGATATTTGTAATGACAATACAAATGGGAAGATCTTTCTTGATCTTAAGACCTGCTTAAACCACATGGAAGGCTAAGTCACATGTGGTAAGAGGAGCTTGCTGAACGGGGTGGAACATTTACATTATCGTCATCATTGTATTATTGGTTTTTTTGGTCCACTTACTTTACTTTAATTCATTTTACACATCTTCCTATATATCTAGCTTAGCACTGTGCCTGACATGAAGTAAACACTTAAGAAATGCTTGGTAATTGCTTCTGTAAATTCTTCATATTCATGGTTCTGCATGGCATAGTAATAGTCCATTACATATATGACCGACCATTTGTTTAGGTATTCCCAAGTGATGGGTATCTAGTCTTCAATTCTCAATTCAAATCTCAAAAAGAGAGGTTATGAATATTGTTGTATATGTAGGACCTCACTTTTAGTCTCTAACTTCCTTGAATTATATCTCAATTAACAAACATTTATTAAAAACCCACTACATTCCAGTCAATATTTGCCCTCTGCTGGGGAGGCCACAATGGCATATATAAGTATATACAGAATATACATACATATTTAAATATAAGTGCATATATCATATAAATAAAAGTAGTTCAATACAAGGCCCAGAGCACTAGCACTTGGGGGTAGGGGAGAATTAGGAAAGAACTAATGTAGAAGGTGGTGGTTGTTTCACATCTTAAGAGGATGAGAGGGATTCTATGAAATAGAGATGAAAGGAAGACATTGTGGGCATAGGAGAACAGCCAGTACAAAGACATGGAAACAGGAGTGAAAGTGAATAAAGAGAAGGCCAGTTTGGCTGTTATCATCTAGCACAGAAAGGGGAATAATGTACAGTGAGAATGGAAGATAGGTTGGGATCCAAGTTTTAAGAGCTTCAGAAGTGTATATTTGATCTTAGTATGTGCCTTTGGAGTTTACTGAGGAGGTGAATTACACGATGAGATCTAAACTTAAGGAAAATTGCTTGGGCAGCAGTGTAGAGGACAGACAAAAGCTGGGAGAGATTTGGGAGAGGGAGTTTTATCAGGTGGCTACTATAATAATCTAGGATAGACTACAAGCACTTGATCAGAGGGCTGCAACACTTCCAGTGGGTTTAAAATGTAACTGGAAAATGTGCAACAAAATAAATTAAAATTCAATGAACATAGATATTGTCAATATGTGGTTTTCTAAGTCAATATGCAGCTAACAGAGATCCTTACATATGGTTCAGTATTTCTATTTGAGTTTGACACTATGAATCTAGAGGATAAGTGATGAGGGTTCATTGAACTAAGGTGGTAGCTGTGAGTAGAAAAGAAATGGATACAAGAGATGAGGTTTTAAAGGTAGAAATGGCAAGATTATGCAACTGATTTTTTTATGTGGGTGGGGGAGGACAAAAAATGAGAAGTCAAGGATATAACATTCCACTTATGAACCTGGGAGACTCCATATATGGTCTTCTCTGACAGCCAATATGCTGATATGTCTACCTTTTACTGAGTTCCCACCTGCTTTTCTGTTCTGGAACTAGACTCAATGTCTGTCATTGCTCAAGGAAAAGGTGTGCCAGGCTTATCCCCTTTGGCTTCACTCATCATACCAGTAACCTTCCAAACCAAAATATCTCTACCTGGCCAACATTTCCCTCTATGTATTGTCTCTACCTTCAAATTTTATGTGTGTGCACAATACATATATGCATATATGTGCATATTTATATACTGTCTAGCATTTAAAGTCCTTCACGACCTGACCTCCTTCTATCTTACTCCCACCCCTCATATTCTGTGATCCAAGAATACTAGTCTCCTTGCTGTTCTTGGACAAAAAACTCCTCGCATTCCATGATTCCATGTATTTTTCCTTGGTTGTTTCCCACGTCTTTCCCTCCTCACCTCAATCTAAAGTTCCAGCTAAAATCCCACCTTCTACAAGAGGCCTATCCAGTTCCCCTTAATGCTAGTGCCTCTTCTCTATTACCATCCCCGATTTATCCTACCTATATCTTGTTAGTACATAGTTCTTTGCATGTCACTTCCCCCCAACAGACTGCATGATTCTTTTTTTTTATTTAACTTTTCACATTCATTTTCACAAAATTTTGGGTTCCACATTTTCTCCCCTTTTATCCCCTCCCCACACCCCAATACACCGAGCATTCTAATTTTCCCTATCTCCAATCTGCCCTCTCTTCTGTCATCCCTCCCTTCTCTTGTCTCCATCTTCTCTTTTCTCCTGTAGGGCCAGATGACTTTCTATTCCCCATTAACTGTATGTCTTCTTTCCTAGTAGCAACAACAATACTAAGCAGTTGTTCCTAAAACTTGAGTTCCAAATTCTCCCCATCTCTCCCTCCCCACCCATTCCCTTTGGGAAGGCAAGCAAGTCAATATAGGCCCTATCTGTGTAGTTTTGCAAATGACTTCAATAATAGTCGTGTTGTGTAAGACTAACTGAATTACCCTCCATCCTATCCTGCCCCTCATTGTGTCTATTCTGTCTTTTGATCCTGTCCCTCCCTGAGTGTTGACTTCAGATTGCTCCCTCCTCCCATTGCCCTCCCTTCCATCATCCCCTCGCCCTTGCTTATCTCCTTCTCCCCCACTTTCCTGTACTGTAAGATAGGTTTTCATACCAAAATGAGTGTGCATTTCATTCCTTCCTTTAGTCAAATGTGATGAGGGTAAACTTCTTGTTTTTTTTTTTCTCAGCTCTCCTCTTTTTCCCTCCACTGAAAAGTCTCCTGCTTGCTTCTTAAATGACATATAATTTACCCCATTCCATTTCACCCTCTTTCCTCCCACTGCATTTCTCTCTCACCATTTACCTTAATTTCTTTTAAGATATGGTCCCATCCTATTCAATTCACTCTGTGCTCTCTGTCTCTGTATGTGCATGCATGTGTGTGTGCATGCACATGTGTACATGTGTGTGTGTGATCCCACCAACTACCCAGATACTGAAAAGTTTTAAGAGTTACAAATAGTGTCTTTCCATGTAGGAATGTAAACAGTTCACCTTTGGTAAGTCCCTTATGACTTCTCTTTGCTGTTTACTTTTTCATGCTTCTTCTCATTCTTGTGTTTGAAAGTCAAATTTTCTTTTCAGCTCTGGTCTTTTCATCAAGAATATTTGAAAGTCCTCAATTTCATTGAAGGACCATATTTTCCCCTGAAGTATTATACTCAGTTTTGCTGGGTAGGTGATTCTTGGTTTGAGTCCTAGTTCCTTTGACTTCTGGAATATCCTATTCCACGCCCTTCGATCCCTTAATGTAGAAGCTGCTAGATCTTGAGTTATCCTGATTGTATTTCCACAGTACTGGAATTGTTTCTTTCTAGCTGCTTGCAAGATTTTCTCCTTCACCTGGGAGTTCTGGAATTTGGCCCCAATGTTCCTAGGAGTTTCTCTTTTTGGATCTCTTTCAGGTGGTAATCGATGGATTCTTTCAATACTTATTTAGCCCTCTGGTTCTAGAATCTCAGGGCAGTTTTCCTTGATAATTTCATGGAAGAGGATGTCTAGGCTCTTTTGTTGATCATGACTTTCAGGTAGTCCCATAATTTTTAAATTGTCTCTCCTGGATCTATTTTCCAGGTCAGTTGTTTTTCCCATTAGATATTTCACATTCTCTTCCATTTTTTCATTCTTTTGGTTTTGTTTTATGATTTCTTGGTGCTCAGAAAGTCATTAGTTTCCATCTGTTCCATTCTAATTTTGAGAGAACTATTCTCTTCAGTGAGCTTTTGAACCTCTTTTTCCATTTGGCTCATTCTGCTTTTGAAAGCATTTTTCTCCTCATTGGCTTTTTGAACCTCTTTTGGCAACTGAGTGAGCCTATTTTTCAAGGTGTTATTTTCTTCAGCATTTTTTTGGGTCTCCTTTAGCAAGGTATTGACCCGTTTTTCATGCTTTTCTTGCATCTCTCTCATTTCTCCTCCCAGTTTTTCCTCCACCTGTCTAACTTGATTTTCAAAATCCCTTTTGAGCTCTTCCAAGGCCTGAGCCCACCTGACATCCCCCTGGGATGTCTGGGATACACAGGTCCCGACCTCCACATCTTTCCCTGATGATAAGAATATTTCCTCGTCATCAGAATTGAAAGGCGGGAACATTTGCACCCGCTCAAAGAAGCTCTCTATAATCTTATTTTTCTTCCCTTTTCTGGGCATTTTCCCAGCCAGTTACTTGACTTCTGAGATTCCTGTCCACCCCCGCCTAGATCTGCCCAGCTAGTGCTTGGGGTCTGAGATTCAAATGGGTTTTCCTGGGCAGGCCCAGCTGCTATTCAATGTGAGCCTCAGTTCTGGTGCTGGGGTAGGGGCAGGGCTGCCTCCCAGGCTCAGTTCCCTCAGGGGCTTTATGGAAAGACCTTCAGTAATGGAGCAGGTGGGGGCAGGGCCATCTCCCAGGCTCAGCTCCCTCAGGGGGTTTATGGAGAGACCTGAGCTTCTGCCTGCTGCTCATGGAGTCCCCAGCCGCCGCGGCTGCCTCTGCCGCTGCCTCCCGAGGGGGCCCGTGTCACGGAGACACCATACTCCCCTCTCAGCCAGACCAGATATCTCTCTCACTGACCTGTAGCGCCTATGGGCGGAGGGACCTTCCCGGCCGCCTGGAGGTTCTGTCCCTGAATCTTGCTCGTATCTGCTCCTCTTGGCCGCGCAGCCAGGGCAGTACAGGGGTAGACTCTGCTTTCCGGGGCCTCACGGATCCTGGGGACGGCTCTCCAGGGCTCTCTGGAACGGAAATCTTTTCCACTGTGTTTTTGCGTGCCTTGCAGTGATCCAGAATTTGTGGGGAGTTCTTCTTGCAGGAAATATATGGGCTGTGGGTTCGAAACTAGCATATGTGAGTCTTTCTACTCCGCCATCTTGACTCCACCCACAATCTCTTCTACAGTAGCTTTTGTTCTTGGGTTTATCAAACACTGCACTTCAGTACTGAATTGTTTCTATATCTTGTTTATGAGCTGCTTTTGTATTTTTAAAAATTTGTACAAAATAATTTTGATAACTCCTGCTTTATAATTGCAGCAGAGATGGAGAGAACTAGTCAGGACATCCTTGATGAAATGATTTCCATCCCCTGACCTCAGCCCAATTTATGTAGCTACAGAAAGCAAACAATAGATACCTGACAACCAGATGTGAATGTTTTCAAATAAAGTGCAAGAAAATTTTGCAGAACGTGACACTTGGCTGTTTATAGCAGTTATGGAAGAATAATCCAGCTCTAGAGAAGAGATCATTCTTTGCTTTCTCTATGCACCATCATCAGAAGGCATTTTGAGGGGCGGAACGGGGGAAGAAGGAGGGTTACATTTTTCTTCCCCTCCCTCAAATTCAGGCAAGTATTCTCACAATAGAGGTACTATTCAGGGAGTGTGGGACTTGGGAAACCATCAGGGAACAGGACTAGGGAGTCAAGAATAGAGGCAGAAGAGGTGAATGGGTGGACAGTAATTCCTGACAGCAGAGAAGAAAGTCAAATATAAATTCAAGAAAATTAGCTCTGGCAATCAGAGTCCAGCTGAGATCAGGATGAAGCTCACAGATTCCAACTAAGTAACTTGCCTAACAGAGCTGCTGTGTCCAATGGTGGGGGTTGGGAAGAGAACATGAAGATACCATAGGAAAAGAAGGGTCATCAAAGTCCTGCAGAGGCATGAATTGTATTGGCCACATGTGCTGCCTATATGTGTGCATCACTATCATTTTACATTCTGGATATGCCCTCCGTTCCTAATGACACTGTGTGAATTTGTGAGAGAATAGGTCCCAAGTCTATGGGAAAGAAATATTTTATAACTACTTTTCTTATCATAACACCTTACTGAATGATTTTACTTTGAGCTAATTATATCTAATGGCTGACTTAACAGTAAATGTACCAGGTGGGGTAAGTTGTACTCTCAGGGGTACAAGCCCAGAGAATACTTTAAACTGAAAATAGCAATTATCTTTTTGGGAGATTCAATCTGCAAATGCAAGTTGGGAGGGCACCTCCCAGAATGGGGAGAATGTAATGTGAGATCTGGTAATTCTAGGTACTCTTTATTTTTCCCCATTATTACCTCTACATTAATATTTTTAAAATTTTTTGATACCTTTTCGTTTTATATTATCCACATTTCCCAATATATGCTTTCCTTTACCACCCAGAGAGTGGTTCCTTATAATGAAGGAAAAAAAACAGCTCAGTGAAACTGATCACAGCAATGAAATCTTACTTTATGTATAGTATTCTCCTACTACATTTCTTCCCTTTGCAAAGAATGGAAGGTGTATTAGCTTGGCTGTTCTCTGGGACAAGCTTAGTTATTAAAACCTTTCAGAATTCAGTTTTGACTGTCCTGTTGTTCCTCTTTTCCCATTTATCATGCAGTCATGTGTGCTCTTTCCTGTTTCTTCTTACCTCACTTTGCATCAGTTTATACATAGATAGATAGGAGATAGATCTCTTCCTATGCTTCTCTATTTCCTTCATATTTCTAGTTTGTTATAATGCAGCAATACTCCATTGCACTCATTATTACAACTTATTTCTCATTCTAGGACATGTGCCTAGCACTATAAAGCCTAGGTCAAAGAGTATGAACATTTAATTCACTTTCATAGCATAATTCCAAATTCCTTTTTATGGATGGCTGGACCAACAGTATATTAGCATGATTTCCTTAATAACTACACTTTTGTGTTAAATATTGTAATGACCTCAGAGGAACTGAATTGTTTGCTTCAACATCAAGTCATTAAACATGTTGCAACTTATTGTCTAATTTTTGTAGATTTTGGTTTGCTTTAGTTTGATCTCCTTTACTGGAAAACTATTGATAGTTTGCCTGTATCTCGCAGCACCTTTCCCTCCCCTACACAATTTGCTACTTCTAATTTGATGTGAACTAGGAAACCAGATAACTAGGATTCCTAAAATTACACCTAAAACAAAAAATAAACAGGTTTTAAGTAAAGGGCTGAGATATTCTATCAGTAGAGTACATGAGAACTTTATTCATGGTTATCTGTGATATCAATTTTAACGTTTTTACTTGTTCTATCAGGTCCAGTTGCCTGAGGTAGCTATAAAGTTTCATTGTAAGTAATCTACATATTTTTAAACAGCTTTTTTTTTTACCCTTACTATCATACTTTAAGTAGAGAATGCTAATATAGCAAAAATATTGCTACTGCATATGATGGCATGTTCCACTGTTCTCATAGGCCACACTTCTTTTCCCAAACTGCTCCTACAATTTCTTCTATCACCTCTACACCAAAATCCCCAAACCCCTCGTGTCACTCCTAAGCTCGAGATTCACATTTCCAACTATCTTCTCAATACCTCACTGACACCTCAATTCAATGTCCTAAAGCAAATCCACTACTCTTCCCCTAAAACATCAACCTCTTGAATTACATGTTTTTAAAAAATAGAGTAGCACTATTCTTCTAGTTAACTAGATTGCCTCTACAATATCTTTTCCATTCATTTCCTTCTCTCCATACCTATGGCTATAAACTTAGTCATGGCCCTTTATCTCTTCCAGAATGGTGCAATACACTTCTAATTGATTTCTATGACTACACTCTTAACTCCCAAAAATTCACCTTATATTAAATTTCAGATTAATTTTTCTAAAGCATGTAACTCCCTATTCATAAACCTGGCTTCCCATTTCCTTCCCATTTGTGGCATTCAGATTGTTTATTGTAACTTAATTACAGGTTACTTTTCCACTTCTCTCATTATTCCCTTTCATTCACCATATTTCAATCAAACTGTAAAACTCACTGTTCACTAAAAAGAAAATCTCAAAATTTTCAAAATCTGTGCCTTTGCTAAGCAGATATTCTACCTGAAATTCCCTTTCTACCATTCTCATTCACATATTAATTCCTACTCATTCTCCAAGGCCCAATTCATATATCATCTCCTCCATGAAACCGTACTGTCCTCACCTCAGTCAGAAGTAATCATTGAATTTCTGAATTCCTGTTAACACTTATCTTTTATCATACATTCACATTCTAGATCCATAACCTACATATAATAGTGTCTCAAACACATTTCACAATAAAAGCAGTAATATAACCAAGCTTTTCTATAATAATAGTGTATAGATTATAACCAATGCATTGCACAGCGTCTGGCACACAGTAGGTGCTTAATAAACCCCACAATACTGGTAATCATCCAATTACCTCAATATGAATAGGATGATCATTGACAGGGAGAGCTGTGCCAGATGCTAGAAATTCTATCCCTCCTCAGCTCTGTCTTTGAGTTTCCCCAGCTTCTTTCAAGTTCCCACTAAAGTCCCAGAGCTAAATGACAGATCCCTCACAGTATAAACTTCCTTTGGTCTGCTAACCATTGCCATAGTCACAAAATCAGAGAATTTCATAGTTTCTAAGGGGCATTAGGAACAATTTGGCCTAACTCATATTCCAAAGGAATCTCCACAATATCATACTTGACAATGGGCCCTATAGCCTCTGGATGAAGGTGGCCAAAGGGGAAGGATGGGATCCATAAGCCTTCATGGCACTCCTTTTTTTGACAGCTTTAATTGTTAGCAAGTTTTTCTGATAACAAGCTTAAATTTGTCTCTTTGTAACCTCTACCCATGGCTCCTGGTTTTGCTTTCTAGGGCTAGACAGAACAAGTACAACAACTTCTCAACAGTGTGCTAGGCTAGGTCTATCTCATAATGTTCATGAATCCTATAACAGGGGTAGTGGCACACTGGATACAGTGCCTGACCTGGAAGAATCAGGAAGATTTGAGTTTAAATTCTTACTCAGACACCTACAAGCGGTGTGCCCCAGAGCAAGTCACTTAACCACGTTTGCCTCAGTTTCCTCATCTCTAAAATGAGCTGAAGAAGGAAATGGCAAACAACTCCAGTATCTTTGCGGAGAGAATCCCAAATGGGGTTATGAAGAGTTGAGCATGACTGAAACATCTCAGTACCACACTCACCTCCTTTTGATCATTCACCCCACACAGCCAATCAGATGCAAAATATTGCCAGTTATCTCATATAGCATCTCCTTCTCATCTCCCATATGTACTAACCTAGCTCAGAACCTCATTTCTTCTCAACTAGAGAATGCAATAGCCTTCTTTGGGTCTCTCTGTCCCAAGTCTCTCTCCCATTCTAATCCAACCTCCACAGAGATGCCAAAGTCACTTTTTTAAAGCACAGATTTGACTATGATACCCCTCCATTCAAATGAATAAATCTCAGTGGCTCCCTGTTACCTCTAGAATGAAATATGAATTCCTCTTTTTGTCACTTATAACCCTTTACAATTTATATCCTTCCTACCATTGCAACCATACATTACGTCATTCTGCATTTTCCATAGCACAGTCACAATGGCTTACTTGTTCCTCACATATGACGCTCTGTCTCCTATCTCCATTGCCCCCTCAATGGCTAACTCCTGTGACTGAAATGCACTCCCTTTAAATTCTTGGTTTCTACCTCTTGAAATTCATGGTTTCTACATTCAAGAACTACCTTCTTCAGACTTTCTAGGTCCCTCCCCAGTCCCACCTCAAATCCTCCAATTGCTAGTGCTTTAGTTAGCCTCGTATTGACTTTGTATTTATATGCAATATAAATATATATAACATAATATAATGTAATATATAATATATATGAATATATAGATAATATATTTCATACACACACACACACACATATATATGTCCATGTTGTCTCCCTTGCATGTATGCTTCTTGAGAGAAGGGGTTGCTTCACTTTTGTCCTTGAATTCCCAGCACTTGGCACAGTGCCTAGTAGAGAGTAAGTGCTTAAAAATCCTTTTTGGTTGGTTGAGTGATTCCAACCCTTCACTAGATCACTCACCTGTAATAAGCCCCAAGTGCCACAGGTTTCTGTGTGGTGCCCCACAGCTCTCTAGGAGAGATCAAATGAAAAGGGCTTGTCATGAATTGAAGGAATCTCAATAGAGGCTAGATATGCTCACTTAGCAAGGAGATTCCTGCTTCTGACAGTGGTTTGACCAAATGAACCCACACTTCCAACTTTTTGTTGTTGTTGTTGGTTTCTTGTGTTTTTGGAGGGGGCAAGGCAATTGGGGTTAAGTGACTTTCCAAGGTCACACAGCTACTAAGTGTCAAATTTCCAAGGCTGAATTTGAACTCAGGTATTCACTGTGCCACCTATCTGTCCCACACACTTTCAACTACATAACTGTAGTTCAGTTGTTTCAACTGTGTCCAACTCTTCATGAGCCCATCTGGGGTTTTCTCAGCAAAGATACTACAGTGGTTTGCCACTTCCTTCTGCAGCTCATGAGGAAACTAAGGCAAACAGGTTTAAGTGACTTGGCCAGGGTCACACCACTAGTAGTTATTTGGAACTGGATATGAACTGAGATCTTCCTGACTCCAAGTCAGGCACTCTAGTCCCTGTGCTACCTAGCTGCCCTACTGTAGTTTAGGAGAGTTTATCCTTCTGCACAGTGTAGTGGGAAAGGGCATATAGATTTGGAATCAGAGAACAAAAGTTCCAGAAGTACTTACTTCCTATGTGCTCTTAGGTAAATCACTGACCCTGTTTTAAGAGAATCACTTTCCTTCTCTATAAATGAAGAAGCTGGACTAGATAACCCCTAATGTTCCTTCCAACTTTAAATCCATGATCCCAAAAGTTCAACAGCAGTTTGTTATGCAGCACAGTGTAGATTTCATTCAGAAAACATAATGCTATTGCATAGTACTTCCACCTGTGACTAGGAGACTGAGTAGCCTACTTAAAAAGGTGCATATTAGTAGACATTTATAGACTCCATAGCACCAAGGGGTAGGCTCAAAATAGCTATATGTCACAGGCATGCCCTCTCTTTTGATTTCCCAAGAACCACCCATTCAAATCTGAACTCCTCAGGCTTCCACAGCTTGACATTTCATTGTGTAAAAGCCTTCTTCCTAGTCTCACTCCTCTTACTTCCTCAAAGTCCACCAAAAGGTTCACTTCCACTCCTACATCTGTCCCCATCCTATACTTTGTCCAACTAGCAAAAAGGCAGAAAAGTACAATCAAGAACAGTGACTATCGCCCCACGCATTTCAAACCCTGTAATGATAGAAACTACCCACCCCCTCTCAGAATAAGTGTTCTGACATCCGAATGAATGTTCAACAAATTCAAGGGAGCTATTTACATGTTCAAATAATGTAAAAGGAAAAGGAAGTACATTCCATTTAATATGGTATATGTGGTCACCTAAGCCATCTTCAATACCTGACTCATAATTTCTCTCTTTAGTGAAAAGGTTAAAAAAAAGGAGGTGCTAGACAAAAAAATGAAGAAATAAAGGATAAGAACAGCCCATAAATGATGATAATCAAGGGCCTATCGACAAGCCAGCAAACACCTGGCTTGACAGAGAATACAAAGTACCACAAGGACACACACATAACACAGCAACAGTCAAAAACACATGAGACCTCCTCCAAGCTCTATATTATTCATTATATCTACAACTACAATTTGCTGGGGTGGGGAGAGGAAGAGGTTCTTAAGGACTGATATTCTCCTAAATTCACCACAAAAAAAAAATTGCAAAAAATTTTGATTTTATACTGTCACAAAAAAAACTAAATTATGTTTAAGATGTTACATTTAGGTTATAGAAAACTAATAATGTTGATTCCACAGTAACTATATTCATGCTATCAGAGAAGGAGGGACAAAGAGGGGATGAAGAAAACAAGGGAGAGAAAGATAGTATGTAAGTGCTTATTATGTAGTAAAGTATATTTGCCTATTAGACATTATAGTAATTCAATCCACCGAATTCCTCACGATATGACACAGGCAATTATCACAGATCACCAAATATCTAACAAGATCAGTACCAAAAGTTGATAGTCAGCTTTCATTAGAGTCTGAGCAAATCAAAGCTGTCTTTAAAATGAAGTCTTGATTTCTTATTAGCCACAGCATACATACGATGGGATTTGGAATCAAAGGACCTTGGTTCAAATTCCATTTCTGTCACTTACTTACGTGACTACAACCTCTCAATTTGCTGATCTGTAAAATAAAAGTTGACTAGATAGTCTCCAAGATCTCTTCCAGCTTTAAATCTAGGATGATAAAATCTATCTTTTCTCATGAGAAGCAATCTTCAAATCACTTGTTGGCAATTTCCAAATCATGTCACCTAGATTCTGGTCATCCTCTTGCTTCTTATCCTCCTCTTATGTGAATCATGGGCTTTAAGAGATATATTTTTTGCCTGACCTTGCCTGTAACAAGTCCTTCATCTTAATATTTGTAAAACATTAAGCATAGGACCTGGGACACAACAAGGTATTTAATAAATGCTGATTCTCTTCCTCTTGCCTCCCCCTTCCCTTCCTACTCATTTCTAAATTATGCTACCTGCACTCTGGTTACCTGGCCTGTTCTTAATTTTCCTATCTTGTTAACACTTTATTCCCCTCTACACACTCCACAACTGACACTGGTCTTCTTGCAGGTCCCTGTACACATCTCTTGACTCAATGGCTTTTCACTGGATATCCCCTCATGCCTAGAAAGCTCTCCCTCCTTATCTCAACCTCTTAGCTTCCTTCAAAACTCAAAATCCTACCTTCATCAAGAGCCTTTACTGGGCCTCCCTCCACTTAATGTCCTTCCTCTGAGATTACCTTTCACTTGTGCTGTATAAATCTTGTGTATATAAAACTTTTTCTTAACATCTTTTCTCCCCAATCAGAATTATATATAGATAAATCTATATATCAGTTATATTATATTGAATATTAAATTATATGTGTATTTGCGTATGTTCTTTAAAAGCTTTTATCTAGTTATATTACACAGTCAGAAATATCAGACATTATTATGGAAGACAGAATTGTATTTATATTTATTCTATATATTTATATATATGCGCTTATATATGTGTTTTCTATTTCCTCAGAATTCAAACATGAGAAGAGGAATTGTTTCATTCTTTGCATTTGTATCTCCAGTGTCTAACAGAGTGCCTGGCTTATTGGAGGTGCTCAATAAACACTTGTGATTGATTGGTATGGTTCCCTAATATTAATCATTTACATTTTCTATCTAATACTAACTTTAATATGCAAAATTCATTTGTCAAATTAAAGAAAATATTATGATAAATATCAAACTCTTAAAGTTGAGAAGAGGTATGTGAATTTTATTCCACAAACTTCTATAGTCAACCAAAAAAGAAAAATTCTAAGTTAAATTTCATTTTCACAGAGTACAGAATACCATGCTACCCAAGAGAGAAATTCTATGAAACATCAATTATAGAAAGAAACAGGTGAGAAATATTTGAAGGAAAAACTACTAGTCAGCAACCTAAAAATTTTTTAAAAGTCAATAGTAAGTCTGATACTGTCAGAGGTTTAAAAATTCTGATTCTATCAACATTGTTCCCCAGCTGAACTTACCTATTTTATGGCCCTTATGAAAGTTCATAACGAAAAGTCAGATAATATTTCAGGGAAACAACTGAAGATTCCACAAAACAAATGCACCATTGCCCTGATAAACTGCAGGAAAAAATCAACTAAACTATACTATAGTATACTATATTATACTATACTAATGTATAGTTTGTACTATATACTTCATTTAACTATACATCTGTAATACAAAGTCACAGTACTACAGAGAACTGCTTCAACTGTTTTGTTTTGCTTAACACACAATTCGTACAGTACATATAAAACCAACCCAAGCTTAATCCCTACATCTACATTTATGGACAAAACAGAAGGCCTTTTGTTGTCAGGCAAGTCGTGTTATTTGCATAATACTGATTACCTCACTCCTGGGAAGAAAGTATACCTGGCCTGTGGCTGAGAAGCTGGCGTTTATTCACCAAAATGGAATTAAAGACGTTAACTTCAAACAGATTTTTAAATGACCTAGTGAAAAGCCCTTGGTATGAATGCTTATAAAAGAAACAAAAAAAGTTTTAACCTTCTAAACTGAGTTTCAGTTTTTCAGAATAAAATCTACACAGGCAAATGTTGTTAGCATTTGAAATAATATTTGTTGTTGTTCAGTTATTTCAGTTGTGTCCAGTTCTTGGTGACCCCATCTAGGGGGGTTTTCTTGGCAAAGATACTGGAGTGGTTTTGCCATTTCCTTCTCTAGCTCATTTTACAGATAAAGAAAATGAGGCAAATAGGGTTAGGTGATTGGCCCAGGACTGCACTGCTATTCAGTGTCTGAGGCTGGATTTTAAGTCAGGTCTTCCTGACTCCATCGTGAATATGCCTAGTTAAACCTATCAACGTAAAACACACAATTAAAACACTGGGAAGTTGTTCAGTCACTCAACAAGCATTGATTAAGCTTGCTAGGTAGCAGATACTGTACTAAGCACAGAGAAAGATAAAGTTAGGAGTACAGCCTAGACAGAATGAGACCAGTTGTTTTGAGAGGAGTCAAGCAATCAAAGCTGAGGGTAGAGGGGCAGGGTTCCCAGGGATAGGAGGGTACTTTCAGACTATGAATTCCAGGTCTGGACTGAGCTTTCGGGATGTAAAGGCTTCCTGAGCATGATAGAAGACATTCACAGAGCTGTAATGAACTTCTGCCATGTGATAAGATTGATTTGTATCTCAATCACTTACGAGATTCAACTTACCACTTTTTCTTTATGCTCTTTAAACACATACTTTCAGGTGGAAGTGACTCCCTTTCCAAACAGGTCTATCCAGGATCTTGGTGGGGATGCCTCCTATCACTGAGTTCATCCCAGATATTATATATTCTCTTGTCTGTTATTATTCAGTCCCCCTAAGTTATATGCAAAATTAAAAAGTCTATAATATACTTTGATTTCAAGTTTATGTTTTTCCTTAATTCAGTCTGAAGGAGAAATTTCAACAAATCAATCATTTTTTTAATGTAATAGACAATCTGGAACACTTTTGAATTCCATAATAATTTATCAATATGTAAAATACCCAAGTACTACAAATATTTTCCCCCTTTCAGCAGTTAACACTATGTTTAAAGCACAAGATTTTAAAGTGTTCAAAGACTGAAATTTCTACATCGTTTATACTACTCATATGGGCAAAGAGGCCAATGGGAAGTACAGTTATCTAGGCTAGAAGGTGGAATTGAGTGATCGCGGGAAATGGAAGTCTCCCAAAAGTGGAAAGCTCAGGAACATAGGTGCCCTGTCCATGGACTAGTATTTTGGCCAGAGATTGATTCTGAGAAAAGCAAATTGGTTCCTGAAATGAATATAATTATGAGAGGCTGAACCCTTGTCTGGTTCACTGTGTGTTCGTCCTTTGTTGCCAAAGAAGACCATGCCATCAGAGAAATAATGACATGACTTGCACTTGATTTTGTTTTGAGTGAGGGTGGGCTGTGCAGGTCACCGGCCTCACTTCTCCTCCATCTGAATCCTGTGACCAGATATTCATCAGGATGACCGGAGATGACCCAGGATGAGGCAATTGGGGTTAAGTGATGTGCCCAACGTCACACAGCTAGTGAGTGTCAAGGGTCTCAGGTGAGATTTGAATTCTGGTCCTCCTGACTCTTGCACTAGCGCTCTATCCACTGCACCACCTAGCTGCCCCTCCTGGCTCACTGATCCAATTAAAAAGTGACCCTCCTGGACCACATAGACTTAAATTTAACTCCTCTCCTTTGACTCACTGCTACCTAGCAAACTTGCATTGCTCAACCTCAGATGCTCACAATTTCTTTAAATCTTGCTTACATGCTCTCAGCATTTTTATTGCTCCTCTGCTCAGTACTTACAGCCTTTCACCATCTGATTCCACTCTTCCTTTCAATATTTATTTATATATTACCTCCCTGCACATACTTGCTGTTCCTCACACATAACACACCATCTCCCAAGCTCCTGGCTTCTACCCTATGGGCGAAATTCACTGGTCTTCAACTCTACCAGAATTCCTAGTTTCCTTCAAAGCTAACTCAATAATCCCCTTCCACATAAGGACTTTTATGATCCCCACATCTTCTATGGCATCCCCCAAATTATCTTCTATATAATTATATACATACATGTCTCCTTTAATAGTATATTAGCTCTTTGAAGCCAGAGATGTTTTCATTTTTGCACTTGTAACCCCAACGCCTTGCACAATAATAGGTTATTAATTGATGCTTGACTAGCCTATTCCAGATGGGTTCTTCAAAATATGAAAAAAAAATGCCCCAGTGAAAAAGTAGCAGTAGCAAGTGGGGAAAGGTTGAGGTTGACCCAATTCTCTATGAAGGAAAAGCAAAATTGACCTTTTTGGAGTCAACAGCCTTCAATAACAATGGAATTAAAAATAAAGTTTTTCTCAGGCTATATACCATTTTTCCAGGGAAAGGAAATTTTATACAATTTTTTACATTCCCTCATCAGAAACAAAACAATACAGCTGAAAAATAAGTTACATAATTGTGAATTGATGTAACAATTTTGCAAAACATTTTGGAATCATGCCAAAGGAGTCACTAATCTATATATACTTTTTGACCCAGAGCTATCACTACCAGGAATATACCTTCCAAAAGTCAAAAACAGGAAGAAAGAATCTAAATGTGCAACGTTTCTGATTGTAGGAAAGAATGGGAACTAAATTTGTACCCATCAATTGGGAAATGGCTGAATAAATTATGACATATGAATGCAATGTAATATTACTTTATAAAAATGAAAAATATCAAGAATTCTGAGAAACTTGGAAAGATTTGTGTATACTGAGGCAGAGCAGAACCAAGAGAGGGATTTACATGATTACAACAGTGGAAAGGAAAACAACGAACAATTCTAATCTATGTACTAACGAATCATGGCAATAGGGTATCCTTCCTACATCTTAGCAGACACTTAAAAGGACAGAATTTGACATACATATTCAGACATGAGCAATGTGTCAATGTGTTTGCTTGGCTAAATTTATTTATTTTAAGTAAATACTTTTACTGGGGTAAGGAGGACAGAATGAGTGAGTAATGATAGTTTTAAAAAGGATGAAAAGAACATCAAAAAAATACCTTGAAATATACAGGGGGAAGAAAAAAGTTTGAAGGTGATATAAACAGAACAATTTTTTTCATCTTGTTCAATTTAAGAGGGAATAATGGTGGGACCCAGGATTTTATTCATATACGGAACTCCCGGGTGAGGAAATTCCCTCTCCCAATGCAATTTATACAGTCTGAGGATCGCCTAGAGGTTAAATGACTTGTCCTAGATCACACAGTGTATTTCCGAGCAAGAACTGGAACCATACCTTTAAGGTCAGCTCCTTAACCACTATACATGTTCCCTCTTGTTAAATGTAATATATACTTTAAAAAACTGGAAGTAAACAAGTTTATTGCCTTGTATACAATCACTTTTATTTGTACTGAAATGTTCGTATGTTTTGATGATTACTAAAAAAATTTAGAAAATTAAACTACTCTTGATTTTCAAATTGGTGAACCTGAGACTACCTTTACAATTCCTAAAGTGATAGATATTTTAAAAAAAATTTCAGCAGGGCTAAAATCAGATTAGATTTAATAAACTACTCATCTGCCTTTAAAATTGCAAATGAAATATTTGCATTCAATTTCCTTAAATATTAAAATATGATGGCACTTTGCCACCTGTGCGAAAGCTCAACATCCACAAAATGACCAACCACTTCCTGCTGAAAATACTTCACTCTTGGATTCTAAGATATCACAGAGAAAGATACTTGGTACTTCTCATATGTACCCACCCTATATTTCTCTCCATCTCCTTTGCTTGCTCTTGTCAACCCCTTACAGTGACCTGCTTTGATTCCTCAGTTCTCTTGGCAATTTCAGACAACTAGGTGGCAGAAAGCATAGACTAATGAATTTGGAATCAGGCAGATCTAAATTCAAAACCTACTTCACACATTTATGAGCTAGTTATCTGACCCTGGACAAGTCATTTAATCACAAACCTGTTTCCTCTTATGCAAAAAAGTTTAACAATAACACCTATTTCACCAGACTGTTGTGAAAATCAAATCAGGAAAATACATGTAAAATACTCTGCAAACCTTAATTGGTGATATGATGTTAGCCATCATCATCATCATCACCATCATTATCATCACTACCACATTCACTCCCACAAATTCAACTACTAGCTGTATGGCAAATGACTCCCACATCTTTATCTTTGCATAAAGATAAAGCCTGGTTGGGTCTGTGTGTCTGTAACTTTTGTCTCCCTAACACTCGAGAAGCAAAAATTAAACAGGCCCAAATTGAGTGAAGTCAATTATCTTTTCCCACAAATCTGCTCTTCCAATTTCACTATCAGATTGCCCTATTTCTCATGTTCACAACTGTGGTGTGATCCTTGAATTGCTTTCTTTTATTCCCCCATCTTTAATTTGACTTTTACACTAATGCCATATTAATCTCACACATAGATCTTGTTATGGAAAAAAGGGCTGGATTTAGAGTTAGAATGCCTGAGTTCTAATGGCTAATGTCCAATCCTGGCTCTATTTGACCTGGAGCAATCCACTTCTCTGGGCATCAGTTTCCTCATCGTTAAAATAAATAATTTGGATTAGGTGACATTGAAGGTAAGGTCCTTTACAGCTCTAAAAGCCCTTGAGCGGCTACAAGAAAAGTTCAAACAACACACTAGTCAGACATAGAGTTATCCACATTCTGTTTTCACATGATTTTGCCAATGTTAACTCATGCTTCTTTACAACCACTGTTCTACTGCAAGTACTCTACAAGTACTGGAGTACTTGCTAATTCCAGTAAACCTGATTCATTTTCCTGCCTCCACTACTTTCTTCACACTATTCTATAACCCTTCCATTCTTCTTAACCTGTTGAATCTCTACCTTATTAAGGTATATCTCAAGTAACACTTCTTACATACAGACTTCTTGATGTCTCTAGACAGTAATTGATGTCTCTAGACAGTAATATCATTTTCTTCCTTGGACCACAGCATTTTGCTCTTATGTTGTCATTACGTATTATACTGTATCATAATATTTTCCATATATCACAACTTCCACTAAGCTGTAAGCTTCCTAAAGGCAGGGGATGTCTTGTCTAAACTTTATATCTCACTCAGTGCCTCACATAGTGCTTTACACAAAAAAATTCTAAACGGTTACTTCTTGAACAAACATGGTGCCCTTACAGGAGGTTCATATATAAAATATATTATAAAAGAAACCTAGAGAAGAATAAAAGGGAAGAGCCAGGAACATTAATAAATAGATGTGTGAAGGTTATGGTTTATCTCTGTAGAAGTATTTACCCAGGAAACTGAGTGAAAAAATCTTTCTGGTTGTATAAATAGAGCTGCTTGTATCTAGAACCCAGGGGAGGGGGCGGGAACCAATGAGTATCTGTTTAAGAATATATTAATGTTGGGGGCAGAGTTATCTTGGTGGAGTAGAAGCAGAGACCTGCTAGCACTCTCCCCTCAAAGTCCAGACAAATACCTGTAAAACATGACTCTAAACAAATTCTGGCGGGGAGGAGCCAAGATGGCGGAGTAGAAAGACTCATGTATGCTAGCTCCGAACCCACAGCCCATAAATTTCCTGTAAAAAGAACTCCCCACAAATTCTGGAGCAGTGTAAGCTGCGCAGAAATGCAGTGGAAGAGATTTCCGTTCCAGGGAGCCCTGGAAAGCCATCCCCAGGGTTCTGTCACGTACCAGACAGCGGAGCCCACCCCTGCACTGCCCTGGCCGCGGCTGCGCGGCCCCAAAGGAGCAGATCCGAGCAGGCTTCAGGGACGGAATATGTGGCGGCTGCAAAGGTCCCTCCACCCACAGGCACTACAGGTCAGTGAGAGAGACTTCTGGGCTGGCGGAGAGGGGAGCGGGGTGTCTCCGTGACTTGGGCCCCCTCGGGAGACAGCGGCAGAGGCAGTGACAGAGGCAGCGGCAGAGGCAGCAGCGGCCTGGGACTCCTGGAGCAGACAGGAGCTCCATTGTTGAAGGTCTCCACATAAACCCCCTGAGGGAACTCACCCTGGGAGGTGGCCATGCCCCCACCTTAGCACCAGAACTTAAGCTCACATTGAATAGCAGCCACGCCTGCCGCGGAAAGCCCTGAGGCTGGGAAGCAGCCTTTGAATCTCAGACCCCAAGCACCAGCTGGGCAGATCTAGGCGGGGGTGCAGAGGAAGCTCAGAAGTCAAGTAACTGGCTGGGAAAATGCCCAGAGAAGGGAAGAAAAATAAGACCATAGAAAGCTACTTTCTTGGGGGACAGATGTTCCCGCCTTTCATTTCTGATGACGAGGAACAATTCTTACCATCAGGGAAAGACGTGGAGATCGGGGCCTCTGTATCCCAGACACCCCAGGAGGATGTCCGGTGGGCTCAGGCCATGGAACAGCTCAAAAAGGATTTTGAAAAGCAAGTTAGACAGGTGGAGGAAAAACTGGGAAGAAAAATGAGAGAGATACAATTAAAGCATGAAAAATGGGTCAATACCTTGCTAAAGGAGACCCAAAAAAATGCTGAAGAAAATAACACCTTGAAAAATTGGCTCACTCAATTGCCAAAAGAGGTTCAAAAAGCCAATGAGGAGAAGAATGCTTTCAAAAGCAGAATTAGCCAAATGGTAAAGGAGGTTCAAAAGCTCACTGAAGATAACAGTTCTCTCAAAATTAGAATGGAACAGATGGAAACTAATGACTTTCTGAGAAACCAAGAAATCACAAAACAAAACAAAAGAATGAAAAAATGGAAGAGAATGTGAAATATCTCATGGGAAAAACAACTGACCTGGAAAATAGATCCAGGAGGGACAATTTAAAAATTATGGGACTACCTGAAAGCCATGATGAAAAACAGAGCCTAGACATCATCTTCCATGAAATTATTGAGGAAAACTGCCCTGAGATTCTACAACCAGAGGGCTAAATAAGTATTGAAGGAATCCATCGATCACCACCTGAAAGAGATCCAAAAAGAGAAACTCCTAGGAACATTGTGGCCAAATTCCAGAGTTCCCAGGTCAAGGAGAAAATCTTGCAAGCAGCTAGAAAGAAACAATTCCAGTATTGTGGAAATACAATCAGGATAACCCAAGATCTAGCAGCTTCTTCATTAAGGGATCGAAGGGAGTGGAACAGGATATTCCAGAAGTCAAAGGAACTAGGACTCAAACCAAGAATCACCTACCCAGCAATATACTTCATATATACTTCAGGGGAAGTATAATACTTCAGGGGAAAAATATGGTCCTTCAATGAAATTGAGGACTTTCAAGCATTCTTGATGAAAAGACCAGAGCTGAAAAGAAAATTTGACTTTCAAACACAGGAATGAGAAGAAGCATGAAAAAGTAAACAGCAAAGAGAAGTCATAAGGGACTTACCAAAGGTGAACTGTTTACATTCCTACATGCAAAGACAATATTTGTAACTCTTAAGATTTTTCTCACTATTAGGGTAGTTTGAGGAAGGAGAGGGATGAGGGACAGTCAGAGAAAATGCCCAGAGCCGAAAGATGGGGTGTTTTTTTCCTGTAACAGCAAGGAGGCAGTATCACTGGATTGAAGAGTATGTGGTGGAGTGTAGAGTGTAAGAAGATCTGAAGGGTAATAGGGAGCTAGATTATGAAGGGATATGAATGCTAAACCGAGGATCTTCTAGTTGATTCTGGAGGCTACAGGAAGCTACCAGAATTTACTGAGTAGGGAGGTGGTAACAGGATTCGACCTTCGTTTTAGGAAATCACTTCAGTGGCTGAATGGAGGAGGACAGATTGGAATGGGGAGAGGCTTGAGGGAGGCAAACCTACTGGCAAGCTAAAGTCCCGACATGAGGCAATGAGGTCCTGCGCTAGAGTGGTAGCAGTGTCAGAGGGAGAAGGGAGACCCAAGACAGAACCCCAAGGGACACCTATAGATAGAGAGTGTGATCTGGATGACAATCCAACAAAGGAGCCTGAGAAGGAAGAGTTTGATAGGTAGGAGAGAGTGGTGATCAGAAACCTAGAGAAAAGACAGTATCAAAGAGGAGAGAGCAATCAATAGTATTAAAAGCTATAGAGAGGTCAAAGAGAATAAAGACTGAGAAAAAGCCATTGGATCTGGTAACTTAAGCTATCACTAATAATTTTGGAAAGAGCAGTTTTGATGGAATGATAAAACTGGAAGGATTGTAAGGGACTAAGGAGTAAGAGAAGAAAGTGGAGGCCCCTACTGTAGATGACTTTTTGAGTAATTTAGCTACAAGGGGTAGAAGAGATATAGGACAAGAGTTAACAAGGAAAGAAGGATCAATGCACTTGCTCCATTTCTTTCAAATTTTTAAATCAGAGCTCAAATAATTTCTTAAAATATAAATGCTCACCTAAATTTCTAGCCATCTGCATGATACAGTCACTAAATTCAGGTCTTCACTTTCAAGTAGAAAGAACTGGCATCATTGATGAAAATTGTGGGAGTTGGAAGAAAAAAAATTTTTTCTGGCAGAGACAATATCCTGGCACAGCCATGAGATCTAATCTGAGGTCTGACTATAGATGGGGGGTTTGATTACATATAGGCCAAGAGAAACATATGGATAGACAGGAGGAGGGAGAAAACTCTAAGGGAAAGGCCACGATATCTTTGTCTTAAAAGACACTGTGTTATTGAAGGCTACTGTGCTTTACACAAACTAGTCACCTGAAAAATGTTTGTCAAATGTAGGTAAAATGTAGATATACAAGAAGGGTATTCTACAAGTTGTGGTAAATGAATGCAATAGAATACTACTGTGCTATGACAAATGATGAGCAGGCAGATTTCAGAAAAACCTGGAAAGACTTATGTGAACTCATGCTGCAGAACCAGGACGACATCGTACATAGTAACAACAATATTGTGTGATGACCAACTTTGAGAGACTCAGCAATGAAAAAATCTAAGACAACTTCAAAAGACTTATGATGGGGGCGGAGCCAAGATGGCGGAGTAGAAGGACACACGTTTACGAGCTCCGAAACCAAAAGCCCATAGCATTAATGTAAAAAGAGTCCCCCATAACTTCTGGGTCAATACAAGGTGTGCAGAAACAGAGTGGAAGAGATTTCCGTTCCGGGGAGCCCTGGAGACCCGTCCCCAGGGTCTGGCACGCCCCGGAAAGTGGACCCTACCCCCAGCGCTGCCTTGGCCGCGGCCCCAGAGAAGCTGATCCGAGCAGGCTTCAGAGACGGAAGCTCCGGCAGCTGGGAAAGTCCCTCCGCCCACAGAAGCTACAGGTCAGTGAGAGAGAAAGCCGGGCTGGAGGAGAGGGGAAGCAGGGCGTCTCCGTGACTCGGGCCCCCTCAGGAGGAAGCGGCGTGGCAGGGACGGGGGCAGGAAGCGGCGGAGGCAGAGGTGTGGGTGGAGGCTGAGGCACCAGCGGACCGGGACTCGGGAATCCCCCAGCAGCAGGCAGGATCTTCATTAGGGAAGATGCCTGCATAAAACCTGACCGAGCTGAGCCTGGGCGACGACCCTGCCCCAACCCCGCTCTGTTAATGAAGGCTTCTGCTTAAAGCCCATAAGGGAGCTGGGTGTGGGAGGCGGGCCCCCCACCTCGCCCCCACCCGCTCCATTCCTGAAAGTCTCTGCATAAAGCCCCTGAGGGATCGGAACCTGGGAGGCGGCCCTGCCCCAACCCCAGCACCTGAACTAAAGCTCACTGATTGACAGCCGGCAGGAGGAAAGCCCATTTAAATCTCAGAGGCCAAACACTAGCTGGGCGGATCCAGGCAGGGGTGGAAAGGAATCTCAGAAGTCAAGTAACTGGCTGGGAAAATGCCTAGAAAAGGGAAGAAAAATAAGACTTTAGAGAGTTTTGTCCAACAAATGCAAATGATCCCGACCTTCGGATCTGATGATGAGGACGTATCCTTGCCATCAGGAAAAGACGTGGAGGGCGGGGCCTCAGTACCCCAGACACCCCAGGGGGGGTGGCGGGTGGGCTCAGGCCCTGGAAGAGCTCAAAAAGGATTTTGAAAAGCAAGTTAGACAGGTGGAGGAAAAACTGGGAAGAGAAATGTCAGACATGCAAGAAAAGTATGAAAAACGGGTCAATAACTTGGTAAAGGAGACCCAAAAAAATGCTGAGGAAATTAACACCTTGAAAAATAGGCTCACTCAATTGGCAAAGGAGGTTCAAAAAGCCTATGAGGAGAAGAATGCTTTCAAAAGCAGAATGAGCCAAATGGAAAAAGAGGCTCAAAAGCTCACTGAATTTAACAGTTCTCTCAAAATTAGAATGGAACAGATGGAGTCTAATGACTTTATGAGAAACCAAGAAATCACCAAACAAAACCAAAAGAATGAAAAAATGGAAGAGAATGTGAAATATCTCATGGGAAAAACAACTGACCTGGAAAATAGATCCAGGAGGGACAATTTAAAAATCATGGGACTACCTGAAACTCATGATCAAAAAAAGAGCCTAGACATCATCTTCCATGAAATTATCAAGGAAAACTGCCCTGACATTCTAGAACCAGAGGGCAAAATAAGTATTGAAAGAATCCATCGATCACCACCTGAAAGAGATCCAAAAAGAGAAACTCCTAGGAACATTGTGACCAAACTCCAGAACTCCCAGCTCAAGGAGAAAATCTTGCAAGCAGCTAGAAAGAAACAATTCCAGTACTGTGGAAATACAATCAGGATAACCCAAGATCTAGCAGCTTCTACATTAAGGGATCGAAGGGCGTGGAATAGGATATTCCAGAAGGCAAAGGAACTAGGACTCAAACCAAGAATCACCTACCCAGCTAAACTGAGTATAATACTTCAAGGGAAAATATGGTCTTTCAATGAAACAGAGGACTTTCAATCATTCTTGATGAAAAGACCAGAGCTGAAAAGAAAATTTGACTTTCAAACACAAGAATGAGAAGAAGCATGAAAAAGGAAACAGCAAAGAGAAGTCTTAAGGGACTTACCAGAAGTGAAGTGTTTACATTCATATAGGGAAAGACAATATTTCTAACTCTTAAAACTTTTCAGTATCTGGGTAGTTGGTGGGACCACACACACACATGTACACGCATGCACACACATAAACACATGCACACACATACAGAGATAGAGAGCACAGATTGAACTGAATAGGATGGGACCATACCTTAAAAGAAACTAGGGTAAATGGTGAGAGAGAAATGTAGGGGGAGGAAAGAGAGGGAAAGGGAAGGGGGTAACTATATGTCATTTAAGAGGCAGGTAGGAGTTTTTCTTACTGGAGGGAAAAAGAGGAGAGCTGAGAAAAAAAAAAACAAAACAAGAAGTTTACCCTCATCACATTTGACTAAACGAAGGAGTGAAATGCACACTCATTTTGGTATGAAAACCTATCTTACAGTATAAGAAAGTGGGGGAGAAGGAGATATTGCAAGGGAGGGGATGATGGAGGGGAGGGCAAAGGGAGGAGGCAGCAATTTGAAGTCAACACTTGGGGAGGGACAGGATCAAGAGACAGAAGAGAAACAATGAGGGGCAGGTTAGGAGGGATGGTAATCCAGTTAGTCTTACACAACACGACTATCAGGGAGGTCATTTGCAAAACTACACAGATAGGGCCTATATTGAATTGCCTGCCGTCCCAAAGGGAATGGGTGGGGAGGGAGGGATGGGGAGAATTTGGAACTCAAAGTTTTAGGAACAACTGTTTAGTATTGTTGTTGCAACTAGGAAAGAAGACATACAGTTAAGGAGGAATAGAAAGTCATCTGGCCCTACAGGAGAAAAGAGAGGATGGAGACAAGAGAAGGGAGGGATGACAGAAGAGAGGGCAGATTGGAGATAGGGAAAATTAGATTGCTTGGGGTATTGGGGTGGGGGGGAGGGGATAAAAGGGGAGAAAATTTGGAACCCAAAAATTTGTGAAAATGAATGTAAAAAATTAAATAAAGAAAGAAAGAAAGAAAGAAAAAAAGAGACATGATGGAAGATGCCACTCACATACAAAGAAAGGGAGTCTGAATGCAGATTAAAGCACTCTATTTCTCTCTTTTTTTCTTTCTCATGATTTCTCCCTTTCATTCTGATTCTCCTTTCACAACATGACTAAGTAGGAAATAAATATGTTTAATATGACTGTACATGTATAGCTTATATCAGATTGCTTGCCATCTTGGGGAGGGAAGGAGAAAAAATCTGAAACTCAACGTCTTATAAAACTGAATGTTGAAAACTATTTTTACATCTAATTGGAAAAAATAAAATACCATTAAGTAGGGGGGAAGGGTGTTTTGAGGTTAACAGATAAAGACATTTATTCTTTAATTAATTCTTATGTATGCTGCATCTTTTCTTTTCCCTGATTTTTTTCCTTATCTTAATTTTACTAGATTTTCCCCACTTTGTAAAAATCTTTGAAACTCCGGCTAATTTTTAAGCTGTAAGGTGACGATGAAAACAATTATATCACTGGACACAGTATCATATCACTGGGCAGCTAGCTAAGTAGTGCAATGGATAGAGCACTAGTCCTGGAGTCGAGAAGTTCAAATCTGGTCTCAGACGCTTACTGTGTGACCCTGGGTAAATCACTTAAATGCTTCTTCACCTGTAAAATGGGGGTAATAACAGCACCTATCTCCTAGAGTTGTTGTGAAGATGAAAAGAGATACTAATTGTAAAGTGTTTAGCAAAGTGCCTGGCACATGATAAATGCTACATAAATGTTGGCTATTATTATCATGTTTGTCCTTAGTTTTCAGAGGGCCATGACATCAGGGAAATGATGACATGACCTGCAGTTGACTTTGATCTGAGTAAGAGAGGACTGAGCAAGGTCACCAACCTCACTTTCTCCTCCAGAGACATCTAGGTACAATGGCCAAATATTGATCAGGACAACTAGAGATGGCTCAGGATTTACTGGGAGACTAGGCTAGATTTAAGCTAAAGTCTTTTCAGGTTCTCAAGCTATTATTATTATATAGTTAAAGAAAGAACCATATAAAATATTGAAGCAGTAAGAGAGTTTAGTGACCCTCTAGGCCTTTTACAAACAAGGAAACTTGGTCCAAAGATTCAAAGTGACTTGACCAAAACCACATAACTAGTTAAGGGCAGAAATGAGTACATACCTGTTAAGTTACATGTTGTCTCCTCCAGTATAAGCACTTTATAAATGCCTGTCAATTGATTTAACTGTTAGTCATAGCAGTATCTAGATATGAAGACTCCCCAAAAGCCATTCATTCTGTTTCTGTTGTTTTAGTTTGGATCCACCTGTACGACCTTCAGAAAGCTACTTAACTTTTCTTCATGTGAAAAAGAAGTTGGACAAAATCTCTAAGACACATTCCAACTCTAAATCTAAATCCAACTCTAAATCAAGATGTCTACCTCTGTCATGTCATCTGGGTAGGGAAACTCAGGTATAGAAACTCCCACTACTGATGAGACAAGTGATTTGTCTTTCTCTGGTCAGATACCTAGGACGTGAACCTAGGTCAGTAAGTCTATTAAAAGTCTCTTATGGGTCAATAACTATGATTGGTACTAGAGATATAAAGAAAAAAGTGGAACAGTCCCTACCCTCAAGAATCTTATATTCTAATAGGAGAATACAACAAATACACAAGACTGGTGGTCAGCATAATTTTGGTTTAGACCATCACAGGCACTGTGAGTGGAACCAGAGGTATGCAGATTGTCACTAGATCCTTTTCAGTACTTGGGTAGCTAGGGAGGTGCAGTGAATAGAGTACCAGGCCTTAAGTCAAGAAGACTTTTCTTCCCAAGTTCAAATCTGATCTCAGACACTAGTTGTGTGACCTTAGGCAAATCCCTTAACCTTGTTTGCCTCAGTTTCTTTATCTGTAAAAATGAATGGGAGGAGGAAATGGCAAACCACACTAGCTTCTTTGCCAAGAAAATCCCAAATGGGGTCATGAAGAGTCAAACATGACTGAATCACAACTGGACAACAGCCAAGTTAAACAGCTATGGTAGGTAACATGGCAAAATGGACAGAAAGCTAGCTTTGAAACCACAAAGACCTGGGGTCATGTCTGCCTCTGACACAGACTGGCTGCAATACCAGGCAAGTCTCTTAACTCCTCAGTACTTTAGGCAGCTCTGAAATCAACCAGCATTAGTAGAAGAGATTTCTCAGCAGTTCCCCATTTCAGAGAATCCATAGTTCCAGTGCCTATCCCTATGGTGCTAGTGATGTAATCAGTGGTACCAGAGCAAAAGCAAGAGGTAGAAAGTTGGGGGAGGCATGATTTGGCAAGGCAGATGACAAGTGCCCACTCAGGAGGCACTGATGGTCTGGGGATGGATGGCTGAAAGGGATGTCAGTGTGGTATGGGATTGGTTACAAAGGGTAAGAATTTTCACTCACCCACTCACAAATTAGGACAGCTCAGCCCTGGGACAGAATCTCAAAACTGAGTGGATTAACACCCCCTCTTTTCATTAAGTCAGACATTTTATATAGACCACAGGTAATAACAGTAATGAGCGGACACAGTTCTAAACTTCTACTCCTATTCCTAGGGGACTGCCTACCTTAGTTTCCTTATCCGTAAAATGACGATAGCAGCACCCACCTCCCAGGGTTGCTGCAAGGATTTAATGAGGAAACTTTAAGCAATGTGCAGACCTTAAAGTGCTATATAAGTGTTAGTCATTATGTATTACTATTAATATTCACTGGGCTAGGGCTTGTGACAATTAAAAAAAACCGGAAGCCTATGAATCTCAAAGACTCATATGGCTCATTTTCAGTAGACTGTCTCAGTTCTGGAGACTGCGGATGCCCCCACTACCGCCCTTCTTTAAAAACTTCCAAACTTGTATAATGTCTGGCACATATCAGATGATTAACAAATGTCTGCTAATTGACTGAACTTCTTCGTGGATGAAGTGACTCCCCCAACCCCTACTAGTTAGCATCTTCCTCTAGCATCTTCCTCCCTGTGACATCAGATACATGAAGTCAATCTCAGAATTGTACATTAAGAACCATAAAGATTTTTTTCTCATTTCAAATATAAGAAAACTGAAGTATATAAGTCAAGAGACTTGCTCAGGATCATACAATTCATAAATATGGGGAGTGGGATTTGAATGTGTATTCCTCCTGATTCCAAATCCAGTGGTGTATGCACTAGACCATGTCTAACACCTAAATGAGAGGCATTCCACCTCTTATAAAAGCCATGGTCTTCTGCCATATCTGATAAAGAGAAGAAGAAAGCTCAAATAAGCTAAGCATGCCAGTTTGAGGGAGGACTCCCTTCATTCTTCTGGCTGGGCCTGAAAGCAAGTCCCAGAGTTAAAGAAATCACCATGATTGTATTCTGTCCTCATTTCTTTGATGTTTCATTTTATGTCTGCAGACTCCCCCAGTGGGAGTTAAAATTAATCATAATAAAAAGTCAATTGCTTTATGCATTACTAGTCAATGTGATTTTTTTTTTTTGATAACACTCCCATAAGTGTCACAATACTATCACAGAAAAAAGCAGGAATTCTACTAAGAATTAAAGCAAAGGATAAAGAATGAGGGTTTTGGTTTTGGCTTTGCTGGGGGAGTGGGGCTGGTCATTTTGGCTTTAAAGTTGAATAATAAAACCATTCTTCCATTCACCATAGGGTGTTGGTGTACTTTGCAATATAATAAGTATTAGCCTAGATGAACTGTAACTGGAAAACACAGGATTTCCTTTTCCTAGCTGTATCCAAGAGAAGAAACAGGCAAATGAGATCATCACTGATGTGGCCTGATTTTAAGGGGTGCCCTCAATGACCTTACAGACCAAAGAAAATAAAATCCTTAAAGATCACACAATGATGCTCAAAATTAATTTTCTTTATCTGAAAGAAGCAGTTCCCAGTAAAATGCAATATAAATCATGTATGATTTAGTGTTAAATGAGTTTATCCATCCCTTTTCTGGAAGCATGTTTTGGTTCTGATAACAAGGGGGCACCAGAGAGCAGATAGATGAGGAAAAGTTTAAAATGGAGAGCAATGAGGTCAGAGATGATGTTTCAGAACTTTACCAAACCTTTACCGTGGAAAATTAGCACAAAGACAAAACCATGAGATTATGACTTTTATATAGAGTTTCAAGTTTAATTTAAAAACTACTTTTAGCCTCATATGTTATGTGGACAGGACTAAAAGAATCAGAATTTAAGCTAACAGAGAAGGAAATGTAAAGAAGGCAAAAGATGGAATTTAGAAAAAGAAAATTTGGAAGGACCTCAGAAGAAACTAAAGGAGGACTCAAGCTAAAAGAAAATGATCTGAGGAGGCAGACTTGGGCAGAAGGATTTGAGGTGAAAGAGGAGAAGGGGAATACTGTAAAGACTAAAATTTTACAGGAAGTGTCATTCCAGGAGAATTGGAAGCTCTCAAGAATTAAACTTTGTAGATGACAAAATTTATGTACAAAACCAAAAGCTACCATTTTGTACAATGGAAAAATATCTTAAGTTTCCCAAATAAATACAAGAATAAGTATGCCCCCTTTCCTTCCTCTTATTTGTTACAGTGTTAGAAATATATAAGACAAAAGAAATTGAAGGCACTAAGGTAGAGAGAGGACACAAACTATTCCTACTCCCTGACTAAAATAAAAGGTCACTTACAAAATACTAGAGAATCAATAAGGAATCTATTTGAGACAACAGTTTCAGTAAAGTAGGAGCATCAATCAACAGAATTCATTAAGTGCTTACTAATGCCCTTCATAACTGGGCTTTTAGTATCTTAGTAGAACAATAGTTGTAAATTTCTGTGAGATTAAAATAGCAGGAAAGAAGAAAGTAGAGGCAATGTGCTAAGCTACCACAAGTTAATGAACAGGAAGATAAAGGTAAACTGACTGGTTAATTCACTGATTAGTTCCTAAGAAAGAATAAACACAGAATTTCCAAGTTGGACAAAACACCAGATGCCATCAAGTTCAACCCACAAAGAATCAACAATCCTCTCTCTAATGTTTCCAACAAGAAAGTAATGTGAAAACCTTTGGGGATGAGGAATCTACTATTTCCTGAAGAAGCTATTCTACATTTGAACAGCTCCATTTGCTAACTTTTCATCATATTAACTCTATGATCAGTGAGGTCTCAAGGAGCTTACATTCTAGGGAGAGGAGGCAACATATAAGTATTTAAAAAGTAGATAAAAGGTCATTTAGAAAGAGAGTATTCACTAGCAATTGAGGATAACAGAAAATGTTTCATGTAGAAACTGGGCAGCTAAGTGGCACAGTGAACAGACAGAGTGACAGTCCTGGAGTCAGGAAGATTCATTTTACTGAGTCCAAAGTTGGTCTCAATCACTTACCCATGTTTGCCTCAGTTTCCTCATCTGTAAAATGAGCTGGAAAAGGAAATGATAAACCACTCCAGTATTTTTGCCAAAACAAACAAACCCAGAGTGGTCATCACACACAACTGAAAATGACTGAACAACAACAGATTTTTTTTTTAAAATAAAAATTTATTTATTTAACTTTTTACATTCATTTTCACAAAATTTTGGGTTCCAAATTTTCTCCCCTTTTATCCCCTCCCCACACGCCAATACATCGAGCAATCTAATTTTCCCTATCACCAATCTGCCCTCTCTTCTATCATCCCTCCCTTCTCTTGTCCCCATCTTCTCTTTTGTCCTATAGGGCTAGATGACTTTCTATTCCTCATTAACTGTATGTCTTATTTCCTAGTAGCAACAACAATACTAAAGAGTTGTTCCTAAAACTTGAGTTCCAAATTCTCCCATCCCCCCTTCCATACCCATTCCCTTTGGGAAGGCAGGCAATTTAATATAGGCCCTATCTGTGTAGTTTTGCAAATGACTTCAATAATAGTCGTGTTGTGTAAGACTAACTGAATTACCCTCCATCCTATCCTGCCCCTCATTGTGTCTATTCTGTCTTTTGATCCTGTCCCTCCCCAAGAGTGTTGACTTCAAATTGCTCCCTCCTCCCATTACCCTCCCTTCCATCATGCCCCAACCCCTGGCTTATCTCCTTCTCCCCCACTTTCCTGTATTGTAAGATAGGTTTTCATACCAAAATGAGTGTGCATTTTATTCCTTCCTTTAGTCAAATGTGATGAGGGTAAACTTCTTGTTTTTTTTTCTCAGCTCTCCTCTTTTTCCCTCCACTAAAAAGTCTCCTGCTTGCCTCTTGAATGACATATAATTTACCCCATTCCATTTCACCCTCTTTCCTCCCACTACATTTCTCTCTCACCATTTACCTTAATTTCTTTTAAGATATGGTCCCATCCTATTCAATTCACTCTGTGCTCTCTGTCTCTGTATGTGCGTGCATGTGTGTATGTGTGTGCATGCATGCATGCATGTACGTGTGTGTGTATATGTGCGTGTGATCCCACCAACTACCCAGATACTGAAAAGTTTTAAGAGTTACAAATATTGTCTTTTCATGTAGGAATGTAAACAGTTCATCTTTGGTAAGTCCCTTATGACATCTCTTTGCTGTTTACTTTTTCATGCTTCTTCTCATTCTTGTGTTTGAAAGTCAAATTTTCTTTTCAGCTCTGGTCTTTTCATCAAGAATGCTTGAAAGTCCTCTGTTTCATTGAAAGACCATATTTTCCCCTGAATTATTACACTCAGTTTTGCTGGGTAGGTGATTCTTGGTTTGAGTCCTAGTTCTTTTGACTTCTGGAATATCCTATTCCATGCCCTTCGATCCCTTAATGTAGAAGCTGCTAGATCTTGAGTTATCCTGATTTTATTTCCACAATACTCGAATTGTTTCTTTCTAGCTGCTTGCAAGATTTTCTTCAGCATTTTTTTGGGTCTCCTTTACCAAGGTATTGATCCGTTTTTCATACTTTTCTTGCATCTCTCTCATTTCCCTTCCCAGCTTTTCCTCCACCTGTCTAACTTGCTTTTCAAAATCTTTTTTGAGCTCTTCCAAGGCCTGAGCCGATCCGACATCCCCCCTGGGATGTCTGGGTTACCGAGGCCCCGCCCTACACGTCTTTCCCTGATGGCAAGAATATTTCCTTGTCGTCAGATCTGAATGGCAGGAACATTTGCACCTGCTCAAAAAAGCTCTCTATAGTCTTATTTTTCTTCCCTTTTCTGGGCCTTTTCGCAGCAAGTTACTTGACTTCTGAGATTCCTCTCAACCCCTGCCTAGATCCGCCCAGCTAGTGCTTGGGGTCTGAGATTCAAATGGGCTTTCCGCGGCAGGCCTGCTTGCAAGATTTTCTCCTTGACCTGGGAACTCTGGAATTTGGCCACAATGTTCCTAGGAGTTTCTCTTTTTGGATCTCTTTCAGGCAGTGATCGATGGATTCTTTCAATACTTATTTTGCCCTCTGGTTCTAGATTATCAGGGCAGTTTTCCTTGATAATTTCATGGAAGATGATGTCTAGGCTCTTTTTTTGATCATGAGCTTCAGGTAGTCCCATAATTTTTAAATTGTCTCTCCTGGATCTATTTTCCAGGTCAGTTGTTTTTCCAATGAGATATTTCACATTCTCTTCCATTTTTTCATTCTTTTGGTTTTGTTTTGTGATTTCTTGGTTTCTCAGAAAGTCATTAGACTCCATCTGTTCCATTCTAATTTTGAGAGAACTATTCTCTTCAGTGAGCTTTTGAACCTCTTTTTCCATTTGGCTAATTCTGCTTTTGAAAGCATTCTTCTCCTCATTGGCTTTTTGAACCTCTTTTGCCAATTGAGTGAGCCTATTATTCAAGGTGTTATTTTCTTCAGCATTTTTTTGGGTCTCCTTTAGCAGGGTATTGACCCATTTTTCATAGTTTTCTTGCATCTCTCTCATTTCTCTTCCCAGTTTTTCCTCCACCTGTCTAACTTGCTTTTCAAAATCCTTTTTGAGTTCTTCAAAGGCCTGAGCCCACCCAACATCCCCCTGGGGTGTCTGGGATACAGAGGCCCCGACCTCCACATCTTTCCCTGATGGTAAGAATATTTCCTCGTCATCAGAATTGAAAGGCAGGAACATTTGCACCCGCTCAAAGAAGCTCTCTATAATCTTATTTTTCTTCCCTTTTCTGGGCATTTTCCCAGCCAGTTACTTGACTTCTGAGATTCCTGTCCACCCCCGCCTAGATCCGCCCAGCTAGTGCTTGGGGTCTGAGATTCAAATGGGCTTTCTGAGGCAGCTGTGGCTGCTATTCAATGTGAGCTTCAGTTCTGGTGCTGGGGTGGGGGCAGGGCCGCCTCCCCGGCTCAGTTCCCTCAGGAGCTTTATGCAGAGACCTTCAGTAATGGAGCGGGTGGGGGCAGGGCCGCCTCCCAGGCTCAGTTCCCTCAGGGGCTTTATGCAGAGACCTTCAGTGATGGAGCGGGTGGGGGCAGGGCCGCCTCCCAGGCTCAGATCCCTCAGGGGCTTTATTCAGAGACCTGAGCTTCTGCCTGCTGCTCGGGGAGTCCTGGGCCACCGCTGCTGCCTCTGCCGCTGCCCCTGCCTCTGCCTCCCGCTTCCTCCTGAGGGGGCCCCGAGCCACGGAGACACCCCGCTCCCCTCTCGGCCAGCCCAGACGTCTCTCTCACTGACCTATAGTGTCTGTGGGCGGAGGGACCTTCCCGGCCGCCGGGACTTCCATCCCTGAAGCCTGTTCAGATCTGCTCCTTTGGGGCCGCAGCCAGGGCAGGCCGTGATGGACCCTGGGGATGGCTCTCCAGGGCTCTCTGGAACAGAAATCTTTTTCACTGTGTTTCTGCACACCTTGCAGTGCTCCACAATTTGTGGGGAGTTCTTGTTATAGGAAATTTATGGGCTGTGGGTTCGGAGCTAGCATATGTGAGTCTTTCTACTCCGCCATCTTGACTCCACCCCCAACAACAGAAATTTGCACTTGACCTGACAGGATACAAAATACAACCACAAAAATAGAAAAACATCTCTACATAGCAACAAGTCTAGAAGAGGGGGGAAAAAGAAAGGAACTAACTATAAATGCATAAAATACTTGAAGGTAATTCCACTGAAGCATAGCCAGAAACAATTGTTTTAAAAAAAAAAAATAAAGAATAATTAAATAACCAGAGGAATATATTTAGTATTAACTGCTCAGTCACACCAATATAATATTAAAATGATAATACTACCCAAATTAACTTATAAATTCAATTCTGTATCAAACTACTAAGGGAACATCTTATACAACTAACCACAATAACAACAAAATTCATTTGCAGAAATAAAAGTTCTAGAATCTCAAGTGGCAATAATGGAGGGGAAGGTTGGAATTAGAAGGGACATTATTTTCAAATTATACTACAAAGTAGCAGTCATCAAAACTATTTGATCTTGGTTAAAAAATAGAGAAGGAAATCACTGGAACAAACTAGATGAGGAAGAAACTGAAACAACTGAACTCAACAACTCAACGTTCAATAAACCCAAGAAACAATTTACTTAGAGACTCTCTATTTAACAAGAATTGCTAGGAAAACTAGAAAGCAATTTGATAGAAAATAGAATTTTTAAAGATCAATATTTTATACTACATATTACAATAAGTTTAAAACAAATAGGTAATCTGGTTATTAAAAGTCAGGCCACTAAAAAAACAGAAGAGAATCAGATTACATACCTTTTACAGATAAACAAACAAGGGATAGAGGTGATCACCAAAAGATAAAACATATAAGGGTCAATTCCATGAAACTGCAAAGTTTTTACAAAAACAAAATCAGTGTAACTTGAATAAGAAGGGAATCAGTTGGGGGGGGGGGGGTAATCTTTGCAGCAAATATCTCTAGAAACTATTTTATATCCAAGCCATATAAGGCACTGAAATATAAATATAAAAGACCAAGAACCATTTCCAATTGAATGTGTAGATGAAGCATATGAACAGTTTTCAAAAGGAAGGCAAATTACCAATTAACATGAGAAAGATTGCTCCAAATCACTAATGCTAACATAACGGCACATTAAAACAACTGGTGCTGTATGGAGAGCCCATACAGCAGAGTAGATGAAGCAGCCAAGTTCTCCTAACAATTTCCTCCAAACAACGTAAAAATGACTCAAGTCAAATTCTGGAACAGTACAGTCAACAAGAGGTCAGGGTGAGACATTTTTCCAACTCAAGATAAATTAGGAGATCAGACGGAAAGGCCTATGATACTGGGGGAGGAGCTGGCCTAAAGTTCATGTGGCAGCAACATCAACTGTGTGCCTTGAAGGGTCAACAACAGTAGTGCAGTGATTTCAGGAGCTCTCAAGTCAGAGAGCAAGGCGGAATCTGGAAACTGGTCAGAAAGAGATTACAGAAGATTTCTACGCTAATACTGGGTGCTGAAAATAGCCCTGTTTGACTATTCCATTGTCCACACCCACTTCCCAGAGGGGCATGTGGAGTTACAAGGGATCAGGGGTTCTGAGGAGCAGTGTCATTTTCAGTCCCATGGTAGTTGGGGACATTCCTGGGTAAGGACCAGATTACAGACCAGGAGAGCAGTGACCACCACTTTTCCCTGGATCACACCACCTTGGAATCACCAAAAACTTCCAAACACCCCATACTAGCTCTGAAAACAGTAGAAAGAAAAAGTCTGATGCTTGGGACAGTGTTCCCCACTCTAGGAACAGAGCCTAACTTTAACATAAAATTCCAAGTCAAAAAATGGGCTGGAAAAATGAGCAAATGATAAAAAAGGAATCTGACCATAAAAAGCTACTATAGTGACAAGGTGGAACAAAATACAAACTCAGAAGAAGACAACAGTGTCAAAACAGCTATAATCAAAGCCTCAAAGAAAAATTTTAAAAACCTAAATTGGACCCAAGCCCAACAAGAATACTTGGAAGAGCTACAAAATTATTTCCAAAAGCAAATAAGAGTGGTAGAGGGAAAACTAGGAAAAGGAATGAGAGCTATACAAGAAAATTATGAAACAAGAATTAATAGCTTGGTAAAAGAGACACAAAAAATACTGAAGAAAATAATGCCTTAAAAAACAAAATTGGGTAAATAGAAAAAAAGAGGTTCAAAAACTCACTGAAGAAAATTAGAATTCGGCAAGTGGAAGCAAACGACTCCATGAGACATCAAGAAACAATAAAGCAAAGTCAAAAGAATAAAAATATAGATAAAAATGTGAAATCTCATTAGAAAAACAACTGACTTGGAAAACAGAATGAGGAGAGACAATTTAAGAATTATCAGATTGCTTGAATCAGAGAAAGAGCTCAGACATCACTTTTCAAGAAATTATCAAGGAAAACTGCCCTAATATCCTAGAACCAGAGGATAAAATAGAAACTTTTTGGAAAACAGATTGAGGAGAGATCATTTAAGAATTATTAGACTACCTAAAAGTCATGATTTAAAAAGTCTAGATATTATCTTTCAAGAAATTATCAAGGAAAACTACCCTAATATTCTATATATAAAATATTACCAGAGAGTAAAATAGAAATGGAAAGAATCTACCAATTACCTCCTCAAAGAGCTCCCAAAATGAAAACTCCCAGGAATATTATAGCCAAATTTCAAAGCTCCTAGGTCAGAGAGAAAATATTTTAAGCAATTGAAAAGAAACCAGGTAAATGCAATGGAGTCACAGTAAGGATCACAGAGAATTTAGCAGCTACCACATTAAAGAAGTGAAAAAGAATAAGATATTCCAGAAGGCAAAAGATCTAGGATTACAACCAAGAGTAACCTACCCAGCATAAATGAGTATAATTCTTCAGGAGAAAAAGTGGACATTTAATGAAAAAGAAGACTTTCAAACATTCCTGAAGAAAAGAATGGAGATGACTGGAAAATATGCCTTTCAAATACAAGACTCAAAAGAAACATAAAAATGTAAACATGAAAGAAAAATCATAAGCACTCAATAAGGTTAAACTGTTTACATTCCTCAGTGGAAAGATTCTATACTGTATCTCCTCAGAATTTTATCATTAATAGGGTAGCTAGAACTCTACATAGGCAATGGGCACAGGAATGAGTTAGGATGACATAAAAAAATGGATAAGTGAAAAAGAGGGATGCATTGGGAAAAGGGAGAAGGTAGAAAGAGAAGAAGAATGGGGAAAACTATCCACATAAAAGAGGCATGTGAAGAAGAGCTTCTACAGTGGATAAGAAAATGATGCAGGATATGCAACACTTGAGCCTCATTCTCACATGAATTGTTTTGAAGAGAGAATAATATATATACACACTCAACTGGCTATAGAAATCTATCTTACCCAATAGTGAAGTAGGAGGGGAAAGGGATAAGAGAAAGAAGAAAGGATAAAAGTAGAGGAGGGGTTAAGGTAGTGGTCAGAAATAAATAAAACAGATTTTTGAGGAAGGACAAAAAGTAAAGATGGAGAGAGAGAGAGACACATATACAGAGAGAAAGAGAGAGAGAAGGATAAACAGTTTATGGATTTTTTTAACAGTATAGAAATATATTTAACATGCATAACTGATATTATATTGCTTCATCAATAGGTGGGAGAGAATTTGGAATTCAAAAAATTTTTTCAAGTGAATGTTAAAAATAAATGATTTTGAGATTAAAAAAAGAACAACTGAGGTTTCATCTCACACCCAGATAATTAGCAAAGATGACAATAAATAGAAATAGTCAAGATTAGAAGGACTGATTTAACTATTCTGGAAAACAATTTCAAAAAATCCTTTGTTATGCTAACAAAGAATTAAAATGTCCATGACTTCTGACTCAGAGATACCACTGCTAGATATACAGGTCAGAAGAGTCAAAAATAGAAGGAAAGATCCATATACACAAAAATATTTCTAGTAATCTTTTTAAAATAGCAAACTATTAGAAACAAAATTAATGTCCATCAATTCATGAATGTTCAACAAATTGCTGTGTAATGAAATATTAGTGAACCATATCAAATGATGAATGTGAAAGGGAGAGAGAAGCATGGGAAGATTTATATGCTGACAGTTTATATACTCATAAACTGAATGCTATGAAAGAAAGTTATTGACTTAAATGCTGAAACTGAGTTAGGAAATTATAATGACCAAGGGACAGCACCAAAGAAAAGATAGGAGAATGTACCTCCTTCTATTCTTTGTGGAGATAGGAAAATATGGGTATAAAATCCTGCATGATGTTGATATTTCTTAAAATTTTGCAGAGCTACTTTCCCCTGCTTTTTATTTGAGGAGAAGGGAGCACATGAGGGATACACTGAGGAATAAAAGTAAAGCTATTAACAAAAGGTTATTTTTTTTTAAATTAATGAAATTCTAAAGAGAAATACTTCTGATGAAGAGGAAAAAGAGGGAGTAGTCTAAAGATAACATATGCAGATGCATAGGGAATTCACTAACCACATAAGATAAAAGAAAATCTCCCATATTTCTGATCATAATTTTTAAGAATGTAGGTGTTTGCATGTTGTCTGTGCCATTAAGATGTGAGCTCCTTGAGAGCAGGGACTGCGTTTTTTCATTTCTTTGTATCTTCAGTTCTTAGCACAGTGTCTCATAAATAATAAGAAATTAATAACTGCTTATCACTGACTGTGGAACAAGTGACAGAGGATGAATATAAAAGCATGGCTAATTCTTATTGAAACAATGTCAAGCATAATAAAGCTCAGGATAAGCTAATATGGGCAAGGAAAATTAAGGATAACAAAAAGGCACTTTTGGGGTTTTTTTGCAAGTTTTTTCTCAGGGGAAAAATAGGAGGATCAAAGAAGAACCACTCTGGATCATAGTCCAGATTGGATATGACATGATAGGTGATAAAAGAGAAAAGGCAGAATTCTTATTTTACTTGCATTTTCTCTGCCAAGGAAAATGATCTTTGGATTCAAAATGTCAAAATAAAGATATCTAATAAGGAATTGATACCAAACATAAGGAAGTTGAAATAGTGTACCTAGCTTGATGAGTTCAAGTCACCTGGCCCAGATGAACTTGCATTCTTGAGTACTGAAGAAATCTGTACATGTGAGTGCTGAACCATTGTCTCCACTCCCTCCTAAAGAATGGGAGAAGTATAAGAAGACTGGAGAAAAAAACAAAAGATTTACTGATTCTCAAAAAAGGGATGAAAATGAGAGTGCATACAAGCTTGATTTCAATTACTAACAAAAATCTAGAATGTATCATTAAAAGGATGGCTAGTATTATTAAAAGTATATTGAGAAAACTTTAGAATAGGAAGAGTTTCATCAAGAAAAGGTCACATCAGATCAAACTCATTTGCTTTTTCTTACAGTTCTACATAGGTAGATTTTTTTATATGGTTTACATATATTTTAGCACATTGACTGCATAAATTCCTCATGATATTTTCTTGGAAAGGATATAAAAATGGGAGTTAAACAACAGTACAATTAGATCTATACAGAACCGATTGGATGGCGGGACAAAAATTTGCATTGGTGGTTCAACTTGGAAAGAGGTTCTTCAGGAATCTGTGGTTGGTCCTGAGTTGTTTCACATTTATACCAATGACCTGGATAAAGGCAGAGATGGCACACTTATCAAATCTGCTGATGCCACTAAGAAGTTTTAATCTCTCTCTCTCCTTTGTTCTTCATTACTATCTCCCTGCTATACATTTCCCACTACATCTTCCAAAGGCTTCTCAAAATTAACATGTCTAAAACAGCACTCATGAGTGCTCTTTCCTCACAAATCCACACTTCTTTCTAACTTCATTATTTTTATGAAGGGAATCATCATCCTTTCATTTGACAAGGTCCAAAATCTCAGAATCACTTTCAACTTTTGTCTCTCCTTGATACTCTATGTCCAATTTGTTCCCAAGAAAATCCTTCTGATTCTAGCTCCGCAACACCTGTAACACCCATCTCCTTTCTCTATTCACATAGCAACCACTCTAGTTCCAATTCTCATTGACTCTCACCTGGACTATTGCAACAACTCTTAATTGGTCTCTCTGTTTCAAGTCTCTCTCCTTTCTAATATATCTTTCACACAGTTACCAAAGTGATATTACTAAAGCAGAGCTCTAAGGCATTTCCCTGCTCAAGAACTGCCAATGACTCTCTAATGCCTCTAAGATCCCACACAGATTCCTCTGCTTGGCATTCCCATTCTACATCTAGCCTACCTATCTACTGTTACCGTTCAGGTTAGGGAACCATATATTGAGGTTTGGGTTGCTTGGGATTCCAAAATACCAACACCCCAGGTCCTGCCCAAATGAATTCAACCCAAGTCTTCTTTTAGCCAAAGAAAAAAAAAGTTTATTAAAGATCGGCCATATTGGGTTGATTCTTAAGGAGTCTAAGCATTTGTGACACTTGTATTGACAAGCAGGCTGGATTGAATCTGAGCACCTTCATGCTGGCAAGAAGGATCTTACATACAGAAAGACTGTGGAAGTGATCTAGGGGTGGCCAAGTAGTCTGGTGTGATGGGAGGAGGGGTTTTGGAAGGGTCTTGAGGAGGAGTCTAAGGAGGATCTTAATGGGACTGAGGTGACTAGAACTAAGAGAGTGGGATTTGCATGTGATCAAGGCTGGAAACAACTGGAGGCAATAGAGGAGGTAACAGACAATGGAGGAGTAGGCTATGTTAAAGGTACTTATAGAATCAAGTATGGGAAGTAGCCAGAGGCAATTGGACAAAGTGATAAGGAAAGGTTATGGCCTCAGGAGAACACCAGATCATGTGGGAAGATTCATGGACAGTTCAAGGGGGTTCCCAGAGTCTGTACCCCTACCTACCATCATTATTACCTACCATTCTCCTGCATATTTTACATTCCAACCAAAATAGCCTACTTCATGTTCACCCTACACAATATGCTAGCTCCCATTTCAGTGCCATTGCACAGATTTTTCCTCCATGCCTAAGATGCACTTTGTCCTAACTTCTTCCTCTTGGAACAAAATGAAAAGGATCTCAAGAGGAAAAGGTTAGTCTAATCTGTTTCATGAAGTCCAAAAAAAGAACATCACCCAGAGATAAAGGAAAAGATCACTGAACAATGAGGAAAAATATGAATATTTTCCCACAGAGAAATGGCATAGAAGTGATCCTGTGGATCCACCAGTATTATCAAGTGAAAGGTTCATCCAGTAATTGTCAGAGGAGATGAATAAGTAGTGGTTGGTGTACTAACAAAATCTATAGTAGCAGCTATTTATCTACATGATAAAAAGAAAAGAAACATACACTGTCTTCCTGGGACATGGAACCATGTACCTGTGATGTGACAATCTCCAAAGGTTTGCTAAAACAGAAGACTAAGGCTCACTTCTATTCTTCCATGCAAACTTGGGCACCAATATGCTCCCTAAATACATTCCATTGCATTTTTAGAGCTTATGAAGGCTTGAGTAAAACCTTAGGATGATATGTGGTGCTAATGTTATCGTTTTTAATTGAAGACAAGAGATTCAAAAGAGGAAGAGAGATACGGGCAGTGAATAGCAGGTTAAGATGATATCTAAAAACAAGTTTGGATTTCAGAACTGTGAACTGTGGTAGGAGTGATATCTTAACCCTATGCCCTCATACAAGTTAGACTAGTTTTTCTTCAACAGATATTGAAATTGTCCTTGAGATTTAATTGGCTCCAGAGTATAAAGCCTCAGGCTGTTGTTCTTACTTCCTGGAAGCATGTACAAAGGAAGACTTCAGTCACACTCTCAGGGTTGGCTGGCAGAACATAGGGCACAAACTCAGAAGGGGATTGTCCAAGTATATCTTATTTTAAATATTCTTTCTCTATTGTTGGGGAAGGGAATGGTGTTGAAGCAGGGGAGAGAAAGATCTTTTATAAACTGTTAAACTGATTCAAATGATTATCAATAATAACTGTTGCTGTTTCCCACCCAACCTGATGGCTTTCTTTTTCTTGGCCTCATTAAAGGGGCCATGTCCTGGCTATTTTTTAACCAGGCCTATTCAATGAATGGGCATTGCCTCACCCTAATTGAGTGCCTGCAAGACCTTGGCCTAAAGGGCCCAAGGTCTCCCAGTGAGTGCATCCTGGGTCATCTCCAGTCATCCTGATGAATATCTGGTCACTGGAGTCAGATGGCTCTGCAGGAGAAGTGAGGCTGGTGACCTGCACAGCCCTCCCTCACTCAAAACAAAGTCAAGTGCAAGTCATGTCATCATTTCTCTGATTCTTCGGCAACGAAAGATGAACACAATTCCGTGAGTAGAGGCAGCTGGCTCAATGGGGACCCAGCTAGCTGGGTAACTCAACTCCTCCTCTCTTGTCTGCCTCCCTTTCCCCTTCCTTTTCCTCTCCAAAGGACAGTAAATCTGGCTGACCAAAAGATGCCCAGTTAACTTGGGATTTACTGGCCCCTTTCCTTTCCTTTCCCCTGTCCTGTCCTGTCCTGTTCTCTCCCAAAACCTTAAACTTATTGCACTCTGAAACTGGGACACCAATGGGCCCCTGCCTAAGGGCTCCTCTGGACCCTCCTAGCTTCAGTGATTATCAATAGTAACTATTGCTGTTTCCCCACTCAGCCTGATGTCTTTCTTTTTCTTGGTCTCATTAAAGGGGCCATGTGCTGGCTACTTCTTAAACAGGCCTATTCAATGAATGAGTGTTGCCTCACCCTAAATGAGTACGTGAAAAAACCTTGACCTAAAGGGCCCAAGGTCTCCCAGTGCATCCTGGGTCTCATCCTGATGAATATCTCATCACTGGATTCTGATGGCTCTGGAGGAGAAGTGAGACTGGTGACCTGCACAGCCCTCCCTCACTCAAAACAAAGTCAAGTGCAAGTCATGTCATCATTTCTCTCTGATGGCATGATCTTCTTCAGCAACAAAGGACTAACACAAATGATTCAAAATTGTCTCATTCTTTCCTATGCAGAATCTAAACTTCTAGGGGACTGCCTTGAATCAAGCCTAGGCCAGAATGGAAACCATGGCTTAGGCCTGGTAGGCTCCTGACCAGGGATAGAATGCACCTAGCAAGATCTGTTAAGAAAATATTTGTTTAGAGACTCACAAATTTAACCGAAAGGCTTTTAAACTAAATACATTCACACATACACACAGGCATCCATTAAGCTAGATACTTTAGACAGGAAATACAATGTAAGGTAAGAACTGCAATAAGCAAATTCAGAAATTCATAAGAAACAAAATCAAGGAAAGGAGTCAATAATAAAAGATAAACAAAGTATGACTAAAAAGCGAACTGAACCTAAAAGTCCATGTAGTATAATATATACAACACTGGACTGTGAATGAAGTTGACCTGGGTTCAAGTCCTACTTCAGACACTTACTAGCTGTGTGATCCTAGACAAGTCATTTGTTTATTTTTACATATACAATATAATCATGGTAAACAAACTTCGACATTAATCACACTGTAAAAGAAAAATCAGAACAAAAGGGAAAAAATACAAGAAAGAAAAAAACAAAAAGAGTGAAAAGAGTATGCTTCGATATACATGTAGACTCCATAGTACTTTATCTGGATGTGGATAGCATTTTCCATCACTGAGTCTTTTGGAATTATCTTAGATCACTGCATTGCTGAGAAGAGGTAAGTCTAACAATAACTATGTTAGACAGGACAGACAATGTTGCTGCTGTTGTATACAATGTTCTCCTGGTTCTGCTCACTTAGCTCAGAATCAGTTCACAGAAGTCTTTCCAGGTTTTTCTAATATCCACCTGCTCATCATTTCTTATAACATAATAGTATTCAATTTCATTCATATACAACAACTTGTTCACTCATCCTCCAGATGATGAGATTCCTCTCAATTTCCAATTCTTAGGCAAGTCATTTAAACTCCTGTTGTCTGAACTACTGTTGGGCCACATGAACAAGATAAAGACAAGATATTTTTTCTGATCCTCTCAATCTCTCCAAAACAGAAATTATGTAAAAAATTAAAGAACTTCAGGTATCTCCACAGTCTCAGATCTCATGTTCGGCCTTTGTTGCCAAAGAAGACCATGCCATCAGACAAATGATGACATGACTTAAAATCCAAAAGAGGATTTTAAAAAGAACAACACTTACTGATGTTTACTCACCCTGAGCTCACTCAGCATACCATGTCCCACATTACCAGTAGCAAGTGTGTACTAATAGGCCCAAGGATAAGTCCAGGTTTACACTAAAATTCAACCCCACAACTCAGTTCCCCCACCTCTCTCCAGTACTAAGAAGGCCCTGCTTCAAGCTGTGAAAGACAACTAGGCAGCTCCAGACTCCTAGGGGCAAAAGCCTGCCAGAGGACACAAACTGACAGCACCAGCACAGAAAAACTCTGAACTATGGGTGCCAGGCCAAAGAACTAAGTAACAGAAAGAGCAGGACAGGATAATAGGTCAGGACACTGTGTGTGAAAGGGTTAGGAGGAGAAAATGGGAGTGCTATATAGCACTCCATTAAACCTGAGGAAAAGAGCAGAGCAAGCAGCTAGGGCCAGTTCTGGTCACCTAAAAGCCAAACATCATCAACAACAACAACAAAGAGAACAAGAGCTTGAGAATACAAATACAGCAAACTGAAGGGCAATCTAGAAAAAAAAAAGAAAAAACGAAAAACATTAAAAGAAAATAAAATGGAAAGGGCATTTGAATAATGCAAGCCTATTCCTCATCCACTAGAAAATGTGAAAGGCAATGGAATAATGTATTCCGAAGAGCAATGGAGTGACAAAAGAGATACCAGAAAAAGACCTTTCTCTAAATGTACACAAAGAGACAAACAGGAAAGTAGAAATTTGGTAAAAGTAACAGTGAAGAGTTGGACAGAGAGTATGATGGATAGAACTTGACGATTTCCTACCTACAAAGGAAATATTTTTTTTGGTAAGACTACATTATAACATGAGATTGTACACAAAAGGTGGGGAGGTGAGCAGGGGGAAGGAGAGGAGTGTGTGATGTGCCAAAGTCAAATCAAGGATTAGCAATGAGGGAAGACAACTTACAGGGGAATGAGTGAGCAGGAATGGGGAAGGATTGAAAAAAGGAGGCAAAAGAAAGAGTACTTACTTTGGAGATGGGAAGGTTCCTATGAGTGAGAGAGAGAGATAGTCTGTAAAAGGAGATGGAGAACTTAAAACTGGGTATGGCCTGAGGGATCTGAGACTTGCAAAGTCTACTTGTTCTATGTGGGGGTCTGGCAAGTTGGAAGCCCTGAGGACAACTGGGCACCTGTGGGAATGGGAGAGTGTGGAGACAGGGAGTAAATCTCAAGGGAAAAGTGGAAAAAAGTTAACCAGGGTACAATGTAGATCAGGGGTGGGCTGAATAACCAGGGATGTGGTAAAGGAGGTGCCTTACTATGGGGCAGCAGCCTTTCTGTTATCTGCAATAATAGCTATTGTTCTTGGAATGTGGCAAAATAAAAAGGGAAATCCATGGAGCAAGCTCTACAAAGCAATGGCAGAAACCACCTAGAAGACAGAGCGTAAAATGGAAATGGGAACCTTAGACTGCAGGAAGAACAAAGAGAAGAGGGAGAGAGAGAGAGAGAGAGAGAGAGAGAGAGAGAGAGAGAGAGAGAGAGAGAGAGAGAGAGCGCAGATAATTACTGAAGTCACAAATCTAAGAAGGGTCTAAAGAAGACAGAAAGAGGGGGCAGACAATGAAAAGAATGAGAGAAAGCCTCTTTGGAAAGAGGCATATAATATGAAACGAAAAAAAAACCCTAATGAGTAGGACTAGCTGAAAGGGAGGAGAGGAAGGGGAATTCTAATCGACTAACAGAAGGAAAAAAGAAGAAATATATAAATAAATGAAAGCAGCAGAGAAAAGTAACTAATAAGTAAAAACCAAAAGGGAAAGAATTAAGAAATAAGAGGGGGGAGCAGGGTCAAGGGGAAGAGAGCCAATGGCAATAGGGTCACCTTAAAAAAAAAGATTAAAGTAATTTTGTATCTGATGGAGCATAATACTGCATTTACAGCAAAAGGGAAAAATTATTAATTTGGAAAAAAACCAATATTTAGCAAAAGGGAAAAATTATTAATTTGGAAAAAACCAATATTTAAGACAAATGGAGAAAAATATAACTCATAAATTTAAATGTGAATGGATTAAACAATCCAATAGAATGAAAAAGAGTAGCAGATGGGGTGGGGAAGGCCCTACAATCTGTTCCTTACTAGAAACATGTTTTAAAAACGAAGGCATATACAAAATAAAACTAAAGGTGTGAAAACAAATTTGCCAACCATCAAGTCAATCCAAAAAAGCAGCTCAGTCACAATCATGCTATCTGAACAAAGCAAAAAGAAACCAGAGATAAACAAAGAAAATCTATTATGCTGAAAAGAACTAGAGAAAACAAACCAATAACAGTGATAAATTTATACATTCCAAATGCCTTAGCATCCAAATTCATAATGGAAATACTATCAGAGCTCCAATAAAACAATAACATAATAGTCACAGGAGACTTTCACACCCTTCTTTCAATTTGAAATAAGTCTAATGAAGATAACGTAAGAAAATATACAGAACTGAACAAATTTCTGGAGAAACTAAGAGTTAAAAGACAGAAGGCATCTTCTAAATGGAACATCAAAAGAATAGTCATATTTCTCAGAACCACATGAAACTTTTACAGAAGTTGACCTACAACTAGGGCACAGAGATATGACAAACAAATGTAAAAAAGAAGAAATAGTTAATACCTCCTTTACAGACTATAATGCAATAAAACCAGAAATTGGCTTAGGTACCACAAACAAAAGATATAGATCCAAATGTAGACTTAATAATGAAATCTTAGATAATATGTGGGTTAAAGAACAAATCATAGAAACAACTAAAAAATAATGATGAATCAACGTATCAAAATTTTTGGGATGCAGTTAAAGCAGTCCTCAGGGGGAAAAAATCATATCCTTACAAACATATATTAACAAAATATAAAGGAAACGATTAATAAACTGAATGTGCTTTTTAAAAATTAAAAAAATTAACAAAAAGGAGATATTAAAAATGAGAAGGGGAATAGGAAAACTAGAAACAAAAAAAAATCATGGAAATTATAAATAAAACTAAAAGCAGGCTCTTTGAAAAGAATAATAAAATTGATAAACCTTTACATAATCAGATTAAAAAGGAAAGAGCAGTCAAATGTTAGAGAGGATGTGGAAAAATTGGGATACAAACATACCGCTGGTGGAGTGGAGAAGTGATCCAACCATTCTGGAAAGCAATTTGTAACTATGCCCAAAGTAAACCATGCATTCTCTTTGACCCAGCAATATCACTACTAATTCTGTATCCCCAAGAGATTCTTCCCTTTACAAAAAGGAAAAGGATCTATATCTACAAAAATATTGATAACAGGTTTTTTTTTGTGTGGTGACAAAGAACTGGAAAATGAGGGAATGTCCATCAATTGGGACAGGTTGAACAAGCTGTGGCATACGATTGTGATGGAATTCCATTATGCTATTAAGAAATGACAAGTAGGATACTTTCAGAAAAACTTTGAAAAACTTACATGAACTGATGCAAAGTAAAGTGAATGGAACCAAGTGGACACTGTACACAGTAAAAGCAGTGTTATATCATGATCAACTGTGAATGACTTAGCTATTCTCAGCAATGCAATACAATTATTTAAGACAGTTCTGAAAGTCTTACGATGAAAAATGCTATCCACCTCTAGAGAAAGAATTGATGGAGTCTGAATGCAAAATGAAGCATACTGTTAGAAACATGCTTGACACACAAAAAGGTATCAAGGAAAATTTATTACACCAGAGTTCAGAGGAACTCAATACTTTGGCCAAAACATGTCTTCATCCTCTTTTCAGGAGGAGGAAGCATTGAATACAGAAGTGAGATGAGCTATATACTGTTAGTTCAAGGCAGATCCTCCCACCAGGAGACAGTCTGGTCTGTTAGGTCACCATCTTTTCTACATGCCCATTATATGACCACCCTTGGTGTGATTCCCCCCTCCCAAACATGCTTTAACATAAAACCCATGGTCAGAAAATGGAAGGATAATTTTATGTGTGGTATGTCTGCTTTTATACATGAGGGTCATTAAGCAAGTGCTGTGAAGAAAAGATTTCTCCACGTTATTCTAGGTTATTTTCCCTGACTAGTTTAAGCTACTTTTCAATTCCCCTTTATCAAGAACTTTGTAATTTTCTGAATACCACTGTTTATCTTCTGATTGGTTGAGTGCACCCTCAGTCTGCTAGCTTTCTTATTATCTGCCTTATCAATGACTTCGTCAACTAGCAACTCTGGAAACTCTGCTGTCTCTCACAATACTTAGAAAGAAAAAAAATAATTTTCTTTACTCTTTGGGGTTTATTTTTTTGGTCTGTTTTTTCTTTTGCAACATGACTCATATGGAAATGTTTTACATGACTGCACATGGATAACCTGTATCAAATGGCTTTCCCTCTCAAAGGGGTAGGGGGGGAGGAAGAGAGAATGTGAAAGTCAAATTTTTTTTTTAAATGTTAAAATTGTTTTTACATGTAATTGGGGAAACAGGAGAAAATCAAATCAGTAAAATAGTAAATGAGTAAGGTGAAATCACAGCAAACCCAGTAGAAATAAAAAGAATAATCACAACAGTTCTCTGATTTTCTTGGGGTTTGGGTATTTTGTCTATGAACATATTCCTCTGTTTTTTTTGTGTCATCAACTTTGTTAGCATTTAACTGGGCATAATATGGTCTGACTAGTCACAGGAAAATTTTATCAAACTTGAAAGAACAATTAGTACCAATACTTTACAAATCTCAAAAATAGAAAAAGAAAACACCCCACCAGAATCCTTTCATAAGACAAATTTAGTTGTAATACCTAAAGCTATGAAAGATAAAATAGAGGGAAAAAAAACTTATAGGCCAACAACATCAATGAACCCTGACTTAAAAGTTTTTAACAAAACCCTATCAAACAAATTACAGTCAATTATAAAGATCCAGTAGGACTCTAATAAAGAGATTTTAGAAGACACTTCCAACCTATCTCTTTGTGGAGGTGAAAGGTCCACAGTTACATAGTGCACGTGCTTTTGGACTTTTTCAACGTATCAATCAGTTATACTGATTTGTTCCTCTCAAAAAAATACTGTCAAATGGGATGGTCCTTTAGAAGGAGTAGAGGGAGAGATATCTGGAATAACCATGGTGATATAAAACAAAGAACACACTAATAAAAACATTTTAAAAATCAATTCTCTAGGCCTGTTTCCTTTTCTATAAAATGAGACTGACAATGTCTCTAGGTTTCCCTTCTACTCTAAATTTGTGATCCTAAAAACTAAACATATAATGAAAGAGGACAAGTTTTACCTCATATATAATAGTTAAGATAGGACCTATGACTGAAATATACTTCTAGAGGCAAACTTTCTTCAAAAGAAATAAGATCAGTAAAGGGAGAGTAGAAAAGCACAGTTCATTAAGGAGATATATTCATATGAGAACACTGAAGAACCAAGTGGGAGGAAAATGGGGAACTTATCCCATATATCATTCCCAAACCTATCCCCCAAGAGCTACCCCATATGAAAAACATATGCTTATATGTATATGGAGCTATATGTACAGAGAGGAAAAAGAATGTCAACACAACTGATTAAGACATTGAAAAAGTCCAAAAATTTGTGCAATATGTACCATCTGTGAACCTCCCACCTCCACAAAAGGGGTGGATTGGGGGTATCTTCTCTAATGTATTCACCTGAGTTCCACTTATCTTTGTAATTTTATTACATTTACTTTCATTTTTTGGTGTCATTCTTTCCATTTACATTGTTGTGGCTACTATACAATTGGCTTTTTTGGCTCTGCTTTCTTCATTCCATGTCAGTTTATATAGATCTTTCCATACTTCTCTGTATTTATCACACAATTCATTTCTCACAGCATAGTAACATTCCATTACATTCATTTTCCACAATTTGCTTAGCCATTTCCCAATAGATGGGGTAATCTTAGTTATAACAAAAAGTACTGCTATAAATATTTTGTTACATACAGGATTTTTTTTTTCCTTACAAAAGCCCAGGAACAGAGTCTCTGGTTCAAAGGATATGGACAATCTGGTCATTTTATTTGCATGAAGCCAAATGGCTTTCCAAAACTGTTATACCATTTCAGAGCTCCACCAATAATGTATTAGTGTGCCTGTCTTTCCATTACCCCTCCAATACTGACCATTGACATTTTTTATCATTTTTGCCAGTGTAAGGTGTAAGGTGAAACCTCAAGGCTATTTTGTTTGTATTTCTGTTATTCCAAGTGATTTAGAAATTTTTTTCACATAGCTGTGAATATTTTTATCCTTTTAGAAGAAGCTATAGGTCTTTTAACTCTAGGTTTTCCAGAAATTTGTTCAACACTGATAGAAAGATACTGATGTGTCCTATCACTGCTGTGTTATTCAAGGAAGGAACCTGTGGCCTCAGGGCCACATATGTCCTTCTATATCCTCGGGTGCGGCCTTTTGACAGAGTCCAAGTTTTACAGGACAAATCTTTTTATTAAGGGATTTGTTTTGTGAAGTTTGAATTCAGTCAAATGAGCCGTACAAGGTCACATGTGGCCTTCAGGCTGCAGGTTCCCCACCTGTGCAAGTCTTCTTGACTAGATAGTGTTTGACTAGACTTGGATAATGCTTCCTTTATGAATCTGATACCAAGGCCTTTGGAGCATGTGGGTTTCTTACTGATAACTAGTTTGCTGACTATGGGTCCTTTCAGCCTAATACAGTGCCCTTGCTTAACCTTTTTTTTTTTTTTTTTGAATGTTTGTGTTTGCTTTGTCTGACAGCATAATGGCAACCTGTTGTTTTTTTGGATTCATTTGATGCATAGTAAATTCAACCCCCCCCATCCTTTCATTTTTATTTTGTGTCTTTGTTTTTTTAAATGTGTTTCTTGTAAGCAACAGAAGGTAGAATTTTTGTCTTTTAATCCAATCTGTCACTCTTTTTCATTTTTTTGACTTTTTAAATCCTTTAACATTTAAAATTATAAGTCAGATTTATATTTTCCTCCATCTGTCTCTAAAATTGGATTTCTTTTCAAGTTGATTTCCCCACTCTCTGCAGTAAACATAGTATAATGTTCCTTTAGTTTACCTTAATCTTTTTTTTTAAGGTGGGTTTGTTCCCACTGGCTTTCCTTCATCCTTTACTCCCACTTATCGTTTTTTCCCCTTTGCTCTTTAATATTTTATCAATTCTTTCCTGCCTTTACTTGGTTATGTATTTCTTCCCCTGTGATGGCAATCAAATTAGGATCTTTTGCTGTTTTTGTTTCACTAAAAGTGTCTCTAATTGATGCCCGTTGTGGGAAGCTTGATTAGTGGAGTTGTTTTGTAGGAGGGCCCCAAGTACCTTTTGTTTATTCTGTTGAGGCACTGGGTCAGAGGGTTATGGCCCTAAAAAGTGTATAATTACTCGGATGGTGAGGTTTTATTTTGGGGGCTTAGTTTTTGTAAGAATATTTGCATGCCAGATGAGGACTTTGGGAAACCCTTTTAAGGGTCCCAGCTCTGAAAACCCAGATGTCAGTGTTTCCCTCTCTAGTAACTATAGTCCGACACTTGGACCTGTCTGTTGAATTATGGTCAGGGAGTGGAAGCCATGTCTGTTGACTTTTTGATTTCTCTGTATTTTCTTTTAAGTTCAGGATGCTGACTCCCCTGAGCTATGTGAATGATATATGTGCTTGCTTAAAGGAATAATACATGTGCTTGATTAAAATGATTGTTAACCACTCAAGAGCAGTCTTTCCCTTTATGAATGCAGATCTAAGAACCTGTGGTAATAGGCCCCCCAGCGCATGTCAGGGCGCTTACTGATACATCTTCTTTTTTCCTTTTAGTCAAGATTTCCCTTTTTCTCCTCTCCTTCAAATAGTTCTGTTTAAATTTCATTTTTGTGCCCCTTTCCCAAAAAAGTTTTCGCTCACTCTCTTCATTACCCACCCCTTCTTTTTGTCTACTCTAGACCCTCATTCTCTGATTCATGACCTCTGTAAGCATCTAGTCTCTCTTTTCTTTGTATTGTTCATACAATCAAAGTTTCCAATGTAACCACTGTAAGCTCTCCCATCTAGGGATTTCTGCCACTGCCTAATAGGGCTTACCCCTAAGGATTGTTCCTCACTCTCAGAAAAATATGAATTATGCAGGAGCCAGAGAGGACACTGTCTCATGGTAGGATCCCTTCCCTATCACTCAATGATCAATAATCTCTCTTGTAGGGTCATTTTTTTCTTATTTAAAAAAATTATTTATTTCTAGTTTTCAGCATTCATTTCCACAAAATTTTGAGTTCCAAATATTCTCCCCATCTCTCCCCTCCCCTATGCTGAAACACCTTGCATTCTGATTGTCCCTTCCCCCAATCTACTCTCCTTTCTATCACACCCCTCCCTTCCTTATCCCCATCATCTCTCTTTCCTTGCAGGGCAAGACATTTCTATACCCCATTACCTGTATTTCTTATTTCCCAGTTGCATGCAAAAACATTTCTCAACATTCATTCCTTAAACTTTGAGTTCTAACTTCTCTCCCTTCCTCCCTCCCCATCCATCCCCACTGAGAAGGCAAGCAATTCAGTATAGGCTACATATGTGTAGTTTTGCTCAAGACTTCCATAACAGTCATGTTGTGAAAGACTAATTTTATTTCCCTTCATCCTATCCTGCCCTCTATTTATTCTATTCTCTCTTTAGACCTTGCCCCTCCCTTAAAGTGATTACTTCTTATTACTCCCTCCTTCCATTTTCCCTCCCTTCTATCATCTCCCCACCCCACTTACCGTCTTCTCCCCTACTTTACTGTAGTGTAAGATAGATTTTCATACCAAACTGAGTGTGCATGTTATTCTCTCCTTAAGCCAAATGTGATGAGTGTCACTTTTCCCCTCTCACCTCCCTCCTTTTCCCTTCTACTGAAAAAGCTTTTTCTTGCCTCTTTTATGAGATAATTTGTCCCATTTGATTTCTCCCTTTATCCTCCCAATATATTCCTCTCTCACACCTTAATTTTATTTTTTTAGATATCATCTCTTCCTATTCAATTCACCCTGTGCCTTGTCTCTCTCTCTCTCTCTCTCTCTCTCTCTCTCTCTCTGTATATATGCGTGTGCGTGCATGTATGTATGTGTGTGTAATCTCTCCAACTACCCAAATACTGAGAAAAGTTTCAAGAGTTACAAATGTTATCTTTCCATGTAGGTAATCAGTTCAACTTTAGTAAGTCCCTTATGATTTCTCTTTCCTGTTTACCTTTTAATGCTTCTCTTGATTCTTGTGTATGAAAGTAAATTTTCTATTCAGCTCTAGTCTTTTCATCAAGAATGCTTGAAAGTCCTCTATTTCACTGAATGACCATATTTTCCCCTGAAGTATTATACTCACTTTTGCTGGGCAGGTGATTCTTGGTTTCAATCCTAGTTCCTTTGACTTCTGGAATATCACATTCTAAGCCCTTCGATCCCTTAATGTAGAAGCTGCTAGATCTTGTGTTATCCTATTTATATTTCCACAATACTCAAACTGTTTCTTTCTGGCTGCTTGTAATATTTTCTCCTTTACCTGGGAACTCTGGAATTTAGCTACAATATTCCTAGGATCTTTACCTGGGAACTCTGGAATTTAGCTACAATATTCCTAGGATCTTCGGAGGATTCCTAGGATTTTCTTTTTGGATCTCTTTCAGGAGAGGATCAGTGGATTCTTTCAATATTTTGCCCTCTGGTTCTAGAATATCAGAGCAATTTTCCTTGATAATTTCATGAAAGATGATGTCTAGGCTTTTTTTGATCATGGATTTCAGGTAGTTTCATAATTTTTAAACTGCCTCTCCTAGATCTATTTTAGAGGTCAGTTGTTTTTCAGTGAGATATTTTACATTGTCTTCTATTTTTTCACATTCTTTTGGTTTTGTTTTGTAATTTGTTGGTTTCTCATTAAGTTGCTAGCTTCCATCTTCCCCATTCTAATTTTTAAAGAACTATTTTCTTCAGTGAGCTTTTGAACCTCCTTTTCCATTTGGTTAATTCTGCTTTTTAAAATATTCTTCTCATTGGCTTTTTGGGCCTCTTTTGCCATTTGAGTTAGTCTATTTTTAAAGGTGTTATTCTCTTCAGTATTTTTTTTTGGAGTCTCCTTTAGCAAGCTATTGACTTGCTTTTCAAGATTTTCTTGCATTGCTCTCATTTCTCTTCCCAATTTTTCCTCCACCTCTCTTACTTGATTTTCAAAATCCTTTTTGAGCTCTTCTATGGCCTGAGAACATTGCATATTTATTTTTGAGGTTTTAGATGCAGAAGCCTTGACTTTTAGGTCTTCCTCTGATGGTATGCATTGCTCTTCCTCATCCAAAAGGATGGAAGAAAATATCTGTTCATCAAGAAAGTAACCTTCTATAGTCTTATTTTTTTTTCTCCTTTTTTGGGCATTTTCCCAGCCAGTTAATTGACTTTTGAGTCCTTTATCAGGAGGAGGGCATACTCTGGGGACCTGTAAGATCTCAGTTCCTCTAAGGTGGCACAATCAAGAGAGAGGAGTTTACTCCTCTCCTGGCCTGTGCTCTGGTCGGGGAGGTTCCAAAGCTTTTCTGCCCAGGATCTACAAGTAGAGTTCCCTTTCCAGAGCCTCCACCAGCTCCACCACACCAGCCCTCTTCCTCACCCTAGGCCTGCCACTCAGGGTTGAGACTCAGATCAGCAGTTCAATTCCCCCAGGGGCTATAGGTGGAGGGCTCCAAAAATGGATATTTTTGCTGATGCCACCGCCACCTAAGGCCAGGTCTAGGGGAGGACCCTGCCTCCTTCTAACCCAGGTGAAAAAGCTTTCTCACTGACCTTTGAAGCTGTCTTTGGCATTTGTGGGTTGAGGGATTTGAGAACCACAGTTGCTACTGGGAGTTCCACCCCCGAGGCCTGTTTTGGTCCTGTTCCTGCTGGCAGAGCATGGCCAAGGCTGAGCTGGGCTCTGTGGACTGCACCCTGCTCCATGCCCCATTCAACAGACCATCATTTCCATTGGCCTTCCAGGCTGCCTTGGGCTAGAAATATCTTTCACTCTGTCGTTTTGTGGTTTCTCCTGCTCTAGAATTTGTTTAGTCACTTTTTACAGGTATTTTTATGGGCTGTTGGGGAAGAGCTAGGTGAGTCTTTCTACTCCACCATCTTGGCTCCATCCTCATTTTTTCAGCGTTTGTCTGTGTTATGCTCTTCCACTTCCCCAGGGGCCAGGTACCCACAAAGGTTCTGAATCTCCACCTCTCAGGACAAGTAGCCTTTTGAAGCACCAAATCCTCCAGGCCACACACATCTTTCATGAATCTAAAATATAGTTATTGTTCAGGGTAGCTGAAAAGGTCTTTGTTTTGGTGGACTAGATGCTTTCTCTGAGACTACATCTCAAACCTCTCCAAAACAGAAATTATATTCCAAAGATAGAATACTGTTTCAATGGTCTAGGACACTCAGAATCTGAAAGGAATTTTGCTTTGTTTTTTTAAAATCTTCTCAAACCCAGAAACTGATGATCACTGACCCTGAACTCACTCAGCATTCCTCCTCCACCTCACACGCTACTGGCAGTGTGGCTGCCAAAGCAGAAACAAGGACAGAACACAGACATACAACAAAACCCACTCCTCCACACCAGCCCCTCCTTTTTTCCAGTGACATGGAGACCCTGGCTCCAGGCAATGTAATTTAACTCTGGGATGAACAGACAGTTTGTTTGGCCACAACTCTTCAGAAAGAAAAAAAAAAAGCCTGGCAGGGCCTACAACTCAGAAGCATCAGCAAGGCAAAGCCCTGAACTTAAAGCATTGAGGAAAAGACTCTAAATTGTGGGTGACAAACCAGAGAACCAAGTAACAGACAGATTTGGACAGGTCACCAAGATAGAACACAAAGTATGAAGAGGGCTGTGCAATATTCCAACAAGCCTAAGGGGAAAAGCACAGCAACCAACTAGGGCCAACTCTTACTACCCAGGGATCTGGCAGTGATCTAGGCTGGTAAATCATGGATTTTCCAGTGTAGGAACAAGCTGAGACTCTTTATGATCTAGTTTTCAATGGAGTAGGGAAGGGAGGGTGTCATACAATCAGATGGTTGGACGTCAGGAAATTAGTGACAAGAAAAATAAGGGGAAGGAGGACTGAAAGTATCAAAGATTTCAGTACGAAGAAATCTCAAAGACCTTGAACATAAGTAGATACATCAACAAGGAAAAGCAGTAACAAAGAGGAGGAAATATGGCCTCCAAATCAAGCAAACAATTTCAGGCATCTATTAACAAGTACTGCAAAATAAAGAGACATGAACCAATGCTAGAAAAAGGAGAGGACCCTATGAAATTTGAAGAGAACATGGAACCACAACACACTCCTCCTGGGTGGTTTAAAAGAAAGGAGAATTATATGTACATAATTTATGTCCTGCACAGCAAAAATGAGCAGAATAGAAAATTTTGAATCTGTAATGGAAAGTTTCATTAAAGAACGAAAAAAGAGAACAATAGATTGTGAATGCGAAGAGAAAGGAAGAACAATCTAGAAGAAGAAAAGCAAAAAACCAGTAACGTTAAAAGAAAATAACTATGCAAGTGTTTCACAAGTAACACAGGGGAGGCACTAGAGTTTTTGGACTCCAGCCTCTAACAGGTTCACTCTTGATCTGGTCAGACAGGAATGGAGTCACAATAAGGGATTAAATAAGCTTGCTTTATTCAAGTCTTCTCACAAGGGTTACTGATAATGGGAGCACCAACTCCTACAGCATTCCTTAATCACCCTTCTTGCAGCAGGAGCTACAATTCCTATAAGACCCCCTAATCCTCAATCCAAGGCTTGATGGGGGCTGATCAAGGTACACATAGCATTCCATTGTCATATTCCCTCATGGCTTCCCCACTCACTGACCAGTGCCCATTTGCTTTATAAGGAAACAAAGAAGGCATTTTGCCAGCAAGGTTATGTTCTTATGTTCACAGGACAACTTTAGTAATATCATCATTTGGTGCATGCATAGTAAGTATCACATTATATCATCCCTATATCTCAGTACACAAGCATGGTGGAGATGTTTACAAGTCATAGGCCTGGGAAATATTATCTGACATTAGGAAACTAGAGATTGTCATGGCTTGGGACCTAGGAAACTAAACTCTAAGAAAGAACAACAAAATCCTCCTTACTTACAGAAAGTAAATCATACTGATCTTGAAGGCAGGATGCATAAAGGCAATTTCACACATCTCCCAGAAGAATATGACAGGACAAAAACACAGAACCAGGAGAACAATTAGTACAATGACAGCAATACGTTCAAGGCAAACAACTCTGAAAGAACTCATTACTTTTATCAGAGCAACGACTAACAACAATGAAAGAGGACTAGTGATAAACTACCACCCTACAGAGAGAGAAGTGAAGAACTCAGAGTGGGCATGGTCAATGCAGAAATGTATTGTGATTGAAAATAGTTTGTGTTTTCTTTAGTTCTCAAGTTGGGGGACAGGGGAAGACTGAAGTAAAAGTGAGAGAGGACTAACTGAAAAAAATATGGAAAAAGGAAGTATAGATTAAACCTAATAGGCATCAAATAAAAAGGTATGGGAAACAAGGAAGGAGTTCTTTTCCACAGGGCTAAAACTCACCCCAGCTTTAAATGATCAGAGTTGTGACCAAGAACAGTCAGGTTTAAAAGATCAGAAACTTGTGTGTAGGCTTGACGAGCTGTTTTAGGGGAAGCCTATCATAGAGGAGAATATGAAGTCATGTGGTTGATGGATGTGGTGAGAAGTCCAAACTTTGGCACAGTATAAAGCACTTGCATTGGTCTGAAAAAATTATAGTCTTCCTATAGCCTTACCTGGGAGCTACCCATGCATTCAGGGGGAATGAACGTAAAGATTAATAAAAGCTTTCCTGATTTCACAAAGAGCATTGTTCTTTGTTCAAGATCAACACGTTTCTCACAGTTGGAGGCTTTTAGTTAGGCACATTTCTCACAAAGCTAGTATTGAAAATGAAATTTTTTACTCCTGAATTTCAGCTAACCAACAAATTATTAAACAGCTAACAATGTCATTTTGCCAATCTTCTTTCTGATATGAAATCTTATAGAGCACATCATGGTGGGGGGCGGCAAACATTTCTTAGCAATTCATGTTTTTGAGAATTCAGTTTCCCGTTCAAACTTGAAAATTTATCATCAAAATTCAAAATTAAGTTTGGCTGGCTATCTGCTTTTCTCTGACCATTTGGGGATAGAGCTACCATCCTTGAGAGAACAGATTTTTTTTTTCCCTCACTGCAAAGTTGGGAAAAACATGAGCAGAAGGTTTCCATTGTATCTAGATGAAGAAATAATTGAGCACTGAGTTCATTTTGAATCCCATTATTCTCTGTGCCATCCTACTTAAAACATATAAAGAAAAAAAGCTGATAGATAGAAGATGAAAATGGTACCCATGGAGACGTAGAGGCACTGATCTCTAGCTTCCTTATTTCCTTTTTCAAGGCCGAAAGACTTGAGTAAAAGTTAATAATGATTCTTAGTCATTCATTATAAATACCATATCCTCAAGGAAACACTGACACATATAAAGCCCAGAATATTTCAGAAACAAGAATAAAAAGTAAATTCTACTTGACAATATTCATTTACTGAATTTCTATAACACTGTCATATTCACATTAGATAATTTTTTACCTCACCCTGTATTCCTATCCTGCTCCCTTTTCCAAGAAAAATAATTTTGCTGTATGATGTATAAAATTTAAACATCCCTAAAGAGATTCTTTGTGCACACCTTCATTAACAAAGACTAAATTCAACTGCTGTTTCTGTCATTTAAGTGTCAATAATATTATTTTGTCCTGAATTTCTACATTTAGTCAAAACATTTATTGAAGGTTTGTAATCTAGGCCAGACCTAAGCTAGACCCAACTAATGATTCAAGGTTAAGATACAATTAATACTTACAGAACTGAAAAACTGCAATCAAAATCATGTATTCTAATGAAAAGAAGACCCTTCAAAGTTAAGACTTCCCACAGTCATCAAGTCAGGAACTCAGAAAAATGATCTTTCCTGACAATTAGAATTCAGAAATAACCCACTCACAATTTCTTATGCCAAGGGTATAAAATCTCAGGAAATCTCTCAGTCAAAAGGGTCTTCCCACCACTTAAAAGAAATAGTCCAATATATATGCAACAGCTTGTAGAATAAAATACTGGGTAGACCCATGAGGAGGGGAAAGTAAGGATGAAAGGGAAAGAAGAAGGATTCCAGAAACAGTTTATTCAGCAAAGATGCATACACAACCTCATCTTCAAAGAGCAGCTTGGTTGCTCCTCCTAAGCAGCTGCCTCCCAGTACCACAAAACAAGTTGAATCTATTACGAAATTCTACCCCTTGATATTAAGTTCAAAAACTTGCAATGGGTCCTTGTACCACTAAGACAGTCTTAAAAGAATCCTAGCAACTAGAGGAGGAGCTTAATACATATAATACAAACATATAATACAAAGATCAACAAACTTGATTTCATCTTAATTTTTTTTTTCCTTTTTCCACTCCTTCCACCTGGCACTCGCTAGGACCTGCCGGTCTCCTGATGACACAGACTCTGTGGTCTCTCTTCCTACCAGTGGATACACTTTCACTCATTCCTGCCAACTCACTAGTCAAGTTGGGAGGGTTGGCATAATCCTTGCTCTCCAATGTCACCTCCAGGTTCTCTGTCCACCTTCTTCCTTTGAGTTTTCTTCATATTCACCACCCAATAATAATTCTAATAGCTGTTGTGTACCAGTCTCATCAGCACTCCTTTCCTCGATGAGATCACTGCCTAGCTCTCTGTGTTTTTCTCCTGCTCATATCCCAGTCTCATACTAAGGGGTTTCAACATACATATTGACATATTTTCACAAACTCTAATCTGACAGTTCCTCAATTTACTCATTTCACTTGAACTACTCACCCGTTCCACTTTATCCATATGCAAAGACGATCTTGATCTTATCATCACTCACAAATGCACCACTTATAAATTCTTGTATCTGATCAAAATCTGTCACCTCTCCCTGTTTTCCAACCATAAACTCTGTTCTTTGTCCACACCATGACCACCAGCTCCTCTACCTCCCAGCTCTTTCCCACACCAATCCTACTGCATACCCTTCCCTTATCCCTCTTGACACCTTGATGAATCAGTTCAACTTTCTAATGCCTACAGAGTTCTCTCTATACTTATAGAGACAGGTAAGAGCAGCTAAACAGCACAGTGAACAACAGTGCCAGGCCTGGAGTCCGGAAGATTCATCTTCCTGAGTTCAAATCTAAATCTAGCCTCAGACACTTACTAGCTGTGTGAAGGCAGACAAGTTACTTAACCCTGTTTGCCACCCAATCATTAAAAAGCAATCCTCTCAATACAAGTTATATTTCGTGCCACCCACAAAACCTTTTATCTAAAATTATTTTTTTTAATTTAGAGTCCCAAATTCTTTCCATCTCCGTATTTCCTCTCCCACTCAATGAGGAAGCAAGCAACATGATAGTCATTATACATGTGAATCATGAGAAACATATTTCCACATTAAGCATGCCACAAAAAAAGGCAAGAAAAATAAAGTGAAAAAATATGCTTTGATTTGCACTCAGAGTTCATCAGTTCTCTCTATGATTATAGATAGCATTTTTCATCATGACTCCTTTGGAATTGTCCTGGATCATTGTACTGATCAGAGAAGCTCAGTCTCACAACTGATTACCATGACCATGTTAATATTACAATGTTCTCCTAGCTCTGCTCACTTTGCTTTGTATCCATTTTAATAAATCTGAGGTTTTTCTGAAACCATCTCCTGAACCCTTTTTAAAGAAAGGGCTACCCAAACCATCTGAGAGAAAAGAAACTTATAAGTTAAAATGGATCTGAACCTTTGTCCCCTAGTTTTACAGAACATTCTGAGAGTGCAGAAACCTCGAAGTACAGGTGATCTATTACCAAGGATGCAATAAGGTCAGTCAATAGAGAGTTAGCTTGTACTCTTTATCCAGAAATAGCCCGCTCTCACTTTGTTTCACTCTTTTTCATTTATTTGAGTCTCCTTGTAAAGAAGGACTAATATGGAAATGTTTTACACAATTACTCATGTATAACCTATCTCTGATTGCTTACCATTTCAGGAAGAGGGGAAGGGAAGGAGGAAAAGAGGGATAAAATTTGGAACTAAAAACTACTTAAAATGTTAAAAAACTGTTTTAGTATGTAATTGGGGAAAAAAATAAAATATATTTTTAAAATAATTTAAAAAAATAAAAAGTCTATTCTAGTATTGCACAATGCCTTAGGATGTAACAGAAGATGGAAAATACAGTGAATATGGTGGCATTTCATTCTTGAACATTCTTTGCAACAAAAAAGCCTACCCTAATCATAGACAAAGAAGGTTTTAAGGAAGAAGGATGCACTCTGTAAAGTGGATTGTGTAGCAGCTGACTTGGTTGCAACTGACATCTTATATCCCAAATAGATATCAACGCAATGAGGCAAACCTCCTGACCTTCTTTGGAGGAAGAGGGTCAATTTGATCAATTAGCCGATTGGGGGAGGTCCAGAACAACAGGGAATCACACCACACTAGTCCTTCAAAGGTAGATGCTTTAATTAGCACAAAGAGGAGAGGTGAGCATAAGTAATTATATAGTCCTGGTTAAGAGTATAGTGAATATCACCCAGAGTATCATGCCCCACTATGTCCAGACTGATAATGGACCAAAACCCCACTTTCTGCTGTTCTTGTAAGAGCAGTAACTTGATTATCCAGTTTGGCAGAGAGTATACAATTCCTCTGATGGGCATTAATATACCCACAAACAACTGTATGAAGGGAGGCATGAGAATTCCCAAATTAGAAAGCCTTTAACTGGCCTTTCCTTTTCTTTATAGGCCCCAATCAGTCGCGTAAACATAAAGCCATCATCTGATAATAAAAACAAATGAAAATATTGTCTGTTCCATCCCTTAAGACTCTTTCTCGCATGCCAAACATGCAGCTTGCAGCTCGAGTCAGTAGGAAGACTTGACAGGGCCTTGAATAAAGGCCCAAAAGGTCCAGTTATATACAAACAGGCAGAAAATCTGTAAGCCATGCCAAACAACATTTGCTCCAGAGCTAGGTCCTCATAGACAGAGTCCCGAGCTATCAGAGGAGGCAAAACAGGAGGGCTGAGACTAGAAGCCTTAGCATCTTAACATCATAACCAGTCCGTGAAGAATACTAATGCTTGAGATGCCTGGGCAAGAACTATCTTAGATGTAAATTTTGCATTTGATAATGGAAGCCTCGTATGCCCAAAACCTTTTATATCATGACACTCATAATGAGCAACTCTTAAATGAAGGACCCTGCATCACCCATTCAGTAGCCCATCTAATAGCCACCACCTTAGTTCCTCCATTCAGCCTAATACTTATGTAGAGTGACCTCTAAGAATATAGGTGCCACAGTAACATAATAATCCAAAAGGAAAGACTGCTCAACAACTAGTTTTAGATATTCCAAGTCTATCCTATCATAGTCTCCATTTGAAAGAGGCAGACTCACAAGTAACTCAACAAATGACAGCTTTCAAAATACTCATGTCAGTAATATGGTTTCTCCAAAACTCAAAGAATCTTCTGGGCTTCCTTTTTAGTCTGTGGGGGAATAAGTGTTAATAGCTTATTATGGCCTGGACCCAGAATTATCTAGGTTTTCCCCATACAGTGTATTCCTAAAAACTTAAGTAAGCAGATTAGATTCAAATTTTCTTATGGTTGACCTTCCACTCCCTTTCTCTCTTGAGGCATTCTCGGATGTAGGGCTTCTGCCATTTTATCTATCCCTAATCAACATTAGATTACTGATGGAACAAAAGTGAAAATCAATGCTTGGGGACAGGGGGTGGTTAAGCTAAACCCGACTAATGATTCAAACTCAGAGCGCTGAAGTACAATTAAGTGTTTATGAAAGATAAAAAACTGCAATTAACTAATTTACTCATAATTTATTAACTGGAAATTAAAAGAACATTTTCAAAGTTAAATGCCCACAAAATGCTATGCCCTTCAGGCCACCAGCAGCCAAAAGAACTCCCCTACATGCTACTTCAGCTTTCCTGGGTGGGATAGAAAGCACTGAATGGGGCTGCAAAGGAAAACTGGAAGGAAACCTCAAAAGAAAGAAGAGAAGGGAATAATATAGCTTGGCAAGGGTTTTAAAAAAAACATTTTTATCACTAATGACCTTTTTAAAAGTCCTATATATTCTGGATAATGTCTTTTACGTCATTTCTGGGAACAACTCTCATCAGAGACCAATCCATGAAATGCATATCATGATAAGATATGCATACAAAAAACTACTGTGAAGAGTTCTCTATAAAGTCCTACTCCAATTGTAACTTAGTCAACCTTGGGTTTTCTATACCAGCAAAGCTTAAGACCTGGAAGGTTTAGCAAATTTTTTAGTTAGTTCCTGACAGAGCCTTAGTCTACCTACCGTCTGTGCACTTACCTAGATAAATACGTAGAGTCTTACAGCCAGCAAACTGGATGAAACTTATTTAACTAATTAACAAAACTCAAGAATGGCCTAAAATCCTATTAGGCTCTGTTTCACATGTTTATTGACAGTGGTTGTTATTGTTTGTCCATTCTGTTGGGTGTGGGGAAACTAGGTCAGAGGGTATTAAGTATTATAAAGTTTTTTGACCAGTTGTCCAAAAGGTACAAATCATACTATGTTTGCTGATTATAAAAAAGTTCATTACCTGGGAAAGCATAACACAGACTTAAGGGTTCTCCTCTAAAGAATCTCCCCACATATGTTAAAATTATACAAGAGATTCCTTGACAAATGCAATGCTACATGCATTTTCAAATTTAAAAAGTGTTTTAATGAAAACAAATATATAAAGGCAGCTCTTGAATGACCCTCATCTGAATATATGTATCTATACCTCAAAGTTAGACATACATATACAAAAACATTCAACAAAGATCTCTACCATTGTCAGAAAGGAAATTCTTTCCAAGATGCAAATGGATGAGAAATTTTCCAAAGCTAATGAGGGCCTTTAGATGTTTCTGCTTATGGATGAAATTATGGTCACTGAATCAAGCCCCAGAATATGACATCAATAATTATTCAAAGAAATTAATCTAATCATCCATTAGTGAAAACCTTTGGGTTTAAAAAACAATGTTCACTGTTTATACTGTAACAAGGATTTGGCTGGCTAGCTAATACAGATGGACAGTAAGCTGGTTCCAAAATTCACTTGGGAGGAAGAAAGCAGGCTACTAGATTCCATTTAGAAAATTTCACAGTATTTTTAAACAAATACCAAGCCGCTCCCTGGTAGACAACCCTATCTTTTCAACAGCAATGTTCTCAGGGATGCTATAGCATTCTGAATCTTGGAACATGACTATCTCTAAAAAACAAAAGTTAGAAGTGACCCAAAAGCCAATAAAAATGCACACAGTTGGCATAAGAAGTTTGCAGCATATTTCCAAAGATGACCTACACAAAAGAATTGGAATAAAGGATATAATCCATTAAATATATGATTGGAAAAGAGATGGGCTGGTCACACAGGGAATCCAAGGGATAACACATACACAGCCTAACTGTAGTCCTGGTACCCACAAGTAAAAATATCTAAAGAAAAGCCTCCAGAATATTGGGCACATCCTCTTTAGAGGTGCTAGAGGAGACTGTAGACAAAAATTACATCATAAAATGTGGATAAATTGGAATCTGTACTGATCAAAACCCACATTTTCAGGCACATAGTAAGCACTGAATAGATACATGATGACTGACAATGAAATAATAAATTCAATGAACTATCTGCCACATATAGTAGAAGCGGAGATTTACCCATCAAGGCACTTTAGTTTCTAAATCTCTATATTAAGGTACTGTATTCAATTATTTGTTCATCCAATCTACCATACCAGGTGGGGACTGGAAAAGAAACTAAAAATCTAATTGGAGAAAAATATATGTAAATAACTGCAGTTATTGCAGTTACATAGATTAAGATAAAAGCAATGTTAAGGAGAACAATGACCATGACTATTTGAATTCATTGAAAAATATAATACAAACTGGCTACAAAGGTGATTATTCTATTGCCATTATGGAATGAGTTATAAATCTGAACATTATCATAATTTTAAGATGAGTTTAGAGATAAAATTTCTCAACTCAGAATTTTTGGCAGATAATGATAACGCCAATGATGGTAGAGACCATTTCTACAGATCTACAAGTTACCTCATTCTAAGTGAAAAAGAGAACATTCTGCCATGACTAATGGGAATTACGGATGTCAACACCAGGTGGCTGAAAGGCAAGGCTGACCAAGAATGGTGAGGAGTTAAATCAATGGATAATACAGGCGAAGTATCACCGGGTTGCTATGAAGAAAAATATGCCATTAGAGGAAAATGAATACCAGTTAATAGTGGAAGGCTGCTAACTATTTCAGTAGAAACATACAAACCTTAAGTTTTTAACTGATTATTGAAGACATAAGGTATGAACAGGTAATGAAAATTCAATGTGATTTAATTTACCACATGTTAAAATGCGCTCTAGTAACCAGCCTTTAAATATTAAATCTACTTCTGAATTAATATACATACATGTACAAAAATTTATTTGTAGTATTGCCACACACTGCTATCATAGCCATCAGGATCTTGGTCCTGATTCCTCAAAGCCATAGTTATAAAGACAAATTTGGTAACTTCATTACTCAAGTAAAATTTATATATAATAAAATGGAGGTGGAAAGCTAGTTCAACTGAATTTAATTCACTAAAATTAATTAGGGCCCAGCTAGGCACAAAGTACTGCATGTGATGGAAAGTTTGACTAATATACAAACTATTATCGATCATACACCAATCTCCTATGTACTTTCCTATCTTTCTCTGTGATTTCAGCTAACAAATCTTCCTAGAACACAATCTTCCTCTCCATTCCTTCTCTTGCCATCATGCCTGAAGACTTCAATATCCATGTTGCTGACACTTGCAACACCCTGTTCTCACAGTTTTTTGAATGAATAAAAAAGCATTTATTTATTAAGTGCTTCCTATGTTGCCAAGCACTGTGCTAAGTATTGGAGATATACATAAAATAATCAAGACAGACCCTGCTATGAAGAAGCTCACACTATTTAGCTTTTCCTAATTTCATATCCTTTCACTCATTAAAGTGATCATACCCTCAATCTCATAATCACAAGACAATGCTCCTCTTCTAAGATCCTGAACTCTAGATTTTCATTCCCTTATCACAATCTCCTACTCTTTAACATTTCATACTTTCCTTTTCCTTCTGATGCCTAGTCTTCCCAACTTCAATGTGATCTTCCATCCCTAAATTCCTCCACACAATTCCAGTTTATCCACTCTGTTCTAGACGTAGATCCCTCCCTGCTCTGTCTTGACACTAGAGTCAGTGACCCATAAAGCACACCACTCACTATATTCTTGAATCTCTTCCTCTCTGGACTTTTTGTCATTCTCACCAAATGACCTTCAACTCTTAGTAAATAATTTATGACTTACCTCCTCCACTCCTACTCCTTAGTGGGCAAATAGTACCACAGGAAATTATGAAATCGTACCTGTTACAAATTCACTGTATCTAACCTTAACTAGGTTCTCCATCACATAGACTCAAATCCAGTAGCTCTAGGTTCAGATACAAATGCTCTCTGACACTCTCTGAAACCCTTCATGATCTAGCTTCAACCCAACTATCCTGTCTTATTATATACTAGTCTCCTTCTATAGTTCAGTCAAATATAGTTCAGTTCTTATTCTTCACACACAACACTCCATCTCCTCTCTATTCCTTTGAACAGACTGGTATCTCATGGTTAAAATGCATCACCAACTCTTAAAAATACCAACTGCCATTCAAAGCTCAGTTTAAATGTCAGCTATTGAAGCCTTTCCTGATACCTCCTTCCCCACTGCCTTCCCCCCAAAATCTGCCTTGTATTTATTATGTACATATCTTATACACACATTTTCTCTCCCTCTAGAAATAAAGCCTCTGGGGAAAAAACTACTGAATTTTTATCCTTCCATCCCCAGCATGAAACAGTGCCTCATATATAGCAGAACTTAGTAAATGCTTACTGTTGATCAGTCTTGACAATTTTGTTTTCTCTTCTAAATATTCCAACTGCATACCCTCCTTCCTCAGCAAATGACTTCATCTCCTACTTTACAGAGAAGATTGGTGCCAATATGACATGTGTTCCCTAAATTTTCTTCCTCTAAACAAGGGTCCTTAAATTGGGTTTGTAAACTTGAAAATAGATACAGATATAGATATGTAGATAACTGTGTTTCAATATAATCAGTGTGCTTTGTAATCCTATGTATTTTTATTTTATGCATTTGAAAACATTTTTCTGAAAAGGATTCCAAAGAGTTCACTCAGACTGTCAAAGCAAACCATGACACAAAAATAGGTTAAGAGCATGTGCCCTAAATATTTCAATGTCTTTTTACCCCTTTTTCCTCCCTTTCCAGTCTCAAATAGTAGCTCTCCTTTATAGCAATAAATATGACTCTATTACCTCAGTAGCATGCTTTCCCCGTCCTCTATGACTTTCCTTTTCCTTTTAATCATTCCTCTCATCATGCTTCAATCTCTCCCTTTTCTAGCTCCCCTTAACCTACAAACACATGGAAAGTCTCCTATATCCCCTTTCATTCTCTCTCCTCCACTTTGCTGTCAAACATATAGAGAAAAAAATGTCTACATTTACTGCTCCCAGTTCCTCATCACCTACTTCTTAATTACTCAGAATCCTTGGTTCAGGTCCCTTCTTCTTGATATCTTCTCTTACTATGACTTCTTAACACTTTGTTCTCCTACTTCCCATGCTGCTCTTTCTCTGTCTACTTAACTGGCACCATAACCTCTCACGTTTTCTATATGACGATCCTCCAAGGTTATTTGTTCTCATTTCTCCATATAATTTTTATAAAAATAATGCCAATTTCATATCTTTATCACCAATATCTTTCAAAAACATGATACCAGCACTTATAACTGATTGCTGACATTTGGATATTCTGCCAGTATGTCCAACTAAACAATCCCCAAACTAAACTCCATGTTTCCTCTCACAAAAAACTTGTAATTTTTCTATTTTTATTGATTGTACTATCTCAATCATCCCTGTTCACAGCCTAAGATTCTTTCCTCTCCCTCACCGTACAAGTTGTTTGCCAAATAAATTCTATTCAGTAACCTTCCTCTTATCTGTCCCATTCTTTCGACTCTCATTGCAATCATCCTTCTCAGTTCTCTTTGCTGACACATTGTCTATCTCGTAACCCCTGACTCTAGATGCTCCCTAAGGCTCTGTCCTAGGCCATCTTTTCTTCTCTCTCCATACTCTTCTATTTTAGCAACCTTATTATCTCCCACAGGTTTAATGAATTTGATCACAGATCTATCTAACTTGCCCCAATCTCTCCTCTGACCTTTAGTAAGACATCACTATCTGCCTGTTAGACATTTCAAACTGCTTGTCTCTGAGACAGCTCAAACTTATCATGTTTGATGAGAACTTTTATCCCAAATTCATCACTTTTTCACAATTTCTTATTTCTGCTGAAAGAATTACCATTTTTTTTGTCCACGAGGTTCATAAACTCATTAACATGCTTGACTCATCATTCTCATCCCATATACTCATCAGCTGCAAAATCGTGTTATTTCTAACTCTGTAAAACATCTCTCACATCAAATCCCTTCTAACTACTCACACAGCCAACATGTTAGCTCAAGTTCTCATTACTTGTTGCCTAGATTTTTAGACAATAGCTTTTTAGTCTCCCTGCCTCATCTCTCCCCACTTCAACCCATCTTTCATACAACTGCCAAAGTAATTCTTAAGGGAAGATCAAGCCAAGTCAGTCTCCTACTCCACAGCTCCCTTTACACTCAAACATAAACTCTGTTTTTAGCTTTGAAAGTCTCACAATCTGGTCTTAAACTTTCTTCAAGCTTCACTCTACATTACCTCCCTCCCCTACCCCCCAGTCATATTCTGTGATCTAACTAAACTGGCTCTCTCTCTGCTCCTCACACATGGTATCTCTCTCTTTTGGGCTGTCTCCCATGCCTGAAATACTTCTTCCTCACCTCCATCTCATAGAAATTCCTCTTTTTCTTCAAAACTCAGCTCAAGCAGTACCTTATACCTAAAGTCTTTCCTGATTCCCCCAACATCTAATGTCCTCCCCTCCCTGACAACCTTTGACTTGTATTTATTTTCTTCATATATTTTCCACATGTGTTTTTCCTATATATATTTTATATATTATAAATATGTGTATCTGTATATATACAGTGTATGTATATATGTTTGTGTGTGTATGTGTGTATTTATATATATATATATATATATATATATATATATATATGTATGTATGTGCTTTTGGTTAGAATGTTAAGCTCCTTATGAGTTGGAATCATTTCATTCTTAGTATATATATCCCCAGCACCTAGAACTGCTTGCCACATAATATTACAATAAAATTAAGAATAATGATAATAAGAATGAATAGATGGTTGATTCATACAGGCTCCCATCCTTTTCCATCTAGATTACTATAATAACATCTTAACTAGTCTACCTGGCTCTAGTCTATGCCCTCTTAAATCTACTCTTCACATTTCAGTTTCAGTATTTTTCTTAGATTACTTTAATCCCATCATTCACCTAAGCAACAAACTTCAGTGACTAAATGAAGTATAAACTCCTGATCCTAGCATTTAAAGTACTTTTGATTACCATGAACCCCATGATTATATTGCTGAATTTACCAATTTTCCTTGTAAATATACCCTAGAAAGGAACTTGGAAAGGTACATTTGAATTCCAAAGTACATGATAAAGGGAGAAAGAAAGAAGGGATAGGTTTTTTGAGTAATAAATATCTCAAGGAAGAAACACAGGAAAATTGTAGGGTTTTGTGACCTTTCAGCACATAAGAAACAAGCTTCAGAAATTCTTCACACTGATATGCATTACATAATCAACTTCCACATTATCCAGAAATGTCAATTTTTACAAGCTCCGAAACAGAACTTAATCAAATAATGGAAAAAGGCAGTGAATAACACTATCTGAAAATTGGAAGGTAAATGGTCATTTTTAACAGTTGACTGAAGAATAGAGTTATGCAAATACTTCTTATGACTCTCCAAATATCAGATTTCTACTCCCCAGCAGTTGCCTTCCTCCCAATTCAATCACAAAGACATCTCTAGTGTGGCTTTTAAACCAAAAAGTTCTTTAAAATGTTAGTGTTTGACATACACATAGTATGACTCTTGAAAAGGTCATCTAATAGGTTTGAGTTTCCATAATTCCTCTAATTTGGCTCCTTTCATTCAATCATCATTAATTAACTACTTAGCAATGAAGAGTATCATAACAGCTACTGAATTAATGAGTTTAGGTAAGACATGGTCCTTAACTTCAGGGAGTTTACATTCTAATGATGAGTTAAGGCAAGCACAGAAAACTAACTATAACATACAAAATACAAGAGCCTGTCAACTCTACAGGCATCAAAGAATGTATTATTACCTCCTGAATTCAGTTCTCAATAAATCAATAAGTACTTCTTAATCACTTAATAAGTGCCATGCACCATGCTTGGAACTAGGGAAATGACCAAAAAATAAAAAAGAAACAATCCTGTTCTCATAGAGCTTACAGTCTATCAATTAAAATGATAATCCAATTTTCAATGATAGAACCAATCACCAGCTCTAGAAAATTAAAAAAGTAACAAATTCTAAGTTTGGTATTTTCTTCTAGCCTACACACAGATGAACAGAATAAGCTCATAATGCATAAGCTCACTTTTGACCATTTCTATTTTTAAAAAATTCAAACTTTAAAACATGGCATTTGAAAATTTAGGGGAGGGAGGAAGCAAAGAAGGAAGGAAGAAAGGAAGGAGGAAAGGAAGGAAGGAAGGAAGAGAGGCACGGAGGGAGAGAGGGAAGAAGGATGGATTATACCCTCACTATGTACAAAGCACTTTGTCAAGCACATGAAATACAAATAGAAAAGCAAAATTCTCAAGGAGTTCACATTCTAATCAGGGAAATAAGTATATGGAAGGTTTCAGTTCCATATCAGATGAAAAGTTACCATGGTCCTTACAATGCAGCAATCAAGCAGATGGTAATCCCTCTTCTTTAATGACATTTTCATTGATAACATACCAATTTCTGATGCTAAAATATCAGGCAGTACCAGGGACTTTGGTGGCAAAATATTTAAAGGGGCAAGGGGGAGGAGAGAAAATGGTTTTCATTAGCTCTAGGACCCAGAGGAGCAGTGGCTAGGCCATAGTTCAACAGAGGCTGAAATCTAGGATGATGGCTGAAGGCATTAAATAAGAAGCATTGTTATTCCAAAAGAGCTTTGGTTCAGGGTCCTGGCTGTCTCCATCAGGATCTATGGGGAGATGGTAGTCAAAGTAGTCAAGTTTAACTTGTTTGGCACATGTTGTTGCCTATTTCTCCCTCACAGTAACTTGCTGCTTCAGGCAGGCTGGCTTGCCTGCCCTACAGGTAGCAGGTAGTTGGGAGGTGGTGGGGATGGGTGACCCCTTCCTTCTCCACAGATGTTGCATCCCTGAATGATGACTGTGAGGGCTGGGCTGGAAGCAGGTCCATTATTACAGGAGGTACTACCACTTCCATGGGCTCCTGTGCTTATCTGACTGTTGGTGACAACTGGTCAGCATTTGTGTTTTTTTGGTAGTAAGGTAGGTCTCTTCTTATAATGACTTCTCTTAATAATGGCTGCCAGGAATGAGCTAGAAGCAGGTCTGGTGATTTAGGCAGGACACTGATACTCCCAAAGTTCTCTGATTCAAGATCCTGGGCTTCCTCCATAGAGGTTAGAGGAGAGATTTTGGTCAAGACAGGGTTGGTGTTGGCAATGGTGAGACTTGCCTGGTGTATGTTGCGTCCTATCTCTTCTTCCAGGTGCCTTGTTGTTTCAGCTTGTAATACATGCATATGCTTGCTTTGCTAAAATATCCTTGTTATTTACAAATAACACCCTGATTATGTAAGCATGTTACAATATTTAAATTTTAAAAACTTAATGTGTATCTTTCTTGGGAACAACATAAGAATATCTCATAAATGTCCACAATTAAGCTGTTAAAACCTCCCAGTAATTTCATAAGTAACTGCTTCAGTGAGCAGTGGTTAGAAAATATATAAATAAATAGCTACTAATTTATCAATTTCCCTAAGTCTTGATAAAAGTTAAATATAACTTCAGTGATATTTTAGCCAATTGATGATGCAAGGTCACCATCTTGTGGCAAGATGAGTAACTATAATAGTTAAAGCACTGTAGGATAGTGGCCAAGGGAAAAAATTAAGCAATTTTCCCCCATTCTACTTCACAACAGTTTTCCGGTAGTGGTGTAGTGCTTTTTTGTATTCTTAAAGGATAATTAAATTAAAGCTCTTAATGATGAAGCCTATATGTTTCTGTGTTTTGGGAGACAATTAAAGTCAAAGAAGACATTAAAGTCAAAGAAGCAGAACGTACTCTTTCTTGGGGAAAAATAGTTCTCCTTAATAATAATTTGCACAGTGATTTAAATCAAGTAGATAACTAAATAGAACTAATATATTATCTAATTTAAAATAATTCTAAAATATTAACTGATAAAATTTCCACAATCTTAAGTATATTCTCAGTCTTCTGAGAATCTAAAAGGCTTGGCTGTTATCGGTGAAGATACGGTTGGTTGGTTTTCACAGTATGGTGCCTATTTACCATAACAAGTCTAACCCAGACCCACTACAATGCTTTAGCTGCTGCTGCTGCCACCAATTCCTGATCATCCTTGTGCCATTCATCTGTCCTCCAGTTTCTACTTCCTGCTGGACACCGTCACCCTGTGCCCCTCACTTTCTGATTGGCAGTCCTTCCTTATAACAGAGCAACTCATACCCACCACATTGCTGGAACATGTCACAGCTGAGTCCTCCTTCCTTCCCTCACTACCTGTATTCTATTCCTATCTCTAGAAATAGCAAGTAAATTTCTACTACCACTTCTAGAAAGTACATGTCAAGCAACTGTCTAGTTATTCCACCACCTATCTCCAAATATCTCCAAATATAATACCACATCCAGGGGGTACCAATTCCCTATTTACTCCCCTTTTTAATTAGCCATTAGAATGTAAAGTCCATGGAGCAGGGATTGTCTTGCTATTTGTATAAAGAACCTCAGTGCTTAGAAGAGTCTACAGATTCTTAATAAATGCTTTTTTGCTCACTCATTCCTGTTTTTGCTTAACTCCTTGATATCAAGTTGCTATTATAGTACTCCTCTACAGAGTGGTAACTGGTATTCCTAGAAGTCTACTTTGCCATTAACTTCCTTTTCTTTTTAAAGGTTTATTGACGACTTCCGTTTATCATACCCCTCATTTCCCAGCATACTCCTTTTTCCCCATCCTTTCCCAGCTGAAAGCCTATCCCCTTGTAACAAAGAAAAGTGAAGCAGAAAAACTATCAAAACAATGCTTCTTGTAGCATTCCATTACTGTAGTTTCCTACTTCCCTCTGAGGCTATGACTGGTCAGAACAAATTAATCTGAGTGCTCTGCAATTCATTTCGTTTTTAAAACATCAATTTTATTGACATATTTTGTTTTAAATTATTGTCATTTTCCAATATAATTCTTTCCCTTCTCCCTGCCAAATGACTATCCTTTTCAACAAACAAAAGGGGGAAAAAAATCAGTAAAAGTAACCAACATACTAATCAAGTTCAACATCATATATATCATGTTCCACACCTTAGTCTACCGTCTCTGCAAAGGGAGGAAAGTGAATTTTCCTACATCATCTTTACGGTCAAGCTTGGTCATAACAGTTTTGCAGCATTCAGTTTTGACATACTTATTTTCTTTTTATTAAAACTGCTGTAATCATTGTGCACATTACTTTCCCTACTTCTGTTCATTTTACTTTACATCAGTTGATAAAAATCTCCCTAAGCTTCTCTGCGTTCATCATACCCATTTCTTAAAGCCCATGAGTTTTCTACCAATGTGTACAACACACTTATTTAGCAAATCACTGGATGATTTGTACCTATTTTGTTTCTGAATTCTTTGTTACTGTAAAAATACTGCTATACATGGAAATGTCTCCTAGACACTGAAACAACATATATGCATGCACATAAATACACACATACATGCATACATATGTATATGTGTCTAGTTCTGCACTCTTGAGTCCTTTACCGTTCTATCAGGAGGTAGGTAGCATGTTTCATCATGAACCCTTTGGAAGTGTTTGATCATTACACTGTTCAGAGTTCCTAAGTCTTTCCAAGTTGTTTACTATATTGTAACTGTATAAATTGTTACTCTAGTTCTACTCATTTTACTCTGCATCAGTTCACACAAGGTTTTCCAAATTTCTCTGAAATGATCTCCTTCACCATTTCTTACAATATATTAGTATACTGTAAGTTGTTTAGCCATTTCCTGATTAATGGGCACTGCTTCTGGTTCTAATTCTTTGCCAAAACAAAAAGGACTGCCATAAATATTTTGGACTTCTTCAGAATTTGTTTTGCTTAGGACTAATTCCTCCATTAATCTACTCTCCCTCTCTTCTCTTCCCTTTCTCCCTTCTCTTTTCTTCCTATTTCCTTGTTGAATGCAAGGCATTTCTGTATCCAACTGCATATATGTATATTCTTCCTTCCTCTTATCAATCTGGTTGAAAAGTAAGGTTCAAGTATCAGCTGCCCTTCACCCCTTTTTTCCTGGTGATTTTGCTCATGTTTGCCTTTTTATATTTCTTTTAATTCTTGTGTTTTCACTTCATAGTTTCTATGAAGCTCTGGTCTTTTCATTAGGAAAATTTAAAGTTCTACTTTTCTTTAAAGGTCTATTTCCCCTACCACTGCTCCAACAGGATTACACTCAGTTTTGTTGACAAATTGTTTTTGGTCATAAATCTGTATCATTTGTTTTCTGGAATATCATACTTCAAGTTCTCTGTTTCTTTGAAGTCATGGCTGCTGAATCTTATGTGATCCTGACTTTGGCTCCCCACTATTTGAAATCAGCATGTGACTAGTGGATTCCTTCTATTTCCACTTTGTCCTAGAGTTCTAAGAGATTCAGTCAGTTAAGAATTTTTTAACTATGTTGTGTGGTTTTGTCTGTGGTCATGGCTTTTGAGTAATCTAATCATCTTTCCTCAATCTGATTTCCAAATCAGGTGTTTTGGGGGTTTTTTGTGGGAATACTTCAAATTTTTCTGCAATTTTTTTCCAGTGTTTTGACTTTTAAAAAATTTATTTCTTGTTAACTCATGGAATCTTGTTCTTCTATTTAGCTAATTCTAATATTCAAGGAGTTACTTGAGTAAAGTTTTGTATCTTTTGTGTTAACAGGCAAATTCCCTTTCCAAATCTTGCTACAATTTCTTTTCAAATTTTTTCCCCTATGACTCTCAATTTGGTTTTAAAATTATTTTTTATCCATTTTCTAACCCTTGTTTCACATATTCCAAGATTTCTGGCACAACTGTTTCCAAGCCGTTTTTCTTTGATGCTTTATTTGTAAATGTTTTGGGGGCATTCTCTTTTTATGCATTTGTGTCTTGAGAATCTCTGTCATCGTATTAATTAATTTTTTAATTTGCTCATCCTTCCTGACTTTGTAGCTTATGTTCAGGCCAAATTCTAAACACTTTTTTAAGGAATGTCTGGCCTGTTGCTGCTTTCTTGGAATACAGTGTTATTTCAGGATGTTAGGAACGGCTCAGGTTTGGGAACCTGCAAGAAGCTTACAATGATCCCAAACTGTGTCATCCAAGGCAAAGTTCAATCACTGCCATCCTTTGGCCTAAGCTTTGCAAGTCCCTGAACTGGATGTGAGTTTGAGCAACAGACTGTCCTTTAGGCCTGTCCCATTTTGAGTTTTAGAAGACTGCCAACACTCAGCCATTATGAACCAACTTGAAAGTTCTTATTGGTTCAGGACAGAACTGTAGGTCTTATTTGATCTGGGATTCCTACCCTGATTATTCCACTGTAGGTTCCAGACTGCACACAGATGTCTGCTCCTGAATTTTTTCTGTGCTTAGTACATAGCTTAAGGTCCCTGATGGGCTCCTCACCCCTCGGCAGAGATCCCTCCAGTCTACCCTACCCTAGGTCTATGGCCTGAAATGTATTAGTAAGCAACAGAATAATCATTTAACACTTATTCTTGCATTCTGCACAAGTTTAGCCCCTCTAGGCTGGATCATGGACTTCTCACTCTGACACTTAGCCCTTCCCTGTGCTAGAATGCTTCACTCAGCACTCCCGGATAGAAACAGTGAAAATAGACTTCTGCATTTCCCTATTCCAAGCTAGGCTGGAAAAGTGACTCGCTATGATTTTTTTTTCGCTGCTCGAGATTTTTTTCTAGGTCTATATGAAGAGAGTTGAGGGGTGGCGAATGATGCTCTGTACTTCTTCTTGATCTTCTACTATACTGGATACACCTCCATTCATGGCCCTCACTTTGGAGACCACCAGCTCAGAAAACTGAGAGGTTAGGCAACTTACCCAGGGTTATACTGCTGTTATTTGTCAGAAAGATTTCAAAATGTGATTTTGAAACACCAAGATCAGATCTTTGTCAATTACACTATCCAGCAGTGTTATTTCATAACAAAACTGGAAAACATATTAACAAGGGAAGGGTTTCACCCTGCATTCTGTCATTGATACAACTCTGCTCCAAATCACCCAGCAACACACTGCTGCTCAATACAGAACTATCTATCATAAGAAATAATGTCATGCCTAAGCCTAGATAACAAGAAATAAGTGGTCATATCGAATGATTGCTAAAAGTGTAAGAGAATATTGAAGAACTTAAGGCAATGAAAATTTTTCACTTAACACAAACTCTTGAAATTATATCTAAAAATAAAATGAATGGCAAAAACTCACCAGTGTCTTGAATGGTTATGATAAAGAGATGAGTATTTTTAGAATGAAATTTTAAATCCTCAGTTGAAATGGCATGAAGAACAATTAAACTGAATCAAATAGAAGATCAACTACACCAAAACAAAGCAATTTTTGAAAAGCAATTTGCTATAGTCACCTTGAATGAACATATTCTCCAACAATAAGCAATGGAAAAAAAAAGATAAAACATTTTAGGACATGAACAAAATATATGCAGAGGATATTTCCACAACAAAAACCACAGGAGGAACAACAGAGTTTCCAAGAAATGCTCTTAGTGACAAGCATCAAAAATCATCATGGCAGAAGCAATTTGAGAGAACTACTGAGGATCTATGGAAAGGCACTGAACGACTACCATCAATATGTATCTGAGATACATAGTAGAAAATGAATATATTTGTTATCCAAACAATGGCAACAAAAAATAAACATGCAGAATAGAATCTGGGCAGGTAAAGTTTATAAAAAATTCTAGATTATCTTAACCAGCAACTGAAAATAAAAGTCAAAAGGTTAAGGTGATACCATAAGTTAAAGCAACACAAAGAACAATATAAGCAATTCAATTATCAGGCAGCTTGCAGAGGCTTAGGAAGCAAAGAAAGGTAAAGAACCCCTGATGGAAGAGGCTGTGAAAAATTTCTCATAGTTGATATCAGCAAGACATACACACATACACACACACAGATGGAGGGAGAAAGGGACGGAAAGAGAAAGAGAGAGAGAGAAAGAGAGAGAGAGAGAGAGAGAGACAGACAGACAGACAGACAGACAGACACTCTTGATATGCCCAGTTTTGGTTATTTGCATGTTGGCCATCAATAATCAAATGAAGATTTTTGCAGATTTGCAGCATAATGCAGAAAAAATTGTAGATGATACACACATGTAAAGAAAACTTTTTGAAAATTTAGTAAGTCAAATATATCTTATAATTTACTACCATAAGTATACATACATAAATTTATTATAAACAATTACGTTTGGTTAAAAGTTTCAGTATGCTAAAGAGCTACAGGCTATGTATTATCTTTGGGAATGTCTCCTCTTTGTCTCTCTACCATTCAGACTCAGTCGTGATTTTGTCTGCATCCCCTCTCTCCCTCCCCCTTAATTGTATCTTGTATTTTTTGTGTAGGAGAATGAAATCTGTGAAGCACTTGCTGCAGCTACACCATGCAAAGACTTGGCATAGCATGCAAGACATTAATCTCTCTCTTGTAGAAACTGTACCCTTTTTACAGGTGCAGTGTGTTGTTTTGGTTTTCTGAATCAAATAAATATGATGAGAATTTATTAAAAATCAAGGTTTGGAGAAGGGCTGCACTATTTGCAGTTTTCACACTAAGGATATCCTGTGTCTCTAACCCCCACAAATATGGAGTGATGACTCTCTCTGTGTGTGTAAGTGAATGTATGTAATATATAGATGTACATGTAGCAGCTAAGTGGCTCAGTGAATAGAGTTCTGGGTCCAGAGTAAGGAAGACTCCTCTTCCTAAGTTTAAATCAGGCCTCAGACACTTACTTAATAGCTGTGTGACCCTGGGCAAATCATTTAACTCTGTCTTAATTTCCTCATCTGGAAAATGAAATGGCAAACCACCCCAAAATCTTTACCAAGAAAACTCCAAATAGGATCACAAGGAATTGGATACAATTGAAAAACTACTGGGGGGCAGAGTCAAGATGGCGGAGTAGAAAGACGCACGTTTGCGAGCTCCGAACCCACAGCCCATAGAATTAATGTAAGAAGAGATCCCCATAAGTTCTGGATCACTGCAGGGTGTCCATAAACATAGTGGAAGAGATTTCCGTTCCAGAGGGCCCTGGAGAGCCGTCCCCAGGGTCCGTTGTGCACTGGAAAGCGGACCCCACCCCAGCGCTGTCCTGGCCGCGACCCCAGAGAAGCTGACCCGAGCAGGCTTCAGGGACGGAAGCTCCAGCGGCCGGGAAGGTCCCTCCGCCCACAGAAGCTACAGGTCAGTGAGAGAGACGGCTGGCTGGCTGAAGGGAAGCGGGGTGTCTCCATGACTCGGGCCCCCTCGGGAGGAAGCAGCAGTGGCAGCGGCAGGGGCAGGAAGCTGCGGAGGCAGAGGCGGGGGCGGCAGCGGAGGCAGCAGCAGTGGAGGCAGCTGCGGCAGCCCGGGACTCCCCCAGCAGCAGGCAGGATCTTCATTACTGAAAGTCTCTGCATAAACAACCTGAGGGAGCTGAGCCTGGGAGGCGGCCCTGCCCCACCCTGCTCCATTACTGAAAGTCTCTGCATAAAGCCCCTGAGGGAACTGAGCCTGGGAGGCAGCCCCGCCCCCACCCGCTCCATCACTGAAGGTCTCTGCATAAAGCCCCTGAGGGAGCTGAGCCTGGGAGGCGGCCCTGCCCCCACCCCAGCACCAGAACTAAAGCTCACATTGATTACCAGCCGCTTGCTGCAGAAAGCCCATTTGAATCTCAGACCCCAAGCACTAGCTGGGCAGATATAGGCAGGGGTGGACAGGAATCTCAGAAGTCAAGTAACTGACTGTGAAAATGCCTAGAAAAGGGAAGAAAAATAACACTATAGAGTTTTTTCGAACAGATGCAAATGATCCCGACATTCGGATCTGATGACGAGGACATATTCTTGCCATCAGGGAAAGACGTAGAGGGCAGGACCTGTGTATCCCAGACATCCCAGGGGGATGTCAGGTGGGCTCAGGCCTTGGAAGAGCTCAAAAAGGATTTTGAAAAGCAAGTTAGACAGGTGGAGGAAAAACTGGGAAGAGAAATGAGAGAGATGCAAGAAAAGCATGAAAAACGGGTCAATACCTTGGTAAAGGAGACCCAAAAAAATGCTGAAGAAAATATCACCTTGAAAAATAGGCTCACTCAATTGGCAAAAGAGGTTCAAAAAGCCAATGAGGAGAAGAATGCTTTCAAAAGCAGAATTAGCCAAATGGAAAAAGAGGTTCAAAAGCTCACTGAAGAGAATAGTTCTCTCAAAATTAGAATGGAACAGATGGAGTCTAATGACTTTCTGAGAAAGCAAGAAATCACCAAACAAAACCAAAAGAATGAAAAAATGGAAGAGAATGTGAAATATCTCATTGGAAAAACAACTGACCTGGAAAATAGATCCAGGAGAGACAATTTAAAAATTATGGGACTACCTGAGAGTCATGATCAAAAAAAGAGCCTAGATATCATCTTCCATGAAATTATCGAGGAAAACTGCCCTGAGACAGGGCAGTTCTACAACCAGAGAGCAAAATAAGTATTGAAAGAATCCATCGATAACCACCTTCTTGAAAGAGATCCAAAAAGAGAAACTCCTAGGAACATTGTGGCCAAATTCCAGAATTCCCAGCTCAAGGAGAAAATATTGCAAGCAGCTAGAAAGAAACAATTCCAGTACTGTGGAAATACAATCAGGATAACTCAAGATCTAGCAGCTTCTACATTAAGGGATCGAAGGGCGTGGAATAAGATATTCCAGAAGTCAAAGGAACTAGGACTCAAACCAAGAATCACCTACCCAGCTAAACTGAGTATAATACTTCAGGGGAAAATATGGTCTTTCAATGAAATAGAGGACTTTCAAGCATTCTTGATGAAAAGACCAGAGCTGAAAAGAAAATCTGACTTTCAAACACAAGAATGAGAAGAAGCATGAAAAAGTAAACAGCAAAGAGAAGTCTTAAGGGACTTACCAGAAGTGAACTGTTTACATTCCTACATGGAAAGACCATATTTCTAACTCTTAAAACTTTTCAGTATCTGGGTAGTTGGTGGGTCCATACACACACATGCACACGCATGCACGCACACACACATACACACATGCACACACATACAGAGACAAAAAGCACAGATTGAATTGAATAGGATGGGACCATATCTTCAAAGAAATTAAGGTAAATGGTGAGAGAGAAATGTAGTGGGAGGAAAGAGGGTGAAATGGAATGGGGTAATCATATGTCATTTAAGAGGCAAGTAGGAGACTTTTTAGTGGAGGGATAAAGAGGAGAGCTGAGAAAAAAAAAAACCATGAAGTTTACCCTCATCACATTTGACTAAAGGAAGGAATAAAATGCACACTCATTTTGGTATGAAAACCTATCTTACAATACAGGAAAGTGGGGGAGAAGGAGATAAGCAAGTGGGGGGGATGATGGAAGGGAGGGCGATGGGAGGAGGGAGCAATTTGAAGTCAACACTCAGGGAGGGACAGGATCAAAAGACAGAATAGAAACAATGGGGGGCAGGATAGGATGGAGGGAAATACAGTCAGTCTTACACAACACGACTATTACCGAAGTCATTTACAAAACTACACAAATAGGGCCTATATTGAATTGCCTGCCTTCCCAAAGGGAATGGGTGGGGAGGGAGGGATGGGGAGAATTTGGAACTCAAAGTTTTAGGAACAACTGTTTAGTATTGTTCTTGCTACTAGGAAATAAGAAATACAGTCAATGGGGAATAGAAAGTCATCTGGCCCTACAGGACAAAAGAGAAGATGGGGACAAGAGAAGGGAGGGATGATAGAAGAGAGGGCAGATTGGTGATAGGGAAAATTAGATTGCTCAGTGTATTGGGGTGTGGGGAGGGGATAAAAGGGGAGAAAATTTGGAACCCAAAATTTTGTGAAAATGAATGTAAAAACTTAAATAAATAAATTTTTATTAAGAAAAAAAAGAATCTCACCAAAATATAACCAACAAGTGGTCTTCTTACTTTCTACTTGAAAACCTCTACTAATTAGAAACTATTACTTCCCAAGACAACCCATGACTGTTAGGCAGTTGGTCCTGACGCCAAGTTTAATATTGCCTCTTTGCAAATTCCAACCACTAGGTCCTGGTTCTGCCCTCTGGGACCAAACAAAACAAGTCTATCTAATCCTTATTCCCTGTGATAATTCTTAATATTTTTGAAAACAGCTACTGAGTTTGTTTATTTTTATCTAGGCTCAATATTCCCAGTTTCTTTAACTCATCCTGATATAGGATGAATTTAAGACTTATCATCCTGTTTGCCTTTATGTGGACATTAGGCAGCTCTTATTAATGACCTTCCTACAACCTGATTCCCAGAACTGAACACAATACACTAGATGTGGTCTGACCAAAGCAGAGTACAAAATAACTATCACTTCCTTACTCTATGAAACCAGGTCTCTCTTTATACAGCCTTTTCATTTACTCAGAACAAAATATAGCATTAAAGGCTTTACTCAAACAAGGTCTCTCTCTATGCACAAAACTATACATTAAACTACAAAAAATTCTTTGACAGATGCAATTATAAAGCTAAATGTGTTTTAAGCTAACGGGTACTACAAATTAAATCAGTCATTAGAGTGAGACAACCTGAGCTTTTCTCTGGCACAGATATCTAGAAGGATACTTGCTACATTGCAGAGACTATAGTGCTTCCCGTTCATGCCTTGAGATTCTCTAGTCATGATCCTGCAGAAATTGAGAAAGTTGGTTCCAAGAAAGGGTGAGGGATTAAGTCACGATCAAGTAAAGAGAGATAACAACCCCAATCCAACTGCTATTGTACAACCCTGAGACACTTTGGGCAGGTAGAGAAGGGAGGGTAAAAGGACATAAAAAAGGCTGGCATTTGCTATTTTGTGTAACTGGTACATATGAAAAGAACATATCAATATGGAAAAATGGGTGGGATGAAAATTATATATACGTACGTACGTACATACATACATACATACATACATATATATGTATGTATATATATATGTCTATATATATATATATATATATATATATATACTGAATTTGGTAAAGAAATATATCAAACTCAACAGGGAAATAAGCAGGGATAGAAAAGGATGAAGTTAAGAGGGAGGATAATAACAGGGAGGGAATTGTTGTGAGTAAAATAAATCCTGAGAAGTGACTGAAAGGGGGAAGGAGAGAGAGGAAGGGAAGAGAGCTAGAATTTAAGAAGGTAACCATGAACTGGGGAAAAGCTGAACAAAATGTGGTCTTAGAATGTGCCTCAGAATATTACTGCACTGTAAGACATTAAGAGATTATTTTAAGAGAATGCTGATACAAAGCGAAGTGAGCACAATCAGGAAAATACTTATTCAAGGACAAAAAATGTTGTAAAGAAAAACCATTTTGAAAGACTTTAAGAACTCTGATGAATTAAGTGACCAACAATGTCTCCAGAGCAGAGGTAGTGAATATACCCACAACACTTCCCAGTGTGGCTTGAACCAGACTGAAATGTAATTGTAAAATCTTAACATAATAAAAAAAAGTATAATAAAATATGGATAATATCACATTTTAAAACTAAGTCAATACAGGGTCTACAGGAATCCTTATGTATAGGATTAGTGGTCCCTGTTTCTCTTTGAGTTTGACATTATTGCTCCAGTGAACCTAAATAAAGCTTGGTAGTCTACTCTTAATATAGAGGTGATAGACTCATGGTACAGAAAGAGAAATGCAGTTTCAGAACAGGGATAATATATGTTTATTTGCTAAAAGAGTGTTTTTTTCAAGAAAAGAGTGCCATTGAAACATTTTCTTTAAAGCACAGAAGAGAATAAAAGAGAGTTCAAGAGAAAGCACAGTTTTGTAATTACCATGTGCAATTTATTATCTACTTTTTAAAAGCAAGTGATATGAAATGGAGATTTCAGTTTCATTTAGAATCTTCTTTTATGACTTGCTGTGTTATATAAAATGTTAGTTATATTTAAATTTGAATAAAAAAATATTGACAAGCTAAAAAAATAGACCACCAAAACAGAATATAACAACACATGATAAACCTGGCTTATGCGCAAAAACCTGACAGGGTTGATCTAAAATGTACCAGCCAACTCTCACTGTCAGTTAATATGAAGGGTATGTCACAGTATACTATAGATACTAAGACAACAGAAAAACAAAGTGCAACATACATGCACTGTTTCTGTGCTACCCTTTTAAAAAAGTTTTTATTTATTTAGTGCAGAATTGAGAGGATGGATGTTATAGGTTTAATTTTGCAATAAATGAGACACCATGTCTGAACAAATAAGTCATCACTTCAGTAAAAAGAGAGGTACAATCTGGAGATTCACTTTTTGAGTTACTGCAGAACATTCTAGTATTTTATAGCCAATGCAAGAAAATCATGACATATTTTGAAAAGAAGAGAAGCATATATAAATTTTGTACAAAATACTTAGTGTCCCATAGTCTGAGGCACTTTGTTCTGGGATCTCATTATTTCCCTTTCCTCCTTGTCCCCCCCCAAAATGAGCTCTTCACCAAATGACTCTTGGTATAAGTTAGACCTACAGATAGGGGGAAAGCTATTCAGAATATAGGGCAAGTTTTACACACTTCATGTTAGGTTAGGATCCACTTTCATCTCAAATCGAATGAGAATCTCCACAAGAATACAAGGATTCTAAGATGGATTCAATATTCAACCTACTCGTATGGATGGCAAATCAGATTGAGAACCAACGAATACCTTAGCTCTAGACTAGTAGTGTCAGACTCAAGTAGTCTGGGGCCACTAACCCATTCATAGGCATCCCTTTGGAATGCATACTGATGCGGTTTTAAAACAATGTTATCTGTTTTACTGTACCTTTATTTATTTTATTAGATATTTCCCAATTACATTTTAATCTGGTTCCTGGGAACTCAGGAATCTTGTGGTGGGGTTCCTATTCCTGTTGAAATCCATTTTCTCCTAAGGCCTATATTATACATGAGTAGTGGGCACTTAATAAATGACTATTGATTCAAAACTGGGAAATCTCACAAGAGTGGCAGGCTCTAAACGGTACTAACTATGGGGCATCACAAGTAGTCTATCATTTCATTTTAACAAGGACTGAAACCTGAAGAGATAATTAAGCATTCCTTGAAAGCTTTAATTTTGCCATGTCAGATACAGAACTAAGGTTATCACCGAATGCTTGGAGGATAATGAGGGCAAAAGAAAATGGGACAATACTGCTCAAAATGGACCTGTATTGATGAATGCTACATTCACATAAAAATGACACTTGAAATGCAAAATTTTAATTTCTCTGAGATGAAATTTCTATACTCTCAATATGCCATAATAAAAATGTAGGGGAGAGGAGAGAGATGTACATATGTGTATATGTGTATACGTGCACACACGTATACATGCACACATGTATACATATATGTCTATATATTATACATAGTGTGTTTGTGTGTATATTAGATGTTGTCTTGAAGTTTTACTGACTCATATTTTTAAAGTAGTCCCATAAAACTCAGAATCATGTAAAAGTTACATATGGATCCCCAAACATGGCATTTTAATGGAGAAAAAGATGAAAAGTACCCATATGTAACATGTATACAGGGCCATAAAAATTAATACTTGAATAGTTATCTCCCACATATAGGATTTAGCAGATGATTCCCAGACTTGGTACAGAAAAGTCTTTCCCAGATTTGGTGTGCTTTTGTCTAGGAGGATATTTACGTGGGTGTAGGTTACTAATCTCTCTCTGCTTATAGACTCTCTTATTCATGAAAATTGGGATCTGCTTAGTGGTACTACGTCAATATGCCTCTACTATATCTGTGCCTTCTAAAAGGAATCACTGTCCACTACTCCTTCGCCTCATCCTCCCTGATACTGTGGTGATTTTCTGTCCTGCAAAGATGCAAATTTTTCTCTAATTTCTACCCCTACCAATATTAATCACACAAATAACAATTAAGCTGCTGCCATATTTTATTTTATCAAAAAGAGAAGTAAAATAATAGGAACAAAAAGACAATAGGAAAGCAGTGAGCAGTGACAGTGGAGGGAAGTTCATTTGCATAGGAAGAAGTTAGTAGCATGTGTTGCTGACTGTAGCACAGCCCTTTCCCAAAGGAAGAGCACACTATCCAACAGCTTAATGTAGACACAAGCTTTGAACCCATCTCTCTTTAGCATGCAAGTGAAGGAAAATGCACAGTTCTGTCTGCCCTTTATAGTCTCATCAGGGTACGATCATCCACCCTCCGGTCCCCTACATAATTCAATTGGCTCTAATTTTCCTGACACAGCTTCCTCCTCTCCTCCCACACCCAAGAACCTGTTTGAGTCCAGCTTCCCAGGTGTAGTTTCTAACTTGGGGGCAATTAAGGCCTTAGCTCAGACCTGTAAGTACCTAAGACCACTCAAATATTCTGTAGACCTGCTAAACAAACAAGTTGCCATGAGGGAGGTCATATCCACTCAAAAAGTGCCACTGTACCCATGTTGTGTAGCTTTACTGATTTTGGACAATGTAAGCCTTCTCTATTCATTGGAGTGCCTCACTTAGTTCCAAAATCAAGCCTGAACAATGAGTGTGATAGTGTTAAAGCCGCAACTACAATAGCATTAAGTTAAATCTTAGCATTAAATTACCATCATCTGCTCATTGGCTCTCAGAGGAGAAGAGCTAACATCCAGACACTGGGCGTCCTGTCTTCCTCCCTCCCAATGTGGTGATTACCAGGAAGAATGGCTGCTCCTTCTGGCTTCTGACTTCTCTCTTTCCCCAAGGCCCTCCAAAAACACATCCCCAAAAATTCAAGTTCAAACACAACACCAGCTGGTGAATTCAAGTCTCTCATTACCACAAAAGTGTTTGCAACACAGATGCTGTATATTTTTGCTGTTGTTCAATCATTCTTTGTGACTCCATGGACTATACCATCCATGAAGTTTTCTCAGCAAGGATACTGGAGTGGTTTGTCACTTCCTTCTCCAGTGATTTAAGGCAAACAGAGGTTAAGTGACTTGCTCAGGGTCACACAGCTCATGTCTGAGATGAGATTTTGAATTCAGGTCTTGCTTACTCCAGGCCCAACATTCTATCCACTGAGCCACCTAACTGGTACTATACCAGGCTTGCAAAAATGAACTACAGAGGATGGCAGTCCATCATGGATCTCGACTCCCCCTGCCCACACCCCTTCCTACCGTCCCTCCCAACAGGAAGGAAGTTGTCTCTTTGAGAAGGGCTGGAGAAGCATCCACTGGAGAACAAGTGGGCCTTATGGTTCTTCAAGAATATCAGGAACAGGGCTTGGTGGGACAACCTTAACCTGGTCACCCCATTTGATACTGTGGAGGACTTTGGGTGATCTACAGTCACATCCAATTGGCCAGTAAACTGTCCTCAGGCTCTGTGACTATGCCCATTTCAAGGACAGCATTGAACCTATGTGAGAAGATAGCAGGAACAAGCATGGTGATCGTGACTGCTGGCTGGTCAGCCTGGCCAAGCATCAACATCAAAGCAACTTCCACCAACTCTGGCTACGGACACTTCTTTGTCTGGTTGGAGAGACCTTTGAGGAATAGAGAGAAGGAGGTTTATGGGGCTGTGGTCGATGTTCGTACCAAAGGGGACAAGATAGTCATTTGGACCAATGAGGCTGAGAATCAGTAGGCTGTTAACCTTTATTGGGTTTAGTGAGACCTGAGCATTTTAGAAGCTTCTTTCCAGATGAAAACACATGACAGAGACGATGTATGGAAAGCCCAGAAAGTCAGATCTACTTAATAAACAAACTTCCTATGCTCAAGGGGGAAAAAATGAACTATAGAGAACAAACCTACAGAAACTAACTATAGACATATTAGTTGAAATAGCACCACCATTAGAGGATATAAATAAACAGCTCTTAAAAGAAAAAAATGCAAAAAGTAATAGCCAATATACAAAAATCAATAATAAACAATAATAACAAATACTCCAAATCATTAATAAGAGTAATGGAAATTAAAGTAACTCTAAGGTTTCACCTGTCACCCAATCATCAAAGATGTCTACAGACGGGAACTGTGAATGCTGAAGGGAGTACAAAAAGACAGGCAAACTAAAACACTGTTGGCAGAGCTGTGAATTGGTTTAAGCATTTGAAAACACAATTTGGCATTAAGCTTAAAGAGTTACTAAAATCTCTATACCCTTTGATCCACAAATCATAATCCTAGGAATATTCCCCAAAGAGGTCAAAGAAAGCTCCTGGATACCAAATTATTCACAACAGCATATTTTGTAGTTGAAAAGAGCCAGAAGCCAAGTAGATAATCATATAGAGAAGAATAGATAAATAAAATAAATATATGTAATAGAATAATACTGTGAAATGGTGAATATATCAAGTATTCAAAAAAAGCATGGGAAGATACGTAAATGGAGGCAGAATGAAGTATAAAAGCAGAACTAGGAAAACAATATGAACAATGACTACAAACAATATAAATGGAAACAACAAGAAGAATTGGAAATATGAAATTATAACGACAAAAAAAATTGAGAAAAGCTCCCTCCCTACATTCGTGGCAGAGGAAGAGGAATATGGATGTACAATACTGTCTCCTTTGCCAGATTCAGCTGATTGTGCTAGTGTTCTTTTTCTCTTTCATTTTTTTATTGTTAGAAGGAATAGCTTACTAAGCAAGGGAAAAGGGGGGTGGTTACATATAGAAATAAAGGTGAAATTAAACACAAAATATAATCAATAAATATTTCTTTAAAAAATTATATTAAAAAATATCATCACTAGTTGTTTCTCTGACCTACCAGTTTCCACCCAATCAGTTTGCCATCTCAACTGCCTATAGAATTTAGTGAATGTTGAAAGGCCAAAATGAAAAATGGTATAGGGCATTCATTATTTCATTCCACAGACATAATAAGTGAGGTAATTAAAATTTTAGACATTGCTCTTCCTTCAAAAAAGAAAGATTAAAGTTGCTGAAAGATTTAGTTTTAACTGTCCTCACCTCCCCAAAACATATATTTTCCTTTTTTCTGACTGAAAAAAAAACTTTTAAATACATGAGCACTAAAATCACATGTAAGGAAAGAGTAAGTTTATATTATTTGCTTTTTTAAAACATATCTTGAAGTTACATTTCAGATAATTATTCTTGATTTATCTTTCCAAAGCACAAAATAGCATCAGAATTAAAGGTTATATACAGAAGGTTTTCTTCACCTTCAGGGAGGAAAATAGAAAAAACTCAAAGGACAGAGTATACAAATACAGAAATGTTTAAGTCCACATAAAACATATTCTGGGGGAAGTAAGAGGTAGCTATAGCAGGGCTCAAGGGGCTGGAGTTAGGGTTAGGGCTACAGTCTCTAGAAATCAGAGGGGTGGTGATCAGATTTTTTTCTCTCTTCCCACATCTTTCTGGGGTTGAACTCGCTTAGTGGCAATAAAACATTCAGACAGAGCCAGGTAGGATGACTCTACAGAAGCTACAAGAACCTGACCAATCCTAGTATCAGAAGGGATGGTGGTCACTACCAAAAAAATGGAAATGGCAAACACAGAGGCAGAATCAATGGCAGCAACTGAGAAAGCAGCATGACCCACAGAGTGGCTTCCTGGCAGCTAGGTGGTAGAAAGTGATTACCAATAAGGAAACACTTAAATACCTTCTCTCTACCAGGAACTATGTTAGATGCTGAGGATAAAAATAGACTGTGCCTTCAAAAAGTTTACATTCTATCAGGGCAGACAACAGGTACATGTATGCAGAGGTGTACAGAAAAATAAATAAAAGATCATCTTATCTTTTTTATATCTATTTATTTATTTTTAGTTTTCAACACTCATTTTCACAAAATTTTGAGTTCCAAATTTTCTCCCCATCTCTTCCCTCCCCCACCCCAAAATACCATGCATTCTGATTACTCCTTCCCCCAATCTGCTCTCCCTTCTATCACACCCCTCCCTTCTCTTATGCCCATCTTCTCTCTTGTCTTGTAGCACAAGATAGACTTCTATACTCCATTACTTGTATTTCTTATTTCCCTGCTGTATGTAAAAACAATTCTCAACATTCATTTCTAAAACTTTGAGTTTCAACTTTTCTCCCTTCCTCCCTCTCCACTCATCCCCACTGAGAGGGCAAGCAATTCAATATAGTCTATATATGTGGAGTTTAGCAAAAGACTTCCATAATAGTCATGTTGTGTAAGACTGTATTTCCCTCCATCCCATTCTGTCCCCCATTTATTCTATTCTCTCTTTTGACCTTGTCCCTCCCCAAAAGTGTTTAAATAAAATTAAGGGGTGAGAGAGGAATATATTGGGAAGCAAAGGGAGAAATGGAGTGGGGCAAATTATCTCTCATAAAAGAGGCAAGAAAAAGCTTTTTCAATGGAGGAGAAAAGGGGGAAGGTGAGAGGGAAAAAATGAAGCTTACTCCCATCATATTTGGCTTAAGGAGGCAATAACATGCTCATTCAATTTGGTATGAAAATCTATCTTACACTACAGGAAAGTAGGGGAGGAGATAAGCAGGGTAGGGGAGATGATAGAAGGGAGGGCAAATGGAAGGAGGGAGTAATTAGAAGTAAAAAGATTATTTAAGTAGGAAGCAACGAGAAGTGGGGAGATCAGAGAAAGCTTTATGTAGAAGGTGGTGCTCGAGTTGAGCCTTGAAGAAAACTAGAAATTCTAAGAGTCAGAGGTAAAGAGGGACTGTATTCCAAGCACAAGGAAGAATAGTCAACACCAAAGCTGGAGGAGGATGGCTGTCTTATACATGAGGAAAACCAAAAATATCAATCTAGTGGGAATAACTGTATGTTCATGGGAAATAATGGGTAGTAAGGTTGTAAAGGTAAATTGGGACCCATTTGTGAAAGACAGGACTGTAAGGGTCAGAGACAGGTAGTATGGCACAACTGAAAGATAACTTACTCTGGAATCAGAGCAACTGCGTTCAAATTTGACTTTTGACACTACGTGTCTGATCAGGGGTAATTATTTAATTCCCTTTTAACGCCAGTTTTACTCACCTGTAAAATCAAGGGGGATGGACTAGATGGAAATAGAGTGTGGTATAATGGAAAGAAAGCTGGCTTTGAAGAAAGAAAGCCTTCACCATCAGGGCTTGAGGCAACTCTCCTAAAAATATAAATTACTAAGAGTGTGCAACCTGCACTGTATAGAAGTTTTCCTCATCCAGGAACTTCCTAGACAATGAAATCACAGGATTAATCCCTAATTCTATCCAAAGATGACCTATGTGATCCCTTCCATTTCCTGATCTATAATCCCAATAAAAGAACAATGAATAGAGAAATTATTAGAAAATAAAGATTATCTTTCAATGGAATGTTTATCAAAATGCAGAAAATCACACAGGGGACAGATTTCTGAGTCCTCCACAGCTCTGCAGATGGGTCTTTTACAGTTTCATTTTGCAGAAAAATAAGAGGAGGCCACTAAAAATCCATCTCCTACACAGACCGGCACCAGCTTCACGAAGAGCTTCTGTCATTCAGACTAAATATGACTACTGACACTTTTCATGGTAGTGAAGAACTAGAAACAAAGTAGATACAAAGTAATGGGGAAACGGCTAAACAAACCAGTCTGTGAGTAATATAATGTTACTAAAATGACAAACATGATGACTACAGAGATGGAGAGGAAAAGTTTAAGATGAAAGCAAGTTTCAAGTCACAGAAAGTTGACAAGAGATAACAAAAAGAGTTAAAAAGAGGAGACTCGTGGGTTATTAAGTGAGCAATAACACAGAGGACTAGACATTTTCTCCAATCTTCACACATACCTTTAAAAGACAGGAATTATACACAACAGACAAAGCAAAGATAATAAGCTACCTTCATAATCTAGGATACCAAAACCAAAAATGAAATAACAATTAATGAACTAAAAGAAGAAAAGGCTAACGAGTAGCCCCTGGTACACTCATTCAGCATCCCCTTCCCTTTCACTCAACATGCTCTGCAGCATGGTTAGACAAGTCAAGACATGGGCTTGTAACAGAATTCATCTCTACACTCTGCCCCCTCCTCCTTCCAGTGCTTCAGAAAACCAAAACACAGAAACCTGTTCAGTTGAGTTTCAACATGGCAGTAACTGAGACACAAGAGAGCTCAACCAGAGAACTTAAGAAAAGATGGAACTGGGGCAGAACGTTCCACAAATCCTGAAGGACAAAATCCAGAATCTAACTGGGGCCAGTTTTATCTCCCAGAAGTCATTTGGTGCAGAGGCTTAGGCCTGTGAACAATGAATTGAACAACATGGGAGGAAGCTGACATGGCTTTGAGGTCTAATCCTGAAGGAAACTACACTCAAAGGGGAAGGAGAAAGTAAGCAATAGGGGATTATAAGAGAAGGAGGGGTTGGAGTGTTGTGAAACTGTGAAATTACTGAAGATCCCAAGAAAAAGAAAATTCAATTAAAATCCTTGCTTAGAAGCAGATAAACCATCTGGGAAGATGGCTTCCAGATGAGGTAAAAGAGTCTGCACATTTGTAAATATTGCAAGAACAAGAAAAAGGGATCAACATCTGATGAAGCAGAGAACCTTATGGATTCTCAGATAGCACAGAACCACAGCATAATATTCTTCAATGGCTGAAGGCATTCCCAATGAAGTCTATAATAAGGTAGTACTAGCAGTTATTTGACCTACCTCATACGCATCACCTCCTGTTTCTCTTTAAGGGAGCACTGCTATTTCTGCTAGACTATGTTGCTTACCCATGATGGCAGAAATAATTTTGTTCAATTATTTAATAAGAACTGACATCAAACAAGTTATAAAGCAGGCATGCATATGTCTGTGGTTTTCTATGTCATGAAAGATACCCTTCATAGAATCCAAACAAAATATGTATTCCTTATTAATACAAGATTCTCCAAATTTTTTTTATCAGTTTACATAGATTAAAAAGCCATACAAAGAAATTAATGTAAAATGAACATCAAGTTGAGTGAATCTCTCAGTATCTTCCAACCAGGTTTCTCACCCAATCACATAACTAATACTGCTGAATCAAAAGCTACCAAAGACCTCTTAACTTCTAAATTCAGTGGTCTTTTTTTTCAGTTCTTATCCTGATTTTTTCATATCTTCCAACATTCTTTCTCCTGAATGCTATCACTTTCCTTTGCTCCCTAACATTACTTTTTCCTAATTCTTCTATCTGTTTAACTGCATTTTTTAGGTCTTCTTTAATACATCATCATCCATCTCCTACTACCTTAGCATGGGTATTCCTAGGGCTCTGTCCTTGGCCCTCATTCTTCTCTCTCCCATCATTAGTGATAAAATATCATCCCTAGGGAGGTGACTCAAAATAGCATTTGATGGAAATATGCAGTGATTCTAATGATTCCCAACCATTTGCTACTTTTTCATCTCTCAGTGATGCTATAAGACCCTGAATCATGAAACATCACCATCTCAAAAGAATCAAAATTACAAGTAATCCATGGGCAAATCATGATGGACGTAAGTAAGCCATATTACATTACCATGGATACTTGTGCATGAGAAGAGGCATCAAGGACAAACACGACTGGAAAAAAAGCAGGCCAGTCATGCAGCAAGAAAGAACATTTGGACAGCCTGATTGCTTCATAAGATATTAAAGCTCAGCTCAAGTAACACCTATAAAACACATTTTTACTGATTGCGCCAATCATGTTTCTCTCTCATCCATGTTACTTTGTTTTTATTATCTACATATTTGTATCAAATCCTCCACAAATATGTTTTCTTAAAGTAGAATGGAAATTCCTTGAGCACAAAAGTTACTCCAGTGTCTTTCTATCTCTAACCATGTGCACAGATACCAACACCTAGTTAGCACTTAATAAACACTTGAGGGCCTGGACCTGTAGGAACACTCGAAATTCAGGAAATTCCCTCCATCAATGCAGGTTGACACCTTCTAAGTAACTTATCCTTGTAGATAGTTGCCTTGAAAACAGAAGTTAAATGACTTGCTCAGTGTCACAGTCAATATGAGTCAGAGGCATCATCATTTAGGTTCACATCTTCCTCATTACAAGAGCATTTCTCTTTTTGACTATGCCATTTTGTTTCTTTACTTTTTAAATTCTTTGAAGGTCTCCTGCATATATAGGATGGATCTTCTATGAAGGATTAATGAAAAAACAGTATAAAATTGTACAAGATTAAAGTATGAAGAAAGAAGATGAGACCTACATAATATATTGCATATAGTAAGAGCTTAATAAACGCTTGCTGGGCTGAAATGAATTACTGTATTAGTAAAAGAAGCATTCATATTAATGAAACCACAGATCTACCAAAGCAACAGAGTTCACTTTGCTTGGGCAGAGATTCAGAAGGTTAGCCTTCAGAAGGTTAAATGACTTATCTAAAGTCAAAGGGAATTAATAGCAAAACAGGGACTTAAGGACTCTTTTAATGTACGATGAAGTTCATATTGAAGCATAAGACTCTTCCACCACCTTTCTGCAGCTACAATGAAATCTAAAACAGAGATAGTTTTACCGTAATGCAACATATGTGTTCCCCAAAAGCATCTCACTATGCAAAACCAGGTAAAAAAAAAAAACACAGTGTTTTTGAGGAAAATGAGGTTAGGGCACAACACTCAAAAAATAAATTTCATCAGGAACTAAAAAAAAAAGATAGGAATCTAATTTTAAAAAACCAGTAGCATAGTTTTAAACATGTTAAATCATTAAGAAACACATAAATGCTACAATAAATAATAGTGACATCTGGACTAATTACCCTGTATCCCAGGCTGCACAAGAAAGCTGGTCTTGTCACTGCAACTCTGGACCTGGGGGCTGAAAGTCAGGGCAGAAAGGTGTGTAGGTGAAAATGATATAGACCACAACCTTTCTATTTCTGCACCAGAAGATACACAATAAAGATGCCACTTTATCTTGACAAAAACCTTACGTCTGCTTGTGGAAGTGAGCACCAGAAGGGCTGCAACTTACATACTACTGTAATTTTTTGCCTTCTCGCCATTTCTCATGAAAAATCAGGCAAAAGCAAACTGAAAATTTGTGTTTAACTCAAAATGTTCCCTAATATACACTGCGTTAGAACAAATTAGCTGTTTTGAAAAATGTTACAGCAGAACTACTTACTCTATAAAGAGGATGAGCAATTTCAAATTTTGTCTATTATTTTCTGAATTATGTTTTACACAACTCAATGATAATACACAAAACATATTCTGACCTATGGGCTCTCAATGCTGTGTGGTAATCTTTTTCTAATCCAGCTACTTAAAATTTATGACTATAGGACAGTCATTTGTTCTATCTAGATCTATTCCCTTATATGTAAAAATGCAACTACTGGGCCATTTGCCTTCTATGGTAGGTAACTTATAGAAGTTTTCTTGTACTCTCTGAGTTCTTGTTTCCTCCTGATGACACAGCTTTCACACTCACCCTTTATAGCAATGATTGTGCTTTTATTCCTCCTCTCAATTCACTGGTCATGATGAAAGAATTGGATCACTACTTACTCCCCACTACTATTTCCAGGCTCACCTTCTATCACCACTCCCTCAGCAACCCTCCACTTTCAGCCCCAAGACCCAGAGCTGCAGTGACAGGCCCAACTTTCTTGTGCAGCTTGGGGTACAGGCTAATTAGCCCAGATATTATCATCCACATTTATTACACTATCAAGATTCTGGTGGCTTTGTCTACAGATCTCCCAGAAACTCTTCTTCTCTCCTTAATGAGGAAAGTTCAGTGCTTGACTCACAGTCTTTATCTCCTCCTCAATTCCTGTCCTAATACAAGGTAATTTCAACATCCAAAATGATATTCCTTCCAACACCCTAACCTCCAGTTTCTGAATTTGTTTCCCATGACCTACTTCTTTGCCGCACCACAGTGACATACAGAGGAGGTCATACCTTAGTATTGCTATCACTTATAAACATACCACTTCACTGGTGATGAATTTTGAAATTCCTTTAACTGTTCATAATGTTTTAATTCCACCTCTCCCTTACAACTCCAAACCTGTTCTTCATCCTCACCCTCACCTCCAATTCATCCACCTCTTAGTTCTTTCCCAGATCATCACCACCTCATTAGCCATACTCCCTTTCTTTGCCCAACTTAATCCCCTAGTGAACCAATCCAACTCTACGCTGCCCTCTTCTTTTGAGTTTCTTGCCCCTTAATCCTAGAGATTCTGCCCTGTCAACCCCCATCCTTGGATTACTCTCACCATGCATTTTCTTTGCTCCTACATAAAAGCTGCTGAACAAAGAGAAAATCCTGAAACTGTGCTAAGTGGGTCTGCTACAAGTTTATGTTACATAATCTCAACTCGGTCCTCACTGAGGTAAATCACACCTTCTACATTGCCCTTAATTGATTCACAATCCTATTCATCTCAGCAGTTTTATCAAACCTTTCCACCCCTCCTCAAACCTTCCATAACTCCCTCTAAGCTAAAAATCTTGCTTCATATTTTACTGGGAAAAAAGAGAAGTAATTCACAGAGAACACTCTCTTCTACCCTGTTCCTCGTCTTACATCACTCAGATGTCTTCTGCCACTATCTCTCTCTTCAGCTCCATATGATACAAAGAAGTAGTCTGTCTTGACAGGACAAACTCTACATGCACAAGTGATCTCATTCTATCCTACTTTTTCCAGAAGACAGTCCCCTCTACCATCCTCACTCACTGATCTTTAATCTCTCACTTTCTACTGACTGCTTCTGTTCCATCTACAAACATGCTCACATCTCCCCCATCCTCAGAGAATCCTCACTTGATTCATCCATCTCTGCTTGCTATCACCCTTTAACTCACCTCTTTTGTAGATAAACCGTCAGGGCAGGCCATCTACAATTGTTGCTTCCACTGCCTTTCTTCTCACTCTCTTCTTAATTCTTTAGATTCTGGCTTTCAATTTCATCATTCAACTGAAACTTCTCTTTCCAAAGTTATTAAAGATCTTTCAATGCCAAATCTAGTGGCTTTGTTTCAGTCCTCATCCTTCTGAACCTCTCTCCTTGACAATGTCAATCGTCTTCTCCTCCTGGATACTTTCTTCTCTCCAGGTTTTTGGGACACTACTCACTCTTGGTTCACTTTCGATTTGTCTGATCTTTTCTTCTTGGTCACTTTCGTTAAATTTTCATTCAGGTCATGCCTGCTAAAAGTGGGTTGACAGGAATCTGTTCTGAGACCTCTTGTCTTCTTCTTCTATACTCTTCACTTGGTGATTATATCAGTTTCCATAGTTTCAATTATCTCTATGCAGATGACTGTCAGATCTTCTTGTCCTGCCCTAATAACTATCTTGACCTCCAGGCCCACAGTTCCAGCTGTCTTTTGGATATCTCAAACTAGATATCTCATAAACATCTTAATCTTAACATGTCCAAAACTGAACTGATCTCCCCACATGCCCTTCAAGCTCTCCTTGCTTTCTAACTTCCTTATTACTGTTGAGAATATCACCATCCTCTCCATTTCCCAGGCTCTGAACCAACATGCCATCCTCAACTCCTCAATCTCCCCCTCCACACACCACATCCAGGCAGTTGTCAAGTCTTCTTGTTTCTACCTTTGTAACATCTCTAACATATGTCTCCTCTCCTCTGACGATGTCACCATTCTGGTACAGGTCCTCATCACCTCATGCCCAGTCTGTTGACTAGACTTCTGATGGTTCTTCCTGCCTCAAGTCCCACTCCAGTCCAACCTCAAAGTGCAGGTCTAATTATATCACTTCCCTTTATAAAAAAAACTCCAGAATCTATTATAAAATCCTGTTTGGCTTTTAAATTTCTTCATAACCTAGCCACTTCTACTTTTCTAATCTTCTTATACCTTCCATGTATTCTGCAATCCATTGACACTAGCCTCACATACAACCTTCCAACAAGCAGCTCTGAACATTTTCACTGCTTGTCCTCTATACCTGGAATACTCCTTCCTCATTTCCTCCTTCTGACTCCCTTTAAGTCTCAGCTTAATTTCCACCTTCTGCAAAAAGTCTTTCTCAGCCCTCCTTAATCTTAGTGCCTTCCCTCTGAGTCTACCCCCAATTTATTCTGTATAATATCCTGTTTGTACATAGTTGTTTGTATTTTATCTCTCCCACTAGACTGTAAGCTTCTGGAAACCAGGAACAGGTTTCTCTTTTCTTTTCTTTCCTTTCTTCATAGGCCCAGCACTTAGGACAATATCTAGCACACAGCAGGACTCAGTAAGTGTTAGTGGAATTAACTTGACACAGACTTAATTCCTGAATAAACCCATGAAAGGAACTAATCAGTGAGTCAATTTATAGACTGCTATATCACATGTTGACAATAGGCAAACTTGGTGTGTGATTAGGAAATGCTTCATGAATGCCTTAGTATTCTTTTTTCAAACTATTGCCACTGCACCTCTGTTAAAAAAAAAAGCTTTTTGAAGTAGTTTTAAGAGTTATTTAGAAGTCTATGTTATTGGGAATGAAGGGTGATCATCACTGCTAGGTGATCTTCCATGGAAACAAGATATAATCTCCGGGCGTATAAAAAAAGAGCATACCACAAGAATTTTCTCCTTTCTAAAATTTAGAACAATGAATTGTATGCAAATGTGTCCTCCAGAGGAGAGAGAAGGGAATTATTGGCTGTTCCACCTTAATGTTATGTTAACGCCAGGACCACAAATAAAAGGATATTATCAGTTTCATTTAGCCTGTTTACCCACTGTCTTCTCTGCTCTATCAATAAGTAGAGTCAATATAAATGAAGTATTTGGAGATATTTGCACTATATACTTAAGACTAGAAGGGAATAATCAATTAACCTCACTTTTTAGTCACATTATAATCTCTGCCAAAGGACTGAAATAGGTTGAAGACAGTTAATTCACATACTTATCTTTAAAAATGTTTCCCAATATTTTCGAGGCCATTAAATACTGTGAAATCCTTTCTATGACCACTAAAAGTTGATGAAAAAGGCTTACTGTTATAAAACAAGGAAATTTCTTCAAATTATCAATATAAACACATAAAAAAGTTCCAAGTTATCACTTTTATGAACTATATTTTTATTCTATTTAAATTTTTTTCTTCTAAGAATTTAACAGGCAAGGAAAAAAACTTCTATAGTTACCTTTTTGTGCTAACATGAAAGCTTAAAAAATAAACAAGACCATCCTACAAAAGAACTACATAACTAATCAAATGGTTGGCATAGTTTATAAAATCTCTCTATAGAATACCACCAAAAGTCTGTAAATTACAGACTTGGTTGCAAACCTATGCTCTAATTTACTATGCAAAACTTTTTTTATGCTGTAATAAAGGATCTGTTACCAAATTTTCTTCTCCTATGCAAAACCATCTAACCCAAAAGTCATTTCCTCATCACGCTAGTTTGGCAAATTCCCTTTCAACAAAAGATATCTTAATTAAAACCAGTTCTCTGTCACAAATTTACAGAATCTTTAACAGCCATTTTGTTTTCCCTGGCAACACTGGTAACCAGCTGTCTCCAGTCAGACTATTAGCATTATCAGTTAATGTGGAACATCAGCCGAGAAGCAGAAATGGCTAACTTTTATAAGAAGAATATATCTGTATATTTTGTGCTGCTCTTTATAAACACGCTTTATTTCTCTACTAGGTTTTAATCCAATTTATTCTTTTTTAAAAAACTGCTGATCCTTGCTCCTACAATCATTTTCCTGACCCCACCCTTTAAAAGCGCTTAAGCCATTATCTTTTCAAATATAAAAATCTTTGAATACTATTGTCTTAATTATAGATATTGTAAATATCTTAAATTAAAGCAGAGTCAAATGTTTGGCAATAAAACTTACAACTACATTCCAACAGAGCAGCTAGCCATGAATAATATATATAAAAGCTAACATATTCTCTCTTCTCAAGGGTGTTCCTAATAGCCAGCATGAAAAACAATTCTCTACCTATTTTGACTGCAGTATCCTGCTGTTTGAATGCCAATTACAATGTGCCTTCACAATTTCACCCAAGTCTTAGATAGCAAATTATCTAATGCTATTTTATGTGTTATGGGATCAAGAGGAGAATAACATTGCTCTTTAGGACTTATCTGTAATCCAAGGAAAAACTTCTATTCATCCCTATTTTCAAAAAATTGAAAAGTTACATCATTAACTTTCACCAAAACAACCTAAAACTATTTCTTTTTAGAACTCTTTTAGCACATAAATTATTTAAAGAATTAATTAACCATCTGACTTGATGAAATGTAATCCTATCTTAAAGTGACAATACAGAAAGAAAAGGATGTTTGGAGGGAAAAGAAAAAAACACCACCAGGGAAATAAAGGGATAGAAAACAGTATCTCAGAGTGGGGTGTTGCTGAACTACTTTAACAACTTCATTTTCAATTTAAGTCCCTCTCCCTTATATTGTGTTTGTGATGCGATGTTATTACCCATCCACCCTGCTGTGAAAGGCTCTGACTTGGATAGCATACCCAGCTCCTGTGCCATATGAGGAACCAATCAGCTTTCTTTCTTTCATCTGCAACGTTCCATCAGGGTTATATAACATTTTAGACGTAAGAAGCAATCTAATAATATATAATAGTATATGTCAATGTATATTGATGATAAGCATGACATCTAAAAGTCTCATTATATTGTTTAGATGTATACAACATAATCAGGATAATACTAAGAAGTTTAAGGATTTGGAGAAAATACTTCCAGCAGGAAAATTTTGGAGAAGGTACAAAGAATAATATTAAAACAATGCATGTCAAAATAAATGTTGTTCTTCCTTAATTATTTCTCTTTGGGGGGGGGGAAGGAAACACAGCAACTAGTAGTAGAAAGCAGTAAATATTTTTATTCAAATTGAATACACATGAGATGATTTAAGTTTCTTGAGATAAAATGTTGTTAAAATGTTTAAAAATAAGTTCAGGCTTGGCCTACAATAAGTCAATCATCACAACACTTTAAGAAGAGTATTTCAAATGCTTGGTCAAATATTTTTCTAAACCAAGAAAATAAAGGGTCTAGTTGGACATTCCTTAATTTCATTTCTAAAAGTCTAATCTCAAAATAATAAAACAGTAACATCAGAATACATATGTTTTTGTTAAATGTCTTCTCCAGCTGGTGAAATTATAATCCTAATATTTTTTGATCAAAAACACCTACAATGGAAATCTATAAAAATGCTTTGTCTATACTAGAGATAATAAATACTGCATTGCTTAAATATTGCTCACCTCATGAACTACATACTATTAATGTACCAGTCCAGATATTCAAGCGCACACCTAGGTGGAACTAGTAAATCTACTATTTTCTTCTTTTTCCCAACTCAACAGAGTCTTATCTAGGCACTGCATTAATGAGTGCTATTCTTTTTTAAAGCTAAAACTGTGATGTGCGGTTTTATTCAAATAGTGGACATTGCCTTAACTGGAAGACTCTCCACTTATATGGTAGCCATAAATGTAGTCCAAAATATATTACAGGGAGATAAATTTCTGCAGAATTGAATTATGTTCAGAAAAATATTTTTGAATGTGTCTAAAAGTCCACTGCCTAAGTGACAGTGGTTTAAAGCAAGAAGGCTAAACATTCCTGAAGAAACCAAGGAAGGAGAAATATGATATGCCCTATATCTTTATTCTCTCTTTTCACAGTCATTGTCTACAACATGGCTGTTCTTGTGGGCATCTGACTTTCAAGAAACAAGCAATCATTTAAATCATGACTATAACTGTCATCAATAAAAAATGAAGTCAACTCCAGCGTTCATTCTACTGATTTTTCCACATCTCACCAGAGAATGCTCGGCTAACCCTCTCTCATATTACAAAATGAACAAACAAGGAGAAAACCATTTGGCAGGAGCTGCAACAAATAAGTGGAAAAATAATAAGAAGAAGACTTATAAAGTACCTACTAAAAAAACCTATAGTTTCAATAGAAAAAAAACTTATAGAAGATATGCGTGTATATTAATATAATATAATCATTTAAAACCAACTCATGTGCATGCATTTGTTGACTGCTACACAATTTATCTGTACCTCCTTCACATTAGAGGCAAGCAAAATCCAGTACATTCTCAATCTTAACCACAAACAAATCCTAAATAGCCAAAGGGACCTAACATCCTTAACTATATTCAAGCCTTTAATATTACCAATTTTCTTTCTTCTTCAGTGTGTCAAACCCACCTCTGTCTCATGTTGAAGGTTATTCTTTTCCTAAGCCCAGAACATGCTGCACCATTTTGTTTGTCTTCTGGACAGCGGAGAAACAGGCAGCACAGCAGTGAAAGAGTGTACTGGAGTCAGCAGAGTCAATGCCAGCCTCCTACTGCAGTCTGTATATTGAATGCACTCAAACCCACAGGTGCCTACGTAAAATCCTCCAGCGGCAGACTGCAACTTAACATTTCCTCAGCAGCAAATCTGTATGCTGCTTTCACTTTTCATTAACCCACTGCATGGCCAGAATACGCTAAACATCTCTTGTCTCTGAAAATTTTCATGACAAAATACTATTGTATATATATTTTTCCGTTATGCAAAATGAACTGTACCTTTCTAATCATGAAGGTATATTCTGAAGGGCGATCTTTTAAAGGGAAAGGCATTACTAATGTGACAAAAACGACAATTAAAAAAATTTTCATCATAATGTTACTCAGCATTTGCATAAACACCATTATACCTACTTTTGCTATTATTTTATAAAACATGAGACTTCCTCATTTTCTTCATTAATAGCATTTGATTTTGCATAGCACTTAACTACATCATTTCTTAAATGCCACATTATGACTTATCAGTATATTTACTGTCCCATTTCCTACATAAGTTTCATAAAAAATTAAATCACCTGCCTGGGAATGAATTTTACAATTTCAGAAAAATATACATTCCAGTCATATGTGTGTGTGTACACACACATACATACATTCACGTATATACACACATTTATATATACATATATTCAAATATATATACACATATATTCAAAAGTGTATGCATATACATACATTCAAAAAATGTATGTGTGTATACAACACACATTCTGCTGTTCAGTTGTTTTCAATCATGTCCATCTCTTCATGACCCCATCTGAAGTTTACTTGGCAAAGATACTAGAGTGGTTTGACATTTCCTTCTCCAACTCATTCTATAACTGAAGCAAACAGGGTTAAGTGACTTGCCCAGGGTCTCAAAGCTGGTAAGTGTATGAGGCTAGATTTGAATTCAGAAAAATGAATCTTTCTGACAACAGACCCAGCTCTCTGTCCATTGTGCCACCTAGCAAACAGACAGATGGACAGAGAGATAATGTGTGTATGTGTGTGTACATGTGTGTATATTCACACATGAATATATGATATATACACAAGACTATATGAGATATATATGCACATGTACATATATATATGCTAACATTTACATAGCACTGTACAGTTTGCAAAGCACTTTACACATTATCTCAATCGCCCACACAGCAATCTTGTGAGGTAGGTGTCATAATCATGCCTTTCACAAATGAGGGAATAGTCTAAAAGATGTTAAGTGCTTTGCCCAGGGTTACAGAACTACTAAGTATATGAGGAGGGATTCAAACTCCTCAGGTCTTCCTCATACTGCTACTCTACTAATAAATGGGTGTAACCATGAAAGGAAAGTAGAAATTAATAATCTGTTGAAAGCTTCAACAGGCTAGGTAAAGCAATGATCCAGTGCAATCAAGGGTTTAGAGATGGAAGGGGCCTTGAATGTCATCTAATTGAAGTATCTCAGTTTACAGATGAAAGTATTGAAGGCCAGAGAAATTATTTGACTTACTAGAGGTTATATGGGTAGTAAGTAGTAAATATAGGATGCCAAACAGGTCCCTCTGCTCCAAATCTAGCATCACTTTAAGGATACAACCCATTTTTATTCAAAATAGAAATATAAAGGTCAAACTAACAAAAATCTTATGGCATATTTTCTACTTGAATTCACCTGATTTTCTCCTGCCACTGAAAGGTCCACTACCAAAATACAAAGATAGATAAGATGTACCTCCTTCCCTAAGGGAGCAGGGCAGCATATAACACATAAACTATATGCAGAGAATCTATAATCCCATTATTGTGGATCACAAGACCACAGGATCATAGATCCAGGGCCGGAAGGCACCTGAGATGAAATGTAGTCCAAGCGCCTCATTTTACGGAGGGGAAAACTGAAGCACAGAGAGACTGTATGATTTTCCTTAGATTACATGGTGTAGTATGAGGAAGAGCCAATCCCATATGCAAGATACTCTGGTTTGCCTCCGTATCCCCCATAAATTCATCATTAAGGTCCACCCACCATATTAGGGGTTCTGCTTTATGGCTGACACTGCACAGAGACCAATGGAGCACAAAACCTATCTGTAAGTTATTGCTCAGTCACTACATAAATGGGCCAATTGTTTTTGGGTGGAATATGATGTGGGTCATATATTTCTCTCATCATGTGGTGCAGAAATGGCCTTGAAGCCAGGAAGACTTGAGATAAAGTCTCATTTCCTCAAAATACTGGTAATATGACTGTGAGCACTGACATAAACTGTCAGTTGTCCAGGCAACTCTGCAGAAAAGATGCTAGCCTATATTGGTAATGGTAATTTCCTCATTTGGGAGCTCCTGATATCACTGAAATTATAGCTCTAGCTTCTATCCCTATATCTCTATGATAACAGTGTTTGCACATCTTCTCCTAAAGAATTTCTCATTTTTAACGTTCTGGGGATAAAAAGACAAAAGCAAAAGTCTCTACCCTCAAGGAGGTAACGATCTGTGAGAGAGGGGATAACTGCTGCAACAAGATAAAGAAGAAAGATAAGACCAAAGACACATAACCAACTACAGACAAGTTAACAAGCATTTATTTATTAGACACTTGCTACATGTCAGGCACCCAATTTTCCTTGGTAAACCCAGTTAGAGATGAGACTAATTAGGAGGGACTAGTCTTAATTAGTTTGACTGACCCCCAAAACCTTTCTTCAGATCAAACCCTCCTACAGATCCAACCTCAATTATCAAATGTCTCACTGCAGCTAAATGAGAAATGTCTTCCTCTCAACTTTATGACTTTTGTCCTAGGATCATAGACTCTAGGTTTAGAGCTGGAAAGGACCTTAGAAGTCATCTAATCCAGCCCCCTAGTTTCACTGGTAAGGAAACTGAAATCTAGAGAGACAAAGGCATATGTTTGGCAAGACTAGGATTCAAACTTGGGTCCTTTGTCTCTAAATCCAAAATGCTTTCCACTGCGCCACAATGACTTTCATATATATAGGTATTATTGTGTGATCCAGAAAAAGATAAATATTGCTGTATAGTATCATTGACTGTACTAATATAGAAATAACTCTGGTGAATTGTCATAAAACTATACATCCTTCTCCATGCCTGTTTTTGTTTATAAGTTTCTGAAGGGGAAGAATTACCTGATGAACTTCTTTTGTATAAAACCTACCAAAGAGAAAAAAATACTAAATAAAGTCTACTGGTCCTAGTAGAATGACAGTGATTTTCTTAGACTACAAAGAAAAATATGAAACATTTTCAGCTCTCAAGGAGCTTTTGTTTCAAAGGAGGAGACAATATGCAAATATAGAGATAAATGAAAAACCACATACAAAGAGTTTATATGCTTTGCCAAAGGTTTTCATCACATACACACACACACACACACACACACACTCTGTTAAGAACCTTTGTCTTAGTAAAATATGGTCACAGAATTTTAGACTCAGAAGGGACGCTAGAAGTCATTTAGTCCAATGTATATTCTAAAAGGAAAAACCCATTATAACAAACCCAAAGAGAAGTCATCTAACCTGTTTAAAGCTGTTTAATGAGGAAGGTTATCCTACTTCTCAAGGCAGCCTATCCTACTTTTTGAAATCTCTAATTATGAGTGAGTTTGGCTTATTTTTCATGCTATCAAGTTTCTATTTATTTCTGTGGAACTACTTACCCTTTTCTTTTAGTTCTGCCCTCTGGAGTCAAACAGAACAAATCTAATCCCTCCTTCCAAGTGATAGCCCTAAACAGTCCATCCTGCACACAGCTGTCAAAGTGGTTTTCCTAAAGTGCAAGTTTGACCATGTCAGATCCCCTATCCTATAAACTCCAGATGTTCCCTATTACCTCTAGAAAAAGGAAGAAAACCCTCTGCTTAATATTTAAACCTTTTCACAATCTGGACCCAACCAATTTTTCCAGTCTTATTACATATTACTCCTTTTCATGCACTCTACAATCCCTCCAATACTATTTTTATAGGACCATGTCACACTCTTTCTTTGCCTCACATATGACAGTCCATTTCCCATCTCCATGCTTTTGTACTAGCTGTGCTCCAGGCATTCCTGAAATGCTCTCCCTCCTCATTTTCTCCTTTTGGAATCCCTGTTCTCCTTTGAGACTCAATTCAAGGGACTCCTTCATAAGGCCTTTTCTTGTTTTCCTAGCTTAAGGGTTCTAAAATTGGAGATTGTGAACTTGTATGTTTGAACGTATCAATAAAATACTTCCTTTTTAATTCTATGTATTTTATACCTTTGAAAATATTTTTCTGAGAAAGGGTCTATTGGCTACATCTTACAGTCAAAAGGATCTACTACACAAAAAAAGGTTAAGAACCTTTGCCCTAATTGCTTCTTCATTCTTCACATTACCTGTATCTACTTTGTATATGGTTTTTCATTTATCTCTATTATTTGCATACTGCCTCCTTCTTTAAAACAAAAGTTTCTTGAGAGCTGAGAGTGCTTCATGTTTGTCTTTGTAGTCCTGTAGGCTAGTAGATAGAAGAAACTTAGTGATTCTTGACTGAATTATAAAGCAGTAGTCCTATCCCCCCTTCTTTGATTCCATTCATTTTCCCAATTTAGCTTTTAAAAGAAATTTCTCGTCTTCAGCTTCAAAGACAAGAAATTTCTTTTAAAAGCTAAATTGGGAAAGGTCTTTCTGAGCTTTAACACTCAATACTCTTTTTACAGGACCACGTCACACTCTTATCTTCATCCTTTGTTCCTGTCTCATGCTCTTCCTAATTCTCTATCTTTTCAAAACCTAAATTGATGTATATACACACGGTTCTCGAGACAACTTCCATTTTTCCTCTGTATGAGCATATTACTGTTGAGAATTTTCTATCCATTCTGGGCTGACTTCCCTATAGAATTTAGTCTGAAGATCCTATCTTTCCTCTGAATGCTTTGAAATCTACTATCTAAAATCTAAAGTGCATGGTAAACTATGCCCTATTCTGGACTCTTTCTCTATCTCAAATTTTTGTAGGAAGCTGTCAATTTCCTCCGAGGTAATTTCCACTCTGGCAATCAATTCTGTTCTATTAGTAAGAATCATCTCCAGAATAAAATATTACTCTATCTTTTGAAGATCATTAAGGCAGGCAAGAAATTACTACACACTCTGTTTCTGACAGAGAGAATTTTAGCAGTTTTGTATTTAACAGAATGGGAAGAAGGGTAGAAGGCGAGTACAGGGCCAAGGGCTTGCCTCCATTACCTACTGAGCTTCATTACAATTCTGTGAGGTTAGGTACTCTACATATTCCTATTTTACAGATCAGGAAATTGAAGCTGAAAGAGGCTAAATTATTTGCCCATGTACCCACTACTGAGGCAAGTAAGAAAGGGGATTAAAACCTGGTTCTCTCAGGCTCCAAGTCCCTCATAACCATTGTGCAACCCAGACTCCCAGTACTGTAATTACTGCATTTAAAAATTCCTTTAAATTAAAAATTTGAACTTGAGTCCTTCAAAATTAGCATTATTGACCAAAGGAAGAAACTAAAAGTTCATTCTTTGCTATGTGAGGGCCTCTTGTAGCCCCAGAACTGTGGAGCCATTTCATAGATGCAAGACTGTTCAGTTGTTTTCCAGTTGTACCCAACTCCGGGATTTTCTTGGCAGAGATACTAGAGTAGTTGCCATTTACTTCTCTAGTTCGTATGACAGATGAGGAAGCTGAAGCAAATAGGGTTAAGTGACTTGCCCAGGGTCACAAAATTAGTAAGCATCTGAGACCAGTTTCTGACTCCAGCCTTGACACTCTACCCACTATGCCACCTAGTTGCCAGAAGCAAGACACTGACCTAGTTCTCATCCTCAACTTGGGGGAAAGAATAGGTTGAATTGAAGTGGTAAAGAGAAGAATTGTTATAGCAGGTATAAGGGCGTGTTTCAGGTTTCAAGGAGAGGATAGGAATAAAACCAATTACCTAGGAAACAGGCTTTCCAATTCCAAAAACAAGTAGAAGGATTTTTTAAAAAGTTCATATATAATTAGAACAGGGAATACTCATCATTAAAAAGAATGTCTTTAAAAGAAATTCTTCTCCAAAGGAGATACTATTGACATAATTACTAGAGAAGGGGGTGGAGCCAAGATGGCGGAGTAGAAGGACGCACGTTTACGAGCTCCAAAACCAAAAGCCCATAGAATTAATGTAAAAAGAGTCCCCCATAACTTCTGGGTCAATACAAGGTGTGCAGAAGCAGAGCGGAAGAGATTTCCGTTCCAGGGAGCCCTGGAGACCCGTCCCCAGGGTCCGGCACGCCCGGAAAGTGGACCCCACCCCCAGCGCTGCCCTGGCCGCGGCCCCAGAGAAGCTGATCCGAGCAGGCTTCAGAGACGGAAGCTCCGGCAGCTGGGAAAGTCCCTCCGCCCACAGAAGCTACAGGTCAGTGAGAGAGAAGGCCGGGCTGGAGGAGAGGGGAAGCAGGGCATCTCCGTGACTCGGGCCCCCTCGGGAGGAAGCGGCGGCGGCAGAGACGGGGGCAGGAAGCGGCGGAGGCAGAGGTGTGGGCGGCGGCTGAGGCGGCAGCGGCCCAGGACTCAGGAATCCCCCAACAGCAGGCAGGATCTTCATTAGGGAAGATTCCCGCATAAAACCTGAGGGAGCTGAGCCTGGGAGACGGCCCTGCCCCCACCCCGCTCTATTACTGAAGGCTTCTGCTCAAAGCCCCCAAGGGAACTGAGATTGGGAGGCGGGCCCCCCACCCCGCCCCCACCCGCTCCATTCCTGAAAGTCTCTGCATAAAGCCCCTGAGGGATCAGAGTCTGGGAGGCGGCCCTGCCCCCACCCCAGCACCTGAACTAAAGCTCACTGATTGACAGCCAGCAGGAAGAAACCCCATTTAAATCTCAGAGGCCAAGCACTAGCTGGGCGGATCCAGGCAGGGGTGGAAAGGAATCTCAGAAGTCAAGTAACTGGCTGGGAAAATGCCTAGAAAAGGGAAGAAAAATAAGACTATAGAGAGTTTTTTCCAACAAATGCAAATGATCCCGATCTTCGGATCTGATGACGAGGACGTATCCTTGCCATCAGGGAAAGACGTGGAGGGCGGGGCCTCAGTACCCCAGACACCCCAGGGGGGTGGTGGGTGGGCTCAGGCCCTGGAAGAGCTCAAAAAGGATTTTGAAAAGCAAGTTAGACAGGTGGAGGAAAAACTGGGAAGAGAAATGTCAGACATGCAAGAAAAGTATGAAAAACGGGTCAATACCTTGGTAAAGGAGACCCAAAAAAATGCTGAGGAAATTAACACCTTGAAAACTAGGCTCACTCAATTGGCAAAGGAGGTTCAAAAAGCCAATGAGGAGAAGAATGCTTTCAAAAGCAGAATGAGCCAAATGGAAAAAGAGGCTCAAAAGCTCACTGAATCTAATAGTTCTCTCAAAATTAGAATGGAACAGATGGAGTCTAATGACTTTATGAGAAACCAAGAAATCACCAAACAAAACCAAAAGAATGAAAAAATGGAAGAGAATGTGAAATATCTCATGGGAAAAACAACTGACCTGGAAAATAGACCCAGGAGAGACAATTTAAAAATTATGGGACTACCTGAAAGTCATGATCAAAAAAAGAGCCTAGACATCATCTTCCATGAAATTATCAAGGAAAACTGCCCTGACATTCTAGAACCAGAGGGCAAAATAAGTATTGAAGGAATCCATCGATCACCACCTGAAAGAGATCCAAAAAGAGAAACTCCTAGGAACATTGTGGCCAAATTCCAGAACTCCCAGCTCAAGGAAAAAACCTTGCAAGCAGTTAGAAAGAAACAATTCCAATACTGTGGAAATACAATCAGGATAACCCAAGATCTAGCAGCTTCTACATTAAAGGATCGAAGGGCGTGGAATAGGATATTCCAGAAGGCAAAGGAACTAGGACTCAAACCAAGAATCACCTACCCAGCTAAACTGAGTATAATACTTCAAGGGAAAATATGGTCTTTCAATGAAACAGAGGACTTTCAATCATTCTTAATGAAAAAACCAGAGCTGAAAAGAAAATCTGACTTTCAAACACAAGAATGAGAAGAAGCATGAAAAAGGAAACAGCAAAGAGAAGTCTTAAGGGACTTACCAGAAGTGAACTGTTTACATTCCTACAGGGAAAGACAATATTTCTAACTCTTAAAACTTTTCAGTATCTGGGTAGTTGGTGGGACCACATATACACATGTACACGCATGCACACACATACACACATGCACACACATACAGAGATAGAGAGCACAGACTGAACTGAATAGGATGGGACCATACCTTAAAAGAAACTAAGGTAAATGGTGAGAGAGAAATGTAGGGGGAGGAAAGAGAGGGAAAGGGAAGGGGGTAACTATATGTCATTTAAGAGGCAGGTAGGAGTTTTTCTTAGTGGAGGGAAAAAGAGGAGAGCTGAGAAAAAAACAAAACAAGAAGTTTACCCTCATCACATTTGACTAAACGAAGGAGTGAAATGCACACTCATTTTGGTATGAAAACCTATCTTACAGTATAAGAAAGTGGGGGAGAAGGAGATATTGCAAGGGAGGGGATGATGAAGGGGAGGGTAAAGGGAGGAGGGAGCAATTTGAAGTCAACACTTGGGGAGGGACAGGATCAAGAGATAGAAGAGAAACAATGAGGGGCAGGTTAGGAGGGATGGTAATCCAGTTAGTCTTACACAACACGACTATCAGGGAGGTCATTTGCAAAACTACACAGATAGGGCCTATATTGAATTGCCTGCCTTCCCAAAGGGAATGGGTGGGGAGGGAGGGATGGGGAGAATTTGGAACTCAAAGTTTTAGGAACAACTGTTTAATATTGTTGTTGTAACTAGGAAAGAAGACATACAGTTAATGAGGAATAGAAAGTCATCTGGCCCTACAGGAGAAAAGAGAAGATGGAGACAAGAGAAGGGAGGGATGACAGAAGAGAGGGCAGATTGGAGATAGGGAAAATTAGATTGCTTGGGGTATTGGGGTGTGGGGTATTGGGGTGTGGGAGAAAAGGGGAGAAAATTTGGAACCCAAAAATTTGTGAAAATGAATGTAAAAAATTAAATAAATAAATAAAATTAAAAGAGAAAAAAAAAGAAATAATTACTAGAATGAACAAATCACAACAAGGCTACTATCTGTGAAAGTTTTAGTGCATCAAGAAGCAGAACAGAGTTAGCTGTTAGGCACATGCTCAGGAGGCATTTAGATTTGATAAAGTACAAGTTATTTGAAGACTTCTGCCCCCAAAAGGCAAGGGGAATAAATATAGACTAAATGGGAGAGCATCAGGAAGGTCAATGGTATTAAGAGGAAATTAAGGTAGAAATCAAAATGGTACGTTTCAATACTGAAGAAAAGAGGAATAAAATTCTCTTTGCCAAAGCAAACTCCTCCAGTATTTACAAGTCATACCATTCCATTCCATCTTGTCCAGCAGACTGTCCTCTAAAATCCTTCCAGCTGTGGCTGTTCAGTCATTTTCAGTCATGTCCAACTCTATGTGACCCCATTTGAGGTTTTCTGGGCAAAGACACTGAAATGGTTTGCCATTTTCTTCTCCAGTTCATTTTACACATGAGAAACTGAGGCAACCAGGATTATGTGAATTGCCCAGGGTCACACATCTAGGAAGTGTCTGAGGTCAGATCTGAACTCAGGAAGATGAGTTCCTGACTCCAATCCTGGCACTTTATCCGCTGTGCCAACTAACTGCCCCCATCATTCATTATTAAACCAAAATTCCTATCTCCAAATTTACTAATGATTTCAGGTGCTAACGATGCTCAATCCTCATCATTTCTTACTTTCATGAAGGAGTTAAATAATACAGTAGACAGAGCGCCCAGCCTGGAGTCAAGAAGACCTGAGCTCTATTCCCACCTCACACTTAATTAGCTGTGACCTTACACAAGTCATCGTGACCTTATCTGCATCAGCTTCCTCAACTGTAACATGAGGATAATAACAGCACCTACCTCCCAGGGTTGTTGTGAGGACCAAATATTTGTAAAGAGCCATATAAAAGCATCACCATTATTCTCCTCTCGGCATCAAGCACCAGATTCCTCCCTTCCAGGAAAAAGAAAGGCCACTTATCAAGTCTCAACCCATTCTCTTGTGTTAGAGGGTGAGGAGTAACTTCATTCGTTCAGCTCCTGGTTCTTGCTCCCTGCGCTGAACTGCCTTGAGGTGTGAAAGAACTTGATTCAACAGTCAAAGTCCTGTGGACAGTGAAAATGACCCTGAACTTATTCCTCAATGATTAAAGAAAAACCTCACCCTTAGTCACACCCTATACATCTCAATAATTATGAACTTTCCACACTGCTGGTCAAAACTCTCAATCACCCACTGTCTGATCCTTTATTCTCATCCCTTCAACCAAACTGCCCACCAATGTCTTATTCTAAAGTTCCTTTCAAAGAGGGGAGAGGGAGAGCAATAGAAGAGACAGGGAAAGAGAGAAAGACAGGGAGGGGGAAAAGAGGAATGGATGGAGAGAAGTAGAGGGTGAGAGGAAAGGAGGGTAAAAGGAAGGAAGGGAGAGGGGGGAGAGGAAGAAAGAGAGAGAGGGAGGGAGGGAGGCAGGGAGAGAGAGAGAGAGAGATTCTAAGTGTGAAAGTGAGTGTGTATGTGTAGGGGAATAGATTTTTTACCAAACTCCAATTAAGGAAAAATCTGAAATATAATTACAAACTTAATGAGATGTTGAATTATCTAAAATTTTCCTAGGGAAGAAAGGGCATGATGCAGAGGTCCAAAGAAGTCCCAAACCAAAGTAGCTGGTGGGAAAATGTGTCCCAGGATTACAGGAAAAATGTTTTATAGCTCCTATTTTTACTCTGCCATCTTAAAAAAAATGCCTTTGCTAAGAATTAATTATGTCTACTAGTTGACTATTAACTGAAACATACTGGTAGGAAATTATGAGTTCAAATATCAGACTCCAGAACCATAGAGTAACTCCTAATATCTGAGGTAGTAGTCACCCTCTGGAAATCCAACCCCTGAATGAAAATGCAAGATAAGGGGAAGAGACCAGAGGGGGTGCTAGATACAGTATATCAAATACCAGAAGTCATTACCAATACAGGTATGCATACAGATACAGGTACAGGCTGAATTTTTCAGAGACTTCTTTTATTTATTTATTTTTCAGTCTATAGGATGATTATGTCTGCAATATAAAAAACCAAAAATGTAACTAAGAGGCATAAAGGTACTGTGACTTAGGCAACCAGTATAGCTAAAATACTTACATCATTGCTTCAATGCTGTTCTCTCATTAATTCATACTTTAAAGTCTATCTATATATTAAAACACTTCATTGATATGCTTTGAAATCAAAGCATCACACCACTCCAGGTTGATATCTCACTTCCTCTCCAGTTCCTTAATTCTAGTATTCTATGGAATATTTCCAGATGGAGGTCTTACCAACACCTAAAACTTAACATGTTTTAAAAAAAAGAACATCAAAGCCCAGTCCAAGCCCCCTGCCAGAATATCATTTTTGATTCCAGATGAAAGACAGACTGCTAAAGAAGTATGAAACAAAACCTAAAGCATGCTTTGGAGAGACAAAGAGTGACCACCACAGAAACACAATTTGACTTCCGGACACTTTAAAAACATATTAAAGGTCAGTTCCGGCCCTTTAAGACCAAGCATGTTCTTACCTTATGAGTAGAGGAAGACATGTAGTTCCTAGTCATTCTGAATTAAAAGGGGCTTATCCATCCCAATTAAGGATCCATTTCTATTTGACACAAGCGTCTCCAAACTTAATGGATCACACATCTCCTTTCCAACCCCTCCCCCATCCCCATCATTAAAAAATGTTTGAACATTAATATATTTATTTATAAAGTATGTATATTTGTTACTGTATGAATAATTATGAGCATTAATATTGTGAACACTCAAAAACAGATATTCAAAAAATGTGATGAATATAAAATAATATTTAAACCTAGCATCAAAGGGGAGCTACTGGTACTTACTAAGTAGGGTAATGACATGATGAGATCAATGTTTTTTAGGAAAATCATTTTGGTAGCTGTGGAGAAGCTGGATTGGAAAAACGAAAGGATTGAAAAAGAGAGACCAATATCTAATAGTCTAGGCAAGAAGTGATGAGGGCCTGAATTAGCATGATGGTTGTATAAATCTGGAGAGAAATGGATGGATGAAGTATTTCTCAGACCCTCAGAGGTTGACTGATCACATACCACCACTTAGGTTCAGGACACAGATACCTTGAGATCAAGGCCCTGGCTCCTACTGGAGACCACTGTTCTAAACTCTAGTCTTAATGACAACCACACACTGATCCAACCTATAACACATTTACTTGTGCCCCACCCTCTCCCATATATACACTTTCATTCTCTCTTACCTAATCAGACAACACAGTCACTTTAACAAGAATGGAAAATGAGCAGAGGCAGCCTATCTGGGAGCCTGCACAATGGAACAGGTGGAAGGAGGGCAGTCACAAAGCAGTCTCTGCTGCTTTAAAACAAAGTAGGAGGGTGGTTAAAAAGCAGTCTCTACTGCTTTAAAACAAAGCAACATGATCAAATATGATCAACATTTTTAAATATAAAATTTTATTAAGAATGCCCCCCCCCAAAAAAAAATCCTACTCATTTCTTTCCTATTTGTCAAGGGCACTACCTTTCTTTCAGTCACATAAGTTCACAACCTTGGTATTATTCTGGACAGAGGCAGCTAGGTAGTACAGTGGATAGAGCACCAGGTCTGGAGTCAAGAAGACACCTCTTCATGAATTAAAATCCAGGCTCAGATATTTACTAGCTGTGTGATCCTGGGCAAGTCACTTCAGTTCCTCACCTCATCAATGAGCTGGAGAAGGAAATGGCAAACCACTCCATCTTTGCCAAGAAAACCCCGAATGGGGTCATGAAGAGTCAAAACAACTCAAAAACAACATTATTCTGGACTCCTCATTCTCCTTCATCCCACCTATTCAATCTCCAAGTCTTACTAATTATGCCCCTACAGAATCTCTTTCATCCAACCCTTCTCCCCACTCACACAGCTACTCTTTTATTCAGGCCCTCCTCATTTTTTCCTGGACTAATAAAATAGGTCTCTAACTGGTTGTTGTGCCTGAAGTTTCTCCCCTCTCCATTCTATCCTCCAACTAGCTGCCAAAGTGATATTACTAAAGAACAGGTCTGACCATGTCACTCTAATCTATTCAATGAACTCCAATAGCCATAGTGCCTTTAGGATAAGGCCTCTTGATATTTTGTGTCATGGCACCTCTGGCAGTCTGGTAAAATCTATGGAACTCTTCTCAGAATGATGTCTTTAAATGTATAAAATACAATATAGTAGAAGACAAAGGAAAACAATTACACTGAAATAAGAGTTGTCAAAATACTTTTTTTGATCATGGTCCCCAGGTTAACAACTCATGCTCTAGGATAAAACCCTTCATAATGTGGCTCTAATCTACATTTCCAGATTTATTAAACAATTTATCTTCTTTGCATATTACAGTCAGGGAAGAACTGTTCTTCTCAACTACTCAAGTACTCAACTCCTCAAGTGCAGCATCCCATTTCTTATTACTGTCTTTCCACTGGCTATCCCCCATGCCGAGAAATCATACTCTTCTCACCATGTCTTCTCAGTAGTTTCCTTCAAAGCTCAACTCACACTATACCTACTAGTCTTTCTTAGCCATTATCTGACACCCTGCTGCTACTGATCCCCCCCAAAAAAATGCTTATTTTCATTTTGTATTATATACTTTTCTTTCAATAAAATCTAAGCCCCTGAAGGGCTAATCCTGGTAGATAGAAGACATTTAGTAAATATTTGCTTATTGCTTGACATTACACTCTAACACAGTTACAACAGAAGATATTTCACTTTGTTAGAACTAGAAGACATTTATTTTATAAAATTTTCCCCACATCATCCAAAACACAAAAGTCTGCACACATAATTCAGGAATTGAAAAGCATATGAAGACCAAAACAAAGGCTTTTTTTCTTTTTAGGAAATGGTCACATTTTGACGCATACTTCTCATTTAAAAGGAGCTCCCAGTAGCTAGAAAATAAAAAGGAATATAGAAGATATTCAACAGGAAGCCTACTGCTAGATCATGTTTGGAGCTAAGATAGCTGTTGGTAAGTTGACATACTCACACAAAGGACACTTTTTATTAACAGCAATAGCAAATATTTATAGAACACTTCAAGGTCCGCAAAGTACTTTACATACATTATTGTTCTAGGTTTTTTTTTTTTACTAGTTGTGTAACTGGAATAAAAGAAGTTGAATTCAAAAACTTAAGTAGATTTAATTTTCCCTATTTTCCACAGCAAAAAGTAAATTTGAAGATAAAAATCTGCGATTTCTAATATTCTAGGTCTTTTGTTGCTGATTTCATTTTTAAAAGATATTACCTATCATTCTAATAGGTCAGGATATTCCTAGTTTTGCTTTTCTAGGGGTTTTTTCAGTACTAATATTTGGGCTTAATCTTGTTCTTTACTATATCACTGCCCAAATAAAACATCACTAATATCCTCTATTCATGCTTCCATAGGCTAAAATTGTTTTATATATTTTCCAGGATGACCTATAAAGAACTGATCACTATGTTAAAAACTGAATCTCTCTCTGATAAAATTATTCCTTATTTGCTGGTCCACAATACTCTAGCCATTCTATTTCAGTTGCAAACACATCCATGATTTTCATTACTACATACACAAACTATGCATTTTATCTTCAAGTTTATAATACATTTCCATAACAACATATAAACTTTGTAATCATGCTAAGAAAAACAGTAATGTTTAACACATGTCATAACGGTATGTATTCCCCAAAAGTTACTTTTATGAGATAACTAATTAATGCTTACTCCTTTAAGTGCCTACTTCATCCATGTGATACGGAATTCTGCCCTAAATAATAATGAGAATTGGGATGATACGCTTTTCCATATTTCTTAAAAAGTGTACATGGAATATAATTTAACACTGTGACTTACTCAAGGTCCTCATTATTAATCCATTTTCAGAGGTAGCTAGGTGGCACAGTGGATACAGGGCTGTACCTGGAGTTAAGATGACCCAAATTCAAATCTAACCTCAGATACTAGCTATATGATCTTGAGAGCAAGTCACTTAAGCTCTGTATGCCTCAGTTTTCTCACCTATAAAATGGGTATAATAATAGCATCTACCTTCCACAGCTACTGTGAGGCTCAAAAGAGGTATTTGTAAAGCACGTAGCACAGTCCCTGGAACACAGTAAGTACCTTGTAACTGCTTATTTCCTTCCTTTCTTTCAGCCGCATATTAAAATAAAATTGAATTTAAGTATACAATATACATTAACATAGTATTCAAAGCAAAGCTTAGAATGTCTGCAATATTACTTTTCCTGATAGTCTTATGCAAACAGTAAATATACATACTGAATAATGTTTAATCACTTACCACTGGACCTGTTTTTTCGGCTCGATTTCCCACCAGTGAGAAGCATCTTCAGACTATTTCGAAACATGGCTATGCAATTCAATACAGTCACCAAACTGTAAAGAAAACATTATTAAAAGTTTAAAGCTTTAAGCAGACTGTTTGAAATTTTACAATCATATAGTTTGACTCAACAAACATTCACTAAACAATAACTATATGAAGTGCTGTTAGATGTTGAGTCCTTGTCCTTATAGAGTTTACAATATAGCAGGGAAGTAAGACATATGTATACAAAATGATAATATACAAGATATATTTTAAAAAGATGTCATAAGGAAGTCTATCAGTACCAGATCATAAACTGTACCAGAAATCATTACAACAAAGTAAACATTTAATTCCAATTTTAAATAAATTGCTTACAAAATTAGGGAAAGACACTATCCTTCCAACCACTTTCCATGAGTCAAATGTGACACTGACAACAAAACTAGATATCTCTAAAAGAAAGTTGGCAAGGTAGGAAGAGAACAAACACTTGTTAGGCACCTATTATGTGCCAGGCACTGTTCTAAGTGCTTTACAAGTACTAACTCATTTTATCTTCTCAATAGCAGTGGGAGGTAAGTGCTATTTTTATCCTCATTTTACAATTCAGCAAACTGAGACAAACAGAGTTCAAGAGACTTGTATAGGGTTCCACAGATAGTAACTACCTATGGTGGGATTTAAACTCAGGTCTTCCTGAACCAGGCTCAGTACTTTATCCACTGACAACAAATTAAAAGGAGCTGAATAGCAAGAATAGGGGAGAAAATACCTGCACAAGGCAAGCTGGAAAGGTAGATCTGAAAATCAAGAGCTATGGCAAATTTGAAATAAGTGTGGCTGATATGATTACTTTTTCAAATGGAAGCTCCAGTCCAGAGAGGAACTCAAAAATGAGAAGAAGCTATCCACAGAATGAGAAGTCCAGTGAAGTGGACGTGGAAAATAATATAATAATATCTAATCACCATAGTTGGAAAAATATTTAATAAAATAGTAGGAAAGAAGTTATAGCAACATAGTAAAAATATTATACATTATGACCAGGATTTATATCAGGAATGTAGAATTAGTTCAATATTAAGAAATTTACAAACAGACCACATTACTTTTTTTTAAAAAATTTAACTTTTAAGTTAAACTCCAAAAATAGCATTTCTATACACATATTACAAAAGGGAATTGTGTGAAACCACAAATCTTCATTTCCTACAACTTGCTTTTTTAAAAATTATATGTTAAAATCTACAGGTTACTTTGAAAATTGTTCTATTTATCCCTTCTTTCCTTTTGAATCTTTGTACATTTTTTTCCTAAATGTTACCACGACCTCTTTTATTATTTTGGCATCACTATTACTAACCTCTACCTCCCCTAAACAATCCTCCCCCATTGCTCATTTTGAGAGGCAGGGAGGGAGGAAGGAGAGAAAGGGAGAGGGAGAGAGAGAACTATAACAAATGAGCATAGTCAAATACAATGAATCCACACATTGGCCCCATACAAAAATTTATGGGTTTTACTATACCCTGGGATTCCTCATTTCTTTGCCCTCCATTAGAATATAAATATTTTGTTAATGTTTACTTAGCTCATATATACTTATGTGTATATATATATAATATACACACATATAGCTACACACTCATATATACAAATATATATGTACATTTATTTATCCTCTAGATTTCTCTTTGTTCTTGCATTTGCATTTCAAAATTTCAACTCAGTTCACATCAATTCATCAGGACTGTTTACCAGTGGTGGGAAACTTAAGGTCTTGAGACCCCATATGGACCTCAAGTGAGGCCCTTTGACTGAACCCAAACTTCATGGAACAAATTGGCAGCAGGTTCCCCATACCTGGTTTAGGCTATTCATGAAGATCTCTATTAAAATTCCATTTTCCTCCCCACAGGATTATATTCAGTTTTACAGGGTAATTTATTCTTGATTGTCAGTCCTTCTATTTTACCTTTTAGAATACTGTATTCTAATATTTTTTTCTCCTTTATAGTATTTGCTGCCAAATCACAGGTGATTCTAATGGCAATTCTTTGACATTCAAACTCTTTTTGGCTAATGGCAGTATTCTTCCTTTGATTTGAAAGTTCTGGATTTTGACTATGACATTCCTGGATGTCTGGAATCAGATTCGGGTTTCTTTCAAAAAGTGATCAATGTGAGGGAGGGGTGGAGCCAAGATGGCAGAGTAGAAAGACAAGCATACTCTAGCTCTTTCTCTGCAGCCCATAAAATACCTGTAAACAAAGACTCTCAACAAATTCTAGAGTAACAGAAGCCACAGAATGAAAGAGTGGAGGAGATTTCCAGCTCAGGGCAACCTGGAAGGCTGAAGGGAAAAGTCTGTCTCACAGGAGGCAGAGCAAAGCCTGGTCCAGCCTTGGCCTCCTGGTGCTGGGAGAAGGTCCAGTGCAGGCCTTGGGGGTGGAATCCCCAGCAGCAGTAGCCCCAGTTCACAGATCCCCCAAACCACAGGTACCAAACTCAACTTCAAAGGTCAGTGAAAGGGTTTTTTCACTTCTGTGACAAGGGAGCCCCAGGTGACAGCTGTGGTGGCAGCAGCTGCTGTAGTGGAAGCAGCAGGAGACAATGGTGGCTACAGTGGCTGGGCAGGCAGCAGTCAGCATCCATTGTTGGATAAAGCCCCTAGAGAGATGGAGCAGCTGATCTGAATTTCAGCCTGGAGCTCTGCCAGGGGGTAAGCTCCTCTCCCTTGATAGTGCCACCTTGGAGGAACTAAGACCTTACAGATCCCCAGAGTATACCCTCATCTTGACAAAGGACCCAAAAGTCAAGTAACTGGTTGGGAAAATGCCCAAAACAGGGAAAAAAATAAAGACTATAGAAGGTTACTTTCTTGGTGAACAGGTATTCTCTCCCATTCTTTCAGATGAGGAAGAACAATGTTTACTATCAGGGAAGACATAAAAGTCATGGCTTCTGCATCCAAAACCTCCAAAACAAATATGTGATGGTGCCAGGCCATGGAAAAACTCAAAAAGGATTTTGAAAATCAAAGAGAGGTGGAGGAAAAATTGGGAAGAGAAATGAGAGTGATGCAAGAAAATCATGAAAAGTGAAGCAACAGCTTGCTAAAGGAGACCCCCAAAAATGCTGAAGAAAATAACACCTTTAAAAATAGAGCAACTCAATTGGCAAAAGAGGTCCAAAAAGCCAATGAGGAGAACAATACTTTAAAAAGCAGAATTAACCAAAGGGAAAAGAAGGTTCAAAAGATCACTGAAGAAAATAGTTCTTTAAAAATTAGAATGGAACAGATAGAAGCTAATAACTCTATGAGAAACCAAGAAATTACAAAACAAAACCAAAAGAGTGAAAAAATGGAAGATAATGTGAAATATCTCATTGGAAAAACAACTGACCTGGAAAATAGATACAGGAGGGGGGCAGAGCCAAGATGGAGGAGTGAGAGCAGCAACTCACCTAAGCCCTCGGACAAACTCCTCCAGGTACCTCTGAAAGGAGAATCTGACCAAATTTTGGAGGTGCGGAATCGAGTGGGAGACAGACGGTGACGGATTCGGAGCTCAGGTGGGACTGGAAGGTCCACGGGAAGGATCTGTTCCGCGGGGGTGAGCGCACAGCGCAGCGTGGCCAGCACAGCATGGCCAGCGCAGCGGAGTAGAAGAGATCCGAGAAACCTGAGTGGCGGGCAGAACCAGAGGAGCGGCACCCGGGGTGGGAGACAAGCCGAACCGAGTCAGTGAGAGCCGCGGAGCACCAGATATCAGCGCAGCAGCTCCTGAGACCTTCAGCCCGAAGATCAAACTTCGGTTAAGTCACCTACTTGAACTTCTGGGAGCCAGGATGGTGGAGTGATCAGTTAATGCTCTCTCCTTCCCCCTTGATGACCGTGAAAGAACCATAAAATATCTCCCCAGAAAAATCCCAGATCAGTAGAATTAGAAGGAGGAGACCAATAGTCTCATAACACCTGAGACAAGGAAAATAGCTAAGGGGGATTCCTCATACGGTGGCAGAGGCAAACCGGAAGGACAGAGGACCCAGGGCAGAGAAAATTTGCACTAGGACCCAGGCAAGCCTCACCGCCAGGAGAGGAGACCCAGGAGGGGTGGGAACACGCATTAGCATCTAGGTGTGCCTCAGCTGTCCAGGGGAATCAGAAAGACAATAGGGCAGTTGGGATTACCAGCTCCTGAGCTTGCTTTTGCCTCAATTCAGCTGAGGAGATCTCCTGGGACCAGACCACTCATTCCCCACACTTAACAAGCTAAACCCAGGGCTGATCAGGGAAAACCTGCTTTTAGCTTTTTCACACATCAGCTCAGCAAAAAGTTCTCTAGCTTCTGACTGAAAGAACCAGAAGCCACAATACTCAATCAAAATCATGAACAGGAAAAAGAAGAGGGCCGAAAGAACCATAGAATCTTTCTATGGGGATAAGGACCAAAACACAAACCCCAAAGAGGTCACAGCTGAGACTGTACTTCCATCTGAGACTTCAGAAGGGACTATGAACTATTCGCAAGTACAAGCAGCTCTCCTGGAACAGCTGAAGAAGGAAATAGAAGATAAACTGGCCAATGATTTTAAAATTATTAAGAAAGAATTCACTGATGAGAACATCTCCTTGAACAGGAAAATTGAACAAATGGAAAAAGAAGTTCAAAAATTAACTGGAGAAAATAAATTCCTGAAGGGCCAAATGGAAAAGGAAGTACAAAAATTAACTGGAGAAAATAGCTTCTTAAAAGGAAAAATTGGGCAGATGGAAAAAGAGATACAAAAGTTAACAGAAGAAAACAATTTGATGAAGATTAGAATTGGGCAAGTAGAAACTAACAACTCAATGAGACAGCAAGAATCAGTCAAACAAAATCTAAAGAATGAAAAGATAGAAGAAAATGTAAAATATCTAATTGGAAAAACAAATGACCTGGAAAATAGATCCAGAAGAGAAAACTTAAGAATTATTGGCCTGCCAGAAACCCAGGATGGAGAAAAGAGCCTGGACAATATCTTCCAGGAAATCATCAAGGAAAACTGCCCAGAAGTGCTAGATTCAGAGGGCAAAATAGTCATCGAAAGAATCCATCGTTCCCCTCCTGAAAGGGATCCCAAACTCAAAACCCCAAGAAATATAGTTGCCAAATTCCAGAGCTATCAAGTGAAGGAGAAAATATTACAAGCAGCCAGAAAGAAACAATTTAAATATCAAGGAGATACAATCAGGATTACACAGGACCTTGCAGCTTCTACATTAAAAGATCGAAAGAATTGGAACCCAATATTCCGTAAGGCAAAGGAGCTGGGACTGCAACCAAGGATCAACTACCCAGCAAAGTTCAGCATAACATTTCAGGCAAGGAGAAAGTCATTCAACGAAGTAAGGGATTTCCAGAGTTTCCTGACCAAAACGCCAGAACTTAATAGACAATTCGATCTTCAAATGCAGGTCTCAAGAGAATCATAAAAAGGTAAACAGTGGGGGGGGAACAACTTGCTACTCAATGAGGGCAAGTTGTTCACCTCCCTATAAGGGAAGATGATATCTGTTTATCTTGAGAACTGTGCGTCTATTAAGAAATATAAAAGGGATAAGCATTGGGGGAACGGGTATAAAGAAAATAGATACAGGAGAGACAACTGAAAAACTATGGGACTACCTGAAAGCCATGATCAAAAAACAGGCCTAGAAATCATCTTTCATGAAATTATCAAGGAAAACTACCTTGATATTATAGAGCCAGAGGGCAAAATAAATACCAAAAGAATCCACTGATCATCTCCTGAAACAAAAGAGAAACTCCTAGGAATACCAAATTCCAGAGTTCCCAGATCAGGGAGAAAATATTGCAAGGTGCCAGAAAGAAACAATTCGAGAACTGTGGAAATACAATCAGGATAACACAAGATTTAGCAGCGTCTAATTAAGGGATCAAAAGGTGTGGAATATGATATTCCAGAAGTCAAAGGAACCAGGATTAAAACCAAGAATCACCTACCCAGTAAACCTGAGTATAATACTTCAGGGGAAAAAATGGTCATTCAATGAAATAGGACTTTCAAGCATTCTTGATGGAAAGACAGAGCTGAGAAGAGAATGTGACTTTCAAACACAAGAATCAAGAGAAGTATGAAAAGGTAAACAGGAAAGAGAAATACAAGGAACGTACTAAAGTTGAACTATTTACATTCCTGCACTGAAAGATAACATTAGTAACTCCTGAAACTTTTCTCAGTATCTGGGTAGTTGGAGGGATTATATACATACATACATACACACACACACACACACACATATACAGACACAGAGAGAGAGAAAGAGAGAGAGACAGAGAGCATAGGATGAGTTGAACAGGAAGGGATCATACCTAAAAAAATGAAATTAAAGGGTGACAGGAATATTTTGTGAGGAGAAAGGGAGAAATGGAATGGGGCAAATTATCTCTCACAGAAGAAGCAAGAAAAATTTTGATTTTCCAATAGAGGGGAAAAGAGGGGAGGTGAGAGGGAAAAAGTGAAGTTTACTCTGATCACATATGGCTCAAGGAAGGAATAACATGCACATTCAATTTGGTATGAAAATCTATCTTATACTACAGGAAAGTAGAGGAGAAAGGGATAAGTAGGGTGGGGGTGATGATGGAAGGGAGGGCATACGGGAGAAGACAGCAATTAGAAGTAACCTCTCTTGGGGAGGGACAAGGTCAAAAGAGAGTATAGAATAAATGGGGAGCAGGATAGGATGGAGGGAAATATAGTTAGTCTTACACAACATGACTATTATGGAAGTCATTTGCAAAACTATATAAATAGCCTATATTGAATTGCTTGCCTTCTCAGGGGGGATGGGTGGGGAGGGAGGAAGGAAGAGAAGTTGGAACTCAAAGTTTTAGGAACAAATGTTGAGAATTGTTTTTGCATGCAACTGGGAAATAAGAAATACAGGTAATGAGGTATAGAAATTTATCTTGCCCTACAGGACAAGAGAGTGGATGGAGATAACGGAAGAGAGGGGTGTTAGAAGGGAGGCCACATAGGTGGAAGGAGCAATCCGAATGCATGGTTTTTTGGAGGTGGGGATGGGAGAGATGGGAAGAAAATTAGGAACTAAAATGAATGCTGAAAAAACAAATAAATAAATATTTTTAAAAAGGCAAAAAAAAAAAAGATTTAAAAAGTGATCAATGCATTCTTTCTATTTTCACTATGCCAAGTAAATCTAATATAAGATATGTGATCAAATTTCTTTTATGATTTCTTGAAATATGGTGTTGGGGTTTTTGTTTTGTCAGTTTTTAAAGAGTAAAATAATTCTTATTATCTTTCCTTGGTCTGTTTTCTAGGTGAGTTACTTCCATTTTTTTCGGTGTTTTAACTTAGCTCTACTATTTCTTGTTGTCTCATGAAGTCACTGAATTGTTTGCTCAATTTTGTTTTCAGGAAGTCACTATCTGGGTCAGGTTTTCTTCTTTCTATTCTTAGCTATTTATTGTCTTTTTTAATTTTTTTTCCTCCTTAATTCTAATTTCATTTTTTATCTTACTTTATTTCTTCCATCTTCTTTTGTAATATTTATGGTCAAAACATTTTTGTTTTCCTCTGAACTTCTGCTTTAAACTATTATGGGTTACTCTCCTCTGGGTTTTCCTACTGCGATCTTCACAAGCCACAATAGTTCTTATTTGTGTGTAGTGTTTTCTTCTGTTTACTGGTCTTCTAAGCCTCAATGTTTATGTTCAGTTCAATTGACTTGAACAATCTTGGATGAGTTGGATAGATCATATTTAGTTGTATCCCTTTTATAGTCTGGATGCCACTATCACTGCCGATCTGGATGGAGTGGCTTATATTAAGTTTTATCTTGTAGCTCAATCCTTGCCTTCTTAGTCACTTAGTGTCCTACTATGGGATAGCCCTTTAGTTACTCTCATTTTCCTTCACTTTGTATAATACTCAATCAGAAATTGGTTCTACCTTCTTCTGTGGCCTTAACATGCCCAAGTGAGATATCAGAGATCATATTGGTCTTAAAAATAAGGCACCACCCTAAGCAGAGGTGCTAAGTTGGCCCTGTCACCTATTAAGACTCATAGTATTCCAATGAGGCCATGGCCAGGCCAGTACTCCCTGTGCACTAACCTAGAAGGGTGATTCTATTCCACAAGCTTTATATTCCAATACAGGTAAGAGTCAAGAAGTGGCTTTAGGAATTCAAGTATTGGACGACCCTGCTCAGAAAACTGTCAGGCTTTTAGTTCTGTAGTTTTTAGGAGTTCAAACTGACTTCACTAGTTTCCAGCCAGATAACCATAGTTCAAACTGATTTCCCTACCATAACCCTCTCCACATCTCTGCTATTTCTTCAATTACTTGTATTTGCATTGTTTTCTTTGTTAAGATGCTTCTATCTGCCTGTTTCTAACTAACTTTTCATGAAGTTGAGGACTAGATGGAAGAGCTTAGTTTCTCTTCTTTTTAGGTCTCTATCACTGGTTTTTCTGTGACTTTTTCTGGCATTTTTCTAGGGTCTATGTGGGAGAGCTATGCTTCTCTATGATCTTTCATGATGCCATCTTAACTGGAAGTCATCTCATTACTTTCTTACCTGAACTATTGCAAGAATCTAATAACCTCAAATTTCTATCCACCACAATCTATTTTCCAGTTTACTATCAGATTCATCTTGCTGAAATATAATTCTGATCATGTAATCCTGGAGTGTAAAACAGACAGTAAAAGTAGGCTATCTTGACCTATTGAATAAAGTTCAAATTCCTCGGCCAATATAACATTATTCTGAATAAAGGACTTGACTCATTTCCCTTAAGAATAAGCCAAGTTACCACTACTATTTTTATATAACACTAGACTCACTAGTGATTGCTGAGAAATTTAATAAAATGATGGTAACAAACACCATTTATATAACATTAGAATTATTAGTGATTGCTGAGCAATTAAAAAATGATGGTAACAAACACCATCTAGCACATAAACATCTAGAAAGTACTTTACATACATTATGTCATTTGCCACAACAATCCTATTTAGTGCAGCAGTGATCCCCTTCCACATTTTCAGGAGGGCAGAGGTGATGTTGAAAGTATGATGCCCTCTGCCTGAGGCTAGGCTTAAGTTAGGAAGCCCCCGAAATGCAAAGACTTTGCCTGCAACATGCTCACAACCCTTCCTATACCCTTGAAAAAAAAATTAGCAAATGCTGATTTAACAGAGACAAAGAAGTAAAAGAGGGTCAGGGTGAGGTGCTGTGCTAGGGGAGAAAAAAAGGGAGAAAGAATAGCTTCTAACATTTATATAATGCTTTAAGGTTTATAAAGGGCTTTATATGTGTCATCTCCTTTGATTCTCACAATACCCCTGTAAAGTATGTGCTATTATTACCCCATCAGACAAATGAGAGAGCAGAGTCTGAAAGATAGTGTCTTACCCAGGATCAGGGTCAGACAGCTAGTAAACATCTGAAGCAAGATTTGAAGTCAGATCTTCTTAACTCCAGGTAATGCAACTCTACACTACAATCTGAACCCAGCTGGGTTAAATCTTGATTCCCCAAAAGCTACTCAGGGCTAAGAGTCAAGCTGGCAAAACCTAACTTTCCCCATTTAGAAGGAGACTGAGGCAATTTTGCAGCCAAGTTTGGGGGGGTATACATACCAACAAAAAGGGAGGAAACACAACGTGAAGAAGAGAGAAATAAGGTTTGCTGTTTGTTTGTTTTTTTAAGGCTGAAACACCAAAAATTTGAAAAGAAAAATAAAACAAAAAACTGGAGGACATGCAGATGAATTAACAGAAAAAATTATAAAATTAGAATGAAACTTATTACAAGGCTCTTAACAAATTTTTTTCTAAAAAAGAAAATGAACCAGGGTCTAATGAAATTCAGAATCCTATGGAATGCTAAGCTAGCATAATTTTTTTTTAAATACCGCAATGATTCAAAAGATAAATGAAATCCATACTGTAAGAACATAGAATTCAATTGGTCAAATTTAGAGTTCTCAAAGCAGAAATGGCAACCTGTATCAGAAAAAAGATACAAAAAAAATATTTAAAAAATTACTAAAGACAGAAAAGAAGAAAAAACAACTAAATCTAATAACTTTTAACGTGAATGGACTAGAAAAGATAATTAAGCAGAAGAGTAACAGAACAGATTTTTAAAACTGCATAATATGATATTTTATTAATACATATTAAACAGATGACACGCATATGAGAAACATGAACAAAATTTACAATGCATATCAGGTGAATACAAAAAAACAAAAATTGAGATCCTGCAAAGGGAATAAGAAAATGAACATTTACATAGTACCTATTATGAGTCAGGCACTATGCCAAGCATTTTACAAATACTATCTCATTTGATTCTCACAACAATCTTACAAAGAAGATGCTATAGCAGTACTCAACCTATACTCCAAAGAAATTTTTAAAAGAAGAAAAGAATCTCATGAACAAAAATATATTGACTCTTCTCATAGTAAATACAGTAAACAAAAACTGAAAACTAATGCAGTCTTCATTCACACAATGCTTGGAATGGTTGCCATGAAAGGAAGGTCTATGTTGCAGAAGACCCTGGGAGTTCTGTTGCTTCCCAGCTCTGAGAAGACTGAAAGAAATCAAAGAATGGAATTAGAGGGCAGAGTTTTTCATTTTTCACTATCACTGGAGTTTAAATCTTCTAGAGAGAGAATGTGAATTACCAAATTTGATTACAAACTATAAACTGTTCCATTAAGACTTTTCTTCCAGTTATCAAATAACTAAAGAGCTATCTAAGATTTGATCTTTGAACAAACTCCATTAGGTTTTCTGGGATAATAAATAATAAAAACAGGGAGAAGAGTAAAAGTATTGAGGTAAAATCACAATAGTTGGTTCCAGTACCTTTACTTTTTTTCAGTTGAATCAAACAATCAGAACAGGGCCTATACACCTTCTTAAATCAATCAAAGCCTTTATGTGAGAGTGGGTCACTCCTAAGTATAGTTGAATAAAAAATGAGAGACCTTCCTCAGATGTGAAGACAGTTTGTGGGTCAAGAAGTTTTACCATTTGACAAAACTGCTGGGAAAAGTGGAAAGTAATATGAAAGAAACTAGCTGTAGACCAACATCTCATACTATATACCAAGATAAGGTCAAAATGGGCATATGATTTGGAAACAAAAAGGTGATATAAACAAAGTAGAGAACCATGGAAAATTTTACCCATCAGATCTATGTATAAGGGAAGCACTTATGACTAAACAAGAAACATAGAGGATTATAGGAAATGAAATGGATAATTCTGATTACATAAAATTAAAATTTAACAAACCAATGCAGACAAAATCAGAAGGAAAGCAAGAAGGGGAGGTGCAGGGCACAGTGGAATTTACCACGAATTTCTCTGATAAAGGCTTCATTTCTCAAATAAATTGGGAACTGAGCCAAATTTATAAAAAATAAGAGTCACTCCCCAATTGATAAATAGTCAAAGGAAATGAATAGGCAGTTTTCAGAGGAAAAAATTCCTAGCCTGTCAAATACAAAGTTACCATATTTTATTGCTGCTATAAATTGTATGTCTACTCTGTTCACTGACCTACCTTTCTATTATTTCTAAGCCAGTATCAGATAATTTTGATAATCACAGCTTTATAATATAGTTTAAGATCAGGTACTGCTAAACCTCTTTCCTTCAAATTTTTTTTATTAGTCCCTTTGATACTCTTGACTTTTTGTTATTCCAAATGAATTTTGTTATTGTTTTTTCTAATTCAGTACAAAAATATTTTGGTAATTTAATTGTGATGGCATTGAATATATAAATTAGGTAAAATTATTATTTTTATTGTATTGACCCTGACTATCCATGAATAATCACTATTTCCCCATTATTTAATATTCCTCATTATTTAGTTCTGATTTAATTATGTATTATTTAAATCTGATTTTAATTGTATAAAAAGGGTTTTTTTTATATTTTTGTTCCTATAGTTTCTGAGTTTGTTTTGGCAGATGTACTCCCAGGTATTTTATATTAACAATAGTCATATAAAAATGCTCTAAATCACTATTGATCAGAGAAATGCAAATTAAAACAAGTCTGATACACCACCAGTACCACTTCTAGGTCTGTACTTCAAAGAGAGCACAAGTAAAAAGTACCTCTATCTACAAAAATACTTATAGCAGCTCTTTTTGTGGTAGCAAAGAATTGGAAATTGAGGGGAAGCCCATCAACTAGGGAATAGCTCAAGAAGATGTGGTATATGATTGTGACAGAATACTACTGTGCTATAAGAAAGGACAAGGAGGATGGATTCAGAAAAAAACATGAAAAGACTTCTATGAACTGATGCAAAGTGAAATGACCAGAACAAAGAAACAAAGAGGATGCTGTACACAACAACAGCAATATTTTAACAACGGTTAACTGTAAAAGACTTAGCTATTCTGACCAATACTCTGAGCACATATGAAGCATACTTTTCACTTTCTTTGTTTCCTGCTTTTTGTTTTGTTTTGTTTGTTCATTTTTCTTGCAACATGGCCAATGTGGAACTATTTTTCATGATTTCACAAGTATAACATATCATATTGCTTGTCTTCTCAATAAACAGGGGAAAGGCATGGGGGAGGGAATTTGAAATTTAAATTTATAAAAACTGAATATTAGGAATAAATAAATAAAAAGAAAACATTTTTAGAAAAGAAGTGAAGATATTATGAGATTCTGAGTGGCTAGAGATGAGAGGCTGGAGCAATCAAACAGCCAAAGGGGGACTTTGCTATAGCATAAAAAGGGAGATTTCAAAGAGAATTCTGGGAGTTACAAACATCCAGACAAGGAAACTCCAAACTGAAGGTATTCAAAAGAAAAATCAGCCTTTTCCCTCTACTTTCCATTCTGATAATTGTCTACCCATAGAAACTATAATATACTATACTCTTTTGTAATTCAAGTATTTCCACAAAACTGAATTTTGCCTCAGCTATAAAGAGGGTAGGGATTCTCATTCTCATTCTCTCTCTCTGTGTCTCTTCGTACACACATGCATGCACACCTACACACACACACACACACACACACACACACACATATATATATATATAAATATTTTTCCTCAATTTTGTGAGAATAATTTATGTAATTCAGGAATTAATTGCTCTTTAAAAGCTATTGGAATTCTCCTCCAAACCCATCTGAACCAGAGTTTCTTCTCTTCTTAGTTCCTATAAGCTAATTCAATTTCCTTTACAAAGATAGATGACTTAAGATCTCTACTTAGCATATTTTATAGTTTTGCAGATAATCCTCTATTTCTTTTTATTTATTTGTTTTGTTGGCTTATTATCAGTGTATAATACATTCTTATAACTCTATTTCTTCTCATTTCACTTGATTTCACACTGTTCATTTTATTTTTTTAATTTGACTTTTCTTCCTTTCCTTTTTAACCAGGTTGGTTAAAGGTTTATCTGTTTTATTAGTTTTTGAAGGAGCAAACTTCTGTTTTGTTTATCATTCTTTCAGGCTATAGTTTTTTTCTTGGTTTTCTTTCTTTTTAAAAATGTACTTTGTTTTACAAACATTTATTTTCTCTCTCCCACAAAAGGCAGAAGAGATACAGGATGACAGTTAACATGAACTGAAGGACAACATGTAACCTTTCTTTTAGTTTGAGAGAGAAGAGCTGGTTTGTAGGCAACAGAGAAGAAGCCAGTAAACAGAAAGAAAATGAAGATACATAGCAGAGCGAGGATAACAATGGGAACAATCTGTTGGAGGACATGGGATGGAAAGAAATTATTGTGTAGATGGTGGAGGCAGATTGGGGTTGGAATGACCTATATGGATTCAGAATCACTGTAGGGTATTATTATGTATATTTATTATTATAATAATAGATTGTTATAATAATAATTATATATTATTATAATATAGGGTATTATTAGGTATAAGGTTTATGTAATTTTCCTACTTGTATTCATTTGACATTTTTTTAACATTTTAATGACATTAATTCCTTTGTGCTTCTTGATTTGTATCTCAGCAATGTCATATTACCACTTTTTTTACCCAAATTAAAATTTTTCTGATATATTGCAGCTTCTATAAGTATTGAGGAGTGATTCAATATATTAGACTTAATTAAGAGATAAACAGAAAAAAATAACTTGATGAAAGAAAATGAATTAATATCAATACTAAACATATATGTAGCCAAAGGAGCTTAATAATAAAATTAAAACTTAAATGAGATACAGGAAGAAAAAGATAATAAAACCACAATAGTGGGGAACTTCCATTTACCTATCTTAGACCTAGATGAATCTAAAAGAAAAAAAAATGAAGGGCATACAGAGAATTTTTAAAAAGCTGGATATGACAAAACTCTGGAAATTATTGAAAGGGAATAGAAAGAAGTATACCAAAAAAAGAAGGGTTCAAAAGAGGTAACGATTTTTATTACATAAAATTTTAAACAAACAAGACCAATGTACCTAAAATTAGAAGAGAAGCAGGAAATTGGGAAAATGTGGGAAAATACTTTTGGAGTAAGTTTCTCTGCAAAAAGTCTCATTTCCAAGATATATAGAGAGAACTGATGCAAATTTATAAAAATAAAATTCATTTTGCAATTGATAAAAGGAAAATATATGAACAAGCACTTTTCAGAGGAAGAAATATAAGTTACTACTAGCAATATTAAAAAATGTTCTAAATCACTAATAATTAGAGAAACATACATGAAAACAACTCTGAAGTACCATCTTATGCTCAATAGTTAGGCAAAGCAGACAAAAAAAGAAAAATGCTGAAGGGGTTGTGGGAAAACAGGTACATGTATATACTGTTCATAAAACTGTGAACTGATCTAGCAATTCTGCAAAGCAATTTGGAAAGCTATTAAACTGTGCGTACCCTTTGACCCAGCAACACTGGGCCAAATAGCTGGTCTGAGCCCTCAAAGAGATCAAAGAAAAGGAAAATGACATTTTATACACACACACACACACACACACACACACACATATAAACATATACATGTTTTTTACAGAAGCTCTTTTTTGATGACAAAGAGCTAGAAACTAGTTCAGTTGGGAACGGATGAACAGATTATGGTACATAAAAGAGATGGAATACTATTTTCTGTAAGAAATGATGGAAGTGATGATTTCAGAGAAACCTGACAAGACTGGTTGGAACTAATGCAAAGTGAATTGGGCAGAACCAAGGGAACAATTTCTATAATAACTATATATTATAAAGACAAACAACTTTAGAAGTCTATGAACTCTGATCAAACACAATTCCAAAGGACTCATGATGAAACATGCTACTCAAATGCATAGAGAAGTGATGGACTCAGTGTGTAGACTGAAATATGATATGGTCAATGTAAAGTCTTAGCAAAAGACTGGATATGAGAGGAGAGGGGTTGAGAGACAGTAAAGAATCAAGGATGACACAAGGTTGTGAGCCTGGAAGACCAGAAGGATGGTGGTGCCCTCAAAAATAATACAGAAGTTTGACAGGAGAGAGGGTTTGGGGGAAAAGATAATTTCAGTTATTGACAAGTTGAGTTTAAGAAGTCTACTGGACAGTTCAAAATTTCTAAAAGCAGACTGGATATACAAGACTGGTGGTCAGTGAAAAGGGTGGAAAGTAAATTCACATAAGTAAATTTGAAAATCCTCAGCAAAGAGATGAAAAATGAACCCACAGGAGATGGTAAGAGCAACAATTGAAATAATATAAAGGGAAAATAAAGGAGGGCCCATGACAGTGCTACATAGGATTCCTAGTTTGTAGGCATGACATGGATGAAGAACCAGCAAAGGAGAATGAAGAATTGTCACATGGGTAGGAAAAAATTAAGGAAAAAGTATTGTCAAGAAAACCTAGAGAGAGGAGGGTATCAAGGTGAAGAGGGTGATCAACAATGTCAAAGGCTGCAGGAAGGTCAAGAAGGGTGAAAACTGAGAAAGGGTCATCAACCTAATTAAGAGATCCCTGATAATTTTGTAGAGTCTATTTTCAGTGGAATGAAGTCACAAGTCAGATGGTAGAGAGTTGTAAGTGACAGGAGAGAAAGTGGAGACACCTATTGCAGATGACCTTGAGGAGTTTAGATATAAAGGGCAGAAAAGATGTGGGAAATAGTGGGGATGAAAGCACAAACTGAAAGGTTTTTTTAGGATAGAGAAGACATGAGCAACATAGAAGCAGCCAGGAGGATGGGGAGAAACTGAAGATAAGCAACAGAGGGGTAAGCATAGAAGAAGGAAACGGGATAGAATGAGATAACATGCAGGTAGAAGGGTTTCTCCTGGCAAGGAGCAGGGCTTTATGTGAGACAGGAGTGAAGCAAGAGATAATGGCAGAAGGTTTCTGAGTGATACGAGATGAGGAGGGAAGAAGAGGGACTTCTTGCCAAAATGTACTGATCAGCTTTGCAAATCTTTTTCTTCTTCCTTTTTTGAAGAAAATTCTTTGTCACATGGGATGCCTCTCTGAGAAGGGGGAAGAAAGATATAAGGATATAGAGGGAAATTTAAGTATTGTTAAAACAAAAATATCAATAAATTTTTTTTAAATGAACTGATACAAAACAATGGATACACAGGGCTAAAAGAACACAGAAATATTTCAAGAATCAGCAAATTAGTCCAAATACAAAGACACGAAAATCAAAGACAACAGTAGTGTCAAATACAAATTTATTTCCAAACCATTATAAGAGATGTTAAAGTTTGTGATCAATATTTACCTTGGGAAGAGGAAAGCAATGAAGAGGAAAGGAGTTCACAGAAAGCTCAAGCTGAGCTCCAGCAAAGACAAATCATTCTGAGGATATGTATAAATTTTAGACTTAGAGATGAATGAGTAAACAAGTGATTATCTAGTCCAGTCTCTTCATTTTACAGCTGAAAAAACTGAAATCCAGAGAGGTCACAAGGCAGCAGAGTCAAAATTCAAACTTAGGTCCTCTGACTCCAAGTTTAGCGTTCTTTCCATTTCCATTTCCATGCCACTGAAATAACAATACATAGCCAAGGAATGCAACAGATCTCCCAGTGTAACTAATACATTTTTTTCATCACCAATGTAAATAGAACCACTACAATTAGACTTGACCTCAATATAAATCGATCAATCTGTATTAGAAAACTAATAATGTTACTTAGGAAGATGAAATCAGGAAAACTGACCGAATCTGACCAAATACAAATAGAAGAAATCTGTGTTGCAGCTGACACAATTTCAGGGGCACTGGGCTGTAAATTTAAAATGTATTTCAAAAAGTTTCAGAAGAATTGAAATGGAAGGGAAATCACTGACTCATGTTGAAATTCTCATTTCTATAAAATGTTTTATAAGAATGGTCTATGCTGGGGGTAGGGATGGGGAACATGCAGCCTCGAGGCCACATGTGGCCTCAAGTGTGACCCTTTGGCTGAATCCAAATTACACAAAATAAATCCTCTTAATAAAAGGATTTGATCTGTAAAATTTGGACTCAGTCAAGGACCTAAAAGGCCCCCATGTGCCCTCAAAGCTGTAGATTCCCCACCCCTGGTCTATTCACATCAAGAATATCCAAAAAATGAAAACATGTGAATGAAGGTAGGCTTTCACTGACAATTTTTTTAAAGCAGACCACAGCTTCACAGGTCTGAAAGTTATAGAGAATAAATGATAACCTTTGGTTTAACTGTTGGTTCCAAAAAAAGCATTTGACATGGTGCTGATACAAAGCACCATCTTCAGCAGGGCCTCTTCATTAATGAGGTATCTCCCATGCATATTCATGATACCTGCAACCATAGATATAACTCTGTTCAATGAATTCTGGGTATCAACATTAAGCAAGACCAAACAAAACGAAACAAAACTAGATGCCTGCTAAAGCTGTTCACCATCCCAATTTATAAATTACTAAAGGAGATAAATAGACAGTTTTTGAAGGAAGAAACTGAAGTTGAGTCACATGAAAAAATGTTCAAAATCACTGTCTAAGTCAATTAAAGGCATAATAACAAATAGGTAAAAGGAGATAAACTATCTCAGCAATGACAACCAAAAATATGTTAAAACAATGATTCTCCAACCTTCTCAAGTTACAAAATGCTACTAGTAGTTTATTTTAACAGAATTCTAGATATAGTGTTGGAAGGTAGCTCAGGGCTCTAATAATTAAGACTCAAAGAAGCAGGGTTAGGGATTCTCTGCAATAAGGAGTCAAGAAAACCATGAGAAAAACAGGAAGTGAAAATGAATATGAATACAGGTAATCCTCCATCTGAATTTATTCTTTTGGTTCTAATGGCATTTAAACACACTGGGTCCATAACTAGGGTCTCAAAATTTATTAGGTGGGCAGAGGCTTCCATGGAAGCCAAGGAATTAGTTAGGGGAGGGCAAATGCACATCAGCCCTTAAAATTCCTGCTCAATGGCACAAATTTCATGACTTGTTTACATTCTACTATCAGTCTGTACAAGAGTAATATAGTGGAAAAAAGCACTGTCTATGAAGTCAGTCAATCAGTCAGGATTCAAATCTTGCCCCTGATTTTTACTATCCATGGGGACTGTGTCCACATCATACAATCTCAGTGATCCTCACCTCCCTCACTTGTATGTACCATGTGCTCTGGACTTAATCTACCAATTTCTTCTCCCTTCTCATACTGGAAAGTCAGGTCCTCAATGTATGGATGCTGTATCCTCAGGGCTTTAGGGAACTCCCAAGGAATGGGCATGGTTTTTCTAATCCTACAGCTCACAAGGCCCCACATGATGCTTCTCCCCACCATGATTATTATCTGATATCTAACTGGCCTTGATCTTTTAGAAACAGGTATTGTGGGTACTATGAGCTTTTGAAAATAGGTACTACGATTCTATAATAGGCACAAAATATCCTCCCTGAAAGGGTAGGCAGATACCATTCCACCGGTACATACACAGTCAAGGGAAAAGTAGACTCAAGCTTAGAGAGGACAGATATGTTGCAAAGGGGTAATTCACAATTTCTGGAAGTTCTTTGGCTCAAGTTCTCAACATACTCCCCTTTGGTATGCCATGAATCTGACTTCTTCCCATTCATTCTATCCAAAGAGCCCAATGAGGGCACTGCCATCCATCACTGCTATCCCAGGAACACTGCTAGGATGCTTATTAAAAGGGCCCAAATCTCCCAGTCCTCCCTTGTTCTTGAGATCCTCTACTAGCTAAGGAACAGGAGACCCAGATCTTAGCTAAGATCAGAGCTCTTCTCCATGTCCACCCCTAAGCACTTACATCACAGAGACTTGGTTGTAAGACTTCTAGACTTAGAAACTTAGAAACCATCAGAAACATGAATTCTTCATCCTCACCGGTTTTAACCAAACTCTACAAAGCAAGACTAAATCCCTCAATCAATCTGAACAAACTTGTTCAATCTGAACAGATTTAGGAGATGATCATGCTTTTTTATTTTCATTAGAGTAGAGATTAACTTAACCAATGCTACCCTAATATATAAAATAAGTATTGGACTAAATGACTACAGAAGTTCATTCCAAATATAAATTCAAGACCCTATGATCTTAATCCCCAATCAAGATTATTGATAAGCTTTTCCCAATACCTATTTATTGACCTCTCAGAATCAGCATAGCATATTCACAGCACTATTTTCTGTTACTGAGCTTCGTTGGCACTCACTGGCTATTACTAGAGGAGCTGTTTATGCTCTGGATTATCCTGTGAATGAGGATGACACCTTCATCAGCATTATGGCTTAACCTAAGGATTTAGGTACTTACTAGGAATAACTGCAGCTCTGACAAACTAGAGAAATCATGAGAACCAAAAGGCAAGAAAGAAATATTTCCAATGCTTTTAAAATTTTTTTCTGTGTCTGAAAGGTAAGTAGAAAATATAAACATCTATATCAGAGGTTCTTAATCTTTTTTTTCTGTCATAGACTCCTTTGGCAGTCTAGAATGTAGACCTTTTCTCACAATGTTTTTACAAAGTATAAACAATATAGGACTATAAGGAAAACAAATTATATTTAAACAGTTGACAAAATATTTTTAATGAGTTCAGACCCCAGACTAATAAGTCCTGATCTTGATAATAATTTTACAGAATCTTCTATGTAAAGGCAGCTACCATTTGATAACAAATAAACTGAGTCAAATGTGTTATGATTTTGGAATAATATACACTATTATACTATCAAGAACTTATCTACATCTTTTGTCTTTTCTATAGTATTACAAGCAACTCTCTTAAGAATATAACAGACTTCACTTGTATAATGGATATCATATATTTACCTTCTCTGGGTGGAGGAGGGGCAGGAAGGAGGGAGAGAATTTGGTACTCAAAATTTAAAAATTAATGTTAAAAAAAGAATATAATATGTGGAGAAGGTGGCCAACCTATTTTGGTAGAGACAGCTTCCTCATGTGGTAATTCCCTTATATCAATGAAATCAAAGGTCCAGCCTCTAGAGATAGTCCCTGTTGACCTGGAAGTTCGGTTAAAAAAGCCAAACAGGCTAAATGCATATTGTTTATTCCCTTAAAGCTAGCAGTTACATGATCATGGCACCAGAAAAACTTCTGACTGCCTAAAATAAGAACGACTGGGCTTAAATCTGTTTAGAACAACCCAAGGTTGTCTATGTCCTTCAGATTTATGTTCTCCATGAGTGATTAACTTGTGATTAACTATACCACGAGAAAGCAATTTCTTAATTGGATAGGTTCTAAATACAAAAAGAGAATGAACAAGGCGTTGATTGAAATTACAACTCAGAACATCTATTTTCTCTATCATTAACATGTCATAACATAGTACATGTCCACAAGATAATAAAAAAAGTTCCACTATTCAAGATAGTGTCTCAGGTTCAGGGTCTCATAAGGAATGCTAAGTCAGTCCCATCAGACCTTGTTGACACAGGAAGAGGTATTCTCTGAGCTTATTTTAGAGAACAAAGAGACTGTTAGGTTCAGGCTCTTCTTAACTCAAGCTCTGGCCCTTATTAAAGTCCAAAAATGGTATTAAATATTATCACCCCTAATAAATGAGGTTTCTTATTCCCATGGTATCTGTTCTTTAGGGAAAAGCATACATTATTTTATTGAGGTTTTTTTCATTTAGTGATGGAAAGCCATTCTCAAATTCCTTTTTCAAAATTAAGATTTGGATGCTGAGTGAAGTGAGCAGAACCAGGAGAACATTATACACAGTAACAGCCACAGCATTCAAGGCCTGTTTTTGATAGACTTTGTCCTTCACAGTAATGCAAGGACCTAAAACATTTCCAAAGGATTCATGATACAAAATGCCATCCACATCCAGAGAAAGAACTATGGAGTAGGAATGCAGAATGAAGCAGACTATTTTCTGTTTTGTTATGTTTGGTTTTGCTTAGTTTTACTCATGTTTTCTTCCATTTGTTTTAATTCTTCTATGTAACATGACTAGTGTGAAAATGTGTTTATTAAGAATGTATGTGTAGAATCCATATAAGATTGCATGCCATTGTGGGGAAGGAGAGGGGAGGGAGGGGGAGAAAATTTAAAACATATGGAAGTAATTGTTGAAAATTGAAAACAAATAAATAAATTTGGAGCAAAAAAAAATTAGATTTGTTTTCCTTATACTTAACTTACCATCAAAATTTGATTGATTCAATTCAATTCAACAAGTATTTATTAAGTGCCTACTATGTGCTAAGAAATATAATTTTACTGTTTCTTTCTTTTTCAATGTCAGATGACTTAAGATCTCATTGAGACAGTTATTTTCTCCCACAACGCAGAATCTTTATTCATCAGTGCTGTCCATATAACTTTTGAACTTGTCCTATAAATTTCCCAAAGGAAATCATCTAGCATCCTTCATCTAGATATCTTGATAATATTGTAGTTACCAAGGTAGCAAATGGTCTGTCCATCTGTCATCTATTTTCATTAAAAAGTTCACCTCTTTTTAAATTTATACATCTGTGATAATACATCACTTCTTTTGTGAAATTTAAATATTTACTACATTATCAATATGCTACATTTTATCATTTCTCACCATGTTTCTCTCTATTGCTGTGACTTACCATTTTTATTCCTTAGAAATTATAATATTCCAGGATTCATAGTCACATAGCATTACATCATCAAAAGCATACTGATGTTAAAAGCATGAGGAGAAGCTGGAGTTATTGAAAAGACTATGCAGTTCTTCTCCTAGTTCACCAGACTTTACAATATCAAAGATATATGCATTGAAGGGTCAACTCTACATCCTGTTCAATTGCATTATTCATCCATTTTCTTCCACCACAATTCAGGCCCTCATCATCTCACACCCGTACGATTTACCTCTTAACTTACCTCCTTGTTTCCAATTGTTATCATCTCAGTCTCCAATCTAATTCATGTTCCATGCAACCATAAAATTAATATTCCCAAAACAGAGATAGTTCTGATCATGTCACCCGCATACTCAAAAATCTTGAGGAGCTCTTACTGGTACTAGAAAAAAATGCAAACTCCTCAACATGAAATATACAATCCTCCACAATATGGCTTCAATCTACTTTTTTCAGAGGCATTTCGTAGTACTCTACTTCATACACACCACATTCCTGTCAAACCATGCTAGTCACCATTCCATCTCTCAATATCATGTCTTCGCAATATATCCCCCATAATGATAATGTTAATCCTTTTTCACTTATACTTTTCAGATTTCCTGTCTTCTTTCATAGCTAAATTCAAATAACACCTCTTACACTAAGCTTTTCCTGATCCCTCTAATCTTATCATTATTTCCCTCCTGAAATTGCTTTATATTTACTTAGTCTTATAACGCTGTATGAAGCAAAGTTGATGACATCTTGGATACAGAATTAGAAAGATCTGAGTTCAAATTCAGACTTAGACACTGTGTGACCCTGGCAAGTCATTTAGTCTCTGTCTGCCTCAGTTTCTACATCTGTACAATGTTGGTATAAGACTAAAATGACAGAGATTTTGCAATGAGTTTTGCAAAATTTAAAGCACTATATAAATGTTGGCTATTAAGGCTGTATCCCCCTAGGAGAATGTAACCTCCTTTAACAAAGGCTATTTCCTTTTTGTCTCCATAATCACAGTACCTAGCATAATGGTTTGCATATAACAGGCACTTACAAAATGTATGCCAAATAGAAATTAATTCCTTTGTGGATAGTTAGGCTGAACAATTACAAACATAAATAATTAGAAAGACTCTATAGGGTTGTAGGGCTTGAGTAATGAACAAAATCTTATCTGTAGAAACTTGAAGGTTTCACCATCCACAGGAAATAACTCTCATAAGCGCTAAAGTTTGCGAAGTGCTGCAGACACAGATGAAGATGCAAATGCAATGCAGATACAGATACAGCTATAGATACTGATATAAATACAGATATCTGTATCTGCAGGGGAAACTCTTCCATTTGGATTCTACACTGGACACAATCCAAGAAAGAAGTAAACATCTTTGGTAAACATATATCCCCCTTTTCTATACTTCATTTAATATTAACAAACAAAAGAATATCAATGTTATCTGTTATTCTATCTTTAAAGGAATTATTCATGACTAACATAGGTATAAGAAATACCTTCAGGAGTTCAGACATCAAAAGGGAATCCTGCTCTATGAAATAATTTTTTTTTATATTCCACAAACAACAAGCACCAGTAGAATCTTGTATTCCATCAGTCAATGAATGTCACTGCAAAGAAAGAGTCTGCTGTAAAACAGTGTGAAAGTTTACCTTCTATTGTCCTCAAGAGTGCTCTTATATATATAAATTGTAGTCCTAAGCACAGGACAGTAGGCATATAGTTATGTAACTATTCATACTTTTAAGTTCAGGATTTTTTTTACAATCATTCAAGAACTTCCTCTCATTTGGTTTTCTTAAGAGATGCACTCACCCACAAAATGGTGTCATAGCAGGACAAACCACCAATGTGTATTCTTGGTCTCTAGTCTTTGTAACTTTAGTGCCATTTCAACTTCTAACTGTGATATTAAAATCCAAATGCAGTCACTCCACTATCATTGATGGAAAGTAAAGTTTGTTACAGAAATTTTGACAGATTATTTTACATTTTTCATCTGTTTGTTATCTTCAGTTTCATCCTTAAATGCTTTGAGGATGACAGCACTTAATTGATATACTCAAGCTTTCTAAAAATCATTTTTCCCTCTTCTGATTCTGTTTTATAAAGTGATGCTGGAAAAAACGTCTACCATCTACCAAAAAACATCTACCATCCTCTTCTACAAAAATTCAACAATCAGTCTGGATCTTAACAGGTATTGTCCTTGGCTATCAACTCTTTTCTCCTTGTCAAGGAGAACAAGTGTTTCCTAAGTAAGTTAGTTTCTAGGCACTTTTGGCTCCAGTGATAATTATTTTATATAAGTTAAATTTCCATAGAAAGTTATAAGGATTAATGAAGTTAATATATAGTTTTAAAAGCTGGAAAGCCAACAAATAAAACCTCAATAAGTGCAAAAGAGGAAATACTGAAAACTAGAAGAGAAATAGAGAAACCATAACCCAAAACAATTACAGAAATGATAAACTAAAGGCCAGATTTCTGAAGTCAAAATTGTTAAACCTGCAGTCAGCCTGATCGGAGAGAAAACCAAATCAACAAAATAATAAATACACAAAATGAAATCAAAGTATAAAATGACAAAATCAACAGAAAACCAACCAGAGATATTAAATAATTTAATTTCAGGAAATAAAAGGGAATTAATTGTAAAGGAATTAGGGAAGAAGGGAAGGGAAGAGAATGAACATTTATAGAGTCCCTACTATTTTCCAGACCCTGCGCTAAATAATTTTACAAATATTACCTCATCTGATGCACACAAGCCAGGGAAGTGGGTATTATTCTCTGCATTTTGGGGTTGAGGAAACAGGCAAAGAGAGATTAAATGACTTGCCTAGGGTCACACTGTTAGTGCCAGGCCAGATTTTAACTCAGATCTCCCTGACTCCAGGCCTACTACTTTATCTACTGTGCCACCTAGTTACCTCTAAATAAGGCAATAATAAAAAGAAAGGCCCCATCCATACCAAAATATCTACAATATCTACAGTAATACTTTTTATAATAGCAAAGAACATTAAACCAAGCAGATGTCCAATGATTGGGGAATGGCTAAACAACCTGCGGTACTTGCGTGTAATAGATTATTACTATGTCATAAAAGAAGATGAAAATGATGAAGATGGAGAAGCATGGGAAGAGATATGAACTGATGCAAAGTGACATAAGCAAAGCTATGAAAGTAATATGCAAATGATATAGAGAGTATTTATGAAGTAGTTACTCTATACTAGGCACCATGCTAATGTAAAGATACAAATAAATAGTCCCTAACAGGGCGGGAAGGGAAGGTGGGAGGAGAATAGGGGCAAGGAAGCTGGAGAGGAGGTAGATTAATTCCACAGAGTGAGTCTAACCAGGATGGACTCAATGGCTAAAGTGCTTCCTTCAATGGTGGTCCAGACAAGGAAATCAAGAGGAGACCTCAGAGGTGTCTGTATTTAAAATAATAATAATAGCAACGATTAATAAACGCTAATATTTAGATAGCGCTTACTATGTAACAGGCGCTGTGCTAAGCACTTTACAATTATTATCTCATCTGATTCTCACAACAACCCTAAGTACCATTTAAGAGGTGAGGAAACTAAGGCAAACAGGAGTTAAGGGACTTAAGCAGGATCACACAGTAAGTGTCTAAGGCCATATTTGAACTCATATCTATCCACTGTGTCACCCAACTGCACCAAAGTGACTATTCAACACAAATAGAAAGATCACTAAAACAACTTAAACTGAATGCTACAAATTATGATCAAGTTTGACCTCAAAAAGGAGATAGGAGCATATATTTCAACACTGCTTCTAATATTAGTCTTTTTGTTTTAATTTGCTGGTCTCTTCTTTTTCTCTTATTTGTCCTTTGTCATAGAGGATGGCTCTCTAAGAAGGGGTGCTGGGAGGAACACTATGAAATGTAGGTGATACAAAAATAAAAGCTATCAATTAAATCCATTATCTCATCAATATTTAGTATTGACTATTAACATAGAATGAAAACTCTCCTACATGTTTTCTTCCTGTGTAATTCTTGACCATAGAAACCAGTCATAAGAAATCTACTCTCACTGGAGGTCTTACTCTATGCCTTTTAATATTTCATGAGTGCTTGTGTAGCACTCAGGTACCTTATCCCTTACTCTAGACATATGACCCAACTCACCGTTTCTTATCTTTTACACTACTTCATCACTTTTCCTTCTTATCTTTTATACTATTTCTTACATCTAATTCATCATTAATAATAGTCTGCAGCCTACTTTCAGAAGGGACAAGTGGTTTCAGGGTCTTTGTGGAGGGCTCTTAAATGAACCAGGATGATCTTTACAAAGCCTAATTCTGTGCAGATACTACTGAATGCTTCTAAAGTTGTTGCGAACTCAAAGACTGAAAACTTTATGGAAATTAAAAAGGAGAGGAAGGAGTGGAAAACTAAGTATCCTTGCAAAAATGTTGTTAATGTTCATTTATTTCAGTTGTGTTTGAATCTTTGTAGACCCCATTTGGGATTTTCTTGACAAAGATACTGGAGTTGTTTGCCATTTCCTTCTCCAGCTCATTTTACTGATGAGGAAATTGAGGGAAACAGGGCTAGGTAATTTACCTAGGGTCATACAGCTACTAAGTGTCTGAGGCTCAATTTAAACAAAATATGCACACCAAATCATAAATATTCAGTACATAATAGTAAATATACACCCAAAGAGCAACCTTATCAACAAAAGGAAGCAAAAAATCTTTGATCTCATCCAAAAGAATGTCCATCTAACATAAGAGTTTTAATAACCACATCATTCTTGCTGGTCACTGGTTCAAAACAGGATCAAAAGGAAAAAGCTCTCTTTACAGAACTGCCACTGCCTTTTCTTGTATCTCTTTTATTTTTTTCTCTGATTTCTCCAAATCATATATAGATCAGTTCTAACAGGACTCAAAAAGTTAAAATCAACCTGTTATTCTGTAAGATTCAGTATAAGAATCATCATCCGTAAAGAATCATAGGATGACAGATCTAGAGTCAGAATGGACTTCAGACACCAAATAATTCAACCTTTGCATTTTACAGATGTAGAAACTGAGACCTAGGCCACTTAAGTGACTTGCCGAAAGTCACACAGGTGGTAAATACCAAATGTAGAATATGAACACAGGTCCTGAGATTATGCAAACAGTGCTCTTTCCATCATCCCATGTAGCCTCCAATATGTCTAAGAAAAAAAGTTGGGTGGGAGTGCATTACTACCACTTGGGGGCAGCTAGGTGGCAAAGCAGAGAGAGTGCTGGTCCTAGAGATAGTAAGACCTGAGATCAAATGCAGCCTCAAATACTAGATGTGTGACCCTAGGCAAGTGTCTCAACCCATTTGTCTAAAATAAGTCCTTCCTGGAGCACTGCTTTGTCATAGCAGATAGGCTTGTACAGTTCAATGAAACTATAGGCTATGCCAGACAGGGTTACCCAAGACAAACAGAGCACATTGGAGAGTTCTGACAAAAAAAAAACCAAAAAAACGTGGTTTTCTGGAAGAGGAAATGGCAAACCATTCCAGTATCTTTGCCAAGAAAACCTAATGGAAAAAGTAGTACATGCGGTCATAAAGAGTCAGACATGACTGACTGGACAATAACTACCATTTTATTTTCAGAAGCATACATAGCATATAAAATTTCTCAACATATACTCCTTAGTCAAAAAGCATTTATCAGCAGAATAATGCTGACCTACTTTAGTATACTACCTTCTCAGAAAAAAAAGTAATCTCTGCTTCTGCAATTCACCATTAGGTACCACAAAACACCTCTTTTCAAAAATACAAATATTTATACAAAGATCTCCTTCTTAAGAATGCAAGATCCTTCTTTTGACAGTGGATGAAAAATGTTATTGACCAAAGTAGGATTCTCCCATAGATTGGTAATTGAATTTTAGCTGGAGTATTTCTTTAAAGAAATGAAAGAGCAGTTCCCATTTCTTATGCAAATACATTTATGTCAAGATTTAGCCATTGCTGAACATTTTCAATTCTACACAATACAGGACAACTAGCTGAAAAAAATTAATCTATAGTGATTAACAGTAATTTACTTCTTCTGTTTCAATATAAACTTTAGTTAACCAGAAGGTTTAGAATGCTCAGGCTAGAATAATCTGAATAATTAACTGTTTAATAAGTCCTAAGACAGAGAGCTTGGATATTTTTATTTACTGAAACATATGTAAAATGTAAAACAAAAGGAAAGTTTTTATAAATTCATCATTTTGTAAGTAGTCCCTACAACAGCTGTATCACCATCGAGAGGATCATGATAAAGCACACAAAATACACATTAATTTTTAACAACCAAAGTTACTTAATGCCAAAGAAACCATAGCAACTCACATCTTCTCTTCATGTACTCTGGTCTCAGAAGATGAGAAGGTTGTAACCCTCCTTGCCAAAACTAAAACCTCCACTGGTGCTGTTACACCAGATGCCTCTCTTATAAAATTTTGCTCTACTCACCATTGCTATGGGTAGTCAGGCAGTTCACTGGATAGAGTGCCAGATCTGGAGTCAGGAAGACGAATCTTCCTTAGTTCAAATCTGGCTTCAGACTAGCTGTGTTACCCTGCCTCAGTTTCTTCATCTGTAAAATACGCTGGAGAAGTAAATGGCAAACCATTTCAGTATCTTTCCCAAGAAAACCCCAAATGGGGTCATGAAGAGTCAGATACCACCAAAAACCAACTGAAGAATATCATTGCTACTTCCATCACTAATCCCTTTTCATCTTTCATCTTCAGTTTCTCCTTCTCTCTCATATATTGCCCTCTGCCTACAAACCATGAGCAGGTATCCTGCATTCTAAAACAACAGCAACAAAAATGCCTTCTCCTGACCCTGAATACCTGCTATACTCCAGTATGAACTTTATCATATTACTTTATAATGGCCTACTTTCCAGAAAAGTAGAATCAATTCAAAACTCTACCGGAAATGAATTTAATGTACCTTTTTTGATAGCACTGAATTTTTCATCTTTTATTATCTTTGCCAATTTAATAGGCATAAGGTGTTATCTCAGAATAGTTTTAATTTTCATTTCTAATGATAAGAAATTTTTAATACTTTTTCAAGTGACAGTTTATACTTTTGTTCCCTCTCTCAAAAACTTCTTATTAATATTCTTTTAATAAAATGTATTTGATGGAAAATGTCTCTTATTATACATTTATATTAATTTCTTGCAGATTTTAGATTTCAGACTTTTACCAGAAATATTTAATCATACTACATACCAAAATAATCTTCAAATGGATAAGTAACCTTAACATTAACAAAATTTAAATTCTAAAGAACAGAAGAAAGTACCATTCAGACTTATGGCATGGAGGAGAATTCACAACAAACAAGGAACAGAGAACAAAAAAAAGACAATTTTTATTACAGGAAAGTGAAAGCTTTCCCATAAAGAAAACCAAAGCAATTAGAACAAGAAGAGAACTATATATGGAGCAGAGAGGATTTTTACATATAATATCTATGACAAGGAACTGATATCCAAGATTTATAGAGAACTGATAGAAACCAGAACCATTCCCCCACAGATAAGTGGTCAAAGGATATGAACAAAGAATGTTTAGAAGGTAAAAAGTGAATGATCAAAACCCAACTAGCAAAAGAAAAAATGTTCCAAATCACTAAGAGACATCCAAACGAACATAATTCTGGAGTTTGTGAATAGATGTCAATCTATCAAACTGAAATGAACTTGTGATTTAATAGCAACTGACATTTATGTAGTTCTTCAAGGTTTGTGAAGTGTTTCCCACATATGTTCTTCTTTTATCCTCACAACAACTTTGAGAGTTAGTGTGATCATTCTATTATGATGTCCACTCTACAAATGAGGAAACTGAAATATAAAGGTGAAGTGACTTGCCTAGGGTCACACAGCCAAGATGTATTAGAGGTGGGATGAAAATGATAAAATCTGAAAACAATCAATATTGGAAGAACACAAGTAAGACAGGCACATGCAATGATACCTGAGTTATTAAGTGTTCCAACTGACCTGGAGACCAATTTGGATTCATGATAAAAAAGAATGAAACTACTCATAAAACTATGAGCCAATAATACCACTAGTAGGCCTTTTCCCTCAAGAAAATCAAGACAAAAGGGAAAGTTCATGCCTCAGAGATATTTACAACAGTTCTTTTTTGGTAGCAAAAATTGGAAAGCAAAGTAGTTACCCATTAACTCAATTCAATAAGTCCATCAACAGAGAAATGACTGAATAAACTGCAGTATATATTTGTAATGGATTGTATTTCCTTATAAAAAATGAGAGGACACCATAGTGGAGACAAGCAGAAACTACCGGGGTGGACTGAAGCAGAAGCAGCAATGTGGATTCTCAAATAAATCAGCTCAGGACAGGAGTCGAAAGGAAATGAGCGAGAGAGAAGTGCAGGAACCCCCGGTAACAGCAGCAGCTGCTCCTGAGATTAGTAGCCTGAAGATTAAATATCTATAAGTCAAATATTTGAACTACCGAGAGCCAAGATGGCAGAGTGATCTATAAGTACTCTCCCCCTTCCCTTGATAACCTTGAAAAACCCAGATATTTCCCCCAGCAAAAACTCTGGAATAGTGGGTTCAGCCAAAGGGGTAAACAGTCTCTTAGCTTGAGAGGCCAGGAAAATTGTTAAGGAGAGACCCTACTGCTGTTGCTGAAGGGGACCAGTGCAGGACCGGAGCTGTCCCAGACACCTCAGCAAACCAAGAGAGGTTCATGAGCCCCAGGGGGGTGCATCCTGTAAGCACCAACACCAGGACCCCAGATGTGCCTTATCACAGTCAGAGGAATTGGGAAGACACTAGTGCAGAGCGGGGATTCATCAACCACTGAGCTCACCTGCGCTCTGGCTCAGGAGAGGAGGTCTCCTATGGCCACACCACCCCTCCCCCAGACCTCACATAGCAAGCTCCAGGGTAACTCCAGGGAAACTCAAAAAGATTGCACCTGGACTCTCCCTTGTGATACCAGCCAGCTAAGCACCAGGTAAGCTACAGCACTCTAGCTTCTAGCTGAAAGAACCAGAGGCCACAACACACAAAGCCTCAAGTTCTCAGCACAAAAACTGTGGTACAAAGCCCCCTGTGCCCCAGAAACAAAGATCCACTTTAAAAGCCAAGAAAAAGGCAATTATTATGATCAAGAAGCAAATCAGAAAAGAAAAGAACATCTTTGAGGACAAAGATCAAAACATAAATAGGGAAGAGGTCAACATTGAGACTGTACTCCCATCTGAAACCTCAGAAAGGAATATGAACTGGTCTCAAGTCCAAAGAGTATTGTTGGAAGAGCTCAAGAAGGATTTTAAAAGTCAAATTAGAGAGGCAGAAGAAAAACTGATCAATGATTTTAAAAATATGAAAAAAGAATTCATGGAAGAATTTAAAAGGAAAATTGGGCAAATGGATAAGGAGATACAAAACCTAACTGGAGAAAATAACTCCTTAAAAGGAACAATTGGACAAATGGAAAAGGAGAGGCAAAAGTTAAATGAAGAAAACAATTTGTCAAAAATTAGAATGGGCAAGTAGAAGCTAATGACTCTGAGACATCAAGAATCAGTCAAACAGAATCTAAAGAAAAAGAATAGAAGAAAATGTAAAATATCTCATTGGTAAAAGAACTGACCTGGAAAATACATCCAGGTAAGAAAATCTAAGAATTATTGGTCTATAGGAAAGGCATGATAAAAAAATGAGTTTGGATAATATCTTTCAAGAAGTTATCAAGGAAAATTGCCCTGAGGTCCTAGATCTAGAGGGCAAAATAGTCATCGAAAGAATCCACCAATCACCTCCTGAAAGAGATCTCAAACTGAAAACACCAATGAACATTGTTGTCAAATTCCAGAACTATCAAGTAAAGGATAAAATACTGCAAGCAGTCAAAAAGAAACAATTCAAATATCAAGGAGCAACAGTCAGAATCACATAGGACCTTGCAGTTTCTACATTAAAAGCTTGGAGGGACTGGAATATGATATTCCATAAGGCAAAAGAGTACAACTGAGGATCAATAACCCAGGAAAAAGGAGCATAATATTTCAGGCAAGGAGATGGACATTCAGTGAAATAAGGGATTTCCAGACCTTCCTGATGAAAAAACCAAAGTTCAACAGAAAACTTGATCTTCAAATACAAGTCTCAAGAGAGGCATAAAAAGGTAAACAGGAGAAAGAAACAAACTTGTTATTCAACATGGATAAAATGTTTACATCCCTGTGTAAAGGGAATTGATACTTATTAATCTTGAGAACTGTATATTTATTATGATATTTAAAAGGGACATAAATAGAGGGAATGGGTATAAATTAACTGATGTGAGGACAAAGAAAATGCGATTTAAGGGTGAGAAAGGATTGTAACAGGAGATGTGAAAAGGAGGAGGCAGGAAAAGGTAAATTGTATCACAGGAAGAGGCACAAAAACATAGTATAATAGAGGGGAAAGGGGGAAGGATATGAGCACTGTTTGAGATTTACTCTCATCTGATTTAGTTCAAGGAGGGAACAACGAACTCAATTAAGTATAGAAATCTAAATTGCCCTACAGGCAGTAGGAGGGGAAAGGGGAAAGAAAAGAGAGGTGAGGTTAAAAAGGAGGGAAGCAGTAGTAAGAGAAAAAGAGAATAAAAGAGAGGGGGGCTAATAACAGCAAAGGAAGAATGAGAGAAGCAGTGGTCAAAAACTAAAACTCTATGGTGGGGGAGGAAGGAGAAGGGAGAACTAAAAACATAAATGGGGGGGGGAAGGAGGGAGAGAAAGACACAGATAATAATCATAACTGTGAATGTGAATGGAATGATCTCTCCCATAAAATGGAGGCGGATAGTAGAATGGTTTGAAAACCATAATCCAACAATATGTTCTTTACAAGAAACATATTTGAAACAGGGGGATACATACAGAGCAAAAGTAAAAGGTTGAAGCAGAATATATTATGCTTCAGCTGATGTAAAAAAAAAGCAGGGGTAGGAATCCTAACCTCAGACGAAGCAAAAGCAGAAATATATCTAATCAAAAGAGATATGGTAGGAAACTATATTCTGCTAAAAGGCACCATAAACAATGAAGCAATGTCATTACTAAACATATATACACCAATTGGTATAGCATCCAAATTCTTACAGGAGAGTTAAGGGAGTTACAGGAAGAAATAGGCAGTAAAACTATACTAGTGGGGGACCTCAACCTCCTCCTCTTTGAACTTGATAAATCTAATCTCAAAATAAACAAGAAAGAAGTTAAGGAGGTAAATAGAACTCTAATTAAGGTAGATATGATAGATGTCTGGAGAAAGCTGAATGGGAATAGAAAAGAACATATCTTTTTCTCAGTGATATGTGGCATATATACGAATAAAACTGACCATGTAATAGGGCAGAAAAACCTCACAATCCAGTGCAGAAAGGTAGAGAAAGTCAATGTATCCTTCTCAGATCATAATGCAATAAAAATTATATGTAATAAAAGGCCACAGAAAGATAGACTAAAAATTAGAGACTAAATAATCTAATCCTAAAGGATGAGTGTGTTAAACAACAAATCACAGAAACAATCAATAACTTCATTCAAGAGAATGACAATGAGACAACCTTCCAAAACTTAGGGGATGCTGCAAATGCAGTTCTTAGGGGAAGTTTTATGTCACTGAATGCCTACATGAATAAAATAGAGAAAGAGAAGATCAATGAATTGGGCATGCAGCTGAAAAAACTAGAAAGAAGAACAAATTGAAAATCCCCAAGTAAATACCAAATTAGAAATACTGCAAACCAAAGGAGAGATTAAAAAAATTGAAATTAAGAAAACAAATAAAACCAAGAATTGGTTTTGTGAAAAAACCAACAAAACTGACAAACCTTTGGTTAATTTGATTTTAAAAAAGAAAACCAAATTACCAATATCAAAAATGAAAAGGGTGAATTCACCACCAAAGAGAAGGAAATTAAAATAATAATTAGAAATTACTTTGCCCAACTATATGCCCATAAATATGACAATCTAAGTGAGATGGATGAATACTTTTAAAAAAATACAAATTGCCCAGATTAACAGAAGAGGAAGCTAAATACTTAAATAACCCCATCTCAGAAAAAGAAATTGAACAAGCTATCAGTGAACTCCCTGGAAAAAAAATCTCCAGAGCCAGATGGATTTACAAGTGAATTCTATCAAAATTCAAAGAACAATTCATTCCAATATTATATAGACTACTTGGGAAAATTGGGGAAGGGGTCCTACAAAATTCTCTTTATGATACAAATAGAGTTCTGATACCTAAACCAGGAAGAGTCAAAATGGAGAAAGAAAATTATAGACCAATTTCTCTAATGAATATAGATGCAAAAATTTTAAATAAGATATTAGTAAAAAGAATACAGCAACTTATCACAAGAATAACCCATTATGATCAGACATGATTTATACCAGGAATGTAGGGCTGGTTCATGTTAGGAAAACTATTAATATTATTGATCATATCAACAACAAAACTAACAGATGATTATCTCAATAGATGCAGAAAAAGCTTTTGACAAAACACAATGCCTGTTTCTACTAAAAACACTGGAGAGCATAGGAATAAATGGAGCCTTCCTTAAAATAATAAGTAGTATGTACATAAAACCATCAGCAAACTTTATACGCAACAGGGAGAGGCTAGATGAATTTTCAGTAAGATCAGGGGTGAAACAAGGATGTCCATTATCACCATTGTTATTCAGTATGGAACTAGAAATGTTAGCTTTAGCAATAAGAAAAATAAATTGAAGGAATTAAGACAGGCAAAGAAGAAACTAAGTTATCACTCTTTGCAGATGATACGATGATATACTTAAAAAATCCTAGACAATCAAGTAAAAAACTACTTGAAATAATAAACAACTTTGGCAAAGCTGCAGGTCACAAAATAAAACCACATAAATCATCTGCATTTCTATATATTACTAACAAAGTCCAACAGCAAGAGAAAAAGAAATCTCATTTAAAGCTATAGTAGACACTATAAAATATCTGGGAGTCTATCTGCCAAAACAAATCCAGAGACTATATGAATACAATTACAAAACACTTTTCACACTAATAAAGTCAGACATAAGTAATTGGAAAAACATCAGTTGCTCATAGGTAGGTCAAGTTAATATAATAAAAATGACAATACTACCTAAATTAATTTACTTATTCAGTGCAATACCAATCAAACTACCAGAAAATTATTTTCGAGAGCTAGAAAAAAAAATATCAAAATTCATCTGGAAGAACAAAAGGTCCAGAATATCAAGGGAATTAATGAAAAGAAATGCTAGGGAAGGTGGCCTAGTCCTACCAGATCTCAAATTGTATCATAAAGCAGCAATCATCAAAACCATTTGGTACTGGCTAAGAAACAGAGGGGTAGACCAGTGGAATAGGTTAGGTACTCAAGACAGAGGAGTCACTGACTATAGCCGTCTACTGTTTGATAAACCGAAGGACCCCACTGGTCTACCCCTCTGTTTCTTACCTAGTACCAAAATTCATCTGGAAGAACAAAAGGTCCAAAATTTTTCTTAAACTGAGAAGTAGTATCTCTATAACACCAAGAACAATATTATCTCCAAAGAGGATAAACTAGAAACCTTCCCAATAAGATCCAAGGCAATATCATACTAAAAATGCTAACTATAGCAAGAGAAGAAAAAGAAATTGAAAGAATAAGAATTGGCAACCAAACTATTGCTCTGTACAAATGATATGATGGTATACTTCGAGAATCCTAGAGAATCAAGTAAAATGAAAAAACAAAAAACTTCATTAAAATTGTAGGACATAACATAAACCTACACACATCAAGCACTTCTACATATGAACTAATAAAACCCAGAAGGAAGAGATAAAAAAGAGAATTTCCATTTAAAATAGCTGCCAACAATATAAAGTACATGGGAGTCTACCTACCAAGACATGCTCAAAACTATTTGAAAACAATTACAAAACAATTTTCAAACAAGTGCAGAACTAAACAACTGGAAAAATATTAATTACTTGTGCATAGGCTAAATCAATATAATAAAAATGACAATTCTATATAAATTAATTTTTTATGCAGTGCCACGCCAAATATCAAAGAACTATTTTATAGAAGTAGAAAAAAATAATAAAATTCACTTGGAAGAATAAAAGGTAACAAATATCAAGGGATTCAGCAACAACAAAATGTGAAGGAAGGAAGCCTAGTGGTACTAGATTTCAAACTATATTACAAAATGGTAATCATAACAATCTAGCAGTAGCTAAGAAGTAGAGTGTTAGGTTAGTGGAACAGATTAGGTACACAATAAACAGTAGTAAATGATGATAATAATTCATGTTTGATAAACTCAAAGATCCAAGATTTTGCTCAAGAACTCACAATTTGACAAAAACTGCTGGGAAAACTGGAAAGGAGTCTGGCAGAAACTAGGCATAGACCAATATCTCACACTATAAACCAAGATAAAGTCAAAATAAGTATATGATTTAGACTTAAAGGGTAATGCATAAACCAATTAGTGGGGCATAGAAAACTTTTCTTGCCAAATCTATGGATAAGGGAAGGAAGAATTTATGACCAAACAAAAGACAGAGAGGATCACAGGAGGTACAATGAATAATTTTTATTATATGAAATTAAAAATGGTTTGCACAAACAAAAACAATGTAGTCAACATTAAAAAGGAAAGTAAGACACTGGGGGGTGGGGAGTTTATAGAAATTTTATCTGACAAGAGAAATTAAGAAATTTCTCATTTCTCAAACATTCTTTGACCCAGAAATTCCACTGATAAGAATATACCCACAAAAAGCAAGATTCCATATTCATCAAAATATTTATAGTATCTCTTTGTGTAATAGCAAAGAACTGGAAATAAAGCAGATGCCCTTCAACTGGGGAAAGGCTAAACTAATTACAACGTATGAGTGCAATGAAATATAACTGTGATCTAATGGATACCATGTTTCATTATCAGTCCTCCAGAATAGCAAATGATCACTGTATTGATTTTAATTCTTACAATTTTTAAAGTTGTTACATTTTACAATTTGTTGTTATTGTACTAACTGTTTTCCTACTTCTGCTTATTTCTTTCTTCAGAAGTTTATTAAAAGCCCTCAAAAATGCTCATTTTTATATTGATGCTATAATACACACACACAGACACACACACACACACATATATATATATATATATATATGTATGTATATATTTCCTGTTCTGGTTTTTTTACTTCACTCTGCATCAGTTCATACAAGTCTTTCTATGTCTTTTTGAAATCATCAATTTCCTCATTTCTTAATGCCACAATTTGTTCAGTCACTCCTCAACTGATGGAAATCTCCTTAATTTCCAGGGTTTTGTCACCACGAAAACACTTGCTAGAAATATTTTATATATTTAAAGATCCTTTTCCTTTTTCTTTTATTTCTTCTATGTATAAAGCCTAGCATTGGAATAGCTGGATAAAAGAGTATAAGTTGTTTTGTCATTTTTTTGTGTGTATAATTCTAAACTGCTTTCCAGAATAGTTACAGCTTTTCATAAATCCATCAGCAGTGCATCAATGTACTTATATGCCCCTCCAAAATATATCATTTTTCTTTTTGGTCATTTTTGCCATTCTGATGTGTGAGACAGAATCTCAGAATTGTTTTAATTTGCATTTCTCTAAATAGAAGTGATTTGGAGCATTTTTTTCTTACAACTATTGATAGCCTGAGTTTCTTCCTTCATGGACTATAATTACACAATTTATTAATGGGGAATGGCTATTTTCATTATAAATTTGAAATAGTTTCTTATATAGCTTGGAAATAAGTCCTGTATCTCAAAAACTGCAAAGAATTTTTTCCTAGTTAATTATTTCTCTCTTAATGTTAGCTTTATTAGATCTTTGAAAGAAAAATTTTGTTTTATGTATTTGAATTCATTCATTTTCTCTTCTGTGATTTCCTCTATCTCATTTGGTCATGAATTTTCTCTTATCCATACACCAGCTAGGTAGTTTTTTTTTCCATGTTTCTCTCATTTCTTTATGATGCATCCTTTTATATTTAGATGATATTCCCATTTAAAACTTATCTTCGTATAAGACATGAGGTCTAAATTGAATCTCTCTCATACCACCATCCAATTTCCCTACCAGTTTTTTACTCCAGTTCTCTGGGTCATTATGTTAACTAATACTATGGTATTCGATTCATTTACTTCTGAATGCTGCATACCTAAACTGTTTCACTGATAAATATACTTTTTAAACAGTATCAAATTATTTTAATAATTACAACTTTGTCGTATAGTTTGAGATTTAGTACTACTAGGCCCCCTTCAATCCTATTTCTTTTCATTATTTCTCTTGAGAGTCTTGACTTTTTTCCTCCACATTAATTTTGTGACTATTCTTTCTAATTCTTTAAAGTAATCCTTTGGCAGTTTGATTGATGTAGTATTAAGTAGATAAATTAATTTTACTCTAGAGAATATTGTCTTTTTCATTATACTGGCTCATCCTATTCATGAGCAATTCATCTTTTACCAACTATTTATTTAAGTGTGTTTAATTCTATAAACAACTGTACCTGCATTTATTTAGATCTTGTACATATCTTAGAAGCATATCTTATATATCTTAGATATAAATATAGATATACTTAGAAGTATAGCTTATATATCTTTAGACTCCCAAGTATTTTGTATGTTCTGTTGTAATTTTCAATGGCATTTCTCTCTCTATCTCTTCCTCTTGGGTTTTGTTGGTATCATACAAAAATATTGATGATTTCAGTGAATTTATTATATATCTTAGAAGTTTGATGAAATTATTTTTCAAATAAATTTAGGTGACTTTTTAGCATACCATCATATCATCAGTTTCTTCTTTAATTATGGTTATTTCTGCAATTTCTTTGTCTTGTCTTATTGCTAATGATTGTCCTTGCAGTACTTACTACATGAAATACAAACAGTGACAATGGACACCTTTATTTCACCCCTGACTTTATTGAAAAGGAGTCTAGTTTATTTCAATTACAAATAAAGGTAACTCTTGATTTTGGATATACACTATCAATCATTTTAATGAAAGATATTTATGCCTGTTTTCTATTGTTTTTAATCAAAATAGCTATTGCACCTTTTCAAAAAGCTTTTTTCTGTCTCTACTGATAAAAGTATGTGATTTCTGTTGATTTTTAAATTAATATGGTTAAGTTTCTAGTTTTCTTAATATTAAGTCAACTCTGTATTCCTGATAAATCCAACCTGGTCATAGTGTATAATCTCTGTGATATGTTGTCTTTGCCTCACTGCTGACAATTTTATTTAAAATTTTTTCCATCTATTTCTATTATAAATATTAATCTACAGTTTTTATTTCTTTTTTTGATTCTCCCTAGTTTATACATTTAGTCTATTTCTATGTCATAGAAGGAATCTGGTAGGATCTCCTCTTGCTACTTTTGCAAATAATTTATATGACATTAGAATTCATTGTTCTTTGAATGTTTGATACAATTCACTTGCAAGTTCATTCAGTCTTGGAATTTTTTTCTTTGAAAGTTCATTTATTGACGAGTTGCTTAAATTTTCTAAATCTTGTTCTGTTAATTTGAGTATTTTATGGTTTTGAAAATATTTATTTGGCATAAAGGCTTGGTTTTGTTGGTATACATTTAAGCAAGATAGTGTCTAACATTTTTTATTTCTTCATTTGTTGTGAATTTTGATTTTTCATTTTTGATATTGCATTTCATTTTCTACTTTCAAAGTTTTTTTTCATTATAATGCTGTTATTGTTCTTAAATTGATGTCCTAGTTCTCTTCATTTCTCTAAAATATAGGCCTAGTAGTATATAACTGGGTCAAAGGGTATGCACAGTTTGGTAACTTCTGGGTACAAATACAGCCCCAAATTGCTTTCCAAATGACTGGACCAATTTGTAGCTCTACCAACAATGCATCTGCGTGCCTGTTTTTCCACAGTCCCCCAGCATTTGTTATTTTCCTCTTTTGTCATCTTTGTCAGTCTGACAGATGAGAGATGGAAGCTCAGAGGTGCCTTAATTCACACTTCTCTAATTATTAGTGATGTGGAGCATTTTTCATATAATTATTAGTAACTTGGAATTCTTCCTTTGAAAACTGTTAACATCCTTTTATATACTGGGGAATGGTTTTTTGTCTTATAAATTTAAAGAATTCCTTATATATTTTGGATATGAGACTATTATCAGAGAAACTTACTGCAATGATTTCTTCCCAGTTACCTATTCCCATCTAATTTTAACTGCATTCAATTTGGGCAAAAATATTTATTTCATATAACTAAAAATTTCCACTTTATTTTCTGTGATTCTATCATTTATTTATTCATGAACACTTTCCCTAGCCATAACCTGAAAGGTAATTTCCTCCTTGCTCCTCTAATTTGATTATAATTTTACATTTTATGTCTAAGTTATGTATCTATTTGGAGTTTATTCTGGTATACAATATGAGTTGAATGTCTACCTAGTTTCTGCAGGACACCTATGTCTTCATCTAAATCACTAGTAAAAAATGTTTGGCAAAACAGAGCTAAGAATTTGGGTAATCTACTGAAGATTGCCTTCAGGTTGACATGGATTTTAATTACCCTTTCTGCATGCAGTCTAAATCCACCTAACTATACTATCATCCAACTCACATTTCTCCAGCTTGTCCACAAGGACCTCATGAGAGATTTTGTCAAATATCTTGCTGAAATCCCGGTATATTATATGCATGGTATTCCCTTGATCCCTGTCAAAAAAGGAAATGAGGTTAGTCTGATATGACTTGTTCTTGGCAAACTTATTCTAGCTTATACGGATCACCACATCCTTTTAAAATTGTAAGTTCACAAGTACCCTTTAGGCAATATAGTCTGGAATTATGTTAAGAATAAAGTCGGCACAGTGGTCTATAGTTGGAAGAAACTACCTTCCTGCCTGCCTCCAGTCATTCAGCAATGTGACGAATTTAACTTTTTAGGTGACTGATTTCATTTCATAATTTTCATTTTTAAGTAACTGATTTAATTTTTTTATCTTATTTTTCTGAGGGGGCAGAAGGAAGAAAAAGGGAAGAGAGGGGGAGAAAGGAGAGAGAGGTGGAGGAGAAAAGACAGAAGAGGAGGAGAAAGAGAGTATGAGAAGAAGGGGAGAATGGGAGACAAAAAAGGAGAGGGAGAGAGATGGAAGGCAGGGAGGTGGGCAAGGGAAACACAATTATTGACTATCAGGTTAAAAATACAAAAAAGCAAGATTGGGAATGATGAAAATAAATTTCACCTAAAATTCGACTTATTAATTCTAGTTTATCTTAAGATAAATAAAAACTCAATTCTAAGGTATTTGGTATGTGCATATTCAGACATTGGTAATGAATTCTATGCTGTACATTAAGACTGCTCTGCATGACTTACAATGAGATTTTTGGATTTACTAAAGGATTCCATGGGGCTAGACCACACTTATTTATAGGTCATTCCTCAACCTGCTACTTAATTTGTTCCCATATTAATTTTCATCAATCTATTGCAATCCAGACGTAGGTTTGGATATTTCTTCTTTAATTATTAAATCTTGACATCTCTCATTAAATCATCAAGTAGGTTCAGATTCACCTATAATCATCTCTACAATTGCACACTACTTATTTCTGGAAACACAGTTCTACCATTAGATTAATTTAGGATAATAAAAATCTCTTTTCAAGAATTCTGTTCTTTGGAAGTAAAAGGTTAAAAGAATTCCATTAGAAAGGAATTTTCTTAGCATCTTATACCTTCTGTCCAACTTCTTCTCAGTGGTTTCTTTCTCCAGCCTCACTCCTCACACAATTGACTTTATAATATTTCTTCATGAGTTAAACAGTTCTCCCAGAAAAGTATTCTTTCTCCTCATTCCAAGACACCAAAAGAAAGTCTTCTCCATGGTTTCTTTCAAATCTTTCTCCATTAACTATCTTCTGTTTCTCTAGAATCTCGCCTCATAGAATGACATTTAAAACTTACTCTCTAAGCTACCCTACCCTGCCTCTTAAAAACTAAGTTTCTACAGTTTCTGTAAGAAAGACAAATAAAGACAGGATAACATTTTGTTTTTGTTTGGGTTAGTTTGCTCTGTTTTGTTTTTTGCTTTTGCTGGGGCTAAGAGGAAGAAATGTAGGCTTTTTTCTTTTTAATACAACCAAATTCAATCTAATTACAATCTAAAGGAACTTCATTCTATGAGAACTCATTAATTCAATTATTTCTGCAAATACTTCTTCTGCAGGTCCTAAACTAGTCAAATTTTCACTTACTTCAATCCCAAGACAATTTACACAGAATTAAAAAAAGATTCAAGATGTCACCACTATAGGTATTGCCTCCCCTGACAAAAAGTCTTCTCCACAACTGACTAGGACTTGAGACAATCTAGAAGTTCATTACTCTTAAACCAACAACATGATAAGCCATTCAAAACTTAGGTAGGCTGGTAATCAGACAAAAGACATACAGTCCATCCTCAAATCATAAACCAAGCCTTTCAAGATCTATTAGTGCTTAGGCTGTTGACACAGCCTTTAAGAAACTAGCATCACCCACACAGAGTGTGACTTTAATAAAAGTATTCTATGACTTTTCAAAATTAATATTTAGAATCCTATTTTCTACCTCATGTTTTTCACTGCATGAATCTTATACATGGCACATAATCAAACATACTCTAATGATAAAGGGTGGGGGGGGAGAAGAGCTATTATTGTATCAGGAAAACATAGCTCTGTCTTTATGCTCCTCCTGTAACCTATTTCTTTCCTATAATATTTCAAGTTTGTAAGGGATATGTAGTATCAAAACACATATATGTTCCTGACCTTGCAACTTTCATTTATAATTTCTTGAAATCTAGTTGCATTTACCACTAGAAATGCTGTTCAAATAAACTGTCAGACATATAAGAAGGCTTATATTTATTTTTATAATGGAACTATAGTACTTAATAACTATAGGCAGAATAAATGATATGGCAGTTGAACCACAATTCATTCTAAGAAAAAAATACTAAAAAATCAAACAAATTTCCAAAATGATTCACAAAGAATTCAATCATTACCCAAAATAAAGAGTGCTATAAAGTATTTTTTTAAATAGAGCAAACATAATAGTTTATTTTGACTTGCTTTCAGTGGGGTGGGGTTTTGAAGTAAACAAGAAGTCTCTATCATATAAATCTCTTAGCATCACCATCTGTATAAACTAAATTAAGAAAAAAACTAGTCATCAAAATAACAAGATAGATTAAGTTAAAACAAACAGATGGTTTGTCCTCAAGGTAAAAAAAAGGGGGAGGAGGGGAGGTCCATAAGACTGAGAGGGAAAAGAATTTGAGATATTACTTAGCCTTTTTCTACAAACAGTTTTTTTCCAAGTCACTGAAATCAAATTTGGATATTCTGTATGAGCAAAAGTACTCTAATCAATCTAAAAAATGTCTATAAATATAAGGTAGGTATAAGGAGATAATTTCCAGATCTAAAGTATAGAACCCAGGGATGTTCAAGAAAAAAAAAATATATATATATATATGTATATTATATATATACATATACACATATATGTGTATATATTTCATCATTTTTACTCTATTTTAAGAGAACAAAGGCCAGTGTTCAATGTATTAGTTATCAGCCTGTGTTTGTAGTAAGCTACCTCACTGCCAACCACTCTCCCGCTGAACTGACCAGTAAATGCAACTATTTCCAGGATCTATTTCTGCCTCAGTCTAAGTGTCTCTACATCAGTATTGCCATGGAACGTTATGGGATTTCAAATTTATTAATGGAAACATATATACTATGCAGTAGAATCTGGGAATACCAAAAAAACCATAAAGAAAAGGAGATTCAGAGATGTCCTCAAGTAAAATAAAGGAAATTATGCATTATTTCATACCCAAAAATTTTTTCACTTAGTATTTTATGCATATATAATTTAATACTTTAGAGGAACATATAAGAAAAAGCAATTCTCATGAAACCCCTACTCATAATGTATTTTTTTTAAAAGTCTATTTTCCATGGAGCAGAGTTTGGGAAGGAGTGTAACACTGTCATACATAATGGGCATTGGAGAAGAGTCGGAGAACAGAAAAAGTAACCCACAAATAAAAGAGTATGCTTTGTTATTTTTGTGTTTCCTTTTTGCTGTTTTGAGTCTGTTAGGATTTGGGGTGTTTTGTTTTTTGAGGGGGTAAGGGAAGAAGAGAAATAAAAGTAGATTGGTTGCCCTGGAGTTAGTAAACATTTATAATAACAGGGTAGCTGGGTGGTGCAAGTGAATGAGCACTGGAACTGGAGTCAGTAATATCTGCATTCAAATGCGACCTCAGACAAGTACTAGCTGTGTGACCCCAGGCAGATCATGTCATTGTTTGCCCAGTTTCCTCCTTTGTAAAATAAGCTGGAGAGGGGCACAGCAAACTACTCTGGTGTTTTTGCTAAGAAAATTCCAAATACAGTCACAAAGAGTCAGACATAATTGAAATGACTGAATAACAACAAATTTGTAATAATATGAATTAAAATTCTAAAGTTTCACCTCACATTCATCAGATTGATAAAGATGCCAAGCCAAAAATGGTAACTGGGGCAAAAATTAAAGACAGACCCATTGCATTGTTGGTAGAGCCCTAAATTGGTAAAACTACTCTGGAAAACAACACAAAATGCTATTTTTTTTTTAAAAAGTCACTAAACTGTATATACCTTTAGACCTGTAATTCTACTTTTGAATATATATCCCAAGTAAGTCAAGGACAGAGGAAAAGATATATGTACAAAAATGTCCCTGGTAGCACTTTTTGTAGTAGTGAAGAATTTGAAACAAAATAGGTACCCATCAAGTGTGGTACAGCTAACCAAATTTTGGCACAGAAATATAATAAAGTTGTACAACGAAATAAGAATAATGTAGATAAATTTGGGGAAACTTGTATGAATGGGTGCAGAGAGGGGTAAATAGCACAAAGAAAACAATTTATACAATGACTACAAAGCTGAAAGTATTGTGAAAGTAAAGTATTTACTGAAGATAAAACTGTTACTGTAACTGAAGCAATGGTCAATCGACTTCAGAGAACTGGCAGAGTAGCATGATTCCTGCCTCTTGGAAAAGTGATGAAATATAGGTCTGGAATATAGCATATGTTGCAATTATCTTTTGTTTTACTTAACTGTTTTTATACATGAAATGGAGGAGGAGGTATCACCAGGAAGTGAAAGTGATATAAGACAGCATCAATAAAAATTTTTTCAAATAAAGTTTTAAAGTAGAAAAGCCACATCTTGAACTAGATAAAAAGACTATATATAAGGCATTATAAACTGGAGAGTGTACAGTTTCTAAAAACACTGAATTTACTAAACTTTCTGAGTTATCTAAATACAAGCCATGGCTGAGCTTTTAGACATCAACAACTAATAGCTATTGAATTCACATATTAACTTATGAACACAAATGTATAAAAAAAGTGATAATTAACAAAGCATATTTATTAAGCTCCTTCTTCATTTCACTGTTCCAAACGACGGGAATAAAAAGACAAAAGTGAAATTGCCCCTAGTGTCAAGGATCTTGCATGCTACAGGGCGAGACAGCATGTACATATGTAGGCATACAGTATGCAAAAGAAACAAGTGGTTTGAGCCAGGAGGAGGAACAGATGAGGGAACGTCAGAGAACAATTCCCATACAAAGTGGTGCCTCCACTCTGCCTTTCAGGAAACCAGGATTCTAAGAGGAGGAGGCAAGAAGCGAATGTATTCCAGGAATGAAAGATTATCAGTATACAGGCAGAAAGAGAAGGAAATAAGAGTGCTATGTAGGAGGAATAGAAAAAAAATGCCATTTGAGCAAAATCACAGAATATATGATGGGGGAAACTGTGTAATAATGCTAAAAAGATAAGGTGAAGTCAGATTGCAAATGACTTTATATTCCACAAAGTGTAGCTAAATTTGATCATAGAGATAACAGAGAGACACTAGAGCTGACTGAGTAGAAAATAAAAGATGATTCCATGGTAATTAGGAAAAAGGACTTTTGGCATTATGTGTGTGTGTGTGTGTGTGTGTGTGTGTGTGTGTATGTGTGTTTAATGAAATGAGGTCTCAATTGTATTTTGGAGGACAGACACTTGGAAAAGGGGTTTATCAAAAGTGTGTAACAATCTCAGAAGACTTGGTAGCAAGACACGAGGTTTGCGTAGCAAGAGTAGTCAGCACCCACAATACCGTTTAAACAGATACCAAAAGACTAGTATAAAACCTTTCATTTAAAATTTGTAATTTGCATATGCAGAAAAAAAAAAATCAAAGACTAAATTCTCCAAACCTTTCCTAGAGATATTTAGTACTTAACTGAAACTGGTCTTTGTCAGTAAGTAGATCTTGAGGCAAATCATTAAAGATTACTTTAAAAATAACATACCAAAACTTCAATTTCATCTACTTCTTTTATATTTAACAAAAATGATCACTGAAAAGAGATGCTATCTCCCTTCCACCCACCTCAAAAAAAAGTGCTCATAAGCCCTGAAAAAGACTGAGAAGTGTCATTTTAAACTAAATATATCCACCTAAGGTGATTTGAAAAATCAATAAAGAAATATATATTAATACCTACTATATATCAGGCACTGTTAGGAGTTAAGAATATAAAGACAAAAATGATACAGCTCCTGCCTTTAAGGAGATTACATTCTATCAGAAGATTTAGAGTTAAAAAGAGCTTTGGAAGACATCTAAAGTAGCCCCTTCATTTTGAGAATGATGACACTAAGGTTGAGTGATTTGCCCAAGGTCACACCGGGAGTAGCAGGAAAATGTTGATCCAAACTGGATGTTCTTGCAGCCACAACTTTGAGTTCTAAAATGCCCCTGAAAAAGTACTGCCATAAAAAAAAAAAATCTTTGCCCTAGCATTACAGTTTTCTCTCAATTCTTAATCCCAGAGATAAGACTGTAACATACACCTGAAATAAACTTCCACATGTAAGTTTTCCTATGTAATTATGTATTTTTGTCTTTACTTTGTGCAGTTAATGTTTAAGTAAGTCTTACTATGCTTTTCTACCCTATAATTGATATGTGGAGTATTACTGATAATCCACAATCATAATTTAAGTGCTATACTGGAACACAATGTAAAGCTTTGCAATCTAACTAAAATTTGATACTTTTTAGAAACTAAAAACAAGGGCATCCTATTTATATCAGACTAATTCCACTTTAACAAAATCCTGAAACTATAGTGTTTCCTTTCAAAAGGTATTAATATGCATACCCACGAAGGAAGGAAAATAGTAGAAATTAGTGGTTCCAAAGTAGTGCAAACCATCTACTTATTCCCCTACCACAGGAATCCATTCCACTCCACTGGGGGGCAGTAATAACAAGGGAAGAATGGGGCAATGAGGTACCTTTTTCTAAGGACAGCCAGTGGGTGGCAGCATTTTAGGCTACAGTCAAATAAAACATCAACTCAATTCTTATTCTTATCTGCCCTGCATCCTCAATTATCTATTCCCAGAAGGGTTCCAAAGTGAGGGAGGCACCCCCTAAAATTCACTTGCCAGTGCAAAAATAATCCCCCAGGAAAATCCAGCTTGATTCTGAAGCCAGCTGACCCTTACTGGTGCCTGTGCAGAATCTATATCTGAGTTATCCAAGCAAAATGGTAGGAATTTTCAACTTACCTAGCACAATCCTATTAAGAACACCATTAATGGAAATTATTATATTTTTCTATAAAAATTTCAGTTACATCAAACTATATACCATTTCACTGATTTGGTGTCATAGCATGACATCATCATGAATGCATGTCTTATGTTCACAAAGTATGTGCACAGGGTATATAGCTCATTGGGCTATTTTTTATTACTTCTAAAAGAAATTGCAGATATGCTTTAGCAAACAGCTCTCTGGAAATACAGAGATATTTCATGAATTGCTGTATGTTTTCTAGCATGGAAGGTAATTTTAAATACAGATTTCAGCTTGATATTCTGTTTGCAGCCACACTTCCAAAGATGATCCTTCACCTGTGATATGTTGCAAGAAGAGCTTCACAACTCATATCTATGTATCCATGTTTTTGTTCTTTATCCTACATTTACTGTATCCAGTTTTGCCTTTGTACTTCATCCTTGCCCCCAAATCAGATGCCAAACATCAATGCTGCATTAACAAATAACAAACCTTACCTTTAACTAACAGCTTTCGGCTCCTATACCAAAAAGAAAAGCACATTCCGAACATGTATTCTTTTTCCTTTCACCATCACCTCATTTTCCTTATTCCAGATATTTTCACCTGTGTAAAAAAAGGGGGGGAGGGGGAACCTAGATATTTCCCCTTTCCCTTAGTGTGATCTCAAGTGAAGAGACTTGAAAAGCTCCCTTTTTACTTGGAGATGAGCAAGAAGGAAAGAGAAAGACATCAAAGATCAAAAGTAAATTTTACAAATAGCAATGTTTTACATAAACCAGCATACACAGTCCACAACTGGAACAGAAGAAAACATAACACAGCCGTGTGCGAGTTTCACACTCTGAAGGAGAAAGGGGCCAAGGAATTTAGGAAGCCCATATCTTTTTCCCACGTCAAATCCACCACAGATTTTGGATGTTTTATTTCCGTCTCCTTTCACGTGTGCATTTTTTTTTTCCAAAAGAAATCTCACTTCCAATCCTGCCTCCTCTAGACTCCACAAGAAATATAGCACAATCTCTAGCAAGGAGTCTTTTCCTCTCTTGCTAGTTTTTTATTCTATTTCTTTTCCCCAAGGAATTACCATCACTCTCCACAGCAGTTCGGTGAAGCATTTCACGCCCCACTGGCCAAAGCCCCATCCTGTGCCTTAACCTGGACCTGGCACCTTTCACAAATAATTTTCACAGATCGTTTTTAGCTGTGTTTCCGCGGCACCTTTTGTAGCTCGTTTTAGCCAGCACATCCTCTGCCACGTTTAGCGAGGGAGGCTTCTTCGCATCGATTCTTGGGTGCACCACCCTAAGCTGGAGTGAGGACTCGCTCTTCTGGTACCAAATTCCATGACACTACCGCCGCCGTGGGGGGCACTGGAACCACTAACACTAACCTCCTCCCTCTCCCTCCCATGAGGCCCGGTCAGCGTGTGCCTGCCACCTGAGGTGCCCCCATTTCGCGCCGAGCGGGCACCCAGAATCTCTCGGTGGTCCGTCCCCACCCCCCTTCCAGCCCTGTGCTCCCCATCTCGGATTCACGGCAGGGGGAGGATGGAGGCGTAGGGGGGAGGAGGGGGAGAGAAGAGGATGAACCTTCACGAGTCACGGGAACGAGGAACAGCTCCCTGGCTTCCTTCCTCCCTCGCCCTTTCTCTCTTACCTGCTGCTCGGATGGGTGGCCTGGCTGCAACCCGGCGTCAACGCCCACCCCCCAGTCCCGGTCCCGGCGAATCCGGGCGGCGGGGGGCTGGGGGGGTCTCCTGGGCGGGCAGAGGCGACGGTGCCGCTTCCCCGAGCCCGGCGGGCGCCTCCCCGAGCCTCGGACTCCCCTCTCTCAGCGGCCCGGGCGCTCTCGGGCAGGAGCCGCGCGGGGCCTCCCCCACGGGCCAAGTCCAACCCGCTGTACTCTTATTCCTGTCACCGGAGCCGCGGGCGCGGACACGGCGGCGGCAGAGGCGCCGCCTCCTCCTCCTCCTCCTCAGCCTCCTCCTCCTCCTCCTCCTCCTCCGCCGCCGCCGCCGCCTCAGCCTCCGCCTCGCTCCTGGGGATGAGGAGGGTCTCGGCCGCTCTCGTGCACTCGCGCTCGCGCCCGGGGATGAGGAGGGTCCCGCGCTCGCGCCCGCGGATGAGGAGGGTCCCGCGCTCGCGCTCCTCTCCTCGCGCCCGGAGCTGGGGGAGGGGGTAGGGTGGGGGGAGAATGGGGCGGGGCCGCTTCGGAGGAGGTAAAGAGGCGGGAGGCGGGGGGTGGGAGGGAGCGACCGGAGGAGGTGAGACGGTAACCTCAGCCCTCCCGATGCTTTCTTCCGTCGGCTGGGGCCCCGGCAGCGGGCGAGGCGTGCGCGCGGTGCGGAGCCCGGCAGCTCCAGCCACGGCTTGGGCTCCCCTAGCGGCGCCCACCGAAGCGCTGGGGGCGTAGGACCCCTAGGGTGGGGTGGGGTAGGGTGGGGCGGGGAGGGAAGCAAACCCCGCTGCTCCTGGGCCCTCCTACCGGGATCTGGAGAAGGCGGAGCGAACCAGGAAAGGAGAGCGCGTGCGTGGGGGCGCCTGCGCCCCCGCCCCGCAGTGTCCTATACTGTGAGAGGAGGGGCAGGGAAGGGAGGAGGAGATGGGGCTCGGCCACCCTGCTAGCCCAAGCCTTGTTCCTAGGAGCTCTGACCATCCTAGGATCATAAATTTAGACCCAAAAGATTCCATCTATTCCTACAGTCTTCGTTTTACAGATGGGAAAATTGAAGCTTCCAAAGGTTGAGTGACTTGCCCAAGGTCATACGGGCAGTGCGTAAGGCTTGAGCTGTCTTTGCATCCCTGACCCGTACTAAATGTTTCTTGAATTGAAATGACAAAGATATATTTGAACCCAGGTCCCACGACTCCAAATACATTACACTATGTTCTACCTAACTCTGGTTGAGATATCAGCCAACTGAGAAGGAAGGGAACCTCATGGGACCTCATTGAGAGGTGAACTACACCTCTTTTGGCAAAAGATGAAATACTTAGGTGAAGGGCCTTGCACACCTAGAAATGTTCTACGAATGCTGGCAATTATATTATTACTGGATGAGCGATAGAAAGACACCCCGCCCCCCCAAGTATTTCTTTTCCTGGAATGATATCTGCAGTTAGGGACTCCCACATTAGGAGCTGGCTTTCTATTTTTGCTGTTTCAAGTACCCAGGTCTTTACCTCCCACGCAGGGCACCCTCCCCAAACCCTCCACAGTACAGTACTCCAATGTCCCAGTCCCAGCAGTCTTCTTACTTAAGGGTCCTCTCTGAGATATTTCCACAGAATCAACAAGTTTTTAACGTGTTACTGGCAGATCTCTACATAATGCTGCAGTGCTGTCCTTGCCTGGAATTCTTAACCATAACTGTAATTTAGGGTGTCCACAGGTTTCTGTGGATAGATAATAGTAGGGAGATCCCAAGGTTTCCTCTATCAGTCTGATCAACAATAGAAATTTTTTCCCTGCAGAACTACCAGTTCTGGAAAATGAAATGGCGGACCAAACAATTCATCTTGTTGAGGTTTATCTCTATCCTTAGCCAGGCCTGATCAGGCACATGAGTGGAACAAAATGAGACACTCAGTCCATCTAATGTTTAACAAAAGCAAATTTATTTAACAGTAGCATGGGAAAAAGATTAAAAAATATTCAGCAAGGAGGCAGCTTTGATTTGGTTGAACTCTAGTCCCCCACTTCTATCTGCATTTGCCATGTTGATGCACATCAGAAGCATGTGTTAAACTCCCAACCCCCCACCCTCAACTCATGTGCTGGGCTTCTGTACTTACATGACCAAGAAGCTTTGTCAGTTTGTCTCCTGGACCAACTAAGTTTCAAGGATGACTTCATGGGGGAAACTAACATACATTGGGAAAGACCTTAGTAAATGTTGCTCCTTTGGCATTTGCCTCTGTCTACATTGACTGTATAAAAATAGATTATTACCCTGAGAGAGTTCTTTAACATCATTCCCACAGCAAAAATATCTGTTTAAGGTAGATGGAGGAAAAAATCCACAGATGACAGAAAGAAGACAAAACAACTCCATTCCTATTTTTCAACTCTTTCTCTACCAAAATGAACTTCAGACTATGAACTAGAGAACAAAAATTGGTAACTCAACAAAACCTAAGGTAAACTGGAAGGTGGTGATTACCCTCATTTAGTAAAAATCACTCTGCTTTGATGAACAGGATACATGCAGACATGAATGTTGAGCAGCTTTTATTGATCTTAGAAAAGGTATGGATAAAAAGGAAGCATATAGATTGGGTGACAGTATTCTTGAATTGATTTGACAACTGGACCTAGAATAGTAATCTATGTATTGATACCAACCTGGAGGGAGATTTCTGGTACAGTGACCTCTTTTATCAATTATGCATCCTTTTCAGTCAAAAAAAATTGCACATGTATTAATTTATTTGTTTGTTTATTTGTAAGGTGTATTGCCCATATAAGATGTGTATGTCCACATGGGATGATTTTAAGTGTATAAACAGGCAGCTGAAGGGGAGTCATGGATAGATATCTCAGGGATCTTGTTCACCTCTCTCCAAGGGAGTTGATGATTCCTATCCTTAAGATAATAGGAGAAAGGGTCATAAGTCTTACTATCCTGTTCTCAACTGAGAGAGAAAAAAGTAACAGACCAGTCTGCTCCCTCTCTATATATTACTGGTTTAGGGGTATGATTCTTAGATTTGAAAGCTGATATCTTTCCTGGTTGCTGTTCCCTAATAGGGGAGGATATCCCAAGCTTATTTATACCCACTGGTTTCCTTCCAAATACTAGTTACACAGAAAACCAACACAAATAGTGAATAGCTAGGAAATCCATTTATCCAAGCAAATAATGAATAGAAATCAGAGGAGCTATACAAATTAGACTATACTAGAAAACAGACATGAGAATAAATGATTCTTTAGATGGGAATGGGATGAGATCTTATTTCAACCAAGAGACAATCCCCAATCTTACCCAAAAGGGAATTCCTTCGTCTCTAGGGAGGCAAACTAGAAATCAAGTGATACATTGAGGAGCCCACTTTGCCTCTCTGCCTTCCAAAATCTTTCTGTCTTCAGAGCAGGTACCCAGAATAATCTGAAACTACATGTATCTTCTCCTGAAGCAGAAATGAAGAATATCTCCTCTCCAGAACACTCCCACCAACTCCATCCCTCATGCAGGGTTTGCACCTGTACTCTCCCTATGCTGAATCATGTTCTTCAGGCAGCATGCAGCATAGGGCTACTCCTTCCCCACCCAGTTGTGTTGGGAGTCAGGTTACATATGTATTAATTGTGCATGCTTTCTGTTGTTCAGTCAACTAGCTTTTATCAAGTGCTGACTGTGCTAGGCACTGTGACATGCAAAGAAAAGCAAGAAACAGTTCATGCTCTCAAGCAACTCACAATCTAATGGGAGAGACAACGTAGAAAGCAATTATGAACACACAAGATACGTATGAGAGTTCAGACATTTTGATACTTTGTTTTATGGGCTGCCATTACTGAAAATATAAATAAATATATGTGTATGTGTGTGTATTATATTGCATATATGTTGTATATATATATATATATGTATGTGTGTGGATACATAGAAAGGTTTTTGTTGAAATTCAACTAGTAAATTTTCATCTTCCCTAATGTTAATCAATTGTTCTTATAAGCTAATAGATGGTATTCAATTTTGCATTTTTAATAAATAGGTCCAAAACTCATAGAAGTCTCTAGAAGATTTTTAAATGGGTTAGAAAATTGTGTTTCTAATTTAAGTATGTATTATGAGAATTTTTGTTAAGTGACACACTTCCATCATTTTCAGTAACAAAAGCTTAGTTTTTAAATGTCTTGCTGATCATGATGGCTTCATACTATCATTAGCCAGTATCTCAGCACACAATATGTACTTAGAGTAAGGTTTATCATTGCCAATGATGAATATAAATCCACGATTCAAATAATCTTCTTGATTATTTGGAATTTGGGGGGAGGTGCTGATTTTTTGTTGGATTTCATTAAATCATCATTGTTTTTACCTTATAATGTGGCTAATGAAGAACTTATACCAGGAGTAAGCAAAATGTCAGCTCTGCCATTTTAATGGGTTTCTTTGCTTGTACTTCCATTGTTAATATTACTTTTAATCCCTAGTTTCCCCCAAAGAATTTTTTAAGACGTGTGCCCATTTGTGAGGGCTAGTTTAGTTAAGGTTAGATAAAATGATCTATTAATCCACTTAGACACATGGAACTGTGATAAATGTCAGTACACTGAATGCGTGAGGCTACTACTGGGAACCTCTCCATGCTGTAGAATTCCTCCTCTCTCCTTCAGATACACCATGGTCTGCATATGACAAGTGACCATTGGACAAATGAACTAAATGAGCCAGTGCTGGGACACCAATGTCAATCTGTATATCAAGTATTCATAATCAACAAGCAATTATTTATTAAGCACCTGTTCAGTGCCAAGCCAAGCACTACATAAAGTACTAGGGATATGAAAAAAGGTGGGAGGAGGAAGTAAAGTTTAAATTCTCTTATTTTGTTGGATTTTGTGTGTGTGTGTATGTGTATGAAAAAGTCTTAATATTTTCTTCCTGTCTTCCTATTTCACATTTCCCTGAGTTGCAAATGTCCCACTTTGGAGATCACTACCTGAATGGAATGTTTTACAGAACTCTGTTCTTGATCTTATTCTCTCCAATATGTTTATCCAATGACTGGGAAGCACAGATATGATGCTTATGAAATTTGCAGATGACACAAAGCTGATGAGAGGGATAGCTAACATGTTGGATAATAAAATCAGGATCCAAAAATATCCCAACAGACTAGAATGATAGGCCAAATCTAATTAGGTGAAATTTAATACGATAAATAGAATATCCTACATGTAGGTTCAAAAAAAATCAACTACACAGGTACCTAGTCAATGGATCAACCAAAAAACTCACATCTAATAAATGTTTACTACATGCCAGAGTGCAGGAAGGACTAATAAGACCACAGCTCATGTGAAAAAGACTAGAAGTTTTAGTGGACTTACAAATTCAGTGAGTCATGCAACATAGCAAGCAAGAAAGGTAATGCAATTTTAAGCTGATTTAGCAAGTCAAGTACAGAACAAAGCAGATGATAGTGTGGTTAGACCACATCTGAGCTTCCTGTTTTATCACACTCTTCTACATCTGCTTTCCTTCTTTCTTCCTTTAGTCTCTAGTGAAGGCAGAGCACAGATTTACATAGCTTGTCAATAGGTTTGGGCTGCAGATAGGTTAGACTAGAAACCGTCTGACGATGGTTGGTTGCTGCAGGTCATGTGACAAACAGGAGAGTGTGCAGTGGCAATCCTACATTTTTCATGGGCAGCCTGAAATCCTTTGGTGGCAGGCCTGGCATAGCTTTTATGTGTCAATGTGGATGAAGCATAGAGCCTGCAATCAAGAAGACCTGAGATCAAATCCAATCTCAATCACTTACTAGCTGTGTAACCCTGGGACAGTCTCTTAATATCTGTTTGTCTCAGTTTCCTCATTTTTAAAATGCAGGTAATAGTACCTCTCAGGATTGTCATGAGCATCAAATGAGATGATATTTGAAAAGCACTTAGTATAGTACCTGGAACATATTAGATGTTCAATAAATACCTATTTCCTTCTTCTTTCCTTCCTTCTCCTCACTGAGCCCAAACCCTGTACTTGTTACCCTGACCCCATCTCTTATGCTCTCTTCCAGGAGATTGGTCCTTCAGTCATATTCTTTCCTCTAAACCTCAGTCTCTCCCTCTCTACTCTGTCAAAAAGGTTCAAACATGACATTACCCATCCTAAAAAAAAACAAACTTCATTGGATACTACCATCCCTTAAAGATATTGTCCTATGAGATATCATCTCTCTTTCACAACCAAACTCCTAAAAAAAAATCATCTATCTTAATTGGTTCCACTATCTTTCCTGATTTCTCTGCCCTTTGCAATCTGGCTTCTAATTTCACTATTCAACTGAAATTGTTCTCTCTTAATTGTCCAAACCAACGGTCTTTTCACAGTCCCAATGATTCTTAACTATCTTTAGTGTTTGTCGCTCTTGACCACTTCCTCCTCTTGGAAACTATTGTCCTTCAGTTTTCTTGACACGGTTTCCTCCTACTTCTCCTTCTGTCTTACATGTCTTTGGAGACTCATTTACTGGCTGAATAATCATCCATGTCCTGATCCCAGTCCATGAGTGTCTCTTAAGGCTTTACTCTGGGCTTTTTTCTCTTTCAGTCCATCTTTGTCATCTCATCAGATCCCATGAGTTCAATTACCCCTATGAATATGATCCTTAGATCTAAATAACCAAAACTAAACTCTCTCCTATATTACCAACTTCCTGTTGGATATTTCCAGTTGGATTTCTGTAGGCAAATCAAATTCAATCACCAAATCAGAATATCTTTTTTATCCTCCAAACTTCCCTATTTTTATTCAGGGTACCACCATCTCTCCAATCACTCAGGTTCACACTCTCAGTCATTCTTGCCTCTTCCTTCACTTTCATCTCCCACATCTGATCAATTGCTATCTTTTACCCTTTTAACTTCTACAATACTTCTCATATCTGGCCCTTTCTCTCCACTCAGACAATCATACCATGGTTAATATGGACTTAACACTTACCTGGACTATTTCAGCAGCCTAATAATTGGATTCCCAACTTTTAGTCTCTCCCAACACATTCATCAACACAGCTGCTAAAATCATTTTCTTAAAGTAGAAATCTAATCATGTCACTCTTCTGGATAAGAACATTCAGTGGATCACTGCTGCTAAATACAAACTCCTCAACCTGGCATTTAAAGTCCTTTACTATTTAACTCTGGCTCCTTCTTTTGGAATTATTATACTGTACTATTCTATACTGTACTATTCTAAAACTGAATGACTGTTCTAGATGGTAATAAATTCTCTGTTAAGAAACTAGGTGTCCATTTCTTAGGGCTAGTGTAGAAGGAAACCTTAAATAGAAGCTATTAGATGGCATAGTGAATCAAGAAGACTGTGTAATCCTAGGCAAGTCACTTAACCTCTGTCAGCTTCAATTTCCGTGTCTGCATGTTTCCTCATAACAAATGGGATCAATTAAAATAATATATTTAAACAACTTTGCAAACCTTAAATGTTAGTTCTAAGTAACCAGCACAAAAACATGCAGATATTCCTCCAGAGCCTTCCCTCTGGAGTTTATTTCCGTCTTGTCCTGAACTATGATGTCATGAACTCTGACTATATTATTGGTTACACCTAATCCTTACCCGTTTGTCCTTATAAATCTACTAGTTACAAAGTGAGGTGCCCTTCATGCAAAGGACCATACCCTAGTTCTGTAGGTGCTGGCCAGTCCATTCTAGTTACTCCCATGAAATACCAGGGAACATTAACATATATATACAAAACAAGTCTCTAATAACTGGTAAATAGAGTGACAGACCTGGAGTTAGGAGGACCTGAGTTCAATCTGTTCTCAGACACTTACTAGCTATGTGACCCTGGGCAGGTCCCTTAGCCCTATTTACCTCAGTTTCCTCATCTGTAAAATGAGCTGGAGAAGGAAATGGCAAACCGCTCTAGTATCTTTACCCAGCAAATCCCAAATGGGGTCATGAAGAGCTGGGCACAACTGAAAATGACTAAATAACAAAAATATAATGCTTTAAAGTTTGTAAAACACTTTGCATAGACCATCTTACTTTATCTTCACAAAAACCTTGGGAGGTAGGAGCTATTATTATCTTCATTTTACAGATGAAGAAAGTGAGACAAACAGGTTAAGTGAACTTACCCAGAGTCACACAACTAGTAAGTGTCTAAGCTGGATTTGAATTCAGGTTATCCTGCCTCTAGCTCCAGTTATGCTATTTCTCAAAAATAGGATTTATACCTGGTGAAGGATCTCAGAGATCATCTAGTCCAAACCCTTCACAATGTCACATGAAGAAATTAAAGAAATTTGACTTATCCAAAGTCCAATAGGTAATTAAAATATGTATTATGTGGGCATATGTAATTTATACAAAATACTATATGAATGTGAGTTATCTGTAATGTGTGTGTGTATGAGATACTTCCCTCTCAATAACACTATGAAAGTGCTCTGGTAAATAAAATGAACGTTTCTCCCTTTTCCTTCCATGCCCCTTCCCTTTGATGACATGGCATCTTTTCCCCTCCTATCCAGTGGCTTTGCTTCTTCCTCAGTCAGCCATGCGCTTCTGCAGAAGAACGACTTCAACAACACCCCCCTTCCTTTCCATTTCCTCGGAAATAATAATGATAACTAATATTTAAACAGTGTTTTAAAGTTTCCAAAGTGCTCAAGCTCAAAAAGCCTCACAACAGTTAGAGCCTATCGGTATTAGGAGCACCGTACTGTTTCCAAATGAGGAAACTGAAGCTTTCGGAGGCCAAGTGACTTGTCCACAGTAATAGAATTAAGAAGTGTTAGAGACAGAATATGAACCCAAGACTTTTGACTCTTAAGTTCAGCACTCTTTATTATGCCATGTTGTCATGCCCTCTAACTTAAAAGCCAATGCTTTTCCACACTGCATTCTGCCTCAAACTCATTCCTGCTCTGCGTTCTTGAATGCAGGGATCCTGTACTTATATTGATTCAGCCTGTCAGCACATTAACATGAGGATGGCTATATTTGGCTAGATGAGAAGTAGGAAAGAGGAAAGCAAATTAACGTTCATGACAAGGTGGTCCTATGCACATGGTGGCAGAGGAATGTGATTATTGAGAGGAAACGAAGAGGTGAAGGACTACGTATTCTTTGCAAGAGAGTGTTGCTGATTTTGTGTGAGTGAACATGGCGTGGCAGATAGAGTATTAGGCTTGGAATTAGGACGATCAGGATCCATGTTCTGACTGTTGAGACTTATTGGCTATATGACCATGAGCAAGATACTGAGACTCAGGTTCCATTTCTGTCAAATGGAGATGATAATACTTCTAGTTCTTACCTCATATTTTTGTTATATTGTTAAAATGAGAGAATGTATACAAACACTTTGCAAACTTTAAAATATTATTGAAATTTTGATTATTTTCATGTCTGCTATTGTTGTAGTTGTTTTGGCAACTAGGTGGCTCAGTGGCTGGCGTGCTGGATTAAGAGTCAGGAATAACAACTTCAATGGCAACAAGTATTAAAAAGCACTTTACAAATATTTCATTTTTATCCTCATAACAACTCTGGGAGGTAGGTATTATTATTATCTCCATATGACATATGAGGAAACTGGGGCAGGCAGAGGTTAAGTGATTTGCCCAGGGTCACACAGCTAGTCAGTGTCTGAGGTAGGATTTGAACTCAAGTCTTCCTGACTGCAGGTTCAATGCTCCTTCGGCTTTGCCACCTGTTGTTCTTCTATCATGAGGATGATGTCTTGATTTGTACATGAACTGGATTTAAGTGAAAATGCACAGTCGTCAGCCTCACTATCTCCTCCGGATTCACAGAGTCCAGTGGCAAGACAAAAGTCAACCTAGTTTTTTCTTCCAAGAGGAAGTCCTGAGTTCAAGTTCTGCCATACTTAATAGTTGGCTATATAACTCTGGGTAAATCATTTAATCTGTGAAAGCCTTGGTTTTCTTTTCTATAAAATGGAAATAATAATAGCATCTACTTCACAGAGTTATCATGAGGATAAAATGAGAGATAGCATGTGTAAAGCAATTCACAATCCTTAGAGGTCACTACAAATGCTAACTTACTGCCAGCTATTATTGTCTAAATAATTGAAAGTACTTGTTTGTAAAGGTTGCTCTGGTATAGAAGTAGGTGAGTAAGCAACATCATTGACAGGGGAGTGGTTCTAAGACCATTAAAGGATTTTTTTGTCATTATAGACTTCATAATAATATGTATATAGCACTTTAAGGTTTGCAGAGTACCTTATATAAATCAATTGATTTGACCCTCACAACAACCCTGTGAAATAGGTGCTACTGTTATCCCCATTTTACAGATGAGGGAACTGAGACTGAGAGAGGTTAAAAGACTTGCCCAGGGTTACAAAGTTAATAAGTGTCCAAATTAGGATTTGAACTCAGATCTTGCTGATTTCCTACCCCATGCTCTATCATACCACCTAGCTGCCTCAGAGATGGTACAAGTCACTTAGTCCAGTTCTCTCATATTGCAGATGGGGAAACTGAAGCACAGAGAGAATTAACTTTTCCCAAGTCACAGATGCAAAAAATACTGTATTTCACCACTTAATCATCACAGATTTTACACCAAATTTTTTTTACAAAAAAGTGGGGTGTGACCGTTATGTGAAGTTCTAAAAAACAATTTGTGCCCCTATTAATTAAAAATCAGTTACAACTGAACTATCTTTGGTGCAAGATTAGGAGGCTCAGAATATTCATGAGTATACATTTAAACTGGGAAGATGCAAATCCTGTCTGTTCCTCTTGTGCCTATGGCTCTTCATCGGGTTCAGTGACAATACTGTTAGTACTGCAGTGCTCTAAGCAAACCATGCTTTCAGAAATATATGCATACCCTGAGAATTCTAGGCTCTCTGCTTGCAATGCACGAAAGATAAATAAGTATCCATATGCTACGGATGAATACATTGCGCTCTGTTTACCTTTTAAGTGGGGTGATGAACAAAATTACACCATGCTACAATTATGCAATGAAAGGTTATAAATCAAATTTTGGACTGAAAAAAAAGAAAAAGAGAAAAGTGCGACAATTATGTGATGAAATTCAGTCGCAGAGGTAGAATTTAAGGCCTTATCCTTTGATTCCAAATCCAGTATGGCGTCTACTGGAGGGAACAGCCTGCTGAGGAGGTTATGAATTTGCCTGCCTAGGGTAAGGGTGCTAACTAGGCCTAGGAGTGATTAATTTGAATTGCAAAATGATTAAATGACAGAACCTTACATAATTTAACCTGTTGATTTTTTAATTGTTGGTGTGAATATACTAGAAGTTCCCTGATGATTAGAGTATATGCTGTTGAAAGAAAAAGACATTCCCCAAATGCCAATATACAATGCATTTCAAAAGTAATGTACTTTGTAATTTTACCCATTGCAATCTGATGGCTGAAGTTTCTTCAAATAATAGCCTTGAAAACTTGAATCATCCTTGAATCAGCTGAAGGATCTGTCTGAGTGGTTGTTTGTGAAGGTTATTTCTATTGAATTGTGGAAGAAGAAAACACAGCGTATTCCTCTCTCAAGGTTCTCTACCACCTGACCTCTCCAATCTCATCTCTTGATGTTCCCCAATACAGTTCCTTTTAAAGCAAAGTCAGCCTATTTACTGTCACTCTAACAAGTGGTTTACTATATTCAGTTCCCATGCTTTTGGTTATACCTTACCATTCTCACTCCAGTTATCCTGATAAATAGCTGGTCACTGGACCCAGATGGCTCAGAGGAGAAAGTAAGGTTGGTGACCTTGCACAGCCCTCCCTCACTCAAAACCAAGTCAAGTGCAAGTCATGTCATCAGTTCTCTGATGTCACAGTCGTCTTCAAAAATGAAGGATGAACACAACTACAACCATTCCGTCTACCTGAGAAACTTCTTCCATCATTTCCTCCCTAACCCTCATTCCATTTTCAGCACTTTTTTCAAGACCATACCTCAAAACTCACTACCACTCAGTAGTCCCTTTATTGATGTGTTGCTCTATATTTGTTCTCAAGTTGTTCAACGTGTATAGATTCTATTTCCCAACTCAGTAATAGAAGAAAAAGCTTTGAATTTGGAGTCAAAGGACTTGGATTTAAGTCCTGAGTCTGCTAATTGCTAACTAGGTAACCTTAGGTAAGTCACTTCATCTCTCTTCTCATCTGTAAAATGAGGTGGTTAAACTATTAATCCAAGTCAACAAGTATTGTTAAGTGCCTATGGTATGTCAGGCACTATGCTAAATGCTGAGAATACAAAGACAAAAAGTAGTCTCTTCTTTCAAGAAACTCCCACTCTAATGGGGAAAGATGTAAGTATCTATGTACAAACAAAATAAACACAGGAAAATAGGTGATAATCAACAGAGAGAAAACAGTGGTGTTTAAGGAAATTGGGAAAATTTTTCTTATAAAAGAAATTGTGAGATTTTAACTGAGACTTAGCTAGAAAAGTGGGAGGGAGTCAGGTTATGAAAGACTTTAAAAGTCAGAGGATCTCTGTGGTTCCTTCCCACTCAAAAATCCATGATCTTATGACCAGATGAAATCAATATCTGTTTGGTGTCTACCAATACCACAGTGTTGTACACATATATAATAGAATAACTGGTCTCCTAAATCAGACTGCTTCAATATTTTATTTCCAACAATGACTAAGGAAAGGTTTATGGGGGAGAATATGGTCAAACTTCAAAAGGTTTCAAAAGGTTATGGGGATAATGTATCCTACCCAATTTATTCTTATTAACCTATTATGAATTCTTCATCCAGTAACTTATCAGAACTTTTCTCTGACTGGGAAACAGAATAGAATAATAGAAAGAAAACCAGACTAAAAATTGGAAAGATGGTTTTGAAAAAATCATCTCTGCCACTGGCTACTTATGTGAACCTTGGAAGTGGGGCTTTATTTCTCTTAGACTTTAGCTTCTTCATTTGTAAAATTAAGAGGTTGCTCTAAGATCTCTTCAAATTCTATGAATTGGTATTATCTCCTTTTATCAACTCTTGGAATAAAAAATAGAGACAGCATGCGTGGTAGCACAGAAAGATAATTGAATTTGTGTCAAAGTTTTCATTCTGCCTCTTAATAGATATGTAACCTTTGTCTCAGTCATTTCTGGTCCACCACATGTGCTGACTAAGTACTAAAAGACTTGACATTTTGAAGCAACAAACTCTACATGGTCACTTGGTCCCTATGATAGCATAAAGGAGAGATAGCTGCATCAAAGAGAACTGGCCTCTTAGGAAGAGCCTCTCACTCAATAGACTTTAAAAGGAATGACCCCACCCTCTAGACTTGTTGTGTTTTTGCCTGCTTGATATGTCAGACCCCTTTAAGCTTCCCCCAGAAAGGGTTGGGGAAAAGCATCCTTTCCTTCCCAGGCAGAAATGTGAAACTATTCACATATAACAACCAGCACGTGGGCTGGCCCAGGTGAACTTGAGACTAAATCTTGAAGTTCTGCTTATTGGGCTTTCAAAAAAATAAACAGCAGCCATTTTGTGTATGCTGACTACAAAAAACACAATGTAGTTTTCTTTCCACGAGATACATTTACATACATTACTAACATCCCAGCTTCATGAGGTATATTTGGATATGTTACTTCGGTATCTGTTACTTCTGTATATTTGGATGTGTTATTTCTTTGTAATACTACTGTTGGTGTTGATATTGTTAGCAGAGGTGAGCAAATGGTGATCTTGAAATAAACATTCCTAGCCTTGGTGACTAAATTTGACAGATCAGGAGCTACTGAGTCGCTCCATAGGAGTTGTCTGATGAGAAGAGTTTCTGCATCATGGAGGATAATCACTAAGGAGGAGAAACTCAGTGCTTGGCCTGGCTTACCAGAAGACATCAACTTCGAGAGAGAATATACAAAGCAGAGTCAAAGGTGAAACACTAATTTTACAGGATCACAAAATACTACATAATTTAATGTTTTTAAGTATCAAGCTCCTGAGAGGATATAATAGCAGTTCCAAGTTAATCGCCGTTGGTTATTTAATTTTTTGTCAAGAGTGAGTTTTTGTGTTAGATATTTTTTTTGTGTTGAAGAAATGAATACCTTTCTTATATCTGATTTACATAGTATAAGTGAATCCTCTTCTACTTCCCATTTGGAGAAACCCTAAACATGAGCCAAAGAGATTTTTAGTGATCTTTCCTGTGGCTCCTGAATAGGGGGTAAGGAATCAGAGAATTTGATGGGGTTTTGTTTGGTTGGTTTTTTAAAGATCCTAACCCATGTAACATATAAAATGAGAATAATGGGCTAGATGATCTCTATATGGGCTAGATCTAGATCCCTTCCAACTCTAAATGCTATAATTCTGTGAATAAATACTATTAATTCATATGGGATGGAGAGGCTGAAATTACCAGACAAGGCTTTGTAAAGGAGATGGTACTGAAGCTGGGGCTAACCAACAATGATAGTTGGAGAAGAGAGAGAAGAGCATTCATGCAGACAACGAGAACCATATAACTTTCTGTGAGTGAGAATGTGGATTTTATGTGTAGGTATAGGGAATATGCCACCCTGCCTGGATTTAAGAGTTTTAAACGGGAGCAAGGGGGCAGAGAAAGTTAGAAAAGTAGGTTAAAGTCTGCAGTAGAAAATTTTGAATGTGAGGTTAAGGAATACAACCTTGTATTTTGGCAATGGGGAACCACTGAAGGCTTGTCAAAGGGCAGGGCAAAAAGAAATTTGGAGTTGTAGACAAATTAGTCTGGCACAATGAGCAGGATAAATAGAGTGTATGGGGAAAGAAACTGAAAGCAAGAAGGCTGAATAGGAGCTACTGTGATAATCTATGGGTAAAAGAATAAGGACCTAGTTTAGGGTATATAGCTATCAGAGAGACTTAAAAAGATGGAATAAATAAAAAACATTTTGAAAAAGGAATTGACAGAACTTGGCAGCTGATTTGATAGGGACTGTAAGATAGAGAGAAAACAAAATGAGTTTGAGCATTTTGGAAGGACTGTGAGGTCTTTCCAAAGGATAGAAATCTTTTCCTTTTAGCAAAAGTTTTGGAGGATTGAATGCCAGTATTCTTCATTTAATCATGGATAGGTAAGGCAGAAGTATCTAAATGGGAGGAAAAAAATTAGCCCAACATGATTTTGACTATAGTAAACAAAGACTTTTGGAAATGAACTCAGATTAGAGAAGCTCCAGTTAGTGCATTTTAGTCAAAAAAGGTCTCAAATCTGTCCCCAGTGGAAAATATTCACTTTAATTTAATTGCAGGGGATTATTATCCATTGGATGATAATTTCCATTTCATTGGCTCCTTACAGGTTCTAACTTCTAATTCCTCGCTTCTATCTAGACTTGGTCAAGGCAAGAGATTTACATTTTCACCGCACATATAATTAATGACCAAATAAAAGCAAACAATGGAATGAGCTAAAGAAAGGAAATTATCAATCCACACGAATACATTAAGAATGGGAAATATTTAAATTCAATCACGTTGGAAATATTTCCAAGTAGTTATAGGTTATTAAAAAATATTCAGAAGCCATTTTGAGTGTGCTGACTCAGAACACAGTACAGTTCTCTTTTCAGGGGGTACTTTTACATACATTACTAGCATATCAGCCTTAAGAATCTACTTGCATATGTTACTATTGAAAGTTTTGCTTTACTTTTTCTACTCTTAGAATTGGGTAACTGTAACAATGAGTGAGTTACCAAATACTATCAACAGTCTACTGGTAGATTTCAGTTCTAGAGATCCACAGGATTCTGAGCCTACAAAATCAAATGGTTACATATTTTAAAATTTTATAGCAATCTTTTTTGTTGTAGCAAAGAACTGGAAACTATGGGGTTCCCAACAATTGGAGAATGACTGAAAAAAATTATTGTATATGAATGTAATAGAATATTATTATGCTGTGAGAAACGATGAAAGGACTGGTTTTAAATAAATTTGGGAAGACGCATATGAACTGATGCGGACTAATTTATACAATGACAATAATATTATAAAGACAAATAACTTTGAAAGAATTTAAAACTGTCATCAATGACAAGACCAATCATGATTCCCAAGGCCCGGTGACAAAGAGCCCTCCTGACAGAGTGGTAATGGACTTGAGATGCAAAATGAGTCATACATTTTTGAGACTCAGCTAGCTGTTTTGTTTGACTATACATTTTTGTTGTTTGAAATGACATATGTAAAGCACTTTGCAAACTTTTAATCACTATATAAATATTAGTTATTACAATGGTTGGTTTTCTTTTCCCCATTCATGAGATAGGATAGCAATAATTTTGCAAAAAGTAAGAAAGGAAAAAAGAAAGAAAAAAAGTTTGTTGAAGCATTTTTTAATGCACAAAAGAGGACTGAAGAAAGATCAGAAAGAAACACAAAAGCAGGACAGCTTTGAAAGGTATATGTTGAATTTGTCATAAGTGTTACCATGGGACTGATCAGTAAGGGACCAGTCCCAGGAGCAGGAGCATTTGGTTAGCCTACTTAAGATGAAACAGAACTGAGGGCTGGCTCACCACTTCAAGGAGTGCATAGATGTTCAATAACTTTAATGTAAGTTTACTGCCTAGTAAAGAGAAAGTTTTTTAGTTGGCTGTTGAAAAACTATGCATGCAAAAAGCATTAATTACCTATATCAGTCTTTATCCTGGTGGTAATGGAGGTAACAACTCCTGTAAAGGGAAACAGAGATGACAACAGTGGCCTACTCTCCCTACTTAGGGCAATAGGTAGCTGGAAATATGGCATAGTTGTTTGTCTCTCTCATTTCTAATTTTTCCTGATCTTAAATGGTTTATTATAGATATTTATGACATGGTGAACTTTGAAAGATCATAAAAACTGATGAAGTCTGAATGCGGATTGAACATTTTTTCCTTTCTTTGTTATTGTTTTTGTCTGTGTTTTCTTTTGCAACATGGTTAATGTGGAAATGTTTTGCATGACTGCACATGTATAATCTATATCAAATTGCTTGTCTTCTCAAGGAGGGGGAAGGGAGGGAAAAAGGGAAGGTGTTTGGAACTCAAACATTTTTAAAATGTTAAAAGTTTTTGTTTATATGTAATGGAGGGCAAAAATAAATTAAAAAAAGAAAGATCCCAAAAATGAACTTAGAGAAGTCCAGTAACTAGAGTCTATACCAGAGTTTGCTGGAAGCTGAGGCCAACGTGCCCTTGTGTTCTTGAGAATAAAACTATTGGTCCAATGACCGAGATACCATGTCCCTGAAGAAAGGAAATAACACTTCTTGTTGTTATGCTGAATTTGGAAGTGAACTTGGTAGAGTTAATGCTTTGTAGCAATGATTTCAAAGTTTGAGTATGCTCCTAATTTAGGGGCAGATAACTTCTGTCTTTTCCATTCTTGGTAAATTTTCTCAGAAAATATCCCATTATTAATTAATGTTAACTGGTTAAACGATATGAAAGTGCTAACCAGTTTACAGGGGAGATACTAACTGGCACTGGAAAAAGAATTAAGCTGACACCCTCAACCCCTCAGGGTTACCCCTGGAGTCTTGACAATAAGATGTAATAGCTTCCCTGTAAGAACCCAACTTCCCAATGAGAATGGAATTTGGAGAAGGAACCCCCAGAATATATCTGGGCTACAAATTGGGCTCTTTGCATTTGTGTGGATGCACTGGAGAGAATGTGTACCTAAGACTTTAGTTACCAGATTCTCTAATTTAAGTCACATATACTTAAAAGAAAAGCAAGCTGTATGTAATAATTTCATAATTTCATGTAAGTTTTTATTTTTTTGTTATACTTCATTTATGGAAAGGGCTTTTTTTGGTGTTTGTTAAGTTCAGAATTTTCAAAAATGAAATTTTTTTAAAAATGAGAAATCATTTGGTTCAAATCAATAATTGTTTTTAATGTCCCTTATGACAGGACTAACGTTTAACTGTCTTTTCCCTTGCTGCAGCTTCTTTCCCCTACTCATGCCTCCTCCTTTCCCAATCCTTGGAGATTTATTTAGCTTTCCCTAAAACAACTTTGTTTTTGGGAACTGATTGGCCTTGGCTTCCCCAATGAATCTTCTGTGTGGATTAAAGACATAAAAAGTCCCATCTACAGGTAGTAGGAACCCCTTGGACTTATGGGATTCCAGAAAATCATTCAAGTCACTATGTCCTGCCCAGGTGACCAGACACATTTACGCATTGAGAGATGAGAGGGGCCATATCCAGAAAAGCTTAGTGACACTTATTGTAACCTTGTTGAACATATTTGCTCTATTGGGGGCAAAGTAAACCTCCTTTTGTTAACTGTTCAATGGTGTATAAGAGCCACATTACATCCCAACATCAAATCTGAAATAAGAGGGTGTTGGCATTACAGCTACCATAACACCCTTACAAATCCAAGTTTCTGTGTACAGAGAATGAAGCAAAATCCTGAAGTGTGACCACTGGATCATAAACTCAAGTATGTGGACCACAGGAAGGATGGAGACAATTCTTTAAACACAGCAGAAATACAAAGCTTCTCAGCACTTTAAGTAATGGCCAGATGCACCCTAAACCAAAAAAAAAAAATCTTTGAAGACAAAAAAGCAGGAGTGATTCTCTGGTGAAAGCAACATGATATGGTAGACAGAATAAAAGTTAATTATAATAAGTGTGACAGGTCCACATCCTTGCAAAGGTTCATCACAGAGGGGTCACCCAATGCGCTGCAGGCCTTTCTTGTTCCTCTTGACATCAGGAGAGTTTCAGTGGAATACTCTGGTCATCTACCGTCTCACCGTTCAGCCAGCCTGTCTTTTCTTTATGTCATGCAATTCATTGCTAACATTCTTTGTTGTTGTTCACTTGTTTCAGTCATGTGTGACTCTTCATGGCAAAAATAATGGAGTGGTTTGCCATTTCCTTCTCCAGTTCATTTTACAGATGAGCAAACTGTGGCAAACGGGGTTAAATAACTTGCCCAGCTAAGAAAGTATTTGAGGGTGGATTTAAACTCAGTTCTACCTGACTTTTAGGCCCTACACTCTGTCCACTGGGTCACCTAGAAGCTGTCCCAACATTCTTTACTTCTTTTCTTCAGTTCCTTTCTGGTCATGAGTATGCAGGCTGTTTACATCCCTAATGTATCTTTCCATTCCCCTCTGTGTGATGTCTAGCTTTAGTTCTTTGGAGGTTGTGGTATTCCAGATCTTGATGCCAAATAGCAACAACAATGGAAACGTCTATTGGATAAATGGCCCTTTCTGTTATGGTAAACTTGGCATGAGTAAAAAGCTTGGAAATTTCCAAAAATCAGTTCAGCTTACTCTCTTCTTTCTTTTCAATTCTAGGCCTAACTTGCTCACTATATATATATAGATAGATAGATAGATAGATAGATAGATATAGATAGATAGATAGATAGATATAATATATAGATATAGATATAGATATTGGACATATCAAGTTCCTTTCAGTGATTACAGACCTCTGCTAGGAACCTCTGCAATATCTTGAGGCTTGATGTAATCAGCATGATATCATCCACAAACAAGGTCATCTAGAAAACCTCTGACCATCTAGAAATAATCTCCCCTCTATGTGAACCTTGCGCTGGATCTTCTTTTTCACAATGGCAAATACATTGGGTGAGCATGCATTTTGATATTTTGTGCTTTGTCATACGTTTATTATCAGAAGGTAACCAAACAAGGTATTTTCTGTTCTTATATTTTCCAAAGAATCCTAAATAACCTTGATAGATGAATGAGAGACATCTTGCTATGAGAGAGTCTGTATTACTAACTAGCATTTCTGTAGGATTTTACAAATATTACCTCATTTTATCCTTACTACGGTCCTGGGAGTGAAATGCTAATATTACTATCTCTATTTTATGGCTAAGGAAACTGAGGTAGACAGACTTACTATCCTGAGTGACATAGGGCAACCTCTTATCTTAGGATAAGAGTTTAAATGACTTTCCCAGCTTTATAATGCTGGTTTGTGCACAAGCCTGTCATAAAGAAAAGATAGGCCAGCCGAATGGTGAGACAGGGGGATGATCGGAGTATTCCACTGTTTCTCTCCTGATGTCAAGAGAAACAAAAAAGACCTACAGTTCATTGGGTAACTCCTCTGCAAGGAACCTTCACAAGGAGGTGGACTAGTTCACACTTATTCTAGTTAACTCTTATTCTTTCTAGTATATCATGTTGCTTTTGCCAGAGAATCACTCCTGCTTTTGTCTTCAACGGTTTGGGTTTTGTTTTTTTTTTGGTGTAAGAAGCAGCTGGCCATTATTTAAAGCCCTTCTTCTCTCCAAGTCTACCTCTCTAATCACGGTACCATCTAGCTGCCTCATAAGACAGTTGTATTTTGCAGCCCCCTAGGTGTTCACGGTTTCCACTTTGTTTGCCACTGACCTAGACTTTTGTAATAGCCTATAAAATAGTCTTCAAGTTTCTAGTCTATTCCATCTCCAATATTTCAAATCATTCCCAAGTAATCTTCCTAAAGCATTGTTATCATCATATCATTCCCCTACTCAAAAATCACCAATAATTCTTTACTGCCAACTACATAACAGTATAAATTAGACAGATATAGTAGGAGTAACATCTACTAAGGATTTTACCATGTAGACTAGGCTAAGTATTTCTCTAAAAGGTGATGAAGCCATCCTTGGGAATTAATTGGTCTAGGAGATTAAGGCTCAAATCATGGACATAATTTCCTGGTCACCTAAGTTACCCAAGTTGGGGCCTCCTCAGTCCTGACATATGCTTCATCATGATTATTTCCATCATCATGGCAAATGCAAGGAGCTCTCTTGCCAAATAAATCAGTAGTATATCCTTGTTGAATATCCTCTCCATGCTATTGTGAAGTGAACTACTTGATGTTGTTAAATTTTAGATGGTCTATAATATCTCCTTTTGTTTTAATCCTGAGCCTGAACCTGAGTCAGACCTGGTCCAGAATACTTTGTGTTCAAGGGTTTTTATAATTGGAGTCAACTGTCCCACAGTTACTATATGGGTGGATTTGGTTCTCTACCTTCCCCCAGTGCTGTTAATTCAATCACAGGTGATAAAGTGTTAATGTATTAGCAAGGTCTTAACACCCAATGGCCATATAAAGTGTGAATACCTTTCTCTGAGTGAATTAAAAGAGGCTACTATTTTGGCTTATAGGCTTAAAGAGGCCTATGCCCCCAGCTAATCCTTAAAAGACAACTCAGCAGTCAGTTTGAAATCACAGGTAGTGTTCATCCTTTGTTTTCAAAGAGGATCATGACATCAGAGAAATGATGACATGACTTGTACCTGACTTTGTTTTGAGTGAGGGAGGACTAAGCAAGCTCACCAGCCTCACTTTCTCCTCCTGAGTCATCTGGATCCAATCACCAGATATCCATCAGGATGACTGTAGACAGCCCAGGATGCAATGGGAGACCTTGGCCTTTTAGGGTAAGGCCTTTTCAGGTATTCATTCACTTAAAGTGAGGTAATGCCCATTCAGTGAGTAGGCCTCTTTAAAAACTAGTCAGAGGATGGTGCCTTTAAATAGACAATAAATAAATAGATGAAACAAGCTGGGAGGGGCAGGAGTAGTGGAGGAAGAACTTGGCCTTTGAAGGAGAATTGCTGGGGAATGGGGAGGAGTGGAGACATGGAAGAGGTGGTAAGGAAAGGATTTCCCTCTTCATTCTCTCTTTTCTTTTCTCTCTCCCTCTCTCTCTCTCAGGAGGTAATTGTGGAAGAGCTTCCCACCAGGTTGGGGGGAAGGGGGAAAAGAGGGCAGTTTAGAGTTATAGTTCTTTCTATGCCATCTTAGCAAATGCCTTTGCTAAGAACTAATTAGGTCTATTAACTGAGTTTTAAGGATGAACACACCAGTGAGGGCTCGTGAGCTATGGTTTTCAAAGTTAGACCACATCAAGATAGCAGCTGCCCTCTGATGATCCAACCCACAAATATGAGTACAAAGTAGGGGAGGTATTGCAAAGAGGGGACTACATTACTATACAACACATACTTTATGTTCTAGCAAATAGACTACTCCTTGTTTCCCCTTCTCATTCTGTTCTCTGATCATGTCATCTCTCTTTCTTGTATAGCAGGTTTATAAACATCCTCTGAGTATGGACTTAAAACAGGGATGAAGCTGACATTTTGCAAGTGAGTAGGGGATCATATCCCTATCCCCTGACTGTTTTCAAAGGCACTGCTCAGAGCTGGACTGTCAGTCTGTCCTTGTATCATATTCCTTCCATGTGGGGTAAGGTAGGCAGCTTCCTGCCAGCTAATTGTTCTCCATTATTCTGGTTTTTGTGGCTTCAGGCAGCCAGGGAAACAAAAGACATACTGGGACAGATCCTAAAGAACTATGGTGTCTGACTAGAGACCCAAGGTAGTGTGGTACCAGTAAGACAGGACTGGGTATGGACTGGACCAGTGGACAATAAGGTGCTTAATGAAATGAGGGGTGTGCTTGAGCTAGCTTGAATCTGCTCTGGAAAACCAATTGTTAAATTGTTATTGTGGGCATTTACACCTCAAAAACCAGCAAAGGCTACAAATGGGGGCTTGATTTCTTGTGTTGTTTGTGTAGAGTTAAGAAAGTGTTAATAATGAAGATAAAACTTAAAACTTTGTTGCATGTTGTCAAATGCAACTGTTAAACATTTACCAACATACCCTTGCATGAAACCAACCATTCATGGTGAGAGCAAGAGGGAACAGTTACATACCTTACTTAGCGCTTCCCCCTGTTTTCTCTTAAGTGTTTGCTAAGCTAATGGAGGCACATTCCAAAACAAGAATTCTTCCCCTGGATCCTTCTCCTCATGCCCTGGGTGGCCAGTAGGAGAGTAGATCAGAGGTAAATCAGTGTGTTACTGTTGTCCTATTTGAAAGCTTTCTGATAGCTTCTTTTTGATATGCTATTGCTCGTTTAGATTTATCTTACTAGGTTTCAAAATATCACATAACCATTAAAATATAAATCATCTAAGTCTTACGAATAAGGTTGGTCAGTCTAGAGTAGAAAAACCTAGTATAGATTAGGGCTTCAGAGCAAAGATGAGAAATTTTCTTACTTCAGCAATTTATTTTTTTAGCATGTTTCAGGTCATATATATATATATATATATATATATATATATATATATATATATATATATATATATATGTATATATATGTATGTATATATACACACAAACACACACGTGTAGATAGATAGATAGATAGATAGATAGATATAGATATATTTACATATATGAACCTGGGACTGGCCATGTTGCCTTGGAAATTTGGAGAGTAGAAGCTATAAAGCAAAAATCCTCTGGTTTTTGTTCTTTAGTTGATTCAGTCATGTCTGACTCTTTATGACCCCATTTAGGGTTTTCTTGGCAAAGATACTGGAGTGCCTAGCCATTTCCTTCTCTATTTCATTTTACATATGAGGAAACTGAGGTAAATCGGGTTAAGTGACTTGCCCAGCTAGTAAATGTCTGAGGCCAAATTTGAACTCAGCTCTTCCTGACTCCAGGTATGGTGCTCTATCCATGGGGTCACTTAGCTGCCCTAATCCTCTGGTTGACAGTGAGGTTACATTAAGAAAGCCTGCCCACATGCACCGAAGACCCTCTGAAGCAGCCGCTGAGCATATGGTCTAAGGGTGATACCGTCTCATGCCAACTCAGGTGCCAACTCTTGCATAAAACCTTTTCTAACTTCCTCCCTGCCCCATCCTTAAAGTGATCTTACCTTCTCCATATTTCTCAAAGCACTTTGACTAGCCCTTGGCTTAGGACAAGAGATTAAGAGCTGGAAGAGATCTTGAAAAAGGCTTAAAGAGATCCAGACTGAAATCCAGAAAGGTTAAGTGTTTTGTCTCCCTATATTTTATATCACAGGGTACATACTATGCTCCCATTAATCATTAGCTCCTTAATAACATGGCCTATTTTATATCTATCTTTGTATCCTCTGCACCTATTAGATGTTGTTGTTGAGTCCTTTCAGTTGTGTCAGGTTATCTGTCACCCCATTTAGAGTTTTCTTGGCAGAGATACTAGAGTGGTTTGCCATTTCCTTCTCCAGCTCATTTTACAGATGAGGAAACTGAGGCAAACAGGGCTAAGTGACTTGCCCAGGGTCACAAAGTAAATATCTGATGTTAGATTTGAACTCACAAAGATGAGTCTTCATGACTCCAAGACCAGCATTCTATCCACTGCACCACCTAGTACACTCTTTATAGCCCAGTTGCCCTCAGTTTAATGTAACAAGCCCCAAATACTTCTGCAGCCTCAGGTGAAAAATAGGAATAGTCCCTTCTTCCATTCCCTTGTGCTTTACCAATCACCCCCTACTGCTTTTATATTTTTTCCTTATCAGACTTTTCTCAATGAATTTATTTTTTAAAAAATAGGAAATTAGCCTAGAGTATGAATATTTTTTATAATCTTTATCTTAATGATAAATTGAAGAAACTAATTGGCTTTGGCCCCCTCCCAGCTTGACTGGGGGAGGATTTTAAAAATCTTAATTTAGGGTTGCAGAAGAGCAATTTGAAAATATGCCCAAAGGGCAACCAAATTGTGCATCCTCGTTGATCCAGAAATACCACTACTAGGTCTGTATCCCAAACAGATCATTAAAAAATGGAAAATGACCTGCATGTTCAAAAATATTTATGGCAGCCCTTTTTGTGGTGGCAAAATATCAGAAATTGAGGAGATGTCCATCAACTGGGGAATGGCTGAACAAGCTATGGTATATGAATGTAATGGAAAACTATTGTGCAATAAGAATTGATGAACAGGCAAATTTCAGCAATTCCTAGAAAGACTTGTATGAACTGATGCAAAGTGAAATGAACAGAACCAGGAAAACATTGTACACAGTATCAGCAGCACTGTGTGATGATCAACTATGAATGACACAGCTCTTCTCAGCAACGCAATCATCCAAGACAAGCACAAAGGACTCATGAAGGAAAATGTTATCAATATCCAGATAAAGAACTGATGGACTCTGAATGCAAATTGAAGCATTTTTTTCACTTTATTCTTTTTCATTTTTTAAATTTGTTTCTTCTTTCAGAACTGTAACTAATATGGAAATATTTTTTACGTGATAGTACATGTATAAACTATATCAATCTGCCTACCATTTTCAGAAGAAAACAGGGGAGAGAGGAAGGGAGAAAAATTTGGAAACTTGTAAAAATGAATGCTAAAAATTTTCTTGACATGTAACTGGGGAAAAAATAAAATACTATAAAAATTTAGGGTTGCATTCTCTATTTTCTCTCTCAAATCTTCTACACTTGGACACAAGTCACAGTAAAATAAATGATAGTTTAATTAGCAGCCTTAAGTAATATAGAAATTCCATTAAACATCATAAAGGTACAAACTTTTAATCTTTCAGTACTGCAACTGGGAGGGTACTGGATTCTTTCTACCTTTCTCATCCTCCACTCCTCCTTACACTCCAAATAATGGAAAGAGAATAGTCAGATAGTTAAACAGATGTAATAGAGGCCATTGGCTCAACCGTCTGGAGCAAACTCAGTGACCACTCCTAAATCTGGAGTCACGTAGAAGTTTTGGGGTGGAAGCTACTTCCTAAGTCATCTTCTGATGGGCTTGCAATATGGGATGAACAGATGTCCCCTGATTGTCTGTGGAGATAGAAGTATTGGATTCAGTGGATGTATGAAGAAGACTGGCCCAACTCTTCCCTTCTCTCTTCCTTTCAGGGTGCAAAGCACTTAGAACTTTTTGAGCTACATCCACAGTTAGATGGAGTTCTACCCTGACCCACCTTCATGCTCATTCCTTCCCTCTGCTGATCATTTCCATTTATCCTATATATATTTTATTTGTACATAGTTATTTTCATGTTAAGAGGACCAAGATAGTGATGTTATTTTGATACTCTGAGAATTAAGGACAACAATCAACCCCCATTAGCTCCTTGATAACAGAGATTGTATTTTTCCTTTCGTGGTATCCTCAGTACTTAGCGCAGTGCCCGGTACATAGTGCATGCCGAATAAATGGCTGTTGTTGTCTGTACTTCGTTCTCAAGGACGATCAATGACATCATAAAGGTGATGTCCTGGCTTACTCATGAATGGGATGCGTGTGAGGCAGAGCTATGCAGAATCATCAGCCTTACTCTCTCCTCCAGAGTCACTGAAGTCCAGTGCTTATTGACAGACCAACTCCCTCAACCAATTCAAACAGAGTTCCTGTCGTGTCTAGTCAAAAATGCCTTTGACTGATTCAGTTGACATGTTCTCATCTAATAAAAGCACCAGGACTAGGTGGAATGGTGTGATTGATTAAATGACTTAACTCACACCCTTAGATTTGAATAGGTATCTGAGCAAGCTATCTCAAGATGGATGTGTCCAGGCTTGGTGGTGACTAATGAGTTCAAAAGGTCTGCCACTATGGTGTCTGACATAGACACTGGAACGGTGACATTCACTGGAGTAGTTGGTTAAGGTGGCTGATTGTGGGAGCAGATAAGTACAAAGTTCAGAAAAGGCTTACATCTGGAGTGTCTTGATAGTGCAAAGTCTACAAACAGGGGTAGGAACCAGATGTGTGATTTCACTGGTATAGGGAACTTTAGGGTGAGGAAATTTCTCTCTACCAAGGGAGGTCAGCACCTTAGCTGTAATTTAGTTTTAGCAAGTGCCTTGGGGTATTAAGAGATTCATTGACTTACCCAGGGTCACATAGCTTCTAGATATCAGAAACTATACTTGAACTCAGGTCTTTGAGATTCTGAGGCTAGTTCTCTATCCTGGAGTGAAATATAAAATACTAATTAGCAGTTCTGAAAACTATTTAATGCTAGGATGGAATGTAAGTATTTGCCTCCTAGCAGACTATGACAGTAGTTGTAAGTTGTTACTAAATGCTTTTTGAAGTTTATATTCTTGTTAATATATCATGCTTGGGGGTGTCTAATTTGCATTTCTTATATGTGAAGGAATAAATTCCCTATCCCTTACCTGATTGATATTATATCCTGAGTACCTGTTTGATTCCCTCTACTTTTGAGAAACTGAGATATGAGCCTAAGCCTTAAGCAGTTTTCCCCTAGAGGTCCAAATAAGTCCTGAATATGAGAACAGAGCTCTTAGCCTCTTCTAATTAGAGGCAGGATCCCTCAGGATTAAATGCAGTCCAAACCATATAACAAGGTACTAGACATGCTAATCTGCTGATAAATATTGGTAGAGAAAATTTCCTTACTAACAATTCCCTATATCACTATATAGTCATAAGTATGAATCTTCTCCTCTTCCCCAACAAAAGCTATATTGACAAAACAAGAAAGGTAACAAAATAAAGCCCCTTTATAAGAAGAAATGAAACATCCCATTAATGAGATGCCATATAAAAAGGTACCAGATAAATACTCAAAGAACACATAATCCCTATATCACATTAACTGTCTTCCAAAATAGAGAAAAACTGCATTAAAGCAGAAAAACAAAAAATGTAGACTAATATATTATCAATATACCATATTATCAATATACTGCAACCAATTCAATTGTTATATAGTAAGATCAACATCAATATATTGATATCAATATCAATAAATATTGGTAGGATACTAAAATGTGACTATTTTAATTCAAGCACAAATAAAGCAATATATTGTCCCTCTCCCCTAAATCTTCAATTTTAATCAAGTAGAGTTTTAGCAGTAATGCAGGGATGGTTCAAAATTAGGAAAACAATGAGTACTTCCATCCTTATTGTACACTATTCCCTCTCCTAACCTCAGTGATCCAGTGAAACAGTCCTCTCTGTTTCTCACACATGGCACTCCATTTTTTATCCCTATTTATTTGTACTGGCCATTTCCTATGTCTGGAATGCACTGCCTCCTTACCACTACTTCAGAGAATTTCTCTCTTCTTTTGAGGTGCAGCTTGGGCATGTATATGTATATGTATATATGAAGTCTTTCCTTATCTCTCCAATAGCTATGTCTTCCCTGCCAAACTACCTTGTATTTAACTATGTTTTATATTTATTTTGTGTATATTTATAAATATATTTGTTGTCTCCTTTATTGGATATAAATTTCTTGAGAGGAGAGATTATTTAATTTTTTGCATTTGTACTTTGCATAGTGGTTGGCACATAGTAGGCACCTTAGTAATTACGTGTTGATTTATTGAATCAGCTGACTGATTGACAGAGAGGGGTAAGTGCCCCAGTTCTACGGATCCCTTAGCAGTTCTTCAATGTTGGATAGGGATTAAAAAGGTAGATTCGTTTTGGCTAAACTCCTGTAGAAAAGATGAAGCCAAAAGGATACTCTGACTGGTCCCAGACATCTCACCATGACACACTTGCTGCTTCCACTCCATTAGCTCTTGGCAGTCTCTGACCAGGCCCTGGTCCATTTACCATCCTTTGCATCTGTCACCATCTCATCTCCTTTCTTCTCCTTTGCTCCTCTTGGCCCTAATGTCATTGGCTTGTGGTGGCTCTGTGAGCAGTGATAATCTACCAGTCTTTTATTCCCTGCTCATTCAGGAAAGATAGAGTCCTCCAGGGACTTAGCTGTGCCAGGTAAGCCACCAAGAACTGGAAGAACTTGAAATCAGGAGCTGTAGACTCCTGTACTCTCTAGCCTTCAGTCTCTAAACTCACATTTGTCTCTAAGGAGAGGAGCACTAAATCCTCTATTATAGGGGCTAGCTCTTTGGGAAAGTGAAAGGAAAGGGATATAGTCGTAAACGTAGTTGATGGAAAAAATGTGATGCCTGTTTAATAAATTGAATTCAAGAAAGTATTTGATTTGATAGAGTAAAATGCATCCTTGAAGGCATTCCTCAGGTAAGCTGTTTTTCAGGAACAAATAAAAATTGGACAAAACTCGGTGTCAGAAAAGACTACAGAGAGAAGTTCACTTAGCTATCTGTTGGGTGATGACATCAAGCAGGGCGTCACAAAGGGGGAGATCTGTGCTTTCTAGTGGTGTGAAAGGGGTCATCTGTAAGAATAAAATATAACTGTCACATTGATAGCAGTCAGGACCTCAAGTGGGAGTCAGGAAGGCCTACATTCAAATCCTGCCTCTGAAGCTTCCTGATTTAAGGAGCTATGAGACTGCAGACAAGTCACTCAACTACTCTGAGCCTTATCTGTACTCTTAGTATCTACCTCATAGGATTGTTTTAAGACTCAGATGAGATAATGCATGTGAGGTATTTACAAATGTTAATGTGCTATATGAATATTCATTATTATTGCTAGGCCAAGATTCATCAACTGATCCTATTTGAAAACAGCATTGTATTAGTTGTATCAAATTCTAGTCACCTTAGCAAAATCTTTATTAATGGGAAATTTAATCTAAAGATTCATACTAGAAATACAAAATAGAGGAAAAACATGTATTGCTCAGATAAAGCATGACATAAAGCAGGCTAACAGTTCATTTAATTAATTTCCTAACATGTGAAATTATTCCGGTGTGGTGAGACCCATCTTAACCCATTCTTTTTTTTTTCTCACCCTTAAGACCAAGTGTTTGCTCACTGGGATCACCTTGTGTTTTGGAGTTTTATTAACTTCCCTTGATTTCTTGGATACCCAGGTCCCAAATGGCCTGGTGGTACACAGCTTTTTCCCTCTTAGTCATTTCTACCCAATCTCCAGAACATTGAATATCTCTTCCTGGATTATTGCTTTAAAAACCATGATAATATGAACCCCATGATCATATGAACAAGAGAATAAAATAAAGACAAAAGGAAAAGTCTTATAGAAAGGTTTATCAGTTAATCCTGATCCTACAGGTAACTATAATGGGAACTTAGTAAGCAATGTTCTCTCCTGTCTCCCTCTCCTTGTTTGCACTGTAACTATGGAAACCTAGCAGAGCTACAAGGTGCAGGTTAAGTACATTGTAAATAACTGGACTGCTTCTCCTGTGATTATGTAGAGCCAAGGTTTAGCTGAGGGCACTCAGGGAGAAGCTAGGGCAGAGACTATTGCTAAATGATTTTAAGAATGTTCTCAGCACTGCTCTCCTTGGGTAGAAATGTCTTTCTTTATCTTTGAGAAGGATTGCTCCTAGGTAAATCTTTCATGGCTTCCTGAAAGGAGCAATAGTGATACGTGAAAATCATTGGAGTCTTCCCTTATGTGGGCATTTCTATGAATTCCTTCAACACGCTGATGAACCAGGGAAGCAACTGGTGGGTGATGACAATTGTGGTATATCTTCTGCATTAAAGTGGTAGAGTGCTATAGGAGAAAAAATAATAGATTTGGAATCTGAGGCCAGTCATTGTCTACTAGTGTGATTTGAGACAAGTCATTTATTCTCTATGAGACTACGTTTCTCTCATCTTTAAAAAAGGAAGGGAAGAAGGGAGAGAACAAACATTTATTAAACACCTACCATGTCAGGCTGTGTGCCAAGTGCTTTACAAACATCTCATGAAAGTCTAGAACAGGGTTCTTAAGTTTTTGTGTCCATTATGGACCCTTTTTGAAGTTTTGCAAGACCTATGGACCCATTTTCAGAATAATTGTGTATTGTCTACATTCATAATTGAAGGAAATGCCATATTTAAATTAGTTAGTAACCAAGTTCACTCCCCCCCAAAATCTGCTCCCCAATGAGTTTAAGAAATCCTGCTCTAGATCATCTATAGGATCCTTTTCAGTTTTCACTCTATTATCTTTTCCGTCAGACATATTGTATATTATGGTGCTTAGTACCCCTTCTCTCCTCATCTGTCAGAAAAGCAAGTTTGGAGTGGTTATTTCTTTTTTTTTAAATTCCAAACTTAGTAACCATCAATAAGAACAAACATTCAAAAAGAGAAACAAAAATTTAAAATGATCATACATGAAATATTAAATTCATGTAGTTTGTTAAAAACCTGTATCCTGTTTGCTTTTGGGTACTTTTCTGAACTCTTTTTCTTCCACGCTTTTTCTTGCTGTCATTATTATTATTTTTATAGCTGTACTTGGTATGCATGCATGTATGTGATGCCATTAATTCACATCACTTAATATAAGAATCTAATTTCTTTCAGTAATTCACTGACCATTTATTGAGTATCCCCTATATTGAAGGCACTAAACTTGGCATTCAGTTTAGAAAGACAAAAGTGAAAGAATCTTTTCCCTTAATAAGAAGCTTTTTTCTGGAGGTTCACCAATATTATACATTGCACATAGATTTTTTCATGAATTTTGATCAATTTTGCTGACTTTTCTCTCTTCTTTTTCTTTTCTTTTCTTTCTTTTTCATTTTCTTTTGTTGTCTTTAAAAATACTATTTGTGATCCTGGGTGGTCTTCTTGGAGGGGTAGGAGAAAGATAGTAGGGGGATTATGGTGATATAAAAGACAAAAGACATGAATAAAAACTTATTTTTTTGAAAAAAAGTTTACTTCTACTATGGATGTGCCAAAAGCATGGACTGAATATCTGAGTACCCCTGGAGAGAGCATCATCTCTGGCCTTTTCTCTGAGAAAAGTTTGATGCCCTTGATGGAAGAGGAAGGCCAATTGTAATAATCACCACATGGTGTATTGGCACACCTGACCCTTGCTCTATGCTCCCTTATTGAATATACAACATCTATTTCTTGAACGTTGAACGTTAAGTATCAGTTTGTCTGGTAAAGAACTGGGGGCTTTAATAAGATGCATAGTTGGTTTAGCGGCAGCTTGGTGGCTCAGTGGATAGAGCACTGGGCCTGAAGTCAGGAATACTTGTGTTCAAAGCCAGCCTTAGAACTAGCTTTGTAACCCTAGGTAAGTCACTGAATCTCAGGAGCCCAAGGTTGATAATAGCAATAACCAACAGAGGAAGGAAATAATATCCCAGGTCCAAAGAGCCATACCTCCTTCTAGTTTTTGAAGGGTTTACCCCAAACAATTAAACGAACAAAAAAACCCTCAAGCAGTTAGGTAGAAGAATAGAGAACTGAACCTGAAGTCAGGAAGACATGAGTGCAATTCCAGCCTCAGACACATACCTAAGTGACCCTGGATGGATCAATTAATTTCTCTGTGTCTCCTCATCTGTAGTTTCCTTATCTGTAAAATGAATATATTAAAAGCACCTGCCCCCAAGACTGTTGTGAAGATAACATGAGCTAATATTTGTAAAACACTTTCTGAGCTCTTAAAGTGCTAGGCAAATTCTAGCTATTATTGGTATTATCCCTTTTCTCTTGGTTTCCATGATTAAGGATTAGGAATGTGCTCTAAATAATGATGTGGCTCAGTCTGCCTGTTAGGGCCCAAGGCCTGCACAGAAGTACGAATACCAGAAATATTTCACCTCCACTATTTGACCAGTGAGGTCCCTTCCACCTCTCAAATTCTGAATGAATATCCTGGGGGCCAAGATCAAGATTAAGTGATATATTTGAGTAGAGTAACCCTAAAAGGAGAGGAGGCAGTTAAATATTGGCAGCAGAGGGAGGGTCCGGAAATGGCAATAGGGAGCAAGAAATACACTTCACCATCCAGAACCCTCAAATTGTTTTTTGCTCACAGTCTGGATTTTGTTACTATGAGGAATGATGGTATGCTGAACGCTTGAGCGGGCAACATTTCAGGACAGGCCCTTACTCATAGGTTCCTATTGATAAAAGCCACTGTTTTGGTTGAATTCATTGTGAGTTCAAGCTCTAGTGTGTTTAATGGTTAGTGCATGTGTCAAAGGCAAATGTATTTATTTTGTTCATGCCATGGACTTAATCATGTTACGTATGCTAAGTAGATAACATTTAAAATGATTTATCTGTAATAGTATACTATCCAAAATTTCTTGATGAACATAGGGAAACTCTTGGTATCCTAGTGTGCTGTGGTACATTCTTTAAGAAAAACTGGTCAAATTAAAAAGAAGCTGAGACCTACATAGAGAGAGTAGATAATCACTCTGATAATATAAGAACTTTTATAGTGAGATCTAGAGTTTGCAAAGCACTTTATAAATTTTATCCCACTTTATCCTTGCCACAGTTCTGGGAGGTAGGTGCTTTTATTATCCCCATTTTATAGATGAGGAGACTGAGACACTTAAAAGTTAAATCAAATAACTAATAATTGTCTGATACTGAATTTGAATTCATGTCTTCCTTACTCCATTCACAGTGTAATTACACTTACTGTGTAATGATAATAAGAGGCTAACATTTACATAGCTTCTTATATGCCAAGTATTGTGCTAAGTACTTTACAATTATTATCTCATTTCATCCTTGCAACTACCCTGGGATGTATGTGCTCTTATGTGCTCAGTTAAGGAAACTGAGGCAAATACAGCTTAAATGTATTTAAGGGTCACACAGCTAGTAAATGTCTGAGGTCAGTCTTGAACTAGTTCTTCCTGATTCCAGGCCACCTAGCTGCCTAATAATAATATTACAGATCATTCAAATAGAAATATGGCAGAATAATATGCCATTGAATTCATATACCATAATTTATTTAGCTATGCTATAATCATTGGACACATGTGTTGTTTTCTTCTATTTTTCTGATATGAATGATGCTACTATAATTATTTTAGATATATTGGTCTGCACCTTTCCTATACTATTTCTTTTCTGTTAACATCCTTAGGGTACAATTCTAGTAGTGGGATCACCACTTCAAAGTATATAACCAGTTTTATAGTGCTTGCTACATATTGCTATATTGCTTTTAAAAAACATTACACCAATTCTCAGGTCCACCAGCAGCGTGTCAGTGTGCCTGTTTTTCCATACTCTCACCAACATTTAATTGTTATCATTTTAAACTAAGTTTGTCAATTGATTGAATATAAAGTGGCATCTCAAAATTTTAATCATTAATACAAACACAACACTCCTTGCATTCTGTAAGGCCAAATGTTCTAAGTTCCTACCTACAAGTAGGTCCCACCCACCTAGAGATGTGTTAGAGATCTCCACAAATTGGACTTTTGTTTAAAACCCTTTTTTCTCAAATCTTCTTAAGTAAGCCTCTGTCCAAAACTTGTAGCTCCCTCTTATGTCTCATTCTGGATACTCCTAAAATGTTTCCTTTGCTCTTTCCTTACAGCAGGAAAGAGAATCCAAGAGTCATTTCCTTGTGCTCTCTTGCATACTTCAATCTCATGGGTAGCATCCCAAGTTACAGAGTGGAACTATAGAATAAAAAGAAATATCTACTTCCAAGTAGAATTAGTTTATAATTCATAAACTATAGATGGTTAACAAACTGAATACAGTGGAATAGTAGGAAGAGGTCAAGATGTATACAAACTTAGGAAATTACACAGTGCTTTCCATGAAATAAATTAAATTTGCAAGAGGAATATAGAAAGATTAATAATGGGCATAGGTAAACTACAATATATTATAAATGACAATTTGTACTAAAAAAATTACATGCATAAAAGACATCATGAAGTACCCATATCACAAAGAAAGGAAGTGGGATGATCATGTAGCAAAAAGTGAGAGGCAACAGGTGGGCAGTCACCTGTTGTACATCAGTATTGCTGAGATACTACAAGAATAAAAAAGGTCTCCAATGCATTGGGTGGAGTCCTTATGTATATAACCTTGCTTCTGCCCAAGATTCAGACAGTTTGACAGAGGCATACCCCTGTGCTGTACTCTCTGCAACTGATTGGCTGAGAGAATGCTGAACAAGGAAAAATGTTCATAAATGTACAAGGAACTTATTTCCGTTTGTTGCAGAGCCTTCAGAGAAAGACTTCAGTAACATACCTGGAGAAAGGAACTGTAGAAAGGTGGTAGAAAGAGACTTTTGAAGGGTAGACTGGAACCTTCCTTGTCGCAGACATGTATGAGAGCCATCCTCATCGTTTCCCTTGATCTTTGGAGCTAGCAATTCTGGAGGCTACTGACAGGGGACCGCTTCTAGGTGAGATTGTTCCTCTTCTTCTGATCTGAACTAAGATCTTATCTCATTCCAGCTGAAGAACTTATTTACTATTGTATATTTTTTGGCATATTCTGATCAGTAGAGTGCTGATTTATGTGTGTTGCGTTGCTTGGAGAAATGAATTTACTCACTTTTCACTATTTGCATTTGCATATTTTTATTTGCATAAACTGGCAAGTATAAGATAAGGACTACCTCACCCTCCCAAGAGTGATCTGGGAAGTGGCTTCCTTCTGGTATCATGCTTCACAAAGGACAGGGCTAACATGTGCTAGTAATTAGATAGGGATGCAGGAAGGGGAAAGAAGAGTCCATCAGGTGCAATATAGGAAGGGGTCCAAGTTGTAAGGAGAACAAGTTAAAATGAAAAACCAAATTAGAATTAGAATTAACTTTTTAAAGTTTTATTTATTTTTAGATTTTGACATTCATTTCCACAAAATTTTGAATTCTAATTTTTCTCCCCATCTCTCCCTTCCCCCTACCTCATAATACCTTGCATTCTGATTACCCCTTCCCTAAATGTGCCCTCCCTTCTATCACACCCCACCCTTCCCTTATCCCCATGTTCTCTCTTTTCTTGTAGGGCAAGACATATTTCTATACCCCATTACCTGTATTTCTTATTTCCCAGTTATATACAATAACAATTCTCAACAGTCATTTCTAATACTTTGAATTCCAACTTTTCTCCCTTCCTTCCTCCCCAACTATCTCCACCAAGAAGGCAAGCAATTCAATACAGGCTACATATGTGTCATTTTGCAAAAGACTTCCATAATAGTCATGTTGTGTAAGACTAACTATATTTCCCTCCATCCTACCCTGTCCCCCATTTATTCTATTCTCTCATTTGACTTTATCCCTTTCCAAAAGTGTTTACTTCTAATTGCTCCCTTCTCCTATTTGCCCTGCCTTCTATCATCCCCCTCACCCCACTTGTCCCCTTTTCTCCTACTTTCCTGTAGTGTAAACTAGATTTTCATACCAAATTGAGTGAGCATGTTATTCTCTCCTTAAGTCATATGTGAAAAGAGTAAGCTTCACTTTTCCCCTCTCATCTCCTCCCTTTTCTCCTCCATTGATAAAGATTTTTCTTATCTCTTTTATGAGTGATAATTTGCCTCATTCCATTTCTCCCTTTCTCCTCACAATATATTCCTCTCTCACCTCTTACGTTTATTTTTTATAGATAGCATCCCTTCCGATTCAACTCAGCCTGTGCTCTCTGTCTATATGTGTGTGTATGTGTGCATGTGTGCGTGTGTGTGTGTAATCCCTCCATCTACCCCAATACTGAGAAAAGTCTCAAGAGTTACAAATATTATCTTTCCCTGTAGGAATGTAAACAGTTCAGCTTTAGAAAGTCCTTTATGATATCTCTTTCCTGTTTACCTTTTCATGATTCTCTTTATTCTTGTCTTTGAAAGTCAAATTTTCTATTCAGCTCTGGTCTTTTCATCAAGAATGCTCAAAATCCTCTATTTCATTGAATAACCATTTTCCCCCTGAAGTATTATACTCAGTTTTGCTGGGAAGGTGATTCTTGGCTTCAATTCCAGTTCCTTTGATTTCTAGAATATCATAGTCCAAGTCCTTTGATTCCTTAATGTAAAAGCTGCCAGATCTTACGTTATCCTGATCGTATTTCCACAGTGCTCAAATTGTTTCTTTCTAGTTGCTTGCAATATTTTCTCCTTCACCTGGGAACTCTGAAATTTGGCTACAATATTCTTAGGAGTTTCTCTTTTTGAGTCTCTTTCAGGAGGTGATCAGTGGATTCTTTCAATATTTATTTTGCCCTCTTGCTCTAGAATATCAGGGAAGTTTTCCTTGATAACTTCATGAAAGATAATGTCTAGGCTCTTTTTTGATCATGACTTTCAGGTAGCCCTATAATTTTTAAATTGTCTCTCCTGGATCCATATTCCAGGTCAGTTGTTTTTCCAATGAGATATTTCACATTATCTTCTGTTTTTTCATTCTTTTGGTTTTGTTTTGTAATTTCTTGGTTTCTCATAAAGTCATTAGCTTCCATCTGTTCCATTCTAATTTTTAAAGAACTATTTTCTTCAGTGAGCTTTTGAACCTCCTTTTCCATTTGGCTAATTCTGCTTTTTAAAACCTTCTTCTCCTCATTGACTTTTTGGACCTCTTTTTCCAATTGAATTAGATAATTTTAAAGATGTTATTTTCTTCAGCATTTTTTTGGGTCTCCTTCAGCAAGCTGTTGACTCGCTTTTCAAGCTCTTCCATGACCTGAGCCCATTGCATATTCATTTTGGACGTACTGGATGCAGAAGCCTTGACTTCCTCTGACAGTAGGCATTGTTCTTTCTCATCCAAAAGGATGGAAACAAATACCTGTTTACCAAGAAAGTAACCTTCTATGGTCTTGTGTTTTTTCCCTTTTTTGGATATTTTCCCAGCCAGTTATTTCAGTTCTGAATCCTTTGTCAAGAGGAGGGTCCTAGTGTTTCACCTCACCCTAAGACTGTGCTCAGGGCAGAGGTTCAGATCAGCACTCAATTCCCCCAGAGTCTTTAGTCCTAGTGCTTCCCAAATGGATGCCCACTGCTGCTGTTGCTGCTACTGTCACTGCCACCTGGGGCCATTGCTGGGGGGGACCCTGCTTCCTCCTTGCCCAGTTGGGAAAGCCTTCTTACTGACCTTTGAAGCTTTCTTTGGTGCTTGTGGGTTGAGGGATCTGAGACCCTCCCTGCTGGGAATTTTGCCCTGGAGGCCTATTCCTCCCAGTGCTGCACAGCCAGGGCTGGGCTCTGCTCTGCTCAGCGTCCCATGGGATAGACCTTTCCTGCCAGCCTTCCAGGCTACTTTGGCTAAAAATCTCTTTCACTCTGTCATTATGTAGCTTCTGCTGCTCTAGAATTTGTTGAGAATCATTTTTTACAGGTATTTTATGGCCTGTGGGAGAAGAGTTAGAGTCTGTGTGTCTTTCTACTCTGTCATCTTGGCTCCGCCCCCCCAGATTTGATTTATACTAGGGTGTTTACAGAGCATTGAGGTCCAAGAGATGAGACAGGTAGGGAGATTGGCTGATGGGCTTAGGTTCACAGGTGGGAATATACAAATGAGATTAGGAAACCCAAATTCAGGGAATTCCAGGCAATTGACCATTTGACTGATGAAGTTCTCTCAGATCTAATTCTGATTTTTCCTACATTGGTGGGGACGTTGGGGCCTTGAATAGGATCCACAAAGATTTCTTGGGATTTAGCCTTCTACATCAGACCATGTATAATGGATTTGTTATCTGTATTAATAAAGGGCATACTGATACGGATGAAATTTAGGGTTCTTTCAAAGTCCTTTGCAGTTACCAGTCCAGGGTATCTTTTAGCCCATTTTTCAAAAGCAGACTGAAACACTGCCATTATAAAGTCAGCTAGTGGAGCAATGTGGACACATTCCCAAGTAGGAGTCAATTTGGTAGCCTAGAGTATGTTTTTTTTTTTTAAGATGAATTGAGTGGTGCATATAGATTTTCCATTGACATATAGATTATGCATAATTACCCTTTTACAAGCTATTCATCAGACACACAGGAATATAAAAACCAGAAGCTGATAAATATAGCTTCACAACATTTTCCCCCAGCCCCATTTTAATACTGTAGTATCACTAGGCAGAAAGATAAGAAAAAAAGAAAACCAAGTACCAAGGGCATTTTATTTCTCCTGGGAGAGTTTAGAATCAAGGAAGTTGCTAAAATATTGGCATGAATCCAGCCACTGACTTTTCAAATAACTGTAAGCATATGAATTACTGAACTTAAAATTTTTTTATTATTTTGATGATGCATTTCCAATATGTTCTCAGTTTCTAGGGTTTTTTTTAGTTGTTTACAAATCACACAGATTTAGAAGTGACTAATAATAAAACTGCCTATTATTTCCAAAAGCTCACAGTCCCTCTTTCATCATGCCTCCCGCCTCCAACATCTCCTACCTCCTATAAAAATCAACACGGAGCACCCCACCCCCAACCACTGTGAGCTTATATTCTCAGAGTCATTTATATTTATACATATAAGAGGAGAGTGGTACAGTAGAAAGAACATTGGACTTAGACTAAGAAGACCTAGACTTGACTGCTAAATCTACTGGTAGCGATATAATTCTGGCCAAGTCACTTCTCTGAGTCTTGGTTTCCTCAACTATTTAATATGAATAATAAAAATAACCCAACTATTTACCTCGCAAGAATATTATATATAAACACACACATACATATATACATACATTCCTACAGGGGCAAATAAGTGGCCAGTAGATAGAGTGCTGGGCCTAGAGACAGGGAGACTTGAGTTCAAATCCAGCCTCAGATACTTACTAGCTGTGTGATCCTGGGCAAGGAACTTAATCTCTATTTACCTTAATGCACTGGAGATGGAAGTGGCAATCCACTCCAATAACTCTGTCAAAAAAATCCTATGGACAGCACTGGAGTGTGATGTAATGTTAACATAAGGTAAATGGTAGGTGAGAGGAAGAGGTAAAGATCTTCCATGCCCATCAGTAGGCTTCAATATCTTTTGTTAATTTCTTTTGTGGGCCCTGCCCTCTGGCTCTGAAAAGTATATAAATAGTCTGAGGTGAAATTTTACTTTGGGACTTACTCATTGGAAGTGTTTGTTTGGCCAGAGGAGACTCTGGGTAGCCACTAAGGAGCCCCCAGCTTTGAAAACCTAGATTTTGCTGCTTCTCTCTCTGGTAACTATGTATGTATGTAATGGTCAGACAGTTGGATCTGTCTGTGGATCTGTGATGTATGTATTACTTATGGTCAGACAGTTGGAAGCTCTGTCTGTTGGTCTTCATTTCTCTGTTTGTTTTTTCTCTGAAGTTCAGGGTGCTGACTTTTCCCCCTAAACTAAGAGAATGATATATGTGTTTGATTAAAGTGATTGTTGACCCCTCAAAAGTTGCTTTCCTTTTAGAAATTCAGATCTAAGAACTTGTACATCAGGCCCTCCTATGTACGACAGGGTCCTTGCTGTTACACACTATGATCATAAATTGTCGAACATGACTGAATGACGACAAATTATGTATACATTGTAACCATGGGTTTATAACCATTAAACATTTTATTACGTGTTATTATAGCTCTTCCCCATGTAAGTTTGCCTATGGCAATGCATTAATACATTATATAACCAAACACCACTGAAAAATACCAAAACCATATGTTGCATATGACTCTATTCCTTATGTGTTTCCCCACCCCTTACCATGTACTGTCTTTCAGAAAGAGTCCTGGAATGACCTACACTGTTCTAATACAGATTATAATCTTGTAACTCTCATCAGTGTTCATCACACATTGGAATATGTTGCATATAATAACACCAGCATCCAAGTCACAAAGCCTACTACCGACACATACCATGATTACCATATAGAAGAAGGAGAATGATGGTGAACCCTGTGGCACTGAGGGAATTTAATTTCCTCTACACACCTGCATGTCTAATTCTGTTATAATGAAGAAATTTTGTTGTTCAGTCATTTTTCAGTTGTGTCCAAGTCTTCATAATCCCATTTTTCTTGACAAAGATACTGGAAAGGTTTGCTGTTTCCTTCTCCAACTCACTTTACAGATGAGAAAACTGAGGCAAACGGGATTATGTGACTTTCCCAAGGTCACATAGCTATACATGTAAAACATACTCCCAACAACAGCTTCCTCAATTTCCATGCTACTGTGCTCAAATAATCTAGTTTGGCTTCAAATCAACTCAAAGTCACAAATATCAACCTTCTGTCAATTTCCTGGCACCCCTTGACATTCACAATGGAATTGCAACCAACCACCCCCATTACAACCAACCTTGTAATGGCAAAAGGTGGCAGGAGGAAATTTTTCTATGCAAGGACTATCACCTACACCTGTCTTTTTTAATCTATAAAACATCTTAATTCCTTGATGTCCTACTGTGATAATATTTGACCAACTTTCCATTTATAGCATTTTCCACATTATTTCTACAGAACTAACTTCCTCACATGACATCATTTCGTCTAACAATGTTTGCATATTCAGTACCACCTAATCACATCAGGTGGGTTATATTGGTAGTAGCAGAATGGTATACTTAAAGGAGCACTGGATTTGGAGTCAGGGAAACTAGATTCAAATCCTGGCTCTGCCATTTACTGCTTACATGACCTTTGTAAGTCAATTTATGTCTCTCTGCTTCAATTTCTCATCTAAAATAAGGAAACTGGACTCTCTAAGTTCAGTTTAAACTGACTAGCTACCTGAATATTTAGAAAGGTTTAGTGGCACAGTGCCTGGAGTCAAGAAGACCTGAATACAAATCTAACCTTAGACACTTAATGGTCATATGAATTTGAGTAAGTCACTTAACCATGTTTGCCTCAATTTCCTCATCTGTAAAAAGCTGGAGAAGGAAATGGCAAATCTTTCCAGGATCTTTGTCAAGAAAACCCCAAAAGGGGTCATGAAAAGTCAGACACAACTAAAATGACTTAACAACAACGAGAGAGAAGCACAGTGGGATTTAGAGATGAAATTACCAGCCTAATATACTGGAGATTGTAAGATTCCCACACAGTCCAGCTTCTGAGAATGGCTGGGATGAAGGCATCTGAGTGCCCAGAATTTTTAGCTAGATCTGGGGTAGCATGGGTGAAATAAATACACAGAACAAGCTTTGTTGGATGGTTTTTGGTTTGTTTGTTTTTGGCAATAAGTCTGTGAGAACAGAGTGAGGAGACAGGTGAGGATCAGCTTGACTTGATAACACTGTCCTAGCAGTTGGGTCCCTTACTTATGTTCCTCCTCTACATGTTCATTTTTCCAATTGTCCTCACTTTGGGAAGAATATCAGGAGAATAGTAACTCTATGTCTCTAAGATGTGTTTGTTCCTATACCAATGCTGCCTATAGTTCAAGAGCCAGTACAGTATGTCTGCAAGTACTTGGAGGAGTTTGTGTGGTCTGGAGAGATTACCAGATTTAAAAATAAGAGTCAATCTATACACCTTACTACAAGTATAACTTTGAACAAAACTCTGAACCTCTTTGAACATCAGTTTGCTAGTCTATAAAATGAGAGATTAGGACTAGTTTGGTAGTTCTCAAACTTTTTGATGTCAGGATCCTTTTACACTCTTAAACATTCTTAAGAACCCCCACCCAAAGAGCTTTTGTTAATGTGGGCTGTACCTATCAACATTTACCATATTAGAAATTAAAACATCTTAATACCATTATCAAAATAGTTTTGACTTCATGGATTCAGTGAAAGGAACTTGGGGACCCTCAAGGGTCCCTAGACTATACTTTGAGAATTGCTGGATTAGATGACCTCTAGGGCCAGAAGGATGACCCAGTAGATAGAGTGCTGGGCATAGACTCATCTTTCTGAGTTCAAATCTGGCCTCAGTCACTTACTAGATGTGTGACCCTGGACGAGTCACTTAACTCTGTTTGGTCACTTAACTCTGTTTGCCTTAATTTCCTCATCTGTAAGATGAGCTGGAGAAGATTATCTTTGTCAAGAAAACACCAAATAGGGTCACAAAGAGTCAGACACAATTGAAATAACTGAACAACCACAGCAAAAGTCCTGATCCTCCTAACTCTAAATCCCAAGATTCTATGACCCAGCACGCTCAAGTTCAGTGGATATTGAATTTCTATAAATATTCTTGCTCAGTTCCACCTCTGAATTGACTATTCCTGTAGGAATAATTGCATACCTCTGACTTTGAGCTGCAAAAGTACTAAAAAGACTTATAGGATAATTTCACTGATAAGGCATGAATTTTAGAGACAATGTTATTGTTTATAAAAGTTGAAAAGAGTGTCAGATCTATAGGTTGACAATAAAGATAACAATCAGTCAACCCATCAGTCAACCAGCATTTATTTGAGCTAAACCCTGGGGGGGGGGGGGGGTTGGGAAAGCAAAATCACAGTCCCTTTCCTCAAGGAGCTCACCTTATAAAGGAGGAGGAAATATGCAAATTAGCTATTTGCATATAAGATGTTTATAATGTAATTGGAATATAATCTAAGAGGAAAGGAAATGGGAAGGAAAAATCAGACAAGGTCTCTTACAGAAGGTGGGGTTAGTATCTGCCAATATTAATAAGTATTTTTAAAGGTGGCTCTGCTTAGTATTTCTGGGCTCAGTGTCAATAAAAATCTATTTGATGGTATTCTGTTACAATGAACATCTGACAAAAATATATCATGTATTCTCTTGGCTATAGCCAACCTCCTGTAAAATAGATATACTGCTATGTGTGTGTGTTCTTGTGTTGAATAATATCCAGCAAATAGTGAATGGAAGAATGGTGGTGAAAGGGTGAAGTCAAATTAATAGGATGATTTTTCCTATAGGTTTCCTGGAATAATGAAAAATTATCTTTTTTTGTTAGACATATCAAAATGTTTGTACAATATCTCAACCCTTTTTAAGTTCGGAGGATTTTCAAGCCTTATATAGAATATATACTAGTTATTCTGGTTTTATGCCAGATCACCAAATCATAGATTGAAAACTAGAAGAGATGTTAAAATTTACCTAAGTTCAACCTCCTTATTTTGCAGACACAGAAACTAAGATTGAGAAAGGTTAAGTGACTTTTCCAAGGAGATATAGAGGTATAGATAAAGAGACAGAATGGAGATGTGAACCCAAGTCCTTCCTGAGAATCCAGTGGACTTTCCATTGAACTATACCACCATCTTACCTAACTGGTTTTGCATGAGGCTTTTTTTTCTGTCTGATGATAGTTTTTTTTCTTTGACATATACTCTCTGGATTTTAACTATAATATTCTTGGGAATTATTGCTTCAGGATTTCGTTGAAAAGATCATTGGTAGAGGTTCCTTCAGTTTACCCTCTGATTCAAAAGGTATAGACAGCTTTCTTTAATGATTCCTTGAAATACAATATCTAGGCTCTTTTGTGGGGGGAGAGTCAGGTCATAATTTTCAGGTAGGTCAGTGATGGTTAAATTTTCTTTCCTTGATTGTTTTCTAGACAGTTTGTCTTTGCTATAACATAACTAATATTTTCTTCTAATTTTCATTATTTTAACTTTGTTTTAATATTTCTTGTCTCATGGAATCATTAACTTCTATTTGGTCCATTCCTATTTTCAAGCAGTCCATTGGGCAAGGTTTTATACCTCTTGTGTCTAATTGTTAGTTCTTCCAATTCTTTCCTTCATAGCTCTCATTTCTCTTCCTTTTTTTCTTCTTCTAGTGCTCTTAATCAATTTATAAAAAATTATTCAAAACTCTTTTAAAAAATTCTTGCTTGATCTCTTCCAGGGATTCTAGTTGAACTTGTGTATAAATATGCTTTTCTTTGAGATTGCTTTTAAAGGTTTGAGGATCATTCTCTTCTTCTGGATTTGTGTCTTGAGCATCTCTGTCTCTTTTTATATTTTTTATGGTGAGATTCTTTCATTTGGTTTGTTTGCTTTGGTTTGTTCAGCACACTTCCTAATTATGGGCTTTATGTTAGGATTGGGCTTTGCATATTTCTGGAAGGAATATCTTGGTAGTGTTTGTGTCCTCTTGGGTCCTGCTATTGCTTTCTTGGAGTATTGAATGCTATGGTATTCCAAGATCTCATGTATTGCTTATGTTGAGGACCTGAAAGTTTTCAGTGCTCTCCAAATGGTCTGATTGTTGCCCTCCTGGTCTGAATCCTACAACTTCTTGACCAGGGTGGCAGGTGTTATTTCTAAAAGATTTTGTAGATCTTCATAGAATTGAACAACTTTGACCTTTTGAGCATCAGTGATAAGAGCATAGACTTGTATTACCGTGAGATATTGAATGTTTTGACTTGAATTCAAACATATCATTCTGTCATTTTTGAAATTATACCCCCATATGGTTTTTCTCACCCTTTTCTTGGACTATGAGGGCTACTCAGGTTCTTCTAAGGGATTCTTGCCCACAATAGTGTATGTAATGATCATTTGAATTAAATTCACCCATCCCTGTCCACTTAAGTTCACTGATACCTGATGATATCCAGCTTACCTTGGTTCATATCCTATGCAATATTGATCTTCGTAGCAGCAGGCTTTCTTTTCATTGGTAGATACATGTACAACTGAGCTTCCTTTCTACTTTGACCCAGCCCCTTCATTCTTTTTGGAATTACTTGTAGTTGTCCTCTGCTCCTCTTCAGCAATGAGTTGGACACCTTCTGATTGGAGGGATTGATCCTCTGATGTCATATCTTTTCTTATTTTAATACTGTCCAAAGTTACTGGAGTGGTTTACCATGTTCTTCTCTAGTGGATCACCTTTTGTCTGAAATCTCCACTATGATCTTTCTGTCTTGGTAACCCTGCATAGCATAGCTTATAGTTTCATTGAGCTATGCAAGATTCTGCAGCAGGAAAAAGGCAGTGATCCCAGAAGGGGTAGAGAAATTGAGGGTGTATTGTTTTTTGTGTGGAATTTAGAGGGCATAGAATACAGCTGTTTTCTACCTATCTACTCTATTCCATTGACACAGGTACTCCCTTCCTCCCTTCTCAGTTTTAGGGGACCTAAATTTGCCCAAAGGGAAACTTAGCTGCTAGTATCTTTTGCTTTGGTCTCCAGTGTTCTTAGATGGCAGCAGCAACACAAAGCACCTGGTTATGCCATTATTGGTGATAGAATTGCTGTTAATAGTAGCAAGGCTGCATTTGGGAAAGGCAAGACAAACCTGGGCAGTTGTGGCAGTTGCCTAGAAAAGAGAAAGGAAGTGATGGACTGGATTCATATAATGGATAAAATAAAGTATAGATACATCATCAGTAATTGATTTGTGGTGAGTCAGGAAAATGTGGACAGAGTGTTACAGGAGCAGCTGCTACTGCTGCTATTATTTCTTGACTCCCAAAACTACATTTAGACACCTAGAAAACGCCCAAATGTCCTCTAGGGTGGCACAAATCTGATTTTACCATTTATTCAACAATTTGTAGCAAATAACATATTGTAGGCAGTTAAGAATAGTGTTTCTATAAAGTCACTAAAGAGTCTCAAGAGTGAGAGCATTTTCTACCCTATGTTGCTTCTAACTGAGTGTAGGAATAGAATCTACCTTCAGGGGGACTAGCATGAATGTGTAAGTTGTCTCTTTCCAGATGCAATTCAGAAAAATAATTTAGTTAGTTAATAAATGTCCAGCCACATTGTGACATGTCTAGTTAGTAGGGACAGGAGCCAGGGCAGTGGGGGCAGGTGGAGCATTAGATATTTCAAAGGAAAATAAAAAAACAAAAATTTTACCAGACTAGAACAAAAGTCTAGTCTGAAGAGGCCAAGTAAACACAGATGAAATGGTCTGAGAAAAATGTGTCCTCTTACAGAATACTATACTATATTATGAATGACTTTACAATGGAATAGCTGAAGAGATATAGAGTAAGAGTATAATAGAGTAGTCTCCCAGAGCATTTGAATTTTAAGCTGAATCGTAGGAGCTCAAAGTTAGAAGGGAACACAAAACCAATCTATCCCTGAACATTTTTATCTCCAATGGCCATTCAGTCTGTGTTTGAAGACCTTCAATAAGGGAGAAGCTACTACCCACCCAAGGCAACTCATTCCATTTTATATATCTAACAATTAGTCAGTCGTCCCTTACATCAAGCCTAAATTTATCTCCTTTGAAAGTCTCATCTATTACTCCTAATTCTGCCCTCTGGGTCCATGGAGAACCTGTCTAATCCTTCTTGCATATGACATTTCTTACTAACAGCTATCATAAGTCTTTTCTGGGTTAAACATTCTTAGTTCCTTCAACCATTTTGTATATGGGATGATTTGAGATTCTTTTTTTCCCCTTTCAAGTATGTAGGCCTCCTGAAATCTATCCAAAGACCCTGATATGGGAGGAAAAGAGAAGAGGATCTAGGACAGACATCAGGGGGTATATCCATGTTTGGTAGTCTTGACCTGGATGAAGACCCAGAAAATATGATATAGAAGGAATAGTCACAAAGGTAGAAGAACCAGAAAATATAGTGCCTTTAGAGAGAGTAGAAAATATCCAAAAGATGGTCATCGACAGTGTCAAAGACTGCAAAGAGGTAAAAAAAAAAAATTGGTGAGGATTGAAAAAGGGCCATTAGATTTGATAATTAAGGGATCGTTATGGGAACAGGTAAGTAATGGGAAGGGGGGGAGGTGGGGAGGGAGGGAGAGGGAGAGGGAGAGGGAGAGAGGGAGAGAGAGAGAGAGAGAGAGAGAGAGAGAGAGAGAGAGAGAGAGAGAGAGAGAGAGAGAGATCACCACTAGTTTTGGAGAGAACAATTTCAGTTGAATTCAGTAGAGGCTGGTAACCAGATTACAGGGAGTTTAAAATTGAGTGAGAGGAGAGGAAATGGAAGGGCAAAGTGCCTTTCTCCAAAAGTTTACCCACAAAGGGGAGGACAAATATAGGATGATGCATAGATGGTTGAATGGTTGATCCAATATGAGCTAGCCACTAAAGTCAAACTTTGCCAGTTCTGAGGTATGTGGCTGAGATGGGGTATGAGAGAGTATTTTCATGGTGTTCACTGCCACCATTTGCCTATATTTTCCTGTAAATGTTTGCATAGAATACATGAATAATTAAAGTCTGTGGGTATTGGGATCTAGTTTGTAATATTCTGTTAATATTTCAGTAAATAAGAATTGGTTCCCATCAATGCTGATGCTCCAGCATCAGACCAGACACACCAAGAATCATGGCATCTTCCTTCTTTTCAATGCCAATAATTTCTTTAGGAATACTTTATTATACTTTTTAGTATACTCTGAGTTATGAATAATTTCTGTTACTCTGTTCAAAATATCCTTAGCCATTTTAAAGTCTATGAAGATATTTTCATTGGATGTCTGATAGAATGATTGGAATACAATGAAAACCAAGGGTCCGTTGTCTGGGATGGTAGCATCACACATTCTCAGTCCTTGCCATCCTAGATTTAGAACTTAAAGAGACCCAAGAGGCCATAAAGTTAAAATCTCTCTTTTCATGGATGAGGAAACTGAAACTAAGGGAGGTTTAGTGTCTTATTAAGGTCACACAGTTAGAAAATGCTTAAGTAGGATTTGAACCAAGGTCTTCTTGATTCCAGTGACCTATTCACTCTGCCAGAGTACCTTGCCTAAATGAACAGCTCATATATCTAAAGATATGTCACTGTAGATATAGATATAGAGTTATGAAAAAAAAAAACTTAGATACCATCTAGGTCAATCCTCTTGTTTTATAGTTAAGGAAACTGAAGCTAGGGAGGCAGGTGGCATAGAGAATAGAATATTGGATTTGGAGTCAAGAAGATTTGAGTTTGAATCTTGCCTCATTTACTGACTGTGTGACCTTGAACAAGTCAGGAACCTGCCTTGCCCTCATTTTCTTCATCTGTAACAAGTACATAATAATAGTACCTACCTCATAGGGTTATTGTAAGGATCAAATGAGATAACATGTAAAGAACTTTGCAAACTTTAAAACTTTAAAGCACTTTAAATTTTAAAGTAAAAGCTAGTTCTAGCTATTAAGTAACTTTCCTGGGTGGAACCAAGATGGCCGAGTAGAAGCAGGTAGTTCTCCCCCCAACCCCTCAAAAAATCTATAAAAATGACTCTAAACAAATTCTAGAGCTCCAGAAGTCACACAATGAAAGAGTGAAAGATTTCTGGCACAAGACAAACTGGAAGGTAGACAGGAAGAGTCTGTTGCACTGAGCTGGTAGCAGAGTGCAGTTTGGCACGGATGGGCATGGATGGAGCTAGAGCAGGCCTTAGAGGACTGGATCACTGGTAGCTGTGGTGGTTTCTGGACTTCTCAGCCCACAAATGCCAAAGACAGCTTAGAAGGTCAGTGGGAAAGGTTTCTCACCTAGCTGAGAGGAGAGGTTGTCTGGCCCCAGTCCCAGTCCAGGCTCTGACCCCAGGGCAGTGACAGCCCCTGCCTAAGCAGCAGCTGCTTCTGGAGCTCTACTTAAAAAAAGCTCAAAGGTCAAATGATTGGATAGGAAAATGAGAAATGGGGAGAACAAAGCAGACTATAGACTCTTAATTTCTTGATAAAAAGGTATTTTCATTGGGGAGAAAGATCAAAGGATGCCACAAGAAGAAGACAATGAAGTTGAGGCACCTGCATCCAAAGCCTTCAAGAAAAACACAAATTGGTCTCAGGCCATGGAAGAGTTCAAAAAGGATTTTGGAAGTCAAGTAAGATAAGTAGAGGGAAAATTGGGAAGAGAAATGAGAGTGATGCAAGAAAATCATGAAAATTGAGTCAATAGCTTACTAAAGGAGACCCCCAAAAAATGCTGAAGAAAATAACACCTTTAAAATTAGACTAACCCAAATGGCAAAAGAGGTGCAAAAAGCCAATGAGAAGTAGAATATCTTAAAAAGCAGAATGGGCCAAGTGACAAAAGAGGTCCAAAAGCTCACTGAATAAAATAATTCCTAAAAAAAATTAGAATGGAGCAAATAGAAGCTATTAACTTTATGAAAAATCAAGAAATTATAAAACAAAACCAAAAGAATGAAGAAATAGAAGATAATGTGAAGTATCTCGGTAGAAAAACAACTAACTTGGAGAACAGATCCAGGAGAAATAATTTAAAAATTATTGGACTACCTGAAAGGCATGATCAAAACAAGAGCCAAGCCATCATCTTTCAAAGAATTATCAAGGAAAACTGCCTTGATATTCTAGAACCACAGGGTAAAATAGAAATGGAAATAATTCACTGATCACCTCCTAAAAGAGATCCCAAAAGGAAAACTCCCAGGAATATTGTAGTCAAATTCCAGAGTTCTCAGATCAAGGGGAAAATACTACAAGCAGCCAGAAAGAAATAATTCAAGTATTGTGGAAATACAATCAGGATAACATAAGATTTAGGCATTTTTACACTAAGCAGTCAGAGGGCTTGAAATACGATATTCTAGAGGTCAAAGGAGATAGGATTAAAACTAAGAATCACCAATCCAGCAAAACTGAGTATAATACTTCAGGGGAAAAAATGGAATTTCAATGAAATAGAGGACTTCCAAGCATTCTTATTGAAAAGACCAGCACTGAATAGTAAATTTGACTTTCAAATACAAGAACCAAGAGAAGAATGAAAAGGTAAACAGGAAAGAGAAACTATAAGGGACTTATTAAAGTTGAACTATTTACATTCCTACATGGAAAGATGATTTTTGTAACTCATGAGACCTTTCTCATGAGGGACGATATCTAAAAAATAAGATCAAGTGTTGAAAGAAATGTACTGAGACAAAGAGAAAGAGAGAGGTAGAATGTAGTAAATCATCTCACATAAAAGAAATAAGAAAGAGTTTTTACAATGGAGGGGAAGAGGGGGAAGATAATAGGGAATAAGTGAGCCTTACTTTCATCGGATTTGACTTCAGGAGGGAATAACGTACACATTCAATTGGGTATAGAAGTTTATCTTACCCTACAGGAAAGCAGGGGGGAAGGAGATAAGAGAGGGGGGAATAATAGAAGGGACAGCAGATTGGGGAAAGGGGTAATTGGAAGCAAACACTTTGGCAGAGGGACAGATCAAAGGAGAGAATAAATGGAGGACAGGACAGGAAAGAGAGAAATATAGTTAGTTTTTCACATGACTATTATGGAAGTATTTTGCATGACATGTATAACCTATATTGGATTGTGTGCCTTCTCAATGAAGGTGGGCAAAGAGGAGGGAATGGAGATAATGTGGAAATCAAAGCTTTAAAAATAAATGTTAAAATTGTTTTTACATACAAATAGGAAATATGATATATAGGAAATGGGGTATAGAAATCTATCTTGCCCTAGAGAAAAATAGAAGGGAAGGAGATGGGGGTGTGTGAGACAGAAGGGAAGGTAGATTGGAAGAAAGGGTAACCAGAATACATGCTGTCCTGGGGTGTGGTTAGGGGAGAGATGAGGAGAAAATTTGAAATTCAAAAATTTGTGAAAGTGAATGTTGAAAATGGGAAATAAATAAATTTAATTAGAAAGAAAAGAAGATAAGAAAAAAGGCTCTTCTATTGGAGCCAAAGGTGAGCTATAGTTTTCTGTAGGGTAGAGATGATCAGAGAATGAGGCCATGCAAGGAGACTGCAATAAGTGCCAGAATCAGAGTTGGAACCAAAGTCTTTGTTATTCCAAGGCTAGATCTCTGCCTATGATGCCATGCTGCCTCTAACTTAGGTGTTATATGTATTAGAAAATATAGTATATGTAATTTAGTAAGAAATTATAGTGTACATAGTAAAGATTTTCAATTCAATTCAATAAACATTTTGTTAAGTTCCAAAAAAAAGGAACTTTCCTAAAGTCTCACAGGTAATAAGTAGTAAAGCATAATTGTCTGACTCCAAACTTAACCCTCTTTCCAGTACACTATGTTGCCTCACTAGTCATCTGAGTTCATGTTGTATGGACCCATAAGCAAATAACAAGAAAGTTGTGCTTACTTTTTTTCAGGGTATAGGGAAATCTCTTTCTCTAGCCCTGCCTCTGTTTTCCAATGCTGATTGTATGGACTTTAGCTCCCTATAGGATCAAAGAAGCATTATCACCACATTTATATCCAACATGTATATGATCATTTAATCCACAAATATTTTTTAAAATGTCCTGATGGTGGTTTGTTATGGATTCATTCCCTTATTCCTGAAGCTTTCCAAGAAAAATGGTTTTGTCTATGATCCATTCCTTCAAAAATTTTCTGTAGGTATATGCTGTTGAATCTGCATCTTCTATCATGCTGCCTTGTTTTACTTAGGTCATCCATATGTGTAAGAACTAGCTGAGGTTGATCTAAATCCTTCTTTGTAACTTTGTGGTCATTGTCCAATGTATACACTATTTCCATTAACTAATGGATTTTCCCAAGCTCACAACTGATCAATTGTACTTTAATCATTTGGTTTCTGTAATACATTTCTATCTCCTCCAGTCTACTCTGTGCTTTACATCAGACTTTGTTGCACTTACTACTTTCAGTCTCTCTGATTTGGTGCTTACTTGATTGAAAAATATATGCTTTTTCCCATTTGTGTTGCATTATAGATTTGATGAATGCATCACCCACTTTCCATGGTATCTCACCACCTTTATGTTACCTGTCTAGTCTCTGCAAACTGTTTGCCAAGAGATTATAAACCTGGTTTTACCTTTAGGTACTATGCAAATGTAAAAGTTGGTCTCTATCAAGTTTATGTTACATAATTTCAGCTAGGTCCTTACTGTGGCAAGGGAATTCTTTGTATATCTCCCTGATTAATTTACTGGGATGGCTAGGTGGCCCAGTGGATAAAGTGGCAGCCTAGAGTCAGAAAGACTCATCTTCCTGAGTTCAAACCTGTCCTGTGACATTTATTAGCTATGTGACCCTGGGAAAGTCACTTGACCCTGTTTGCCTCAGTTTCCTCATTTATAAAATGAACTGGAGGAGGAAATAACAAAACATTCCAGTATCTTTGCCAAGAAAACCCCAAATGGGGTCACAAAGAGTCAGATGCAACTGAAGCAACTGAACAACAGCAATTAATTCACTATCCCATTCACCACAAAAGCTTTTCCAAACCTCCCACAGCATACTCACCCTCCACTCTCTGAGAAGAGAATATTGTCTCATGTTTCACTGAAAAAATTTAAGCCATTTGATGACAGCTTCTTTTTAATCCCCTTCTCATCTTACATCATTCAGATGCCTTCTGCCACAATTTTCTCCTCCACTTCTGTTTCACATGATGAGACAGCCCTTCTTCTATCAAAGACAAATAGGTAGAAGTGATCCCATTCCATCCCTACTATCTACAAACACTCCTGTGTTTCCCTCATCCTTAGGAAAAACCCCTCATTTGATCCGTCCATCCCCCACTAGCTATTTGCCCTGTATCACTCTTCCCTTTTGTGGCTATCCTTGAGAAGGTCATTTATAACAGGTGCTTCTACTATTTTTACTGTCAATTTCTTCTTAACTCTTTGCAGTCTGCCTTCTGACTTCATCATTCAACCAAAACTACTTTGTCCAAAATTATTAATGATCCTTTAGTTGCCAACTCTAAAGGCCTTTTCTCAGTCTTTGTCCTTCTTGACCTCTCTGAAACCTTTGGATGCTGTTGATGATTTTCTTTTTCTTGATATTTTTCCTCTATAGGTAGGTTTTCAGGACACTACTCTTTCCTGGTTCTACTCCTATCTGTTTGACTGCTCTTTCTCTGTCTCCTTTGCTGTGTCTTCATCGAAGTCATGCCCATTAACCATGGGTGTTCCACCAGGCTCTGTCCTGGGCTTTCTTCTCTTTTCCTACTATACTATTGGTGACTCATTAGCTCCAATTATATCAAGTAAAATCTCTATGCAGATGACTCTCATAAAAGTCTTTCTAGCCAAACTCTTTCCTGACCTCTAGTCTCATGTTTCCATCTACCTTTTGGACATCTCAAACTAGATGTCCCCTAGACATCTTAAACTCAACGTGTCTGATCTAAATCTGTTTCACAGTTTTATTGCTGAGGTGCCCTTTTTCCTTGTCAAGGCTTGAATTTCTTGAAAAACTTCTCTTCCAATTCCCAGTTGAAGTCTCCTATTGGGAATGTCAGTAATTTGTGAGTGATCAAAGGAGCCTGGTCACAAAGTGTACCCTTGCTGGATTCTCCTGGCTTAACCCTGATATGAACAATTATATACTCCACCAATTCTTTTACAATGCATTTCACTGTTTGCAGTATTTCCTTTGGTTTTTATCCAAGGTTTCCTTCTAATATTAGTGAATCTCTACGTACCATGATACACCCTAAACAATGATACATATCAAATACAGCCTTCCTATTTTTTAAATATTGTTCCATCACAACAGTACTTAGGGAACTGATGTTGCTTTAAGCATTAAACTTGTAATGTCATATACATTGAAAGAGAAGCAATGAATAATAAACACTTAGCATGTAATCACTAAAAAATATGCAATCAGTAGCAATGTACAAACACATTCATATATCAACAACTGGTATATAACTAATCAATACTACTTAAATCAGTATAATTAGCACAAACATACAATTTCAGCCTGACACATCTACTGAATTGTCGGCAGCATTGAATAGCAAGTAGATTTTTGTGTCTATACTTGTCATATAAATATAGTTGATTGGTGGTGACAAAGAAAAATATATGTGGGAGATCAAAATAAAGAAAGCCCCTCCAAAATTTCAAAACAGAATTCAAAAAATAAATCAGACTATAAAAGTTAATTTGAAAAGAACAAAAAAGTTCTGATTAAGGACCTGGGGTTCACTGGAAGTCAACCTCTTACCCTCAGTTGAGAAACCAGTCATCAGGGTGAAAATTGCTTCATGCATTCTTCTAATAATAGGGGAATACAAAAATTTCCTCACTAAAACCCTACCATGCATATCTAGATAGGACAAGGGGACAATCTAGATGGTAGCTGAGATAACATCTCTCCAGAGGTCCTTGGAACACATAGGACATTCCAGTGTTCTGTAGTGGATTCCTGCAATATCATAGGGCATTCCAAAATAAATCTCTGAATTCATCCATCAATAGAACAAGTGGACTAGCTAAAAAAACAAAACGTAGAACAAATTTAGATAAGCCCAAAAACACATCTCCCAACAAAAAGATTAAATACCAGGGTTGATGGGAATCAAATTCTCAATTTGCAGAGAAGCCTTCAAGAGATAGCCACTAACCCCAACAAGGGGATGTTAACTCTGAACTCAAATGAACCTAAGTTCATCGTGGGGGCTGTTTTGACTTCTAAAGAGAAAAGATCAGGATTTTAATTGTATTCTCTGGTTCTTTATTCTGAACTCTGAGAAAAATCTCTTCCACTAGTCTTTGGTATGGCTCTTGTCTAGACTCTCCTGTAAAGGAGATTAAGAAGGGATTAACAAAGTACCTTCAAGCAAGTTGCTTAATATACAAAACCAAAGATATCAGATATTAAGCATCTATTTCCACTGCCACAAAAGAAATGCTCAAGATGTAAACACTCAGAAGTGTTCATTGACAAACACTTAAAACATGAAACAGTAACCCACAACAAAGAAATCACTGGAACCCACAAATAGACATGGAGACTCAGGCGATGACACTCCATGGATTCAAAAAAGCCCATAAACTGGGACATCAACACATGTTATCCATCATCTCTGTTATGTTCTCCTAGGAGGAAAAGAGTCCTTGGAGCTAAATAGGCACTTCACTTTCAATTTGTGTCTTCATTTTCTAAATAATTCATTAAAATTTCATATCTTCTGACCAGCCAGGTATGCATGGCTCATTCTCCTATTCATGGTCATTTTCCCCATCGAGAAGGGGCACTTTGGCAGCAATCACTTTCTACTGCCAGCATGTGGATTGCTCAAAGACTGCTGGAAATCACGGGGTAGCCACCAAGACAGAAATCAAGTTCATATCAAGCTCATATTCAGTCACCCGTACTCAAGAAAAGAAATACAAAACAGGGGAAAGAGCTAAGGATTTGAGATTCAATCTTGGGCAAGCACATATACTTGATATCCCAAGCATGCAGCTACAGTGACTACTAAGTGGCACAGCGGATAGAATACTAGACCTGAAGTCAGGAAGCACCAAGTTCAAATATGGTCTCAGGTACTTACTAGCTGTGTGATCCTAGAGCAGTCTCTTAACCTCAGTCTGCCTCAGTTTCCTCAACTGTAAAACAGGGATCATAATAGTACCTACCTCACAGGATTGTTGTAAGGATCACATTTATAAAGTGCTTAGTACCATGCCTAGTGTATAGTAGGTACTTAATAAATGCTTGTTTCCTTCTGTCCTGATGGGGGGAAGGGAGGCAATAGGGAAAAAATTCTCCTTTGGAAGTCTAAGGGAATGCTTACAATCTCAGGGGAAATAATGAGAAGCAATGAGAGAAACAGACAGAACCAACTGGATGTCTACACAGAATTTCTTCCACATCCAATCTAGACCAGTTCACTTCTTCTTAGGTAGCCTCATGCATTCCTCCAGGAGCTCACCATATTGCTACAGATGGACTTAATGCAAACACCGGATTGACTTAGCCCACTATAGCCCAGAATTCCTGTATTCAAGTAATCCACCAGCCTCACCTTCCTCTAGTAGCAGGATTATCATCTTCCACCATCATATCTGACCATACCCATGGCTTTCAAGAATTTTCTTTTTTTTTTCTTTTAATATAAATTTCTTTATTTAACTTTTTACATTCATTTTCACAAAATTTTGGGTTCCAAATTTTCTCCCCTTTTATCCCCTCTCCCCACCCCAATACACCAAGCATTCTAATATTCCCTATCACCAATCTGCCCTCTCTTCTATCATCCCTCCCTTCTCTTGCCCCTATCTTCTCTTTTGCCCTGTAGGGCCAGATGACTTTCTATTCCTCATTAACTGTATTTCTTATTTCCTAGTAGGAAGAACAATACTCAACAGTTGTTCCTAAAACTTTGAGTTCCAAATTCTCCCCATCCCTCCCTCCCCACCCATTCCCTTTGGGAAGGCAGGCAATTCAATATAGGCCATATCTGTGTAGTCTTGCAAATGACTTCGATAACAGTCGTGTTGTGTAAGACTAACTGTATTTCCCTCCATCCTATTCTGTCCCCCATTGTTTCTATTCTGTCTTTTGATCCTGACCCTCCCCAAGAGTATTGACTTCAAATTGCTCCCTCCTCCCACCGTGCTTATCTCCTTCTCCCCCACTTTCCTGTATTGTAAGATAGGTTTTCATGCCAAAATGAGTGTGCATTTTATTCCTTCCTTTAGTCAAATGTGATGAGGGTAAAATTCTTGTTTTTTCTCAGCTCTCCTCTTTTTCCCTCCACTAACAAGTCTCCTGCTTGCCTCTTGAATGAGATATAATTTACCCCATTCCATTTCACCCTCTCTCTTCCCACTACATTTCTCTTTCACCGTTTACCTTAATTTCTTTTAAGATACGGTCCCATCCTATTCAATTCACTCTGTGCTCTCTGTCTCTGTATGTATGTGCATGTGTGTATGTGTGTGCGTGCACCCATGTACGTGTGTGTGTATGTGTATGTGTGTGTGTGTGGTCCCACCAACTACCCAGATACTGAAAAGTTTCAAGAATTACAAATATTGTCTTTCCATGTAGGAATGTAAACAGTTCACTTTTGGCAAGTCCCTTATGACTTCTCCTTGCTGTTTACTTTTTCATGCTTCTTCTCATTCTTGTGTTTCAAAGTCAAATTTTCTTTTCAGCTCTGGTCTTTTCATCAAGAATGCTTGAAAGTCCTCTGTTTCATCGAAAATCCATATTTTCCACTGAAGTATTACACTCAGTTTTGCTGGGTAGGTGATTCTTGGTTTGAGTCCTGGTTCCTTTGACTTCTGGAATATCAAATTCCAGGCCCTTCAATCCCTTAATGTAGAAGCTGCTAGATCTTGTGTTATCCTGATTGTATTTCCACAATCCTGAAATTGTTTCTTTCTAGCTGCTTGCAAGATTTTCTCCTTGAGCTGGGAGTTCTGGAATTTGGTCACAATGTTCCTAGGAATTTCTCTTTTTGGATCTCTTTCAGGCGGTGATCGATGGATTCCTTCAATACTTATTTTGCCCTCTGGTTCTAGAATCTCGGGGCAGTTTTCCTCGATAATTTCATGAAAGATGATGTCTGGGCTCTTTTTTTGATCATGGCTTTCAGGTAGTCCCATAATTTTTAAATTGTCTCTCCTGGATCTATTTTCCAGGTCATTTGTTTTTCCAATGAGATATTTTACATTCTCTTCCATTTTTTCATTCTTTTGGTTTTGTTTTGTGATTTCTTGGTTTCTCAGAAAGTCATTAGACTCCATCTGTTCCATTCTAATTTTGAGAGAACTATTTTCTTCAGTGAGCTTTTGAACCTCTTTTTCCATCTGGCTAATTCTGCTTTTGAAAGCATTCTTCTCCTCATTGGCTTTTTGAACCTCTTTTGCCAATTGAGTGAGCCTATTTTTCAAGGTGTTATTTTCTTCAGCATTTTTTTGGGTCTCCTTTAGCAGGGTATTGACCCGTTTTTCATGCTTTTCTTGCATCTCTCTCATTTCTCTTCCCAGTTTTTCCTCCACCTGTCTAACTTGATTTTCAAAATCCTTTCTGAGCTCTTCCATGGCCTGAGCCCATTGGATATCTATTTCGGATGTTTGGGGTACAGAGGCCTTGACTTCTATTTCTTTCCGTGATGGTAAGCATTATTCCTCATCATCAGAAACGAAAGGTGAAAACATCTGTTCACCAAGAATGCAGCCTTCTATGGTCTTATTTTTCTTCCCTTTTCTGGGCATTTTCTCAGCCAGTTACTTGACTTCTGAGATTCCTGTCCACCCCCGCCTAGATCTGCCTAGGTAGTGCTTGGGGTCTGAGATTCAAATGCTGCTCCCCAGCCTTAGGGCTTTCAGCGGGGCGGGCGAGGCTGCTATTCAATGTGAGCTTAAGTTCTGGTGCTGGAGTCGAGGCAGGGCCACCTCCCAGGCTCAGTTCCCTCAGGGGCTTTATGCAGAGACCTTCAGTAATGGATCTGAGGTCCTTTCTGCTTCGGGAGCCTGGGTCCGCTGCTGTCCCTGTCTCTGCCGCTGCCTCCCAAGGAGGCCTGAGTTATGGAGACACCCTGCTCCCCTCCTGGCCAGCCCAGAAGTCTCTCTCACTGACCTGTAGCGCCTGTGGGTGGAGGGACCTTTGCAGCCGCTGGGGATTCCATCCCTGAAGCCTGCTCGGATCTGCTCCTCTTGGGCCGTGTGGCCAGGGCAGGGGCTCCACTCCGCGTCCGGGTGCACAAAGGACCTTTGGTGCTGGTTTTTCAGGGCTCTCTGGAATGAAAATCTCCTCCACTGCGTTGCTGCGTGGCTTGCACTGCTCCAGAACTTGTGGGGAGTTCTTTTTACAGAAAACTTATGGGCTGTGGGTTCGGAGCTAGCATACGTGAGTCTTTCTACTCCGCCATCTTGGCTCCTTCCCCCAAGAATTTTCTTAAGAGAAAGAAAAAAAGGGGAAGTAGAACCAAGATGGTGGAGTAGAAGCAAGGACCTGCCTGAGCTCTCCCCTCAGACCCCTCAAAATACCTGTAACAATGACTCTAAACAAATTCTAGAGCAGCAGAAGCCACAAAGTGAGGGAATGAAATAGATTTCCAGCCCAAGACAATCTGGAAGGCCAACAGCAAAGGTCTATTGCACTGGTGTCAGAGCACAGCAGAGCACAGCAACTGTCACAGATGAGATTGGAGCAGGCCTCAGGGCACTGAATCACTGGCAGCTATAGTGGATTTCAGGCTTCTCAACCCACAAATGCCAAAGATAGCTTCAAAGGTCAGTGAGAAAACTCTCTCACTGGGGTGAGAGAGGAATGTGGTCCAGTCCACTACTGCAGCATGGGTGGTGGCATCCACTGCTGCAGTGGCAGCTGCTTTTGGAGCACTCAGCCTACAGATTATGGGGGAATCAAGGGGCTGATCTGGGTTGCAGTTCTAGGTGGTGGTTCTGGGGCAAGGAGGAGGAGTGGTGTGGCACAGCTAATGGTGTCTGTGGAGAGGGAATCCTACCCATAGTTCCAGGGCAGAAAAGAATGCTTGTGGTTGCTCACAGACCAAAGCACAGGCCAGGAGAGGAGAAAACACTTCTCCTTTGATCATACCACTTTGAAGGAACTGAGAATTTACAGGTCCTAGGAGATACCTATGAAAACAACTGCACAAAACCCCTGAAAGCTGGAGTAGTACATCTTCCACTTAACAAAGAGCTCAGAAGTCAAGTGATTGGCTGGAAAAATGACAAAAAAGGGGAAAAAATAAGACTATAGAAGATTACTTTCTTAGCAAAAAGATATTTTCTTGTGATGAGGAAAATCAAATCATATAATCAGAGGAAGACAGCAAGGTCAAGGTTCCTACATCCAATGCCTCCAAGAAAAAAATGAAATGGTCACAGTCTATGGAAGAGCTCAAAAAGGATTTTGAAAATCAAGTAAGGGTAGTAGAGGAAAAACTGAGAAGAGAAATGAGAAGGATTCAAGAAAATCATGAAAAATGAGTCACCAGCTTGCTAAAGGACACCCCAAAAAATGCTCAAGAAAACAATACCTTTAAAAATACACTAAACAAAAGGCAAAAGAAGTCCAAAAAGCCAATGAGGAGAAGAATGCCTTAAAAAGTAGAATTAACCAAATGGAAAAGGAGGTCCAAAAGTTCACTGAAGGAAATAATTCCTTAAAAATTAGAATGGAGAAAATGGAAACTAATGATTTTATTAGAAATCAAAAAACTATAAAACAAAATGAAAAGAATAAAAAATAGAAGTCAATGTGAAATATCTCATTGGAAAAAAACAACTGACCTAGAAAATGGATCCAGGAGAGATAACTTTTTTCTCTAAATATATGATTTTATTTGTTTTCAGTTTTCAACAATTGCTTCCATAAATTCCAAATTTTCTCCCCCTCCCTCCCCAAGTTAGCATGCAATCTTATATGAGTTCCACACACACATCCTTATTAAACACATTTTCACATTAGCCATGTTACTACTGTGGACCCCAGGTTTCTCTCTCACCCAGCTCCACTCAACTCCAGTCCTATGATGAGAGGTTTGGGAATCAGCACTGCCACTGGTGACTTAGACCACCCAGGACCATCTCAGTCTGTTACAGCTGAGTCTGTGCTGGTACAACCCATGTGCTCTGTGCTCCTCTACACTGGTGTAACAGATCCTTCTTATTGAACTTTCAGGTTCTCCTGGGCTGGAAATCTGCCATACTCTGCCTCCTAGTGGATTTTGCCACTCTAAAATTTGTTCAAATTCACTTTTTAGCAGTATCTGAGCTCATGTGAGTCCCTGCTTTCACTCCAGCATCTTCCAGGAGAGATAATTCAAAAATTATTGGTCTATCTGAAAGCCATGATAAAAAAAGAGCCTAGACATCATCTTTCAGGAAATTACCAAGGAAAACTGTCCTGATATTCTAGACCCAGAGTAAAATAGAAATGGAAATAATTCACTGATCATCTCCTGAAAGAGGCTCCAAAAGGAAAACTCCCAGGAATATTGTAGCTAAATTCCAGAGTTCCCAGGTCAAGAAGAAAATATTGTAGGCAACCAGAAAAAAACAATTTAAGTACTGTGGAAACACAATCAGGATAACACAGGATTTAGCAGCTTCTACACTAAGGAATCAGAGGGCTTGGAATATGATATTCCAGAGGTCAAGAGAGATAGGAGTCAAAGCAAGAATCACTTACCCAGCAAAACTAAGTATAATACTTCAAGGGAAAAAATGGAATATATATATATATATATATATATATATATATATATATATATATATATATATATATAGAGAGAGAGAGAGAGAGAGAGAGAGAGAGAGAGAGAGAGAGAGAACACACAGGGTAAGTTGAATATGAAGTGAGGATATCTAAAAAAATAAAATTAAATATTGAAAGAAATGTACTGGGAGAAAGAGAAGGGAAAGGTAGAATATAGTAAATCATCTCACATAAAATACCAAGAAAGAGCTTTAACAATGGAGGGGAAGGAGGGGGAGGTGAGAGGGAATAAGTGAGCCTCACTCTCATCAGATTTGACTTAAGGAGGAAATAACATATATTCATGGGGTATGGAAATCTATCTTACCCTGCAGGAAGTAGGGGGGCAAGCAGATAGGAAAGGGAGGATAATAAAAGGGACAGTAGATTGAGGAAAAGGGTAATCAGAAGCAAACACTATTGTGGAAGGACAGATCATGAGAGAGAATGGAATAAATGGAGGGTTTTTGTAACATGACTGTTATGGACAGGTTTTGCGTGACTACAACATGTATGACCTATATCAAATTGCTTTCTTTCTCAATGAGGGTGGTTGGAGAGGGAGGAAGGAAGAGAATGTGGAACTCAAAGCTTTAAAAATGAATGCTAAAAATTGTTTTTGTATGCAACTGAGAAATAAGTTGTACAGGTAATGGGGTATAGAAATCTGTCTTTCCCTGCAGGAAAATTGACGGAAGGGAGATGGGAGAAGAGTGGAGGTGATAGATGAAAGGGCAGATTGGGGAAAGGGGTGGTTGGGGTGCATGATGTCTTGGGGTTGGGGTAGGGGAGAGATGGGGAGAAAATTTGGAATTCAAAATCTTGTGGAAGTGAATGTTGAAAACTGAAAATAAATAAATTATATTTTTAAAAAAGAGAGAGAAGAAAGAAGCCTCTTCAGACAAGCCTTGCATATTTTGGGAAAATGCCCTAGTAAAAACAATCTTTGAAGAATCCTTTCCCTTGATCTCCCACCCTAACCCTCCACCCAAGGATGATTATCTGGTGACTTTGTGCAACTCTGCTTCATTTCAATCCAATTCACACGCAAGTCAAGACATCACCCCATGATGTCTTTAAAGGATGAACCTCTAGCACATACCTTCTGGAGAATTGTTTGAGAACATCTATAAGACCCTACTTCTAGCTCCAGGGGAATCTTTTCACTCAAAGAGGTTACCTTGGGAAGAATTCTTTATCTTTAAACCACAATAAGTCTTCCATTCCCTTTTGCAAGTAATTCCTAAATGGTATTCTCCACCCTAATTCAGTTTAGGAAATTGATAAGAGAGCTGTGAAACTATACTATAAATTGTTCTTTCCTAATACAGAACAGCTGGCACAATTTGTCCTTCAAAAAAAAGAAGGAAAGATAAGTTGCTGCATTTCATTTTGAGAAAGGCCAAAACACAACCAGTCAATGACATTTGTATTGGGGAGGATGTTTGTGTTCCCACTCTGGATGAATACTCTTACAATGTGATATCAGGAATGCTGTTCCTGCTTCCTGAATATGTGTGCACAGGTCTTGTTTGCCAAGGAATAGAATTCATTGTACTTCAGTGAGACAGAAAGGAACAAGTAGCTTACTTGTAGTAAAATTTCACATATTCCAACTAACCAGGGAGAAAGCCAGTCTTAATTGTGTTGACCATTGGAAAGAGTTCTGAATTTGGGGTGAGGGGACCTGCTCTACCAGTTATTAAAGGTGTTGTCTCCAGCAAGTTGCTTAACCTTTTTTGGGCTTCCATTTCCTTGTTGAGAAAGTGAAGGGATTAGATTATTAGACACTGTTAAACTGGAATCTATGAACTTTAAAAAAAATACTTTGATAACTATTTCAATATAACTGAATTCCTTTATAACACTATGGATTATACTGTATGCATTTTTAAAAGATTATTCTAAGACGGGGTCCACAGGCTTCACCAGACTTCCAAAGGAGTCTACGACACAGAGAAGGTTAAGAACGCCTGGACTAGATAAACTCTAAGATCTAGTCCAGCAGTAAATCTATGACTAGGTAGTTGTCTGAACTACCAGTCAATCAACGAGCATAGATTAAGCACCATGTTTGTTCAAGACTTTTTTCCCCCCAGAGCTCTATTCTGGGGTGAGATAGAGAATGTCATTAAAGCCTCATCTTCTCCCTTTAGAGGTCAGACCAGCTAAAGGGTAGGATACAAAGATAAAAAAAAAGAAATACTTCCTTCTCTTAAGAAGTTTACAGTCTAATGCTGGTGGAGGAGATATATATGCCTAGATAATGATAAACCAAATGAATAGTTGCAAAATAAATAAAAGGAATAATAAATAAATAAATATATGAAAGTTAGTGAAGGAGAGCATTAGTAGTTAAGAAAAGGCATCATTTTAGAAGGTGGTGCTTCACATTGCTTGCTTTCTCAATCGATGGGAGGGAAAAAATTCAGAAATAAAAGTCTTTAAAAAATGAATGTTAAAAATAAGTAATAAACTCTTTTTAAAGGCGGTGCTACAGCTGGAACTTTAAATAGGAATTTTGGGATGCTGAGGAGGGGACAGATTGAATTTCAGGAATGGGAGTGGCCAGCACAATGGTACCAGGTTATGAGAGAGTTTTCTATGGAAGGAGTAGAAAAAACACTTTGGATGAATAGTAGACTGCAGGAAGAGAAATGTATAATAAGGCTGAATGTAAGAGGTGGAGCCAAGTACTAGTAAAGAGTATTAAAATCTAAACAGAGGAGTTAGAGAAGCCACTGGGGTTTATTGAGTAAGAGAATGGCATCATCAGATCTATGCCTAAGAACAATCACTATGGCAGTTGTGTGAAGGATGGATTGCAGTAGAAACAAAACCAACAGCAGAGGAGTCAATCAAGAAGCCATTGTAATACATCTAGGTTCTGATTAGTCTAACGTGAATCTTGTGAGGTGGTCATATGTATTAGAATTCTTCAAATTTGCACTGTTCAGAGTTGTGGTTATGGAAATTATAATAATTGGTTCCATCCCAACAGAAATATGCAGTGTGAATTTGAATTTTGAAACTAATGAGAAGCTAGCCATGTATGAATAAAAGGTGATGAGTCTGAATTAGGGTGATGGCTATGTGAGCAGGTAAGAAAGGGTCAGATTATAGTCGTTTTGGAGGTGGAAATGTTTGGTAACTGATTGGATATGTGGGAAAGTAAAGAAATGAGGAAAATACTGAGGTTGTAAACCTGGAATATCAAAAAAAGATGGTGTCCTCAAACAGATAGGGAAGTTCCCTAGAGGGGAGGGTTTGGAGGGAAAGATAATGAGTTCTGTTTTAAAATGTGCCTCGGGCATCCATTTTGAAATGTCCAATGAGTTGTTGGTGATGTAGGACTGGAGCTCAGGTGAGAGACTAAAGTTGTAAATGTAGCTATTGTCATCATCATCATTGAGATGATGATCAAGCTTATAGGAGTTGAAGAGATCACTAGACAGAGTTCAGAGATAAAAGAGGTGCAAGGGCCAGAGCCTTGGGGTTCACTGAGGAGTGTTCTGGAGTCCTCTCCTACTGATGATGGGGTGATGGGACCTGGACCCCTAAAAGGAAAAGACTGTGTCTTTCAAAAGCAATCTAGTCCCTGAATTTTTCCATATGTTTCAGCACCCAAGATCCTTCTCTACCAAGGCATCTGGCCATCCCAGCACACCTAATTAGCTTACTTGATAGTCCTTTCACTGTCACTTTCACAAGGCTCTTGACCCATCCCAGATTACTTTATTCCTTTTGCTATTTCACCTGGCCATTTATCACCCAGGCTATTTATCACTCCTCAATCCCATCCAGATCTTTTTACTTTTCTTTTGTCATATATAAGTATCAGTCTTATCCCCCATTAAGTTGCAGATCCACTGGGAATCTCACCTCTCTATTGGTGTCACAATAAACCTTGCCACTTTGACTGAAAAAAGACTTGAGTGCTTGAATTCTTTCCAGGCATACCCCATCCCTGTACCCTGACATTTTGGGGCTCTCAGCAACCCCAAACTGCATCACTGACAGCTGATAGTTATTTTTCACTGTGAGTATAATACACCTAGGAATTGGTGAACTACAAATTAGAGCTTGATTTTTTTGTTTGTTTTATTGATTATACAGACTTAAGAAAGTGATGGAGAAATTATTAATAATACAGATTAAATTTACATGTGTGTTTTATGTACAGAGAATCTTGTTGTTAAGCATTTACCCACCCAAATCCCTTTAGGGGATTTGATCTGGATACTGAGCTAGCAACTGAGAAGGAGTGGTCAGACAGATAAAAGGAGAGCCAAGAGAAATCAGGGACGCAAAAACCTCGAGAATATCCATGAACAAAGGATAGTCAGCAATGTCAAATTCTAGAGAGAAGTCAAGAAAGATGAGGCCTGAGAAAAGACAATTAGATTTGGCAGTTAAGAGATTGATGGTTATGAGAGAGAGAGAGCAGTTTTAGTTGAGTGAAGAGGTCAGAAGCTACAACTGTAAGATTATTCAGAAACTCAGTTTTTGCATCCAGTAAAACTGGACTTAGGAGACTTTAGTCAAGTCCTATTTCTGCCACTAACTGGTTTCTAGATGTTACTTCCCCACAATTTTCTTCTTTGTAAGATGAAGGTATTGTAATAGAGTCCCAGGACTAACTTTCTTTGAATCACATTACTCTTAAAAGCACGCAGTATTACAAAAGTTCGCTGAGAAGACGCATTAGATACGTTTATATGAATGAATAAAAATTTATAATTATCTTTGCATGCAAATAAGTACTTTTAAAATGATTGAAAACAACTGGCTTCTCTTTAGTAAATATAGTCAGTCAATAAACATTTATTAAGTGCCTGTTATGTGCCAGACACATATAAGTATTAGAATTTCTGTATATAATACATATGTAAATACAAACCACTGTATTTTCTATTCTGTAACTCTGGCAAAAATATTCATTGACTTACCTGTTTTTCTCACCGTGAAAAAATAAACCAGTCCAATGCAGGTTAGAATAATCACAAATTTGGTTTGCCCCTTTTAAACTTCAGCAAAGTCGAAGTCTTAAGGGGCACAAAAAGGACAATGGGACATAAAGTTAATGGTAATCATACCTTTTCAGGTGCTATTAAATCATTCTACATCTTTTAAAATATCTGAAGCTTCAAGTATCTCATTTGCATATGAAAAGACCAGAAAAGTAACTGAATAACCAGTAAAGACAATGAATTTCCCCTTAGGGCATAAATTGCCTCAATATCTTTTTCCTGAACACTCCTTTGCATAGACCTATTAGATCTTAAAACTGGGGAACCCATTACTGCAGAGCTGTTTGGTGATTACCAGACCAGTAGCCTACAGAAATGAAGATCTAGGAAATGTATTGGATAGTCTCTATGGAGTAGGGTGAGATCCCTCCTTGGTGGAACTCAGACCTGAAAAATCTTCAAAAGGAGAGACTTTCCCTCTCTTCCACTACCTGCTGGAGAGATGCCAAATCTCAGAACTAAGGTACTGAGGGAGAAGACCAGAGATACTGCTGCCAGTCCTAGTCTGACTCTTACCTTTTCTGAAAGAGCACAGTAGTACCCTGACTGAAGAGGGAGCTAATTCTGACGTTAGAGATGGAGACGATAGCTGCTTATCAAAGTTGAAGTCTAGTAAATCCACTGGATTGACCTATTCAGCCTCTGATATGGGGAACAAGCGCAGCAGCAGAGGGAGCTGCCTGGCCCAAACTTGTACCAGACTGATGACTGAGCAAAGATGCCAAGCCTCATTATCACTGTACTTTGAGTTTGTACCCACTCTCCCTACCATAAACCCTGTATATATTTGTGGGAGAATGGGCCCCATATGTGGGAGAAGTGTTCCAAACTAACTGTTCTTATTATACCATTTGAGCAAATATCTTAGATGAGTTAATTGAGTCAGCTAATTTTTTTTGTTTGGTTTGGAGATTTGGAGTTTCTTTGAGACTAGGCTGGAAGTGAAGTGGCCACTCGCAGCTCAATTCCAACACTGATTGGCTCAGCAACTTTAATCTACTCTGTTTTTCCAATCTGGGTTAATTTATCCCTCCTTAGGCTTCCTGGTCACTGTCCACTCCACAGAGTCTACTATATTTGTGCCAATTTAGTGCGGATAACTGATCAACTTTAGCCCTACTGCAACTTGGAATCACCTAACTCAAGCAATGTACCAGCTTCTGCTTCCCTTAGTATTAAGTATTACAAATGCAGGCCCCCATTCTGGGCCTGGCTGATTCTTAATAAGAAGTGCACCAAAGGGGGCTCGTAAGCTTTTTACCCTCCCAAAAATGTTACTCTTAGAACTTGAGGTAGTAGTTGTCCCTATGGGAACCTAACCTGTGAGTGTTTGAAATATCCAATTGGGTGTAAATCTAGCTACTCATTCCAAATTCAATACTGCTCCTACTCTTTCCCTGAGGATATATTTATCCTAGGCACATTCCATAATCTGCTGGTTTTTAGGGGATAGTCACAGACTCAAGTCCTACCTCTGCTGTGGGACTCTGGGCAAGTCATTTAACCCTCAGAGTTCTATGTAACTCACTAAGACTTTTGTTATGAATTTTTAAAAAATAGTATTTTTTTCATTAAGACTACTAATTGCAAAGACAACTGATTAGTAGAGAGAATATCCTCATCCAAGAATCACCTTTTTCAGTGAAATCATCTGTCTAGTCTCTGTCCCATAGAAGACTACATGACAAAATGGATAGGATACTTGAATTGTTTTTAGGAGGATCACAGTATAAATGTTACTTTTGATATTGTTTATTAAATATTAATATAAATAAATCATTTGATATGAATTAAACATTAAATATTAATTTTGATGTTACCACAGATATCATCACTTACTAGCTGAGTGACTGTGGACAAGTCACTTAGCCTGAACCTCAGTTCCCTCATCTGTAAAATGGGAAATAATAATATATCTACTATTTACCTCAAAGTGTTACTATATTGCTTAAATGAAATAGCATAAGCAATAGACTATGTATGTGAACTTTAAAGTACTCTATAAATGTCTGTTATTATTAAATGGTACTACAGTGATCCAGAAGAATGGAGCCACCTTTCCAAAAGCCTACTCAAGAGAAGACTACATCAGTTGTAGACTGCATTCAGCATCTTCTCTTGGATGCATATGTACAGTCTAAACAAAAATGTCTGACTTTCAAAAAAAAATCTATAAAGTCTGTTTATGCTTTATAAAGCATATAATGCTGCACTTACATATTACAAAATATCTTTGTATTTAAAATCCCAGGGAGTAATGGGTATCAATTGACAGGCTAGCTCACTCTCCTGGTTCCCACTTATTCAAAATCCAAAAGAACAGTGGATACAGGGGGATTGACATTTGCTAGTATCTGGAGCCAGCTTGACCACAAACAGTCAGTCAAGCCAAATACTTGTACATATTGTACAATCATAGACTTTATTTTAGAGAATGTCTCATATACTACAATGAATATGATTAGAATCTAAGCATTTTGAAAAAGGAAGTAGTCAACTTCTCACAATTTCCTCTTATTAATCCACTTCTACAAGAGTCTAAATATTATTAATACTGATAGTAGATCAAATTTACATAGTGCTTTAAGATTTACAGAGCACAGTTCATATATCATCTTATTTGTTTCTTAAAACAATCCTGCCATCTAACTGCTGTTATTATTCTCATCAGATAGATAAGGAAAGACTCAGAGAGGTCACAGCTGGTTAGAATCTATGGTATGATTCTAGGTCATAACTCCACATCCAGTGGTCAATTCATTATGCCATGCTGACAGGAAAGGCCTTTAGATCTGGAGTGGCAAAATGCACTACGGAGAGCTCCTGGTGACAAACTTATATGAAAGTAACTTAATCATGGTGGTTATTTATTTGTCAAGCCAGAACAAAGGATGAGTTGGACTACTGAACAACAGAAAAATTTCTGGGCAAGTTAAGATTTCTTAAATGTGAATTAATGGGCAACACTACAGAGTATGGAAAGAACACTGAGCTTGGAATCAAAAGATCTGGATTCAAGTTCAAGCTCTGTTACTCTGCTACCTGAGTCACCTCAGGAAGGTCACTTAGTTTCTCTGAACCTCAATTTCCTCATCTGTAACATAAAAATAATAAATTCTGCCTATTTCATGGGATTGTAATAAATGTCAAAGAAGATTATCCATGTGGCAAGCACTTTGTAGATAGTAAACATTGTATAAATGCAAGTTATTATTACTTTATGGTATTTGCCATCAATCATGGGAGATGGTGGCAAGGGTGTATTCTACATAACACTGGGCATATGGAGCTGTTTAAAGAACTTGCTGTGGAATATGAACACCTGGTGACACTAGTCTTTCCACAAGCCTCAAGCACCTGGTGACTATTTTGCAATAGTCACCAGGTTGACAGGAGTCAGGATGGAAAGACGTTAGTGTTATAAAGGCCAAGTGTTAGGGTTGAGTCAATTTGTAAGATCTGAAAGCGTTCTCAGGTGCAGATCATTTATTAAAAGAAAGGTAACATGGCATAATGGATAGGATATTGGGCTTGGAATCAAGAAGAGGGTTCAAATCTTGGACTGTGGACAAGTCATTTTAACCTCTTTGAACCTCAATTTCCTCATCTGGGATAACAATACCTCCATTGCCAAACTCAGAGTGTTGCTGTGATGCATAAATAAGATAAATATGCAATATCCTGGAAACTTTATGACTGCTATTTTTATTAAGTGGTATCACAGTGAGCCAAAGATGTTCTACCTATCTACTACGTTCACAGTCTTGGTGTTATCCTTAACTTCTCATTTTCCTTCACCCTACATGTCTAGTTGCCAAATCTCTCTCCCTCTCTTTCTTTCTCTCTTCTCTCCATTCCCCCTGCATTTCTCTCTCTCTTTCTTTCTCTCTCTCTTTTCCTTCCTCCCTCCCTCTCTCCTTCTCCTGGTCTACCTATAAGTACCCTCTTACTTGTGGGTGTTGTCTACAACAAATGGAAATAAACGAGCTGCTGGTGTGGCCCTGACAGGCTAGAAAGGCAGATGTTCATGACTAGACCTGACTCAGGCCACTCTCCTAGTAGTTTAGATTCTATATTGGAACAAGATGAGATATTTATAGTACATTCAACAATTAGTAAAAAGAAATTTACTTAGCCATGGCAGGAGACGGATATTCTACCAGTCCATCCATCTTTGCTGTGGTTTGGTTGGTTTTCAGTCATGCCTGACCCTTTGTGATCCCACTGGGGATTTTTTTGACATTTTCTTTGCCATTTCCTTCTCTAGTTCATTTTACAGATGAGGAAACTGAGGAAAACAGCATTAAATTGACTTGTTCAGGGTCACACCGGTAGTATCTGTCTGAGGCAGGATTTGAACTCAGATTTTCTTGACTTCAGTCCCAGTCCTGTATCCAGTCTGCCACCTCACAGTCTAATCAATCAGCCATTAAACATTTGTTAAGCACCTACTATGTACCAGGCACTGTGATAAATGCTTGGGAATACAAAAAGAAGCAAAAGACAGATCCTGAGCTACTCTGCAAGGATAGGCATTGAGGACGCCTTAAGTTGATTGGCTGAGCAAAACTCCCTTGCCCTTATTTCTCATTGAGATCTACCAACCAAGCATCAGACTGCCCATTGTACTCCCCATAGCTCTTTTATAGTTAGATGGTAGGGAAGTGATGCCATCAACAGTCTGAGCCCTTGTCCTCTGAGCCAACCAAGTCTTGAGGAACGTCTCAAGGATAAACTAGCCTAACTTTCATGGATGCAGGGGTTATGATGTTTCTCCTTCAGCAGGGATGCTTAACATAGGAGACCTGCAGGAGAGACATATTGTTGTTTTTTTAATTAATTCATTTATTTTTAGTTTTCAACATTCATTTCCACAAGATTTTGAGTTCCAAATTTTCTCCCTGTCTCTCCCTTCCCACCACCCCCAGATACTATGCATTCTGATTATCCCTTCCCCCAATCTGCCCTCCATTCTATCACATCCATCCCTTCCCTTATCCTCACCTTCTCTCTTTACTTGTAGGGCAACATAGATTTCAGTACCCCATTACCTGTATTTCTTATTTCCCAGTTGCATGCAAAAACAATTCTCAACATTCGTTCCTAAAACTTTGAGTTCCACCTTCTCTCCTTTCCCCCCTCCCCACCCATCCCCACTGAGAAGGCAAGCAATTCAATATAACCTATACATGTATAGTTATGCAAAAGAATTCCATAAAAGTCATGTTGTGAAAGACTAACTATATTTCCCTCCATCTTATCCTGCCCCCCATTTATTCTATTCTCTCTTTTGACCTTGTCCCTCCCCAAAAGTGTTTACTTCTAATCTGGTCCCTCCTCCCTTCTATCACCCCTCACATGCCACTTATCCCCTTCTCCCCTATTTTCCGTAATGTAAGATAGATTTTCATACCAAATTGTGTGTGCATGTTATTCCTTCCTTAAGCCAAATGTGATGAGAGGAAGCTTCACTTTTTCTCTCTCACCTCCCCCTTCTCCCCTTCCATTGAAAAAGCTTTTTCTTGCCTCTTTTATGACAGATAATTTGCACCATTCCATTTCTTCCTTTCTCCTCCCAATATATTCCTCTCTCACACCTTAATTGTATTTTTTTAGATATCATCCCTTCCTATTCAACTCACCCTGTGCCCTTTGTCTAAATGTATATAATGCCTCCAACTACCCAAATATCAAGAAAAGTCTCAAGAGTTACAAATATTATCTTTCCATGTAGGAAATGTGAGCAGTTCAACTTTAGTAAGTCCCTTATGATTTTTCTTTCCTGTTTACCTTTTCATACTTCTCTTTATTCTTGTGTTTGAAAGTCAAATTTTCTATTCAGCTCTGGTCTTTTCATCAAGAATGCTTAAAAGTCCTCCATTTCATTGAATGACCATTTTCCCCCCAGAAGTATTGTACTCAGTTTTGATGGGTAGGTGATTCTTGGTTTTAATCCTAGTTCCTTTGACTTCTGGAATATCACATTCCAAGCCCTTTGCTCCCTTAATGTGGAAGCTGCTAGATCTTGTATTATCCTGATTGTATTTCCACAATACTCAAATTGTTTCTTTTTGGCTGCTTGCAATATTTTCTTCTTGATCTGAGGACTCTGAAATGTGGCTGCAATATTCCTAGGAGTTTCTCTTTTTGGATCTCTTTCAGGAGGTGATTTGGTATATTCCTTCAATATTTATTTTGCCCTCTGGTTCTAGAATATTAGGGCAGTTTTCCTTGATAACTTCATAAGACATAATGTCTAGGCTCTTTTCTTGATCATGGCTGTCAGATAGTCCCATAATTTTTAAATTGTCTCTCCTGGATCCATTTTCCAGATCAGTTGTTTTTCCAATGAGATATTTCACATTGTCTTCTATTTTTTCATTTTTTTGGTTTTGTTTGTAATTTCTTGGTTTCTCTTAAAATCATTAGCTTCCATGTGCTCCATTCTAACTTTTAAAGAACTAGTTTCTTCAGTGAGCTTTTGAACCTCTTTTTCCATTTGACTAATTATGCTTTTTAAAGCATTCTTCTCCTCATTGGTGCTTTTGGACCTCTTTTGCCAATTGAGTTAATGTATTTTTAAATGTGTTATTTTCTTCAGCATTTTTTGGGGGCTCTCCTTTAGCAAGCTCTTGACTCACTTTTCATGATTGTCTTACATCACTCTCATTTCTCTTCCCAATTTTTCCTCTACCACTCTTACTTGATTTTCAAAATCCTTTTTGAGCTCTTCCATGGTCTGAGACCATTGAACATTTATTTTGGAGGTTTAGATGCAGAAGCCTTGACTTTTGTGTCTTCTTCTGGTGATAAGCATTGTTCTACCTCATCCAAAAGGATGGAAGAAAATACCTGTTCTCCAAGAAAGTAACCTTCTAAAATCTTATATTTTTTTTTCCTTTTTTTGGTCATTTTCTCAGTCAGCTGCTTGACTTTTGAGTCCTTTGTCAAGAGTGGGGTACTCTCTGGGGATCTGTAAATTCTCATTCCTCCAAGGTGGCACAATCATGGGAGAAGAGTTACTCTTCTCCTGGCCTGTGCTCTGGTTTCAGGGCTACCAAAGCTTTTCTGCCCAGGATCTGCAAGTACAATTCCCTTTCCAGAGCCTCCAGCAATTCTACCATGCCAGCCAGCACTCTTCCTCACCCCAGGGCTGCCACTCAGGGCTGAGACCCAGATCAGCAGCTCAATTCCCCCAGGGTCTTTAGGCCAAGGTCTCCAAAAATGGACGCTGGTGCTGCCACCACTGCCTGGGGCTAGGGCTGGGGAAGACCCTACTCCATTCTCACCCAGGTGAAAGACTCACTGACTTTTGAAACTGTCTCTGGTATTTGTGGGTTGAGGAATCTGGGAACCATATCTGCTACCTGAGATTTCATGTCCTGAAGCCTGCTCTGGTCCTGTCCATGTGGCCAAGGCTGGACTGTGCTATGTGGGCTGCATTCCACTCTGAGCTGGTGTGATAGACCTTTCCTGTTGGCCTTCCAGGCTGCCTTGGACTGGAAATCTGTTTCACTCTGTTATTTTGTGGCTTCTGCTACTCTAGAATTTTGTTTAGTTATTTTTATCAGTATTTTATAGGCTTTGGGGGGAGAGTTACAGTAGGCCCATCCTTCTCCTCTGTCATCTTGGCTCTGCTCCCCCCTTCTCCAGAAGCCTTGACTTTTATGTCTTCCTCTGATGTTATTCTTTGTTCTTCTTCATCCAAAAGAATGGAAGAAAATACCTTTGGCCAAGAAAGTAATCTTCTACAATCTTACATTTTTTCCCTTTTTTGGGCATTTTCCCAGTCACTTACTTGACTTTTGAGCCCTTTGTCAAGTGGAGGGTATACTCTAGCTACCTGTAAGTTCTCAGTTCCTCCAAGGTGGCACAATCAAAGGACCTGGACTCTGGTCTGGGAGCAACCACAAGCTTTTCTGCCTAGGATCTATGAGTAAGACTCCCTCTCCACAGTTACCACCAGCTCTACTGTGCCAGCCCTCTTCCTCACCCCAGGACTATCGCTCAGGACTGAGATCCTGATCAGTAGCTGGATTTCCTCAAGGTCTTTAGACGGAGGGCTCCAAAATTGGATGCTGCTGCCATAGTAGCTGCCACCACCCTGGGGCCAGGGCTGTGGCTAGACCCTGCTTCCTTCTCACTCAGGTGAAAGAGCTTTCTCACTGACCTTTGAAGCTGTCTTTGGCGTTTGTGGGTTAACAAATCTGGGAACTATAGCTGCTACCCTTGATTCCATACTCTGAAGCCTGATCTAGTCCTGTTCATGCTGCACTACAAAGCCAAGACTCAGCTGTGCTCCGCTCTGAGCCTGGTGCAATAGAACTTTCCTGTTGAACTCCCAGGCTGTCTTGGGCTAGAAATCTCTTTCACTCTCTCATTTTTGTGACTTCTGCTGCTCTAGAATTTGTTTAGAGTCATTTTTTACAGGTATTTTATGGGCTACAGTGGTAGAGCTAGAGCAGGTCCATCCTTCTCCTCTGCCATCTTGACTCCACCACCAGGAGAGACATATTTTTAAGAGCACCTGGCTGAGGTGTCATGGACAGCTAGGAGTTGAGGAGAACAGTTACTGTAGGAGCAGAATGACAATGAGCTGATTCTGTTTCCTTCCTAGACTTTTGAAGAAGGACAATATCCTACATAGTTATTTGGGCACAATAGGGGAAATGCCAGCCAGAACATTTGAATAGATGGGAATGGAAGGGAGAATGAGATATCAGACTTTCTCTAGGAGAATTGGGATGCTACTGTTTGAGTTTTAAAGCCTTTAAACTCCTTCCTATTGTAGTAAAGAGTCTGGGGAAATTGAGAATTCAAACTCTGCCCAGGAGCAAACTGACTGCTCTTAATTGCATTCAATGAAATACACTCTAATCTGTGTATGATAGAGTAGTCCTTTCATATGACATGAAGTTGGGAAGGAAACCAGGATCTCAGATGGAATTGGTACAGAGCCAGTTTTACCAATATGAATTACTATTACAAATTTTAGAATGCTTAGCCTAAACTAGACCCAACTTGGGATAGGGTATTAAAACAAAACTGGGAGCCCCCTCATTCATGCACAATCAGTTTATGCATGTGCAAATGGAAGGAGATGGGGCAGCTTGACTTTGGAGTCCCATCTGATGTCTGGTAAAGAGATTACACTTTAACCATTTATTCCTGCCCTGTTCCCCACATCCCCAGGAGGCTCAGGAAACATTGGTTTCTCTTGTGGTGGGGATACGTGCTTTGCTTGCCTATCTTTCATTTCTTACTATCACCTCAAAGGTGCTTCAGTGCATAGGAGCACCTCCCCCATTCTGCTCCTACCTTTATCAGTATTGAACCACAGAGAACCGATGCTGTATGATCTGATATCCAGGTGTCTCCAAAGTTCTGTGATTGGATTATCTCTAGAACAGAGCTTCTTAACCTTTTTCCACTCATTGGTGTTGCATGCCTGAGGGCATACACAGGGCAAAGTGCACAAGCTTTGTGTTCACAACCAAAGCTATAGTGAAGTTGCATAATGTAACACCAACAAGCACAACCAGAAACACCTCAGATTCATTACGTGTTTGATTTTGAATTAATTTTTGGTTATTGCACATTCAGAAATCTTTTACTGTCGTCAAATTGTTTGTGACCCCATATGGGGTCATGACCCACAGTTTAAGAAGCACTGAGTCTAGAATAATCTAACTAGATTCATCTAGTTAGTTGATTGATGGCTCAGCTCGGTTTGTTTCACTTACATACATAAATATAATACACATATGTGGTAGCTAGGTAATGCCATTGATTAAGTGCTGGACATGGAAGCAGGAAGACCTGAGTTCAAAGCTGTCCTTAGATCCTTTGGGAGCTTTATATTTCCTTATCTGGAGAAGGTCTGGGTCAGGGTTGAGAAACAGTTTACCTGTGTGACCCTGGGCAAGTCATTTAACTGCTTTCTGGCTCAGTTTCCTCAAATATAAAATGAGGGTTATGATAGCACATATCTTCAAAGGTTGTCATGAGAATCAAGTGAGCTAACATATGTAAAACACTTAGAAATGTGTCTGGCACATACTAGGTGGCTAACAAATGCTTGTTCCCTTCCCCAACATATTAATCAACAAAGCATTTATTAAATACCCATTATGGGGACACTATACTAAGCATGGAGAACAGAAATGCAAAAGTGATATGGTCCTTGTCCTAAAAGAACCTACATTCTTCTGGTATGCCAGACATGGCTCTGGCTGGTCTGGTAGCTCAGGCTCAATATTGGAATGAAATCAGATACTTGTAGTGCATTTAAGAGTTAACCAAAGGAAATTGACTTAAGCCATAGCAAAGTAAGACCATTCAGAGAAGGGAAAGGATATTCATTAAACAGAAAGGTATTCTTGGTTCAGCTGAGCCCAGCTTGTCAGCACTGGTGTTGGTTATGCTATTGGTCTATGATAAGAAACCCAAGAGAGGAGCTCCAGCTCCTCCTATCCTAGTTTTTTTGGTACTCCTAAAACTAAAACACTGTGTCAGTGATTTCAGCCCCAAGCCCCTGAGCCAAGTTGAGCCAAGGTAATTTCAACACCCTTTTAGTAAAAACTAGCCTTACCCACTTGAGGTAGGGACCTTAGGATATCGCTTCTGCCATAGTTCTTCTGAAGGGAGGATAGCCCTATTCACTGATAAATAAATACAAAATATATGCAGATGATCAAGTGGAGCAGTATATAGACTACTGGGTCTGGAATCAGGAAGACTTGCGTTCAAAACTGGCCTCAGATATTTCCTAGCTGGGTGACACTGGACAAGTCACTTAACCACTGTCTGCCTCAGTTTTCTCAACTGTAAAATGGGGATAATAATAACATCTACCTTAGGTCTGTTGAGAGTATCAAATGGGATAATATTTATATTGCAATTGGCATAATAGGTACATTTCCTTCCTTCATATAGAAGCATAGAGGAGCAGTAGCAACAAATAGAATCACAAAAGCCTCCTGAAAGAGATAGTACTTGAACTGAACCTTAAAGGAGGCTAAATAATGGAACATCAGTCTCCCAGCAATATTAAAATTACCAGTGACCCAGAAGGAAATGGAAAAACTTATGGTGGGTGAAATCGTTTGCCATGTATTACTAATGACAATTTGCACATAGGAATTGACATTAAATCCATCTTTTAGGGCATATATACTAAACATGGACCAGTCATGCAGCAAGAATGCAGGAGAGTGATTGGACAATCCAAGAGTCATACTGGTATTCACAACATATTAAAATACTCAGAGGAAGGCTTTCAGTGTGATTAGTAGACAAGGACACATACAAAAATTACATAAGATAGTACAGGGATGGAATATAATCTGGGTCTGGTAGAGGCAATATATGTATTGATGAGATCACTGATTCATCTAAGTGTATATGTATATATGCACATATATATTTATGGATATGTGTGTGTATGTATCAGTGCAGTATAGTAGAAAATGTGTAGGATTTGGAACCAGAAGAAGTAGATTTTGGGGTAGCTAGGTGGGACAGAGTGCTAGACCTGGAATCAGGAAGCCTTGAGTTAAAATCTAGCCTCAGACAATTATTGTGTCACTCTGGGCAAGTCATTTCATTCTGTTTGTCTCAGTTTCCTTATCTGTAAAATGAACTGGAGAAAGAAATGGCAAGCCATTCCAGTGTCTTTGACAAAAAAACACCAAATGGGGTCATGAAGTCAGACATGACTAAAATGACCGAACAACAGAAATAGATCTGGAGCCCAGAACTACTACTTACCACACTGTGACCTTGAAACAATTGCTTCCCCTCTCCCCTGCCACTCAGTTTCTCAGTTTTCTTACCTGTAAAATAAGGGAATTAGACCAGATGATTTTGTTAGCACAAAATTCCAAGATCTATAGAGACATACTAGAACTGTCCAAACAGAAGCAGATAGCTCATACAATAGATAGAACGTTGTATTTGGAGTAAGGAAGACCTAAATTCAAATTCTGCTTTAGCTGTGAAACCCAGAGCAAGTCATTTAACTTTTTAGCCTCAGTTTCCTCATCTGTAAAATCAACAAGTATTTATTATGCACCCTACTCCATGTGAGCACTATGGTAGGCCCTGTGAATACAAATACTAAGAATCAAAACTTCCTGCTTAAAATAAGCTTACATTATAACAGGGGAGATAATCAGTACATATGAAAACATATAGCATAAATATAGTTAGTACATACAAGATTATACAAAGTAGTTTCAGATAGGTACTAGCAGCTGCAGGGAACAGGGAAGACTTCATTCAGGAGATGGTGTCTGAACTACATCTCAAAGGAAAAAAGGGCCTCTTAGAGGCAAAGATAAAGAGGTAGTGCATTCTAGGCAGGTGGCATGGCCAACGTAAAGGCAAGGTGAAGGGAGATGGAGGAATGTCTTAAGTGAGGAACAAAGGTAGGGTCAGTGGGGCCAGATTGCTGAATGCAGGGGGTAAATAATGTTCAGTCAGACTGGAAATATAGGTTGAAACCACATGTTGTATTGTCCTTTAAAAACTAAACAGAGGGGGTTGGAGCCAAGATGGAGGAGTAGAAAGACTTACTTATGCTAGCTCCGAACCCACAGCCCATATATTTCCTGCAAGAAGAACTCCCCACAAATTCTGGATCGCTGCAAGGCATGCAGAAACACAGTGGAAAAGATTTCCGTTCCAGAGAGCCCTAGAGAGCCGTCCCCAGGGGTCCGTTGCACCCCAGAAAGCGGAGTCCACCCCTGAGCTGCCCTGGCCACGCAGCCGAGAGTAGCAGATACAAGCAGGCTTCAGGGACGGAACCTCCGGTGGCCGGAAATGTCCCTCCGCCCACAGACGCTACAGGTCAGTGAGAGAGACTTCTGGGCTGGTCGAGAGAGGAGCGGGGTGTCTCTGTGGCTGGCCCCCTGGGGAGGAAGCGGTGGAGGGAGTGGCAGAGGCAGTGGCAGAGGCAGCAGCAGAGGCAGCAGCGGGGGCAGCGGCAGAGGCAGCCATGGTGGCCCAGGACAGCAGGCAGCAGCAGGCAGAAGTTCAGGTCTCTGCATAAACCCCCTGAGGGAACTGAGCCTGGGGGCGGCCCTGCCCCCACCCAAGCACCAGAACTTAAGCTCACATTGAACAGCAGCCGTGCCTACCGTGGAAAGCCCATTTGAATCTCAGACCCCAAGCACTAGCTGGGCGGATCTAGGCAGGGGTGAACAGGAATCTCAGAAGTCAAGTAACTGGCTGGGAAAATGCCTAGAAAAGGGAAGAAAAATAAGACTATAGAAAGCTTCTTTGAGCGAGTGCAAATGTTCCCACCTTTCAATTCTGATGACGATGAAATATTCTTACCATCAGGGAAAGATGTGGAGGTTGGGGCCTCTGTATTCCAGACATCCCAGGGGGATGTCGGGTGGGCTCAGGCCTTGGAAGAGCTCAAAAAGGATTTGGAATATCAAGTTAGACAGGTGGAGGAAAAACTGGGAAGAGAAATGAGAGAGATGCAAGAAAAGCATGAAAAACAGGTCAATACCTTGGGAAAGGAGACCCAAAAAAATGCTGAAGAAAATAAAACCTTAAAAAATAGGCTAACTCAATTGGCAAAAGAGGTTCAAAAAGCCAATGAGGAGAAGAATGCTTTCAAAAGCAGAGTTAGCCAAATGGAAAAAGAGGTTCAAAAGCTCACTGAAGAAAATAGTTCTCTCAAAATTAGAATGGAACAGATGGAGTCTAATGACTTTCTGAGAAACCAAGAAATCAAAAACAAAACCAAAAGAATGAAAAAATGGAAGAAAATGTGAAATATCTCATTGGAAAAACAAATGACCTGGAAAATAGATCCAGGAGAGACAATTTTAAAATTATGGGACTACCTGAAAGTCATTATCAAAAAAAGAGCCTAGACATCCTCTTCCATGAAATTATTGAGGAAAACTGCCCTGAGATTCTAGAACCAGAGGGCAAAATAAGTATTGAAAGAATCCATCGATCACTGCCTGAAAGAGATCCAAAAAGAGAAACTCCTAGGAACATTGTGGCCAAATTCCAGAATTCCCAGGTCAAGGAGAAAATCTTGCAAGCAGCTAGAAAGAAATATTGCAAGCAGCTAGAAAGAAACAATTCCAGGATTGTGGAAATACAATCAGGATAACACAAGATCTAGCAGCTTCTACATTAAGGGATTGAAGGGCGTGGAATAGGATATTCCAGAAGTCAAAGGAACTAGGACTCAAACCAAGAATAACCTACCCAGCAAAACTGAGTATAATACTTCAGGGGAAAATACGGTCTTTCAATGAAACAGAGGACTTTCAAGCATTCTTGATGAAAAGACCAGAGCTGAAAAGAAAATTTGACTTTGAAACACAAGAATGAGAAGAAGCATGAAAAAGTAAACAGCAAAGAGAAGTCATAAGGGACTTGCCAAAAGTGAACTGTTTACATTCCTACATGGAAAGACAATATTTGTAACTCTTAAAATTTTTCAGTATCTGGGTAGTTGGTGGGACCACACACACACACACACACGTACACATGTGCACGTACACACACATACACACATGCACGCACATACAGAGACAGAGAGCACAGAGTGAATTGAATAGGATGGGAGCATATCTTAAAAGAAATTAAGGTAAATGGTGAGAGAGAAATGCAGTGGGAGGAAAGAGGGTGAAATGGAATGGGGTAAATTATATCTCATTCACGAGGCAAGCAGGAGACTTATTAGTGGAGGGAAAAAGAGGAGAGCTGAGAAAAAAAAAAACAAGAATTTTACCCTCATCACATTTGACTAAAGGAAGGAATAAAATGCACACTCATTTTGGGATGAAAACCTATCTTACAATACAGGAAAGTGGGGGAGAAGGAGATAAGCAAGGGGGGGATGGTGGTAGGGAGGGCAATAGGAGGAGGGAGCAATTTGAAGTCAACACTCTTGGGGAGGGTCAGGATCAAAAGACAGAATAGCAACAATGGGGGGCAGGATAGGATGGAGAGAAATACAGTTAGTCTTACACAACACAACTATTATCGAAGTCATTTGCAAAACTACACAGATATGGCCTATATTGAATTGCCTGCCTTCCCAAAGGGAATGGGTGGGGAGGGAGGGATGGGGAGAAGTTGGAACTCAAGTTTTAGGAACAGCTGTTTAGTATTGTTCTTGCTACTAGGAAATAAGAAATACAGGTAATGGGGAATAGAAAGTCATTTGGCCCTACAGGACAAAAGAGAAGATGGGGACAAGAGCAGGGAGGGATGATAGAAGAGAGGGCAGATTGGAGATAGGGAAAATTAGATTGCTCGGTGTATGGGGTGGGGGGAGGGGAGAAAAGGGGAGAAAATTTGGAACGCAAAATTTTGTGAAAATGAATGTAAAAAGTTAAATTAATTAATTAAAAAAAATAAAAAAATAATAAACAGAGGAGTTCATATTTTATCCTTAAGACAATAGGAAGTTGTTGGAATAGTATGAGTAGGAGTTGTCAGGTGGTTAGATCTGTGCTTAAGAAAAATGGAGATATTAATAGTAATTAAGAATTCACTTCACAAGGTTGTCAGATCACAGATTTAGAGTAGATAGGAATATCATAGGCAATCTAAGTCTAAGTCCAGAGTCTAAGCCCTTCATTTTAAAAAGAGGGTAACTGAGGCACAGAGAAGTTACTCAGATTGCATAAGATCACATAGCTAGAACGTATCTGAGGTAGGATTTAAACCTAAGTCTTTCTGACTAAAGGTCCAGGCCCTAATCCACTAAATCATATTGACTTTTATCAAGTGAGGTAATATATGGAAAGCACTTTGCAGACCTTAAATCACCAGAGAAGTGTTAGTTTTTATTCTTATGAGTTCCAATGACATCTCATTTGTACAGAAGAAAAGAGCGAGAGAGGGAGAGAGAGAGAGATACAAAGAGAGAGATTGCTTCTCATTTATTATGTTTATTTCTTGCTTTTCTGCATCTTTTTTATATTCATCTATTTCATTTTTCAGGATCCTAAGTAAAGCTGGTTTGGCTCTGTCATTCATTGTAGTGACACCTTTGGGTGACCTTGGCATATCTTGACCTGTAGTCTTCCCCTGGGTGAGAATAAGTCATCTGAAGTTAGCAGAGGATCCAGGGCTCAGGTCTATATTTTGGTTATCAGCCCAGTTGTAGGAGGAATAAACAGTCTTTCTGTCTCTCTGGGTGCTTCTGAAACAAAGGGAAACAGGAGTGGCTGGCACACATCCAGGAATCTTTGTGTTCACTGCTGCAGACCAGAGCCATGGACTGACTCTTTTCAGCACTCCCAATCCTGAAATTGAAGGCTTTGAGAAGCCAACACTAACAAGTGAGTTTGGGACAATTTCAAGCGTCCTCAAGTTGCCAACCCAGGCTCCTGTTCTTTGCCTTGCAGCTAATGTTTTTATCCAAATGTGATGGTTCCCCCTCCTCCCTTTTCCAAATGGCCTTCCAGCTGCTACTTTATGCTCTGGGCTGATGGGGAATGTTTCACTGTAGCAGAATTTCTATAAAATTCCTTTCCTTGCTTCCATAGATAACAGAGCCGTGGTGGCTCCACTGAGCCTAGAGTAGATTCCCTAGAGACACAGAAATCTACAACCTCAAGAAGTGGCTGGACATGTGATTCCCCAAAGACAAGGACTAAAAAAAATAGCAGAAGTTGAAATATTTATTTACAATCTCCTTCATGTGAATTAAAGACTCTCATCCAAGGAAGTGGTCAAACTATATGATGGTTGAAAAATATCTTGGCAGATTCTAGGTGTAATTTCTTTCTTTCTCAGTGTGTGTTCAGCCTAAGGGTTTTGGAGAACCAGATATGACCAGGGGGAGGAGGACACAGAGAATATTGTGGTAAGGTTTGAGAATTGTGCCATAAATGTACAAACCTAATATGAAAAGGATTCATTAGGTTCTTTCTGAGGCTGTGAGAAAATCTATGCCAAAAACAACCTGTAAATTTTTTAGAGGAAGTAGCATCCTTGACAAACAATGAGGCATAAATCTTTTTTTCCTCTGACACCCAGAAAAAGAAAAAAAAAGTAATTGTGTGTGTGTGTGTATGTGTGTGTGTGTGTGTGTATGAGTGATGGAGGGTGGGGCACAGCAGTGCAGTATAGCTCAAATTCTGACTTTGGGAACTTTTATTTCCCTGGGTCAAGGTTTAGAAGTGCATCTATCTGATCCAGAGAGAAAAGGAATCCTTGAATTAAACACTTCCAGGACATTGTGAGTAAATGTTTGCTTAGATCAGGGGCCTTCCTTCCCCCTCCCTGCACCCCCTCCCCCCACCCCAATTCCTTATTTAGCCCTGACTGCGTATGTTTCTGAAAGAATACATTTCACTTGAAATTCCATTAAATCAGCACTCTGTCATATTCTGAGAACTCAAAGATAATGGATCCTTTGCAGATGACAAAAAGCAAGCTGCTTATGAAAAAGTGCTCTTCCAAAGAGGGGAGGGAGGAGGAGGGAAGGACTTTACTGGATCAAATAAACAGTCGATCAAGCACTGAACATATTTATTTAGGGCCTGCCGTGTGCCAAGCGCCATGCTAGGCACTAGGGACACAATATAAAAGTGAGACAGTCCCTGGCTTTAAGGAAATCAGATTGATAAACATAGTTAGAGACAGGTAGGTACAGAATGTATACAGTTAGAGTGGATGAGAGGCTGTTTTGCTTTATGTAGAGCATCATTTGTAGCATTGAATGTGTGACCCACTAAACCAGGTTCTAAGCATATCACAGCTGTAGTGAATGGCAAGACAGTCTCTGCCTGAGTCTCTTGTCTTCTACAATACAACCCTGGCCAGACTCTAGTTATAGGGATGTGGGGGCGGCAGGATTAACAACAGACAGTAGTTCTTAATCTGGGGGAAAGATATCAAGAGGTACATAAAAAGGCAAAAAAAAAAAAACCAACCCAAACCAAAAACACCCAACTATACCTTTATTTCAATATAATTAGTATCCTTTATAATCCTATGTGTTTTATTTTATGTATTTAAAAATATTTTTCTGAGAAGGGGTTCATGGGCTTCACCAGATTGCCAAAGGGGTCCATGACATGAGAAGACTTAGAACCTCTGAACTGTGGGAATCAATAAAGAGTTTTTGAAGGAAGTACACTTGAGCTGAACCTTGAAGGGAGCTAGCAGTTCTAGTTGGTGGAGGTGAGGACAGAGTATGTCCCAAGAGTTATGGTGTTGGGAGAAGAAACATTGAGTATTGGAAACAAGCAGGAGTGAGACTACCTGAGAGATGTATACCAGGCTTCATGCTTTTCTATTCTATCCCACTTAATTTATTGAGAGCTAAGTGCTTCTGGAAATATTTGGAAGTCCAACTGCTATTCTCAGCGAGGAAAAAAGTGAGGATAGCATATATCAGGCTAGGAGAGGAGTGAAGAAACCACTGGATTTGGAAACAGAGAATCTGGATTCATATCCTGACTATTCTACTTATTACCTGTGGGATCTTGGGCAAAAATTCAGTTTCTCTGGGACTCAGTTTTGATATCATTAAAATGAGTGAGTTGGTTCTAAGGTTACTTTGAACTCTAAATTCTATCTATAATGCTCCATCACTCAGCTCCATTTAAGCAGTGGGACAGTCACTGAATGGGGAGTTAGAGGACTTAGAATCTTGTCTCTAATTTGTTATGTGATCTTGGAGAGGTCTTTTTGTTTCTGTAAAATAAGGGAGTGGGGGTAGATCAGTTCTGAAGTCGTATGAGATGAAAGGCAACTACCTGATTTGAAAGATGTTTTCTACCAATTGGAGAGCAAGGGCCTTAATAAGATGTTGACTGTCTAGGAAACTAAATCCTTGACATGGTCTCTGAATCATTACAGTGGAGACCTAAATGGATGCTGATGAGAACAAAGAATATAAGAATCTCAAAGTTGGAAAAGAACTTAGAAGCCATCACATCCAATCTGTAACTGAACAAGAATCCTTTCAACAAGTGTTCTCATCCAGCTGCCATATGAAAATCTCCAGTGAAGTGAAATCTACTACCTTCTGAGACAGCTTGTTCCATCCTGGACAGCTGTAATTGTAAGGAAGGTTTTCTTTGTATTGAAAAACAAATCTACTTCTGCACTCTCTACATATTGCTTCTTATTTTGCCCTCTGATACCAAGCAGAGCAAAGCTAATTCCTTTTTCATTTGACAATCCTTCAAAAATATGAATTCAGCCCTTATGTCTTCCTTAGTCTTTTCTTCTCCAAGCAAAATGTCCCTGCTTACTACAAACCAAACATCATATAATATGGTCTTCCACCTTCCTCCAAATGCTCTCAAACTTGTCAATGTCCTTCTTACAAGGTAATGTCTGTAACTGAACACAGTATTTCAGATGTGGAAAGACCAGGGCAGAGGACAGTGGGACTGTACACTCCCTCATTCTGAACACCATGCTTCTTTTAATATAGCCTGAGATGGAGTTCGGTTTTATGACTGCAATACGAATCCCATCTTGGATATATAAAGAATGTGTATCTGCGAAAAGCCTCAGGTCATTTTAACGCAACGTCTTATGCTCTGGGCATTTTCGTTGGCTGCCATGCCTAGCATGCTCTCCCTCTTTAACTTTGCCTATTGACTTCTCTAGCTTCTTTTAAGTCTCAATTAAAAATTCGACTTTTACACAAAACCTTTCCCAAACCCTTTTAATTGTAGTGCCTTCCCTCTACTAATTATTTACTACTCATCCTACATACAGCTTACTTTGTACATATTTGCTTGCTTGTTGTCTTGCCTATAATATTGTAAGCTTTTTGAGGTCAAGAACTCTCTTTTGTCTCTTTTTATATCTCTAGCACTTTATGCAATACCTGGCACATAGTAAGTTCTTAATAAATATTGATTGATTGATCTTGTCATATCTTCCAACCTCTACCTATGAAGTAATTTGTTTTTAAAAAATGAGTATAGGATGTTGTGTTTTCCCTATTAAATGCTATTTTTATTAAATTTAGCTCTCATTCTAAACTTATCTCTATGGATTCTGTGTCATTGCAGCACATTAGCTCTATACTTTTGGGTATTTTTGCAAAATTGATAAGTATACTTTTACTTTTAATAATATTAATAATAAGCTATATAACTAGCTATTTATATAGCATTTACTATGTGCTGGCACTATACAGGCACTTTACAGTTATTACCATTTGATCAAGTAATTGCTTTTTTAAAATGTTGAAATATTGTTCACAGATAGATCCTTGAGGTATTCCACTAGGGACTTCCTGCTAATTTGATATAAAGCAATAAGTAATTACTCTTTGGATCCAGTCATTCTACTAGTTCTGAATACACCTAAATTCATAATCTTCTAGTCCACATCTCTCTACTCTCTCCACAAGAATGACATGAAAGACTATCAAATACTTCACTGAAATTCAAGTATACACCAATCAAGGATTCTTCTAACCCACCATTCTAGTTACTCTGTCAAAAATGTAAATAAGGCTCATGTTGGACTACCTAATTTAACTTTATTAACATGTATAAGACTAGTGGATACAAAATCTTCTCCCCACCCCATCCCCAAAGTCTAGGGTATACTCTCCCACAAAAATTTGTAAAACCCATGGAAAGAGTGGGCTCAGACTTAGAGCACAATAGAAGTGAGGTACACACAAAGAAAACACTGTGGCAAAGGGTAACTCAAAAGTCCTGGTACTAGGAGTCCTTTCTCTCTTCAGAGGGTGCATATAGAGCTCAGTGCTATCACTGCCCATGCAGAATTGGTCACTCAGCTGCTAGTAGGATTTACCTCTCAAGTCTGATCTTTTCTTAAGTCCATATTCTTTTTGCTATGAGGATTTACCCTCTTTGAAACTGCTACCTCTTTCAAATGACTATCTCTCTACATCCTTGAACAAGTGATCTCCAACTGATTTCAAAGCAGATTATAAATAAAAGTTTAGGGAGGGGCAGATTCAGAAAACGCAGGATTTAAAAAAAAAAGAAATTCAGTATCCAATAATTTTCCTCAGAAGTAGTCAGTATTTGATTAGATTCATTTTAAACTGAAATTGTAAAAAGAAAGTCAAAACATGAATTAACAGAATATTTTAAAAATCAAAATCATAAAAACAAAAAAATTTACATTATATGTAAATATAATGTCCACAAAAATGCATGTTACAATTTGGTCAATGAACATTTTTTTACTTACTTGGCTTTCCCAGTATAGATTCTTAGTCTTAACCCTTTTGAGTGGCTTTGGAGACTTTGTAGTATTCTGAGATTTGATGTAATGTCATCTACAAACAGCTGCATATATAAATATATGCAACAATAACACAGCAAATTTTTCTTTAAAAAAAGGCAAAAAGAAAGTATTAAAATGGTACCTAAATCTCTGAGGTAGAGGAAATAATTGTTCTATATCTCCATGGATAAGTTTTCCCCTTGAAACCAGCAGGTGGCACTATCTGGCAAGGTTTGGATAAAAGAAACAAATCAAAAATATTCTCTCTCTCTCTCTCTCTCTCTCTCTCTCTCTCTCTCTCTCTCTCTCTCTCTCTCTCCCTCTCTCTCTGCCTCCTTTCCCTCCAACTTTTGGGATTTCAACCAGCAACAGACTGTGGATACTCATCCCTGACCATACTTCTTTTCCTTTGTTCTATGCTTCTATTCTGCCCTTCACTCCAGAGCATAGAAATCTCACTGAGATGCCTGCCACTCTGTGCCACCCATGTTGTGTTTATGATTGATCTCCTAACTTATGGGGCAAAGGGTTCTTAGTCATGTGGCTTATATATATATATATATATAGATAGATAGATAGATAGATAGATAGATAGATAGATATAGATATAGATATAGATAGATATATCTGATATTAAGTGCTTATAAGAATAATTAATAAAATAAAAGCCATAAGATTCTCTCTTATTTGGCTCAGACTCCAGTTAGAAAAAAATATGTATGTTTTTCAAAATTAATATTTAATGAGAGTGATCCATCTTTGCCTTGTTTATCTCTGGGTATGCCAGGCTAGTCACTGGCTTCCTCCATTGAAATCCTACTACATTCAAATAACTAACAAATGTGAGTCACAGAATTTTGGTGCCCAGTCATAATTTATATGAGACTAAAGTGAGGAATTAGATACAGCTTCGAGAAATAGGGAAATCATATAGAAAATGTCTGATAGCTCTGAGTACTGGAGAAGGGGAAAAGGGAATTAAACCTTCACTGTTCTCTTATTTATCTCAAAAAATAACAAGAGCCAACAGTTTTAGCTCATTCCAGCCACATCAATCAGAGGTTTTTTTTCCCCTATTAAATGGGAGTCATGGCAACTGAAGCCTATATATGTATTGATAGATTAATTTGAAGGACTGTCCACAAAAATGCATGTTACAATTTGATCAACAAACATTTTTCACTTACTTGGCTTTCCCTATATAGATTCTTAGTCTTAACCCTTTTGAGTGGTTTTGGAGACTTTGTAGTATTCTGAGACTTGATGTAATGCCATCCACAAACAGGAGGATCTGGAAGACCTCATAATTTATATTTGGATATCCACTATGACAATGATGGACACCTTTACAAAGCATACATTTCCTTACCTCTTTTGTATCTCTTTTGATACTGATTACCAGAGGATTATCTAACAAATGTATCTTTGTTGTTGAATCTATCAAGGAATCTTATTGAGTCTTAACATTTGGGAGGCACTTTGCTGGAGAACTTTTGAGAAGTGCTTTGATTTACAAAATCAAATACTTTTTTTTATTGATAATAAGCAATAAACACAGTGGGAGTTTATGTTTTCTATGTCTTTCATTCAATTGTGTGACTGCAGATGTGGTCTGCTCTGAAAAATAATTTGTAAAAGTCTGCCTGTTATCTATGAGATAATAAACATACAACAGTTTGCAAACCTTAAGACTCTCAAGAACTTTGGATTTGATCGTGCAACATGGGAGACACTGGCACAGGACCGCTCAGCATGGTGTGCTCACATCAAAAAAGGTGCTGTGCTCTTTGAGCAAAGCAGAATAGAGACAGCACAAAGTAAACACAGGATGTGAAAATTTGGGATATCCACCCCAAATATTCAAACAGACTATCTGCGCCCAACCTGTGGTAAAGCATTCCAAGCTCGTATTGGTCTGATCAGCCACAGTTGAACACACTGAAATTTCACTTTACAGTGGTGATGTCATTTTGGTCCTCTTTGAAGACGAACAACAACCAACCAATTTAAATAGTAATAGTAGTTATCCTTATTCTCAAATTTTTATCAAGAATACTTTCAAAAACCAATGTAGGTACTTCCCATAAAGATGTTACATAGAAGGAAAAAAAATAAGCACATGGATCAGAACTCATTTCTGTCTTTTTGATTCCCATCTTAAATAGTAACACTATTTTTTCTATTTTTTTTTATTTTTCTAATTATTTTTCTAATCATTAAAGACCTTCTCCTCCTTCACATATGTTCAGATAATGTCCTTCAATGTCTTCAAATTTTTATCACTCCTAGCATGGATTTGTACTGTATGTACTTGGTCTGCTCTAGTTACCCTTCTTGTGTTTGTTTTCATTAAGGCAATTTCTACTTCTATATATCAGTCCATCTGGGACTGAGATAATAGAGTACAAATGTCCTTGATATTAGAATTCCACTGTTATCATTGAAAATAATATTCTTGCATCACTCCCTTAACCCAAGGAATTGGAGTGTAGCCAAAATGGCCATCTTCAAAATGGGACAGAAATTTGCAGGCTCTTCTGATTCAAGGGATTGTTACTGTGTCTGAAAGGACAATTTCTCTTGCCTTTTCCTCTCCAAAGGGAGAGCTAAAATCTCATGAGAAGTGAGAAGTGAGCAAGTAAACTTAGGAGATCATGTGAGCTTCTTGGTAGCATAATGTAGAAAGAATGGAAGATGAGACTAGCCATATTGAAAATGCAGCCTATCACCCCAGCCAGGAGCAAGATACCAAGAAAGGACTGCAGTTGAACAGTTCAGAAGCCATAAGGAACAGATGCAGAACTCTCTAGCTGTTTCTATTGTAAAAAACATAATTTATGTCATCCCTACTTCCCTATCCGTTAAATTGCTTAAGATCTCACATTCTTAGCTTCTTCCTTGTTGTCATTGCGTTAATAGTTTTTTCACTTTCTATATCTGTCAAGTGTTTTCAAAAGAAACTAGTTTCTCTAAGATATCTTCATTTGCATATACTTGGGGAATGAAATGCTGATGAGAGGGAGGCTATAGTTGGCCAGGTATGCAAAGGAAGAAAGAAAAATAGATTCTGTCTAATCCCTAAAATTGCCAGGTAAGTGTTCATGCCGAACAAGAGAGATTTTATTGATACATATTGTTATAGCTCTCCAAAAACCGAGAAGGAAAATGAATCAGTACTATTAAGATGAACTAGCAGTTTTCTGATGGGAGAAAGTTTGGTAGTGACCTCAGGCATCTCCCTTTTCTATACCAGTCTATTCCATCCAAGATTTAAGAGAATCTTCACTTCCTGGAGGGTGAGAATGAGGGTGGTAACCTAGGGGAAGGTCACACCCATTTAGTTGCCTGAAAGGAGAAGCTTGGAAAAGAATGGTGCTAACCCCAAGAGCTTGGGAGCCAGACAGGGGGAGTATCTATTTCTCCTTAGTTGAACGAACATCTCCTACCCTCTAACCATCGCTAGAATTTGTTATAGAAACATTGTAAGATCTATCTCATTATAGTATGTTTTCTTTTTTTTTGAGGTTTTTTCTTTGAAGGAGGTAGCTAGGTGGTATAGTATAGTGGTATAGATAGTGTTAGACCTTAAGTCAAGAAGATCTGAGTTCAAATCCAGCCTCAGACACTTTCTAAATGAGTGACCCTCAGTTATTTAACCTCTGTCTGCCTCATCTGTAAAATGGAGATGATAATAACATTTATCTCCCAGAATTGTTGTGAAGGTAAAGTAATATTTTTATAAAGCGTTTGGCAAACCTTAAAATTATATATAAATGCCATTATTATTATCAGGTCTTCTTGACTCCAGGTCCAGTGTTCTATCCACTGAGCCACTTAACTGTCACCAAAGCATTCAGTATTCTTTGTTGCTGTTTGGTCACGTTTGACACTTCATGGCGCCTTGCACTATGGGGTTTTTTCTTGGCAAAGATACTGGGGTAGTTTACCATTTCCTTCTCCAGTGGATTAAGGCAAACAGAGGTTAAATGACTTGCCAAGGTTCACACAATGGTGTCTGAGTCCATATTTGAACTCCATCTTCCTGACTCCAGGGTCAACACTCTTATCCCATGAGCCACCTAAGTGCCTCTCCTTATTATATACTGCCTTTCATTTAATAAAAATCAATCAACAAATGTTTGTTAAGTATCTTTATGGGACAGGTACTATACTAAATACTGAAGATACAAACGTAAGAGCTGGATAGTGACTGCCCTCAAGGAGATTATGTTCTTTTTTTTATTTTATATTTATTTATTTATTTAACTTTTTACATTCATTTTCACAAAATTTTGGGTTCCAAATTTTCTCCCCTTTTATCCCCTCTCCCCACCCCAATACACCAAGCATTCTAATTTTCCCTATCACCAATCTGCCCTCTCTTCTATCATCCCTCCCTTCTCTTGTCCCCATCTTCTCTTTTGTCCTGTAGGGCCAGATGACTTTCTATTCCCCATTAACTGTACTTATTATTTCCTAGTAGCAAGAACAATACTCAACAGTTGTTCCTAAAACTTTGAGTTCCAAACTCTCCCCATCCCTCCCTCCCCACCCATTCCCTTTGGGAAGGCAGGCAATTCAATATAGGCCATATCTGTGTAGTTTTGCAAATGACTTCGATAACAGTCGTGTTGTATAACATTAACTGTATTTCCCTCCATCCTATTCTGCCCCCCATTATTTCTATTCTGTCTTTTGATCCTGAACCTCCCCAAGAGTGTTGACTTCAAATTGCTCCCTTCTTCCATTGCCCTCTCTTCCATCATTCCTCCCTCCCTTCCATCATTCCTCCCTCCCTGCTTATCTCCTTCTTCCCCATTTTTCTGTACTTTAAGATAGGTTTTCATACCAAAATGAATGTGCATTTTACTCCTTCCTTTAGTTGAATGTGATGAGGGTAAACTTCATGTTATTTTCTGAGCTCTCCTCTTTTTCCCTCCACTAAAAAGTTTCCTGCTTGCTTCTTGAATGAGATATAATTAAACCCATTCCATTTCACCCTCTCTCCTCCCACTACATTTCTCTCTCACCATTTACCTTAATTTCTTTTAAGATATGGTCCCATCCTATTCAATTCACTCTATGCTCTCTGTCTCTGTGTGTGCATGCTTGTGTGTATGTGTGTGTGTGTGCACGCATGTACATGTGTGTGTGTGCGTGTGTGTGTGTACATCTGTGTGTGGTCCCACCAACTACCCAGATACTGAAATGTTTTAAGAGTTACAAATATTGTCTTTCCATGTAGGAATGTAAACAGTTCACCTTTGGTAAGTCCCTTATGACTTCCCTTTGCTGTTTACTATTTCATGCTTCTTCTCATTCTTGTATTTGAAAGTCAAATTTTCTTTTCAGCTCTGGTCTTTTCATCAAGAATGCTTGAAAGTCCTCTATTTCATTGAAAAAACCATATTTTTCCCTGAAATATTATACTCAGTTTTGCTGGGTAGGTGATTCTTGGTTTGAGTCCTAGTTCCTTTGACTTCTGGAATATCCTATTCCACGCCCTTCGATCCCTTAATGTAGAAGCTGCATCTTGTGTTATCCTGATTTTATTTCCACAGTACTGGAATTGTTTCTTTCTAGCTGCTTGCAAGATTTTCTCCTTGACCTGGGAATTCTGGAATTTGGCCACAATGTTCCTAGGAGTTTCTCTTTTTGGATCTCTTTCAGGCAGTGATCGATGGATTCCTTCAATACTTATTTTGCCCTCTGGTTCTAGAATCTCAGGGCAGTTTTCCTTGATAATTTCATGGAAGATGATGTCTAGGCTCTTTTTTTGATCATGGCTTTCAGGTAGTCCCATAATTTTTAAATTGTCTCTCCTGGATCTATTTTCCAAGTCAGTTGTTTTTCCAATGAGATATTTTACATTCTCTTCCATTTTTTCATTCTTTTGGTTTTATTTTATGATTTCTTGGTTTCTCAGAAAGTCATTTGCCTCCATCTGTTCCATTCTAATCTTGAGAGAACTATTTTCTTCAGTGAGCTTTTGAACCTCTTTTTCCATTTGGCTAATTTTGCTTTTGAAAGCATTCTTCTCCTCATTGGCTTTTTGAACCTCTTTTGCCAATTGAGTGAGCCTAGTCTTCAAGGTGTTATTTTCTTCAGCATTTTTTGGGGTCTCCTTTAGCAAGGTATTGATGCGTTTTTCATGCTTTTCTTGCATCTCTCTCATTTCTCTTCCCAGTTTTTCCTCCACCTGTCTAACTTGATTTTCAAAATCCTTTTTGAGCTCTTCCATGGCCTGAGCCCACCAGACATCCACCTCAGATGTCTGGGATAAAGAGGCCCCGACCTCCACGTCCTTCCCTGATGGCAGGCATTGTACTTCGCCATCAGAAATGAAGGGGGGAAGGAACATAAAGTAGCTTTCTATGGTCTTATTCTGCCTCCTTTTTCTTGGCATTTTCCCAGCCAGTTACCTGACTTCTGAGATTCCTCTCCACCCCTGCCTAGATCTGCCCAGCTAGTGCTTGGGGTCTGAGATTCAAATGCTGCTTCCCAGTCTCAGGGCTATCCACGGCTGCTATTCAATGTGAGCTTAAGTTCTGGTGCTGGAGTGGGGGCAGGGCCGCCTCCCAGGCTCAGTTCCCTCAGGGGCTTTATGCAGAGACCTTCAGTAATGGAGCGGGTGGGGGTAGGGCCGCCTCCCAGGCTCAGCTCCCTCAGGGGGTTTATGCAGAAACCTGAACTTCTGCCTGCTGCTCAGGGAGTCCCAGGCCACTGCTGCCTCTGCCTCTGCCTCTGCTGCTGCCTCTGCCGCTCCCTCCCGAGGGGGTCCGAGTCACGAAGACACCCTGCTCCCCTCTCGGCCAGCCCAGACGTCTCTCTCACTGACCTGGAGCGTCTGTGGGTGGAGGGACCTTCCCGCCCGCCAGAGATTCCATCCCTGAAGCCTGCTCAGATCTGCTCCGCTGGGGTGGGCTCCGCTTTCCAGGGCACAACAGACCCCTGGGGACTGCTCTCCAGGGCTCTCTGGAACGGAAATCTCTTCCACTGTGTTTCTATGCACCTTGCAGTGATCCAGAATTTGTGGGAAGTTCTTCTTACAGGAAATTTATGAGCTGTGGATTCGGAGCTAGCATACGTGAGTCTTTCTACTCCACCATCTTGGCTCCTCCCCCTAAGGAGATTACATTCTAATGATGGAGACAATAATATGTTGGTATCAACAATATGTCAATATATTACATACAGAATGAACCCAGGGTAGTTTGCAGTTGGGGAGAGTGGTACCAAAAGCCAGGGAATCATGAAAAGTTTTGTGTAGAAAATGCTACTTGGGCTGAGTCTTGAAGGAAATGAATTGTTCAGAGAGAAGTGATTAAAGAACACACTCCAAACAGAAAACCAGCACAAGGTAATGGATCTAGGAGATGGAACATTATATATATGGAACAGCAGTGAACTATCAGAGCATGTAGAGGTGAGTGGTTTGTAAGAACACTGGAAAGGCAAAAAGGGACATAAGCAAGAGATGTTGTGGAGCTAGAAACAGCAAGATTTGGCAACTGAGAGAACATGTGAGAGGAGGGAGTATGAGGAATGAAGCATGATGATGAATTCAACATTGGATGTGCTGAGTTTGAGATGTCTTTGGCATATATGGGTAGTTGTTTAGTCATGTCCAAGTCTTTGTGACCGTATTTGAGTTTTCTTGGTAAACATACTGGAGTGGTTTGCCATTTCCATCTCCAGCTCATTTTTCAGATGAGGAAACAGAGTTAAATGACTTGTCATGGCTAGTAAGTGTCTGAGGTGGGATTCGAACTCAGGAGGAGGAGTCTTTTTGACTCCAGGCCTGGCACTCTATCCACTGAACCACCTCGCTACTCCTACATTCAGGTTGAAATGTCATTAAGGTAGTTCATCGTGGAGAAACTCAAGAGAGAGATTAATCTGCATAGGCACAATAACTGAACCCACAGAGGAACTCATGAGATCACCAAATGAGACTATAGAGAGAAAATAGAAGGTTATACCCAGAGTTAGTGGACATGAAAAATGCCCATTAATAATAATGTGAGAGATACAGGAATGGTCAGACAACAATGGTCAAAGAAAGGGAAAGGAAGAGAAGGGAATCAGCATTTACAGTATACATATAATATGCTAGGGCAGATGGGTGGCACAGTGGGTAAAGTGTCCAAATTGGAGTCAGGAAGATTCACCTTCCTGAATTCAAATTTGACCTCAGAGGCTTACTAACTGTATGACCCTGGAAAAGTCATTTCATCCTGTTTGCCTCAATTTCTTCATCTACAAAATGAGCTGGAAAAGGAAATGGCAAACCATTCCAGTATCTTTGCCAAGAAAACCCCAAATAGAGTCCAAAGGGTCAGGCATGAATGAAAACAACCCAATAACAACTGTGTACCAGTCACTGTGCTAAGTGCTATTTACAAATACTATCTCATGTGATTCTCACAACAATCCTGCAAAGTAGGTGCTGTCATAATGCTCATTTTACAGGTGAGGAGACTAAGGCAAACAAAGGTTAAGTGATATGCCTAATGTCATATAACTAGTAAGCATCTGTGGCCAGTTTTGGATTCAAAGCTTCCTAACTCCAGTTCTAGCACTCTATCCACTATACCACCCCTCTTGCCTCAGGTAAGGGACAGCTGGAGAAGAACCAGGAGAGATCAGTGTTATAAAAACTAAAAGAGAAAATATTTATACAGTTATATGGCACCGTAGAGAGAGTTGGATCTGGCATCAGGGAGTTTTGACTTCAAATTCTCCTTTAATCACTTATTAGCTATGTGTCTTAGAGCAAGTCACTTAATCTCAGTTGGCATCAATTTTGACATCTGTAAAATAGGGGTAATTAATACCATTTATCTCACTGGATTGTTGTCTGGACCAAATGAAATAACAGAAGTTCTTTGTAAATCTTAAAGTGCTATAGAAATGTTAGCTACTATTATTATCTAGGAAGAGAGGGTGAATGACGATGTCAAATCCATAGGAGTTGCAAGAAGGATGAGAATTGAAAAGAGACCATTAGATTTGCCAATTAAGAGATCATCTGTTACTCTGGAAAGAATTGAGTGATTATTGCAGTTATCAGTATATACATCATCTACATGACTGTATTTTATACTCCTCTGAATGCCTAGCACATGGGCAAAGCCTTTAGGACCTTAGGCAAATTAATTTCCCTGGGCCTCCATTCACTCATTTGTAAAATGAAGAAGCTGGTATAGATAGTCTCTAAGGTTCTTCCCAACTCTAAGTCCTATAACCTGTATTGTAAGGATCTAAATAAATATTCATTAAATATCTGAATGTATAAACTCATAACTATTTCTATGTCTCTATGCCAGCCTTTCAAGGCAGTAAGAGATTGCCAACAACCTATAAAAATAATTTATCAACTTGATATCTCTAAGTCTTTTCTTCTTGCCTAGTATTTTATATGTTACACCATGAAATGAAACAAGTCATTCTACCCAAGGGCAATCCCAAAACTGAACAGTCCTGCAGTCAATTTCCCTGTTTCAGCACTGGATTCATTATCATATAACTAAACTTGTTCTTTTTGTAAAGTATGTTCTCATCTACTTCACTCTGGATTAGTTTATCATGACTTCTCTCTCATTTTCTCTAAAAGGACAGTTTCTTTTTGTTTCAATATTTTATTGATAATTTTGGGTGAGGAAATTGCTGTTATTTCCCAATAAACCCTCTCTTCTCCACTAGCAGAAGAAAATGCAGCATAATAAAATAAACAAATGCAATGACCATGTCTGGTAGTAAATGTTTTATCATGTACTCTTAGCACATCATCCATCTAGGATAAAGCAATAGAGAGGAGTATGCTCCTCTGGAGCCAAGATTGGTCAATTGTTTCTTTCTGGCTGCTTGCAGTATTTTCTCCTTGACTTGGAACTCTGAAATTTGGCCACAATATTCCTAAGAGATTCTCTTTTCAGGCCTCTTTCAGGAGGTGATTGGTGGATTCTTTCAGTATTTGTTTTGCCCTCTGGTTCTAGAATATCAGGACAGTTTCCTCAATAATTTCATGGAAGATAATGTCTAGACTCTTTTTTTGATCATAGCTTTCAGGTGGTCCCATAATTTTTAAATTGTCTCTCCTGGATCTATTTTCCAGGTCAGTTGTCTTTTCAATGAGATGTTTCACATTATCTTCTATTTTTTCAAACTTTTGGTTTTGTTTTCTAACTGCTTGATTTATCTCATAGTCATTCATGTCCCTGAACTCAATTCTTTCTTTCAGAGAACTGTTTTGTTCAGTTTTGAACCTTCTCCTCCATTTGGTTAATTCTGATTTTTAATGCCCTCTTCTCCTCATTGGCTTTTTGGACCTCTTTTTCCAATTGAGTTAGCCTCTTTCTGAAGGTATTATTTCCCTCAGCATTTTTTTGGTTCTCTTTTAGCAAGCTGCTAACTTGCTTTTCAAGCTCTTCTATTGCCTGAGCCTAGTTTAGGTTCACTTTGGAGGCCCTTGAAGCAGGAGTCTTAACTTCCTGTGACAGTAAACTTTGTTCTTCCTCATCAGAAGGGATGAGAGGAAACACCTGTTCACCAAGAAAGTAACTTTCTATGGCCTTATTTTTTTCCCTTTTTGGGGCATTTTCCCAGCCAGTTACTTGACTTCTGAATCCTTTGTCAAGAGATTCCACTCAGCTGTTTGGTTCCCTTTGGCTTTGGATGGGGGCGGGGCATCACTCAGGGCTGGGGTTTAGATCAACTACTCCCTACTGCCAGAGGCTTTAAGCTGAGCTGCCTGAACAACGGATCCAGGTTGCTTCCTGGCCTCCGTAGCTGCCTACAGTCTACTGCCATGGCCTCTGCCATCTCCTGGGGCTATTGCTGGAGAAATCCCTCTCACCTAGCTGGGAAAGCCCTCCCCCACTGACCTTTGGAGCTTTCTTTGTTGCTTGTGGGTTGTGGCATCTAGGACCTTCCCTGCTAGGAACTCTGCCTGGAGGTCTATTCAGGTCATGTTCCTCCCAGTTTCACATGGGCAGGGCTGTGCTCTGCCCTGCTCAGCATCCTGTGAGATAGACCTTTCCTGTCAGCCTTCCAGGTTACTTTGACTGGAAATCTCTTTCACTCTGTTGTTCTGTGACTTCTGCTGCTCTAGACTTTGTTGAGAGTCATTTTTACAGGTATTTTGTGGGCTGTGGGGGAAGCGCTAGAGTATATGCATCTTTGTACTTCACCATCTTGGCTCAGCCCCTGAGAGCCCACTTTATTTCCAGTTTTTTGCTACCACATAAAGTGCTGCTATAAATATTTCATCTCATATATAGGACCCTTCTTTCCATTTTTCACCATATGGCATATATGAAAGAATGAAAATAATTTTTAAGCATTTATTATGCCACCACATAGTGTGCTAGGTGCTAGGGACACAAATACAGAAAGTGAGATAATCCCTGACCTCAAGGAGTTTATATTTTAACAAATGGGGACAAAACATATAACAGAGTGATGGCCAAGGAAGGATATTTAGGTTTGGGAAGTCACAGGGATAGTGAGTGTAGCTGTATGTAAGGGAGTCAACGTCTAGAAACAATGATTTGATTACGACTCCCTGAGCAAGAGGGAGGTGGCGGGAGGGGAGGAGTTCTGTACCCACCCAGTGGCCTGATGGAAGGCAAGATGGACAACCAGGTAGAATGCGAATATGTTGTAGGACTGGCTGGATATGATGGGATACGGAAGTTGGAGCTCCTTCACTCAGAGGCAATTGTATCAGTGGATCTAAGAGTACGAACAAGGTCCCTTTGACAGTGTAGTTCTGAATTATTTTCCAGAATGATTGGGCCTACTCAGAGTTCATATGTTCAACTGTCCTTCCAACACTGAATTTTTTCTTCTTCTATGATCTTTGCAAATTCACTGTGAGATGGAACTTCAGAGTTGTTTTAATTTGAATTTCTCATATGAGTAATAGGGGAACATTTTTAATATGGTGACTTATAGATTTAATTTTTTCTTTCAAAAACTTTTCATATCCTTTGACTACTTGTCTATTGGGGAATGAATGGCCCTGAGCTTTAATTTATTTTTGAGAGGATTCCTATCAACTGGGGAATGGCTGAACAAGTGGTACATGAATGTAATGGACTGCTATTGTGCTATAAGAAATGATGAACAGGCAGATTCAGAAAAATGTGGAAAGATTTATATGAATTGATGTTGAGTGAGGGGAGCAGAACCAGGAGAACACTGTACACAGTTACAGCCACATTGTGTGATAAATAACTTTGATAGCCTTACATCTTCTTAGCAGTGCAAGGATCTAAGACAACTCCAAAAGATTCATAATGGAAAATGCTATCTACATCCAGAGAAAGAATGACAGAGTCTGAATGAAGATCAAATCATACTATTTGCTCTCTCTCTCTCTTTTATTTTGTTTTGTTTCTTCTTTCTCATGGTTCATTCCATTGGTATAATTCTTTACAACATGACTAATGTGAAAATGTGTTTAATATGAATGTATATGTAGAGTCTATATCAGATTGCATACCATCTTGGGGAGGGAGAAGAGGAAAGGGAAGAAAACTTAAAACTCAAAAGCTTATGGAACTTATTACTGTAAACTCAAAATTAATTAATTAAAATTTTTAAAATCATTTGTTTTTTTCAATACTCAAAAGACTATGACAAGAAATATGAGGGACACTAGGTAGGACATTCCTCACATTACTATTGAATTCACATATTTCAACCTCTAAGTAATCAAGGCAATAATATAATTTTTAGGTCAATAAACCTGATCTTTTGCCTTGAATATTTCCGAAGATTTTTGTCTGTTATGGTTAAATTAAAAATTCTTGACAATATAGCTAAGCTAGAGTAAAATACTAGTAAGTGAATTTTATCCTATATAATCTGGTGAGCCTTGCCTTTTTATTTTTAAATACATCAATATTAACATGAGCTTTAAATCAGTTTTCTAATTATTACCATGTTATTGGGTAAAAATACATACATGTTTGGTTATTTTCATACATGCTGTTTTTGTTGTTTGAGAATGAGTCTCCCTTTCTTACCCAGGGTGGAAGTGTGGTGGTGTCTCTCACAGGAATGATCCTACTACTGGTCATAGAGCAGGAGCTCTGGATTGTAGAATCTGCTCTGGTTCCAATCCGAGCTTGGTTTGCCTTCCTTAGGCAGCCATATGGTTCTCCTGACCTCAGGGGCCCATCATGTTGGTGATGGTCTTCATTTAGACACCTGATCATTGACTTTAGTCAAATTGCAACTCAGAACTCTAGAGCTCAAGCAATCACCAGCCTCAGCCTTACCAGTATTAGGGAATACAGGTATGTAACACCACTGTTAAATCCTTTTATACACATTTCTACAGAAGCTGAGAAGTGTTTGCTTCTGTTTTTCCTACCAAGGCTGCCTATCTTTCATTTTAAAAAATACAGCTGAAATATCTCAATATTTAGACTTTTTTTCTTACTCCACGTACCATTTCTATTCTTCCAGTTTGTAACAACAAAATACTTTTTTCCCCCCAAATGCTAGACTTACCATGGTCAGAAGAAAGGGATGAAACTAAGAGCTCATTCTAGTCAATAAATCATCTTGAACATGTTTTGCCTCCTAAAGTGATAAGAAGTGAATAGAAAAACATTCACTCCTTCCAAAATTGTCATCAGCTAAGTTAAAAGTTGCTTACCATTCTCACTGAGTACATCACACATAGAGACATTTCTAAAGACAGATGCTTTCTATCTCAAATCCATTCACACAAGAAAAACATTTCTTTCCTGAGGCCTGAGGTTTTGAGACTTCCCCTTCACTTTTGTACTCTAGTCTGGTTCCATTTTTAAACTGACTGGAGAAAATTTCCTTATTCTAGGGTCTCAGCCTGCTTTAATTACCCCTGGAGGGTAGAAAATTGAGCCTTAATTTGGGACTGTAGTCAATTTCTCTCTTTCATTTCTCCATTTGTACCTTTTTAGTTCACTTTGTGAGTTTTATGGTTCCTGGCCAAGATTTCAGTTTTACTTTTAGAATCTTCTATATATAGATATGAGGTTTCACTGAAAGGGAGGTGGAGGTTAGTGGAATGGTGAATAGAGCGCTGAACTTGATGTCAAAAAGATCTGAATTCAAATACTGCCTCTGACACTTGCTAGTTCTGTGACCCTAGGCAAGTGACTTATCCTTGATTTGTCTCAGTTTTCCCATCTGTAAAAAGGGGGTAATGATAACCTACCTCCCAGGGTTATTGTGAGATCAAATGAGACAATATTTCTAAAGTACTTTGCCATCCTTAAAGTGATATATAAATGCTACTATTTTTTGAATAGTATTCTATTTTTTCCAATTACATGTAAAGACCCTTTTCAACATTCATTTTTATAAGATTTTAAGTTCCAAATTTTTCTCCCATCTTCTCTTCCCTTCTCTCCTCCCCCCCTCTGTAAGATGTCAAGCAATCTGAAATAGGTTATACATGTAATGCTAGCTATTACTAGTATTGATACTGGTCTTCCCTTCCCAGTTTGATTTTTTTTTTTATTAAAGGGGCTATCCCTTGAGTAATTTAAAGAAGCCTATTCATTGAATGAGTGTATCTTACTCAGAGTGAGAATGCTATAGGACTTTAACCTGAAAGGGCCAGGGTCTCCTATTGCATCCTGGGCCATCTCCAGTCATCCTGATGGACCCAGATGGGTCAGGAGAAAAAAGTGAGGTTGGTGACCTTCACTCAAATCAAAGTCAACTGCAAGTAATGTCATCATCTTGATGTCATGGTCCTCTTCAAGAATGAAGGAAAAACACAATTGGAGATCCCAGACTTAAGAAAACAGCTTAATTTTTTTGCCTTTATAATTCTAAGGTTCCTCTAAGGTAGAGGTTCTTGAACTGAGGTTCATGAATTTGTTTTTAAAAAATATTTTGATAACTATATTCAACACAATTGGGTTCCTTTGTAATCCTATGCATTTTCTCTTATGCATTTAAAAATATTCTTTTGAGAAAAGTTCCACAGACTTCACCAGACTACCAAAGGGATCCATGACACAAAAGGGTTGTGAACTTTTGCTCTAAAGTGAATGATTTCATCCAGATGAAAAATCCCATAAGAGGACTTAGAATCATCCTAGGCATAAAATTTCATTTGTCTAAGAACTTGAAAGTTTAATATATACTCAGACTAAGTCTGACATGTGTGCCCTTAGGATATAGGGATGGCTTTGGATTGCTGCCTTCCATATTCTTTTGTCTAGGCTCTAATTTCTGAATCCACTATTTCTTAGAATCCTCTTGATTCCTAGTGAATAATAATTTTATATCCAGACCATCATATTAGGACTTCCTCAAGCACTAAAATTAGATCCTGTTTGAATTATCAGTACTTCCTCAAGTCCTAAGGAAACACTTCCCTAAGCATAGAAGTGAATAGCTGCCAAAAGATAAGTCATGAGAAAATTTGAGGCTGGAGTACATCTAAGGTATTTAAGGCAACCTAGCTAGGGAAAAATAATGAACTTATAGTATGAGCCCAGGATGGATCTCTTCTTCTGCTATTTCTCTATTTTAGAGAACTTTAAAAAAAAAACTATAACAACTTGAAACCTCTAAATCAGAATATGATCACCAGGAGAGCATTGAATCTCCTGATCTATTTAAATTCTGTGTCAGCTAGTCACTGATATTTCCTCTCCCCTCACACTGTATTTACAATTAAAGACATACACAACTGCAAAGCACTTAAAATCAATCTTATTTTAAAAGTTTTATTTACTACTATTGAAAACTACAAATAGATGCTTTAAAAGAAACAAAGAGCTTAAAATTCAAACATCCATTCTTTCAGAAGAAAAGGGAAGGTGGAGAGAAAAGAACTTCACCCTCCCTTGGATTCTTTAATAGAGGAAAGCTCACTAGAGATCAAACATACTGCATATTCTGACCACTGTTGTCATGTCTGCCCTTAGTAAATGAAGATTCTGGTTTCCTGTTGGAACATGGACTTTGTCAATATCATTCTCTTCTAAACTTGCTGTCAGCCTGTATGTGCATGTAGTCACCTTTTTCCTCCTTTTTGGTATAGAACAATTCAAAACCACCCATTCTTTCAAGAAATCCAAGTCTTATCCTCATCATGTTTTTTTCTTATATGTAACAAATTACATCTGGGGCTAACTGGCTTTGGTGTATTTTCAATGTGAGTTTGGATACCTTCGAAATGTCCAGAGTATGAACTGCATTGACACGAAGACTTCCTCTCTGTCATTAATGACCTATGGCTAAATGGAAAATAATACTCATCAGGGTGTCAAATCACTCACCTGAAAACCACTGCCAAAAAAATGAAAAGAACCTGTCAGAACAATTGCTAACTTTATCAGGTGAGGAATGTACTTGAACTTTCACAGAAAGATTAACTAGATTCTTTAAAATTTCCTTTAAAAATTATTAGGTCATTGACAAAAAACATTGACAAACATGATCAGAGAAGAACAAAAAAAGTGGGAACCACAAGTTCCTGTTATTTGCAGATTGTTTTATATTAAACATATAATAAAGTTAATATAGTTCCCAAATTGTCCATCTTGTCTGCCTCACTCAGCTTTTTTCTGCTATTGTCTATGTATTTTTAAATGTTTCATTGATGTTCTTCATTTTTAATAGTTTTCTTTAGCGCCATTATCACAACCTCACCACTTTTTGCCTCCCTATCCCTAAACCCCATTAACTCTCCATCAACCAAAAATAAATGAGTCATTCTTTGTATCAAATAAACAGCATCAATAAACTCACGTATACACGTATGCATGCATACAAGTATACACGCATACAAGTACACACACAATGATCCCATCTAAAAATATATTCTCACTTCCTTTTGTTCATCTAGACCATAACCTTTCTGATCTAAACAGAGAAGCATGATTCATCAGTAGTCTTCTTCAGTCATCAAATTACTCAGAGTTCTTAATTCTTTCAAAGGATTGTACATTACAATCCTATAGTCATGGTAGAAATTGCTATCCTGCTTCTACTCACTTGACTCTGAATTAATTCACATTCTGACTTCCTGGGTTTCTCTGAATTCACCTTTTTCATCATTTCTTACAGCACAATAATATGGCATGACATTAATATGTCATTATTTGTTTAGCCATTTTCCCATTGATGGATACTCCTTTTGTTTCCATTTCTTATCTACAGCAAAAAGTGACACTATGAATGTTTTTTGCATGTATGGGTATCCTCCTACCTGTATAATTGCTCCTTCTTAGTCTGCTTTGGTGGCTCATCATCCACATCATGCCTCCTAACTATGAGTGTTCTTCAAGGATCTTTCCTCTTCTCTCTATATATACTTCCGCTCTTAGTAACCCCATCAGCTCTCAGGACTTCACCTATCATCTCTATGCAGATAATTACTTGATTTTCATTTTTAGCCCTAATTTCTCTCCTGATCTCCAGTCCTACATCACCAAATGCCTTTTTAGACATTTTGAATTGGATATTCTAAGGTCTCAAATTCACAATCCAAAACATATCTTCTTCCCCCTAACCCCAACCTTCTCTTTTCCTAACTTTGCTATTACCAATGAGGGCACCACCATAACCTTGCGATCTCAGTGCTGTCCTTGACTGAGATTTCATTCAAAATCATCCTACATATCCAATTTATTATCAGATTCTTTTACTTATTTTTATCTTCATACTATCTCAGGTATACAGCCCCTCTTCTCTATTCGCACAGTCATCGACCTTATGCAGGTAGTCATCACCTGTCACTTGAACTATTGCAATAGCTTTCTGTTTGGTTTCCTTGCTTCAAGTCTCTCTCCACTCAAATCTTTCCTCCAACCAACTGTCAAAGTAATCCTCCAAAAGTATAGGCTAGACTATGTTACCATCCTACTCAATCAACTCTACTGGCTCCCTATTACTGCAATTTCATCTCAAAGGGATAGGGATATAGGGGAAAATAAAAGAGGTTGAAGTGTGAATGGACATTTAGGAAGGTAGAATGGTAGAAAATGTAGACTGCCTTTTCTCAAAGTGTAACAGGCATATGAAAAATAAGACAGCACTTAAGTAAATAGCAAGAGAAAATGTTGTTGCTATCATTGTTGTCGAAGGTATGGCATTGGGTCAGTCTTTCATCCCAGTACCAGCAAAGCACTATTCACAGACAGACCCTTTTCCATGTTCTCTCTTCCTTTGCCCTGGCTGTCCCTTATGCTTAGAATGCTCTCTTGGCTTTCCTAGTTCCTTCAAGACTCAGCTGAAATCTCTCTTTGCCTCCCCCCACCACGGCCAAGATTACTTTGCATTTACATTATATATGTATGTAAGTATACACACATATACACATATACTCACACAAATATAGTTATTGTATTTTGTCTTCCTCATTAGAATGTGAACTCTTTCAGGACAAGGATGTTTTTGCCTTTCTTTGTATCCCCAGTGCTTAGCACAGTACCTGGTACATAATTAGTTCTTTAAAAAACTGCTTGACTGACAGACTCTTGTCATCTTGGGGCCAAGCTATTTTCCCCCCAAGGCTCTGCCTGTATTTGTGGAGTTACTTTCTTCTTTTGGATTTACTTCTTATGCATATATCAAGACTCTAGACTAAGTCTCCCAACCCATATGCATTCATAGGTTGGTTCCCCAGAGCTTTGCCAGCTACATCTCCTCCTAAAAGTTCTAGAAGCACCCCCAAGGACTCAGATTCTTCTCCAGTGCTGTCAGCTCAAGCCCTCATTACAATTACAATGTATTTCTCCCCTAAGATGAAATTCACAGTGAGCACCTCAGTATCATTTAACTAACTGACATTCACTAGCTTTTAGAAAGGAATATTTACTGAAAAGATACAGTAAAAATGAAGTAAAAATTTCTTTTCAACACTTACGAGTAGAGTCTACCTATGCCACTTTGGTCACTAAGGAGAGTGGATTCAAACTTAAGTCAATTTCCATAAAGTATTTGTTCCTCCAAGTTCACTTATGAATTCGACATGATCAATAAACCGTCAGTCCCCTGATTGTAGGGTCCTGTTTCATAGCTGTAGAGGTTATTCCACTGCTAGGTGGGTACTCAAGGTTGTGCTGATGGATCCCAAACTATAGTTAGCCTCCAGTTCCCAGACCTCTGGCCCCTTAATCTCCTAACCATTCAAAATTCACAAGATTATAGTCTACTGAGTTCATCTCCAGCACTCTTTCACCCAAGGCAAAATGAATCAACACAACACAGAAAGAAGCAATAGTCGGACCATGGGCTCACAGAACTCATGGCAATGGGCCTGGGTGAGGTGATAAAAGTTCCAAGATTTCTCTTCCCATTTGGAAGTTTACTCCTCACTTGAGTATAACCAGTCAGGAAAGAGAAAATACCTTGGCTAGCTAGTATCTTTTGAATGCTTTCTTAGTCAGTTGTAAAGCTCTCTTCCCCACCACACAACATGGAGACCAGAAACAGAATATTAGCTGCATTCTCTGATTAGGAGAACAAGGCCCATCTATTGTACATGATATTGTGCTTTCCTTTTTGAAAGCAGGCTCTCCTTCCTCTTCCACATATGTTGGTAACAAGTTAGAGCAGGCTACTCATTTTTTGAGGATGGGACTCCATTGGCTGGAGGACCCCTTTACAGGAATCTCTTTTTCCCAAAACTTTTATTCATTTTGTTCAGTGTCTTTTTCTGTTTTGCACACCTCCAGTCTCAGTTTTTGCTTTGTGCCTGTGTGCCAGGGGCCTCAGATTTTGCCTCTGCTGAACTCGTGGATGGAGTTTGGTCCTGTCTCTGATTTCTTGGGCTTCTGCCATTGGTTTCTACCTCCCTGTGCCCATAGTCTCCTAGCTGCCTTTCTGTGTAGTCCTGATCTAGACAGAGGAGTCTGCCATTCATTTGTTTGGATTTCTTGATCATCATTTGACCTGGTACCTTTCTTTAGATCTTTTCAAGACTATATTCAGGAGTCTGGAGCTCATCTATGACTTTCTCCATCACCATCTGTACTGATATTTCCCAAGATTGATAAATTCTTATTAACCGCATAAAAAGATGGCATACAGAAGATACCTAATGGGAAACTTTTGTTGTGTCTCTTTTTGTGACCCCCATTTGGTGTTTTCTTGGAAGAGATAGTGGAATGGTTTGCACTTTTCTTCTTTAGCTCATTTTACAGATGAGAAACTATAACAAGGTTAAATGACTTGCATGTGGTCACACAGCTAGTAAGTATCAGAAGCTGGATTTGAACTCATGAGGATGAGGTCTTCTTGATCCCAAGCCTAGTGCTCTATCCACTGTGCCAGCTACTTGCTCAATAGGAATAATCACAGTTACTTATCTCCCAAAGCAGTATTACTTACATTCTAGTTCTCAGCTTACTGCAGAGTAAAGATCAATTTTCCCATCTTTTCCACCAAATGGATGAGATATGAAAATACTTCTACTGACAATAAGTCTTATGGAAGGTCTGGTAATTGCCCAGTGCAACAAAGTAGAAAAGTGGAGCTCACAAAAGCATCCTGACAACTGGCTTATCCCAGGTGGTCAATTTCAATTTAAAACAAACAAACAAAACAGGCATCTTGGATAAGGTTTGTGTCCTGCAAAATATAACAGAAGTCAACCTAACTCTGAGAACTGTGGGTGATTTCTTTAGGGACAGTCAAGTGGAAGACTTACAATATCAAATCTAATGACGGATGAAGAGTACAACAGAGAAAAGAGAAAATAACTGACTGCTGGTCATTTCTGCACATCATTTCTCCTCCCTTCTTTTCTTTCATCCCCAAGCCTCCCATATTTTTCTCTGACCCATATGCAGGCACACAGTGAACAGCGTAAGTGTCATTTTAATCTTTAGAGACTTGACCTCTGTGTGTTGCTAGGACAGGAGGAAGCTTCTGAGTCATCTGCTATCTCATTGGCTTTGTCCCTAATGAGAGAGAAGGCATAAACCTATGAACCGAGAAAATAAAGTGAAGACCAAAATAGCCAAGTGTCTGGGTGCCTGAGAACACAAGAATCCGAGAATCTCAGAGTCTCAGAGTTGGGAGGATCTTCCGAGGACATCTAGTCTGACCCCTCTCCTCTACAGTATTCCCCCGAAGTTGTTACTCAACCTCCAATTGAAATGTAGCTAGGATACTGGGTCTTTCATGCTCTCACAAAGGGAGAACTCTCCATTTTTCCTTTCTGCAAACTAAAAGCAGAGTTAGAGTGAACTGTAAATTATTCTCAGTGATGTCCCCTCAAGACAGGATCACTGTCTGTTGCAAGAATTATTTAATCATTCTGAAAGATATCATCTAATTACAATAATACCCCCCACGCACAGACAAAATTGCTAAATTTAGTATGAAGCAGCTGCCTTTTTGATAGTTTTATTATATAGTTATGGGCAGTGGGAAAACAGTTCCCAGGGACTAACATAGAAAAACACATTTGCAAAATTGTCAGAAGATCTGCAGAATGTACACTCTGGCCTCACTCTGGGCCAGGCCTGCTATCCTTCCCCTTTGGGTTCTAGCTCCCACACCCCTGGCGCCTCAAAATCCCAATCATTCAAAATTCATAAGACTGTAGCCTATTGAGTTCATATCCAGCTCTCCTTCATGTAAGGTTAAAAGGATCAATTTACCAGACAAAGGAGCAACAGTTGGACCATGAGCTCATAGAACTCTTGGCCGTGGGCCTGGGTGGGGCATTGGGGTGTTTCTCTTCTCTATGGTGTCAGATCAAACCTCTGCCAGCCATATTCCTCCCATTACTAGGAGCTTAAGACTAGCACCCCATTTCCACTGAAGCACTTAACGACAATTGACTTTTACCAAGTGATATTTCCTTCAAAGAGATGGCAAGAACAATGTACAAAAACTTCCCCCTAGTTACTCAGGGGGCATAGTCTCCCCAAAACCTCCTCAGTCTCTGAGAAGGGATTAAGTTCATAACTTAGTCCAGTTCCTATATAACACTGACCCTACCAAGTTCTTGTTCCAATATGGCAGTGATGACAAGTGGGTTCTTTCACTGGTCTGGGGTCCTAAAATTCGTAGCTGAAAATCCCTCCTTGCTTCTTGGGGACATTAAATCTATGCTTCTCATCCTGAATTCCAATTCTGTTCCCTTCACTTAGAACATAAAAGAATGAATAAAAAAGTCAAGAACAGAAACATGTTTCCAAGGAGCCTTAAAGTTTCAGAGAGTGAGTATGCACTAAGACCCTCCCCCTTGTAGCATAGTCTCTTAATGGACTTTGTGAGAAAAGGAGGTGCAAAGATTTAACACAGGCCTTTTTGAGGAAGCTATCAGTTCTGGCTATGCAGCAAGTCAAAACAGACTCCTACCAACACATGGTTAGCTAACCGTAATCAACCACAGAATGTGTCTCCATGCTCCACAGTGTCTCCAAGGCACTCCCTTACATGTTATAATGATTCTCCTAGAAGCAAGCTCCTCAGAATCCCTCACAGGGAGAGATTATATTAGCTGAGCGAGCTGACATTGTCATGTAACAGACCCCTGTGACTAATCAGTTATACATGCGGCAGATTTTGACTATCAGTTTACTAGCGATGGGTGGGACACGTTCCCTTTACACTTTTGCTTTTTAAACTTGAAAAAAAAAAAAGGAAATATACCTGTAATGTTTATTACCATGGAACTTCTTTTTTGTGGGCCCCAAAAATCAGGTAAATTAAACTTTCATTTATCTAGAATGGTGGAAGAGTAGAGGATTTGCAATAATAAATAATTGAGAGTTTCCATAAATAGTAAATATCAATTCTATTTTTTTATAGAATTGGAATACAATTGTAAAATCTTTCAAATAGTAAAACTTCATTGAACATCATTTAACCTTTCTTTGATGATTCAGAAGGCTCTTTCAAAATCTATTCTCAAGGTTATTGCATTGAATGTTTCATTTTTAATTTGTCAATATTACAGATGCATAAAGAATAGAAGTTCATACTGTGATGATCTCTTTCTATACTCCACTTCTTTTTGGATTATGGTGCTTCCTGTCACTGGTAGGAAACGAAGATATAATGGATATAAAATGGAACAGAAAAGAGTCATATAAAAAGAATCTAAGGTGAGAGACTTGATATATAGATTGCAATGCTTCTACTAGATCACGAAATGAAAAATATTTTAATCCCTTTTCCTGTAGGCCTCTGGAGCTGAAAGTGGATTCTTCCAACCTTAATCATGGATCTGTTCACATGAAACAAAGGTCATAAGAACTGAGTAACCTAGATACTAGATTAACGCCAGTGATCCACAAGTATCCATAACAGAGAAGACAACGAGAACACTCATTTGCTGTGCGTGTGTGTAATGGTACATTTTCTAGACAAATTACTTATTGGATTAAGCCTTTTATCCTAATCGTCTATGTTATTAAATGAAAATTCATAATAAGCCCCAGCTTTCCGGGATGAAATTTAAGACATATGAAATGCAAACATACTTGTGAAATGTAAGCAGCTTTTATTTACTTGGGCTCTACAACCAAGGCAGAACCTCTTCGTTAAAGTGAAAAAGAGAGCATTTTGTATTTCTTTTGTTTAAAGATAGCAATCCCTAAACATTTGGAGCAACTGGACACAATTTATAGAAGGGCAAGTGAGCTAGGCAACTAATCTACTCATGAGTACACATTTCATTGCATTATGAATAAAAGAAATGATATTTTAAGCTACTGGCAGTCGCCATGTGTATGATTCATTCAACATGTCCTATAAACACTGCTGTAAGACAAGAGTCTCCTTCCTTGTCTTATGGTTTTTCTGCTTAAGTTTGCCTTTTAAAACAAACGGAGAAGAGAGCTGGTAACCAGGAAAAAGAGAGCTATTCAAATTCTGGAGGAAGAATGTGTTAAATTCAGTGATATAAAAGTTAAGGACTTGGTTCCATTTTTGTTAAAGTTGAACCTAAAATGAAGTATAAGTAGGGTTTGGTTTTGGGTTTTGGGTTTTCATTGCAAAATAAGAAACAATTTGTTAGATCATTTCCATGCAGGGCCCAATCACAAGTAGGAATCTCAAGTAATCAGATTAGATATTTAACTCTTGGGCTGAATCTGAGACATGCTTAACCCTGCCCAAGCTCCTCATTCTGGTATATGCTATATGCAGGCTCTAATGTAAGCCATCACAAAGCTGGGGATCGTACAGACACGTATATATCGTACATACTTCTGATCACTTGTCTCAAGGATTCAATGGACATGCATACATGTAATAAAGACAAAGCAGAGAAAACTCAGGATCCTAAACCATTGCTGGCACACCCTTGCACTCCTCCTGTGAGCCTCATCTGACCTTTGGCTCCTGACCCCTCCCACATGCTGCCTTTTGAGTTCCACCAGTGTGGTCAGCTTTAAAGAGACACCAGCCTTGTTTTGGGTGCTACCCATGCATTAGCCTGGATGTGGGTGGAAGTCACCAGGGTAAGTCTTTGACACACTTCCTGGCACTCTCCCCCATACTCCATTCATGTTTCTTCGCCTCCCCACCCATTGCTCTGTGTTAACAATTACTATATTATCATTTTAAAAATCCTATTGACATAATCAGTCTGACTTTTGTGTGGGAAGATAAGCCAGAACCAGCAGGATAGGATGCACAGATGCAAAATGATCTGCAAATTCATCACTGTGCCAGTTCCTTCTATTGCAAATTAAAATCCATCCATGCCTATCCATACAATTCCAGTCTTGTTCATGTACTCCTTGGTTTACCATGGGGCATCTACCCAATCTGCTAGGGGCCTTCCTTGATTTCTCCTGATACCCTAAGGAAAGGATCAGAGAGCTTGGAATGTTCTCCTTTTATACCTTAATCTCATCACTTGACCATCCCTTCTTCTCTTTCATTCATTCATTTCCCTAATGCTATCATTCACTCAAGTTCATCTTCAAGCTTGGTTAACCGTTACATGTTACACCTTGTTCATGCCAACCCTGTGCCTCTCCATTGTCCTTTGGGTAATCCTCATTTTTTATTTTTTCAGATATTGTTATGCTCTGTGTCTCAGAGCCATAATGGTATAATATTAGTATTTAAATGATGGGCTTTTGTTGCTAGAAGTTTAGTGTTATTTAAAGGGCTTTAAACAGTTTCCCTAAGTCATTGTAGCCCATGTTCCGTTGACTACTGTCTATTTGCACTATCTCAGATATTTAATAGTAATAATAACAACAGTAGCACTTATACAAGCACTTATCATGTGCCAGGCACTGTGCTAAAAAGAGTTTTGCAATATCATCTCATTGGATCCTCACAGCAAGCCTGGGAGATAAATGCTATTATTATCCCCATTATACAGAAGAGGAAACTGAGGCAAACAGAGGTTAAGTGACTTGCCCAGGGTCACACAGCTAGTTAAGTACATTTGGATTTGAACTCACATCTTCCTGACTACAGACCCAGGATTCTATCCACTGTGCCACTTAGTCTACATATACACATGTGTGTATATACACATATATGCGTATCTGTGTATATAAACACAGATACATATATGTGAGTATATAAGTATAGATATGCATGTGTATGGATATATTTTATTTTATAGCTATCATAGTATAGATAGATGTTATACTATATAAGGCATCAAAGCTTAAAACTTAACTAAGACTTTTGGGGCACTCTATATGATATTGGTCAAGCATAATATCCAACTATACATCACCACCTGTGCCATAGATGTCCTTCATCCACTTAGTTTTTCCTAGATGGATGGTTATGCCAAATTCTTTTAAGTGATTATAGATCTCTCATAGGATATTGATGAGCATATCTTACTGTTTTATGCCATATCTGATCATAAGATTTTCAAAGTTATTCATTTTGTACTTTTCAGAGAATCCTGAATAATTTTTACATATGGATAGATAAATGAATTAATAAACATTTATTAAGCACCCACTACATGCTAGGCACTGTATTAAGGCCAGGGAACATTAAAAGAGGCAAAAAATCCCTGCCCTCAAGGTGCTTACAATCTCACAGGGGAGACAACATGGAAACAAATATGTACAAAGCAAACTATATAAGGGATAAATGGGAAATAATTAACAGAGGGAAGACACTAGAATTAAGAGGGGTGGGGAAAGGCTTTCTTGGGATTTAAAGGAAGCCAGTAGGTAGAAATAAGGAGACAGAGCATTCCAGACATTGGGAACAATTAGAAACGAATACCCAGAGCTTAGAGATGGAGTGTCTTGTTCGTGAAACAGCCGGGAGGACATTTTTACTAGATTCAAGAGTACATCTTGGGGAATTAGATGTAATAGGGGCAGCCAAGTGAAGTAGTGGATAGAGCACTGGCCCTAGCAACAGGAAGATTCCTCCTCCTAAGTTCAAATCTAAGTTCAAATATTTACTAGCTGTGTGACCCTGGGCAAAAGTCCCTTAACCTGTTTACTTCCTCATCTGTAAAATGAATCAAACAATGAAAGGGCAAACTCCTCCAGTATCTTTTCCGATAAAACTCCAAATGTCATGAAGAGTAGAATGCAACTAAAAAAATGATTGAACAAGGTATAGTAAAGTAGAAAGGAAGGAATGGGTTCGGTTATGAAGGGCTTTGAATGGCAAACAGAGAATTTTGTATTTGATAGATACATCTTGTTGTTAGAAAATTTGTAAAGGGGATATTCAGCTTTACCAATTCAAGTGCTTTTTAGTAACCAATAACTGCTCCACAGAGCATGTACTTAATAAGCATTAATGTTCATCAATATTCCATGGAGCTTTTTGAGCACAAGGTTGAAAAATCTGCTTTTATTGACTAAGAGCCCTTAATGATGACAGCAGTCATCAGCTTAAATGAAAACAGTCGGCTGAAAAATGAAACATAGACCCAGAGATACAATTTACCATTTGTTGATCTATGTTACCCATTTACTTTCAGCTTAGACATCCTGAAAGTTGGTGTTGTAAAATAAATAAAAATATAAAGGTCTGGAGTAAGTAAAAGGGGCTGTCACAAAACATAAATGAGAAGCAATGAAGAAAGAGGACTTCACAAAAAGCTGCAGATACGGCTTTTGATTATCATAGCTAGGATAGGAAAAGCAACTCATGGTTCACAAGCTGTAGGTACTTCTTTAGATACATATAGCAAGACAGGAGCATTTTGTACTGATCAGTAAAAGAAAAAAAAGCCAGCATTTTTTGCTACTGGCAGATATACAAGATGTCCCAAAAGGCTTGATGCAGTTTTAAGCTATTAAAGCTTAAAACTGCATCAAGCCTCTTAGGACATTGTAAATAATAAAGGTGAGCATATGGACCGGAAGGATGAAGAACAATAATTTTACCTCCTTTCTTTAGTTTCAGCTCTTGTTCAGTTTCATTTGCTTGTCAATCCAGAAAAGATCTTAGGAATTAAGTTCCCCAGGTTGCACGCAATTCCTGTGCTATTTTTTGTGGGGAGGGAAGAAGAAGAAGAATCCCTGAAATAAATGTGTTGGGTTTTTTTGAGGAAAGGTAGCATAGGATCCCTATTTCAGTTTAAATAGGAATTACAAGGAATTTTCTGACTTTAAATGAAATAGTTGTCCAGGAAAACAGACTTCAAGTCAGCATCAGACATAGGTAGTCCAAAGACTACACTTCACCCTATCCAGAAAAGATTGACTTTTTGGGGAGGGGAGAAGGGCATGGATCTGGCTGTTGGTGGCTAAGTATGATGTTTCATAACTCCTGTGAAAAAAGGAATTTGGTCTGCCCTTATCAGAAGCAGCATTCTGGACACTATACAACTCCCCCAAAAAGTCATTTTATGATTGGCATCTCCACCTTTTCCCTCACTCCCAAATGTCTTGCAGTCTGGCTTCCAAGCTCATCACTATGCTAATACTGCTCTCTCCAAACATGCCAGTGATCTCATAATTATCATATCTAATAACCTCTTCTCAGTTATCATCCTTCTTAACCTCTCTGCAGAATTTAACACTATTGATCAACCTCTCTTCCTGGATACTCTGTAGTCTATGAGTTTTCTTAATACTGTTCTCTCTTGGCTCTCCTCCTATGTTGATTTAATCTCTCCTCCTCATTCTCTTTTGTTGGGTCTTCATCAATGCCTTGTTCACTAACTATGAGTATATTCCAGGACTCCTCCCTGGGCCCTCTTTTCTCTCTCACTTGGTGACCCCATCAGTTCCCATGGGTTTCCCAATCATCTCTATGCAGATGACTCTTCTATCTATTTATACAACCCAAATGTCTCTCCTGATCATCAGTCGGTCCCATATTACCTACTACTTGTTTTTTCCAGCTGAATACTCTAGAGACATCTAGAACCCAACATGTCTATAATAGAATTCATTAACCTTTCCCCCAAATCTACCTGTTTTCCAAACTTCCCAGTTACTATCAAGAACATTACTACCATTTCAGTATCATTCACAACCTCAGTATTATCTTTAACCCTTCACTCTCACTCAAACAATAGTCAATTGCCAAATTCTGTCATTTCTATCTCCACAATACCTAAAGGCAGTTAGGTAGCACCAATGGCTAGAGCACTAGGTCTGTAGTTTGGAAGACCTGAGGTCAAATTTGGTCTCAAACACTTAGTGACTGTATGGCCCTGAGTAAGTCACCTAACTTCTGACTGCCTCAGTTTCTTTAACTGTCCAATGGTGCTTAATAAATCCTTTTTTCCTTTTTTCTTCCCTTTCTTCTTTCTTTACTCCTTTTCTGCCTTTCTTTCCTCTATTTCCTTCCTTCTTCTTTCCTTCCTTCCTTTCACTTTCCTTCCTTCTTTACTTTCATCCTTCCTTTCTTTCCATTCTTTCCCTTTTCTTCCTTCCTTTCTTCCATTTTCTTCCTTCCCTTCCTTTCCTTTCTTCTTACTACCTACCTCTTTTCCTTTTCTTTCCTTTCCTCTTTCCTTCCCTTCCCTTTCCTTTCCTTCCCTTCCCTTTCCTCTTTCCTTCCCTTCCCTTTCCTCTTTCCTTCCCTTCCCTTCCCCTTCCCTTTCCTTCCCTTCCCTTCCCCTTCCCTTCCCTTCCCTCTTCCCTTCCCTTTCCCTTCCCTTTCCTCTTTCCTTCCCTTCCTTTCCCTTCCCTTTCCTCTTTCCTTCCCTTCCCTTCCCTTCCCTTTCCTCTTTCCTTCCCTTCCCTTCCCTTCCCTTCCCTTCCCTTTCCTTCCCTTCCCTTTCCTTCCCTTCCCTTTCCTTTTTCCTTCCCTTTCCTTCCCTTGCCTTCCTTTCCCTTCCCTTCCCTTTCCTCTTTCCTTCCCTTCCCTTTCCTTCCCTTCTCTTCATTTCCTTTCTCCCTCCCTCTCTCCCTCCCTCCCTCCCTCATTCAGGACCTCATTACCTCTGGCCTGGACCATTGAAATAATATCCTATTTATTTCCTTTACTTCAAACTTCTCCCCACTTCAGTCCATATATTCAATACTTTTCATTCTGAGCTTCACAAACACTAAACAAAACAAACATTTCCATATACATAGTAGAACAGAAAAGAGACTTGAGTATGAAGCTGCAAATCTCTATACAGCTTGCTTTTCTTCTTAAAATTGATAGTAAATCCAACATGAAACTTTCAAAGCTGTCTTGATAGTATATAATTCCTTCTGTCTTTTCTTCTCTTGTCTTTTTAAATGTTTCAATGACCTTATTTTCCTTTTTTCTTTTTGACTACCCTATCCCTAACCCTTCCCCATCACCTCCAAACTGAAATAAAGAAACGAAAAACAAAACCCTTGTAACAAATATGCATCATCAAGCAAAACCAAATCCCACGTGAAAATTGTATGTCTTATTCTGATAATGTGTGTCTTACTCTGTATCTTTAATCCATCCCCTGTCTGTCAGGAGATGGGTGGCATGCTTCTTCATCAGTCCTCCGCAATTATGGTTGGTCATTGCATTGACCAAAGTTATTAAGTCTTTCAATATAAGGTTGTCACTACTGTATGAATTGTTCTCCTGGTTCTTCTCACTTTACCCAAAGTAAGTTCACTTAAATCTTCCCAGTTTTGGGGAATGACTGAACAATTTGTGGCATATGATTATGATGGAATACTACTGTGTTATAAGAAATGAAGAGTGTGGGGAAAACTAGGTGGCATAATGAATACAGCACCAGCCCTGGAATCAGGAGGACATGAGTTCAAATCCATTCTCAGACACTTGACACTTACTAGCTGTGTGAACTTGGGCAAGTCACCTAACCCCAATTGCCTTACCTTTCCCCTTCCAAAAAAATGATGACCTCGATGATCTTAGAAAAACATGGAAAGATTTGCATGAAATAATAAAGAGCGAAACAAGCTGAACCAAAAGAACATTAGTAACACTGTTTTAAGAACGACTTTGAACGAATAAGTTATTTTACCGAAATTAGCTATCAAGGACATATGAAGAAAGATGCTATCTGCATCCATAGAAAGAATTGATACATAAAAGTATATATAAAATAATTTTACGTATATATTCCTATTTGTATCTAATGGTAGCCATATCTGGGGCAGGGAGAGGTGGTAGGGAAAGATAAAAAGATATTTACATGATAATTTTGTTGTACATTTGAAAGGAATAGCAAACTGTGCATTGTAGATTTGAAGTTTCATGTGAAATCATCTTTTTTTATTGGACTATGTTTTGGAAACATAGTTTTATTCCATAAATTAAAAAGAAAATAAATTTTTTAAAAAAGAAAGCTCCCCTTTCATTGTTTCTTACAGCACAATAATATTCTATTGCCAAATAACTAACTTCAGGAAGAACCCTGTAATAGGCAATATTGGAGGAGGAACTTAATACACTGAACAGAATCATAGAAAGGTGAAAACATCAAGGGATGTAAAAACTGTCTCTAAAAAAGTGCAGCCCATGCACTGGAGATGATATCAGGGTTGTTCATTAATGGATCTCCTTATACCAAGCAGCAAATAATGAGCAGAAGTAGCACAAGGAACATCAAAACTGTATATAGTACCACTAAGATCACCTCCAACAATGTAATCAATCAACATCACATGTCAGAATCATCTTTAGGTAGATAGTTAAAAAGTCATAATCCTCTTGGATGCCCCCTATCTCAGGTAACTGATATCAAGACCAGCCTTTCAGGGAGTAAAAATTATAATAATAACATTATATAACACTTCAAAGCTTACAAAGTGCTTTACAAATACCATATCCTTACGGCAAAACTTGAGGGTAGCCAGTAAAACATCTGCCTTCCTGGGAGTATCATTGGGGAAATGACATCAAATTTTTGCACCTTTAGAGTCTTCTGCAAGTATATCTCCTTCTCCAGCAAGGGCACTCCCTCTCATCTTCATTCAGAGACTGAAAATTGTCAGCAAATCAAGATTCATCAGAAAATGGGTCCTTTTTCTTCCAAGTGAACATGTATTTACTATGATTATGAAAAACACAATTTCACTTCTCCCATAACATTAGAGAGCAAAGCAACTTCAAATAATCCCCCCAAACCCTTTCTAGGAAAGAGTTGTCTTAACCATCCCAAGGGAATGTAAATTTGCCAATTAAGAGGAACCTGAACCATTTCCCTGGGGTATACAGAACGTTCTTTGAAAGCAACACCTTTAAGTCCTGGGCAACTCTATAGAGAGGATAGAATATAGAAAGGCTAGAGAAGGTTTAAAAGTAGCTCATTCTTATCATGTAAGTTTCTGGAGACCAAATCAAGAAACCACTGGTCTATAGAGCTCTACCTTCTAGGGTAGCACCAGTTCACTGAAGGTATAACTCCTGAGAGATGAGATACCCAAAACTGATTATCAGGAGTATGATGACAAAGCTGCCATTTCAAAAGCCCTTTGGCTGCCTGAGGATAGTGTGAGAAATGGAAAAACTGACCAGTATAATGGCAGAAGGTTCAAGTTTGGACCTGCTCCACAGTCAAAATTGGTTCCTTAACCAGAGGCAGTCATGCAGGGGGACCTATAGGAAAGAAGGATATGTTCAATAAGAGTTTTCATGGAAGCTCCTGTCATGAAAATGGCATGGCAGTGCCATATACTAATAGTATATTATTAGTATATAATAGTATATAACTGTAGTAAGGGCAGAGTTCTTGCCCTGAAATGGGAGAAGAGGACCAGTATAATCAATTTGCCATTTAGAGCAAAGTTGGGAGGCATAATTGGTCATGCTATACTCATTTTTGAAAGGTGGATGCCTCAGTTGGCTTGAGAAGCTTTACTGAATATATTATCCCCTTAAGGGGATTGTGTGGTCCCACATCCATCACAACATAGCAAAACAGCCCCTGTCTCTATTGATATCATACCTAATCTCTGCCATTCTTGTAAGGGTGTCAAGAATAGCAGAGAGAGTGTGTGATTTCTCTGGTGGGCACTCACATGCTGCCAAAAACATCTGTGTGTAGTGAGAGGCCTTGGCAAATTCCTTCATTGCTGGGGATCCTAGAGGGAAAAACATTTGATTGTCTAGACCTATTCTCCAAGCCCAGACCATTTAGACAGACTCATGGCCAATGCCCAGGAGTCAGAAGAAATGAAGATCTTAGCTTACTCAAGCCTCAAGGGCTCTTTTACATGTGTGGCAGGTAAAAGATGAAACTGGTTAAGGTAAATAAAGGTTTGATCATGCAAGCATATTGATTTATGAAGCAATGCATGCCAATTGCCTAATAAAGCAGGACTAGACCTCCTCAGCTTAGGCCTGGACCCCCAAAAGAAGAGGGAGATAGATTTTTATACACTAAAAACAATCAAATAGTATCAATTAATTAAAAGGAAACAATGTATTAGGTAATCTGATTTCTAATTAGAGGAAAGATTAGGGACTTTCCAAATCTGGAGGGGGAGACTGAACAGGTGAAATTCTATGAATTCAGACAAAGAGGTGTCCCATTCTCCGAAATGTCTGTAAAAAATCAAAGGAACATGGAAACAATAATTGTATCAGTATAGGGCCAGTTTTCAGAAAAGACATATAGGTTGCTTAAGATGTACAATTGTGAGAAAACTCCTTGCATTAATCTTTAGATCTGAGTTTCTGGTCAGCATAACCTAGGTCCTTGGTTAAGGGTCTCTAAGCAGCAGGGAGAGATGGTCCAGCTTCCCAGCCAGCAGGGCTAGATTCAAACAATACATCAAAGTTTCCACTCAATTCCCACAATTGAATAAAGTTTTCTCACAAGATAGAATTTGGACTAGACCCATAATAGGATAGAAGAGGAACTGAGTTAGCTCCAGAATTGAGTCACAAGATGGAATCAATATAGTTCACTCAGTTCCCACAATTAACCGTTTGCTGTCTTAATCCCCTCAATTCCCTTACATACTAGCCATGTATCTTGAAATTCAGCAAACTCAGAGTACTTGCCAGAACCCCCATTCCTAAGAGTATTCCATTTGGGGATTAATGTCTATGCAGTTCCAGTTGCACACACCTTTCTTGTAGCAGACAGAATTGTCAATGAACCAGAAAGTATGGTATTCCTCAAGAATCAATTCTTCATAGGTGCAACACTATGGGGCCAATAGAGGACACAGAAGACTGGGGCTAGGGCGAAAGGTCTCCATTTTTGGCAAAGTCACAACCTGTTCATAAGAGCAATTACATCTAAGGGGCCTGGGGGAATATAATCCTGAATATACCATTTCCATTTGTCATGAAAGATTCTTGTGTTCTATACATCTTGTAATAGAGACCATCTTGGATCACCTAACTCATAATGGGTCTCTCTGGACAAAGAATGATGGTATAACCTCCTCGTATAACCTCGCATCATATGTTCAGTAGCAATTTGGACCCAGTAATAGGCAAGCAATTGATTTTCAAAATTGGCATAATGAGTAGCCATTTTGAGAAACTTAGGGATCCAGAAAACTAATAGCCATTTAGATTAGTCATCTCCTAGTCCCTATAAAAGGTTCTTAAGCTGGTCCTTAAGGACAGAGATTTCTAAAAATATAGGTTCCATAGCATCATAAAGATCCAGTTGAGTGGGTTGTACCCTGAAGTTTCCTAGGGTTTATTTTCTGCTCCTTGTCCCTTACATGGAACCACCATAGCCTTGCCTGGCCTAGTAAACATTACACCATTAATACAATGATGAACATCAATGTCTTAAATAAGTGAAGTCTCTTTCAGCTCTTTCCCCATGGTAATGTGAAGGAGAATTCAAATTGCCCAAAGCATAGACAATGAACATATTCTGAACTCCTTTCCAGGGGAAAGTAACTTACTCAGCCATGACAATAGAAAAAAAGGCATTGACAAGATCAGTAACATCACACCATGCACCCAAGGCATGGGCTATCTTGTCCATCGTATTAGCAAGATTAGAAATGGTCACAGATTGGCATAACAACTTTATTCAGTTGCCTGTAATCCACTATAAGGTGTTGACCACCAACTACTTTCTTCCATACCAGGAAGCCATACCAGGTTTTTAAAAAGGCAGGAGGAAACATCTTTCATTCCATTCCCTAGAACGTGATATTGTTTAGTATGAACTACAGGGGATGTTTCAGACAACTCCAAGGATTTCTATTTGGTCCTATTCATGATAACCAGTAGAGAAATTCCACAAGCATCTCTATAGACCCTGACTCCTAAGAACTCAAAATATTCATTCCCACAAGACACCTACCCTGATTAGCCACCACAACTGTTACTGAGAGAGGGGTCTTCCACCCATCTCTACCTCAACACTAATATCCCTTCTTTCAGTAGTATACCTCCTCAAATCCTGATTGAACCTGGGGTACCTTCATGGGCCTATTGAAGGTCCTCTGCTGTAATTGTAACCTGGTGTCCAGTATCCCCCTAGACCCTTATATATCTGGAAGTCTCCTCTTTACAAGCCATCATAATTTGAGCATATGGCATCTAGTCTCTTCATGGTCTTATGGTTAGAATAACACAAGTATCTGGGAAACCTTGGCCCTTGATCTAAGGGAACTCATCCTGAAAATTCATCAAGTCTGGATACAAAGACCTGGATGGTTTAGACAGGGGTGAGGAACTTGAAACTTCAAGGCCACATGTGGCCCTCTAGGTCCTCAAGTGCAACCCTTTGACTAAATTCAAACTTTACTGAACAAATACCCTTAATAAAATGATTTGTTCTATAAAATTTGGACTCAGTCAAAAGGCTACACCCAAGGACCTGGAAGGCCACATGTAGCTTCAAGGATGCAGGTTCCCCACCCCTGGTTTAGAACAACTAATAAGGATGGAGGATTTCTAGGGTGACATAAATTGGGATAGGGTAGAAGAACCCTTGCAATCTCAATCTTATATATCATCATTCAATTTTTCTGACACCCCCTACAGGCTGATTATCAATCATTTTCTTTTCAATCCTATGTTTCAAGAACCACACCCATAGTTCTTCATGGGAGAAGTCTATTCAATGAATGGGTGGAACCTCACCCTATGTGAGTACCTGAATAGACCTTGGCCTAAACGGACCAAGGTCTCCCAGTGCATCCTGGGTCATCTCTAGTCATTCTGATGAATATCTGGTCACTGAATTCAGATAACTCTGGAGGAGAAGTGAGGCTAGTGACCTTGTACAGCCCTCCCTCACTCAAAACAAAGTCAAGTGCAAATCATATCATCATTTCTCTGATGGCATGGTCTTCTTTGGCAACAAAGAATGAACACAACAATCGTTATTTAATTTAATCCACTCGCTTAACAACTGCAGGTATAGTACCTCTTCCCATAATCCCCAAAGGGACAGTTTATGTGGGTGGCTGCTTTTGCCCAGAGTTTTCCAATTTCTCACATAATCTTCACTAATTGATCTGTATGGTAATATGGTGAGAAACCACACAGAGGAAATTTCATCTTTATGTGCCAAGTACACAGAACTGCCCATCTTAGCCAACAAAAGTCAACTAATGGCAGTCCCTATCTAGATTTTCTAAATACTTTAAATGGCTTTGCAAAAGTAAATCTTCAATGAATTCTCCAAACTGCTGGAACTTCACAGCCAGGAGAAAATGATTCTATCACTTCCCACTCTCACTAATTATTGTTCTAGTGCCTCTGTAGTTTATTTTTCAAACTTCTACAACTTCCCAGGTTCCTTCTCCAGATCACTTTACAGATGAGGAAACTGAGGCAAACAGGGTTAAGTGACTTGCCCAGGGTGACATAGAAGGAAGAAAATCCTTTCACCTTCTAACCCCTCTTTGAAGAAAATCACAGTCTGGGGGCATTTTAATAGGATAAGCTCAAGGCTTTCTTCCCAACAATAATGATCCATTCCTCATTTCAACCTCCTGACTTCCCTAACTTTCTTCAAGTCCTAGCTAAAATCCCACATTCTACAGGGAGCCTTTTCCAGTTTTTCTTAAGGCTAATTCTTCTCCCTGAGATTCTACCCAGTTTGTCCTGTATATATCTTTTCTACATAGTTGTTTTCATGTTCTTTCCCCTATGAGGCTGGAAGTTCCTGGGGAGCTGAGAGACTGTCATGCACCTTTCTTTGTAGCCCCAAGTGCTTAGCATGGTGCCTGGTACACAGTGGGAGCTTAATAGTGTTTATTGACTGATTAATGGCAATCATTTATTACAATTCAATATCAGTGTTGATTTGAAGAACTTCACTTAAATACTATATAAATGCCTTATTTCATGTTTTGATTACATTCCAAATGCTCATTCTTATAAACTGTTTTCCAAAGATATTCTTTGTATTTCTATGTTCCTGTTTAGGTGTTCCCAAAAGTAGCACTGCCTAATCATTTTTATAAACTGTTAGAATAATTTAGAAGGAAATAAACTCCTAATAAATGGCTAAAGAAATACCATCTTCCCATGTGAGAAAGATCAAGCATCAAAGCATATCTTTGGTAGGAAGGAAATCAAATTATTTAAATTGAAATACCACCCTTTCTGAATTGTCACTTCTCCACTCCTACCAGAGTTGGCACAGATCTTAGAGGATGACCTAGACCAGGGGTGAGCAACCTGCAGTCTCGAGGCTACATGTGGCCTTCTAGGTCCTTGGATGCAACCTTTTGACCGAGTTCAAGTTTTACAGAATAAATTTTTTTATTCAGGTATTTGCTCTGAAAGCTCCAAAGGGCTGCACTTGAGGACCTAGAGGGCATTGAGGCCACAGGTTCACTACCCCTGACCTAGACCAATATGGTGTGCCATATGCGTGTGTGTGTGTGTTCACCCTTTGTTGCCGAAGAAGACCATACCATCAGAGAAATAATGACATGACGTGCACTTGACTTTGTTTTGAGTGAAGGAGGACTGTGCAGGTCACCAGCCTCACTTCTCCTCCAGAGAACAGATATTCATCAGGATGACTAGAGATGACCCAGGATGAGGCATTTGGGATTAAGTGACTTGCCCCCTAGGTCACACAACTAGTGAGTGTCAAGTGTCTGAGGTGAGATTTGAACTCAGATCCTCCTGACTCCTGCACTGGTGCTCTATCCACTGCACCACCTAGCTGTCCTGTTATGCTATATGATGTCATCAGAGTACACAAGAACCTCATCAAGAGAACCCTGCCTCTCAGGATCCAGTAGGTCTTAAAAAAATGAAGCTAATTAACCTCAGAAAGACCTTGTTCTGGCCAGATAACATAATTCAGGATTCAAATAGCCTCTTTTTGTTCAGTTATTTCAGTCGTGTCTGACTCTTCATGACCTCATTTGAGGTTTTCTTGGCAAAGATACTGGAGTAGTTTGCCATTTCATTCTCCAATGGATTAAGGCAAACAGGTTGAATGACTTACCCAGAGTCACACAAAGTTATTGAGCATCTGAAGCCAGATTTGTACTCTGGCCATCCTGACTCCAGGCCTAGTGCTCTAACCACTGAGCCACCCAACTGCCTCCTATATAGCTATATCTATATCTACTTGAATACTATGATTCCCCTAGATATAGATCATTAGATATACCTATATGGGTATATCTGTCTGTCTATTTATCTATCATCTCTCTCTCTCTCTCTCTCTCTCTCTCTCTCTCTCATCTATCTATACATACTCCCAGGATCAGATTAATGACAGAATGTATTCCTTGACATTGCTGAATATGCCTCTAAAATTTTGCTATTGTTAAGGGATGTGGCTGAATCAGGGCTGCAAGGAATTGTCTGGAGCAGCTAAGTGGCACAGTAGATAGAATGCCAGATCTAGAGTCAGGAAGACTCTTACTCCTGAGTTCACATCTGGCCTCCAACACTTATTAATTGTGTGACCCTGGACAAGTCTCTTAACTTTATTTGCCTGAGTTTCCTAATCTGTAAAATGAGCTGGAGAAGGAAATGACAAATCACTCCAGTATCTTTGCCACGAAAATCTCCAATGGGGTCATGAAGAGTCAGACACAACTGAACAACAACACCTGGAGTAAACTGCCCAAAATGTGCCCTCCTGTCATGACTGTTGGGCAGAGAATTCTAAGAAAACACGGAGACCTTTGATTGCTTAGTGGGATAGGGAACAGAAAGCTAGGGGAGGAAGTGGAACATTTTGTGTCTTTCTAATATAACTAATTCTTGGTAACTAAATGTTATGCTGATTTTGTTGAAGGGTCCTTCAGTTTTTTGAAAGCCCTATAAATTTGGTACCCTGGAGCAAAGCACCGATCACCCTGTTCCAGTTAGGGCTTGAGGCTGGTTGCTGTACATTTTTGTCTCTACCACTGTTTCCAGCAGTGTACTGAATAAAATATGACCTTTCTTGTGTCCCAAGCAAAGTACAGAAAATGCAAAACTAGCCAATGGATGCTAAGTATACCTGAGAAGAAAAAAGAACCAGGTAATAGTCTAAGGGGTCAAAAGTATCCTAGACATTCAAACCTTCAGGAGTTTTGTCTGGAGGGTACAATTAAAATAAATACTGTCAGATCACTGGTGTACTCTTATTTAGTGAGAATCAAGTTAATAAAATTCCCAAAAGCTTCAGAGTCTAGTAAACCTGAGACTTGAAAAGTTAGGAAACTCTAATTATCAAGTGTCAGTAACAGATTAACTGCTGGATTAGGTTGGCACAGGGAATTAGAAAGGGAGGGGGTCTGTCAGTAGGGCTGATGACTAGAGGAGAAAGGTTTTTCATCAAGGGTCCCTTGTCTGTGGAGTTGGGTAGGTTGGTCTTCTGGTTGCCCTGTCCTTTGGAGAAACAACTGAATAAGTAGTGTTGTCTTTTGGTAATTCTCAGATGCCCATAGAGTTGAGGCGCTCCAACTATAGTGTTTCCAAGGCAGAATGGATACCCTTCTGTCAAGTATTATGTTCTTGGCTGATAGGCTTAGAGAATTACAGACCCTCCATCTCCCAATTCCATGTCTTTGGACTGGCTGTCCGTCTCCTCCATTTCTGGAATACTTTCCTTTATCACCTCTGCCTCCCTGGCTTTCTTCAAAACTCAACTCAGATCCTACCTTCTCCGAGAATCCTTTCTCATTTCCTCTGACTGAATGGATGTTACCTTAGACACACTGAGACCTGAGAAAGACCTTAGCTTTAAAAGGTCAGGGTCTCCTACTTCATCCAGGGCCATTGCCAGTCGCCCTGACCTATGTCTTGCCACTGGACTCTGGAGGAGGGAGTGAGGTTGATGACTTTGCACATCTCTGTCTTGCTCAAGTCCAATTCACTTGCAAGTCAAGACATTAGCCTCCTGGTGTTCATTGGTCCTCTTTGAGAATGAAGATGAACTGCAATAATTTCAGTTCCTCCACCCTCCCACTGTCATCGCTGTTACCTTCCTTCTAAGATGACATTTACACTATATATATACATATATATATATCTTGTGTGTATAATATTTGTGTTATTTTAATTTTATATTATTATAAGTATAATTTGTTATTATATTTATTTGCATTGTAATATGGGCTCTCAGATCTCAGAGACTGTTTTTGCTTTTATTCCTATCCTCAGCACTTAACACCATGCCTGACATGTAGTGAGCATTTAATAAATACTTGCTGACTAAGGGACTATAGCAACTCAGAGAATGAATAGAACAGACCTGCTGAAAACTGAAAGACATTGTGGTATAATGGAAAGAACACTGGAATTGGAGTCAGACTAATTAGGTTCAAATCACATCCTAAACAATTAAGTCACTTCTACTCACTAGGTCTTAGTTTTCTCATGTTTATATTGATTGGTCTTTATAGGATCATTGATTTAGAGTTGAAAGAGACCTTAGTGGCCGTCTAGCCCAAGCCTCCCATTTAACAGATGAGAAAACTGAGGTTCAGCAAAGTTAAGTGACTTTTCCAGGGTCCCATAGGTGACAGTGATGGGATTTGAACTCTTCTCTTTCTGACTCCAAATCCAGCCCTCCATTACTATACTTACACATACTCTATGATCTCACAATGCCCCTGTGGGTTGGACTATATGATTCTTTAATATCCCTTCTAGTTCTAAATAACATGATACCCTGGTGGGTCAAGGAATGTATATCGCAAGTTAAAGCTTGGCTCCTAAAGGAACTCTCATATTTAACAATGGTCCTTTGCCCATGCTTTAGCTGGCAAATCCAGAAACTGTTTCAGTTGACAGAGGGGCATTTAACATTTCCCCACAAGGTTCCGTAAGAAGGGCTCAATATTGTTCATTAGAGAGTAGTTCTCTGTGAGAAAAGGCCCAGAAAGTCACTTATCCCACCAGCCTTGACACCGCTAAAGCCACTGCAGCTTGGATTATGGGGTATTCCCAGGGGTGGAAGTCTATTCTCATTACTCAAATGAATCTGTTATTTCATTAAGGCGGATATTTCCTCTTAACCCATTTGCATTTGCCCATCCCGCACAAATTTTGCTCATTTTTTCCCATAAGTTGGCTGCAGAGGACCCACCCAATATGGGGGAGGGGATTTCTTCAAGTTCTCTCGACTTCATGAGGATATCAGTAGATATTCATCAATTCCGACTTACCCTTGCCATGTGACCAGCCCATCTGTGTTGAGTATACCTTCCTTTGATGAATTATTTACTCTAGTTCTCCTTATTCATTCCTATTTTGCAATGTACTGCAGCCTGCTTACATCCATACAAAGGTTTATTTGCACAAGAAACCCCAAAGAGGCCCTCTGTCTATTCCATGAACCATCTGGTAGAGTCACAGCTGGGGTGCTGCTGCCTACATCTACTTCTGGGTAAATTCATTTGCTTCTTGCAACACCTCCAGAGTCCCCAGGTGAGTGGGAAAGTGCTAGGTAGTTTGACTCAGCTGTTACTTCAGGGAAGGATTGTGGACCGACCCACCCAGTAGCTTCCCCAACTGAGGCCTGCCGTTGTCAGGGCTAGCAACCTTCAGCAAACGTGTTTGCTTTTTGTTAGGGAGTGAAACAAAAGCGTGTGTACTTACCTTCAAGAGAGGGCGATTTGGAAGGGGTGGCATATGCTAGGGATTAGCCAGTGATTAACAGGTGGGAGACTGAGTCAATAAAACTGGGTGTGGTTAGATTGTAATGCCCCTACTGTAGTCCAAAGATTATATCCAGCAACCCACTAGGTAGTAGTGGGCCTAGTTTGGCTGCCCAGGGGTCTGAAACAGGAGAGGAAAGGAGAATGGATGCTTCCCAGAGGGGGGTCAGGAAAACATCACAGAAGGAAGACATGGGGGAATGATGATGCACTTCATGGAAAACTAAATCTGCCTAAGGCAGTGTCATAATATGACTGTAACTGCGCTAGCTTAGCCCTACCTCATTTGGATGAAAGACAAAACAGCTGTGTACCCTGACAAAAGCACTAATTTACTCAATAGCTAAGAAATTTATCAAGTTCACAACATTTAGAATTGGAAGATACCTTAGACAAAATCTAGTCCAACCTCCCTATTTTGCCATAGAAGAAACCAGTCTATGAACAAGCATTTATTTTGCTATTGTTCTGTCTTGCCCAACTCTTGGTGACCTTATTTGGGGTTTTCTTGGCAAATATACTAGAGTGGTTTGCCATATCCTTCTCCAGCTCATTTTACAGATGAGAAAACTGAGGCAAGCATGGTGAAGTGACTTGTCCAAGGTCACACAGCTAGTAAGTATCTAAGGCTGGATTTGAACTGAAGAAGAAGACTCTTTTTAACTCTAGGCCCAACACTTTATCCACTGTGGCACCTAGCTGCTCAAGCATTTATTGTTCTCTAGTATGTGACAGACACTGGGTTAGATGCTGAGAAAACAAATACCAAACTCAGGACCAGAGAGGCGAGTGGTCTGCCTGAGGTCACGCATCTCGTGAGTATCAGTGACTCCAAATCCAGTGATCTTTCCACAAACCATCCTGCCTCCTTACTTTAAAAAGTGGTACAGGATGAAAATAAAAATGTCAGCTGTTTTGAGATCCCTGTGGCCAAAACAAAGAAGTCAGGCAGAATATAAACACGTTCATCTTCTCTCAGAAGAAAAGGGCCACCCCCAACATAAATCACCGAGGAGAGAAAGAGCTGCTATAATCATAGGGATAGGACAACTAATGTGCAGGTATTAGCCCTTTGAACCAGTGTTCTCTTCCTCTCACAGAAGCAAGTAAAGTCAGGGGATAAGAGCCAGTGGCAAAGCTCCTCTCAGGTGCTACCAATTTGATCTGACCATTTGTCCCAACCTACTCAAGCAGGGAGACTTCCATTTTGAGCAAAACTGTAGAATTCTCCACATGTGGTACATCAGCATCCTGTTTCTTAATAACCTATTAATGAGTTTATATACTTTCTTTTGATCTGTTATAGTCTGTAAGAGGGAACTAACCAACGAGAGCATAGTCCTTATGAACATGAGTAGCATGCCCTACATTATGCATTTACCAAGGTAGACTTTAGAGCGTGCGCAGGACTGGGTGGCAAAAAAGGATCTACCAAATCGGAACTGGGTGTGCATTCAAAGGACACTAACTGATCATGTCACTCTCTTTCTTAGTGGTGCCAGAGGCAAGGATTGCTGTTTAGCCTCTAGCAGGAGAGAGAGCATCTGGTGGCACCAGCACCAATAGTGTATTCTTCCTACCCAGGATCACATATGTCTTTAAATAAATTCATGGCACCTCTATTCTTTTCCTATTTGCATTTGTAGCACCTACCTCCCTGGGCTGCAGTGAGGATAAAATGAGACAATATTTGTAAAGTACTTTGTAAATCTTAAAATATGTATAGATGTTAGCTATTATCCTTTCCTTGGTCTTTGGAGGAGTTTTGGAGATGCCTATGTCCATCAGAAGAATGACCTACCAGAAGTTCAAGTAGAGTCCAAGCAGAAGTTCAAGATAGAATCCATATCAGAGTTTTCTTCAGAGAAATGTCCTGCTTGACCCAGTACAACACTGGATCAAGCTGGTAACTGAGAGATGCTGTGCCAACAGCAACAGAGAGATCCTGGGCCTTGTAACAAAAATACAACTTGTTCAGTCACTATGTCATATATTGAAGTTAATTTACCAGTGGGTGGGTGGGGAAGTGGTGCTGGTGAAAGCTCTTTAGTAATCATTTTTAGTTTCAACCCACTTTGCCCAGGGACTAAGGTGATATAGGGGAAAAGTGTACCTTAGTTTTTTGAGGGATGTGGTTGTACTTATTTTCTTGCTATATCTTCTCAATAAACATGAGATGAGGAAAACAGAGGCAAAGAGGGTTAAGTGACTTGTCCAGGGTCACACAGCTGATAAGTGTGTGAGGCCAGATTTTAACACAGAAGGAGGAGTCTCCCTTACTCCAGGTCCAGCACTCCAGCCATTCTGCCATTAGCTTCCTAAGATAAATATTAAATGGCTAAATGATACTAGGGTAATAATCACTGGATCAATCAGTGATATAGGGGAGATACTGTAACTGGTGATTGATATTAAGGAGACCACATCTGAATAGGGACTCAAGGTGATAGCATTTAGAGACATCCTACTGTTCCTCAGAGTTACTCATAGAAGCCTGATGGAGAGATGTAGCTACCTAAACATCTGGGGACCTGACTCCTCATTGAGTGAGAATAGGAGTTGAGATAGGACACCCAGAACTTACAGAGCTACAGGAGTGTCCCAGAGAAAATATATATTGCTTGTGTTCTCTTTGGAAAGTGAAAATCCCTGGGGAAGGGTTCTGCTAAGTCCCTATTTACCTGGAGGTACAAGAAAGAACCAGGAAACTAGCTTGAGTTAGTTAGATTGCTAACTAACAAGGGGAAGTAGCTAGTGATGAAAATTGGCTCCAGACTAAGCTAATGAATCTTGTGTCTGAGAATGTGTTTCTAAGCCTCCCCTTGTTTCTATCCTCAAGGAACAACACCTGGAAAAGAAAGCTGCACCATCCCTAATTGCTTCAAAACCGGTTTAGGTAAATTCATAGGTGATGGAGTCATGACAGGGGATTAAAGAAATCCAGATTGTTTACAGATATGCCTCCAACCTTTTGTGCCAAAGAAGACCATGCCATCAGAGAAATAACATGACTTGCACTTGACTTTGTTCTGAGTGAGGGAGGGCTGTGCAGGTCACCAGCCTCACTTCTCCTCCAGAGCCATCTGAATCCAGTGACCAGAAATTCATCAGGATGACTGGAGATGACCCAGAATGAGGCAACTGGGGTTAAGTGACTTGACCAAGGTCACACAGCTAGTAAGTGTCAAGTGTCTGAAGTCAGGTCCTCCTCACTCTTGCACTGGTGCTCTATCCACTGTACCACCTAGCTGCCCTCCAACATTTTGAGGCTCACAACAGAAGGACAATCATACTTACCTATGATACCTTATCTTGTCGACAGTGTTATGCTGATAAATCAGAAATAAAAGAAAGTAGGAAACTGGGGATAAAGAGGGTGAACTATTGTAGCTCTTTCCTCCCAACACATTTGTCAATCACCAGTTAGAGAGAATCTTACACATCCTTCTGGAAATTAAGTACTATTACCAAAAACTCTCAAGAACCGTCCAGAGGTTTTTATATCAACTATACAGCAAAGTGGCATGCTGGACAGAGAGCTAGCCTTGGACTCAGGAAGAACTAAGTTCAAATCCTCCTTTGGACACTTAATAACTGACATCGGGCAAATCTTCTTTTAGCCTGTTTGCTCATCTGTAAAATGGGAATGACAAGAGAACCTACTTCACAGGGTTCTTGTGAGGATTAAATGAGCTAATATATGAAAAGCACTGTGGAAACCTTAAAGAGCATATAAATACTGGCCATTATCATCCTCATCATTAGGATGATTCCCTTTTAGGACTTTGACAATGAAGTTCTACAACCTGAGGTTTACATGGTCTCTTACAACAACAGCAAGGAATCAACTAAACCTTCTTACATTCTTACATACAGGAAATTAAACAAGAAGGATTTAAATTTAAATTTAAGCAAGAAAGATCAGAAAAGCAACAACTGCATATAACCACACGGAGGACCAGTGAATTTCGTGATCTGGCCACTGGAGGAAAGCGGCCCCAACACCACTTTTCCTGTTTTTACCCTCAAGAAATGTGATGTTTTGAGTTGATAGGTGGCTTGTATGGCTTAACTACCAGCCACTCTCACTACGTGCCCTCTTTACTACATGGAACCAATCAGAAATCATCAAGAGCATCACAAAGAGGAGCACTGCCCTTTGCCCACCTATCCCATCACAGACTAATTATTTCAACCTAAAGAGACAAAGTAGATGGAATGGAAAGCACGATTCTAATGGCAAGCACTTCCTTGCTGGCTGCATTTCCTAGCAACCATAGCATAGAAACTGGTTGCTAAGTAACTGGTAGATTGCAGACTCCAGGACTGGCCATGCTGATTTCGGAAATGAGCCATAAAAGGAATTCCCCAGTGAGATAGGATCCCATTCCATTGCCTGGTTGCCATAGTCACCGTACATAAGTGATGGGTCCTGGGTTAGAGGGCCTATTTAAGAAAGAATATGTTTCTTCTGTTCAGGGCTCTCATGATATGAAAAAATGATAGTAGAACTTCCTTTCCCCCTTGCTCTTCTGGTAAACATCTTCCAGGTTCTTCCATGCATGTCTTCTCCCAAAAGGCAACTGGATCTGAGTTGCAAAGAAATTCCACTCAATTTCAGCCCAGCTTTTATTTAATATGTTCCAGCCTTTGCTAGAGTTGGAAGGGAGTCTGCAATCTGGAAAACAACATTTTAAGCAAGAAAAGATGCTGCTGGTTGGCAGACAGTCATTCTGTCTGTCAGCCAGGTCCCTTTGGGGGCATTTGCACAGACTCACAATGCTGGGATCAGTTACAAGGGCAACTTTCTATGTTCACAGGTTCTATTTGAATTTTGCAGAACAAGGAAGAATGGAAAAGAAAATGACAGTATCATCTATGACTCTAAAATGAAATTGGCACATCAAGCAGAATAACGCATACAATAAGCAACTGTAATCCTGTCGGAAAATTTGAAACAGGCTGCAGTTCATAGGAGTAAAAATGGAAGGCAAATAGATGAGGAGCTTAACAGACAACTGCAGGCAGGCTCTTTGGAAAAGGGCTCCTTCACTATGCCTCAATTTTTTTGAATACATTCATAGGGTCATAGGATTAAGAGCTGTAATTTTGATTTTGGAGGAAAGGGCAAACTTCACAAAATGTATCTGGAACAAGCATGAGGAAAGGTGCCCTTACTCAGATTTTAAAGGAAAATCCATTAGAGTTAGGAAAGAGACCCCAGCACACTGACCTGGGGAAGAAGATGAAAAATCTAGGACATCATTAGGAGATTAATGTTGGGGAAGCTACCATGGAGGTTGGGGAGAGTAGAAGGGTACACCAAAGGGGAAGTCACCTAAGTTGTGACTGCCAAGGAGAGGAAGTTTCTATCTGGCAATTTCCTATTTTAACTAGTTATTCTTGCTAACTAAATGAGCTCAATTGTTTATAGTTGTTAGAGTAAATATTACCAGTGCCTGCTTAAATTTTTGTGACATGAAGCAAAACTTTGGTTGCCCACTCTAGTTATTTTCATTTCTTTCTAGATGGGACAAAGAAATAATCACATAGAACTCAGTAATTTTATAGATTGAGGTGGTGGTTAACCACACAGTGGTTGACTCACTCAAGGTAACAGAGTCAAGTAGCAGAGACCTGATTTTCTGACTTCAAATATAATGTTCTTCCCTTTGTACTCCATTGCTTATGTGCCTGAGCAGTTGTTTGTAAAGCAAAATAAACTTTATTTATCTATTGATATATGTATTATGTTCATTAAATGTGTTCTTACAGAAAAAAAACAAAATCAGCCACAAAACAAACTGACTGGTTCTTAGATCAGATTCCTTCCTTCTCTACCTTAAATCCATTCTTGGTTCACCTATCTACTTGTTGTAACACCTGGTTGCCTCCCATGTAGAATTAATGGGTCAGAATCATTGAGCGAAGGATCAGATAGAGATAGACTCTCAGTATTTTAGCTACAGGCTTTCCTCCTTAGCTATAGCATTTAAAATGCTTGCAAGACAAAGAAACAGACCAACAGAGAGACAGACATGCCTTTCCTTCCCAGAGCCCAAAGCCTGTATCTTACTTAGACTTTTCTAGAAACAAAAAATATACATTTAGGCCAGTTTCTAAGCACAGAACCCTGTGTTCCTTTTGACAACTCTCAGGTCAAATTATCCATCCAGAACAAAGTTCTACCAAAGTGAGTTGTAGTAGTGTAGTGCACAGTAGTGTAGAATAATGTATTCCTTGTTTTACAAATTTCACAACCATGAAATTCTACATGTTGGGGGATTGTTTAATGAGCAGTCTATGCAAAGTTTTTGTTCTAGGGAGGGATGCATGGGTCCAGAGCAAATCACACTGATGTGAGTCTTTCCACTTAATGTTTTTGTACGTATAAAATTCCAGTTAAGAACAGGGCGAAGCCAACATGGTGGAGTAGAAAGATGCACATATGCTAGCTCTTCCCCACAGTCCATAAAATACCTGGAAAGAAAGACTCTCAACAAATTCTAGAGTGGCAGAAGCCACAGAACAACAGAATGGAGGAGATTTTCAGCCTAGGGTGACCTGAAAGGCTGATGGGAAACGTCTCTCACAGCAGATGTGGGGCAGAGCCCAGCTTAGCCTTGACTACACAGCACAGTGATGGGAGGAGGATGCAAGCAGGCCTCAGGGGCAGCATCTCCAGCCACAGTAGCAGTGGTTCCCAGATCCCTCAACCCACAGGCACCAAAGAGCAGTGAGAGGGTTTCTTCAGCTGCCTGAGAAGGGAGAAGGGCCTTCTCATAGTTCTGACCTCAGGTGGCTGCTTTGGATTGGCAGCAGCAGCTCCCATAGCAGCCCCTACAGCAGCCTGCATCCATTGCTGGATCATAAAACCCCTGGGACACTGAGTAGCTGATTCTTACCTCAACCTTGTGTAGTGGCCCTGCTCCCACCTAATACTCCTGGGGGATTTGAGCAGCTGATTTTTATCTCACACTGAATGGTGGCCCTGACCCCAAGGTTTATCTGATTCTCAGCCCCCAGTGCTGGCTTGGTGTAACTGGAGGCCAGGTGTCTGTGGAGAGGAAGCTCTACTACTCAGATTCTGGGTGCAAAAATTTCTGGTTGCTCCCAGACCAGTGTACAAGCTTATTGTGAGATCTTACAGATTCCCAGAGTATACCCTACCCTTTACAAAGGACTCAAAAGTCAAGTAACTTGTTGGGAAAATGCCCAAAAAAGGGGAAAAAAAATAAGAGTATAGAAGGTTACTTTCCTGGTGAACAGATATCTCCTCCTTTCCTTTCTGATGAGGAAGAACAATGCTTACCATCAGGGAAAGACATAAAAGTCAAGGCTTCTGTATCCCAAACATCCAAAATAAATATTCAATGGGCTCAGGCTATGGAAGAGCTCAAAAAGGATTTTGAAAATCAAATAAGAGAGGTGGAGGAAAAATTGGGAAGAGAAATGAGAGCGATGCAAGAAAAGCATGAAAAGCGGGTCAATAACTTGCTAAAGGAGACTCAAAAAAATGCTGAAGAAAATAACACCTTGAAAAATAGGCTAACTCAATTGGAAAAAGAGGTTCAAAAAGCCAATGAAGAGAAGAATGCTTTAAAAAGCAGAATTAGCCAAATGGAAAAGGAGGTTCAAAAGCTCACTGAAGAAAATAGTTCTTTAAAAATTTGAAAGGAACAGATGGAGTCTAATGACTTTATGAGAAACCAAGAAATGTCAAACCAAACCAAAAGAATGAAAAAATGGAAGATAATGTGAAATATCTCATTGGAAAAACAGTTGACCTGGAAAATAGGTCCAGGAGAGACAATTTAAAAATCATGGGACTACCTGAAAGCCATGACCAAAAAAACGAGCCTAGACATCATCTTTCATGAAATTATCAAGGAAAACTGCCCGGATATTCTAGAACCAGAGGGCAAAATAAATGTTGAAAGAATACATTGATCAAATCCTGAAACAGATCCAAAAAGAGAAACTTTTAGGAACATTGTAGCCAAATTCCAGAGTTACCAGGTCAAGGAGAAAATATTGCAAGCACCTAGAAAGAAACAATTTGAGTATTATGGAAATACAATCAGGACAATACAAGATCCAGCAGCTTCTACACTAAGGGATCGAAGGGTGTGGAATATTCTGGAATATTCCAAAAGTCAAAGGAACTAGGACTCAAACCAAGAATCACCTACCCAGCAAAACTGAGTATAATACTTCAGGAGAAAAAATGGCCTTTCAATGAAATAGAAGACTTTCAAGCATTCTTGATGACAAGACTAGAGCTGAAAAGAAAATTTGACTTGCAAACATAAGAATCAAGAGAAGCATGAAAAGGTAAACAGGAAAGAGAAATCATAAGGGACTTACTAAAGTTGATCTGTTTACATTCCTACATGGAAAGACAATATTTATAACTCTTGAAACTTTTTTCAGTATCTGGGTAGTTGGTGGGATCACACACACACACACACACACACACAGAAAGACAGAGAGTATAGGGTGAGTTGAATAGTATGGGATCATATCTAAAAAAATAAAATTAAGGGGTGAGAAAGGAATATATTGGGAGGAGAAAGGGAGAAATGGAATGGGGCAAATTATCTCTCATAAGAAATAAGAAAAAGACTTTTCAATGGAGGGGAAAAGGGGGGAGGTGAAAGAGAAAACATGATGCTTACTCTCATCACATTTGACTAAAGGAAGGAATAAAATGCACACTCATTTTGGTATGAAAACCTATCTTACAATACAGAAAAGTAGGGCAGAAGGGAATAAGCAGGGTGGGGGGATGATGAAAGGGAGAGCAATGGGAAGAGGGAGCAATTAGAAGTCAACACTCTTGGGGAGGCACAGGATCAAAAGAGAGAATAGAAGTAATGGGGGGGCAGGATAGAATGGAGGGAAATATAGGTAATCTTACACAACATGACTATTATGGAAGTCATTTGCAAAACTACACATATATGGCCTATGTCATTTGCAAAACTACACATATATGGCCTATATTGAATTGCTTGCCTTCCCAGTGGGGATGGGTGGGGAGGGAGGGATGAAGAGAAGTTGGAACTCAAAGTTTTAGGAGCAATTGTTAAATATTGTTCTTGCATATAACTAGGAAATCAGAAATACAGGTCATGAGGCATAGAAATTTATCTTGCCCTATAGGACGAAAGAGAAGATGGGGATAAGGGGAGGGAGGGATGTTAGAAGGAGGGCAGATTGGTGATAGGGGTAATTAGAATGCTTGGTGTTTTGGGGTAGGGGAGGGGAGAGATGGGGAGAAAATTTGGAACTCAAAATTTTGTGGAAATGAATGTTGAAAACTTAAAACAAATAAAAAATTTAAAAAAAATTTTAAATCCAGTTAAAACGAATATCAAGGACTCCAAAGAAATGAGAGCACAAACACCAGAAATGTTGTGGGGGAAAGTGTGAAGAGTTGAGAAGAAGCTTCCAAAGAGGAGGGGTTGTCACTAAAGGGTAATGTATAGTCTGAGGAAGTTAAAATGTGACTGAGACAGAAGGGAGGAGGGAAATTAGAGGGATCAAAAATGGTGAAGGGGAAAAAGAAAAGGAAAGTGACCAAGAATGCTAAGGATATATGAGGATCAAGTTGGGAACAATACAACAGCACCAAGGAAGTTGTACAGGGAATAATAAAGGGAGTAGGGCTATTAAAACACTATTAAGAGGTGAGGAGTACCCAGAAGTCAGTGGAACATGATGTTGAAAATAGAGGTTGAGGAGCAAAGTAGGGTTATTAAGGAGTAAGAATTCATTTCCCTTATTACTGGGAGTAGGGAAGAGTCCAATAAAGACTAGACAAATAGTGAGCTAGTCTGATGAGAATGTTGGGGGAAGGGGTAGAAAGCAGCATGAAACTCTGGTTCTAGGTGTGTGGAAGTGAGGAGAGGGATGTCTTGTTGCCAAGCATTCATCCTCAGTCTTGCCTGAGTTGCCATGGTGATGGTGCAAGGAAGAGGGGAGATGGTTTATATGCTGCTGCTAATTGTACATGGATGCAAGATCAGGATCTTAGGTCTTTTTAATAGCCATTTCCTGGCATTTCCTATTTTCTTCTCCAATTACCGTGACCACTTATGACTGTATAGCTCTGGCTGTACAGTTCAGGGTTTCCCAGATAGGGAAGTGTGTGTTTGTCCTGATGTCCCTAGAGATGGCTATAGATATACTTATTAAACTGACACTTTCACAATCTGAGCCTTCCAAAAGGAGGTGGGAATAGGAAAGTTCTGGGGTAGTAGAGATGTTGGTAAAATTAAGGAAGTGGAAGGAAATAAGCATTTATATAATGCCTATTACGTTTCAGGCACTGATCCTAAGTTCTTTACAAATTTTATCTCATTTGATCTCTTACAACAACCCTGGGAGAGAGGGACTGTTATTATCCCCATTTTACAGTTGAGGAAACTGAGGCAAATCTTTTCTTTTTCTCACAGTTACACAGCTAGTAAATGTCTGCGGTTATATTTGAACTCAGGTCTTCCTGACTCCAGACCCAGAGCTCTGTACACTGCATCACCTAGCTGTCTCAGTCACATTACAATTACTAGAATTATATACCAGGGTAAATAAAGTACACTGTCTCTTTAAGGCTCTTTTCCTAAGGAACAGCTAATTATGAAAAAGGCAGGAAAGTGTTTTTGTGTAAAGGAATAGATATTGTTGCTGTTAAGGATGAAAAATTTGACACCTAATGTGTGTAGAAAAAGAAATTTTTTGAAAAATATAAATTACTAAAATATGTACATGAAGAAACAACGTTCAGATAGGATTTGGGCACTTTAAAGAGAAAATGCTCCATAGTATAGCATTGAGGACTTGGACCTCTTTGTCAATAAAGTAGAGGGATGCCTTACTTGTGAGAGAACAGTTTAATGTTATAATGGGAAAGAGAAAAATCTTTTATTTATTTAAAAAAACCTAGTGATATTTAAGTGTAAAGAAGCACCATTTCATGAGCACCAAAGAGATGGAGGACCTTTCTGGAGACTTCAGAACTAAAAGCACGATGGGTATCTCAGTTTATATACTTGGTTTATGATGAGAGAGAGTAAAATTTTTAAAAACTGAGAAATCATATGGACATTTGGAAACTGAGGTATGATATGAAAAGAACTATCAATCTGAAATGAGAAATTTTGGAGATTTGTGACTTTTGAAGTGAAAGGAAATTCAGTAAAGCTATTGAACCTAGAAAGAATGGACAGCATTGGAAGCAGTAAGACAGGAAGAGGGGTTTGAGAAAAAGGAAAACAGGAGGGAGGGGTCTATACTGCTGGGGAAGGGGGTAAGCTGAAAGTATGCTCATCTTGAGTCACTGTGGTTATAAGCCATGGGCAGGGAACCTATGGCCTTCAAGGTCCTTGGTTGTGGCCTTTTGACTGTGTGCACATCTTAAAGAACAAAAAAGAATTTATTCGATGAAGTTTGGATTCGGTCCAAGGGCCTCACTTGAGGACCTAGAGGGCCACATGTGGTCTGGAAGCAGCAGGTTCCCCACCTGTGTTATAAGAATTCAGCTGAGAGAAAGTTTCATCTGAATGATTTTTGACTGATAGCAGAGAATTAATTGATTGACCAAGAACTTCTTTGACAGCTACTGTTCTTTAGTACCACCTATAGTTGGAGAAAGAGGAAGCTTTTCATAAGGGATTGTTGGTCTCTGCTGTCATCTCTGGCTTGAGAAGGAAAAGCAGAGGGGCTTTGCAGCTTTGGTATTTTGGTGCGATGATGGATAGCTTCATGGAAACAACAAACATCAGTTGGACAGACTTTGGGAGACAGTGGAAGACAGAAGGGCCTGATGTACTATGGTCCATGGAGTCACAAACAATCACACTGACTGAACAAAAAAACAACATGTTGGTGAAGGGAACTGTGCTGCATAGGCTCTATTCTGATTGGACAGCTCAGCATCAAAGGAAGTAAATAATTAGCTGGTCTGGTCTATATGGCCCAGAGACAATCAGTTTGATGAGCTCTATAGTCTTCTAGCTTAAAGATGGCTATTCACATTAAGATCTAACTTTTATGTTTTAATAGAGAAGAGAAGAGGATTGCCCCAGATGAAGAGTATTGAAGATTGATAGACAAGCACTGTTCAGAGAAGTTATTTCATGTATTGCTGATGTTCCTGACTGGACTGATACTCCAAAGCACATGAATTTTCTTCCCTCTTTGGTTTCCCTGTCAGGTTCCTATATTCACTGTAGCTATTGAGTACTTTGGTAGAAGAGTGTTTGATCTGGGTTTATATGTGTGTTGTGTTATATTTTATTATTTATGTATGTCCTTTAACATATTAGTATCTATAATATTTTTCTTTCATTGGCTTATTGGTAAGTAAATAGTTGTATTTAAGTTACAAAAATGTTATTGGCTGTAAAAAAAAAAATCACATGACTGTATAAATTCATTGCCATTGTAGGTATTTGTATAGATATCAGATACATTGGATGAGGGCTTAAGAGTAGCAAGTTATTTATTTCCTCTCAATAGGACTATCCCTAGGACCCTGAGAAAGTTAAAAGTATTAGTGTGGTGGTGGTCTAACTCTGGGAACTTGGGCCTGCTAGTGAGAGAGCAGGTTGGGGAATTCAACTCAGAAAAAGAGTAGAGGTATTTTATACACCCAGGTGAGAGATGTGAGGTACCTGGTTTGACATTGTATGGTCCTAATTTGACAATGATATTCCACTCTTCATGAACTGCTTGGTCTGATTTCAACTCCAAGGAACAAGATTCCCATAACCCTCTCTTCCCAGGATAATCTCATCGCTGTGATGTTAACTCAAGTCTTGATTGACCTCTCTTAGCTTCCTTTCCCCTTTGATTGGAGGGCTAGAGTGTGGAGCACCAAATTCCTTCCAGTGCCTTTCTTTATAGAGGGCTAGACTTCTACAACTCTGCTACTCTGCCTGGTTGCAACTCCAAAGAACAAGATGTCCCCAGGGTGAGCACCCCTTTGTCTTTCCCCTACCTTCCTGCCTCCTTTTTGTGCCCCACCCCACCCCCACATTAGATTATAAACTCCTTGATTGAGAAATGTTTATTGTATTGTAGGGGCTATTGTAAGTGTAAAACCATTGCATGAGGTATAAAAACAAGAGAACCAGGAAGTTGAGTCCATACCTCCTGTGAACGTTCCATGAAGAAGTTGGCCAAAGAACTGATTTCTGAAGCCAATTTTGCCAATTGGGAAGGGGAAAAGGAATAAGCATTCACATAGCACCTACTATGTTCCAGGTACTGTATTAAGGGTGAGTTAGGTACTCTTATGATTCCCATTTTACAGTTGGGGGAACTTTCATACTTTCTCTAAATCTTTACTATCTATATTTTTATAATGGGCTTCATATACAGATAAAAATAAACTAATTTTATTGCATTCTGACTGAATGCTTTCTATAAATGAGTGAACCATGCTATGGTGAAGGACAAAGGGGAATCCAAGTCTTAGACTTGACCATGAATTTATATCAAAATACTCTCTCTAGAGATACAAAGACAGACTTCATAGGGATTCCAGAGGACGCTAATGGGAATGAGGATTCCTGGATTTAATCTTATGCCTGAAATGATTCTGGCCTAGCAATAGGGAATTAAAAATGTTGGAACCTAACCTTGGCTTTGCTACTGACACTTGGAGAAGTCAAACATGACCATAGGCCAGGTCTACTATGGCCCATGGAGGACTGCAGAAATGCAGAGCTTTTCCCAAGAGTATCTTAACTGCAAGCATATTATTCATAGAGAAATCCTTTGAACTGTTTTAAGAGCAAATGGAAATGTTTACTCCTAGTGTACTCCCTCCATTGAAAAGGGGAAGGAATGTTTTGAAAATGCTTGGCTTTAAAAAACTGCAACAAAAGCAACCCAGAAATGAATGTTACAGCAATTTGGATTCATTTCCAAAACGTTTCTAAGTAAAGAGAGCATGTTGAGACTCCAACCTGTCCCTAAGGTCCTAAAAAAAAGTTTTAGATTTAGAGAAAATATTTTATCTGGAAAACTCTAATATAAAACAAATTGCAGTGACTTAATACATTTGAATAATATGCCTTTCTTACAGGTGTTCAGAGAAATCAAAGGACAGAGAAGAAGAATTCTTATTTTACAAAAAAATTCAACAAAAATGGTGGGATAAGAGGAAGCAATGCACCTAGCTCTCTCCTACAACAACTCCAATGAAGACTGAGGGAGAGCACAAGTCTAGAAGCCAAGGAGAAGCCTCGATGAGTCATTTTTCCAGTATAGAGAGACAGCCAGAGGCTTATAGATACTGGAGAGAGGGTCTAACCAGGAAGGCCCAGCAGAGAGTCTTGTAACATGTACACTTGGGTAAGTCCTGCAGCTCTATATGGGAACACAGAACATGCAACAAGAGTGACTTTCCAACTGTATCATCTGACCCTAGAGAATAGTATTGAAGGTTTCCAGCTTAAACCAGGTCCAGAGTAAGTGGCCTTGCCTATCCTTTGTGACCCTCATCACTCTAAACCTTGAGAGGTCTCATGGATTCTATGACCAACAACTGAATAATCACAACAAACAGCACAGATCATAGGTAAACCTGAATTTTTGTCTCTCAATCCACAGAACTTTCTACCCAGTTGAAACAGTACAGGAACTGTGCCTAGAAGCCACCTAGTGAAATTCCAAGAAGAATAAGCCACAGAAAGACTAAAAACAGGGTCAAGAACCTGCAAAGGTCAGATGAGGAGGACAGTGATCAGACCACATCCTAGATTGCTTTCATTGATCTGAAAGTTTGCAGAATTCTGGATTGAGCTGTCCCTGAGAACTTTGCTGGATCTTTGCATAGCACTCAATATCCAGAAAAAATATCAGAAGAACACCAAAGAATAGCTTTACACAGCACCTTTACAAAAACTGGCCATTTTCTGAAGCATAAAAACTTCACAAGAAAATGCAGAAAAGCAAAATTACCAAACATCCTTTACTGACCACAACGAAATGAAAATTGTATTCAGTTAAGCACAACTGAAGGTACAAATTATTAGGAGACAAAATAACTTAATTCTAGATAATTGGAGGGGCAAAGAATAAATCATGGGAAGGATACATAATTTCATCAAAAATGGTAACAGTAATAAGACCACATACCAAAAATTTGAGAATGCAGTCAAGGTAGTCCCTAAAGGTCAATTGTTTTATAAACTAAATATGAAAACAGAATTCTTAAAATCAAAGAAGAGATTATCAAAATTAAAATTGGTAAAATGAATACATGCTCCTATTTTTAAACCAATCGTACAGATAAAACATTAGCTAATTAAATAGATGCATATTTATGAAAATATAAAATGCCAGAATAACAGAACAAGTGAGAATTTAATCCAATTTTAAAAAAAAGAAATTGAACAAGCTATAAGTGAACTCCCAAAGAAAAAGGATGCCCAAACCTAGATTAATTTGCAAGCAAATTCTATCGAGTTTTCATAAACTGCTACAAAAAAGGAAAAGGAGATAGTCTACCAAATTATTTCTATGGAACAAATGTGATCTTGATAGGTAAACCAGGGAGAGATAAAAAAAAAAACCCACAACTGTAGACTAATTATTCCTGATGAATATAAATGTAAAATATTTAAATAAAATATCATCGAAGGTGGGAGGAAAGAGAAGGTAAGGAAATAAATATTTATGTAGTGCCACTATGTGCCAGGTATTGTATCAAGTACTTTTTTCAAGCATTATCTCATTACTTCCTCACCACAACCCCCATTTTATGTTGAGGAAACTGAGGCAGACAGAGGTCATATGACTTCTCCAGGATCATGGTTGAGACTGAATTTGACCTCAGATCTTCCTGACTTCAAGCCTACTGTGACACCAGCTGCCAGCAAAGGAATCACATAGACATAACAACATGATTATATACCATGGCCAGATAGGATTCATACCAGGAATTGAGAGCTGGTTCAATATGAGATATACTATAAAAATAACAGACTACATTAATAAAATATTAATTTGAAAGAAGACTAAAATCATATAATTATATCAATAGATTACAAGAAGCATTTATGAAATATAACAATAATTTTTATTATATATACTAAAAAGTTTAAGACTAAGCAGATTTTTTCTTCATGTGGCAAATACTAGCAATCTAGAGCCAAGAGCTGCCATTATATGTAATGAGGATAAGCTGGAGGACTGTTCAATAAGGTCAGAGGTAAGGCAAGGATATTCATTATCACCACTATTATTTGATATAATGCTAGAAATGCTACTCAAAACAATGAGGAAAGAAATTGATGAAATAATCCCAATCAATTAAAATTAAACAATAACTTCAGGAAAGTTATTTTTTGTGGTTGTTCAGTCATTTCAGTCATATCCAACTCTGTGACTCCATTTGGGGTTTTCTTAACAAAGATATTGGCATGGTTTACCATTTTCTTCTCCATCTCATTTTATAGATGAAGAAACTGAGACAGACAGGGTTATGTGATTTACCTAGGATCATACAGCTAGTAAATCTGAGACTAGATTTAAATTCAGGAAGATCAGTCTTCCTAATTTCAGGTCCAGCACTCTATCTATAGCATCACCTACCTACCAACAGCAAAGTGATAGGTTAGAAAATAAATAGACATAAATTGTCAATTTCTGCATATTTTAAACAAGACCTAGTAGGAAGAGACAGAGAGAGAAATTTCATTCAAAATTATTATTAATCAATCAATAAACATTTATTAAGTTCCTGCTATGTGCCAGGTACTGTGCTAAGTGCTGAAGATATAAAAAGAGCCAAAAGACAGTCCTTGCTCTCAAGGAGCTTACAATCTAATGGAAAAGGCAACAAACAAATACATGCAAACAAGCTATATACAGAAAAAATGGATTATGATCAACAGAAAGAAGGAACCAGATTTAAGAAGAGTTAGGAAAAGGCTTCCTGTAGCAGATGGCATTTTAAATGGAACTTAAAGGAAGCCAGAGAGATCAATAGTCAGAGTGGAGGGGGAAGACTCTTCTAAGCATGAGGAACAGTCATGATAGAGTGCTAGAAGCCTACAGATGGAGTGTCTTGTTCTTAGAACAGAAGTCAATGTCCCTGAGTCAATGAGTACATATCAGGGACTATGGTGTAAGAAGACTGGCAAGGTAGGAGGGAACTAAGTTATGAATGACTATGAAGGTCAAGCAGAGGATTTTATATTTGATCCTGGAGGCAATAGGAAGCCACTGGAGTTTATTGAGTATCTGGGAAACTCCTACCAGGACACATGGGAATTATATGAAAATGACACAAATACTTTACAGAAATACAACCCTAAAATACTGGAGACATTAATTGATTATGGAAAGAATGAGTCATAAAACTGACAGTATCACCTAAATTAGTGCACTCATTCTGTGCCATACTAGTGCCAAAAAAGTATTTTATAGAGCTAAACAAGTAATAATGAAATTCATCTGGAGGAACAAAAAAACCCCAAACTCTCAAGAGAAACGATTGTGGGGGAGGGGGAAAGTAGAAAGGAAAGATCAGAGCTGTTGTAGTACCAGATCAAAAACTGTAATCATTAAATCAATTTGGCATTGGCTTAAAAATAGAGGTTCATCAGTGTCATAAGTTAGGTACACAACATCTGGAAGCAAACAAACTTAGTAAACTAGTATTTAGTATATCTAAGTACCCCAGCTAGTGATATAAGGACTCACACTATTTGATAAAAACTGCTGGAAAAACTGACAAGAAGTCTGACAGATATTATGTATAAATCAGCATCCCACATCATACACCAAGATAATCCAAATAGATGAATGACAAGTATTAAAGAGCTGATCACAAGCTAACTAGAAAAGCAGGGAAGAGAAAACCTTTTGGAACTGTGGATATGGAAAGAGTTCATGGCCAAATAAGGGATAGAAAGGACCACAGGAGATAAAATGGACAATTTTTATTACATCAAATTTAAAAACTTTTGTACAAATAAAACCAATATAGATAAAATAGAAGAGAAATAATGAACTGGGGGAAAATCTTTACACATATGTCTCAGATAAAGGTCTCTTATCCAAGATAAATAAGCACTTAATTCAAATTCATAAAGACTAATGTCATTTGCCAATTGATAATGGTCAAAGGATATGAACAAGGCAATTTTCAAAGGAAAAAAATCCAAGCTATCAAAAAAATTAAAAATTCTCCAAATTACTAATAGAAAAATATAAATTAAAACAATTCTAAAACTCCATCCCATACCCATCATAAACTGGCAAAGATGACAAAATGGAAAATAACAATTGTTGAAGGGACTATGGAAGAGAGGCACACTAATACAATGTTGATGGAGCTATATGATTTGGTCTAGTCATTGTGGAGGTCAGTTTGAAAGTATACCCCCAAAGCTACTAAACTGTACATACCCTTTGACCCAGCAATACCACTACTACACCTATACCCTAAAGAGATCAAAGAAAGAGAGAAAAGAGCCCTATAAATACAAAAATACTTATAGCAGCTCCTTCATTATATTAGAAAAAAAATTTACACACACCCCCCTCCACTTCTCATTATACTCAAGATCTCTCCACCCCTTCCACAGCGTTCTCTGGAATGCTGCTCCCTAGTTAACAAACTTGCTTTCATATTAAACCTTTTGTTATTCTTGCTTTCACTGAGATCTGGCTCCTTCCTGAAGGCATGCACTTGTGGAACTTTTTTTTTCCACCAAAGATGGTTTACTTAGTTTCTTGACCTCTGATTCCAGGGTTTTTCTTTTAAATTTTTTAAAATTATTTTAATTAGCCAAGATCCACCTTTTCATCCTCCCACCCAAATCCCTTCTCCTCCCCCTCACTGAGAACACAAGAAAAAGACCTGTAAAATCATACATAGTCAATGTCCACATTGTCAATGCCCCCAAATAAATAACTAAACAAACAAATAAATGAATAATCAAAGGAAGAAATCAGCACATAAATAAATATAAATAAATGAATTTTTGTCTCATTCTGCATCCTGAGTCCTTCACCTCTTCATCAGACGAAGGGTAACATGTTTCATCATTATTTTTCCAGAATCCTGGTTGGTTGTTACGTTGAAGGAAAGAGCGTGAAATGGAATGCGATAAATTATATCTCATTCAAGAGGCAAGCAGGAGACTTGTTAGTGGAGGGAAAAAGAGGAGAGCTGAGAAAAAAACAAGAAGTTTACCCTCATCGCATTCGACTAAAGCAAGGAATAAAATGCACACTCATTTTGGTATGAAAACCTATCCTGCAATACAGGAAAGTAGGGCAGAAGGGAATAAGCAGGGTGGGGGGATGATGAAAGGGAGAGCAATGGGAAGAGGGAGCAATTTGAAATCAACACTCTTGGGGAGGGACAGGATCAAAAGACAGAATAGAAACAATGGGGGGCAGGATAGGATGGAGGGAAATACAGTTAGTCTTACACAACATGACTATTATCAAAGTCATTTGCAAAACTACACAGATATGGCCTATATTGAATTGCCTGCCTTCCGAAAGGGAACGGGTGGGGAGGGAGGGATGGGGAGAATTTGGAACTCAAAGTTTTAGGAACAACTGTTGAGTATTGTTCTTGCTGCTAGGAAATAAGAAATATAGTCAATGGGGAATAGAAAGTCATCTGGCCCTACAGGACATAAGAGAAGATGGGGATAAGAGAAGGGAGGGATGATAGAAGAGAGGGCAGATTGGTGATAGAGAAAATTAGATTGCACGGTGTATTGGAGTGTGGGGAGGGGAGAAAAGGGGAGAAAATTTGGAACCCAAAATTTTGTGAAAATGAATGTAAAAAGTTAAATAAATAAATTTTTATTAAAAATTAAAAAATGATTTAGAGAATTGTTTCATATGACTATAGATAACTTTAGTATCTTTATCTGAAAACTGCCTGTTCATATCCTTTGACTATTTATCAATTGGGGAATGACTTTTATTCTTATAAATTTGACTCCATTTTCTACATATTTTAGAAATAAGGCCTTTATCAGAGACACTGGTTGTAAACATTGTTTCCCAGCTTTTTGCCTTCCTCCTAATCTTGGTTTTAGTGGAATATGAAGTAGACTTGTGGTGATGATGATGATGATGATGATGATGATGATAATGTCAATAACCCTACAATATTACCATGCATAGTTACTGTATGACCAAAAATTAACCTTTCCTTTTTTGTTATTCAGTCGTGTCTGACCCATTGTCACCCCATTTTGTTGGTTTTTTTTTTTTTGCAAAGATACTAGAGTGGTTTGCCATTTTCTTTTGCAGTGAATCTTTTTTGTCAGACAATCAGAAGTTAGGTGACTTGCCCAGGATCACACAGGTAGAAAGTATCTGAGACTAGATTTGAACTCAGGTCTTCTTGACTCCAGGCCCAGTGTTCTATCCACTGAGTCACTCATTGCTTCTATATCTTTTGTATGATTATGTATTATTGCCCCACAGAAGCACCTGCTTGAGGATCAGTTCATTTCCAGGTATAGACAATGGCTTTGTCTAACAACGCTGAAGACGGTTTCACTCCCCCTCAAAATGTCTGGATCTTGAAACCCTTAACATACAAAGGGTGTGTGCGAAGGGAATAAGTACATTTGGCTACTATACCAGACATCACCACTTAAAGGGCACCCAAAGAGAGAACAGCTTGCAGCATGTGGGCTAAGTTTTCCTCAGAAAGCTCATAATATAACTATCGAAAAGGGCACTATGAGCCCAAATTATAAGATAATTATATTCAGTCAGAAATTCAACATAATAAAAATTATTTGCTCCCAAGCCCTAGCAACTATATCCAAATGAGGGGAAGGAACACAAAACAGAATGCAGACTCTCAAAGTAGCAATAAGACTGCAGCATAAGTATTCACTTCAAGTCTATTTTGAAAAAGTCTTTGATAATACTGGTAATTCCTTGCCACAGATTCATTCTTATTTTGCAGCTCCCTTCTGGAGATATAAAAAGACTGTTGTCCTTTGGGGAGATGAGATCAACTTTATTCCTTAATTTAAAACGTTCACTTTTTAAAAAATTTGTGATCACTTCTTTCTGGTAAAGTCTAATGCAAAAGATAGGGTTAGCCAGAACAAAAATTCCCTTTTGACAGATGAATTTTTAATTCTACATGAATTGTATTTGATAATCTCAAGTAGATAGTTCAATATAGCCCCAAGATCTTGTTTATAGGAAGTATGACTAGAAATTTGGAAAGCATTTGGTTGTTTCCAAGTGTAAGGAGACTGCAGAGGGAAGACAAGAGAAAAAGGAAAAAGGAAATATGTATATGTACTTGGAGTACGTGATTCAAGTCTGAAGAATTGCCTATCACCTTTATTGATGAAAGCCCAGGAATATAACTAGATGGGATAACAATGACTTCACCACCTGGGTTTAACTTTATTCCTATACTTTTATTCTGCCACTTATTTCCATAGATGCACAAAAGAGTTTTAGGGATGAAGAACTGGAAACTCACAGAGACATTGAAGATTTGTGAGAAGTGTAGTCTCTAAATAGATAGCAATTTAAAGTAGTTTGGCAATTAGAAATTAAGCAGGGGAGTTACATGGACTTTCTGACCCTGAGTCAGAGAGAAGCATCCAACAGAGACATCAACCTGGTGACCAACTTGCTGATTTCTGAAATATAAAATGCTCACACTGAAAATTCATGTATATGTACATCCCTATGTGTAAAGAACACAGGGATGTATATATACATGAAATAAAGCCTGAAGATCCTAGTTAGTTGTAATGACTAAGGGTATATGTTCTAAGAGTTTATGCCTGGCAGGGCAAGGAATTTCCTTCTGGAGACTTCCTCCAAAGAATTTCCTTTATTTCACTTAATGTTTAGAAAAACACACAAACTTCTTATGGGAGAAAAGATGAGAAGATTTTTTTCCCCCTAATCTCTTAGATGGATGTGTTAGGACTTCTATCTTTTTTAAAAGAATGATGGCTGACAGAACTCTGAGATTTAAAAGTATGATGGCAGAATCCACTGGATTTTCAGTCAAAAGACTTAGGTTTAAGCCCTAGCTTTTATATTCATTACCTGTGTGACTTTGGATGTCATTTCTCCCCTCTGGGACTCAATTACCCCATCTAAAATAAATGAGCAGTTTGTACTAAATGGAAGCTCTCTTCCAACTCCCACTGTCCATTTCTCCCATGAAGAAGAGGCAGTATTTCAGTTGAGGACACCAGTTCAGGCCAGAAGCTGGAAAAAGAGACACACTCCATAACGTTGATCTCATTGAAGCCATAGCTGGCAAACACTGTTATTGATCATGAGATCAATGAAGTAATCCTAACTGCCATAGAAAACATACAGTATGAAAAAGCACTTCCAAACAGGTCTAGTAGGAGCAGGGATGTACTGTGGCCAGTCCACACAGGTTTTCAAGAGCTGACTGTTAAATTTTTGGTGTGAGCATGTATAGTTTGGAAATCAAACAAACAAGGGCTTGATTTATTGTTTTGTTAATGAGGAAAATGTTGATGCAGATTAAATTTTAAAGTGTGTCATGCATGCTGTGTGTGTTGTCTTTTTTTTTTTTTTGGAGATCTTTATATTAAACTTTCAGTAATATACCCCTGAGCAGGACCAGCACAATTATATCACCAAAAGATATCAGCTGCCCTGCAGCATTGGAAACATGCATGAGTTGTCCCTTCATACATGTGTATTTGACTAAGCATGTTTCCTCCCTGATTGCTCCTCTGCTAGTGTGTCCTGTATGTCTCCACTCTTTCTGCTAACAAAACATATATTTGTGGGAGAATGTACCTCAGGTTTCTGGCAGAGAAAGGAATGCTTTACTATTACATTTCTTATTATGTTTTTCACTAAATGCTTTTGTTTTGAATTAACCGTATCCTCTGGTTGCCTAGCAAAAACAAACAGATAGATAAACAAACAGATGGATAGATAGGTGGGTGGGTGGATAGAGTGATAGATAGATAGATAGATAGATAGATAGATAGATAGATAGATAGATAGATAGATAATGTACCTCATCAGGGGTTCTATGAACTATAGTTTTGAGTGGATAGAGAACCTTGAACTTGGGGCAGCCTTATCCAGGTTATCTTGAATCTGGAGTAGATACTGTGTGAGTTGAGAGTGCCTCCCAGGGCCTACAAAAAGAATCAGAGGAAATCTTTCAGGAGATTTAGTACATCCTCCTTGTAGCATTTGCCCATGTGGACAAAAATTGAACAGACTAAGAAGGTGTTATATGAGCTATTATCTGTTGCCATGGAGGGAAGAATCAGCACTTTACATCTATCATCTCATCTGATCATTCAGTATTCCTAAGAGAAGAGTGCTATTACTCTCCATCCCATTGTTCCAATGAAGCTAAGGCCTGAGCAGTTAGATTTGTCTGTAGTCAAGCTGCTGATTAGCGTTTGAGGCAGGATTTATATGCAAATATTCCTGACCCAAAAGCCCTTGCTCTATTCACCTTGCCAGACTGCTTCACTTTATAAGTGATTATTTTCAGGTACCATGCACAGATTCCTTCTCTTAAACCTATAATGAAGTTATTGAAGTTTAAAGGCCATAAAGACTTTTTGGCTCTCCATGTTGGCACTGCAACTAAGGAGATAGATAAGACTATGTGGTGCACTCAGGAATAATCTCCTATAAGGACTTTTAACAATTAATGTTGTTTAGCTGTAAATGCTGTTAAAGAGATCTTTGAAAGCACTTTTGGGCCTTCACTCCAAAGCAGCCTTGATATTTCCCACATTTTTATTATTTAATTGCTTAGCAATTTTTTTCATGGGCTATGAAAAAATAAATTTCAGACTGTGAATGATCACAAAGTTCAAGTTGGTGAACTGCAAATGAAGGAGATTTTTACTGAAGATGAGGCACAAGTAGAAATGGAAAATATCCTCTAGCCATAATTGGGGATTCAATATTGTGAGAATCATTAGCATTTCTCCAGCTGTCTCCTTATCTTCTAAACCCTCATCAGTTCCTGCTCGGACTATTTCAAAAGTTTCTTTGCTGATCGCCTTGACCTCCTGCCTTTTCCCAACCAGATCCTGCATATTCAGGGACTAGGAGATTCTGGGCCACCTCTATGCCAAGATGTGTCAGTCTTAGGATACATTTGAAGGCTATGTCAATACGCGTATGTGTTTGTGAAGCAATTTTAAGTAAGAAAAAATAATCAAAGATTCTGATTTCAACTCTAAAAAAAATTGTTTGTCAGTCAGAGTCCCTTAAGTATCAAGTTCTTCAGATCAAGAATTAGAGAGCTCCTACTAAAATAGTTAGAGTATCTAGTGAACTCTAGCTCAATTGAATCTTTCCTTCAGATTTAACTTCCTAATCCCTGGGTTTTGGATCATCATTGTGAATTGTTAATCACCCCAATTTATGGTAAACACTCCACTAGTCTTCATTTTCATCTCTGAAGACTAGACTATCCCTTGTTGCTGTTAATAAAAGCTATGAACTCCAAGTCCTTTCACTCTCTTATGAGTTGTAGAGGATGATGAGTTGCATATAGTTATAGGTGGGGCAAAACCAGAGACAAAAATATGCCCCTGGGGTCAAGGTCCATGCCTCTCTTATTTACCTGGCCACATGAGTGAGATCTCAACTCACTCCCATCTAAAGTGTTCGTTCACTCTGTACATTCTTTTTAAAGAACTGTTTTCTTCGGTGAGCTTTTGAACCTCCTTTTCCATTTGGCTCATTCTGCTTTTTAAAGCATTCTTCTCTTCATTGGCTTTTTGAACCTCTTTTGCCAATTGAATTAGCCTATTTTTCAAGGTGTTATTTTCTTCAGCATTTTTTTGGGTCTCCTTTAGCAAGGTGTTGACCTGCTTTTCATGCTTTTCTTGCATCTCTCTCATTTCTCCTCCCAGTTTTTTCCTCCACCTCTCTTACTTGATTTTCAAAATTCTTTTTGAGCTCTTCCATGGCCTGAGCCCATTGAATATTTATTTTGGATGTTTGGAATACAGAAGCCTTGGCTTCTATGTCTTTCCCTGATGGTAAGCTTTATTCTTCCTCATCAGAAAGGATGGGAGTAGATATCTGTTCACCAAGAAAGTAACCTTCTATGGTCTTATTTTTTTTCCCTTTTCTGGGCATTTTCCCAGCCAGTTACTTGACTTCTGAGTTTCCGCTCCACACCCACCTCACCTCCAGATCCTCCCAGCTAGTGCTTGGGGGCTGATATTCAAATGCTGCTACCCAGCCTCAGGGCTTTTAGCAGGGCGGGGCTGCTATTCAGTGTGAGATTAAATTCAGGTGCTCAGGTTGGGGCAGGGCTGCCGCACAGGGCTCAGTTCCCTCAGGTGGTTTATGCGGAGACCTTCCACAATGAATCCGGGCTCCTGCCTGCTCTGGGAGCTCCTGTCTGCTGCTGCCTCTGCTGCTGCCTCCCAAGGGGGCCTGAGTTATGGAGACACCCTGCTCCCCTCTCGGCAAGCAGAAAAGACCCTCTCACTGACCTTTGGCGCCACCTTTGGGTGGAGGGACCTGCACTGCTACTGGAGATTCTGTCCCTGAAGCCTACTTCTGCTTCTCTCAGTGCCGCGCAGCCAAGGCAGGGCTGTGCTGTGCTCCAGGACCAGTGCATGACAAAAGTTTATCAGGTCTCTCTGGAACAGATATCTCCTCCACTCCGTTGTTCTTGGCTTCTGCTGCTCCAGAATTTGTTGGGAGTTCTTCTTTACAGATATATTGTGGGCTGTGGGTTAGGAGCTAGCATATGTGTATCTTTCTACTCCACCATCTTGGCTCCTCCCCTGCTCTCACTCTGTACATTTTCTGGAATATTCCAAACTACAGAGCTCCAATTTCTGTTTGCTACCTGCTCAGATAAGTGAACTCTCCCATCCTTTCTCCTCACCTATCCCCACTGAGAAGGCAAGCAATTCAATATAGGTTATACATGTGAAGTTATGCAGAAGACTAAAAGTCATGTTAAAGTCATGATGTTAAAGACTAACTATATTTCCCTCCATCCTATCCTGTCCCCAATTTATTCTATTTCTCTCTTTTGATCTTGTCCCTCCCCAAAAGTGTTTAATTTTAATTACCCCCTTTTCTCATTTGCCCTTCCTTCTATCATCCCCACTTATTCTCTTCTCCCCTACTTTACTGTAGTGTAAGCTAGATTTTCATACCAAATCGAGTGTTCATGTTATTCCCTCCTTAAGCCAAATGTGGTGAGAGTAAGCTTCATGTTTTCCCTCTCCCCTCCCCTCTTTTACCCTCCATTGAAAAAGCTTTTTCTTGCCTCTTTTATGAGACATAATTTGTACCATTCCATTTCTTCCTTTCTCCTCCCAATATGTTCCTGTCTTACCTCATAATTTTATTTTTTTAGATATCATCCCTTCCTATTCAACTCACCCTGTGCCCTCCATCTATATGGTGATAATCCCTCCAACTACCCAAGTACTGAGAAAAGTCTCAAGAGTTATAAATATTATCTTTCCATGTAGGAATGTAAACAGATCAACTTTAGTAAATCCCATATACTTTCTCTTTCCTTTTTACCTTTTCATACTTCTCTTTTTTCTTGTGTTTGAAAGTCAATTTTCTATTCAGCTCTGGTCTTTTCATCAAGAATGCTTGAAAGTCCTCTATTTCATTGAATGACTCTTTTTTGCCCTGAAGTATTATACTCAGTTTTGCTGGGTAGGTGATTCTTGGTTTTAATTCTAGTTCCTTTGACTTCTGAAATATCACATTCCAATGCCTGCAATCACTTTATGTAGAAGTTGCTAATCTTGTGTTATCCTGATTGTATTTCCACAATACTCAAATTATTTCTTTCTGTCTTCTTCTTTCTCCTTGGCCTGGGAACTCTGGAATTTGACTACAATATTCCTAGGAGTTTTCCTTTGGGGAATCTCTTTCAGGAGGCGATCAGTGGATTCTTTCAATATTGATTTTACCCTCTGGTTCTAGAATATCAGGGCAGTTATCCTTGATAATTTCATGAAAGATGATGTTTAAGCTCTTTTTTTATCATCACTTTGAGGCAGTGCTATAATTTTCAAATTGTCTCTCCTGGTTCTATTTTCCAGGTCAGTTGTTTTTCCAATGAGATATTTCACATTGTCTGCTATTTTTCATTTCTTTGGTTTTGTTTTATAATTTCTTGATTTTTCATAAAGACATTAGCTTCCATCTGCTCCATTCTAATCTTTAAGGAATCATTTTCTTCAGTGAGCTTTTGGATGTCCTTTTCCATCTGACTCATTCTGCTTTTTAGGGTATTCTTCTCCTCTTTGGCTTTTGAGATCCTTTTGCCTTTTGGGTTAGTCTAATTTTTAAAGTGTTATTTTCTTTAGCATTTTTGGGGGTCTCCTTTAGCAAGTAGTTGATCCATTTTTCATAATTTTCTGGCATCACTCTCATTTCTCTTCCCAATTTTTGCTATACTTCTCTTACTTGATTTTCAAAATCCTTTTTGAGCTCTTCCATGGCCTGAGACCAATTCACATTTTTCTTGGAGGTTTTGGATGGAGGAGCTTTAACTTTGTTTTCTTCTGTTTGTGTGCTTTGATCTTCCTTATCACCAAGGTAAGATACTATAGTTTGATTCTTTTTCCAGTTTTTACTCATTTCCCCAGTCATTTGCTTGACTTTTGAGCTCTTTGTCAAGGTAGTTCTCTGCTTCCAGTGGGGTTGGGTGGGTGTACAATCAGCTACTCAATCCCCCCACAATCTGTGGGCCTAGAGCTCCAGAAATAGTAGATGCAGCTGCCCCTGCTGCTGCTGTGGCTCCTGCTGGTTCTTCTGCCCCCTTCCCCCTCTACCACCCTGAGGCTGGGACCAGGCCACTCCACTCTCCTGTACTGGTTCCACAGGAATCTTCCACTGACCTTCCAATTTGTCCTTGGCATTTTGGGGTCCTGAAATCTGGAAACTGTCACAAGTGTGAGAGATTCAGTGTCCCCAAGGCCTGCTCAGGTTCCATCTGTGCTGGCACAACCCATGCTGGACTGTGCTCTGCTCCCAGCTTGGTGTGATGGACACTTCCCATCGACCTTCCAGGCTGTCTTGAGTTAGAGATTTGCTTCACTCCATCATTCTGTGGGTTCTGAAGCTCCAGAATTTGTTTAGGGCCAATTTTTACAGGTATTTGGCTGGACTTGGGGGCAGCGCTCTAGAAAGTCAGTGCTATTACTCTGCCATTTTGGCTCTGCCCCCTTGAATTTTTTTTTCCACTGGAGCCCTAAACCTACTCCCCTACTCTCTTCTAATAGTGGTTTATTAGATCTTACATCTATCTACACAACTCACTGATAAGTTTTTTATTTACTTTTTTTGTCTCCCCAAGATTTCAAACCCATCAAGAAAAACAACCATTATGCCAACTTTTATATTCCCCTGTAGGGTCTAGTCCAGTACTCAGGAAGCATTTAAGAAATGCTAGTTGAAATATCAGACAGGTTGCCAATAGGTCAGGACCAAAACAAAATGGAAATATGGAAAAAAATATAATGAAATGGTAGGACACATAAACAGAGCTCCAGATTTCCTACCCACCCTTCCCCTGACCTAACAGAGGGAAAACATTTATTAGAGGGATTTTTTTTTTTCAGTTCAAGCAATAACAACAGAAACAGCTGGAAAAATGGAAAAAGAAAAAATGTATGGGTATAATTCTTAGTTTAGTCCTCTTCAGGTCAAGAGGAGCAGGGAGTGGAAAGATGTAGACAGATAAGACTCTTGGGGAAAGAGAATTCTTCAGAGCTCTTCTCTGTTTTCTTCCTAGAGAAGGTCATCAGCTGTAATCACCCCATTCTTCAGCCTGCAACTGGAAAAGATATGGGCAGCCTGTTGCCAGGGAGTAATTAGCCTATAGGAGAGGAATATTTAGCAAATGAAAACTCAGAATTAGAAAATATTTTAATATAATTTTATTACTTTTTAGCACGCGTTGCAACACAGATTAGTGACTATCAGAGTTTGCCAAGTAGAAAGTCTTGCCAAATCATTGACAGTGTGGTGAGTCTTTGTCTAGGCTCTGTCACTGACTGACTATGTGACCTTGGGCAAGTCATTTCCCAGAGCCTCAATTTTTTCATTTGCAAAACTAGCAGATTGGATTAGACAGTCCCCACGTTCCCTCTCAGTTTTGACACCATATAAACTGGATGCTGTAAAAGTATTCAAGGAAAGTCTGTTTGCACAAGTAGGTTAAACATGTCCTCTTGAAATCTTACTTACACTATTTATTGCTTAACAAAATCCTTTTTTTCAAAGATAACTTAGATGCAAATCACATTCATACTTATGTCCTAATTAATACAAATCCTGAATTAGTAGGTTCTAAGGAAATGAAAATTGACTATATGTTTCAGAGTAAAGAAGGGGAGTGCTTCTTAAAGCAGGGAAGTCATTTTGCTTAGGATTCTAACAGTAGTAACTAACACCCTCACAGAAAGGAACAGGGCAAAATGAAACACCCTGAAAATTTGGGAATCTGGGTAAGCAGTGAACAAGGAGTGTTATTTTCAAATTTGATTTCTATTTCACATTCAAACACCTCTGTGATCCCTTTGCGGATTTCTCTGCCTATTCTCTAGCTTCACAAACTGCTATTTTTAAGACTATGTTTTCTTCTTTTAGAGTATGCTGTTCAGAGAAGCAATTTAATTACCATTATGCTTTTGCGTAGTCTTCAAGACCTTTTGTTATGGTGAAATGATTTTAGGCAGACCATGCATAAATCCATCACACATTTTCTTATTTCACTAATGAACTATTGTGGGTGAGAAAATTAATCTAATTCCACCCATGATCATCCTCACGTATCTGTTATATTTTTGTAGATAAAAAAATGTGGATTGCAAATACTTTGCTGAGACTGATCTGTTATATTTTTATAGGTAAAAAATGTGGATTGTGAATACTTTGCTCTGACTGCAGCAAAAATGAGAGTCTAGCTCTTAAATCTATTGTTTGATTCATGCCACACCCTTTGGAGAAAAATCCAAGAGAACACTTCCCTAGATGAAAATTATTCTAAGGTGCCAATCTTAGAGCTGATCTTGCAGAAGCTTCTATTTTTTTCTTCTGTACATTAGAAAGACTTTATGGTAATATGATGGGTTGTTGGCAATCTTCTAAATATGTTTGTGTTTTGGGGCTAATATATTAGAGAAGCAACATGGCATTTCAGCTGGAGACAGAAGACCTGGATTCTAGATTCACTTGACTAGCTCTGTACGACTACGGGTCGTCACTAAGCTTCATTTTCTATACCTGTAAAATTGATCTAATAAGGTTTATACCACTAACTTCACATGGATAAAAGTGCTTTCTAGTACTATATAGACACAAGCTATTATTTGATATTAACAGATTCATTTAGCACATATGCTAATGAGGTCCAGGTCAAAGGCACAATCCCACTGAAGGTCAGATGGTTTTGCACTCCATGGGCCTAAACTTACTGTAACCTTTGCCCACCACTGCACAAACCCTCTAAGGTTATCTTCTGTCTATACTGTATTTTTCTTGAATGTTCTAATGAATGTGCTACCTTCTCCATTAGAACATAAACTCTTTAAAGAAAGGAACTGTTTTTGCTTTTTCTTTCTATCTCTAGCACTTCGTGAAAGGTGCCTGGCATATAGTAAGTGCTTCATAAATGTTTGTTGATTGAGTGATCATCAAATACATGCTACAAATCCCTAACGGGGCTGGGCAAGAGAGTGTGGATGGATTAGCGTGGGACCATGTCCTCCATGGAAGAAAGCAACTCAGAGTTCATGCCCTAAAAGTGGTGGGCCAGTAATGTCGACTTCATATACAAAGGAGGGAAAAATAGCCCCATAATGATGTCAGGTCCAAATCCGTCTGACCCTCATTGGAAGGGGTTTTGAATAGGAACTTAACAATAACAATTGTTACACATAATAATAATCAGGCTTGGGAACAGGTCATCTCCCTCTCTCTTTATAGACCTGAGTCTGACATCTGTGTTTGAAGAAAGAAATGTAGGCTTCTGGCAAAGACTGTGACATGAAAGGTCTCAGCCAAGTCCAACTTCCAGAAAAATCACCTCACAAACAGTGGAAAACAGCAACAAATGAAGCAGAGAATGAATAATCCTAAAGAGAAGCACCACCAAGGGAAATCCTACCAAAAAGTTCTAACATCAGAGAACTGTGCTATAATCTCAGAGTCAGATTCTAGTGAACTCTGATCTTCCTTTCTGTAGCCACATGCAGAACTATGAAATGAATCAGAGAATAGGATCCCTACTATGGAGTTACTATCCAAGAGAATCATCCATTCCAGAGGGAATCCTTGAAAGTCTTGCCCAGGAATGTGGCAGGACCTGGGCTTAAAATAGCATAGCTTTGCAGTCTATTGCAGAGTGTAAGGCTTGGGTATGATTATGCCATCCTTGACTAAGCAAGGCTCAACTTCTATATTATGACAAGGCCTAAGACTCAGAATAACATCTTAGGTTGGGACTCTAGGCTCTACGGTCAGCAACTCCATCTGGGCACAGCACCTTGTTAGCAGAGATCCTCAGTCCAGGATTATAGCAAGGAGGCAAAATCTGGAGAAGACAAGGATCCCAATTCAGGTATACCACTGTGGATTGTGGAAAGTATCAGGGAATTGGGAATGGGGCCCTGGGCTTAGCCACAATCAAGAAGTTCAACCCATACGTGAAAGGAATCCCAAGTATTACACATCCAACAAATAGTCATCCAGGCTCTACCTGAAGACTTCCAAAGAAAGAGAAGCCACCACCTCTTGGGGCAACCCATTCCACTTTTGGAGAGCTCTAATTATTAGGAAACCTTTTTTCTAATTGTTGCCTAAATTTAGCATTTCTGGCATTATTTTTACAGTCATGCCACCTAATTATAGTCATTCTTTTTTAAACCTTGCTTCCATCTCCTGCACATAAATCTAAATTGCTAGGTATACAGCCTATATAGCCACCATACGGGTTTCTTCAGATAAATCCTATTTTTCCTCCTCAATGGAATTTTTTACTTTGTACCTTCAGAATCTCATTGTTGTGCACCTCTTATCCCTCCTTGTTTGACTTCCCCTGTAGCATTTTATCTATGAAATTCTATCTTTCTTCTAAACCCTTTGAAATCTGCTTATCCAAGATTTAGTATGAATACCAGACCATGCCTGACTTTCTTCTATTTCTTTATCAAAAATTCTAGAAGGACAAGTTTCCCTTAGACTTCTCATCATTTCTGCCTCAGCAACCAGTTCCTCTAAGTTAGGGAGAATCATATCTAGAATAAATTTTCCTTTTAAGGTCCCTTGAACTTTTGAAAAATAAAATATTTACTAAGGCAAGAAGATATTAACTGTTCTGCTTTTGACCAAGAGAGAGTTCCAACAGATATCTGGATAATTGAAGTCCTATATCACAACTATATAATTCTTCTACGCCAGGCTTGTGATATGTTTTCCAAACTTCTCATTTCTAAATACATAATTTAGGACAGAACATTGAAAACATTTCAGTGTACATCCCAGAAAATAGAATTGTGATAGGTCAGTATTATCAACTTCATACAGAAGAGAGTGGCAAATAGAACTCAAAAATTCAATATAAGATAAAATAGAATGAAGTCAAAAGTCCAAAAACTGAGAACATGTAAAGTATCTCCTATCTCAAACTGAATGAGAAAATAAAATGTTAAAAGATAATTTGAGAATCACATGATCCCTGAAAAGCATGACCGAAAAATCCTTGGTACTGTATTTTTAAAAATCATAAAAGAAGATTGTCCCAAACTGCCAAAACTGATGATAAAGTGAAATTAGGAAAAAATCCACATGTCCATTGCTTGGAAGAAATCTTAAATTTAAAAATCTAGGAATGCTTTTGTCCCAAAACAGAACTTCCAGTATGAAGAAAAATTACTGCTTACAATCAGAAAGAAGATAAAATTCCAAGGAATAACAAGGATCATATAAGATTATTCAGTAGTTACTATAAAGGAAAGCTTGGTATAAAAATATACCAAGATGCCAAAGAAAAAAGACCTACAACCAAGAAAAACTCATGCTGAAAAAACTGAGCATATTCCTATAAGGGAAAAATGAGCCTTTAACAGCATAGATGACTTCTAAGCATTTATGTTGAGAGAACCAGAGCTAGGTATGTCATCTAATCCCAACTGGGTCCTCATTGAAATAAGACAGTCCATTTACTTTTCCCTAATTCATTCTTTAAACATGTTTGAGTTTTTTCTTTTTTACTATGAACTTGGCAATCATCAACAAATCATCAATATTCTCTCCTCCAAACACTGACCATGTTTCTAGCCTCTCCCTTGTACTCATTATCAAGGGGATCATCCCTTTTTGGAGTAAGGGCCTGTCATCTCCACCATCATCAATATGAACTGCTGACCAACCAGTCCTTATGGAAGAGAAAAGCCTGCCTGGCTAAAGCAGCAAGACACCCCAAGAGGTAATATGGTTCAGGGAAGCCAAACCACTGCTACCACCATAATCACCATCTCACTTTAGACCACAATGGAGATATGGGACACAGAGCTAAAGAGCTCTAGGCATAACAACTCTACCATTTGCCTCCATCATCCCTGCTTCCAGCCCAAATCACTACAGCTATAGTCAAGTAGGTCAGTCTTTGTCAAGAAGGGCCCTTCATCACCATCATCATCACTATCCCCTTGCAAACAACTGCCACCAAAAGGTATATAAGACCAGGAACCTCTGAAATAACTGCACCCCCTAGCCCATCATCTTTGCTTTTAGCCTTTGCTTCCCCTCTACAGCTATTATACAGAGAAACAAACTGTGGAAATGTGACCTGGCAACTCTTGCTATAGGGGCTCAGGCCTCATCTTCTCAGCAACTATAGCCAATGAAGACCTTGAAAGGTCACCAAAGTTGTTTGACACTTTCCTATAATTCAACATCAGAAACAGATAAGGTTTTAGTGATGGAAATGCCTTTAAGAAGATCCCTTATCATCCGCTTTGCTGCTGTACCCTAAGAGCTGCTTGACCTTCCTATCTGACCTACACATGAAACTGCCTATCTGTTCTATATCCTCCTATTAGAATATGAGCTCCATGAGAGCAAGTACTGTTTTTTCTAATAGTTTTCCCATCATTTACCACAAAGCTTTGTACATTTAGTGTTCAGTTGTTTTCCAGTTGTGTCCAACTCTTTGTGACCCCATTTGCAGTTTGCATGGCAAAGATACTGGAGTGGATTTGACATTTCCTTCTCTGACCCATTTTACAGATGAGGAAACTGAGGCAAACTTAATTAAATGGCTTGCCCAGGGTCACATACCTGGTAAGTGTCTGAGGTCAGATTAGAATTTAGGAAGATGAGTCTTTCTGACTCCAGGCCCAGCGTTCTTTTCATTGTGCCACCTAGTTGCCCAACTTTGCACATAGTAACTGCTTAATAAATGCTCAATTTCCCCCTTCAATCTTCAATCTCTCCCTATCTTTTGATTCCTTTACTGTTGCCTGCAAATATGTAAAAATCTCCTCTATCTTTAAAAGATCCTCAGTGGAACCTACCATCCCCTCAACCTACCATCCTATATCTCCCCTTCCTTGCCCAGTCAAGACACTGAAAGCACTGTCTAGGTTTTCTGCCTTTACTTCCTCTCATCTAAGCCCTTTATGGTCTGGGTTACAAAGTATTTACTCAACTGAAATTGCCCTTTCCCAAGTCATCAACTATTTCATAACTGGAAAGTCTGATGACTTTTTCTCTGTTTTCATCCTTATTGATCTTTCTGCAATTTTTACTATTGACCATGCTCTCCTGCTCTCTTCTTTTGGGGTCTTCATGATGTAAAGCACTATTCCTTTAAACTTCTTTTAGCAGTTTTAGGCAGAAAAGGGCAGAAAATATAATTTTGTGTAAAGTAAATGATGTTAATTATCTGTTAAAGGATGCTAGATATTATTGCTGTTATAGATGAACATTTTGATGCCTAAGAGAAGTAGGAAAAGTACTTTGAATAAAAACTGTTAAAATATGTATATGAAGAAATAGCTTTCAGATGGCATTTGAGCTGTTTTTGACAGAATATGAATTGTAGCATAAATGTAAAAACTCAACTCATCTTGAGAAAAATGTAGAATAATGCCTTGTGCACATATGAGTGATTTAATAGTTTTAAGGGTCAGAGAAGGACCTTTTATTTTTTTTAAAAAAAACTAGAAAATATGAAAAAATACAAAGGAAATACAAGTATAAAGAAACACAGTTTCAAGGACACAAGAAGGGTTGGTGCACTATGACAGATACTTTAGAACTGCAGAGCATTATGTTCCCTCAGCTTATTTGCATATTACTGTTTGATAACTAAAAAGGGAAAACTAAGAGGAAAAATCACATAACTAATTGGAGATTGAGGTGTGAGTTCAGAAGATCTGTCAGTTTCACAGAGGGAACTTGGTGAGTTGTTACCTTTTAAGTAAAGGTAAGTCACTGAGAGCTAGTAGGCTTTGATTTAAGCCTTTGAAAGATTTACAGGATTAGAAAATAGGAGGCTGGGGCTAAAGAGAGAAAAATATAGTGAGTGAAGAAACAGAAGAGGGTTAGCAAAGTAGTTTGCTGGAGTAGTTTGAAAGGACAAACAGCATGGAATGGCAAGAGGCTTCAGCTACATGGCTTCTTGATGGGGGGGGATGCATACTGCACTAGCGGCGCTTGTCCTTCAGCACCACCTAAGGCTTAAGAGAGATGAAGCTTTTTATGTGTATGTTGCTCTTTTCTGCCCCTTCTGGTGTGAGATGGAAAAGCAGAGAGGGGAAAGAGCTGTAGCTGCTATGCTGTAAAGGAAGAGGTCTTGGCTGGTTTGCCTTGCTCAGAGTGCCAATTTGAGTTTCTTGCTGTAAGCTCTTTTGAAATTGAACAATGCAGGATTTCACTGATTGAATGACTGGCTGGTTTGGTCTGTATAGCGTAGAGATAACCATGCCAAGGAATTTTGCAGTTGTCCAGCTTAAAGAGAACTGTTGTTCACATTGAGGTAACACTTTCTAAACACCCCTTTTGAGGGTGTTTGTAAGTCAAAAAAGCTTATAGATGCTTAAATGCTATGGAGTTTAGATGAGAAGAGGATTTGTCAAGCTGTATAGTAATGAGAACTAACAGACAAATCATGAAGAAACCTCTTTGTGTGGTGCAGATGTTCTAATTGAACCGGTGGCATCAAAGCCTACAGTCCAGAGTTGTGAACTACCTTGAATATATGGGGTTTCTTCCTTCATGTGCTTTCCTGCCAGGTTCCTGTGTGTGCTGCCTCTTCCCTACATATATTCCCATTGGTGGTAAACATGTGCTACAGGTTTATATGTGGATTGGGATATTGTTCAGTTGTTTTGGTGATGTCTGATTCTTTATGACCCCATTTGGGGTTTTCTTGGCCAAGATACTGGAGTGGTTTGCCATTTCCTTCTCCAGCTTATTTTACAGATGAGGAAATAGTGGCAAACAAGCTGGAGTTACTTGACTAGGGTCACACAGTTAGTGTCTGAGGCTAGATTTGAATTCAGATCTTTGCTCTAGCATTCCATCCACTGTACCACCTAGCTGCCCGTGTGGATTTTTGACAACACATTTGCTTTAATTTCTGAGTGTGATGCTCTATTATTTTTTTTGTCTTATTGCTAAGTAAATGGTTATGGTTAAGATGTAAACACATCATTATTGTAAATGGATGGTTTGTATAAATGTAATACTTGGTAAATAGATTATACTGTGTTCCAGATTGGTGTATTATATTGTGACTAGCTGACTGTGTGAATAGAAATGCACCAGTGAGGCCTCAAGAACTGGAGTGGTGAGTAGGAGTTCCCTTTCAATACAATTAGCCCAAAGAGTGTGCTGAAGCTAACTCATACTGGCTCTCAGGAGAGCATTATTAAATTTTAAATGTACTTACACCTAAGAAATTGACAAACCAAATCAGGGCTTGGTTTTTTTTTAATTGTCTAGACTTAAGAAAGTGATGGAGAAAATGTTAATGCAAGTTAAACTTAAAAGTATGTGATTAGTTATCAGGGAGCTAGTAGCTATCATTCACCAATGTGCCCCTGGTTACCCCTATAATCCTGAGATAATCTGAGTGTACCTAGACTTGCTAATGTGAGAGCAGGTTGAGATAGAGAAGACAGAAAATGAACAGGTGTCTACACACTCCATATAGGAGTTCATATTGTGATACAAAATATAGTAGCTACATCACATATTTATTATAAAAATACTGCTCTCTCTTGGTTCTCCTACCTGTCTGGTCTCCTTTTTAGATCATGCTCCTTAATTATAGGTATACTATAGGCTTTATCCTGGGTCCTCTTTTCTACTTTTCTATACTCTCTTATGGTGTGATCTCATCTGTTCACATGAATTTTACTATTATCCCTATTCTGATGATTTCAAGAGCTATGTATCTAGTTCTAGTCTATCTCTTGAGCTATATAATATCACATTACCAATTGTTTATTGTACATTTCAACTGAATGTCCCACAGACATCTCAGTCTCAATATATCCCTAACTAAACAGTATTTTCCTCCTCAAAATCCACCTCTTTCCCAAATTTTTCTATTTCTATTGAGTGTACTACAATCATTCTAGTTATCCAGGTTCACAATCTGAGTTTCCTTCTTGATTTCCTTACTCTCATTCCCCCATATATGAATCAATCAACCAGTAAACATTTATTAAGCATTTACTATGTGCCAGGCACTGTGCTAAATGTTAGATGTACAAAAAGACGCAAAAGACAGTGCCTGCCCTCCAGAAGCTTACAATCTGATGAAGGAGACAACATACAAACAAATACATACAAAACAAGCTACATACATGATCAATAGGAAATAATTAACAGAGGCAAGGCACTAGAACTGACAGATATAGAGGATTCCTGTGAATTGACAAAAAAGGTCATTAGCATATCCATAACATCTCCCACATCTGGCCCCCTCTCTACTCTCATCACTATAGTTCAAGCCCTCATTACTTTGCCAGGACTGTCCCAGTAACCTTCTACTTGCACCCCTAGCCTCAAGTCTCTCTCCTCTCCAATCCATCATTCACACAGCTGGCAAACTGACTTTCCTAAATCACAAATTTGATCACATCACTCATGATGCAGTTCCCATTACCTCTAGGATCCAATATAAATTCCTCTGTTTGGTATTTAAAGTCTTTACAACCCGATCTCAAACTGATCTTTTCATCTTTATTGCATATTGCTCTACTCATAATTTACAATCCAATAAAACTGATCTTCTTGCTTAAAATAATCCTTTAAGAAAATATTAATAATCTAAGCCAAATGCACTAAAAATTTCAATCAATACAGGGAATTTGAAGAAAGGATTTAGACTTAGAGACTAAATAATATAATCCTAAATAGTGAATGAGCTAAAGAAAAACAAACAAAAATAGATAATTTTATTTTTTTTTAAAGATTGAAACTGAATAGGCAGAAGAATCTAAGATCCCAGTGTCCTAGGATTATCTCCTGTTATACAACTCTGGTGTGCTTAAATTTAGTACTAATGAGAACTGGCTGCTGAAACTCACCATCAAATTTTGCTGATGTGGTATAATTATAATTTTACCTTCCTTATCCTGAGTAGGCATTCCTGGTTAAATTTCAGGAACTTCTATTTTGCTACTGGTTTTGTCGTACCTGGCCTCCATCAACCCAATAGCAATGTAATATCTGTGATGACAGCCTGTTTTTTTCCCAAAAAACTGTGTGTAAACTTGGGTCCTCAAAGGTTTTCAACCAGAGGGCATGTCTCACTAATTTTGTGGTACTATGGGGTCAAGGAAGGCTGCATGCAATTCCATACTTGACTGCATCTGTCTATACCCTCCTATGCTGTGTTTGGTTGTGAATATTTTTTTAAAAAAATTAAAAAATTCTATCCCCTCCTGGTGTCTCTCTCTGCCATTCACCTGAACTCTACCCTAAATTTTCATGATAATAGTAATAAGACAGCGTACCAAAACTTTTTGCATTCAGCTAAAACAATTCTTTGGGCAGAGACTCTAAACTTGGGCTCCACAGACACCCAGGGGTTCCATGGAGAGATTTTAATGAGTCAATAAAATTGGAAGAGAGAAAAATGCAACTTAATTTTAATAAACCTCTAACTGAAATTTAGCATTTCCTTTGATTATTTAAAAACAATTTTTTTTGAGAGGAAGTTCATAACCTTCATTATTCTGGAGGGGACAGGGGAGGGGGGAAAGGGGAGTGTCTATGGCACAAAAAGTGTTAAGAACCTCTGCCTTAGGGAAGATTTATATCCCTAAACACTTTCATCAATTGATCAATAACCATTTAAGTGTTTACTATGTGCCAGGCACGAAGAAGGCAAAGACAAAAAATGAAATAACCTCTGTTCTCAGGAAATTACATTTTATTGGCAAAGCAAGATGGCTAACTAGCTAGATAAAATATATTCAGAATAAGCAAATGGTATTAAAAAAAGAAATTTTAAAATCCAAATAAAAATAGAAATTTTGAAAGTCAAAAAAGAAATCAATAAAATTATAAATAAAGTAAAAACTGTTTAGTAAACAAAATGAAGAGTTATTTCTTAAAAGACTAATGAAATACAAAAACCACTGAGAGGGAAGCTGAAGAGCCAAAAATAAAAAAGAGGAAAGGACAATTCATAACAGATAAGGAGGAAAAAATGAAATTGTTAGAAATTATTTTAGCCAAATATATGTCAACATCATAGAAGAAGGGTGAATATTTACAAAAATATAAAATATTCAGATTAACAGAACAAGAAATGGAAATTTTAAACAACCCAGTCTCAGAAATAGAAATTGATTAAGTCATAAGTTAACTTCCAAAAGGAAAAAATTCTGACCCAGATGGACTTACAAGTGAATTCTATCAATTTTTTTTAAAATTAACTCCAGTATCAGATCAAGTGATTGTAATTTAAGATAGAGGGCACCTTATTATATTCCTTCTATGAAACAAATATTGAACTGGAACTCAGATCAGGGAAAGATAAAGCAGAGAAAGAACATTGTTGAATAATATAATGAATTAATATAAATGCAAAATATTGAATAAAGCATTAACAAAGATGTTATAGCAATAAATTGAGAGAATTGCTTACTAAGGCTAAATTGCATTTATGTAGGAATTGTTCAACATGAGGAAAATCATAAAAATAATAAACCATATTGATAACAAAATTATAAAAATCACATGAGTATATGAATAGACACAGAAAAAGCACTCATTCATATTGCTGTCCTTAAAGAGTAAAGGAATAAATTGGCTTTTCCTTAATATGATTAACAGTAATTAAAACTAAGAAATTACATTATTTGTATTGGAAAAACACTAGAGGACTTTTCATAAAATCGGAGTCTAGTAAGCATGTCCTTTGTCATGACCATTATTTGACCATTTGACCATTAGTTTTGGAAATACTAGCTATAACAATAAGACAAGAAAAAAGAAACAAAGAACACTGTCCCTGCTCTCAAAGAGCTAATATTCTAATTGAGGGAGAAAATACATATAAGAAGGCTCATCTGGAGGGCAAATGAAAAGCCCTAGTGGTTGTTAGAGTACCGTATAAGGTCAGATGACAAAGCTTGGGAGTCTTACAGGAGTGGGGAACCTGTGACCTCGAGGCCACATGTGGCTTCTAGGGCGTTAGGTGTGGCCTTTTGACAGAGTCCAAGTTTTACAGAACAAATCTTTTTACTAAGGGTATTTGCTTTGTGAAGTTTGGATTCAGTCAAAGAGCCACACTTGAGGACCTAGAGAGCCACATGTATCCTCAAAATCACAGGGTTTCCCACTCCTGATAGTAGTGGAGTAGATATAAATGCCTAATGGGATAGAGGGCATAGCCAGTCAGTCAGTCAGCAAGTATATATTAAGTGCCCTACGAAGTGCCAAATACTGTGCTAAGCACTGGGGATACAAAGAAAGACCAAAAAACAAACTGACCTGTCTGTCCTCTCTAGGAGCTCATAGGAACAGGACATATGCTAAGAATTCATCCATCTTATCAAAACGATCATATTTGATGACTCCCTTACTCATCAAACTGTGTACATGGTCATGTCAATTCTGCAGCCAGGAACTTGAAGGGTGGGAGGGGCAGTATGTCTGCCAGGTTTTCTTTCAAGAAGAGATTTTACTTTTCCTCTGCAGTTCTCTCATCTCATAGGGTGATTTCATAGAATCACAGAATCTGAGAGTTGGAAAAGATATTAACAGCCATCTAGTCCAAATCATACCTAAAAGGAACCCATATTCAACAACTAATCATCCACTCTCTGATTAAAGATTTCCAACAAAGGAGAACTCATCACCCCTCAAGGCAGCATCTCCACTTATAGACCACCCTAATAGTTTGGAAACCATTTCTGACATTGTTTAAATTTGCCACCTTGCACCTTCAATCCATTGCTCCTGGTTCTGGAGCCCCCTTCCTGAATATTATCCTCCCAGCATGAAAAATCAACAGATATGGAAAAACAATAGTACAATAAAGAAGGTGTGATTAGAACGGTCTAGTAACTGCTTGAGTAGTTATCAGTGGTTTAATAGCAGTATGGAAAGTGATCAGCACTCAAGTGCTTTTAAGCATTTGTGCTTAGCCCTACTCCATGTGACATTTTTATCAGTGTCTTGAGATAATACATGTAAAACACTCTAAATTTTAAAACATTGTATACATGTAATCACTTGTCATTAAAGATATAGATGGTATGCTTATGCAAGTTATTGATGGATCAGAAAAAGGTAGCTTGGTTTTGTCTTTTCCTCCAACCCTCCATATTGTTCATGTATTTTTTGCTTAATTTGAAGATCTTTCCCACTCATTGATAGGTTCATGTGATCTGCTTGAATTACATGGAAGCCTAAGTCACATGTGGTGGGAGGAGCTTGCTGAATGGGTGGAACAGAAAGGATGGAGCAGAGCTGAGAGGAAGTGAGTGAGAGCCATTAAAGAAGAGGGAGAGAGGACGTAAGAAAGCAGATAACTAGAATTGTGAGAGTTTGTTTGTGGGGGGAGGGGAGAAAGGCTTGGGCATGATGTTGTCCCCTGCAGTATTAATGTGTATTGACTTCTTGGTTACTATGATGGATATGGTTTTCTGGTGTCTGAATAAATGTTTTTGTTCTGCCTTCTATATGGAGAGTCTGTTATACTTGGAGATTCAAAACCATGCTGGCATATTCATAGTTGCCATTGGTGCTGTGAATATTGCCTTGGTGATACATTTGGTGTCACAAACAAGATTGCAGGATATAAAATCTCTATATGGAGGCAGAAAGGTTTTAGAGGAAGAAATGGATATCCCAGGATGGAAGGATTTACCTTATTCCTTCCTAGCAAGGGGTTGGGCTAAAAGCACTGGTCTCTGTGAAAACTAGGAACTGAGGTTACAGAAAGGGGAAACTAGAGATTTGGAAAGGCATTTGCAAAGACTACCAATAAAACCAGGGAAAGAACTGGGAAGGATGTGTAGGAGAGACTGGATTTTATTAACAGGTTACCATATTATGTGTGAAAGCCAAGACAAGCTGCTAAAGGAAAAAAATTCAAATGGAAAAAGAGTTTGCTAGTACGCATGGAAATTCTTAATGTTCAGGCTCTCATTTAAAAGACAAAGCTGGAGGGTCTCAGGTGGGATAAGAAAAAAACTATTCATTTAACTCAGAAGAAGAAGACAAAAGCTGGCAAAAGAAATGTTCATGCAGCCTTTATACAGACCCAGCCTACTTGCCATGGCAACAACTGCCACGTGGATGCATCACATACTGCATCTAGGACAAATTTTGAAACCCTTATGTAAAATTACTAGGGAAAAATATGAATTTGATTGGGGACTTGAGCACAGTAAAACTTTTGAATAAGCAAAAGCCACTATATAGTTGGCCCTAGATTTATGGCCTATGCAAAATAGCCTGGTGGAATCATAAGTGACTGTACAGGAAGAATATGTAAAGTAGAGTTTATGGCAAAAACAACAAAGCCAAAATGTACTCTTGGAATTTTGGTCTAGGAAACTCCCTTCATCTGGAGTTCAATATACCCCCTTTGGAAAAGTAGTTGTTAGATTTTGGTAGAGATTGAACAGCTGACTTTGGGCCATGAGATAATATTAAGACCTGGAATCCCAATTATCACTTGGGTAATGAGTACCCCAGCTTCTCACAGAATTGGACATGCACAAGAGGTTAGCATAATTAAATGGAAATGGTAAATTCAAAATAGATTTAAAACAGGCAGAAGTGGAGCTTCTTCTTTACATGAATCTATAGCAAACATAGATAGTGAGGAAAATAATACTCCCCCAGAACAAAAACAACAGTTGGTACAGTCTTTGGTAAAATGGAATGAGGGGTACGATGGATTGACTAAAGAACCAAAGAGACATGCATGGTTTACTGATGTCACAGCAAAGACACTAGAAAGCAGTAGCCTATAACTGGACTTTGGAAAGTACTGGGATAGGTGAAAATAGTCAATATACTGAACTTATGGCAGTACACCAAGCTATCAAAACAGAACAAGAAAGACAGTGTCATATATTCACTGATTCATGGGCAGTAGCTAATGGGGATAAATCAAAATGGGGAAATTCATGCAAACAGTCTGGGACAAAGAATTATGGGGAAGATATATGGGACATGTCTTCGGTTACTAATTTGTCAGATTTTCATGTAGATGCTCATGTGGCCCTCACCATGCCAGAATGTGAGTACAATGCACATGCTGATCGACTAGCAAAGATTGCTACTCAACATATTGTCCCTATTCTGACACCAATTGATGATCTGGTACTGGCAAAATGGGTCCATCAAACGACCAGTCATTTAGGGGTCCAGGCTGCACACCAAGGGGCACAAGACTGAGGTGTTAGTTACTATCTCTCTTTCATTGTTAAAACTAGGAGCAGAGGAATGTTATATATTGGAAAAAGAACTAACTGTTCCTTGAGTAGTAACTGGAGAGCTAGCAAGGGGGAAAGTATCAGCCCAAATTTGGCAGACAGATTATATCGGACCCCTACCTCCAAGATAAAGGATAAATATTTATATGTACTTGTGTTGATAACTTGTCCCTATAAGAATGTTACCAAGAAAACACTGGTAAAACTCTAGATATCATAAGTCTATATTATGAAACCCCAATGCAGATTCAGAGTTACAATGGGTCACATTTCAATGTATGTAACGAAATGAAATGAAGAGATATTGCTTAATGAACAATATAGAATGGATATATCATATTCCATATTATCCATAAGTGTTTGGGTTAATTGAAAGAATGAATGAATTATTGAAAGAACAGTTAAGGAAGTTAATTCTTGTCAACATTGGAAAGATAATTTGTTCACTGCTTTATGTAATTTGAATAGTGGACCATTGGAAGGAACTACACTTCTAGCCAGAATGATGACCCCAAATCTGCAAATTAAAAAACCTCAAATACATAAGATCTCAAATACTGAGTATCAGACTGTGAGACCAGATTTCCCAGCACTATATCCAGGGACACTTGATTCAGAAGGATAGGATTTACACTGTTTAGGGGACTCTTGGTTGGATAGAAAAGAAATAAGAAAAATCTTTACTGGACTATGTATGAGAATCCCTAAAAATCATTTTGGATGGCTATTATCTATATCAAGATTAACAACTTGAGGAATACAGGCATTGACTGGAGTAATAGATTTAATTACCAAGGAGAAATCATTTTGACATTCCAAAATTTAGGTGAAGAACCTATACAGTTTTGTAAAAATGATAGAATAGTTCAAGTGATTATTATTCCTTGTGAAACAATACCTCTTGAAAAAACTGACCCTCTTTCCAAAATAACTAGCAGAGGAACTGAAGTTGGGTTCTACTGATAGAATAAAATTTGGAGCTACAGTATGGGTAAAGTGGAAGCCAGATGATGTTCCAAAGGCTGTGGAAATTATAGCAGATGGGAAAGATAACATTGTAACTATTGTCTATTCAGGAAAAGATGACTATCAAATTGTACCCTTAACTCATATATTCTACCATGAATGAAGCTATGATAGTGGTTTCATGGACTCCAGAATCACAGCTGACCCTGTATCTACCCTGCTTGTCTCCTTGTTTCTTTTTGACTTTTTGTGTGTTAAACTTGTTTGCTAGATTTGTTTCCTGCAGGTTTAGTACCCTCCACCTGCAGATGCCTGATTGGTTAAGTCAGATGTCACCCCCTGTCCACAACTGTTATGTGCCACCCCTGGACCTGGTATCAACCAAGCTCTGAATGCCATCTAAAGAACTGACCTCTCGAATGGGACCTCTTGGGACAGGGACAGATTTATGTCCAATTTCAGCAGGAAGTAGCTATGGAAGAAAAGACCTTCACCCCTTACCCCAAGATTTGCTCAAAGGGAGAACATGGGGTGCTTGTGCTCAAACCCCACCCTAAAGTATTGTTTCATGTGCTTATTTTGTGTTATTTCTGTTATATTGTTGTAAAGTTCTGTTGATACCAAGTGCCCTTTTGACCTATGTAATAGATAGGAAAGATCTTGGGGTTAAGTGTATTGTTAACATATTTTTTATTTAATTTGAAGATCTTTCCCACTTGTTAATAGACCTATGTTACCTGTTTAAATTACATGGAAGCCTAAGTCACATGTGGTGGGAGGAGCTTGCTGAATAGGTGGGACAGGATGGGTGGAGAACTGAGAGGAAGTGAGTGAGAGCAGTTAGAGCAGAGGGAGAGAGAGGACATAGGCAAGCAGAAAGCTAGGATTGTGAGAGTTTGTAGAAAGGCCCCAGTGGTGGTGGGGGTTGTAGGGAGAGAAGGCTTGGGCATGGCATTGTCCCCTGCAGTGATAATGTTTATTGCCTTCTTGGTTACTATGATAGATTTGGCTTTCTGGTATTGGGATTTGGCTTTCTGGAGTCTTAATAAATGTTTTTCTTCTATCTTCTATATCAAGAGTCTGTTATACTTTGTGATTCAGAGCTATGCCAGCATATTCATAGTTGCCATCAGTGTTATGAATATTGCTTTGGAGATACACCCTCTTTGAGGGAAGTTGGGATTCCCAGAAGACAAGGGGAGGAGGGTATGCATTTCAAGAATAGAGAGTAGATGGGACGTGGGACATAGGCTAAGGGCTATATCATTTGATCCTTACAACAACTTTGTGCTAGAATCCTTACAACAATCTGCACTTTGTATTTGAGGAAACTGAGGCAGACTGAGGTTAAGTGACTTGTTCAGAATCATGGAGTATCTGAGACTGGATTTGAACTTGGGTCCTCCTAACTCCAGGTCCAGACCTCTATCTACAGCACTATCACTGAACTTCCTCAGGCACAGCTCCAGGAATGATCTACCTGGACAACTTTCTCAATGTCTTCAATCCTTTCTTTTCTTTTCCTCCTCAAATCACCTTTAATTTATCTGTTTTTATATTATAGATACCAGGACAATGAAAGTTTCTTGAGGCTGGAGATTGTTGTTTGTTTTGTCTTGGTATACTCAGTGCCTTTTTTGAATTAGACAAAAAGTCTCTAACAAGCACTGAGCAACTTGCTAATCATGTGGGGTATATAGGACTTTCAAGGAGGACTAGCACCTCTGGCATGAGGACTTGCTGAGACTTTTTCTGGGCTCTTCATTCACCTTTGGTGCCTACCTGGCACTCAACTCTCACCTGTGGCTTCAGGAAACTGTAGCATATGCAGCAACCATATCCCAATAAACTCTCTCAGCAGATAGGCAAAACCAGGTTGAGAGTAACCGATGGATCTCAGATCTATTGGTGAGGTAGGGAAATGTCTACCCCAATCATGTGAATATTTTCCCCAGTGGAATGGGCAGATTAGAAAATTTGTTCCAATAGCCACAAAGGTGGCTGAAGCAGGTACTGTGGAACACTTAGAGCTTGATCGGACATCAAAGACACCAGCGTCATCCACTGCATCCCCAGACCATTGCCAATCATCTTGACTTTTGTCTTGCCACTGGATTTTGTTAGCTGGAAGAGACAGTGAGAGTTATTACTTTGTATATTTCTACTTCACTTAAATCCAATTCATGCATGAGTCAAGATATCTCCCATAATATCCTTGGTGCTCTTTTAAAAGCACAAATTACAAAAATGATAATCAAAAGCTTCCACCCTCTGCCATCCTCACCTTGTTCCCTGAGAGTTAATGAACATTAACTGATGAGATTTTAGAGAGGTTAGAATGAAGTATGCATCTCCCTTCTCTTGCCTATTAAAGAGGGACTGGTTGACAAAAATGGAAAATGACAGATATTAAAGAGGCTGTGGGAAAATAGGCACACTAAAACAGTGTTGGTGGAACTGCCTGTTGGTCCAGCCATTCTGGAAAGCAATTTAGAACTGTGCTTAAATACCACTACTTGAACTAAACCACTCTTCCCCCTGCCAAGGAGACCAAGGAGAAAGGAAAAGGGTCCATATTTATAGCAGCTCTTTTTGTAGTAAGAAAGAACTCTAGAATAATGGAGAGGGGAACAGTTGAACAAATTATGGTTTATTAATATAATGGGATACTACTGTGTTGTAAGAAATGATGGAAGATGACTTCAGAGAAACCTGTGAAAATTTGTATGAACTGATGTAGAGTGAAGTGAGCAGAACCAGAATAATATATACAATAATGATAATATTATAGAGACAAGTAGCTTTGAAAGATTTAAGGGTTCTGACCAATGCAAAGAGTAACCATGAGTCCAAAGCATGAACCATTAAACATGCTATCCCCTAAGTGGAGAAGTAAAACATTCAAGCTGTAGCATGGGATATATTTTTGGACATGGCTAATGTAAGATTTTCTTTTGCTTATCTACGTATATTTTTACAAGGATTGTTTTTTCAAGTGGGGGATGTGGGAAAGAGAGAAAATAAATAATTGCTCATAAAAACAATTTAAAAATTAAAGGAGGTGGCTGGATAAAAACTCATATCTCCATTAAGTTGATGAGTGATATCCTCTCCCTTTGGGATAAGGAGGAGCCCAGGAAGGGAAACCAATTCAGCTTCTGCCACTATGCCACTATGCCACAGTGGCTTCTTTCTATCCAAACTATTCCCACCTTCCCAATACCTCCTTCTCTATTACTCTCCATTCTTTCATTGCTATGGTTTTTATTCACCTTAGACATAAAATAAAACTTGATGTTTACTAATCTTTGTTTGTAAGATTAATGAAGTCAGAGGTAGAAATTTGGGGAAAAGCTTGGTTTGTTATCAAGAAAGACATATCACCACTTCAGAAGGGGAAGAGCAGACAGTGACCCCATTCAGAAGTCAAAAATGCTTTGAAGTCACAATAAAATCGTGCTCCTAAGAAACTACACCATTTCCAGAAACAGGAGAGTCTATATGTGGGAAGAGATTGAGAACATAAATGTAAATATGTCCTAGAACTAATAAAGATAATCCCTTAAGGCAAAAATGAACCAAGAACCTCCTCCTTAAGCCTTATATCACCATTCAAGCATTACATGTGGCAGGCTCTGTACAAAATGTCACTCGTGGACACCTCTCACTAGTTTCTTCATTAAAACACGACTCTCAGAGACTCTTACTCAATCTTAATGAAAAATGGGGATAATAAGGCTTATCTCACAGCACTGTCTTGAAAAAATAACTTTGTGAACTCTCAAATCCTAAGCAAATGTCAATGGAAAAGTGACACATTCATCCAAAAAATAGGAAAGATCATCAATAAAACATTCACAAATGACTCTGATGAAAGCAAAGTGGGGATTAACTAGTTATTGCATCCTTTCTTGACTTCCTACCCTTCCACAGTCAATCTTGCTTTATTTATAATTAATGTGAGTCATTTAGTCTCTTCATTTCATAGCCTCAGTTTCACTCTTTTACTACTGAAGGAATCCATGTTCTCCAAGGTGTTCTTCCTGGTTCCCACTTCTGTCCTTCTTTCTTTTGTTCTTTCTCTCCTGCTTCCATTCTCTCTTCTTTCCTTTCTATCTCTCTATCCTCCTAAAATTCAGTGGCAAATGGATGAGGGAATATAATTAGGATTGGGAGAAAAAAGTCATTCTCCTTCCACTTTACTACTATTTAGGGAACAGAGCCAGTGAGTTATTCAGACAATATAAGTCCAATGGGAAGGAAGTTTGGCTTCTTCAACTACCTCAAAGTATATTTACTTTCAGTGGGGAGGAGTATAAATCACAATCAGTGCAAGGGGAGTGGGAACTGTGTATGAATGAAGAGCTTCCTTGAATTTCATAGAGTTGCCTTGATAGCAACTCCAAGTTTCTACAGGGAAAGCTTATCAGTTATTTGAGTGTTTATGAGTATCCTTTGTTCTGTTGCTTGTTTATGAGTTCCTCTGAGTACTTTGCATCTTCATTTTCTCTAGGATGAGATAAAGGCTATATTATACTAAATTTGCATGTGCTACTTCGAGTGTTTGTATGGCAGCTAGGGATCTAGTTCCTCACATCTAGGGAAACTTGACCAAGAATGAAATAGAATCTATACTTGAGATTTTCCTGGAATAGAATAACTCCAGGTGGGATGATGAACCAAAGAAAGAAATTGACACTCTTGAGAGTGTCCCTGAGTTTTGAACCTTGTACGTGTGAACCCCAAATCTCAAAGGGTTATGGGTCATGGGTTACAAATAAAACTAAGGATATAATTATAATATTAATAACATAGCTCAAATTCATATATCGTGTTAAGGTTTATGGGGCACTTTACTATTAGCAATTCATTCAATCCTTCCAACCACCCTGTGAGATAGGTGTTATTGCCATTCTCATTTTATAGTTGGGGAAAGTGAGGTTAAGTGACTTGCCTAGAATCACATAACTATTAAGTGTCTGAGGGTTAAATGACTTGCCTAGGATCACATAACTATAAAGATCTTAACCCTTTCTAACTCAAACCTAGAGCTCTGTCTACTGTGTTACATGTTACATTTCCCTTTATAAGGCAGCTTTCTAATGAATTTTCTCACTATGTTTTTAAACACACATATATGTACACCTATATGTACATGTATGCTCAGACATGTACATATGAAAATGAATGTTTTCACATGTATACATGCATAATTGTTGGCATGAATCCATCCATTTACACACTCTCCCTCCTTGAGCCTTTTTTTGGTACTTAATAACAGTGGGTCTTGACAGAACACAGATTGCTGTAAATTCAATCTGCCTCCAAATATGGTTTCTCTCCTCAGTTTCTATCAATATTTTTACCAAGTGGCAATAAAAAAAGGAGAAAGGTTCTGCCTCAGTCAAGCCTGGATACAATAAGACTTCATGATGGAAAAGGAATCTATCTAAAATAGTGGTGGGGTGAGGTGGTAAACAGGATTATTCAATTATTCCTATTAGCCTTCTCACAGTACTGACCCATATATGCTCACTCGGGTTTCCCAGTATAAATGTTTTCTCCTTGTTTTGAAGAGCTGCAACAAAAGCATTCATAATTCTCTGTATTTTAGCTCTTAGTGCCCAGCTAGAGAAGGGGGTGTGGCAAAACGCCTCAGTGTAAAATCTGCCTCTCTTTCCTCTCCAAGGATATTTCTATCCTCAATTGCCTTGTCTCACTCAACTAATTGCATTCTCAGTAAGTACATCCTTACTACAAAATGTCTGTAGTTATAGTTATTTTAAAGACAATGTAAGTGTTTAAAACAAAGAGTTTTCCCAGGGGAAATGATTTCAGGTTCCCCTTGGGAAACCATGAGGAGAACGGAATGCAGAATTCCCACCTTGGGATCTGCAGGAGAGGGGAGCTTTAGCAGCAGAATATCAAAAAATCCCTTCAATCTTCATGCCCAGCTGCCCAGTCCAGTCTTAGAGTCTTGGCCCCACTGCTTGTGGCAACTGCCTTTGCAAATAATTCCTGCTAATCCTTCTTTCCCCTCATTAAAAACCAGGAGAAAGAACAAAGCCTCACAACAAATAAATATAAAATTAATCCAGTGATCATGTTAAAAAAAAAATAGATATTTTTATACTTTATACCCGTCATCTCTCTGTCTGGAAGCAGGACTTACGATTGTGGGTACTCTGAAGACATAGTTAAACATTGCATTGACCAAAGTTCTTAAGACTTTCAGAGTTGTTTTTCTTTACAATGTTGTCCTATAAATTGTCTCTCAGTTCTCACTTCACTCAGCATTACTCCATACTACCAAGAGTCGAGTTCTACCTCTTGCTACACTTTTGGGTGGGGTGGTTAATCCCAATCTGAGTCATTTGGGTTTCTGCACTGACCTCCACTTCCTGGGGCTGGGCATCCCTGAAGGTCCAGAGCGCTACATCTGCAGGGACCTTTCTGACGTCTCAGAACCCCTGGGTTTGGACTGTCTCAGTCTGAATGCTCCCATATTATGCTTGGTTGCTGTTAGCGGTGCTTCTTTACTTGGGAGTTTCCAAAGTCCCTATCTTCATATTCCCTTCTTGCTGTCTCATAGGCTACACATGTCTGGTCCATCTTTGGTCCAGCTGGGTAGCTGCCCTGAACTGTCACTGGCTTGGCTGGAGGCCCCTGTTTTGTATTATCCCTTGACTTCTGGCTGACTTTTTACACCATTCTGGGATGGAAGAAGTTACTTGCCTTAGTTTCTCAATCATCATCTAGTCTAGTGAGAATTTTGGCTGTGTTTGTCCTCTGTTTTTGTGAAAGATCATGACATCAGAGAAATGATGACATGACTTGCACTTGACTTTGCTTTGACTGAGGGAGGGTTGAATATTAGCTTTAAGGTTTTACTGGAATGTGTTTATAGGAGCTGGGTGATCTCTCTCCCATTCAGGCAACCATCTTGGCCAGAAGTATATTTCTACATAGGGATTGTAAAGCAATGAAAATGGGGGAGTAGGGGCAGGGAGAAAGGGATGAGTAGTTGCTATTTCTTAAACAAGAACCCTAAAAACATATATTCAAAATAGTTACCCTGGTTGGCTGCCACTTATTCCAATCATGCTGCCATTGCTAAGAACATTTTAGGAAGTTCTTTCTGAAATTACTTTAAAACCCAGTTTATGATCCACACAAGAAAAATGATTTCTAACTACTGATGCCCCTGGCTTCCTTTATGTCCCAACTAAAATCCCACCTTCTATAAGAAGCCTTCCCCAATCCCTCTTAATTCTAGTACCTTATCTCTGTACTATTTCCTATTTATCCTGTATTTAGCTTGTTTTGTATGTATTTGCTTACATGTTGTCTCTTTTATTAGACTGTAAGCTCCTCGAGGGCATGGACTGTCTTTTATCTCTTTTTGTAATTCTAGCACTTAGAAGAGTGCCTTGCACATAGAAGGTGCTTAATAAATGTTTAGTGATTGATTTATATTTATAATTAAAAGATCTCTCAGAGGTAATCTAGCCCAACCCCCTCATTTTATATGTGAGGAAACTGAGGTGCAATCAGTTAATTGATCATACAATCATTTATTCAATGCCAAAATGACCTATCCAGGTTACTGAGGTTTTTTCTCTTCAAATCCAATACACTTTCCACTATACTCATTGTTACACTCTGTTTTTTACTCCAACTGGCGTTGCTCAGGTTTAACTCATTCCTAAGATTAGGTTCCAAAAGATTGTCTATTTTTCTTAAAAAATCAAATCCAGAAATCCAGTACCCTGTTAGTACATGTTCAGTGTTGGGACAAAATGATTCATAAGTCATTGAACAGTTAGCAAAAGGTGACTTATTTAGCCTTAACATTGCAAAGATATGTGACTTGGAAGGATCTAACAGTACTTAGCTTTAATGAAAATGGTATCCTCATATGGAAATGGATCTGTTCAGCATGACATGATATGGTGACTCATGTGGTCTTCAGATGTCCACTAAGAATGACAGGTGAAGACCCTATGTGGATAGAGCCTTTAATTCCTCCAAGTGACCAGAAAGCTGTTTCAATGCAGCCAGACTTCATCAGAAAGGTGGCTCAAGGAAGGCACAACTCAAGTTTTACTCTCGAGTGAAGTTTTGCTTCACTAAGACAATTAAGTCCTAGTTTTGCTACTTTTAAGGGAAAATCTAGAAGGAGGAGGAGGAAGAAGAAGTGAAGGAGGAAGAAGAGTGGGAGGAGGAAAAGGTACAGGAGGAAGAGGAGAAAGAGGAGAAGGAAAAAGAGGAGGAAGAGGAGGATGAGGAAAAGAAGGAGAAGAAAGAGAAGAAGAAAGAAAAGAAGAAGAAGGAGGAGGAGGAGGAAGAGAAGAAACAACCCTGGAAGATATTGGTCCTTTCATACTACCCTACCCTCAAAGGACAAATATTTGATATTGTTATAAGTGTTTAAAACATGCTTTAGAAGGAAATTTTAAAAGAAGTGTCCTCAAAAGTCTTTTGGACAATTCTGGTTTTATTGGAAAGAAGGTACAACTTCTTGAGGGGCATGTTTCTAAAGCAGCAGTAAGCTAAGGTTTGTCTTTGTATATCATTTATACATCCTAGCAATAAGCTATGGAACATTTGTCTTTAAATGTTATTTGTTTATATATTACTTTATATGTTATTTGTTTATATGTTACTGTAAGTTATAGTATGTTTGCCTCATTACTTTATAATCATGCTTCAGTGACATTTGTTCCTAAAGAGACATAAGTAATTTTGTTCAAGGCAAGAATTATAAAATTACCCCTACCCACTCTCATCTCTACTACAAGGTTAGAAAAATGTATGTGTGCACGCATGTATGTATGTGAGTATGCATGTATAAATGTACTTGGGTATACAGACATGCAACAGGCATGTGTGTACATAGTCACATAGGTGTATATAGACATATATATATACATGTGTGTATATAGGTATAAAATTTTATATATTTTCCATGCCTTTCATCTTTGTACCTGGAATAAATACCTTATTTGCTTCACTCTTGTTACTGTCATATGTATAGCTGCGAACATATTTTTCCTATAGAGCAGAAGGTGGTATTTCTTACTTTCTATTAGTAAGGCTTAAGCTAAATCTGTTTTTTCTAGTTTTGGAGATGGATTTACATTAAGACAGCCAACTCCAGTCTCTTGCTTAGTTACTCGATAATGGCATACATTAGTGAGATAGCTGACTGAAGTACAGGGTTCATTTAATAGCCAAGGACTATAACAAAGGTCCATAGGGGGAATCAGCCTACAGCATTAGTCTCATTAGTACTATGCTCTAAATAATTAAACTAATCAGTGAAGACAGAACTAATCAGTGAAGAAAAGAAGACTGGAAAAGGAAAAAAGTCAAAAGTGGAAGGAGGAAGAAAGAAAAAAGAGAAAGATAGTGGAGAGAAGGGAGTGTTAAGTGTCTTAAGTACTATTCAGTTATGGCACCATTGCCATAGGTTTCCTAATCCCGCACAAGACAGAGCATCTGGGTGATTTATCTTTCGTTTATTCTGCCCTGAGTGTGTTGATCTCATCCCTCTAACAAGAACTCTATTATGAATAATGGCGCTCCATTCCCAAGATATCTCAACTAAAGTTTTGAACATAGGCTTCTAAACTCTTCAACTAATTAGCTTGAGCCTGCTTCACAGTACTCATTGTCCAACACTCCTCAATCAGTGCTGCCTGCTGTGTAATCAAGTTTCAATCACTTATGCTAACCACAGATTATGTGTCCCTCACTAGTGAATGAATGAAAGAATGAGTGAAAGAACATTTATTTAGTGCCTACTGCATGCAAAGTTCTGTGCCAAAATTCTGGAGATACAAATAAAAAAGTAAGATGGTTTTTGTTCTCAAGGAACTCACATCTTTAGGGAAATAACACATATTGGAGGTTAGAACTACAAGTCAAATAGAAAGGTACCAATGATCCTCAAGCAAATCCTCAAATTAGCATAAAGTGTATACATATATATGTACATATACACATACATACACACATATTTATGCATATATACACATATACATATGTATAGACATATACACATACATACATACATACATATGTGTGTGTGTATATATTATATATATATATACATACAATGAAAGTCAATCACCTGGCAAATTTCTCTCAACAATTGGCAAACTAAATTACCAACAGAAAGTGCAGCACTATTCCTAATCAAAAACTAATATATCTACATACATACTTATATGTACATATACATGCATACATATTGTATATATACACTTAAATTTAGTCATCCTAGTCTCCTAGTCCCTCAAGAAAGTGTTAAAATATGTAAATAGATAGCCCAGAGCTGGCTTTAGGCAATGTTGTGAAGTAGACCGAATTTCTCTTTGCTGTTTCTGTATCTACCTCGGTTTTCTTTCTCCCCTCCTGGCTGCATATTTCCAAGGAGTCCTACTTCCTATCCTAGAGTCAATTTTGCTTACAGCAGGTTAAGATATTAATTAATAATTAAGCTAATTGACAAATGTAAGCACATTAAAGGCAGGGACTGTTTGCTTTGCTATTTTTTTTTTGTCTTTGTATTGGTATTTTGTATAGTGCTCAACATAGAAGGGTATTAAGTAATGTTTGTTGAATTCATATGAATCCAATCTCAAAATCTATAAATCTCAAATGCACAATGATGGAATGACAAATGGTGGAATGACTTATTTTGGTGCAGTCCTTTGTAACAAAGACTAATAAATTCAGTTTTCTACTCTTGGTCAAGGAAGGCTGCAAGTTATTATTGAAAAAAATAAGGACTAAAAATCAAGAGATCTAGTTTTGGGATGTGATTCTACCACCGGTTTACTGTGAAAACTTGGGCTACTCACTTCCCTTCTCTGGCATTCAGTTTCCTCATCCATAAATTAAAGGGGTCAAATTATGATCGCTAAGCTCTTTTCCAGCTCTGTGATTATATTAGGGATACACCAACATATGAATTAGGGTAGAAAAATGAAATCCCTGAAGTGAGCACATTATGCAAAAGTCACACTCCATATTTGTCCTGGTCTGTGACCAATTATCATAATTTACATAATTATAATTTACAATAGTATGAATTAGGATATATGTGACCACTTCAGGAGATTCATTCTTCATACTAATTGAGGACAGATTTAGAGCTGGAGAGACCTTAAAGGACATCTAATTCAATCTTTCACTTTGCACATGAGGAAATTTAGGTCTAAAAAGATTTAATAATTTGCTCAAAGAAGGAAGGAAATAAGCATTTTGAAGTGCCTACTATATACTAGGCACAGTGCTAAGTGCTTTATAAATATTATTTAATTTGATCCTCACAACAGCCCTGGGAGGTAGGTACTATTATTATCCCCATTTTACAGATGAGGAAACTGAGGCATATAGAAGTTACATGACTTGCCCAGGGTTAGAGCTAAGAAGTATCTGAGGCTGAATTTGAACTCAGGTTTTCCTCACTTGAAGTCCAGCATTCTATCTATCATGTCACCTGGCTATCCCCAAGGGCACACAGTGATCATACACATTAGTTCTTTGACTCAAAATCCATCCCCCTCTTTTTGCTGCACTATGCAGTTTGGGGTATCAAAAAAACAAATCATGTGTCATGTTCATATCCCTTCTCTCTCCCATTGGTTGTTGTCCTTTGTACTCGAAGAGGAACAAAATGACATCACTATGTTGGAGTTAATGTACAATGTGTTCCATTGTGACTGATCAGCATCTCCCCTTATCAGTAGGGTATAGTAAGAATCACGAAATTTAAGAATTGGAAGTGAACTTAGCAGCCTTATAGTCCAACCCATACACCCAGGATATCCCCTCTACAAAACATTTATAGGAGACCATCTCCAGAAACACATCCAGGTATTGCTTGTGTAGGATCTTCTTTGGGGAGATTCTGGAATCTCAGTCATCCTTCTCTCATAGGGGCATTTAAATTGTTGCTACTGGACAGAGTAAGCAAGCTAAAAAGGAGATTTCTACCTTCCAAGCCTCTAAAGGAACTTGCAGCACTTTGAAAGGAAAATTAACCATAAGAGACTAAATTGGGGGGTTTTAAAGTCACATAATACCACTGCTAAAGAAAAATAATGGAAAATTACCTTACAAAACTATGGTCTGTACAGAGACTCTTTTCAATAGCTTTGAAACTATAGTCTTCATAGGCATATTTGTTGCCAACGCAGTATTTCACATGTCTCAATGTCACCTTTGGGATAGTCTTTGTGGAGGACTTCCCTGGGGACTATTGGAAATTTTTTTAAAAAAAGGTCCAGTGTTCCAGAGTATACAATCAGAAGAGCACCATCTAATAGGCATGATAATCTATCAGATTGTTTCAAAAATCTACTTGTTCATAATTTACCTCCTCCAGTTGTCAATTTAGCCAATGTTAGAGGCAGCATGGCATGATGAAAATGGGTCAAACTGACTTGAAATCAAGAAGGCCTTGGTGAGAATTCTGACACTAGCTATATGACTTTGGAAAATCATTTAATCTCTGAAGACTCAGGAAAGTTTACAAGATACAGCCCACGCATGGGATTCCCACACATAGAAAAATCACAGTTTTGCATCTCCAGTTACCTATTGGACATCTAGAATTGGATGTCTCATAGACATCTTAACTCAGCATGTCCAAAACTGAACTCATTAACTTCCCCTGCCTCCCTCCAAACCACCCCTCTTCTTAACTTGTCTATTACAGTCATCCTCCCAGTCACCTAAGTTCACAGCCTTATTCTTATTCTCTCTCACCCAAACTACCCCCCTCCACATCAAATCCATTGCCAAATATTGTCAGTTTTACTTTCATTAACCTCCCTCATATTCTCCCCCTTTCTCTCCTCTAATATTGCCACCATCTTGGTGTAGCTCTCATCATCTCACACCTAGGCTATTGCTGGTTAGTCTCCTCCACCCAAATCTTTCTCTTGTACAGTCTATCTTCCACTCAACTGTCAAAGTGATCTTCCTAAAACAGAAGTCTGATCATGTTACCCAATGCAATACACTCTAGTGGCTCTTTAAAATGTCCATGATCAAGTATAAAATGCTCCACTTGGCATTAAAAGCCCTTTGGAACTGTCTTCTGTCTCCCTAGCTTTTCCAATATTCTTATGCCCCTCCACATACTCTATGATCCAGGGACACTGGCCATCTTGCAGTTCCTCAAACAAGACATTCCAGACTGTGGGCACTTTGGCATGTCCCCCAGGCCTGAAATTCGCTTCCTCCTTACTTCTGTCTCCTGGATTCATGGATTTCCTGACTTCTTTCAAGTTACAGCTAAAATTCCCCCTTCTACAAGAAGCACTTCCTAATCTCCCTTAATGCTACTGCTTTTTCTGTTTATCATGTCTATATTATCCTGTATATAGAGCTTGTGTGTATGTAATTTCTTATACGTTGTTTCTCTTAGACTGTGACCTCTTTGAGAGATGGAACTGTATTTTACCTTCCTATGTATCCCCAGTACAGTACCTGGCACAGAATAGGTGCTTAACAAATATTTATTGAGGTCACTAAATTAAAAGCCAATGTTATATCTTCATAGACAACATTCAATTGATGTGAAGTTAAAGCATATTCACTTCCGAACCAGTCCAAGCTTGTTTTGTCAGCAGAGAGATAGTGTGATACAACGAGAAGGGCAATGGACTATTGGAGCTGGATTACAGGATTTGAGTAAAATTTTGTCACTTACAAGCTACGTGGCCTCTGGTAAATTATTCAACCTCTATGATCCTCAGTTTTCTCATCTGTAATATGAGGATAATGATATCTTTTCCTCTTACATTATATTAGGATTATATTAGGCTTTCCAATTTGCTTCAAAATATTTGTCTTTACAATTATGAGAGGAATTTTCTAGGCAAAAATCTTCCTGATTGAACAGCTATTAGATCACCTTGCTTCTTCAAGGAGGAATAAAGGGATATTTTGGACCAAACATTTGGAAACAAATTGGTGTTTCACTTTTGTTGTTCAAACATTTTTCAGTTGTGTCCAATTTTTTGTGACCCTATTTGGCAAAGATATTGGAGTGGTTTGCCATTTCCTTTTTCAGCTCACTTTACAGATGTAGAAACAGATTAAGTGACTTAACCAGGGTCCCACAGCTATTAAGTATCTGAGGCTGGATTTGAACTCAGGAATATGGATCTTCCTGACTCCAGGTCCAGCACTCTATGCACTGTGGCGCCACCTTGCTGCCCCAGTATTTCACATAGGTACTTCTCTATACACTGTGATTTCAGTGCATGTCCTAAAATTCTACTCTGAGAGCTTCTCCTTTAGTTTAACATAGCAGAGTGTCAGTCATTCGAATCTTAATGGAAAAGAGATGAAGCATAGTCTTTAACAGGGGAAGGCAGAAAAAGACCAATAAGGGCATTGGGAGCCTAAATATAAAAAGACACAAAACAAGGAGAAGGGAGGAAGTACATAAAACTTTGTCTACTGCCGAAGTTTTCTTCATTGATTGGGGAACTCTTTTGGAAATGCTTGCCTTAGACCAGCAGTAGGTGTCTGAGAGATTGGTGCTACTTGGTGGACCACTATTCTTTCTTTTCTCTTTTTCTCTTATTTTTTTTAGGTTTTTACTCAACTCTTTCATCCGTTCTCCTTTTTCTCTTTCCCCTACTTTTGCTTCTCCCTCTCTCTCCCCTTTCCTCCCCCAGCTTCATTTTGACTTTGTAACCCTCACAGTGATTGACATATAGTTGGCATTTAATAAATGCTTGTAGATTGATTGATTAGATCTGGTACCCAGATACACCGTTCATTCCTGACTGATGGTACAATGGGTTGCTGACTCCCTCTGGAGATATGCTTTGAATTACCTTCTATTTATTTAGGTACATATTGTATCCCTTTGGAAGCAGCTAGGTGATTCAATGGATAGAGTGTGAGCCTGGAGTTAGGAAGACCTGAGTTCAAATTTAGGCTCAGGCACTTACTAGCTGTGTGACCCTGGGTAAGTCACTCTGCCTTAATCCATTAGAGAAGGAAATGGAAAATCAGGGTAATATCTTTACCAAGAAAACCCCATTGACAGTATAGTCTATGGGATTATGAAGAATTGGACACAGTTTAATGACTGAAGAACTATAGGAGAACATAAACTCCTTCAGGACAGAGATAGTTTCTCAGTTGGCTTCGTATCCCCAGGCACAGTGCCTTATACATCTTCCCCTTCCCCAATTTCTTTGAAAAAAAGGTCCTCAGCTGTTGCAGATCTGTAACTCCTCTGTAATTTATGGTTTTAGGGAGTTGTCCAAGACATTGAGCTGTTAGGTGACTTGCTCAAGGTAACATAGCTAGTTTGTGTCAGAAGGAGGTCTTCCTGGCTCCAAGGCTAGCCCTCTAACCACTATGTCAAGCTGTTGCTCTACCTTATACCTAGTAGTCACTTGAAAATTATTTTTGTTAAATGTTTGTCAAGTTACTACTGAATTCACTTAAAGTCAATTTCCCTGAAGATTAAAATTGCTTAAGAGATTTAGGTGAATTCACCTAATTCTGTTGAGGCAAAACCCTTTTAGACATATTAGCCTGTTCCCCTTCTTCATGGGTCTAAGTCAAAATTTCCAAAATTTGGAAATAATGTTTTGAAAGGAATCCTAAAGATGAAATCAGTTTGGACATGAGGACATTTCTTGTGCATACATGAACCTATTTTTTTGTCCTACCTTATGATGGATCTGCTATCTTACTGGTCCTTCTTTATTATATTATGTTCCCCCTTTGGAATTCTTGATCTTTAAGGAAAACTAATGGCATGATCAATAATACTCATTTTTATATAAATACATAATCTATTATTGGAAAGTCTCTATTCTAGTAAAGTATAAGCTCCTTGAGGTCAAGAATTGTGCATTTTTGTATCCCCAGCAGTTAGTATTGTGTCTTATAAATATGGCAGTAGGTGCTTTTTACATGTTTCTTTTTCTTGTAATACTGAATGATGCTACGAAGCAAATCACAGTCCTTTCCTTCCTCTCCAGAGTCATATGGAAGGATTATTTTTTTGTCAAGGTGGCCAGACAGGGACTTATTTATTCTCTTTTTAAAAAAATATTTTAATTTAATATTTTATTTTTCCAAATTATTTCCAAAACAATTTTAACATTCTTTTTTCAAATTTTGAGTGCCAAATTCTCTCCCTCAGTCCCTTTTCCCCTTCATTGAAAAAGCAAGCAATTTTACATAAGTTATATATGTGTAGTCATGCAAAACACATTTCAGGGACTTATTTATAAAACTAAAATTGTCCATTGAAACTCAAGGAATCTCAGGGGTCTAACAATAGTTCTTTGACCTTGGACAAACAGTACAGGGAATTCCTTGTCATCTTTGTCTGAAGATTCCTTACCCTCCCTTTTTTTCACTTAGTAGCATTTTCTATCAGCATAAAAAAGTTTCTCCTTGTTTTGTATAACACATTGAAGTACAGGAAGGCACGACAGTATGTAAATTTAACATCAGCCTTCACATTTACTCATAGTTTCTAAGCCTTTAGAAATGCCAGAATGCATAGAAAATGATGAATGCATAGAAAATACATTTGAAAACATAATATAGCAGAACATATTGTAATAGTTTTAAGGCATCTGTACAATGTATTTACTCCACCTGAAGCAAGCTTACTATGATAAGGGCTATTTGAGAAACCAAATCACATCAATGAAAGAATACCAATGAATCAACTGACAAAATATTACATTAGAAAGGGCCTCTGATCCAATAGGATACCTACTGAATGCTTTCCCCCTCTCTCTTTGTAACTTAATCATTTTTCATTTAAAATAAATTGCTTTTTCTTTTTAGAATCTATTCTGTTAGAAACTCTTATCTCAAAGCAAATGAGAAAAACTCCATCTGTAGGCAAAATGAAGGACAAGTAGCAGAAAGAATATTTTCCTTGCTGAGATGATATGCCAGAGGTCCCCAAAATGTCCCAGGGCACAGACATTGCATTGTATCACCACATGATGCAACTATAATAACAATGCATTGGGACATTACAATGGTTCTGCGGTGCCAAGAACTTGCCCAGGATCTACTTTTAAAAGTAACAATTCTTCATAATAATAAGCCAGACCCAAGTATTTACTCTGCTCAGACTTGCTGGGAGAGAACATGTTCCACAAACATCCTGGAATGTGGTTGAGTCCTGAGCATGGTTAAGTCACAGTTTAAAAATGTTTGTTCATTATCCTGGCTCAGAGGATGCATTGAGCCACAGAAGTGGGTGTTGAACAGTGCTGCTTTCTATACAGGTCAATTTTTAAATATGTAAGCATATTTTTGACTCTGAGCCAAGTCCTTCAAAGTTTATACATTTATATCCCTGTTTCTGTGATTTTCATAGAGCAGGAAGGAGGAATATGTTTTATTGTTACCATTAAAAATATATAGTTAATAATAATAAATAATATAATAACACTCAAAGGGAACAAAAAGTAATAATCATACTTACTCAAAGTAATACTTATACTTAATCAAAGAGACCAGATTTCATATATGTCAATGTAGAATGAAGAGATAAGAGAAAAGGGGGTGGAGTGTGGATCTGTAGAAAGGATAGCTATGGTTGGAGAGATGGGGAAACAGTTAGGAAAAGTGGACAGGGCCAGCCATGAAAATCTCCTAGAGAGAAAAAATTCAAGAAACATTAAGAGCTGTGGTTCTGGCAAAGTAACTATTATTTCAGATGAGCAAGGAGGGGAGGAAGAGAGAGGAGAGAAAGAAAAAGGAGAGAGAGAAAGAGAAAGAAAGAAGAAAGGAAGGGATACTCAACAACAGATGAAATATATCAGTGACAGAAATTTTTAGGACCAGGAGGGACACTGTAAGGAGGCACTAACCATATGACCCTGGGAAGTCACTGTCCTTCCCTGTTTTCTCACCTGTAAGAGGAGATTTAACTCAGTGATCTCCAAAGTCCCTTTCAGCTCCAAATCCATGATCTTTTGAGCATATGTAAAACCAAAATTCTATAGGGGAAACCATCCCAAAGGGATGGGGAACCCTCAAGGATAAGTAATCTCTTCAGTTCTGAGTGCCACATTTTAGGATTATCTCCTCACCTCAGTTTTTTATATCTCCTAGATTCTTTCAAACACAGTTCAAGCACCAGCTCTCCATGAAGCCTTTCCTGTTGTCTCACAATTATCTAGTTTAGGGCTTACTACCTCCTAAATTTATTTTGCATGATTCTGACATACTTACTCATCCAGGTACGTGTTCTATCCCCTCAGTAGAATGAATGTAAACAACTTGAGGGTAGGGATAAGTTCATTTTTGTCTCTGTATCTCTAGAACTTAGCACAGCATCTTGTGACGTAGTTGGTGTTTAATAATTTTTTAAAATTAAAATTGAACATAATTGAATTGATAAGCCAGAGAGCATCCAGAAGAGAATTACCAACATAGGAAAGGCCTTGGGTAAATGAAAACTGCTGGAAGGAATGGGGGATAAGCAGTTTGGAGAAAGAGACAGGGGTGGGGAGAGGGGCAGGATATAAGAAATATCTTCAAATATTTGAAGGGATAGCATGAGAAAAGGGAATAGATTTGTTCTACTTGGCCCCAGAGGGAGAAACCAGGCAGAATGAGCAGAAGTTGCAGAGACAAATTTATACATGATAATAAGATCAGAGGACAGCTATGGCCCGACTTTCCCAGACTTGACTCCTGTTGCAAAATGCAGGTACTTTTAAGGTTTAGCATCATCTAGTTTTACAGAGCCAATTGCTAAAACTCGTTCACAAGTTTGCTGATGGGGCACAGTTAGGATTCTACCTTCTGTATCCTGAGGGTTTCTGTGCTCCTTCCCCTATACATAGCACAGTTAAACTAGTTAGGCCTTCCTGGTTAATCTTTAATGAATTCCCACTGTTGGTGGCCCATTTTCCTTTGATCCGCTGCCAAAAAAAGTCCTTTGTCTGAAAATCCTGTCAGGAGCACAAATCCCAAGGCCTGTCCAGTCCAGTCAGTCAACAAACATTTATTAAGCATCTATTATGTGCCAGGCACTGGGCTAAACATCAAGGATACAAAGAAAAGCAAAAGATAGTCCTGCTCTCAAGGAGCTCCCAGTCTCATGAGTATAGAAGGCATACAAGAAACACTCTATATAGCTGCCTTATGAGATGGTGAGAGTGAGGCAGGCTCCATGGAACTTTATTCCTGACTGCATCACTGTCCATCTGTCCCTGTCCTCCCATAAGTCCATCCTGTACTTGGGTATGAATATCAATAAGCCATTTTGTCCCATTCAGTGTTGTTGGGTACCATTCACTTGAACTTCACTACAAATTTATTTGACATCTGATAATTACAGTTATCCAAAGGTGGAACAGGCAGGCTCAAGAGACAGTAAGTTTCCTATTACTGGATGTCTTCACACAAAGGCTGAATAACTACTTCATTACAGAAGAGCTTTTTATCAGGTATAGGTTGGGCTAGATGGGTTTTGATGTCACAGGATCATAGAGGGTCATAGATTTAAAGCTGGAAGTGAACTAAGAGGTCACTGAGTTCAACTCCCTCATTTTACAGATGAGGAAACAGACCTAGAAAGGAAACAATTTGTGCAAATACAACTAGTAAATATCTGAGGTATGACTGGAACCCAGATCTTTCTGATTCCAATTTCAAAATTCAATTCATGTCAACTCTCAGACTCTGTAATTCTGTGCCATCTCCCAAGTCATTACCTGACTTGGAGCTAGAAAAAAATAATTTCATCCTTGTGAAGTAGTAGGTTTATTTGAATGAGATCCCCATCTGTAGCAAGGTGTTATGGGACCTGACATATCTTACTTGAACCTGCCATGTGATTCATTTTCTTAATCATTTTTATCCCTTTAGGTTCTAGAGTGATCCAATTAATACACTTGCAATTTCTTTTTCCACATATTAATTAGCTTAAGCCTCCACTCCAGTTCATTAAATATTATCAATCATTAAATTATTATCAATTAAATTCATCATTTAATGAACTGGAGGAACTACCTTTCCAATTAGCAATTATGCTTATTTCTTTATAAATGTTAGAATCACCAAATATATAATACTTATATATATAAAATTCATTAATGGAATTAAATCAATAATAATGCAAAGACACATACAACTATTGAGACTATTTTGGCTTTATAAAAGTTCATACAGTAGATTTAAACATTAATATAAGAGTAAATGACCTTTCTTCATTTGTCTGGATACACTGTCCCAAATCATTCAGCTCACTCCACATATTGTTTTAAATCTCTTAAGAATCTTCTTTATATTTTGTCCTAAGATAAGCATTAAACTCAGCTCAGAAGACAAGCTAGATTCGTTCTTTGTCCTTGTCTTCTGGTGTTGAACCCTAAGTTCATTTCTCTAGTGGGGGAACATAAGCCACAGGGTGGTGCTGTATTATGAAAGGCTTTAGGATCCTGTCTATACTGTCTCACAGTAAACAATTTTTCCAAAATACACCATACTTGTACGTCTTCCCACATTTTCTACAGAATTATCTTTATGAACTTCTATTTATAGGATTTCCTCGTGAAATAACAGTTAACACAGTCATCACAAGAAGCTTGTTTTTACCTTCTTTATCTGTCTTCACAGATTCCTTGTAACTCCTCATAGAAACCAGATAAACATCTACCTTTTTGGGACTACACAGGGAAAAACTTCATAGTAGGGCATTTCAACTGTCACTTCAAGAACTGTGAACATAAACTGCTTTTCTAAACATTCAAGATAGCTCTTCAAGCTATAATAACAGTATTTGTAGGGCCAACTAGGTGGTCCAGTAAATAGACCGTAGAACTTGAAGTCAGGAAGATCTGAGTTCTAATTCAGCCTCGGATCCTTACTAGCTGTGTAACCCTGGGCAAATCATTTAATCCCTATTTGTCTCAGTTCCTCTTCTGTAAAGTGGGGCAACACTGGGGAAAGAAATGGCAAGACACTCCAGTATCTTTGCCAAGAAAACCCTATGGACAGAACATCATGGAGTCGAAACAACTGAAACACAATAATCACATCAATATGTGCAGTCTCTGTGACACAGATGTTTGAAACAAAGGTTACAGTTAATATCAAGTAGACTAATACCATTGAATAAGCCCACATTGGAGTAAAGCTTTGAAGTCTTTCCCAGTAATTGGCCCCAGGGACTTTGATACTCAAAATACTCAAATGTATCTCTGACTTTATTGATGTGAAAGTGTGTTGCAAGGATACAGACCACAACCCATTCAGGTCTGACTGACCTGTGCAACTCTTGTTCATGGTCCCCCATAAGCTTACCACAGTGGGTCCCCCAACTGACTGGAAGCCTTCCTCACTTTGTTTTGACATTACAAAAATATATAATGCAGCATACTAATGGTTATCTACTTGCCGATCTATCTTCTCTATTATACAGTTTCTAAATGGCGACTTTTACTCTCATTTTTCTTTAAAGTTCCTCATTATGTTGGAGCCTGAACCACCAGATGCATCCCTATTGTTCTCAGTGTGATATTCAGAATTATTCAGAAACTTTTTTTATTCTATATCTTATTGCCTTATAGCAACACCAGTAAAATGGTTATTTAAAGGATGAGTCTGTGTTTCCATGGAAAGTTTGGTGTCATCTTTGCTATTTCTTAAGCAAAATTCAGCCTTCTGCCCTCTTCATGCTCAATGCTGGGTCCTTCATTGTTCATTCAAATATATATGATTGTTTAGACAACAGGCATTCTTAATCAACTTGGTCTTTCCTGTGTAGATAGTAAATCCAAATCCTTTTGAATGGTTATAGATCTCTTCTCCCTAGTACCTTATGGGAGGAGAATATATTCAGTCCTCAAGGAACTAAAGCTATGAAGTAAGGGAGCAAGGGATCTGGACCTCACTATATGCTATTACCAGGAGCTATTTATACTGTTAGGGTCCAATGGGAAACCAAAGGTCATTTTCTTTTTAGGCAAGTTCATTCCTTCAAGGTAGTACCATAAAATTGAATTCCTGCAAGGGTCTTTAGAGTTAAAGTTGGGACTTGTAATATAAATGGTTTTGAACTCTAAGTTTATTTCTTTATAGGAGAACATAAGTCACAGGATGGTGTTGTGAATGTGGAAGACTTTAGGACCCCTGTTGAAAGTGAGACTCATGGATTCTCCTGAGTGTTTTGCGTTTTCGATAAGTGGAATAAAATCTATGCATTGTTACCTTGGGTGCTTTGCAGGATTTGGAAAACATTTTACCCACATCTGTAAAGACCTAGACATAATATTTAAGCTATATTCTGAGCCTCTGGGAGGAAGTGATATGAGCCAAAGAAAAAATGAATTGGGAATGGCCCCCAAGATTCTAACTAGACTATAAAAACCCTAGAGTTTAGGGTATTGAGTCATGGATTACATATGTAAATAACTATGATATGATAGAGTATGATCAGTACAAAGGAGAGGTCCAGGAAAAAAATGCTTTGAGAAATTTGAAAAAGGAATAATAATATTCTGAATGGGGCTTGGGAATAGTCAAGAAAGGACTCAAAGATAAAGTGCCAACTCAGTTAATGGTTTAACAGGTATTATTTTCTGGATTTGGATCACTCCAAGGGTATGGGGGATTAAATGAATGGAAAAAAAATCATTTATTTGGTAATTACTATGTGCTAAGTACTGTGCTATATTCTGAGGATACAAACAAAAAAAAGACTTTTTTTTTAGGATCTAAGAGACAGACAGTAATAGCTTCTTCCTCTCTTCAGCTACACTCTCAGCAAAACAGAAATCTCAGAGTGTTCTTACCTCCCCTCCTTATACCATGACCCTGCAGCCACTTCTCAATAAATATCTGAAAGCGATAACTTCATTGACAGAAGTAGCAGTTTAATAGTAGATTATTAACTGAATTGCCACCACCCTCTTGGAAGACTTTCTTGACCACCCTCCTCTTCCCAATAAAAGTGACTGCTCTTTTCTCAATTTTCTCATGACCCTTTGCCTAGCCTTTGTTCCTGCCCTAATTGGGAGAGGCAATAAACATCAATCCACCAATAAACATTTATTAAGCACTTACTATGTGCCAAGCTCTGGGAAGATTCAGGGGTAGAGTGGATATAGAGTCTTGCTGGTCTTTAAGGGTTCAGTAACATGGTAGAGTGCAAGGCCAAGGAGCCCTTAGGATGCATCAGCAAAGTAGTTGGTAATCCCCAGGGGCTAGAGGACTGACAGGCATGGCAGCTGGTAAGAACCAGAGAGACAATTGTGTGTGTGAGTGACACAGTAAGGCTCACAGTATGAGCCACATCTGCCCTGAAATCCATGACTGTTGGAAAAGAGGGAATGGTAGAGGGTTAAGATGGAGTGGGAGCTCTGGGATTCCTCCTGAAGTGGTAGAGTTGAAAAGTTGGTATGCTAGGGAAAGGAGACTGGAGAGGGGAAGAGGAGGAAAGGTGTCGGTCCTAAGTCCAACACTAATATAGTGAGCCCTGGAGATTAGGGGGACACTAGGTTGCCTAAGGAGGGGGTGAATCAGCCCAAGTTAGAAATGGAGCAAGTCAAAATTTCCATGCTAATAAACAGTAGGGTCAGGCTCATGAGTGGTAAGAGAAGTGTAAAGAATGTCATCAATGAAACATGTGACTGGAAAATAAAGTAATCTCATCATGAGACTTGAGCAAGGTGATAACCTATGTTCTCCAGTGACATTCCTGCAATGACAAGAGAGCTAAAGAAAGAGCAATTGCTGAGAATTTAGAAGAGGGCAAGGCTTACAGTACAGGACAAGAGGATAGCGAAGGGAGTGCCTACAAATCATGGATATCAATTGACACTGAAGAGGATGAAGAGAAGTGCTTAGAAAAAGAGGAAGGGTTGATAGAGGACCATCCTTCCCTTTGCCTGGGTGAGATTGGGGGAATGAGGAGGCCCAAAAGATAAAATACCTCCCTAGTTTTGCCCAGAACCAATGTTGCCCAGAAAATACTCTAGATGGCTATTTCCTTGCTTCCTTTTTAAAAGCAAATCCCAGATATGATCTTATTTTCTTGTCTTTCACCTTCTTCCTAAAAGTCTAGAAAAAATAAACAAATGAAATTCAAGTTAATTGAGAGTTCAATTTAATTGCATTCTGGCTAATCCTTTTTCCCCCCTTTTTCTCTATGGTGGTTGGCAATGGGACCACCTGCCTCTGTTTTGCTGTTATGTTAGTAAGAAATAATGACTGCTTCAAGGTTATCTGGGGACCTCTGCCAACACAACTGACTGACAGAAAAATCTACCCTAGGGGCTGGCAAGAGGAAAGAGGATTCCTCTAGAAGCTTCCAGCAGGGACTGATGGAGTGACTCTGGAGCTTTCTTAATTAATATGCTAGGCACAGCACAGAAACATGCAGGAGACCAGAGACATCTAGGAATTTCTGTGTATTCTCAAAAGAACTGCGTTCTTATTCTCTGCCTTCCTCATACCCTCTTCCAATTTGCAGAACCCACTCCCATTGGCCACTCAATCAGGAATGCTCAAATTTTCAGTAAGGTGATTCCTTTGTGCAGGACAATGTAGTAGATACTATGAAAAACGCAAAAGAAATAGAGTACATATTTCCTGTCCTTAAAGTTATTTCCAACAAAGGGTAAATGGGGGTTGAGGTGAGTCTGTATTCCATTTCTGGAGCTATGTAGTCAGTTACTGCTTGTAACTGCTTATAACCCCCATGCTCAAAATTGTACCTAGCAACATTTTAACTTGAGGCAAGTGTTACAACCAGGGGGATAGGAAGGGAACCCCGTGGACACACCAGGTTTCTACACTGAAGGAAGATTGACTGATTGATGGTGGGAAGAAGTTGGGGTGGGGGTAGGACTAGGGCCACAGGGTTTTTGGGGTAGGCGTAAGCATGTCCTGGGGTACCCAGAGGTTTCTATGCTCCTGAAAGTATAAGGAGGAAAATGTTGGTGGCATTAACAACACGGGAGTAAAGGTGTATTCTGGTACGGTAGGCAAGCCTTTAGGAAAGTGTTGTCAGGACCCTTCAAATGTCTTTGCATCCATTTTATCTTATATGGCCTGAGGTTCACTGAAGATTGTGGTTTTGGATTCACACAGATTAGAGGTTTAGTCTTTAGAGGTCTGACCCCAAAGAAAGGTTATCAGATGTTTCCTCAAACTCTCTGCTGGAGTAGTACTCTGGAAAAAATCTCTAAGAACAAAGTTTAGGTATGGTTCACATCTAGAATCTTCTCTAAAAGGATTCCATCTACAAAAGGTATCTAATATACAAAGTAGATAGCAGGTATAGGATAAATATTTATTTCCCTCATTACAAAATGCAAAAGACTCATAAACGTGAGCTAACAAAAAACTTAAAACTGAGGGCAAAGACAATTTTGTAGTACTGTAGAATACATATTTCACATATACTTCAGATTCATACTACAAACAAAACAACTTGCAAAATTTCTATCTTTCTGGTCAGCCAGATGTGCCTTTTTAGTCCCTTCAGGTTCAGGAGGATTCTCTTGGTCTTCTCATCTGAGAAGTAGTATGGGTTCAGAAAGAACCCTTGCTCTGGACAGCCAGCACCAACTCAGGTACTCCCAAGCGATGGACCTTACTACCAGGGCTGTCAAAGATCATTTCTTAGGAATCACTGTTCAGTGATCTGGCCTCAGCAGAGGAAAAAAAAAATTAAAAGTTAGCCTAGACCTTGAGGTTCCGTCTCAGGTTCACTTGGGAAAGCACAGGTATTTGTCTTTCTTAGGCATTGTCAACTTAAAACTTACAGGCTCATTTTTTTCTTATTCTTTATTTATAAACAACAAAAAAACCCTTGACAGTTTCACCCTAGAGGGATGGGCAGCAACAATAACAGTAATAAGAATCTATGTCGCATGTCTATAGCGCTTCACAGTTTCCAAAGCGCTTGTTTTCCAAAGATGCGTAGCAGGTAGTTGCAAGACAAGCCATAATCTCCCACCCCACCCCCTTCCTCAATCGGTTCCCATGGCAACAACGAGAGCTCCCCGCCCCGGCACAGCAGGGGTTTAGGCTGTGCAGGGATCTGGGATGGGGCTGAGCTAGGCGCTCCCCTTCCTCACCCTGTCCCCCTGCCCCCTCCCCTCCCTCCCGAGAGTCGCGCAGCCGCGCTGGGGTCGCTCTTGGACTCGCGACCTGCAGTGCAGGCCCGGCAGCCCCAGTTCGCGGCAGGAGGGGTGGTTGCTAAGGCAACGGGAGGACGCTTAGCAGCCCCGGCTGCCGCCTCCGCCTCGGCCTCCGAGAAGGCCCAGTAGTCGCTGCCGTTTGCAAGCAGCCCCAAGGGGGCAGGAGGAGGTGGAAAAGGAGAAGTAGGAGGAGAAAAGGGAGGAGGAGGACGTGAAGGAGGAGGAGGAGAGGGACCGTCCCCTCCCCCCTGCGATTGATGTGCTGCGGACCCCCACCCCCGACACGCCCGAGCCCACCTCGCCCCGCCCCCGCCCCTTAGCCCCCCGAGTGGAGAAAGCGCAGCATCGCCCAGGTAACCACCCGCCTCGGCTGGGAGGCCGGAACTGGTCTCCCGGCTTTTCGGTTTGGCCTGCCGGTCCCAGCCCCAAGGTGATCCCGGGCCCGTTAGGTGTGGGTTCACAGTTTGTTTGCTGCCAGGCGAGAATGGGGCGGTCAGTTTTAGACTGGGCCGGGGCAGGGGACTGGCGTTGGGGTGGGGGGGAGGGCCCCCGACTCCTCTCAACCAATCAGTGTCGCTTCCCTTGGGCTTTGGCGGTGGGGGGGTGGTCGCTCCGCCCTCTGAGGGGGAGCGGAGGCTTCGCTTGGAATCATGGGAACGAGAGCTGGTAGAGCGGGGTCCTGAGGCTGGCTCGCGTCCGCCCCCCCGTTGTCCGGAAGAGGCCCTTGAGGCTCAGGCCTTCCCGCGGTCCCGGGGCCGGTAGGGTAGTTGTTAAACCTGTTAGGAACGTGGGTGAGGATGACGCGACACCGAGGACTGAAGGCCAGGAGAGGCTGGCCTGTGACCCAGGCCAGGGCCGCTTTGGAACCTTACACCTCGTGGGCCCGGGGCGGTGTAAACGCCCCGCGGGGGCCGCTGGGGCGGAGCTGGCCTCCAAATCCGGGCCCACGACCCGTGCCCCCCCCCCCCCCCAGCCCGGCCCCGGCTTCCCCTCGGGCTCCCCGACTTCTGGTTTGATGGAAGGGCCATGGTGTCGTGTAGAGAGCCCCCGAACGGAGGGAGAAGTGGACTGGAAACCACGCTTATAACTTAGGCTGGGACGTCGAACGCTCGGGAGCCTCAGTGTCCTCTGTGAATAACCCTAGGGTGGACGAAACGGCCTCCGTGGGTGCCATGAGCGCCCCGTCCGTGTGTCCCTCCCCGGCAGCCTTCCCTTTCTCTAATACTTTTACCGTGTCCCTGACCGCCATGAAAAAAAAAATATATATATATATTGAGTGTTCTGTCCTTCTCATGCTCATCCTCAAGTTTAATAACATTTATGTTACTTGGCAGCTTATGTGATACTTTAATTTCACAATTATACACAGGTTTGTTGGCTCTTGTGAGGAAGCCTCCTTCTCTAGGAGTTCTACAAATAAAAGGCCAGTAAAATTACCAGGAAATTACTATGGGCTGTTGGAAATGTATTAGTGGAAACTTTGTAGGAGGCATTTCTAATTGGCACATTATTTTTAAACATTCAATTTTACTGGAAAAGTCAAATGACCCAGTTTTCAAGTGTACTCTGCCTCCTTTCCCCAATATATTTTCATTTCTTCATTTGAAAATCCTGGACATTCAGCATTCACCAGATAGAGGAATATGATTTTGTGCCCCAAGTCAGGAGTATATTTCCTTTGTATAATAGGCATTGTGTATATGTAAAAGTATATAATAGCATCAAATTTTCCTGTTATCTTTATGCAACTATAGATTAATTACAGAAAAGAGGGAACAAAAAAATCTGATTATGGGCATTTTGAAATGGTTACTTTGATTTTGTTTCAAAGGAAACTCCAGCTTTAAGAGACTTACTTAGACTTATACTTCCTTTAGGAGTGTCATTTTATAGATGAGAACATAATAGAAAAGCAGAAGACAAACTTTTTTTTAATGCCTTCCTCATTTCTTCTGACCCATAGACAAGCACAGAATACGAACTGAAGGACAGACACTTTGTTGGGCAGATTCTCTATTTTTGTTCAGAGCATAGGGAATTTAGCTCTAGAGAGGGTTACATATGTCATAAAGTTCTTAGAATCGTCTTTATTGAAATTGCATAGTTGTGTAGAATATTGAGGATGGGAACAGTCATATGCTCCCTCTTTCAGTTAAGGAAGAACTCCCTTTCCTTTCTCCCCTCCCCTTCCCTTTCCCTTTCCTATTTAGCATGAAGTTGGTCACTTCTAGCTCAATAGTGTCATCAGGAGTTGAAAACAATTGTGCCTACTGCAGTGAGGAGATTTTTCAGTTGAAAAACAGTTGAAGAGTGAGTAGATACAGGACTGCTCTTCTGGAAATACAGACCTCTTCTGCATCTTATCAACTTTTTATTTCCCTATCCTTCCATCTTTGCTCAGGATGACTTCAGATGGCCTTTTGGTTGAATAAGACGACAAGAGCTGAGATCAGTGAGTTTACACATTTATCTTCTATGAATACATTTCCAAGCAGTCATTTTGGTTTATTGTTCCTACTGAGTAAATTATTCAAACTTGTACGTAGAATGTGAGATTCTGATGACATTGTAGAAACACCGATATGGAAATGTTCCTTAAGCTATAATGACTTCCTAACTTCATATCTATTGTTGTCTGGAGTAGTTTAATCTTACAAAATATATGTGTATGTACATACATCCTCACAGAGGAAGCTGTGGTGTAGAGAATGGAGAGCTGACCCTGGTAGACCTGAGTTCAAGTGTCATCATCTCTTGGGGACTGTGTGACCCTAGGCAAATCCTCTTGGTAACTCAGGCAGTTAACTTTCTAAGACAAAAAATTGCAGAGATTGTGCCTTGGGAGAGGAAGCTGTTCTGTGGGAGCTCCCTACGCTGATGAAGCCACAAGACTAATTTTTATGAGTATGTAGTGTGTGTGTGTGTGTGTGTATTTAAAAAGAGAATTAGTGATTAAAAACTGTGATGGTGATTAGAGACTGGCCTCTAAGGAAGAGTTGTGCCCTGGCCCAGGCCCCAGGCAGCTCTCTCAGATTGCAGAGCAGGTACAGATGGATCTTCTTTGGGACATTCCACATCCAGAGCTCCCTGATCCAATGACATGACAAGTCTGTTTAAATTTAAATATATACATGTATGTGTATATGTGTATCCATAGATTTATCTGTATACATACACATATGTGAAAAACTACATATAGTATTATTGTAATTCTAAATATTTTGTAGTAAAATGTGATTGAATGAAATTGATGGGAGAAAAAAAGACTTTTGTAGGCAATTGTGCAGAGCCCTTTATTTGGTAAATGATTATGAAGTCAGAGATCACCACAGATGATTTGAATAATGTGATTTCTTTCCTCATTGAAAAAAGCTACTGTACTGCTCTTCCTTTAAAAGTCTCCTTCCACATTAGGAAGGTCCCACATAGATCAAGGGGCAGAGTAATTTTTCTGTGTTTCTGGATTTTAGGCTCTGGCTTTTTTTGGTGACTATTAACATATTTCCAAGGGATTCCTTAACTTTTCTGCTTGATTACTTTTCAGTGACAGAGTTCTCCAAGAGTAGTGTCACTGCCAGAATACCACTTTGTGACTCCATTTGCATAGGTTTGGCAAAGGGGGAGAAGCATGAAAACCTCCTTCTATACAGGTTTACAGCCATGTCAAGAAGAATAGAATAAAAAACTCCATTAAAATGGAGTCGAAATAGGCTGTCAAAGTACTTATTAGATTGATTTAAATTTGCTTAGATTGATGTTTCCGGTGAAGAATCTCAAAAGGCCAACTTTCTAATCAGCAGAGGTTTAGGGCTAGGTAGATCACAGCTAGCATTCTGTAAGGAAGACTGTCTCAAGGATTAGTTCAGCTTTTCCCCTACTGTGTTTAGTTATAATTCTTTGGAGGAAATTATAATTCTTATTAGATTCTGGCTTCAACAGTAGAATAACCATGGAAACTCACTATTCAGATCGACAAAGCTGGTACCACTCAGTTTTGTTTCCAACATGCTGGAGATATGTGATATTTGGAACTGTAACAAGTTTCCAACAGAATAGTCTAAGTTAGAACAGAGAGGAAGATGGCAGCTCAGACAAGTGCTAGCATATAGGCAGAAATATTCTAGCTAAGATGAGGTCTTCACAGTCAGAACCCTAAGCAGGGTGGGGCAGTAAATGCTTTAGAGGCTATTAAGAGCACCTTCGTCTACCCAGATCAATTTCCAGCCTTGGTGATCCTATACTTCTCACCGCTTGCACCTTCCTCTGATGTTCTTCCTTCTCTATCCCAGTCTACTCCTGGTTGAATCTTTATGCCCCTGGAGACTTGTGCTTTCCTTACCTAAGGTTGTCTCAAGGTAGGCTTCTGACTGCTCCATCTGGTCTGTGCTGTCCCATCTCTCCTAGCCCCTGCCCTGGGCACTTCTTCCCCTATAGACTTTGACAGAGATAAGCCCCTTTCTTCACCACTTTGCCCCAAGGGAAAATCTTGACCATTACTGGTTCTGTTCACACCATTTTGTTTGCAGTGCAGTTTTTGAATCAACAGTGGGAAAAGGCAAGCCGATGAGGCAGGGTAGTACAGGTTTTATTCCCATTTTACAGGTAAGGAAATAGGCTAACATAGATGAAGTGATTTGCCCAAGGTCACATAGCTGATTGTCTAACTCAGGTCTCCAGACTCCAGATCCAGTGCTTCATACTGTTTCTCACTTGGAATATTTTACCCTTAAATTTAATTAGTAAGCACATGTTTATTGAATTTGTACTATATAAGAGGAAGGACTGTGCTAGATGCCATGGAAGATAGTACAGCTAGAATCTCTGCCTTCAAGAAATGTATAATTCATTTGGGTAGAAAAATCACATGATGATATGAGTCAATATATAAATACCAAATTTAGTGGTACTCAGACTATTTGGTATAGAAGTTTAATGGAAGGAGTGGTCATTATCGGTTGGGGAGGTCAAGGATGTCTTTATGGAGGAGGTAATGTTTGAACTGAACCCTAAACAATGGGTGGTATTCAGATAGACTGAGAAGAGAGGGAAAGGCATTTTAATTTAACGATGGGGGAGAGGGGCTCGAATTATTGTCATTCTTTATACTTTCTCATGTTTTTAGAGGAAAAAACTCTTAGGAAAATTGCTTCCAGAAACCATTTTCCCATTTTATTTCCTTTATTCCCTATCAAGAAGTCCTCTATTCAAGGACGTATTTATACTGTCCTTCTGCCCTACTTACATAGCATAGCATTGTCACCATTCTTTGAACTTTTCCACATTGAAATGACAGCAGTGACTGAGTTTTCTGCAAACTTAACTACAGTTGAAATATTACATGAGATTTGGGCATCTTGTGCAATCAATCATGGTAAACATGAACTTCATGAATATAGGATAAGACAAGGGAGTGTCGTATAACAAGCTTTTAAATATGAATATTTTCAGAATAATTATATGTAATATAGCATATAAAATATAATTTTGTGTATCACAATACACAAGTATTGTATATGTATACTTTATGTATGTATAATTATAGACTGTGCATATGTTTATATATTATAATTATTATAACTATGTTTTATAACATGTAATATCAGAGAACAAATTAATGAATAACAAATTCTGTAGCTAAGCAAACATTTCTACTCTGCCTCTTTAGAATGAGTTTCAAAATTTGAGGTTTCAAATTTGTTATTTTTTGGTTGCTGATGTTATCTTTTCATGAAGTCATAATTAAATTATTTTCTTTATAAACTGTTCCCCACAATGTAAACTCTATGTGAAGTAAAACTTGGGGTAATTTCAGGAAAATGCAAGATTGTTGTTCCCCTTTCTGCCCTCCAATAAAAAGGAAATTATGTTTAACTGCAAAAAGAGAATCAGAATGAAGCACATTTTAAATTAAGTTTAAACTCTTAACACTTTTAGGCATAGGTGACTCAATCCAGGTGACACTTCAGTTTTTTTGGGCACTGGGAGACTAGATATGCAATGCAAATAGCTGCTCTATACCCCTAGGATCTCTTAAAATAGCTTGGGTATTTTTATCTGCCTCTTTTTTCTCACGTAGAGGCATAGTTCTGTCCAAAAAGCTCCTGTATCGCAAAGGGGATTGGAGAGATACTTATTTTGTAGTTAACAAAGGATAAGATGAAATTTTTGCTTCGTGGATTCAGATTTAGAGTTAAACCACTGAATAGAAAATCCTGAGGTCTGCTCACTCAATCAGCAAGCATTTATTAAGCACTTAATACTTGCCAAATGCTGTTCTGATCCCTGAGGTTAAAAAGAAAAATGTGAAAACAGTTTCTACCTTTGAGGAGCTAAGCCCTTGAGAAGCTTGTAGTTAGTCTGGTGAGAGATGCGGCATGTATGTATGTTGGCATGTACATGCATGCAAAGTAAATACTAGGTAACTTTAAGAGGGGAAATCAACGGGGGGAACCGAGAAAGACTTCCTCCAGAAGATGGCTTATGCCAAGTCAGAAAGCCTGAAATTCTAAATGGGGAGTTTGGGGGTAGGGGTAGGAGGTAAGGTGAAGAGTGCTTTCCAAGCATAGGAGAGAGAATCAGTATGGATGGCTAACATATGACCTCCATGTTGTCTGCAGTCAGCCAGCCAGGCCTGGGAAGAAGGGATTGTACTCAGTGAAGTGACTATAGGAATAAGAGAAAACCTTTTCCTTTTTCTTATAGTCCAGATGGGGCTAATTAAAAATAAATCATTAGTGGTTCAGTGTCATTGTGGCAGGAGGTTTCTGGTGTCCTGTCCCAGGATTCAATACTTAGCCTTTTCTTATGCTATTTAACATTTTTATCAATGATTTATAGCAAGGTATAGATGGAATGCTCATCAGAATTGGAAATAACACAAAACTGGGAGGGAGGACTAACACAGTGAATGATAGAGTTCGGATCCGAAAAGATCCTGACAAACTGTGTACAACATTACATCTGATAAGATGAAGCTCAATAAGGAGACACCCAATACCTTTGAGTTTAAAAAAAATTCACAGGTGCAGAATGGGGAAGGCCTGCAGTTTGTTTAAATATGCTCTGGAGGTCTTAGTAAACTGAATACCCAATATAAGTGGGATGTGTGATGCAACTGTCAAAAAAAGCTAGTACAACCTGAGCTGCATTAACAGAGTCAAAACTTTTGCATTTTTCCATGGTCAAACCAGATCTGGAATTTTAAAAAAAGCATTTAGTCCTGGGCATCACTATATAAAGTCGTTGATAATCTAGGAAGGTTCTAGACAAGGTCAGTTGGGTAGTGAAAGGTTTTGAGTCCATGTTGTATGAGAATGAGTAGAAGGAAGTGGACATGTTTAACCTGGAGAAGTTTCTGAGAGAAAGAGGTAGTTATAATATTTGAAAATCTTACATATAGAAGAACTTCTGTTCTTTTTAGCCCTGGAAGGCAGAACCAAAGACTAGTCAGTAGAAGCTGTAAAGAAGCAAATTTAGTCTTGAAGTCAGGAAAAAACTTCCCAATAATTAGAGCTATCCAACGTGGAGTGGGCTAAGAATAAGAGGTATTGGTTTTCCCCTTATTGGAAAACTTGTGGCAGCAGTTAATTGGTCACTTCCTAGGTATGTTTTAGTGGTGATGTCTTGGGTTACACTTCCTAGATCCCTTCCAACTGTCAAATTATGTAATTCTGTGACCTTAGAAGCTGCATTCTGGGGAAAATATTCACTATGTGTTCATGTTTCCTCTACCCTGATCCAATGTTGTACAGATAAAATCGAGTTAAACTGAACATCTGTAGTCATAAAGGCAAAAAGTTGTTAAAAGGGAAACCAGAGGAAAAGACCTGGGGAAGGAGAGAAAGAGCAGTTCTATTTGTCGTATATAACGTATATAATCTATTTGATTATATACGTTATATGACTGCCAGGTATGCTTTCTTAAGTCACTGCCTCAGCCAGCTGTGGAATAGAAGTATTTATTAAGCTCTTACTATGTACAGGTCATTGGGAGAAAGATAAGGAAGATTAAAGTTTATGGCTAGTTTTGTATAAAAGTTTTACTTGGGAATGGCAGAATAAGAATGACATTAATGTAATTAACTTAGATTAAATGAAACAAAGAAGTAGTTTACTTGAAGACATGTCTGGCAGACATCTTTTGCATTTCTACAGCTACATTTTTATGCATGAAAAGCTCCTTGATAATTGGACATGTTAGTTATTTGTCTAAATTCCATGACAACAGCATGGGCAGCTAAACAAAACTTGCTGTGATCTTTAAGTAGTTAGAATTTTGTAACTTGGTAAGTTATTTACCTTTTCTAGATTTCTCTTTTTTCTCCCTCTGTATTATTTATTAATAGAATTGTTTTCTGTCTAATAATTAGACAAGTTCATTGGAGTTAGCTGATTAGTATAACTGTACTATTCATAGTTGGAAAGGTAAAACATAAGGTTGTCATTATAAGGCATCCATTCTTCTTTAGGATCCTCGATTTAGAGCTAGAAGGGACCTCAGAGGTCATTTGAGCCCAACCCCTTACTTTTACAGAGGAGGAAACTAAGGTACAGAGAAATGAAGTGATTTGCTCAGGGTCAGTCCCTCAGTGAGGCAGGATTCAAAACTTCTGACCCCAAATTCTTTCCACTATACCATTCTGCTTCCCTAACTTCCAAACAGTAGTAATTAGATCAATTACTTTTTTTAATAAAAGCAATTATAGTAAGAAATTAAGGATGCCGGAGTAATCAAGTAGCATATTTCAAAGCATTTATTTACTTACTTTTTGTGTGCAGGTTGGGGTTAGATTTTCATGATGCACGAAGCAAGGGACAGGCAGAAATTTGTCAGTGATGCTCAATATCTACGGGATATGCAGCACAAGGTGGACTCCGAGTACCAGGTACGTGAATAAAGCAAGTCACTGCATATGCCCTTCTTGTAATAATAATGAAATCTTAATGTGTGATTGAATGTCATAAAGTAACTGTTCTAGCATGGTGGGGTGTAACTAGATGTACTAGACTGTGAGAAAGGTATGAAGGATGCAGTGTTGGCACAGTGGAGAAAGGGCCTGGGATTTAAAGTTAAAGAACCTGGATTTAAATTCTTCAGTGCCCCAATCTCATCTCTGTGGTTGTGGTGTCAGCATCAGGAACCAAGAAAATGAGATGAGGAAAGGTAGATTCAAGGTTCTGTGAAGAACCCAAGAGAAAAACTACAAAAACCCAAGGGGAGCTTCATGGGGTTCTCCACAAAGATGAGAAAAGCTCTTTCAGATCAGGAAATGCAAGCTATTCCCTTTTCCATATGTGCTGTCTAAATAAACTGGTGAGTGAATGTGTCACAGACTTTTGTGAAAATGCCTGTTTTTATTATACTATCTTAGTAAATAAATACCTTTTTTCTTTTTTAAAATTTATTTTTGTTTTTATTTTGCTAAGTATTTCCCGATTACATTGAATCTAGTTTTCAGGCCTTACTCAGGAGTATTGCTGGCCATGTCTGATACTTCTGGTGTGGAGAAAGAGAGAGACAGAGACACATGCTCGTGCATACACATTCGCGCACATACATGCACACACACACACGCAATGAGAGACAGAGAGAGAGAGAGAGAAGGGGGGGCATCAGGAAAACCTGAGTTCAAGTGTTACCTCCTCTAACACAAAAAAGTGGGGTGACTTATGGCAAGTAAATCAACATCTCCATGCTATGTTGAACTTTCTAACACTATACCTTGCAGAAGAGGTGCCAGTCAGCAGAAGTTTTCTCACCTAGGAGTTCCCAATATTAATGATACAATTGCAGTTTCTATCCCTTCATAACCTGTATGTACTTATATGGAGTATTTCAAGAAATACCCTTTTCTGAAGGCTAACTGGATGACCAACTGATATCAAATGATAATCATGCAGGGAAACAAACCAGTTCAGACTCATAAACTATAGCATGAGAAAGGTGCTCCATGCCTTCCCTCTTCCTTCCTTGTGTGCCGGGCCTTAAGACTAACACTAGACTCCAGAGGATTTTTGGTGACTACCTAAGCTAGCAACTCTTTCTGTTCTGGTCAGAAACTCTGAGGGTCTTCCCTCCCAGAGTGATTGTTTTGTGAAGGCAAATAGGCCATCTTTTGCCTCAATTCTGACCTAGACTTCACTTTCTGAATGGGTATGCCTCAGACAAACTGAGACCTGGGAAAGACTTTAGCTTATAAAGGCCAAGGTCTCCCACTGCATTGGGGACCATTGCCAGTCCTAAGCTATGCCTTACCACTGGACTTTGAAGACTCTGGAGGAGAGAGTGAGGCTGATGACTTTGCATACCTCTGCCTCACTTAAATTCAGTTCACTAGAAAACTAAGACATCATCTCTCCTGGTTGATCTCCTCAAGAATGAAGAACCAATAATAACAAGCACTAGGGACCTGACCTGATCATGCTGGTGGGGGTTGGGAGAAGAGACCTAAGCATATACCACATGTGGGTGGGGCTAGTTCAAGATAAACATTAAGTTCTTTTTATTTGCAGGAACCGGCCATTGAACTTTTCTACTTGGGACTTTTGTTATTGGATAGCTTTGTTTTCAGAATTTTTTTCTCTCTTGCAAAGATTGCAGTTATATAGTAGAGAATTTTCTCAGGTGTTTTCTTTTAAAAAAAAATCTTATTTATTTATTTTTAGTTTTCAACATTCATTTCCACAAGACTTTGAGTTACAAATTTCTCCCTATCTCTCCACTTGCCCCACCCAAGACATTGTGCATTCTGATTACCCCTTCCCCCAATCTGCCCTCTCTTCTATAACACTCCTCCCTTCACTTATCCCCATCTTCTCTCTTTTCTTGTAGGACAAGATAGATTTCTGTACTCCATTACCTGTATTTCATATTTCCCAGTTGCATGCAAAAACTATTCTCAACATTTGTTCCTAAAACTTTGAGTTCCAGCTTCTCTCCTTTCCTCCCTCCCCACCCATCCCCACTGAGAAGGCAAGCAATTCAAAATAGGTTGTACTTGTGTTGTTATGCAAAAGACTTCCTTAATAGTCATGTTGTGAAACACTAACTATATTTCCCTCCTTCCTGTCCTTCCCCCTATTTATTCTGTTCTCTCTTTTGACCTTGTCCCTCCCCAAAAGTGTTTACTTCTAATTACTCCCTCCTCCCATTTGCCCTCCCTTCTATCATCCCTCCATCCCACTTAAACACTTCTCCCCTACTTTCATAGGTTTTCATACCAAATTGAGTGTGCATGTTATTCCCTCCTTAAGCCAAATGTGATGAGAGTAAGCTTCACTTTTTCCCTCTCATCTCCCTCCTTTTCCCCTCCATTGAAAAAGCTTTTTCTTGCCTCTTTTATAAGAGATAATTTGCCCCATTCCATTTTTTTCCTTTCTTCTTACGTGTTTTATTAAAAGTCAGACCAGTTTCTTTGTCAGAATTTTTGTTTGAATGCTTATGTGAATTATAGGAAGGCACAACAGCAAGCATTTATTAAGCACTTACTATTTGCTATGGCTCTGATACCCCTTAATCCTACAATATTAATACTCGAACCCCAAAGAGATGCATCAGCCATCTAAGCTCTGAGGACCTGACCCGCTATTGTGAATGGGGGTTGGGAGGGTAACCCTACAACATGTGTTATGCTAATATTAATGAGAAAGGACATGATCTTTTCAAATATAATTATGTAAAGATGTGTATAGACTTGTATATATTATTTGGCAAATGGTCAACAAGCATATATTAAATGGTTGCTATGTGTCACATATTGTGCCGGGTGCTGGGTTTACAGAGACAAAATTAAAACAGTCCATGCAGTATTAATTCATATACATTTATAGAGGAAGGAGGACAGCACTTACAGTTTAAAGAATTATAATAGCACAATGTCCCCATACATTATAAAAAGGTCATAGGGACTTTAAACCAGACCTTACCAAATGTATAGTTTAGTTGGCCCTAGCATATCCACACTTGACTTGTTGTTAATGAGCTGGGCAAAAATAGTCCTTCTGAATCTTGTGCATAAATGATTCCTGCTATTTCTTAAAATAAGTTAAAGTGGTAGCAGTGTTTTTCCAGGTCTACATGTTAATAGCCAGAGGGAAAAGCAAAACCAATCTCATGTTATATTGAGACTTTCCCTTCTGGTGACTGGGTGGGACGCTTTAGGAAAAACAAGAGGAAATAAACATTAAATGGCATGTTACATGCTATTTCAGAATCTGGCAAATAGTATATAATTATGTGTCATCTTAGAATTTAGTTATAGTACTCTAAGTTGCTCTTGTAGTCTTACTGCCTTTTTTTGTTGTGTTTTTCTCCCCAACATGTTAGTGTAACATGAAATGGAATTTTAGCCATTAATGTTCACTACAAAGCTTGAAGAAAAGTTATACTTAATGCTTCAGGATTATTTTTTCATAATCTATCAAAATATCCTGGGACATAGTGCCCTGATAGGTGAACTTTCAGATTATCTTGTCTGGAAACAGGCCTCTTTGCCATTTTCCAGGATTCTCTATATGATGCTGCCTCTAGTCTAGTCACCATTACCATCTCCTCCTCACTGGAACCTTGGACTCTGCCCCTGGGGCCCTGGACTCTGAGAATTGAACTTTGGCCATAGCTTATCCAGAACCAGGTCTCTATACCACCTCTCAGCCATCTCCACAGCTTTTCACCTCCAAACTGCCTTTTTTACAGCCTCCTTCTGTTTATTGTCTTTCATCACTGGAATATAAGCTCCTTGAGAGTATTTATATCCCCTGTGCTTAGCATTAGGGGTGTAGGGTGTGTTCAGGGAGGACCAGTACCTTTGGTGTGATGGCTGCTGAGCCTTTTTTCAGGGCTCTTTCCACCTTTGGTGTCCACCTGTTCCACCCATCTCTCACCTATGGCTCCAAGCATGCGCAGTGGCCATACCCAGGTAAACCATTTTGGCAGATGGGTCAGACCAGGTAGAGGGTAACAAGGGTTCTCAAACCCATTGGTGAGTTAGGGGGGTGTTTACCCCAAGCATGTGAAGACTTTCTCTGGTGGAATGAGCAGATGAGAACAATTTGTTCCAACGGCCATGAGAGCAGTTGAAGCAGGCAATGTGGAGCGCTTAGAGCTTGGTTAGACACTGAATATACCAAGGTCATCCACTGCACCCTGAGCCATTGCCAGCCATCTTGACTCTGTCCTGCCACTGAATATGATGACTCTGGAGGAGAAAGTGAGGCTGACAACTTCATGCAACTCTACCTCACTTAAATCTAATTTATGCACAAATCAAAAGACATCACCCATACCATTTTACTGTTATGCCTTAAAATCCTGTAGCGACAGGCAAGTGATGAAGCAGCAGGTGTGGATATACTGGGAGCTGTAGTCACAATGCTACACACAGGCAACCCAGGCCATAGGGTTGTTTCTCACTCGAAGCAGCAATGGGACTAGGCAGCCCAGACCCCTAGGTGTCTGAGCCACCTTTTAAGGATCACACTGCTCACCTTTTGCTGTTAGTAAGGGGGCTAGAAAAGGTGCCCTAAACATTGTCTGATTACCCAACCCTGGCCTGATTACCATGGCAGCTGGGGAATCCCACTACGTGGTTGAAACACAAAAATGTACAAAATGTACAAAAATATCTGCAAAGATGATTGCACTCACCATCAGCACATGGAACATGCACACACTAATAACTCAAAATCCAGTAGATCTCAAAGATGTACTGCTCTTATTACAAGAGAACTCAATAGATATTGCCTCCAAAAAGTAGCCCTGAGTGAAACAAGATTGGCAAATGAAGGCCAGCTTACTGAAATTGGAGCTGGATACACATTTTTCTGGAGTGGGTGCAGTTAAGGGGAGCACTATGAAGCTAGTGTGGGTTTTGTAATAAAAATTAATATAATCAGCAAGCTGGTAGGCCTGCCAAAAAGAGTGAATGGCAGGCTCATGACAATTCGATTGCCACTCACAGGAAAATGCCATGCTACCACCATCAGCACCTATGCTCCCATCATGACAAACCGTGATGAAGTCAAAGAAAAATTTTATGAAGACCTAGAGACGCTTATCATCAATGTGCCAAAAGAAGACAAGCTTATAATTCTGGGTAACTTTAATGCTAGAGTAAGTTCATACTGCCAGATGTGGCAAGGAGTCCTAGGGAGGAATGGAGTTGGAAACAGCAATAGTCACTTAGGACTGAAGACTTGTGCATTGCCAGACCTTCTCATCACCAACACTGTTTTCTGTTTACCTAAATGCAGTAAAGCTTCATGGAGGCACCCTCGCAGCAAACACTGGCATCTAATAGACTTTGTGATTGTAAGGAGAAGAGACAGATAAGATGTGAGAGTAACAAAGGCAATGTGTGGTTCAGAGTGATGGACTGATCATAGGCTTATCCTTTCCAAGCTAAATATTTGCATTTATCAAAAGTGTTGCCCCCCCCAAGGCAAAATGACTACCAGAAGAATGTGTCAACAAATTAGAACTCTTCTCTGAGCATGAACAGTTTGTTGCTAACTTGGAGGGAAAGTTGAGTCAATACATAGTTAGCAACAGTGGAGCAGAAAAGGAGTGGGCAGCTTTCAGAGATTTGGTGTACAGCCCTGCATTTGCTCATCTGGGTCAGAACACTCACAAACACCAAGACTGGTTTGATGAAAATGATGGGGAAATCCAGAAGCTGCTAAACAAAAAACGAGAACTCCGCAGGATATACCAGCAGGATAGTTCATCACCTCTAAGAAGGCAGCATTTAATTCCATCGAAAGCAAAGCAGAAGCAAAGCTTACAGAAATGCAAGATTCCTTCAGTAAGAAGGCAAATGAAATTCAGTTTTATGCTGATAGTAGCAATCCAAAGTGCTTTTGTGATTCTCTGTAAGCTATTAATGGACCAAAAACCTATGGTGCATCACAACTACTCAGTGCTGATGGAACCACATTGATTAGTGATAAGGACATGATCCTAGAGAGATGGGCTGAACTCATCCATAGTGTTCTCAACAGATCATCATCAGTCAATGCTGAGGCCATTGACTGTTTACCTCAGGTTGAAGTCAATCCCTCCTTAGCTGAACTTCCAAGTGAAGAAGAGATTTTGAGGGCCGTTAAGCTCCTTTCATGTGACAAAGCACCTGGTGCTGATTCTATTCCAGCTGAGATTTACAAGGTAGGGAGACTATTGCTCACATAAAAGCTGACTGAAATTTTCCAGGTTATATAGCAAGAAGAGGTTATCCCCAGGAGTTCAAGGATGCCTCCATTGTCCATCTCTATAAAGGTACAGGGAATAGATTGTCCTGCGACAGTCACAGGGGAGTCTCTCTGTTAGTGATTCCTGGCAAAATTCTTGCTAGAGTCCTCCTCAGTAGACTGATTCTTCACCTGAAAGATGGTCACATACCTGAGAACCAGTGTGGCTTCAGAAAGGACTGAGGAATAGTTGATATGGTGTTTGCTGCCTGACAACTCCAAGAGAAATGCCAGGAGGAGAACAGAGATCTGTACACAACATTTGTAGATCTGACTCAGGCCTTTGACACTGTTAGTTGTGAGGGATTATGGAAAATTATGTTAAAATTTGGTTGCCTGGAGAAGTTCATCAATATTGTATGTTAGTTTCATGATGGCATGTTTGCCACTGGATAGTGGACAATGCTAGTGGGTGCCTTCCCAGTCACCAGTAGAGTGAAACAGGGCTGTGTGCTTGCTCCCATGCTTTTTAGCATGATGTTTTCAGCCATGTTGTCAAAGGCTTTCAACAAGGATGAACACAGCATCAGTCAACTTACCATTATACTCAATGCAGCCTCTGAAGCTGAGATGCAACAAAGTATGGATCAGTTCACTGCTGCCTGTGCTAATTTTGGCCTAATTGTTAACATCAAGAAAACACAGGTGCTGTATCAGTCACCACCACACCATTCATATGTGGAACCATTGGTTACAACAAATGGAGAAGTTTCAAATGCTGTGGATAAGTTCACTTACCTTGGTAGTGTACTTTCCAGGGATGTACACATTGACAATGAGGTTGATACATGCATTGTCAGAGTTAACTCAGTGTTTGGGAGGCTCTGAAGAAAAGTTTGAGAGAAAAAGAGGTATTACACAGACTACCAAACTGAAGGTCTACAGAGCCATTGTGCTGACCTCATTGTTGCATGCCTGTGAAACATGGACAGTCTACCAGCGCCATGCCAGAAAACTGAATCACTTCCATTTGAACTGTCTTAAGAAGATTCTGAGGATCACCTGGCATGATAAAGTACCATGCACTGAAGTCCTTGTTCAAGCTAAACTGCCAAGCATTCAAACTATGCTTCAGAGTGCGCAACTCCAGTGTGCTGGCCACATTGCAAAAATGTATGCAAATGAATGCAAAATGTAGGCTTGCCAAAAAAAAAAATATTTTATGGAGAATTCACAAGGGGCAGGCGATCATATGGTGGTCAGAAGTGATACAAGGACACTGCCAGGGTCTCTCTCAGGAACTTTGGATTTGACTGTGTGACATGGGAGACATTGGCCCAGGACCGCTCAGGATGGCATGCCCACATCAGAAAGGTGCTGTGCTCTTTGAGCAAAGCAGAATTGAGACAGCACAAAGTAAACATAGAACGTGCCAATTTGGAGTATCCACCCCCCAAATTAATAAGGACTATCTGTGCCCAACCTGTGTTAGAGTATTCTGAGCTTGTATTGGTCTGATCAGCCAACAGTCGGTCACTCTGAAATTTCTCTTTTTCATGGTGATGTCATTTTGGTGCTCTTTGAGAATGAAGGACAACCACCACCACCACCAACACCACCACTTATCATTAAGTGCTTCAATTTTCTTTGTCTCCCAGTATATTCCGAGGTTAGATACCTAAAAGTATTAGGTACTCCCTTACAAATGTCACTTATCAGCCCAGTTCCATGACTACAAATCAAAGACCAGGAAGATAAAACCCAAATACAGAAGTTCTAGAATGCTTTACCCCAGAGTGGGAGAATCTTAGCTACTTCTCCCACAGGATTACTCACTTTAATAATATCATTTCTTATTTAAAGCCCAGAATAGATAACATTACATGCAAGTACAGCAAGAGCAAAGAACAATAGTAATCTATTATTATTATTATTTAAGTGTCTGCTATGCTACAAGCACTATGCTAAGTGTTGAGATAAAAAGAAAGGCAAAAGATAATGCCTGCTCTCAAGAGCTCACAGTCTAATGGGGGAGATAACAGGCAAACAATTATGTATGTACTATATACAAGCTACATACAAAATAAATTGAAAATAATTAGATGGAAATCACTAGAATTAAAGGGGATCAAGAAAGGCTTCCTGTAGAAGGTAAGATTTAAACTGGGACTTGAAGAAGGCCAGGGAAGCTGGATGAGGAAGCAGAGTATTCCAGGCATGGGAACCAGTCAGTGAAAATGCCCAGTGTTGAGAGAGAGAGTTTCTCATTTGAGGAACAGTAAGAAAGCCAGTGATGCTAGGTCACAGAGTATAGGTGGCAAGAGAGTATAAAATATAAGAAGAGTAGAGAATGTGTGTATTAGGAATGTTCCTTCCCAAAATATATGTGGATTTTGAGCAACAGCACCGAGAAAATAAGAATCCATTTACCATGAACTCTGTCTTCTCTTCCACTCCCCTATTTCACAACCCCTTGATATCATCCTCCCATTTTCTTTTCTTTACTCTGATATTGGATAAAGAAGTTCTCCTCTTTATCTTTGATCCCATCCTTTCCTATCTTTTTGAGATATTTTTCTGCACAATTATCCCCACCACCAGTCTTCAATCTCTCCCTATCTACTTGCTCTTTCCTTGTTGCCAACAGGCATGTTCAATTATCCTCTAAAATTAATAAATCTTCAATAGGTCCAACTATGCCTTCAAGCTATTATCCTATATTCCTCCTGCCTTCCTTAGTAAAACTCCTATATGTTCTGCTTCCAGTTTCTCTCCCCTTGCTCACTTCTCAACCCTTTTCAGACTGACTTTTGATGTCATTAAACTGTAATTGCTTTTCCCAAAGTTTTCAATGATCTCTTTATTATCATATCTGGACACCTTTTCCCAGTCTGCATATCAATTGACCTCTTTTGGTATTTGACACATTTGACTACCCTTTCCTTTTAAATCTCTCTTTTCAAGGTTTTCATGACACTGTCCTTTCTTAGTTTTCCTTCTACTTGACAACTCCTCAGTGTTCTTTGCTGAATTTTCATCCATTATATATTCCTTAACTTTAGGGGCACCCCAAGACATTGTCCTGAGAATTCTTCCCTTTCTGCATTCTCTTGTTGATATCATCAGCTCTTATGGGTTAAATTATCATCTATGCTGATGTCTCCTAGTACTCCTCTCTCTCTCGAGCTCCATTCTAACATCTCAAACATTCTTTTGGACATTTTAGCTGGATATGCCATAGACATCTGAAATTTAACATAGAGAATACATTATTTTTCTCCCCAGAACCACATCTTATACTGATATTCAGTAAGGATACCACCGTTTTTCCAGTTGCTTATGCTTGAAATCTCATTTTCATATTCACCTCCTTATTGTCTCTCATCCTCCATACCTAATCAGTTGCCAAAGCTTCTTGATTCCTACATCCGTTAACATCTGTCCCATACACCTCTTTCTCTCCAGTTACACAACTGCCACCCTAGGTCAAGTCATTATCACCTCTAATGTGCACTACTATAATAACCTATTCATTCTCCTGACTCAAACATTTTTTTTTTCTTTTCAATCCTCCACAGTGCTACCAAAGTGATTTTTCTGAAATACAGTTCTAATCATGTCAATCCCCTACTCAGTAAATTTCAGGGCTACCTTTTGTCTCCCGGATGAAATATAAATTAACTCTAGAATCAAATATAAACTCTTTTATGTGTCATTTATAGTCCTTCTCCATCTACCTTTTGAGCCCTATTACGTATTAGACCTATTTGTACATACTATAATTCAGACAAACTAGTCTCTTCATCTTTCTCATATATGATAATAATATTTAGCATTTATATAATGTGCCAGCTACTGTGCTAGACACTAAAAATGTGATTCATTTGATTTGCCCCCAAATCCTTGGAGGTAGGTACTGTTAGGATCCCATTTTGCAACTGAGGAAACTGTGGGAGACAAGAGATTAAGTGATTTGCCTAAGATAGTAAGTGTCTGAGGTTGGATTTAAATTCAGGTCTTCCTGACTCCTGGCCCAGCGCTCTATCATCTCCACCACCTCAGTCTTTGCACAGGTTCCTTTATGTCTGAAATGCACCTTTACCTCTGCCCTTTTAGAGTACCTAGTTTTCTTCAAAGTCCAGGCCAAGCACCACGTGTAGATCAAGCTTTTCCTGATCTCCCCAGCACTGATTCCTTCATCTCAAAATTATCTTGGAAAAGTTAATCAGTCATCTAACATTTATTAAGCATCTCTATGTCAGGCACTGGTATCTTATTTTGTTCAATCAGTAGTTACTATGTACATGCTGCCCTTAGAGTGTAAACTCCTCTAGAACAAGGACACTTTTGTCCTTGTGGCCGCCGAACCTAGCTCAGTATTTGGCACAAGCTAGAGTAATCATAAATACTATTGAGTTATAGATTGGCAGGAGTAATAAAATGTTAAATTGGAATTTGTGTTAATGTTTATAGTAAGACAGTGACACTAGAAAAATGACAATTTTTTTTTTAAAAACTCTCATCCTTTTGATTTCTTTTTGTTGTTGTTCAGTTGTTTCAGTCATGGCCAACTCTTTGTGACTCCATTTGGGGTGGTCTTAGCAAAAATACTAGAGTGGGGGCGGAGCCAAGATGGCGGAGTAGAAGGACGCATGTTTACGAGCTCCAACCCACAGCCCATAGAATTAATGTAAAAAGAGATCCGCATAAATTCTGGACCACTGAAAGGTGTACAGAAACGGAGTGGAAGAGATTTCCGTGCCAGAGAGCCCTGGAGAGCCGTCCCCAGGGGCCGTCGCCCCCCGGAAAGCGGAAGCCACCCCGGCGCTGCCCTGGCTGCGGCCCCAGAGAAGCTGACCTGAGCAGGCTTCAGGGACGGAAGCTCAGGCAGCTGGGAAAGTCCCTCTGCCCACAGAAGCTACAGGTCAGTGAGAGAGATGGCTGGCTAGCTGAGGGGAGTGAGGTGTCTCCGTGACTTGGGCCCCCACGGGAGGAAGCGGCGGTGGCAGAGATGGGGGCAGGAAGCGGCGGAGGCAGAGGCGTGGGCGGCAGTGGAGGCACCAGCAGCGGCGGCCCAGACTCCCCCAGCAGGCAGGCAGGATCTTCATTACTGAAAGTCTCTGCATAAACAACCTGAGGGAGCTGAGCCTGGGAGATGGCCCTGCTCCACCCCGCTCTATTACTGAAGGCCTCTGCATAAAGCCCCTGAGGGAACTGAGCCTGGGAGGCGGCCCCCCCCACCCGCTCCATTCCTGAAAGTCTCTGCATAAAGCCCCTGAGGAAGCTGAGCCTGGGAGGCGGCCCTGGCGCCACCCCAGCACCAGAACTAAAGCTTCATTGATTAGCGGCTGGGCGGCACATTTGAATCTCAGAGCCCAAGCACTAGCTGGGCGGATCTAGGTGGGGGTGGACAGGAATCTCAGAAGTCAAGTAACTGGCTGGGAAAATGCCTAGAAAAGGGAAGAAAAATAAGACTGTAGAGAGTTTTTTCCAACAAATGCAAATGATCCCGACCTTCGGATCTGATGGCGAGGACGTATTCCTGCCATCGGGGAAAGATGTGGAGGGCGAGGCCTCGGTACCCCAGACACCCCAGGGGGATGTCGGGTGGGCTCAGGCCTTGGAAGAGCTCAAAAAGGATTTTGAAAAGCAAGTTAGACAGGTGGAGGAAAAACTGGGAAGAGAAATGAGAGAGATCCAAGAAAAGTATGAAAAACGGGTCAATACCTTGGTTAAGGAGACCCAAAAAAATGCTGAAGAAAATAACACCTTGAAGAATAGGCTCACTCAATTGGCAAAAGAGGTTCAAAAAGCCAATGAGGAGAAGAATGCTTTCAAAAGCAGAATTAGCCAAATGGAAAAAGAGGTTCAAAAGCTCACTGAATTTAATAGTTCTCTCAAAATTAGAATGGAACAGATGGAGTCTAATGACTTTACGAGAAACCAAGAAATCACCAAACAAAACCAAAAGAATGAAAAAATGGAAGAGAATGTGAAATATTTCATGGGAAAAACAACTGACCTGGAAAATAGATCCAGGAGAGACAATTTAAAAATTATGGGACTACCTGAAACTCATGATCAAAAAAAGAGCCTAGATATCATCTTCCATGAAATTATTAAGGAAAACTGCCCTGACATTCTAGAACCAGAGGGCAAAATAAGTATTGAAAGAATCCATCGATCACCACCTGAAAGAGATCCAAAAAGAGAAACTCCTAGGAACATTGTGGCCAAATTCCAGAACTCCCAGGTCAAGGAGAAAATCTTGCAAGCAGCTAGAAAGAAACAATTCCAGGTCTGTGGAAATACAATCAGGATAACTCAAGATCTAGCAGCTTCTACATTAAGGGATCGAAGGGCGTGGAATAGGATATTCCAGAAGTCAAAGGAACTAGGACTCAAACCAAGAATCACCTACCCAGCTAAACTGAGTATAATACTTCAGGGGAAAATATGGTCTTTCAATGAAACAGAGGACTTTCAAGCATTCTTGATGAAAAGACCAGAGCTGAAAAGAAAATTTGACTTTCAAACACAAGAATGAGAAGAAGCATGAAAAAGTAAACAGCAAAGAGAAGTTTTAAGGGACTTACCAGAAGTGAACTGTTTACATTCCTACATGGAAAGACAATATTTGTAACTCTTAAAACTTTTCAGTATCTGGGTAGTTGGTGGGACCACACATACACATGTACACGCATGCGCGCACACACACATACACGCATGCATGCACACACACACACACATGCACACACACAGAGACAGAGAGCACAGAGTGAATTGAATAGGATGGGACCATAGCTGAAAAGAAATTAAGGTAAATGGTGAGAGAGAAATGTAGTGGGAGGAAAGAGGGTGAAATGGAGTGGGGTAATTATATGTCATTTAAGAGGCAAGTAGGAGACTTTTTAGTGGAGGGAAAAAGAGGAGAGCTGAGAAAAAAAAAAACCATGAAGTTTACCCTCATCACATTTGACCAAAGGAAGGAATAAAATGCACACTCATTTTGGTATGAAAACCTATCTTACAATACAGGAAAATGGGGGAGAAGGAGATAAGCAGTGTGGGGGGCGATGATGGAAGGGAGGGCAATGGGAGGAGGGAGCAATTTGAAGTCAACACTTGGGGAGGGACAGGATCAAAAGACAGAATAGAAACAATGGGGGGCAGGATAGGATGGAGGGAAATGCAGTTAGTCTTACACAACATGACTATTATCGAAGCCATTTGCAAAACTACAGAGATAGGGCCTATATTGAATTGCCTGCCTTCCCAAAGGGAATGGGTGGGGAGGGAGGGATGGGGAGAATTTGGAACTCAAAGTTTTAGGAACAACTGTTTAGTATTGCTGTTGCTACTAGGAAAGAAGACATACAGTTAATGAGGAATAGAAAGTCATCTGTCCCTACAGGAGAAAAGAGAAGATGGAGAGAAGAGAAGGGAGGGATGACAGAAGAGAAGGCAGATTGGAGATAGGGAAAATGAGATGCTTGGTGTATTGGGGTGGGGGGAGGGGATAAAAGGGGAGAAAATTTGGAACCCAAAATTTTGTGAAAATGAATGTAAAAAGTTAAATAAATAAATAAATTAAAAAAAAAAAATACTAGAGTGGTTTCACCAGTTCCTTTCCCAGATAATTTTACAGATGAAGGAAATGAGGCAAACAGGGTTAAATGACTTGCCCAGGGTTACACAGCTAGTAAGTGCCCGAGGCTGGATTTAACCCCAGGTCTTCCTGACTCCAGGCCTAGTGTTCTATTCATTAAACTATCTAGCTTCCACATTTTAGTCATCAATATTATTAACTTTAATAATGTCATTAATAATAATTTAAGTCTTGTGCTTGGTTTTATAGTATCTGAATCCTAAGATGAGGTATAGTGATTAGAATTGGAGTTTGGAAACGCTGGGTAATGACACTTGGAAGAGGTTATTCATGAAGCTAATAGGTTGGTCACTATGTGATGACTTCTTTGATCATAACAATCTCAAGAATAGAAAGGTAGGAGGTGGCTATATTATGAAGATCTTTGAATAGCAATTAGAAAATTTTATATTTGATCCTTTAGGTGGTTGGGAACCACTGGAGTTTATTGAATAGGGGAATGGGTCAGATTTGTGCTTTAGAAAGATCAGTATGACAACTGAGTAGAGGATGGACTAGAGCAGAGACTTGAGGCTAAGAGACCAATCAGCCGGCTATTAGAATAGTCCAGGCATGAAGGGATAAGGCCTTGTTCAAAGGTGGTGGAAGTGTCAGAAGAGAAAAGGGGTTTATATGAGAGTTGTTAGGGAAAATCAGCAGGACATGGCAGCTACCTGGATAGGGGGTGGTGAAAGGGAGTAAGGAGTCAGAAAATGACCCTTTAGATTGGGAGCTTGATAGATGGGAAACAAAAATTAAAAGCATCCCTCAGTTCTATGCTTCCACCATGATGATGGTCAAAGAGAGTTGGAAAGTAGAGTGCTAAGAACTCCACATGTTTTTAGACTCTAGAAACATTAACTTAACTGTGGGTACTCTAAATGTGAGATCTTTGTCTCATCCACAAATTGACATTCTATCAGAAAAAATAAAACACATCATTATTGGTATTTTCAAGATAAGCAAAAGCAAAAGACAAAGGGAAATTGCAACAAATGGAAGGATGGCTTATTTCCTTCCAAGAGACAAACAGAAGAGTTAGCAGAATTGATTTCATTGTGTGACAGAAGGCGGCAAGAAATAATTTCAGAGGACACTCATTGGTTTTTATGCATTCAGTTATCATCTCAGTCAACCAACAGGCATTTATTAAGTGCTTCATGTATGCCAGGATTCCTTGTAATGCTCATGATTTGAGCATAAGCAAACTGTGATTCCCATGACAGCTTCTAAGATAATTGCAACTAATGTGCCAGCATCTGTTGCTGAGAATGAAAATGGAGTAATTCTGAGAAGACCTTACTAAGATTCTCCAAAGCAAGTCAACATATACTTTGATATTCATTGACTTCAATGTACAGATGGACATTGTTGGTGAGGAGAGGGGAGAGTAAAGAGTGAAAAATATGTTGAAAAATGTAGCCTAGACTTGGGAAATGAATGAGTCTAATGACTTGTAGATTATATGAAAGAATTATGCCTATACAGACAATTCTCACCCTCTGTAAATTTGCCTCACTTAAATTCCCACTGCCATGTTGGAAGACAGCAGGACCCAGGCTCTGGCTGTCAATAGTAGAGGCAGAAACACCGGGGAAGTTTCTTTTTTATCTTAAAGTTTTATTGTTACCGTATGTATTTACATTACAGTAATTTCCCTTCTCCCTACCCCACTTGAACCCTTCCTTATAACAAAGAAAGCATTTAAGCAAGGTCAGTTGTCATCCAGTAACTGAATTTGACAGCAGCTTATATCATATTCTCTATCCTTCATCCCCTTTTTACTGAAAGGAAGGTATGTTTCCTTATTGGTTCTTCAGGATCAAGATTCTTCTTGACAGTTATTATAGTTTTACTGGTTTTTAATGTTTTATTTAAATTTTTGTAGTCACTGTATATTTTGTTTTTTTGCTTCTGCTTTCTTGATACTGCATCATTTCATATGTTTTCTCATGTTTTTTCTTAATTTCTCATATTTGTCATTTCTTAGGACCCAGTAATATTATATTACATTCATATATTAGAGTTGTTTTGAGAGGCAAAATTGCCTAATGGATAGCAAGCCAACTTTGGGACCAGGAAGACCTGCGTTCAAGTCCTATTTCTCATACATACTAGCTTTGTGACCCTGAACAAGTCTCTCAACCTCTTAGCATTCTAGGCAACTCATCAAGAGTCTTAAGTTGTAGAAAGGTGGATAAAGCACCAGAATTGGAGTCAGGGCAAGTCCCTTCACCTCTATTTGCCTCAGTTTCTTCATCTGTAAAATGGGGATAATAATAACACCTTCCTCTCAGGGTTGTTGTGAGGATAAAATGAGGTAATATTTGAAAGGGCATAGTATAGTCCCTGGCACGTAATAAGGTGCTTAACAAAAATTTTTTTTTCCTTATTTTCTTGGATACACTCAACTCTTGATGATCTCATTGGCTTTAATGCATTCAGTTATCATCCCAATCAACCAACAAGCATTTATTAAGTGCTTCCTGTATGCCAGGCACCACAGGGACCAAGTGGTGGAGACACAAAGAGAAGAGCCACATAGTCTCTGCCTTCAAGGATATGACATTCTGATAGAAGAGGCTGAGATGAGAGAAGATATGCACATAGAGGCACATGCAAGACACATAGGAAGCAGACATAAACTTTCCATGAATGAGACTACTGAGTCTTGTTGATTTCCACTTGTACACCATCTCTTGTGCCTTTCCCCTTCTTTCCACTCACACAACCATCATCCCAGTCTGGGCTCTCACCACATCTTGCTTATACTTATTGCAGTGACCTTTGAATTGGTGAGTCTCTTCCTTTTCCATTCCATCCTGTAGGTGGCTGTCAAAGTGAGAGTCCTGTAGCTCAAGTCTGACTGTATTACGCTTTTACTCATTAAACCCCAGTGACTCCTGATTACTTTGGATCAGATACATATTTCTATTCAGCATTTGAAGACTTTCATAATCTGTCTCCATCCTGTCTTTCCAGCCTTATTAAACATCATGCCCCTTCATGCATACTACAGTCCAACCAAAATAACCTTTTTGCTGTTTCTTACATACAACATTCCTCCTCCCAGCACAGTACCTTTAGAGGCTGTTTGTGTCCTTAATACTCACCTACTCTCCCTAACATCCTTCAAAGTCTGGCTGAAGTGTTACTTCCCACATGAAAGCTCAGAGGTGGTAGAATGGTGGTAACACAGTGCTGGGCCTAGGGTCAGGAAGACCTGAGTTCAAATCCAGCCTCAGATGCTTACTAGTGAGCTTGAGGAAGTACTTAATCTCTGTTGGTCTGAGTTTCCTCAGCCGTAAAATGGGGATCATAATAATAACCACCTCCCAGGGTTATTGTGAGGAACAAATGAGACAATATTAATAAAGCACTTAGTACGGTGCCTCGCATATATTAGGTGATTAATAAATGCTTCTTTCTTTCCACCTTCCTTCTCATTCTTAAAGCTGCTGTTGTTTTCTGTTCCCCCTTTTGTCCTCCCCCCCAGTTACCTTGTACTTCCTTGTCTCTTTTCTTCTACTTTGCTCTGTGTCATATCACAGACAGGCTTCTTCACAACACTCCCTTTCCTTTCTCCATGCTTTTAAACTGGCTGTCCCCACTTGGAATGTGCTCCTGTCTTACCCATGCCTTAGAATCCCTCTTTGCTCCAGAAATCAACTCAAGTGGCACATTTTATATGAAACCTTTCCTTATTACCCCATTTCTTGTGCCTTCTACCTTACATTTATTTTTATTCATTTTGTTCATACTTAGAGTAGACACGTTATCTCTCCCTGAGGATGGGAATTGTTTCATTTTTGTCTTTGCCCCCTCAGCACCTAGCACAGTGCCTAGAACATAGGGCAAAGGCTTGTTATTTGATTAGACACTTCATATGTATTCTTTGATATGACAAATTGCTTTCTATGTAGGAGAAGAGGGAAGGGATATATTCAGAAATTAAGGTAATGTAAAAACAAAAGATACCAGTAATTTCTTTTTGAGAACTGGAACTGTTTTGTTTTTTATGTTACTATCTCCAGAGCCCAGCACAGGGCTTGGCACAAGTAAGTACTTTAAAAATGTTGAGTTGTTGATTGATTAACTCTTCGGAAATGGACCAATATAATTTTCTTTATTCTGGAAGCCCAGGAGAAGTTGCTGGAATTGGTGAACCCTGAAAAAATATCACCACCAGAATGAAATACACTTTTATGTAATAGGCATAAAATGGCAGCTTATTGATGTGGGAGTCACATCAGTAAGAATTAGCGATCTTTATGTAGTTTGATCATTTTTATTGTCATTGACAGAGAAACAGAGTAAATGCTCATTGATTGGGAAATTGTACCCTAACCCTCAAACCCCAATTTTCTATTTGAAGAAGTAGAAATGATTAAGAAGTGAAGTCAAGACACAACTTTTGGACCAGACCAGATATGGTCTGAAGAAATCCAGGCCCAGTTTAGTACAGAGCATTGAGTGACCATTTTATGGGAGGAAAGATGCCAAAAGAAAGGAAAAAGTCATATAGATGATGTTAATAGTCATAAAAAAGGCTACTGATCCACATGCTTATTTTTAAAATTTTTTAAAGTTCTGATGAGACTGATTTATATGCATGTTGGGGTTTCCTTGATGATAATATGAGAAGGGAACTGGCTGAATTTGGTAACTAATTCTCTACAACAGACCACATTTATAATAACTTAATTGCCTGAAAAGTACAGAGAATACATGCTCCTGCTGTTTGTTGTTTGTTGGTTACAAAAAGGCATTTTACTCAGTAGAGTAAAATACAGCCTTAAATAAAGGCTGTGCTCCAACAAAGAGTCTTTTATGCATGTGTTAGATCATAGAGATTCCTTAATAATGCAGTCGAACTTTGTTCAATGACCCTTTCATTGTCCAGTGAGACTTTTAAAAATTCCTCTAAGAAGATGAATGGCAAAATATTAACAAACACATATGAAACTATATGGCATAGTTGGGGAAGCTAGGTGGTGTAGTGGATAATATAGCACTGGGCCTAGAATCAGGAAGATCTGAGTTCAAATCTGTCCTCAGAAACTTACTGGAAGTGTGACCCTGGGCGTCACTTCAGTGCTGCCTCAATTTCCTTAACTGTAAAATGGGGATTATAACAGCTTCTATACCTCAGGTAGATCAAATGTTGTAAGAATCAAAATAAGATAATATTTACAAAACACTTAACAGTGTCTGGCACATAATAGTGCTATATAAATGTTATCTACTATTACTACTATTGATAAAGAACTGATCTCTGAAATTAGAAAGACTTGAGTTCAGGTCTGCTTTCTGACACATACTGGCTGTGTAACCCCTAGACAAGTTGGTTAACTTCTCAGTGCTCTAGTCTAGGCCGCATCTTAAGACTATAAATTGCAGAGAAAGTACTTATTTGCAAATGCTCCTACACAAGTTCATTAAAAAAAGAAGATTGCTCCAAATCACTAATAATAAAAAAATGCAAGCAAAACAATTCTGAAGTTTCACTCATATTCAGAAAATTGGCAAAGATGACAAAAAGGGAATAATAGTCAATGCTGGAAGAACTTTTACAGGAATACTAATGCATTGTAAATTGGTATATCCATTCTGGGAAGTAATTTAGGGTAATGCTAAAAAAAAAAGAAGACAAATATGCCCATACTCCTTTGACTTAGAGATCTCACTGCTATTTTAAACACATCAAGAGGTCAAAGATAGAAACATGAAAATATTTATAGCAGCACTTTATATAGTAACAAAAAAGTAGAAACAGAGTAAATGCTCATTGATTGGGAAATGGTTAAACAAATTATGGTACATTAATGTAATGTTGCTGTACACTAACCAGTGGATGAAATCTGAATAATTCAGAGAGACGTGGGGAGATTTATATAAATCATTCAAAGTGACCTAAATGATGACCAGGATGACAATATGCACAATGGCTACATAATATAAATAGAGAGAAGCAAAACTCCAGTGCTGTGTAATTCTAATGACTGATCTTGTGCCCGAAGAAGAGATGAGAAAAGCTTTCTCCCTCCCTTCTCTGCCAGGATATGGGGGTCAGTGCATGTGGAACAATGGGGAGAATGTCATCCTTGGTTGTTGTGTTCATTAATTATGCTGAGTTGTTTGTTTTTCTTCCTTTTTATTCTTTGTGATAAAGGATGGTGTTCTAAATAGGAAAGAATTTTATTTGAAATGGTAGTGATATAAGAACAAAAGATAAAAATAAACCACTGAGGATCAAACCTGTTTTTGTTACATGGGCAGACGATACTTAAAACAATCTAGGTATTAATTATTGTAAATAAAAGGTAAATATTTAAAAGATCAACTGACCATTTCCTCTTAATGGAATTTAAGTATAGCCACCTACAATTATTGATCTTGTGTCCATTGCCTTACCTATTTCTTTCCCCCCTTTTCACTTAATTCAACAAAAATTTTATTTTTTAAATACCTATTTGTCCAAGGCCCAACGCTAGTGTCTGATACCAAGGCTCTATTCTCAGGAAGTTTACTCTCTGTGAGGAGAAAGATTTACTTCTGTTCTCAATAGATCACTGATTGTATAGATTTACTGACTGCAACCCATACAGGCTTTCATTTAGGTCTTTTTGTTTCTTAGAGAAAGGCATGTACACAAATAACTGTGATACAAGCAAAAGTGAGATAAGTGCAGATGATTCATCTGGCAAAGTGCTATGATGAATTTGAGGGGGCTGATTCCACTTTTACCTGGAAGAGGTATGAAGTGGGGGCTGAGGACTTTATGGAGAAGGTAGCATTGGAATTGGCCTTTGAACAAAATGAGGCACTTCAATAGATAAGAGAGACAAGAGTTCATTTTAAATGTGGAGAGTGGTATAAAACAAAAACAAGAAACAAAAGTGTAGAAATCAGAGAGAGCAGGACAAGTGTGAAGGGAAAAGTAGTCCAGTTTTGCCAGAACATAGACTATATGAAGAGGGTATTGTATGATATGTGGTCATACAAGACTCTCGTCTTTGTAGGGAATGAGGGTGGATCAGAACTGATTTCTGAATGGGTAAATCAATACACTGTTTGACAGTGAGTTGGTGCTACCTCCCTAGAGGGAGACAGAGCTGAGGTTTAAAAGATAGCTGTTTGGGTAAGTTACTTAGTCTCTATTTGACTCAATTTCTTCAACTGTAAAATGGGGATAAATAATAACATCTACCTCATAGAGCTATTGTGAAGCTCAAAGGAGTTAACTTTGCCACAGTGCCTAGTATATAGTAGATTCTTAAAAAATATTTATTCCCTTTCTCTCACCTGAGAAATATAGAGATTATAGCACTTACTCAGCAGGACTTTGCCTGGTAGTACATGTACAGTCTTCCCAGGTTCATCATGGGACTCCATAGGACCCAAACCTTTTTTGTTGAACAAATTTAGTTGAGTTGCTAACAACACCACTTGATAACATCAAGGTAAGATTATCTTGGGCTTTGAATGACAGGATGAAGAACTTATATGTTATTAGTAACAATAAAGAACCACTGAAATGGAAGAGTGACATGATTAGAGCACTTTTTCTTATGCTAAAATGTGAAGGATGGCTTGGCTATGATTAGACTTGAATAAGGAAGACTGTTTAGGAGGCTGTTACAAATACCTACACAAGGTAATGCAAGGACCTCTGAATGAGGAGGTGGGTGTGGAGAGGACCAATCAAGAAACACATTTTTTAAGCAGAGTCAAAAGGATTTTGATACGTGACTAGATTTGTTGGGTGAAGGAGAAGGAGGAAGCAAAGATGACTCCGAAGTTGTGAGCCTAGGTTACTGTGAAGATGATAATATCAAGAGAAAGAGAAGTTTAGAGAAGCAGTGTTTTTTAACCCATAAAATCTGAAGTGTCAGTAGGCCGTCTTGTTGGTGTAGATAACCAGTAGGTAGTTCTAAGTCAAAAACAACAAAAAAGACGTACAAATTCACTATAAATAGAAAACTAAAGAATTAGGGGAGCATCTCTACAATTCCATAAGCCTGGCTTTATTGTCATATTTATTTTCCTACTGTTTAGGAGAGCTTTAAGTGCAAAAGTTGCTTGGCTGTAAAAATGGTTAGAAAGAATTAGAAAATATCTGCTTTTCCATTGTTTTGTCCTCCTACTCATAGAATGATATGAGAAGCTAGAAAGAAAAGGAACAGGAGGAGTTGGAATCATCTCTTTGACTTTGTTCAGTGTGCGAGTTAATCCGTCTCCCCCTCCTCCCCTTTTTGGCAGAGAACTATTGAAACCACATATATTCTAAGAGGTAGTTTTCAAAAGGCACTTAGTCCACAAAAATTCTATTCATTTCTACAAACTTGGATTGGCCTTTCCTGCATTTATTGATGCTCTCTCCTCCCTCTTCCTATTCATCTGCATTTTCTTCTTTTGCTTCTCTTAACAGTAAATTAAGAGAACATGAGCATCTGTCTTGAGCAAATAACTATACACTCAGTGCTCCCTATAGACACAGATACCAATTAAAAAATAAACAAAAAAGGGAATAGAAAGAAGAGCTAGCCCATAATTAGTTGAATTTCATTAAGTTCACTGCCCAATTTCTTTTAGGCTTATCCTGATTTCTTATAGATTTGGTGACATGAAACATGACAAAATGTGCATTTTACATTTTTTTTTTTTATGAAAAGAGGCTTAATTTTGGAGCAGAAGAAAATTAGCTTTTCCTTTATGACAGAGTCTCTTATACTTCTGTCTTGACAACCAAGGCAGAATATAGTCTTGCATCTCTATCTTGGGAATTCATAATTTTACTTAAGAGGCAAAATTTCTTCCATATTGATGGTGTGAATGATCCTGACATAGTAAAGTTACAGGTGTTTAACGTGTGTGGCTACATGTGCTGAATTTTAAGTCCTAGGATGTTGTGTTAATTTTTGATCTTCTCTATCTCTTTCGGGAAGCTAGGTGGCACAATGGGTAGAGTCCCAGCTTGGAATCAGGAAGACTCATCCTCTTGAGTTCAGATCTGATCTTTAGACTCTGTGTGACCCTGAGCAAGTCACTTAACACTGTTTGCCTCAGTGTTCTTATCTGTTAAATGAGCTGAAGAAGGAAATGACAAACTACTTCCAATATCTTGGACAAGAAAACTCTAAATGGGGTCATGAAGAATCAGATACAACTGAAACAACTGAACAACAATACAACATTACCCTAGTGGTCCAAAATTCCATTATGAGACTGCTTTCTGCTAACAGAGAACGAAAATGTAAGAAAAGTATAATGTGCAGTTTTGCAAGTTGCTTTAAGGACCACAGAGGTTAAGAGATTCGTCTGGCCATATAGCCAGTAAATATCAGAAGGAAGATTGGACACTTGGAAACAAAGGCTTTAAAGGCTCAAAGTACTTTGCCACATGGCTTCTCCTAAGAATGGTATCTTAACCTTCTTAAATCAATTCTGCTAGGTTTTATAAAATGTCATTTAATGGAGAAGGCTCTTTTTTTTTAGTGGTTTCTATATTTTCAAATAAGGTTTCTTCACTCTCACAGCAGATAGCCTGTTTCTGATATAATACTATGAGGAATATTTTCACAGTGCTTAATAACAAAGAAAGGTCATCTTTTATTAATAATATTTTGTATTTGGGGATTGACTTTGTTTATGATATAAAACAACCTTGATCTCATAAGAAGCGTATAGATTTTACTCAAACATTAATTTGGGTAAAGGAAATTGTTATTTAGATACATAATTTAGCAAAGTGATAAACAGTTTATATTTATTAGAACAATAACTTCATCAAAAACAATTCTTTTGATCTAGCTCTCTGGATCAAAAGAGAAAAGAGTTAAGGAGAGAGTTTTGAAAAGGGTTCTGTTGTATTGGATGACCAATGTTAAAAGAAGATTTGGGGTTATATCATCCCCAAGTCAATGTGGCATCATGAATAGAGCCACGTTTGATGGTCTTCTCTCAATCCTTGTCCTAAATTCTATGCTGCCTTTCATAATGTCAGGCATCCTGTGCTCCTGGGTACTCTGTTCTCTCTAGGGTTTTGTAAAACTAGTCTCTCCTGGTTCTTCTCCTAACTATATGATCATGTCTTCTCTGTGCCTTTTGCTGGCTCATCATCCACATCATGCCCCTTAGCTGTGTCTCAGGGCTCTATCCTAGGCTTTCTTTTCTTTTTACATTCTCCCTGTTGTTGATTTCATCAATTCCCTGGGTTTAATTATCATCTCTTTTTTGGTGATTCAGAGATTGATATATTCAGGCCCGTTTTCTCCCCTCACCTTTAGTTCTATATCACCAGTTACCTATTGGACATTTCAAAGAAGATGTCCTAGAAACCTCTCATATTCAACATGTTTGAAACAGAGCTCATTATCTCCCTCCCTGAAAATAATATTCCTCTTCCAAACTTTCCTGTTTCTGTTGAAGGCCCATCATTCTTTCAATCTCCTAGGTTCACAATTTCAGTGTATTCCTTGACTTCTCACTTTTCCTCAAATATCAAATCATTTACCAAATCTTACTGTTTCAACATCCACAACATCTCTAATGATCTAGCCCTTTCTCCCTATTCATACACTGTCACCTCCATTCAGGCTCTCATTACCCTGCCTAGGCTATTACAATACTTCCTAGTTGGTCTCCTTGCCTCAAGTCTTTCCTTACTGCTATACAGCTGTCAAAGTAACTAAACTTAGATATAACCATGTTTTTCTCCCACTCAGTTAACTCTAGTGGCTCTCTGTTACCTTTAGAATAAAAGTCCTTCACAACCTGAACTCATCTTAGCTCTCTATCTTTATTATATATACTCCCCTTTCCACATCCTATAATCTAGCCAAACTGACCTCTCTATTACTCACATGTGGCACTCCATCTCCTGTCTGTGTGCTTTTGCACACTGTCCCCCATAGCTGTGATGTACTCCTTCCTTACTTTCTCCAGAGAATCCTTCTCTTCCTTCAAGATGCCACTCAAGCACCACCTTTTGCATGAAGCCTTTCATGATCCCCAAAGTACTAGTGTCCTTCCCCCAACTACCTTTTATTCTTTTTATGTGTATTTGTCATATATGTGTTCTTGCTTTTTCCTGCAATAGAATATTAGCTCCTTGAGAAGGAGGTATTGTTTCATTCCTTGTATCTCCAGTAAACATACAGCAGATACTTAAAATGCATATTACTTGTTTTATTGAGAACTGGCCTTGAAATCAAGAGAACCTGAATTTGGTTGATATGTACTGTCTGTGTGATCCCTGGCAAATTACTTAATTTCTAAATACCCAAGGGAAGGGTAGCTAGGTGGTACAGTGGATAGAGCACCAGTATAGGAATCAGGAAGACCTGAGTTCAAATATCACCTCAGACACTTGACACTCACTAGCTGTGTGATCTTGGGCAAGTCACTTAACCCCAATTGCCTCATCCTGGGTCATCTTCACTCATTCTGATGACTCTGGTCACTGGATTCAGATGGCTCTGGAGGAGAAGTGAGGCTAGTGACCTGTACAGCCCTCCCTCATTCAAAAAAAAGAAAACAAAGTCAAGTGACATTTCTCTGATGGCATAGTCTTCTTCAGCAATGAAGGATAAACACATACACCCCCAAGGGCTATATGTTGCAGAGAATATGCTGATCTACACTGGTAAAGTAGTCCCTTACTGGGAAATCACAGGTCTGATTAAAAAAAAAAATCAGTTTTCCAAGGTGCAACTGTGGAACAAAATAAAAACATAAGACATAGTAACTTTTTTATTCTTTAGGCTTGCCTGAGAAGACAGGAGAAGAAACGAGATCAATTTTGTAGGCAAGAGTCAAGTTTTGAGAGACCCCGACCTTCAAGTTTATCATCTTCCAGACAGGTAACTTAGAGGTTTTTGATTTTGTTTTTAATTTTTGTCTTTTTTAAGGAGATTATCTTGTTGTTTTATGTGGATATCAATCCAGAAAATGCTGGTGTCTTTTGTGAATAATAGATACTGGAAAATTCTAAAATGTGGTACAGTGGCTAGAACAGTGGATAAGGAACTCTGAGACCTCAATTTTACTGTTGGCTCTTATACCAACTAGCTATATCAGCATCCACTGTCCATTTCCTCATCTATAAAATAATGTTTTGAACAAAATGAACTCTAAAGGACCTTTCAGCTTGAACAATCTATGATTCTCAAAGTTGGAGGCATTGCATCTTATTAGTGATTATATCATTGAAATCACTACATTTTCATTCCTTATAATTTTATATAATGAAAACTTGTAAATTGGAACGAGAATTTGTCTCTTAATGACTAATAGTTATATCATTATTTAGTTCTAGATTAAATCTATCCACCATTAGTTAACTTGTATTTAAACCTTATCTGAGAAGAGTTTTATCTATCCTAGGTAAGATCTGAGCACTATGAACCATGGTCAAATGATATTTGTTTATTCATTCAACATCCATTTTTCCAACAGACTTTTATTTAGTACTCATTGTGTGCTAACTCTGGAGAATATAAAGTATAATTAGGCGTGGTTTTTTCCCTTATGGACCTCTGTTACTTTGTCTGTTGGTGGAGATAAGGGTATGCAAATAAATCTTATACAAAGACAGAATATGCAAGTGCTGTAATAGGAACAAAGTGCTATGGTAGTTCAAAGGATAGATCTAGTACCTCTGATTGGTGGGAACAATTAGAAAAAGCCTTATGAAAGAGGTAGCGTGTAAGTTGGACAGCAAAGGATAGCTAAGAATCGAATAGATGGAAATGGAGGGAAGAAATTTCAAGAACAAAATGTGCAAAGAGGGAGAAAGGGACCACATGTATTTAGGAATGGTGAGTGTTCCATTTGTGTATTTGAATGGAAGTATTGGAAGATAAGACTATGGAGCCAGATCAGTGAGGACTTGCGGTGGCAAGCCGAGGAATTTTTATTCTATTTGACAGGGGAGTTGCTGGTGATTTTAAAGTCATGGGGAAGGGATAAAGTATGATTAGATTGTGCTTTGGGAAGATTAATCTTGCAGCAGTGTGTAAAACGGATTGGAACAATGAGAGATCAAAGGTCAGAAAACCATTTAGGAGGTGATTAGTCTAGAAGTAACAGGAACTAGAATCAGTAATGTAGAAGAAATGATGAATAAAAAAATGCAGCAGCAGAAATGGCAGATTGATTAGATGGGGACAAAAAGTCATCAAAGAGAATGCTGAGGTTTTAAGTGTATAATTAGAAGAATAATGGCAACATTAGCAAAAAATAGGAAGCTATAAGAAAGAATAGGTATGAAAGAAGAGTTTGACTTTGGACACACGGTGTTTGAGGTATACAGGTGGAGATACTCAGGAGACATTTGGAAATTCTTGTCTAGAATCTGGAAGAAAAATCAAGGATTGATTAACAGACTTGAGAGTAATTCTTGAAACGGTGAACGGATGACATTGCAAATGGAGAGAGTGTACAGGGAGGAAAGAAAAGAGGACCTGGAACAGAACCCTGGATTAATCAACATGTAGGGAGCAAGAAAAGAAGAGAAGCCATTAAATGAATGTAATGAATGAGGTGAGAGGAATGAGAGTCATGAGAGAAATGAAAGTAGTAGTTTAGAGAGATAGGAAGGGAAACTAGGATAAAACGTGGTTTCACAGAAACCAAAGATGAATAAGCCCATCTTGGAACTAGGGAGATGATCTGCAGTGTCAAGTAATTCAGAGAAGTTAGGGAGGAGGATGTTGGAGAAAAGACCATTCAGTTTGGTAATTAGATGTTCTTTGAGGAGGCCATGACAGTGGAGAAGTGAATAGAAGTCCGAATGCAAAGGGTTAAGAACTACGGAGGTGGTGAGAAAAACAGGGGAAGAAAGTGAAGACAGTTCTTCCAAAAAGTTTTATGATGAAAGAAAGAAGAAAGGATAGTAAGTAACTTGAGGTAACCGTAAAACCTAGGGGTGTACTGAGCATACATTAACAAAGTTCAGAACCTAATATTAATAAACTAAAGATTTTTGCTCTGTCTTCACATTTGAGTCCATCTCCAGCTCCATCATCTTTAATTTTGTTTCCTTTTAAAAGCTATTGTATATATTGTTATGTTTCTGCTGCCTTAATTTTGTAATACTTCAAAAAAGTATTTGCTTATATTTTTTATGCTTATAGTTTTATGTTGTCATAATATTATTCTATGACCTTCCTGTGTTTTTATACTTAAAGGACCTGTAATTTAATTAGTGTGGTTACAAACCACAGTCTCTCTGATTTACGAGATGGTTTTCAAGAGTTGCTGTGGCCAAAAAATCAATTATCTTGAGGCCAGCCTAATGATGAGCCTTTCCAAGTTTAGCTGGGATAGTCCTTGGACTAAATATCCAGTCCCATTATGGGACCTGTATTCAGAGCATTTTCAAAACCTTGCAGAGCAGGCATTCTGCTGGCATGGCCTTCAAGCGTCCAGGTTTACTTCTATGCCATGATATGGTTTCATGAATATTGTATATCATAATTTATTAATACATTTATTAATACATTTTCAAACACTAGATATAGTTTATTTCCAGTATTGCTTTATTTTTGCTACTATGTATGAACAAACCATGAATATTTTTGTACATACATAGGATTTTTTTTACTTTTTCATAAGGTCTTTTAGAATAAATCCCTAGCAGTAGAATGCTAAATTAAAGGGGTACAAGCAACTTTTGTGAATCTTCATATATATATATATAATACGTATATATACATATATGTACATATATACACATATATTTATACACACACATACATTTCACTCTGTGTTAGAACACCTGCTTTCCCATACCTCAACCAGCAGTGAATTTTTTTTTAAACTATCTTGGATGTAAGTTGGAATCATTAGGTTGTTTTGATGGGCATTTCTATGATTATTCGGAAATTTGAGTATCATTTTGTGTGATTATAACTATTTGTAATCCACTTTAGAAGATCATCTATTCCAAGGGTGGGGAACCTGTGACCTTAAGGCCATATGTGGCCTTCTAAATTCTTAAGTGTAATCTTTTGACTGAATCCAGTTAGCTCTGTGAAATTTTGATTCAGTCAAAAGGCTGCACTTAAGGATTTAGAAGGCCACATGTGGCCTTAAGGCTGCAGATTCCCCACCCCTGATCTATTCATTCCCATTGACTATTGCTCCCATGTATCACATAAGCATCTTGACTCTGGATGTTGGACCTTTGTTTTATATATTTGTTGCAAATATTTTATTCCTAATCTGTTTCTTTTCCTTTAATTTAAAAGATAGTGGTTTTCATCTTGCAGAAATTTATCTTTATATGCTCAAACCTGGTGATTTTGTCTGTGGTAACTTGTTTTATTTGATAAAAATATTCTTGTTCTTCATAGTTGAGACAGATGTGTTATTTTTTTCCATTAAAATTTATTTCAAAATATATTTATGTCCCTAAATCCAGTTAGAGTTTATTGTATGGTTTGATGTATAAAATAATAATAATATTATTATTATTATTCTTTTGCCATATAGCTATCCAGTTTTTCCAGTAGTTTTTACTGAATGGTGATTGCATTCCTCAGTTTTGTTTTTTTTTAGAGAAGACCATACACAAAGAAAAGTTGAAAAGGATAAAAATGAGAGGGAGAGAGGATATAAGTGGAGGATGAAGGGGGTGGAGAAGCCAAAGAAGTTCAAAGTAGATGGGAAATGAGATACCTAAGATGTCAGTCCTGTTCCCTCTTCTTTAAATGGAGGATTTTATGATTCCACCCTCCAATCAGAGGGTCAGAGAGTACCAGTGACGTATGAGTAACAAGGCTGAATGGATCTTGGAAGTTAACGGGGGCATTTGGAAAAGCCAAATAAATCCAAAATGAACTTGGGGGAAATATTTAAATAAAAAAAAATTAAAAAAAAATTTTTGTTACTGTATTTGCTTAACCTAACCATTTAATCTTTTCATTCGTTCAATTTTTTCTTTATTTCTGTTAAAATAATTTTGAAATGAGTCTCATGTCTTGATAATATAATTTCCAAATATCTGGTAAATTATTTTATTATTATTGAGGGAAGCTTTCTTTTTATCAGTTTCCCTTGATTCTTAATAGTTTGCAGATTTCTGTGGGTTTATTGTCGTAGGATTACAGAATGTATTTTTAAATACTTCCCTCTCTCTTATTTTAAAGATGAAAAAATTAAGTGTAGAGATATGGAGTAACTTCTCAAAGGTCATACTAGGACTAAGTGAACTCAAGTCCTCAGACTTAAAATTGAGCACATTTTCTGGTATACTTTGTTTCTGTTTTTATTTGTTTGTATACACTTAACTACCAGTAACATAGTTTGCAGTTAATATAAGGAATAAAATCTTACATAAATTAATTTATTTTATATTCAATTACTTTACTAAAGTAGTTTATTATCTCATTAAATTATTATGATTTGATTGTGATTATGATTAATTTTGGTTTATTGCCTTTGGTTTTCTAGATATATACTCATGTTCTTTATAGTAGGAGTTCTTAACCATTTTTTTATCCTGTTTCACCCTTTGGCAGTTTGATGAAGCCTATGAATTCCCTCTTAGAATAAAGTTGTTTTTTTTTAAATGCATAAAATGAAAGTCATAGGAAAGGAAACCAATTATATTAAAATACAGTGATCAAGAAGATGGTGGAGTAGAAAGATACACATACGCTTAACCCTTACCCCACAGCCCATAAAATACCTGTAAAGAAGAACTCTCAACAAATTCTAGAATCTCTGGGATTCTCTAAGTATATCATCATATCATCTGCAAAGAGTGATAACTTAGTTTCTTCTTTGGCTATTTTTTATTCCTTCAATTTCTTTATCTTGTCTAATTGCTACAGCTAACATTTCTAGTACTACATTGAGTAATAGTGGTGATAATGAGCATCCTTGTTTCACCCCTGATCTTATTGGAAATGCATCTAGCTTATTTCCATTGCATATAATGCTTGCTGAAGGTTTTAGGTAGATACTGCTTATTATTTTATGGAAAGTCCCCTTTATTCCTATGTTCTCCAGGGTTTTTAATAGGAATGGGTGTTGTATTTTGTCGAAAGCTTTTTCTGCATCTATTGAGATAATCATGTGGTTTTTGTTAGTTTTGTTGTTGATATGATCAATAATGCTAATAGTTTTCCTAATATTTGAACCAGCCCTGCATTCCTGGTATGAATCCTACCTGATCATAATGTATTATTTTTGTGATAAGATGCTGTATTCATTTTGCTAAAATCTTGTTTAAAATTTTTGCATCTATATTCATTAGAGAAATTGATCTATAATTTTCTTTCTCTGTTTTGTCTCTTCCTGATTTGGGTATCAAAACCATATTTGTATCATAGGAAGAATTTGGGAGGACTCCTTCTTCCCCAATTTTCAAAAATAGTCTATATAGTATTGGAATTAACTGTTCTTTAAATGTTGGATAGAATTCACTTGTGAATCCATCTGGTCCTGGAGATTTTTTCCTAGGGAGTTCATTGAGGGCTTGTTCAATTTCTTTTTCTGAGACAGGGTTGTTTAAGTATTCAACTTTCTCTTCTGTTAATCTGGGCAGTTTGTATTTTTTAAAATATTCATCCATCTCATTTAGATTATCAAATTTGTGGGCATGAAGTTGGGCAAATAATTTCTAATTATTATTTTAATTTCCTCCTCATTGGAGGTGAGTTCACCCCTTTCATTTTTAATATTAGTAATTTGATTTTCTTCTTTCTTTTTTTAATCAAATTGACCAAAAGTTTATCAATTTTATTAGTTTTTTCATAAAACCAACTATTGGTTTTATTTATTAATTCAATAGTTTTCTTAATTTCAATTTTATTAATCTCTCCTTTGGTTTTCAGTATTTCTAACTTGGTATTTTCTTGGGGATTTTCAATTTGTTCTTTTTCTAGCTTTTTCAGCTGCATGCCCACGTCATTGATTTCCTCTTTCTCTATCTTATTTATGTAGGCATTCAAAGATATAAAACTTCCCCTAAGAACTGCTTTTGCAGTATCCCATAAGATTTGGTAGGTTGTCTCATTATTGTCATTCTCTTGAATGAAGTTACTAATTGTTTCTATGATTTCTTCTTTAACCCATTCCTTCTTTAGGATTAGATTATTTAGTTTCCAATTGATTTTTGGTTTATCTTTCCATGGCCTTTTATTACATATAATTTTTATTGCATTGTGAACTGAGAAGGATGCATTGATTATCTCTGCTTTTCTGCACTAGATTGTGAGATTTTTATGTCCTAGTACATGGTCAATTTTTGTAAATGTTCCATGTACTGCTGAGAAAAAGGTATATTCCTTTCTATTCCCATTCAGTTTTCTCCAAAGAGCTATCATATCTACCTTATCTAGAGTTTTATTTACCTCCTTAACCTCTTTCTTGTTTATTTTGAGGTTAGATTTATCGAGTTCAGAAAGGGGAAGGTTGAGGTCCCCCACTAGTATAGTTTTGCTGTCAATTTCTTCCTTCAACTCCCCCAACCTCTCTTCTAAGAATCTGGGTGCTATGCCACTTGGAGCATACATGTTTAATAATGATATTGTTTCATTGTCTGTGGTGCCTTTTAGCAGGATATAGTTTCCATCCTTATCCCTTTTGATTAGATCTATTTCTGCTTTTGCTTTTTCTGAGATTAGGATTGCTACTCCTGCCTTTCTTACATCAGCTGAAGCACAATATATTCTGCTCCATCCTTTGACCTTTATCCTTTGTGTGTCCCCTCGTGTCAAATGTATTTCTTGTAAGCAGCATATTGTTTTAATTGCTTTTAATCCATTCTGCTATGCTTCTCCGTTTTATGGGAGAATTCATTCCATTCATATTCACAGTTATGATTACAATCTGTGTATTTCCCTCCATCCTCTTTCCCACCATTTGTGCTTTTAGCTCTCCTCTCTCCCTTCCCCTTCTCAATAGTATTCACTTTTCACCACCTCCTCCTGCCACCTTCCCCTCCGTCTTTTAGCCCCCCTCCCTTTTACTCCCCTTTACTCTTACTGCTTCTTCCCTCCCTTTTAGCCTCCCTCCCCTTTCTTTCCCCTTCTCTCCTACTGCTTATAGAGCTAGTTAGGATTATCTACTTAAGTTTATTGTTCCGTCCTTTAAACAAATCAGATGAGAGTACCTCTCAAACAATGCTCATCTCCCTCCCCTCTTTCCCTCTACTATGATTTTGTACTTCTTCTTGTGATGTAATTTGCCATTTTCTGCTTCCTTCTTTTCACACCTCCTATTACAATCCCTTCTCATACTTAAATCATATTTTTTTATCATGATATCATTTACTTTATACCCGTTCCCCCATGCATATCCCTTTTATATTTCTTAATAGACACACAGTTCTCAAGATTAACAGGTATCATCTTCCCTTATAGGGAGGTAAACAATTTGCCCTAATTGAGTAGCAAGTTGTTCCCCCCCCCCCCCCCTCCACTGTTTACCTTTTTATGATTCTCTTGAGACCTGCATTTGAAGATCGAATTGTCTATTAAGTTCTGGCATTTTGGTCAGGAACTCTGGAAATCCCTTACTTCGTTGAATGACTTTCTCCTTGCCTGAAATATTATGCTGAACTTTGCTGGGTAGTTGATCCTTGGCTGTAGTCCCAGCTCCTTTGCCTTACGGAATATTGGGTTCCAGTTCTTTTGATCTTTTAATGTAGAAGCTGCAAGGTCCTGTGTAATCCTGATTGTATCTCCTTGATATTTAAATTGTTTCTTTCTGGCTGCTTGTAATATTTTCTCCTTCACTTGATAGCTCTGGAATTTGACAACTATATTTCTTGGGGTTTTGAGTTTGGGGTCCCTTTCAGGAGGTGGATTCTTTTGATGACTATTTTGCCCTTTGAATCTAGTACTTCTGGGCAGTTTTCCTTGATGATTTCCTGGAAGGTATTGTCCAGGCTCTTTTCTCCATCCTGGGTTTCTGGCAGGCCAATAATTCTTAAGTTTTCTCTTCTGGATCTATTTTCCAGGTCATTTGTTTTTCCAATTAGATATTTTACATTTTCTTCTATCTTTTCATTCTTTAGATTTTGTTTGACTGATTCTTGCTGTCTCATTGAGTCGTTAGTTTCTACTTGCCCAATTCTAATCTTCATCAAATTGTTTTCTTCTGTTAACTTTTGTATCTCCTTTTCCATCTGCCCAATTTTTCCTTTTAAGAAGCTATTTTCTCCAGTTAATTTTTGTACTTCCTTTTCCATTTGCCCTTTTAGGAAGTTATTTTCTCCAGTTAATTTTTGGACTTCTTTTTTCCATTTGTTCAATTTTCCTTTTCAAGGAGATGTTCTCATCAGTGAATTCTTTCTTAATAATTTTAAAATCATTGGCCAGTTTATCTTCTATTTCCTTCTTCAGCTGTTCCAGGAGAGCTGCTTGTACTTGCGAGTAGTTCATAGTCCATTCTGAAGTTTCAGATGGAAGTACAGTCTCAGCTGTGACCTCTTTGGGGTTTGTGTTTTGGTCCTTATCCCCATAGAAAGATTCTATGGTTCTTTCAGCCCTCTGCTTTTTCCTGTTCATGATTTTGATTGAGTGTTGTGGCTTCTGGTTCTTTCAGTCAGAAGCTAGAGAACTTTTTGCTGAGCTGATGTGTGAAAAAGCTAAAAGCAGGTTTTTGTTTGGTGTTTCCCTGATCAGCCCTGGGTTTAGCTTGTTAAGTGTGGGGGAGGGGTGGTCTGATCACAGGAGATCTCCTCAGCTGAACTGAGGCAAAGGCAAGCTCAGGGTCTGGTAATCCTAGCTGCCCTATTGTCTTTCTGATTCCCCTGGACAGCTGAGGCATGCCTAGATGCTAATGCGTGTTCCCACCCCTCCTGGGGCTCCTCTCCTGGTGGTGAGGCTTGCCTGGGTCCTAGTGTGAGTATTCTCTGCCCTGGGTCCTCTGTCCTTCCGGTTTGCCTCTGCCACCGTAGGACGAATCCCCCTTAGCTATTTTCCTCGTCTGAGGTGTTATGAGACTATTGGTCTCCTTCTTCTAATTCTACTGATCTGGGATTTTTCTGGGGAGATATTTTATGGTTCTTTCACGGTCATCAAGGGGGGAGGAGAGAGCATTTACTGATCACTCTGCCATCCTGGCTGCCAGAAATTCAAGTAGGTGACTTACTGAAGTTTAATCTTCGGTGAAGGTCTCAGGAGCTGCTGCGCTGATATCTGGTGCTCGGTGGCTCTCACTGACTCAGTTCAGCTTGTCACCCACCCTCAGTGCCGCTCCGCTGGTTCTGCTTGCAGCTCTCAGGTTTCTTGGGATCCTTCTGCTTTGTTGCACTGGCCACGCTGCGCTGGGGGCTCACCCCTGCTGAACAGATCCTTCCCGTGGACCTTCTAGTCGAACCTGGGCTCCGAATCCGTCAGTCTGTCTCCCACTGGATTCTGCACCTCCAAAATTTGGTCAGATTCTCCTTTCAGAGGGAAGAAGTTTGTCTGAGAGCTTTGGTGAGTCATTGCTCTCACTCCACCATCTTGACTTCGCCCCTCAACAAATTCTAGAGCAGTAGAAGCCACAGAACAACAGAGTGGAGGAGATTTCTGTTCCAGAGAGACCTGAAAAACTGACAGGAAAGGTCTGTGGCACACCGGACTGGAGCAGAGCCCAGCCCTGCCTAGGTCACGTGACACCAAGAGGAGCAGATCCAAGCAGGTTTCAGGGACAGAATCTCTAATGGCAGCACAGGTCCCTCTACCCACAGGCACCAAAGGTCAGTGAGAGGGTCTTTTCCAGCTGGCCGAGATGGACTGGGGTGTTCCCATGACTCAAGTCCCCTCAGGAGGCAGCAGTGGACAGGGGCTTCCAAAGCAGGAAGGAGCCCGTGTCCATTGTTGAAGGTCTCTGTAAGTCCCTGAGGGAACTGAACCCAGTGTCCTCACCTGAGCAGATGAACTTAATTTCACACTGAATAGCAACCCCACCCCTGCCTAAAGCCCTGAGGCTTGAGAGCAGTGCATTTGAATCTCAGCCTCATGGGCTGGCTGGCTGGACAGAACTGGAGGTGAGGTGGGTGTGGAGAAGAAACTCAGAATTCAAGTAACTGGCTAGGGAAATACCCAAAAAAGGGAAATAAAATAAGACCATAAAAGGTTACTTTCTTGGGGAACAGGTGTCTCCCCCCCATCCTTTTCAGATGAGGAAGAACAAGGCATACTGTCAGAGGAAGTCAAGGCCTCTGCCCCCAAAGGGAACTTAAAATGGGTTCAAGCAATAGAAGACCTTAAAAAACAAGTTAGCAGCTTACTAAAGGAGAACCAAAAAAATGCTGAGGAAGATAACACCTCTAAAAGAGGCTAACTCAATTGGAAAAAGGGGTCCAAAAAGTCAACGAGGAGAAGGAGGTTTTAAGAAGCAGAATTAGCCAAATGGAGGAGAAGGTTCAAAAGCTCACTGAACAAAATAATTTGTTGAAAGAGAGAATTGAGTTCAGGGAAACGGGTGACTATAAACCAAGAAGTTAGCAAACAAAACCAAAAATTTGCAAAAATAGAAGATAATGTGAAGCAACTCATTGAAAAAACAACTGACCTGGAAAATAGATCCAGGAGAAATAATTTAAAAATTATTGGACTACCTGAAAGCCATAATCAAAAAAAGAGTCTAAACATTATCTTCCATGAAATTATCAAGGGAAACTGCCCTGGTGTTATAGAATCAGAGGGCAAAATGGATATTGAAAGAATTCATCGCTCACCTCCTAAAAGAAACTCGAGCAGAGAAACTCCTAGGAATATTGTGGCCAAATTTTAGAGTTCCCAGATCAAGGAGAAAATGCTACAAGCAGCTAGAAAGAAAATTTGAGTACTTGGAAATACAATCAGGTTAACACAGGATCTGGCAGCTTCAACATTAAGGGATTGAAGGACTTGGAGTGGGATATTTCAGAAGACAAAAGAACTGGGACTGAAGCCAAGAATCACCTACCCAGAAAATCTGAATATAATACTTCAAGGGAAAAAAATGGTCATTCAGTGATATAGTTGAATTTGAAGATTTCATGTTGAGGAAAAGACCAGATCTCTATTTAAAAATTTGACTTTCCAAGACAAGAATCAAGAGAAGCATGAAAAGGTAAACAGAAAAGAAAAATCATAGAAGACTCTCTAAAGCTGAACTATTTACATTACTACGTGAAAAGAAAATATTTTTAACTCTTGAATCTTTTCTCAGTATTTGGGTAGTTGGAGAGATTGTACATACACACACACACACACACATAGAGTACAGGGTGTGTTATATCAGAAGAGATGATATCCACACACACACACACATACACACAAATAAAAATAAAATAAAAATTAAGGGGTGAAGGAGGAAAATTCCGGAAAGAGAAAGGGAGTAATGAAATGGGGCAGGCTATAACTCATAAAAGAGATAAGAAAAATCTTATTCAATGGAGGAGATAAGGGAGAAGGGGAGAGGGAGGGAAAAATAAAGAAATACAATGATCATTTTTTTTAAAAATTCATTGACCATAGGTTAAGAATCCCAGTGCTACCAATACAGACATATTAACATATATTTCATGGCTTATTGCTAACTTGTACTCTTTATCTGTAAAATGAGAGGTTTGGACTAGGTGACCTTCTAGCTTTAAATCTAAGTTCCTACACCAAATACAAGTGGCCAGGTGGACAGCCTTGTTTTATACCTGTTGTACCTGTTGTTATTGGGACTGTTTCTAATGTTTCTGTTTTTCATACATACACATACACACACATATAAAATCAACTTGTAATTTTGAATATGTATTTTTAAATTACATTAAGGAAATATTCTTTGGTCCATATTTATTAATGTTGTTAACATAAAGGAATTCTCTGTTAAAGGATTTTTACGTATCCAATGATATGGTCATATATTCTATATTTTTCCTTTCACTAATATGATTTGTTCTATTGATTTTTTCCTAGTATTAAATTATATCATTTATATATCTTACATAGTTGTGATGAATTTTTTATATATTGCTGTATGCTAATTTTGAATATTTTTCCTTTTTCCCCCACAGTATTTTATTTTTTCCAATGTCATGTAAAAATAGTTTTCAGTTTTATAAAATTTTGAGTTCCAAATTTTTCTCCTTCCCTCTTTTCCCCCTCCGTAAGACAGCAAGCAATCTGTTTTTGGTTATACATGTACAATCATGTTAAACATATTTCTACATTAGTCATGTTGTAAAAGAATAATCAGAACAAAAGGGGAAAAGCACAAGAAAGAAAAATACAAAAAACGTGAGAATGCTATGCTTTGATCTACATGCATACTCCATAGTTCTTTCTCTGGATTTAGAAAGCATTTTCCATTTTGAGTCTTCTGAAATTGTCTGAGGTCATTATATTACTGAGAAGAGCTATGTCTATCACATTTGATCATCACAGAATGTTGCTGTTATTGTGTGCAGTGATCTGGTTCTGCTCACTTCACCAAGCATCAGTTCATCAAAACTTTTTGGTACTGACTAAGAAACAGAGTGGTGTGGATCAGTAGAACATGTTAGGTACACAAGACACAGTAGTAATCTACTGTTTAATAAACCCAACAACTCCAGTTTCTGGGATAAGAACTCACTATTTGACAGCAACTGCTGGGAAAACTGGAAAACAGTGTAGGAGAAACTAGGCATAGACCAACATCTTACACAGTATAGCAAGATAAGGTCAAAAGGGATACATGTCTTCCCAGGTTTTTCTGAAATCTGTCTGCTCATCATCTCTTATATATAGCACAATAGTATTCCATCACATTACTATGCCACAACTTGTTCAGCCATTCCCCAGTTGATGAGCATCCCCACAATTTCTAATTCTTGGCCAAAAAGAGCTGTTATAAATATTTTTGTACATGTACTTTTCAGTGTTTTATTATTGCTTTGGAATACAAACCTAGTGGAAGTATTGCTGGATTTAAGAGTATGCACAGTTTTATAGCCCTTTGGGCATAGTTCTAGATTGTTCTGTAGACATTAGTGTTCCAGTTTTCCCACATCTTCTCCAACATTTATCATTTTCCTTTTCTGTAATATCAGCCAATCTGACAAGTGTGATATGGTACCTCATAGTGGTTTCTAATCAATAGTGATTTAGAGCATTTTTTCATATGACTATAGATGGTGTTAATTTTTTCATCTGAAAACTACCTGTTCATAGCCTTTGACCATTTATCAATTGGAAATTTGACTCAGTTGTCTATATATATTTGAGAAATGACACCCTTATCAGAAACACTGGTTATATAAATTGTTTCCCAGCTTTCTCCTTTCCTTCTAATCTTGGTTGTGTTCTATAAAATCCTTTAAATTTAATATAATCAAAATTATCCATTTTGCATTTCACAGTGTTTTGTCTCTTGTTTGGCCGTAAATTCTTTCCTTCTCCATAGATCTGACAGGTAAACTATTCCTGACTCTCCTAATTTGTTTGTGGTATCATACTTATATCTAAATCATTTGACCTTATCTTGGTATATTGTGTAAGATGTTGGTCTATGCCTAGTTTCTCCTACACTGTTTTCCAGTTTTCCCAGCAGTTGTTGTCAAATAGTGAGTTCTTATCCCAGAAACTGGAGTCTTTGGGTTTATTAAATAGTAAATTACTACTGTGTCTTGTGTACCTAACCTGTTCTACTGATCCACACCACTCTGTTTCTTAACCAGTACTAAAAAGTTTTGATGATTGCCATTTTATAATATAGTTTTAGATCTGGTATGGCTAGGCCATCTTCCTTTGCAATTTTTCATTAATTACCTTGATATTCTAGACTTTTGTTCTTTCAGATGAATTTTGTTATTATTTTTTCTAGCTCTGTAAAATAATTTTTTGGTAGTTTAGTTGGTATGGCACTGAGTAAGTAAATGAATTTAGGTAGAATTGTCATTTTTGTTTTATTAGCCTCAGCCTACCCATGAGCAATTAATATTCTTTCAGTTATTTGAATCTGACTTTATTTGTGTGAAAAATGTTTTGTAATTGGGTACATATAGTTCCTGGGTTTGTCTTGGCAAGTTGACTCCCAAATGTTCTATATTGTCTATAGTTATTTTAAATGGAATTTCTCTTTCTATCTCTTGCTGCTGGGCTTTTTTGGTAATATATAGAAATGCTGATGATTTATATGGGTTTATTTATATCCTGCAACTTTGCTAAAGTTGTTAATTATTTCATGTAGTTTTTAAATTGATTCTCTAGGATTCTCTAAGTATATCATCATATCATCTAGGAAGAGTGATAGTTTTGTTTCCTCATTGCCTATTGTAGTTCCTTCAATTTCTTTTTCTTCTCTTATTGCTAAAGCTAACATTTCTATTAAAATGTTAAACAGAAGTGGTGATCTTATTGGGAAACTTCTAGCTTATCTGCATTACATATAATGTTTGCTGATATTTAGATAGATACTACTTATCGTTTTAAGGAAAACCCCATATATTCCTGTGGTCTCTAGTGTTTTTTATAGGGATGGGTACTGTATTTTGTCAAAAGCTTTTCCTGCTTCTATTGAGATAAACTTGATTTCTGTTAATTTTATTATTGATATGGTCAGTTTTGCTGATAGTTTTGCTAATATTGGACCAGCTCTGCATTTGTGGTATTAATCTCATCTGGTCATGGTGTGTGATCCTCATGATAAATTGCTCCCGTCTCTTTGCTCATACTTTATTTAAAATTTTTGCATCAATATTCTATTAGGAAAATTGGTCTATAATTTTCTTTCTGTTTTGGCTCTTCCTGGTCTAGGTATTAGTACCTATTTGTGTTGTAAAAGGAATTGGCGGGATTCCTTTGCTTGTTTTTCTAAATAACTTACATAGTATTGGAATTTGTTCTTTAAATGTTTGGTAGAATTCACATGTAAATCCATCTGATCCTAGAGATTCTTCTTAGGGAGTTCATTGCTTGTTCAATTTCTTTTTTTAAAATGGTTTTATTTTTTCTTGTTCTGTTAATCTGGGCAATTTATATTTTTGCAAATATTCATCCATTTCACTTAGATTAATTTGCATATAGTTGGAAAAAATAGCTCCTATTTATTGCTTTAGTTTCCTCTGCATCAGTGGTGATTTCACCCTTTTCATTTTTAATACTGGTAATTTGGTTTTTCTTCTTTTTTTTTTTTTTTCCAATTAACCAAAGGTTTATCACTTTTATTGGTTTTTTCATAAAACCAGCGTTAGTTTTATTTATCAATAGTTTTCTTACTTTCAGTTTCATTAATCTCTCTCTTGATTTTCAGATTTTTTTAATTTGATAGTTAATTGGGAATTTTTAATCTATTCTTTTTCTAGTTTTTTCAGTTGCATGCCCAGTTTATTGATGTGCACTTTATTTTATCCATGTCAGCAGTTAGAGGTATAAAATTTCCCCTAAGAACTGCTTTGACTGTATCCCACAAAATTTGGTATGTTGTCTCATTATTGTTGTCTTTGATGAAATTATTGATTATTTCTATGATTTGTTGTTTGACTCATTCATTCATTAGGATTAGATAATTTAGTTTCCCTGTCTTTCCATGGCCTTTTGTTACGTGTAATTTTGAGGAAAAGCTATATTCCTTTCTTCCTCATTCAGTTTTCTCCAGAGGTCTATCATATCTAACTTTTCTAAAATTATATTCACCTCCTCAATTTTATTGTTTATTTTGTGGTTAGATTTATTTAGTTCTGATAGGGGAATTTTGAGGTCACCCATTTGTATAGTTTTGCTATCTATTTCTTCCTATTAACTCACTTAACTTCTCTAAGAATTTGGAATTTGGATGCTATACCACTTAGTACACATATGTTTAATGTTGATATTACTTCATTGTCTGTGGTACCTTTTAGCATGATGTAGTTTCCTTCCTTATCTCTTTTAATTAGATATATTTTTGCTTTGCTTTGTCTGAGAACAGGATCACTACCCCTGATTTTTTAGTTTCAGCTGAAGCATAATATATTCTGCTCCACCTTTTTACCTTTGCTCTATGTATATCTCTGTTTCTTGTAAACAACATATTGTAAGATTCTGGTGGGCTTTTTAAAATTGATTATATTCTTCTGAAATACATTTAGATTTATTTTAGTGCTTACACTTAAGTTGGGATTTTTTGTTAATACTTAATTTGTTTTCAGTTTTCAACAATCACTTCCATAAGTTTTAAATTTTTCTCCCTCTTTCTCTCTCCTCCCTTCCCATCATGGCATGCAGTCTTATATGGGTTCTACACATATATTCTTATTAAACATATTTTCACACTAGTTATGTTGCATACAAGACTTGAAGCAACTGGGACAAACCATGAGAAAAACCAAACCAAAACAAAAAATATCAAAAGAGAAAACAGTCTGCTTCATTCTGAGTTCCCACTCTATAGTACTTTCTCTGGATGTGGATGGCATTTTGCATCAAGAGTCCTTTGGAAATGTTTTAAGTCCTTGCATTTCTGTGAAGGGATAAATCTATTATAAACAGTCCTCACACACTGTGGCTGTTACTGTGTATAATGTTCTCCTAGTTCTGTTCATTTCACTCAGCAACATTAGGATTCTGGTTTTTAATTCACTCTGCTGTCTACTTCCACTTTATGGGAGACTTCATCCCATTGACATTGTGAATGTGTTATATGAATTGTGTAATGATTACTAACTATGTATTTACCTCCCTCCTGTTTTTCCCCCTTTTTTATGCTTTTCTCTTTCCTTTCACTCTCTCCCTTCTCACTAATGTTTTGGTTTTGACCACTGAGTCCCTCAATCTGCCTCCCTTCTAAGAGCCCCACCCCTTTTCCCCCTTTTCCCTCTTACTTCCCTATAGGGTAAAATAAATTACTGTATCCAACTGAGTGTATATGTTATTCCCTCTTTGAGCTAAATTCAATGATAGTAAGGTTCAAACAATGCTCACCCCTCTTTCTTTCCATCTACTATAATAGGACTTTTGCACGCACATCTTCATGTGATGTAATTTACCCTAATCTGCCTCTCCCTTTACTCTTCTCCCAAGACAATCGTTTTCATACCCCTTGTTTTTTTTACTTCATCACATCAGTTTCCCTCTGTCTATACTCATACCCTCTATCTGTGTATATTCCTTCTAACTGGCCTAATAGAGATACGGTTCTTAAGGATGTAAACAGTTTAACCTTATTGAATCACATGGCTCGTTTCTTTCCTGTTTACTTTTCTGCTTCTCGAGTCTTGTACTTGAAGATTGAATTTTCTGTTCAGTTCTGTTTTTTTTCCATCAGGAATGATTGAAAAATCATCTATGCCGTTGAATGTCCATTGTTCCCTGCTTAAAGATCATGCTCAGTTTTGCTGGGTAGTTGATTCTTGGTTGTAATCTGAGCTCCTTTGCCTTCCAGAATATCTTTTTCAAGCCCACTGATCCTACCAGCTAAATCTTGTGTAATCTTGACTGTGACTCCTTGATATTTGAATTGTTTCTTTCTGAATGTTTACAGTATTTTCTCCTTGACCTGATAATTTTGGAATTTGGCTCAATATTCCTTGGAGTTTTCATTTTGGGATCTCTTTAAGGAGGTGATCAGTATATTCTTTCAGTTAACTATTTTACCCTCTGGTTCTAGGATCAAAGGTTAGTTTTCCTTGATAATTTCTTGAAAGATGCTGTGCAAGCTTTTTTTTTTGATGATGGCTTTCAGGTAGTCCAATAATTCTTAAATCACCTCTCCTGGATCTGTTTTCCAGATCAGTTGTTTTTCCAAAAAGTGAAGTATTTTGTATTTTCTTTTATTTATTTCACTCTTTTGATTTCATTTGAATGATTCTTGAGGTTTCAACGAGTCATTAGTTTCCACTTGCCCAATCCTAATTTTTAAAGAATTATTTTTCTTTGCACTTCCTTTGCTATTTGGCCAATTCTACTTTTTAAGGAGTTTCTTCAGTGGATTTCCACCCCTCCTCGCAATTTGGCCAATTGTATTTTTTGGGGAATTGTTTTCTTCAGTCAGTTTTTGTCCTTCCTTTTCCAGTGTTGACTTTCTCTTGCATAATAACTCTCATTTCTTTTCCCAATTTTTCTTCTGCCTCTCTTACTTGATTTTTAAAATCCTTTTTGAGCTCTTCCAGGAAGGCTTTTTGGTCTTGAGACCAATTTGTCTTCCACTTTGAGGCTTCACATGTAGGCATTTTGACATTGTTGTCTTCTTGAGACTTTTTGTTTTGATCTCTGTCACCATAACAACTTTCTGTGGTCAGGGCTCTTTTCTGTTTTTTCCTCATTTTTTTAGCCTACTTTGTGACTTTTAAAGTTGGACTCTGCTCAGGGACACAGGAGTCACTGTCCTAAGCTTCTTGAGCTAGGAGGCCAGGGGCCTGGTCACTGGCTTTCTGAGCAGTGGCCTCAGGTGTTGGTAGCTTGCCCAGTGTGTTGTGCTATGCCTGCTGTGCTGGGAGTTCCCAGGCTGGCATTTCGCATTCTGTGGTAGGATTGGAGGCCTCACAGCTGGCCTGTTGTGCCACTACCTTGCTGAGTCAGGACCAAGGGATCTCAGTTACTGGTCTCTGCTGTGGGTAAAAGATTCTTGCTGGCTTTCCCAGACACTTTCTGTGCTGGGTTGCATGCTTTTTTACCCAAGTGAGATAGACCTTTCCTGGAGTCCTTCTAAGTTATCTTAAGCTAGAAAATTATTTCACTCTGTCTTTTTGTAGGTTCTGTTGCTCCAGAATCCATTTAGACTCTGCAGGTGGGAAACCTGTGACCTCAAGGCCACATGTGGCCCTCTAGGTCCTCAAGTACAGCCCTTTGACTGAATCCAAACTTTACAGAACATTTCCCCTTAACAAAAGAATTTGTTGTATAAACTTGGACTCAGTCAAACAGACACATTCAAGGACCTAGAAGGCCATGTGTGGCCTTGAAGCCACTGGTTCCTTATCCTTGGTTTGGAATCTTGATTTAACATTGTTTCCAAGGGAAACTGAGGAGAGTACAGGCAACCTCCTGGCTTTTCTCTGCCATCTTGGCTCTGCATCACCCTGATTATTTAAAAAAAAAAATTTTTGCATTAATATTCATTAGTGATGTTGGTATATCATTTGCTTTCTCAGACTTGTTTAGTTCGGAGGTCAATATTATATTTACCTCAAAGAAATATTTTACTAGCCCACCATTTTTCTCTGTTTTATTTTTTTATTTTATTTATTGAAATACTTTATTTTTTAAATTTTTAATTAATTAATTTTTAGTTTTTAGCATTCATTTCCACAAGATTTTCAGTTCCAAATTTTCTCCCCATCTCTCCCCTTCGTCATCAGATCCGAATGTCGGGATCATTTGCATTTGTTGGCAAAAACTCTCTATAGTCTTATTTTTCTTCCCTTTTCTAGGCATTTTCCCAGCCAGTTACTTGACTTCTGAGATTCCTGTCCACCCCCGCCTAGATCTGCCCAGCTAGTGCTTGGGCTCTGAGATTCAAATGCGCTGCCCAGCTGCTAATCAATGTGACCTTTAGTTCTGGCGCTGGGGTGGGGGCAGGGCCGCCTCCCAGGCTCAGCTCCCTCAGGGGCTTTATGCAGAGACTTTCAGGAACGGAGCAGATCGGGGGGGCCGCCTCCCAGGCTCAGGTCCCTCAGGGGCTTTATGCAGGGGCCTTCAGTAATAGAGCAGGGTGGGGCAGGGCCGTCTCCCAGGCTCTACTCCCTCAGGTTGTTTATGCAGAGACTTTCAGTAATGAAGATCCTGCCTGCTGCTGGGGGAGTCTCGGGCCGTTGCTGCTGCTGCCTCCACTGCCGCCCATGCCTCTTCCTCCGCCGCTTCCTACCCCCGTCTCTGTCGCCGCCACTTCCTCCTGAGGGGGCCCGAGTCACGGAGACACTCCGCTCCCCTCCTCCAGCCAGCCGTCTCTCTCACTGACCTGTAGCTTCTATGGGCGGAGGAACTTTCCCGGCTGTCGGAGCTTCTGTCCCTGAAGCCTGCTCGGGTCAGCTTCTCTGGGGCCACGGCCAGGGCAGCGCTGGGGTGGGGTCCGCTTTCTGGGGCACGACGGACTCTGTGGACGGCTCTCCAGGGCTCTCTGGAACGGAAATCTCTTCCACTCCGTTTCTGTACACCTTTCAGTGGTCCAGAAGTTATGGGAGTCTCTTTTTACATTAATTCTATGGGCTGTGGGTTGGAACTTGTAAACTTGCGCCCCTCTACTCCGCCATCTTGGCTCCACCCCCGAGTTAGTCTATTTTTAAAGGTGTTATTTTATTCAGCATTACTTTTGGGTTCCCTTTAGCAGTATATTGAGTCTCTTTTCATGATTTCCTCGCATCACTGTCATTTCTCTTCCGATTTTTTTCTCCACCCCTCTTGATTTTCAGAATCCTTTTTGAGCTTTTCCATGGCCTGAGACCATTGCATGTTTTTTTGGAGGTTTTCAGTGCAGAAGCCTTGACTTTTATGTCTTCATCTTCCTCATCCAAAAGGATGGAAGAAAATACCTGTTCACCAAGAAAGTAACCTTCTATAGTCTTATTTTTTTTCCCCTTTTTGGAGCCATTTTCCCAGCCAGTTACTTGACTTTTGAGTCCTTTGTCAAGTGGAGGATATACTCTGGGGACCTGTAAGTTCTCAGTTCCTCTAAGGTGGCACAATCAAGGGAGAGGAGCTTATTCCTCTCCTGGCCTGTGCTTTGGTCTGGGAGCAACCACACGCACATTTCTGCCCAAGATCTGTGAGTAGCATTCCCTGTCTAGAGCCTCCGCCACTTCCACCAGCCAGTGCCCCTCCTCACTCTAGGACTGCCACTCAAGGCTGAGATTCAGATCAGAGGCTCAATTCCCCCAGGATCTATAGACTAAGGGCTTCAAAAATGTATACTGCCACTGCCTAGGGCCAGAACTAGGGCTAGACCCTGCTACTTTGTCACCCAGATGAAAGAGCTTTTTCACTGACCTTGGAAGATGTCTGGCATTTGTGGGTTGAGAAATCTGGGAACTGCAGCTGCTACCCATGATTCCATGCCCTGAAGCCTGCTCCAGTCCTGTCCAAGCAAGACTAGGCTGTGCTCCACTCTGAGCCCAATGTGACAGAACTTTCCTGTCAGCCTTCCAGACTGTCTTGGGCTGGAAATCTCTTTCACTCTTCCATTTTGTGGCTTCTGCTGCTCTAGAATTTGTTTAGAGTAATTTTTTACAAGTGTTTTATGGGCTATGGGAGGAGAGTTACAGCAGGTCCATCTCTCTACTCTGCCATCTTGGTCTCCCTCCCCCATTTTTCTCTCTTTTAGATCAGTCTTTCTAGTATTTCCTTGTTCCTTAAGAGTTTATTAGAATTCACTTGTAAATCTGTCTGGGCCTGGTAACTTTTGTAGGTCCAGTTATTAGTGGGTTATCTGATTTCTTCTTCTGAGATTTGTCCATTTAGGCAATTAGCCTTCTTAATTTGTTATTTTTATTTTAAAAATAATCTTATATTTCATCTTGGCTCTCATATTTCTTAGAATAGAGCTTATGTGTAATTAATGATCTCTGATAATTTTTAATATTTCTTTTGTTTTCATAGTGAACTCTTCTTATTTTGAATTTGATCATTTGGGCTTGCTTTTTTCAGAATAGATTGGTTAATTGTTTATCAATTTGTTTGGTCTTTCTTGTTATTTATATTGGTGGATGGTTTTATTCTTTTTTGAAGATTTTAAAATCTACATGTAGATTTATAAAATCTATACTTCAACAAACATTTATAGCATATGCTTACTATATATAAGGCTCTGTGGTATCTGATAAGGAAAAAGCAAAACAGTTTCTGAACTCAAAGGATTTATGTTCTGTAAAGAAACAAGAAGGCCTGGAACATATGTAATGCATACAAGTTAAATAAATACAAAGTACAGTATATGAAAGTAATCATTTTGATGTATCATTACAATGTGATGTAATATCTTTACCTCTTTTAAAACTTTCAGATTTGATTTTTACTTTGAAAGTATTAGTAGTGCTACTGATTTTCATAGTTTCATGTGGTATTAAGGTAAATTTTATGCCATTCTTTCAGCTTTAATCTATTGAACTCTTTCTGGGTTAAATGTATTTGTCTTGTAAGCAACATATTATTAGTTACTGTTTTTAAAATCCATCCTACAATTTTTTTGCTTTTTATTAGAAAATTCAGCCCATTTATATTTAGCATCATATTAGTAGTTTTTCTTCTTTTTTGTATTGTTATTTGAGAATAAGTACTTCTAGTTCATATTATTACCATTATCAGTTCAAACTTAATAAGATCACTCTAAACAATATTTCAGTATTACTCATATTTATAATTATATGGTTTTCTTTAACTTGGAATTTCACTTTAAGATAATTTCTTTGCTTTGGGATTATCCTATTTGCATCCCTTTCTCATACTTATTTTTCCCTATTTGTCCAGGATTTCCTTCTTCAGCATTTATTGATTTGGCTAACAGAGTACTCTGAGCATTCCCCTATTTTTACAGTACTAGATTATCTTGATTTGAGAATATGAATTGTTTTAAATCCTTGCATATTATACTGTAAGCTTGGTGGTTGTTTAAGGATATGCTTAAAGTGCATAGTCTGCAAACTTTTCATAAATGCTCCTTAAGTTCCACTTTTTGCCCTTACTAACTTACTATAAGTTTTGCTGGGTAGATAATTCTGGGTTCCTGGTTCATATTTCTTATAGATATGTACATATTATATTCCAATAACTCTGATCATCCACTGTATTCCTTAAGAAATTCTCTATGATTATGATTGATGTTCCTTGATATTTTACCTCCATTTTTGTGCAGCTTCTAATAGTCTTCCTATAATTATAAAAATATTAAAATTTTTATTCTAATACATCGAAGAGAGTTGGTTTTGGAGTATTATCTTATTGAATGCCTATGGATTTTTCTCTTTGATATTTTTACTTTTTTATTCTGAAAAACTTTCTAGAATGATTAGTTAGAATATAATTTATATTATTTTGTTTTTTTGAATTTTCTGCAATGTCATTTATTCTGTAGTTGCTACTTTAGACCTCTTCCTTGAATCTACGTTTTTTAATTCTTTCATGATTCAGTCATTTTGTGATTCATTTGTCTCAGTTTGATGAATCTCTCCAAACATTTTCAGCAGCTGTTGAATTGGAGCAGAGATAGCAGATAATAGAGTTCATCCTGGGTTGGAGATTTGTAATGTGAGTTTAAGAGGGCTAGGGAATTTAGAGTGTTAATAATGTAGTTGATGAAATGGATGACCGGCAGGGTTAGGAGCTAAATGAAGCCATAAATGATCACATAGAATGAGATAATAAGGAAGAATTGTGGAACTGGAAGTAAAGAAGGCTAAAATAATGGCTTCCTTTTTATTATTTAGGAATAAGAAAATGGAAGAGCTATAAGAAGTGAAAATTGTAGTCAGAAAATGAGATTTCAAAATTTAAGATCTTAAAAGTGGAATAATTCCAGTGACGAAGAGATCCAAAAATATAGTAATATTTACAAGTGACAGAAGTGGAATGGAGGTAATTAGAGTTAAGGAGGCAGTAAAGGGACTGGAAGTTAGGATTTTGAAAAGGTCATAAATATTAAAGGTGAAATCTCTAAAAGTGTTAGCATGAGAAAAGCTTTGGAAGATTGTGAAATTGATCATGAAGTGATTGAAGAAGGTAGAATAATATTCTGGAGGTAAATAGATGATGCTTATGTAGTTAGGAAGAGTATGACATAACCAGGTAGAATAGGATACAAAAGGAGTTCAACAAATAAATAGGAAAATACATACTGGATACCAGGAATTCAAAATGGCACCCAGCCACAAGGAATTTATAGGCAATAGTGGAAGGAAGGATAGGATACAACACATACACAAATAAGTATAATTGAAGATATGATGTGGGCAAAAGTAGTGGCGTGATGGATAGCCAATCTCTGCTGTTGGGAAGGTCTAGACTCAATTCCTGCCTTTAAGACTTAGTGGCTCTATGACTCTGAATTAGCTTCTCAGTGCCCCACTTGTAGAATATTTGCTGACTTGCATTGGTAGAAAGAATTTCTTTCCCCTATCCATTGCCAGTCTGGTCTGCTTATCCTTCATCTCCCCCCATTAATCTAGGGGAAAAAAAGGAAGAAAGAAAAGTAAAAAAAGAAAAGGGATGAGATATACGTACATACACACATATATATGTACATATATACACATATATAAATACATACATATACATTAGATCCTAATTTTTTAAAATGTAAAGAGAAAGGGCTCATTGTCATTTGGTAGTGGGATGGGGTTGGAGAAGGCTCTATGGAGGAAGTGCTTATAAGCTAGGCCTTCAAGGAAGAGTAGGATTTAAACAGGTGGCAATAAGAAAGGCAAAGGGATTTTGTACAAATGTATAAAGGTAGAAGGCAGCAAGTAGCAGGACTGGGATAAAACATTAAGGTATGAAGGAGAGTCATATGAAATAAATGGAGGCCCTTAAGTAAAAGACTAAGCAATTTGTGTTTTATTTGATAGGCAGTTGGGATCCAGGGGAAGTGATGTCCTCAGACCTGTGGATTAGTAAGATTTTTTTTGGCAGATGTATGAAGGATGTTTTGGAGAAGGAAGAGTCTAGAGGCAAGGAGACAAGTTAGGAGATCAGTGGAAGAATCTAGGTGAATGTTGAAGACTTGAAGTAAGACCTGATGGTAGTATGATTCAAAAAGAGAAGTCAGATAAGAGAGACTTTGTGGAGGCAACATCAACAGTACTTAGCAACTGATTAGATGTGGGTTGTGTGTGATTGTGAGCTTCTCATGGACATGAACTTTCTTTTACCTCTTGTATCCTTGGCACTTAGCAAAGCGCCTGGCACATAATGGGAGTCTATTAAATGTTTATTGATTGATTCATTGGTGAGGTGAAGGAAAGAGAAAATTAAAAGGTAACTAAGGTTGCAAGCCTGAATGACTGAGAAGATGGTGTCATCAATAGAACTAGGGAAGCTGGGAGGAACTATTAAGGTCTTGTTTTTGTTTTGCATTGGGGTTATTTGATTAGTTTGGTTTTGGATATGTTGAATTTGAGATGTTAGAAGATGACTGAAGGACAATGATATGCAAGTGGTAATGGAGGAGTAAACAGTATGTCACCCTTCTACTTTGTCTTATAAGAAAGGGAATGGGAAGGTACTCTCTATTGGGGAGTTATGAAGAAAGTGGTATTTTCATGGCAAAACTAGCTTTTTTGAGATAAGATGAAGAGAGCTAGATGGAGTGGTGATTGGAAAAATAGAGGCTGTAGGACAATTTATTCAACATAAATAGGAATTCCAAAAGGCACATTAAAAGGAGTTAGTAGAAATTAAGGAATAGTGTGTGGGTTAGGAGGTCTGGTGAAGATAGCTGCCATAGAGATTTTCCTAAAGTACAGGTCTGATCCTGTAGTTGCTCCCTGTTATCTCTTAAAATTAAATATTAAATCCTCTACTTGGTTTGTAAAATCCTTTACAACCTGGCCCTTTCCTGTCATTCCAACCTTACATTTTATTTCTCCTTTCCATGTAATTCTATGATCCAGTGACCCTGGCCTTCTTGCTGTCCCTTCCACAAGATATTCCATCTCCTGACTAGCAATTTTCATTGGCTATCCTCCATACATGGAATAGTCTCCCTTCTCATCTCTGATATCTGGTTTCCTTCAACTCTCACTTAAAAAACTCTCACTCCTCTTCAAAAACAAAGGATAAACAAGAAGATTCCACCCCTTGCAAAGTTTCCCCAGTCCTTCTAAATGCTAGTGCCTTCCCCCAAGATTACTTTAAATTTACCCTGTTTACATCTTGTTTGTATGTGGTTTCTTGCATTAGAATATGAGTTCCTTGAGGGAAAGGACTATTGCCATTCTTTATTTCTGCAGGGCTTCAAGCATACCAAGCACTTAATAAGTGCTTGTTGACTTGTGTGAGTGGAGAGAGTGTACAGGTATGAGAAATGTGGAAAATCAACATGACCATGTTAACTGATTAGATATATGGGGTAAGGAGACAATGAGGATTTGAGAACGATTTTGGACTTGTGTGAGGGCATTTGTGATGCCCTCAACTGAAATAGAGAAGCTCAGAAGAGGAGTAGGTTTTTTGGGAAAGGTAAGTTCTGTTTTATACATGTTTGTGTTTGACTGGATAGCCAGTTGGAAATGTCCAATAGGCAGTTAGAGATTCAGGGATGAGGTTCAGGAGAGCATCCTTTATGTGGAATCACTAAACAGAGGAGCAGATGGAGACAGATATTTTAATTTAAATTTTTTAAAATTTATTTATTTAACTTTTTACATTCACTTTCACAAAATTTTGGGTTCCAAATTTTCTCCCCATTTGTCCCTTCTCCCCACCCCAATACGCCGAGCATTCTAATTTCCCCTATCTTGCCCTCTCTTCTATCATCCCTCCCTTCCTTGTCCCCATCTTCTCTTTTGTCCTGTAGGGTCAAGATAACTTTCTATTCCCCATTACCTGTATTTCTTATTTCCTAGTAGCAAGAACAATACTCAACAGTTGTTCCTAAAGCTTTGGGTTCCAACTTCTCCCCATCCCTCACTCCCCACCCATTCCCTTTGGGAAGGCAGGCAATTCAATATAGGCCATATCTGTGTAGTTTTGCAAATGACTTCGATAATAGTCATGTTGTGTAAGACTAACTGTATTTCCCTCCATCCTATCCTGCCCCCCCATTGCTTCTGTTCTCTCTTTTGATCCTGTCCCTCCCCAAGAGTGTTGATTTCAAAGTGTTCCCTCCTCTCATTGCCCTCCCTTCCATTATCCCCCTACCCTGCTTACCCCCTTCTCCCCCACTTTCCTGTATTGTAAGATAGGTTTTTCAAACCAAAATGAGTGTGCATTGTATTCCTTCCTTTAGTCAAATGTGATGAGCATAAACTTCATGTTTTTCTCTCAGCTCCTTTCCTTTTCCCTCCACTAAAAAGTCTCCTACCTGCCTCTTCTATGAGAGATAATTTGCCCCATTCCATTTCTCCCTCTCTCCTCCCAATACATTTCTCTCTCACCACTTAACTTCATTTTTTTAAGATATGATCCCATCCTATTCAATTCACTTTGTGCTCTCTGTCTCTGTGTGTGCATGCATGTGTGTATGTATGTGTGTGTGTGTGTGTGTGATCCCACCAACTACCCAGATAGTGAAAAGTTTCAAGAGTTACAAATATTCTCTTTCCATGTAGGAATGTAAACAGTTCAACTTTAGTAAGTCCTTTATGACATCTCTTTGCTGTTTACCTTTTCATTCCTCTTTTCATTCTTGTGTTTGAAAGTCATATTTTCTTTTCAGCTCTGGTCTTTTCATCAAGAATGCTTGAAAGTCCTCTATTTCATTGAAAGACCATTTTTCCCCCTGAAGTATTATACTCAGCTTTGCTGGGTAGGTGATTCTTGGTTTTAATCCTAGTTCCTTTGGCTTCTGTAATATTCTGTTCCATGCCCTTTGATCCCTTAATGTAGAAGCTGCTAGATCTTGTGTTATCCTGATTGTATTTCCACAATACTGGAATTGTTTCTTTCTAGCTGCTTGCAGTATTTTCTCCTTGACCTGGGAACTCTGGAATTTGGTCACAATGTTCCTAGGAGTTTCTCTTTTTGGATCTCTTTCAGGTGGTGATCGATGGATTCTTTCAATACTTATTTTGCCCTCTGGTTCTAGAATGTCAGGGCAGTTTTCCTTGATAATTTCATGAAAGATGATGTCAAGGCTCTTTTTTTGATCAAGGCTTTCAGGTAGTCCCATAATTTTTAAGTTGTTTCTCCTGGATCTATTTTCCAGGTCTGTTGTTTTTCCAGTGAGATATTTCACATTATGTTCCATTTTTTCTTTCTTTTGGTTTTGTTTTGTGGTTTCTTGGTTTCTCATAAAGTCATTAGCCTCCATCTGTTCCATTCTAATTTTGAGAGAACTATTATCTTCAGTGAGCTTTTGGACCTCCTTTTCCATTTAGCTAATTCTGCTTTTGAAAGCATTCTTCTTCTCATTGGCTTTTTGAACCTCTTTTGCCAATTGAGTGAGCCTATTTTTCAAGGTGTTATTTTCTTCAGCATTTTTTTGGGTCTCCTTTAGCAAGGTGTTGACCTGCTTTTCATGCTTTTCTTGCATCTCTCTCATTTCTCCTCCCAGTTTTTCCTCCACCTCTCTTACTTGATTTTCAAAATTCTTTTTGAGCTCTTCCATGGCCCGAGCCCATTGGATATTTATTTTGGATGTTTGGGATACAGAAGCCTTGACTTCTATGTCTTTCCCTGATGGTAAGCATTGTTCTTCCTCATCAGAAAGGAAGGGAGGAGATATCTGTTCACCAAGAAAGTAACCTCTGGTCTTATTTTTTTTCCATTTTCTGGGCATTTTCCCAGCCAGTTACTTGACTTCTGAGATTCCTCTCCACCTCTCTCCCCCACTTGCCTCCAGATCCGCCCAGCTAGTGCTTGGGGTCTGAGATTCAAATGCTGCTACCCAGCCTCAGGACTTTCAGTAGGGGCGGGGCTGCTATTCAGTGTGAGATTAAGTTCAGGTGCTCAGGTAGGGGAAGGTTGCCACACGGGGCTCAGTTCCCTCAGGGGGTTTATATGGAGACCTTCAACAATGGATCCCAGCTCCTTTCTGCTTTGGGAGCCCCTATCTGCTGCTGCCTCCCGAGGGGGCCTGAGTTACGGAGACAACCCCGCTCCCCTCTTGGCCAGCCAAACAGACTCTGTCACTGACCTTTGGCGTCTGTGGGCAGAGGGACCTGTGCGGCCACTGGAGATTCTGTCCCTGAAGCCTGCTTGGATCTGCTCCTCTCGCTGCTACACGTCCAGGGCAGGGCTGAGCTCTCCTCCGGGTCTGGTGCCCGAAGGACCTTTGGTGTTGGTTTTTCAGGGCTCTCTGGAACAGAAATCTCCTCCACTCCATTGTTGTGCAGCTTCCACTGCTCCAGAATTTTTTGGGAGTTCTTCTGTACATGTATTTTATGGGCTGTGGGTTGGAGCTAGCATATATGAATCTTTCTACTCCACCATCTTGGCTCCCCCCTCTAATTTAAACTTTTATAAATTAGTTTAATTCATTAAATTACATTAAGTTAGTGAAAATAGATTTTCTCTCCTACCTTCCCATCAAACAAAACCCTTGTTATAAACATGCATAGTCAGACAAAACAAATTCCTATGTTGTTTGTGTCCAAAAATATATTTCTTATTTTGCACCATAAATTTGTCAATTCTTTGTCAGGAAGAGGGTAAAAACGCTTCATTATGGGTTTTTTGGAATCATGGTTGGTCATTGTGTTGATCAGGGTTCTCAGGTCTTTGAAGATCATTTTGCTTTTAAAGTGTTGTTCTCAAAATTGTTTTCCTGGCTCTTCTTGCTTTACTTTGACAAGTCTTCCCAGCTGTTTGGGGTTTTTTTCCTGCCTAAAACTGTACTCCTCATCATTTCTTATAGCACAGTAGTAACCTTTTATATTTATATACCATATTTTGTTCAGCTATTCCCCATTTGATGGGCATCCCCCTCCCTTGTTTCCTTCTTTACTACTACAAAAATTTCCATACATATGGGTCCTCTCCCTCTTTCTTTTGATCTCTTTGGTGGGTGGAATAGGCCTAGTACTGGTATATCTTTTGGTCAAAGGGACGTGGGCACAGTTTAATAACTTTTGGGGCACATTTCCAAATTGTTTCCCAGAACAGCTGTACCAACCAACTGCTAGCTCTACCAGTGTATATTAATGTGCTTGTTTTTCTTCAAGTCCCTTCAGTATTTGTCATTTTCTTTTTTTGTCAACTGCCAATTTGATAGATATAGATGAAGTGTAATGCCAGAGGTGCATTACTCTAGTTTTTTTGGGGGGGGATTTGGATGATTTTTTTCATATAACTACTGATAACATGATTTCTTCCTTTGAAAACTGCCTACTCATTTCCTTCAATCAGTTTTCTGTTGAAGACTGGCTCTTACTCTATAAATTTTAATAAGTCCCAGATATTTCCTAGAAATGAGACCTTTATCAGTGAAGTTTGCTACAAAGATTCCCTCCTAGGTTTTTTTTCCTTCTAATTTTAGCTGCATTGATTCTGTTTGTTTTAAAAACTTTTACTATTTTTTCAGAATCAAAATTGTTGCATTTTATCTTCTGTGGTCCTCTCTGTCCCTTGTTTGGTCATGAACTCTTTCCCTGTCCATAGCTCTGAAAGATAATTTCTTCCTTCTTCTTTAATTTATGCTAATTAGTATGCAGAAATCTCAATCTAACTGTTATGGAACCTTCTGGGTTTGCCCATCAATGATTAGAATCCTGATGAGGTCCAGAGGGCGGCTAATATCTGGGGACCAATCTTAATTTAAAGGAATCCTGTATATAAGTGCCACTGACTCCTAGGAATACCTTAGGCCAGATTAACATTAATCTGAAAGGAAATTAGAGCTGGAATTGGTTTAGCATTTAGCACAATTCATTAATACTAATGCATTGGGACTGTCTGTGTCAGTCACTAGGGTAGTAAGGAATTATGTGAGTATTAAGATAGTTAGAAAAGGTATTGCTTTCTATAACTGAGCAATCCAGCTGGAACCTATCTTGACTATCTAAATTTGGTTATCCTGAAATATTTTTGTCCCCTTCTTGATTTCAGTTCTAAAAATTCTAGGTAAAAATTCTAGCTGTGTTTTTTGGAGGCAAGTTCAACCTCCAACTATGTAGGTAATTAGAATAAAATTCAGTTCTCTGGTGAATTGCTTCATCAGATGCAGAACTTTTGTCACATGCAATGATTTGAGTGGCATGCCACAACAAAGGGGAGTTGTGATAACAGATATCTTGATTTTTTGTTTGACAAGTTTTATCATCCCACAAATCATAGCGATTGTCCTAATAACTGCAGAACAACTTAGGCAAGTAATAAAGACATTATGTCAGTGTCATTGTCAGAACATCACTTCCAAAAACTTCAGTGGATGTGAAGTGTTTGGAAATGATTACTTCTTCAACTGTACCATGAGTGTGGGAGGCTCTGGAGAATTGAATATTGTGCTGACCATCACTGTCCCTGCATATCCTTTTCATCCTGTTTAATGATGCTGATACATGTTCATTGCTGTCCCTGAAGGGAATAACATACTTATGAGAGGCAGTGTTCAAGATAAAACTGAGAATAAATTAAAATAGTGGAAGCCACAAGGCCTGCACATATTCGTAAGTAATGAAATCCTCTAATATATTTTAAAATGAATTATCAACAGAGAGAGGCATTGGTGTCAAACTCAAGTACTTTCTACTTGAGGGGGCTTCTAACCATTCATATTGAGCCCTGTGGGCTGCATTTTGACGTAGTTTTAAAACAGAATATTATCTATGTTTTATTGCATTTTTATTTAGTTGGTTAAATATTTATCAATTGCAGTTTAATCAGGTTCAAACTTTGCTCAGGAGTGTTGTGGTCCAAATGCAGCCCATGTGCAATGTGTTTGACACCTCTGATGTGGAGTACTTGTCTGGAAAGCAAAAATCTTCAGTACCATCTCTGCCACTGATAGGCTGTGTCATGTTGGCAAAGTCGCTTTCTGAGACTCGTTTTTTCATCAATAAAATGGGTATAACCAGGCCTGACCTGCCTTTATCACAGAATTGTCTTGAGTATCTAAGGTATGAAGACCATAATGCGGATATTACACAGATGCTCTGTTGTTGTTAAATAACAAGTCACTTAGTCTTTCTTGGCCCCAGTTTTCTCCCCTATAACATGCAAGGGGATAGATAGTTCTGAAGTTCTGAACCTGGGGCTTATTAATTTTTTTTATATGTTGATAACTGTATTTCAATATAATTCATTTCCCTTGTAATCCCATGTATTTTATACTTTTAAAAACATTATTTTGAAAAGGGCTCCATAAGCTTCACCAGGATGACAAAGGGGGTCTATGACACAAAAAAGAGTAAGAAAACTTGGATTAGGTATCTCTAAGGTCTCTTCCATCTCTGACATTCTATAGTTCTGTGAATAATTTGCTCCTTCAGCTATTAGTGAAGGGTAGCAGGTAGCTAAACGTCCTGTGTCTTTAGTTCATAGTCTAAATTTACAATACTCCAATGAACCTGTGATCTCATCAATGTAGGAATTACATGCAGTGATACAATTCCCCATGCCCCAGGCCTGTCTCACCTTGTGTGACTCTCCTCTGTGTCCTTCCTTCAGTTCACCTTGGGTGTTTATCTAGTGTGCAGAGGGCTTTAACATTATGAGCATACCATGCGGTGCACAAACTTCCCTTGTTTACTCCTTGCTCTTGCTTCATGACCCATCATCTTTTTTGATGCCATCTTTTTCAGCTTCACTCCTTTACTGATTATATTGTCTCATGACTCAAGATATACAACTTCACTGGAAGATTATTGGTGTTAAAAACATGGGCCTTTGTTTCAGGGACTAGCTTGGATACAAGTATTATACTATTGGAAAAAGCCCTGAATTTGGAATCAAATAACTTAGATGAAAGTGAGCCCTGGCACTTAACTATCTGTGAATTTGTGTAAGTCAGTTAATCTCTGTGTCCCTCAGTTTCCTCATCTGTAAAATGAAAGTGTTGAACTGAATGATCTCTAAGGCCTCGTCTAGCTCTAATCTTTGATCTTATGATCCTGTTATTAAAAAAAACTTTGTAATTACCCAAAGGTAGTCCAGCACCCTCTCTTTTTTCCTATTTATTCCTGGATTCAATGTGGGTATAATAATAATATATTAAATATAATATGTACATACACACATGAATGCACACCTGCATATACATACCTATATATATATTTATGTACTTGGTGGATGATATATTGGATGACATGTTATCCATCCAACTGCCTATGATTGAATGGATAATAAGAATTCTCTATCAAAAACTAGCCAAAGTTTAGTATAGTTTAAGCTCCTTAGTGCCTTGCACAGCATCAGTGCGTGGCACATGAGGAATAGGAATTGGACATGTTACGGAATTCCTGGATGAGGAAACTGCCTCTATTGATGTACTTAGAATATTCTCTGAAATTTATCGTTTTAGAGAGTTGCTTAGAGCACAGAAATGGTAAATGGCTTGCCCAAGGTCACATAGCTAGTATTGTCAGAGACAAGATTTGAACCTATATCGTCATGACTCTGAAGCCAACTCTTTATCCACTGTGCTGCTTCTTTGTAAATTCTTGTTGAATTGAACTATTAGACTTTCTTTATAGTTGCTGATCTTCCTATGAAATATTTGGAAATTAGATTAGAATTTAACATTCAAATAGCCAAGTGAAAAAGACTAGAGTTTCCTCATACCTCTCAGTGACCATTTAAATAAAGTGAAAAGGAAAATAATTTCTTGTTACAAGATCAGAGAGAAGCAAGGCAGCACATTTAAACTGTAAAGGAGTTTGGAACATAATTTGATCAGGAGAGCTTATCACAGGGAATAATCTAGGAAATTTTAAAGTTAGACACTCATATCTGGGATCAAGTGGCACTATCTTGATATCTCACTCAGATTTTTGTATTAGCAGAAAGAAGAGGCAGGAGTTTTTCTAACTCCTTAGATCTAACAAAATGAGCAGCTAAAGCTTCCTTATCAGAAAAGAGAATGATGCTACCCGCACCTCTTTTAGGATCTTTTAAGAGAGCGTGTTCTTTGCTGACAGGGTGATCATGGTCTGTCTGCAAGACCATATAACTCATAGAAGATATTACCACAGTCTTCCCTGAATTGAAAAAGTAGAGACTTCTTCTTCTGTTTTGCAAAAACACTATACTTTACCCAACCAGAGGTAGGATAATTCATTAGCAGTGACTAAGCAATCAAGAAAAGATTGGAAGTACCCAGCTACACAATGGAAAAAGATGTAATTTGCTATGTGACTCCAAAAAGCCTCTGGCCTTGCTCCAAATCTGGCTCCAATTAATAAGACTGCCTGAATCACTGCTAAAGGAAAGGTAAGCTTAGTATGAACTCTTAGTGAAAAATAAGAATTTTCATTATTCGTGTCCATGAATAGCCCAAACAAATTTGGGGGATGAAGGACAGCATTATTTTCCTTGTATGTGCCTTTAATCAAATAACTTGAAAAAGTCATCTGGAACTAGTTAAAGTACAAAAATGATATCTGCAAGAGTAGCAAAGGTTGGGAAAAGTTGGGAATATGATCAGAACCAAAATGGCTTTGTGGAGGGAAGTTGTTACATTTCCCAGCCCTTGACCCATAATTACTTTCTGATATATAATATATTACCCTACACATAGTGATGACTCAATAAATGGTTGCTTGTGAAAGCTGATGTGTTTTGCATTGTGTTTTTATATGCCCTATGTGGTTTGTATGACTGTCTACACTGCGCTGCCTGGGAAACCACCATTTTCTATTCTTTTTACCTTCTTGTTCCCCCATTAAATCTTCAGTGATAGCCCTTGATTCAAGGATGAATATAGTTTCTTAGAGCTTTGAGGAAAATCATCTTTCATTGACAGCCCTCTTTTTATTGTTGTGTAAAATTGGTCACAAGTCTTAAATACATACAAAATTAGGCCTGAACATATTTCTTTTTTATTTTAGGCTTTTCTTGTCCATTACTGAATTTCTTTTGTGTCTAGGTTCTTTAATACTCTGGTCCTATGCTAAATTAATTTTATGCTTTTAGTTTCCAAAGAATTTTAACCCTTGGAGTTAAAATCCCTTTTAATACTGGGTGTATTGTGTGTGTCACAATATATCCTCTTTAGAATGGATTGTCAACTCTCAAGGCAAGAATGGAAATCAAAGACCACAGGGAATGGCTTCCCCATATGATATATTATCTAGTCGAGACTATACTTAGTGGAGAAATTTTCAACTAAGGCTCTGATGTATAGATTTTGTTTTCTCTGGGCCACTCACCATATAATTTTTGTTGGAGTATTATTTCATCTAGTTTCTGGTTTTGTGTTCATTTGTACGTTCTTTTTTTTTAATTAAATTTATTTATTTGATTTTAGTTTACAACATTCAGTTGTACATTTTTAATAGTGTTTGAGGGGCCTACATGTGTGTGAAAAGGGAAAAGCATAGCTTCAGAAGGTAACAGCTAATTCCGGGATACTGAATCTTTTGGAAAAGATAATCTTCACCATAAAACGATAAGTTCACTAGAGGTAAGAGTACAAAGTCAGGAAAGGAGAGAAAGAGAGGCTTTACTTGATACTGCTAGAACCATATTAGTAGTTATTCAATAAATGAGCTTTTCTTAAATGCCTACTAAGTGCCAGGCACTGCACTTGAGCAGGGTCTTAAAGGAAATGAGGGATTCTAAGAGGCAGAAATGAGCCCATTTAGGCTTGAGGGACAACCAATGCAAAGTATGTGTGAGGAGCATCAAGGCAGCCAGGTTGTCCAGATTGTAGAGTAAAGGAAGATGAACACTGCATAGTAAGACTGGAAATGTAAGTGGGGGCCAGATTTTGAAGGGCTTCAAATGCTATTTGAGTTTAGAGCAGGGGTTCTTAATCATTTTTGTGGCATGGACCTCTTCTCCAAATAATGTTAGGATTTTTAAAAATTCATAACAGAAGCAAATGCTAAATTTTAGTTAGAGGTTAATGAAAATAAAAATAAAAAGATATAATTTGTTTTTCCCATCCAAGTTCATGAATTCCTTGAATTCTCTCCATGAACCTGTTGGGGAGTCAGTGGATCCCTTGTCTTAGAGGTAATCTCTAGAGTTTATTGAGGTAAGGAAGGGTCAGACCTGTGCTTTAGGAAAGTTAGTTTGGCCGGTATGTGGAGGAGAGATTGGAGAGAGGAAAGACGGGAGGTAGAGAGACCAATCAAGAGGCAAGTGCAGTAGACTAGGTTGGAAGTGTGAGTAGGGAGAAGGAATCATCACATAGAAGAGAAGACTCCCTTTTAGCCAGAACTGCCTGCGCGTCATGACGAGAATATTTATGTGAGCTACCAGGGATCATGTACCCCGGTCAACCAGATCAAGCTCAAAGACTAAGCTAGTCCAACTGACTGATTTAGAGTCTGACCTAGAGTAGTCTCAGAAAGAATTTCTTTCAATATCTGTTATTCTTTCCAGAGAGACAGATGGCACTTCACAAGGATTAAAAAATTACCAATGAGTGAGGATTCTGATATTTCAGATGGAAATATAACTGAACTTGCAGTTCTATGCAAAGGAAAACTTGAAATGTTCCAAAGTAGTCCCTGATTTTTCCTTGGTACTATAACTCACTCTAATTTTATTATTTTTAATAGCTATAATTTCATTGTCTTGGATGTCCTTTCATATCAGACTGAAATGAATAGTTCTCATTTATTTAATTATCAGCAAGTGAGGGGATGAATAAGTGGAGTGAGAGAGTGAGTGAAAATGCCTTTGAGAGCTTATATACAAAGCACTGTGCTAAATGCTGAAGACAGAAATTGGAAAGTAAGATAGCCTTTGCTCTCAAGGAACTCACATCATAATGGGGGAAATAGCACATACAGAAGATTTCAACTGCAAGTCAGATGGAGGCCTTCTCAGACGACGGCATAGCACCATATGACCATACCAAGGACTTTGGGGGTGAATGCTTTCTTTTGTGGGTCTTTAGTAGCTGTGGCTTCAGTGCTTGCAGACATATTTGCCAGACTTCATCTCCACCATTGTGTTGCTTCTCAGGATGGAAGTTGGGGAGGCTGAGCTAGAAGCAGAATCAGTGATCATTGTGGCGCTGCCACTTCCAAGGCCATTAGGTTCATCTGCCAGTTGGTGGCATTTGGTCAACAGAGGGTATTAGTGGTAATTAGGACAAGAGTACCCTTCTCTGCACGGATTGATTCCTTCATTGATGACTGTGAGGCCTGAGCTACAAGTAGGCCCATCTCGGGGGCACTGCTATTCCCAAGGCTCTGGGGTTTAGAATCCTGAACTATTTCCATTGGGGTCTGAAGGGAGGTGGTGGTCAAGATGATTGTAATGGTCCGTCACATGCCATCTCCTGTCTCTCCTTCAGGGTGCCTTGCTCTTCAGCTAAGATATCTTGTCTTCTATTTATTATTTAAAAGGCAAACCAAATAAGAGTATATATGGGGTGCAAACTCCTTATAGAAAAACAAAGATATTGGGAGTGTTCAATTCACAACTTCAAAGGATCCTGTGAGTTTTGTCTAAAATGTCTTTGAGGTAAGAAGAAAAAATGACTCATAATAAAATGAGATCACCTTATGTTAAAATTTTAACTTTTATCTGAGTACTGTTCTTCCTTTATCTGAAGATTTGAGATTCACTTTATTGGGCAAGATGACATCTGAAGGGTTATGCCAGCTCTATAATCTTGTGATTTAGTTTTGATGAAGCAAACACCAAATGATGGGCCTATTTGGTGAAATTGTAATTGAAGAGAATTGATGGCACCTGACCTGTAGAAATTCCTGTGTTACTTAGCTTCATAGCTTAAAAATTGCATGACTTTTCCTAATTTGGTGTTATGGTGTGTTCAGTCAACTAAGTTATTTTAAATTTTATTCATCTGAAAAATGCTTATAATTATTTTCTTTCCTAAAAGTTCACAAATTTGTGTGGCACATACCCCTAATTTATAAGCAACTGTCTTTAAAATGCATATGAGCATTAATTTTATATATATATGTATATATATAATATGTATATATATATATGGTGTGTGTGTATATATATGTGTATGCAATGTTGTCAAGACTATGTGGAAGAAAATTTTATATGCTAGGTACTTCAGATTGGTGCATTTTGGAGAGCAATAAGATAATATGTAGTGATCAGATTTTTCAACTTAGACATTTTACTGCCACAACTTTATTCCCCAAAAAATCATAAAAAGGAGGGAAAAAAGGCTATTTATACAAAAATTATTGGTTATAGCTATTCTATTTGTAAATATGCACAGTAATTAGATAATGGCCATAAATTGTGACATTTGGGATATTATATTGATGTAAAATGATAAATATGAAGCATTCCAGGAAATATGGAAAGAACTATATGAAGAAATGCAAAGTCAAGCTAGCAGAACCTTAATTGTATTTTCTTTTTTTTTTAATTTATTTAAGTTTTCAACAATCATTTCCAAAAAATTTTGGGGTTCCAAATTTTCTCCCCATTTCTTCCCTCCCCTCTCCCCAAAATGCTGAGCATTCTAATTACCCCTATCACCAATCTGCCCTCCCTTCTAACATCCCTCCCTTTCCTTATCCCCATCTTCTCTTTTGTCCTGTAGGGCAAGATAAATTTCTATACCCACTGCCTGTATTTCCTATTTCCTAGTTGCAAGAATAATACTCAATAGTTGTTCCTAAAACTTTGAGTTCCAACTTCTCTTCATCCCTCCCTCCCCATCCATTCCCTTTGGGAAGGCAAGCAATTCAATATAGGCCATATCTTTGAAGTTTTGCAAATGACTTCCATAATAGTCATATTGTATATGTGTATGTCATATGTGTAAGACTAACTACACATATGTCATATGTGTAAGACTAACTATATTTCCCTCCATCATGTCCTGTCCCCCATTTATTCTATTCTCTCTTTTGATCCTATCTCTCCCCAAGAGTGTTGACTTCTAATTGCTCCCTCCTCCCATTGCCCTCCCTTCCATCATCCTCCCCACCCTGCTTATCCCCTTCTCCCCCACTTTCCTATATTTTAAGATAAATTTTCATACCAAAATGAGTGTGCATTTTATCCCTTCTTTAGCCAGATGTGATGAGAGTGAGCTTTCACCTCCCTACTTTGTCCCTCCTCTGAAAAGTCATTTACTTGCCTCTTTTATGAGAGATAATTTGCCCCCTTCCATTTTTCCCTTTCTCCTCCCAATATATTTTTCTCTCACCGCTTAATTTCATTTTTTTAAGATATGATCCTATTCTATTCTATTCACCCTGTACTCTCTGTCTGTGTGTGTGTGTGTGTGTGTGTGTGTGTGATCCCACCAACTACTCAGATACTGAAAAAAGTTTCAGGAGTTACAAATACTGTCTTTCCAGGTAGGAATATAAATAGTTCAACTTTAGTAAGTCCCTTATGATTTCTCTTTGCTGCTTATCTTTTCATGCTTCTCTTGATTCTTGTGTTTGAAAGTCAAATTTTCTTTTCAGCTCTGGTCTTTTCATCAAGAATGCTTGAAAGTCCTCTGTTTCATTGAAAGACCATTTTTTTCCCCTGAAGTATTATACTCAGTTCTGCTGGGTAGGTGATTCTTGGTTTTAGTCCTAGTTCCTTTGGCTTCTGGAATATCATATTCCATGCCCTTTGATCCCTTCATGTAGAAGCTGCTAGATCTTGTGTTATCCTCAATTGTTTCTTTCTAGCTGCTTGCAATATTTTCTCCTTGACCTGGGAACTCTGGAATTTGGCCACAATGTTCCTAGGAGTTTCTCTTTTTGGATCTCTTTCAGGAGGTGATCAGTGGATTCCTTCAATATATATTTTGCCCCCTGGTTCTAGAATATCAGGGCAGTTTTTCTTTGATAATTTTCATGAAAGATGATGTCTAGGCTCTTTTTTTGATCAAGGCTTTCAGGTAGTCCCATAAAATTTTAAATTGTATCTCCTGGATCTATTTTCCAGGTCAGTTGTTTTTCCAATGAGATATTTCACAGTGTGTTTCATTTTTTCATTCTTTTGGTTTTTGTTTTGTGATTTCTTGGTTTCTCCTAAAGTCATTAGCCTCCATCTGTTCCATTCCAATTTTGAAAGAACTATTTTTTTTTCAGTGAGCTTTTGAACCTCCCTTTTCCATTTGGCTAATTCTGCTTTTTAAAGCATTCTTCTTCTCATTGGCTTTTTGAATCTCTTTTGCCAATTGAGTTAGCCTATTTTTCAAGGTGTTATTTTCTTCAGCATTTTTTTGGGTCTCCTTTAGCAAGGTGTTGATCTGCTTTTCATGCTTTTCTTGCATCTCTCTCATTTTTCTTCCTAGGTTTTCCTCCACCTCTCTTACTTGATTTTCAAAATCCTTTTTGAGCTCTTCAATGGCCTGAGCCCACTGAATATTTATTTTGGATGTTTGGGATACAGAAGCCTTGACTTTTATGTCTTTCCCTGATGGAAAGCATTTTTCTTCTTCCTCTGAAAGGATGGGAGAAGATATCTGTTCACCAAGAAAGTAACCTTCTATGGTCTTATTTTTTTCCCTCTTTTGGGCATTTTCCCAACCAGTTATTTGACTTCTGCGTCCTTTGTCAAGAGTAGGCTATATTCTGTGAATCTGTAATATCTCAGTTCCTCCTAGGTGGCACAATCCAGTGTGTACAGTGATCTGGAAGCAGGGAGATTTTTGTGTCCTTAATTGTATTTTCAATGACTCTGACTATACAGATATAACTAGGGCCCACCCCACTCAACTTTAGTACCCTTCATTACATCATGTTCAGCACGCAGTGTTTTGAATAATTTTAATTATGTAAATATGGCTCAAATTCCCATGCCATTACATACTCTATTCATAATCTATGCAGCCACAAATAAAAAAAACAAAGTAATTAAGGCAGAAACACAAGGTAATTCAAACATGAAAATAAATAGGCCAGTAGAAAAATTCTCTGCCCTCCTTCCCCTATGCCCAAATATAGGTACCAGTAGGAAAGTAACTAATTCCGTAGGAAACTCAGATGAAAAAATAGATTTCTGTGCTGGCATTAAGATCTCCTAAAGCCTTCTGGATGCTGGAATTCATCTCGTCTCTAGCAACAGACTGTCATATCCCTTTACATGGAGTCAGTTGCCTAAATTCCTCTCCTCTACAGTCTCTGGAGCCGGAACATAGGGAGGTTAGGCTACTGTACTGGCATCTCCTACTCAGAAAACTATGTTCTATGGCATCAGACTGTTCCAGCTTTCCACTGTCTTCACCACTGTGTAGTGGACAAGAAAGTTGAATTGCTGGATCTGTATTAGCTTCCTGCCCCCTGCTTCTTTCTTCAGCTTATCCCACGCCTTTTGATATGGTGAAATGGGGTAGAAGTCAGCCATTAATTGTGGACAATGAGGTTGGATGAAATGCAGTTTGACATGCCCCAGTTAAATCTTCCCTTCATTAAAAGATTAACCATCCTTGAAGATTATATTTATATATATGGATATAGTTACATGTACATAGGCATATATGTCATAAAACATCTATTCATTTTCATGTTGTATAGTCATAAGCAATCATCTTTGATACATGGACCACATGCAATTATAGCATAGGTGTCCTCCAAATTGAAGTGCATCCAGTGCACATTGGTTATGTGCTTGAACAGTATAATAGCATTAAAAGTTGGGGTTGGAGGTAGTAGAATAGATCAAATACATAGATTAAATGAACTGATAACATATTATAGTTTCATGAAAAGTACACATTACCTGCACCTCACTTGTGGGCACTAACTAGTGTTTAACTACTTTGCCTGCTACCATTGGAGTATCATATGTCAGCCTGGTCATTGTCCAGATTTTCCTGGCATTTTTTCAGTACCCCATTGTTATTTCTATACTCTTGGCATCTTCAGTGCCATTGGCCTGTAGTCTGGTAGATGACCTTGGCTGATCGTCACTGTCTCTAGTCCTATAAATGACCTCAGTTTTCTTGGGGTCTCCAAATCTGGATTAATAGGAAAGGGTTGGCTTCTTGATGCCACTTCTTTGTGAGCAGAGTTCTTCCTCTGTTTGGGGCAGTCTTGGCAGACTTCCCTGAGTCTCAAGGGTGCCAACATGTAGTTTTTCTCTTTGTTAAAATCATGGTCCAGAGCTTTTCTATTTTTGCCAACTCTCCATCTGTTTCTGGTAGGTGGGCCCTTTTCAAAGCCTGCTTCCTTACGCTCGATATGCTCCATTCTCATGCTGGCCAGGGAATCTAATTAATTCCTTTATATGCAGCAAGTGGTTTGGATGTATTATTTTTGTAGGGCTCCGGTCATTCTCTAGGACTATTTTGCAGACTGCCAAGATTGCCCAGTCTTACTGCTGCTTGATGTGGAGTGGTTCTTTGCCTATCTGTTACCTTGTGTTTTTCCTAGACATCAAGATTTCATAGCAAGACTCTATGCTTTAGCTGGAGTTCTCAGTAGAGAACTTAAGTATCATACTGTTACTTGTTTCTTTCTAAGCTCTTCTGGGATAAGGCCATAGCTAAGTGATAGGATTTGTTTAAATGATCTCTCCTCAAATATCATTACATGTCCTGGTGGCATTATGTGCCTGCTCCAGGAAGACAATGTGCTTACTACACTCAGCCTTCTGCTCAGGCCTCATGGTGCTGTTTTTAGCACTGTAGATTAAAATCCATGGCCTGTGGTTCTCCTTGAGAATGTTAGAAAGTCCTAGACATCTTGATTTCTTCTAACCCTAGTTCTGAGGCATAAGATAGAGTGCTGGATATGGAGACAGGAAGCCCTGGGTTCAGATTTGGCCTTGGACCCTTAGTAGAACTGTGTGACCTTGAGCAACTCACTTAACTTCTCTCAGCCTCACTTCCCCTGATACTAAAATGGGGATAATGATAGCACTTACCTTTCAGGGTTGTTTGGAGGATTAAATGAGATAATACCTGTAAAGTGCTTAGCACAGTGCCTGGCACATAGTATGCATTTAATAAATGCTTATCTCCTTCCTTCCTTCCTTCCTTCCTTCCTTCCTTCCTTCCTTCCTTCCTTCCTTCCTTCCTTCCTTCCTTCCTTCCTTCCTTCCTTCCTTTCCTTCCTTCCTTCCTTCCTTCCTTCCTTCCTTCCTTCCTTCCTTCCTTCCTTCCTTCCTTCCTTCCTTCCTTCCTTCCTTCCTTCCTTCCTTCCTTCCTTCCTTCCTTCCTTCCTCTCCTTCCTTCCTTCCTTCCTTCCTTCCTTCCTTCCTTCCTTCCTTCCTTCCTTCCTTCCTTCCTTCCTTCCTTCCTTCCTTCCTTCCTTCCTTCCTTCCTTCCTTCCCTAACACCTCCTTCATTAGTTTATTCTCAGAAATTTAGCCTTCACCATAATGAATCCTGGCAAAGAAAGCCACATGTTGAGAAATATTTCTCTCATGACAATTTGACCATGAAAGAAGCTTCCTGGTTCCTTGTTGGATGGGCGTATGTATACTAGATTATAAATTATGTTACCTCTAGGATGTTGCTAGCTGTTTCCATGGAGAAGAAGTTTATATACACAAACTCCAAAGACTTGCTGGTCTGTATTTTCATCAGGTCATCAGTAAAAGTCAGTAGCACTCGTTTTTGAACACATATGCGTAGGTTTCTTACCATACTTCTTCCATACACCTGCAGCCATCTTGGACTAGTATGATTGTTCCACACCAGCTCCTGTTTGCCCAAGTGTCCAAAATTATTGGAGATTGTTTTCCTATCCAGAGAGTGGCATTTTTTGATAGCACCATTTGTATTCTTCTGTCTCGTGTCAAATTAGTTATGGTCTGATACAGTGCTCCATTTCATTGCTCCAACTTCTACCAGTCTCTCTATAGCAGGAAGCCCTCTAGAGAGCTAAGCTTGAGATTCTGAGTCATTCTCCTTTTCTTTAGCCCATATTACTTTGCAGAGAACTTCATCCTATAGCTACTTTCACTGTCAGTCATCCAAGCAATTGAGGCAGACAATTGATCCAGTGAGTGATAAAGTGTTTGCGTTTAGGGGCTAAGTATGGAGTTGTTCTTTTCTGCCTTGGTAATGCATGCTGAACTCATAGCTAACCAGGTCCATTATATATTTATGACCAACAATACCCAATTTAGCTCTTGCCAGAGTGAAAGTCTGCAGTGGGTTGTTGTTGTTGAGCTCCATACATGTCGTCTTGGAATTTAGCAGTGACCATCTACTTCAAGGCCAAGAACTACAATTTGTGGATGGGATATGAAGTTTCTACTGGGAAATATAATAGGATTCTGGTAGCGCTCATTCTCTTGGTATAAAATTGCTTTTGGGTCCTTTAAACTAATTTCAGTGTGCAACACCAAGGGCTTGTTTTAATTGGCAAAAACCAACACTGGTGCACATGTAGAACAGTTGTGGGGGTCCTTAAAGGCTTTAACCCATATCTCATATTTTTCATCCCAATGATGTCAAAATGGTGCTGTAGTATCCAAGTCAGAATGTGCCTTTTGCCTTTCTGCTTTTAGCATTTTTCATTTATGATCTTATGGGTGAGGTCATTGAGAATCTACAATGATGGTATATGCAATTAACATTTGTATAGTGCTTACTATGCACCAAGCACTGGGCTAAGCACTTTGTAATTATTATCTCATTTGATCTACACGAAAACCTTGGGAAGTAGGTAGTATTATCATCCCCATTTTACTGATGAGGAAACTTGCAGAGGTCAAGTGACTTGCCTAGGGTCACAGAGCTAGTAAATTATCTGAGACCAGATTTGAACTTGAGTGGTGTGATTCTTCACACGTTTCCAACTGAAGTCAGTGAATCCTAGAAAAGTCTTTAGGTTTTGCTAATTCTTCAAATATAGTCAAGTGATAAGCTCTTGTCTCCTTGTCCCCTTACCTTAAGGTCATGAATGGTGAGTTTTTTGTTGTTGCATCATAATCCTATCAGGAGACTATACCTGATGATGTACCAATAATCAGTCCGCTTAATAGTCTTGCACCTCTCTGACAAGGTGCATTTCATTATTCATTCTATTGGATCATTACTTTTTATTTTAGTTTCTCAAAGTTCAGCTTCCTTTTCATGATCTTTTCATTGACTGTACCTTTTTTTTTAATTCTCTTTTAAATTTTGCTTGTTTTAATCAATATCATTTCATACAAATTTTCCTATATTTCTCTGAATTCCTCATCTTCAGCTTTCTTTACTGCATAATAATATTTTAATAAATTCATCTACTAAGAGGCAGTGTGTATAGTGTGTTTAGGGAGCTGAGTCTGAGCCCTGCCTTTGATACATACTAATTGTATGACCCAGGATAAGTCACTTTACCTCTTCAGTATCAATTGCAGAGCTGTTACTGATTCTGTGGTGATGAAACACATTTTCTTACCAGAAGTTCCCTCTGCCAATGAAAGTTATAGGTTTAATAAAAAACATTATATACTACTTTTTTCAGCTGTTCCCCAATTGTTAGTCATAACCATATATATATATATACATATATATATGTATGTATGTATGTATGTATGTATATATGTATATATCAGACCTTTGTTTCTGTCTTTGACTTCCTTGGGGAATATACCCAGTAATGAGATCAGTGGGCCAAAGGGTATGATCTGTTTTGTCAATTTTCTTGCATCATTGTGAACTGATATTTAGATCAGTGTATAATTCTGTTAAATGATTAGTGTGCCCCTTTTCTATAGTTCTACCATATTGCCTGTTCTTATTTTTTATTATTTTTGCTAATTTGTGAGGTGTGTGAGGTAAAGCCTCAGAGTTGTTTCCATTTCCATTTTCTTACTATTAGTCATTTGCATATTTCATGTAGTTATTTATAGTTTTCAGTTCTTTTGAAAATTATTTGTATTCTTTAAACACATATATTGTGGAAGGGATGTATGTATGTATTTGTGTGTATATATCTATACACATATACACACACATGTAATTCCACTTTCTATATATTTTCCATGTCAAACTTTTATGAGTGAGACCTGAGAAAAATATTTTTCTAACTCAACAGTCTTTTTTCTTATTCAATTATCATTTATTTTGTTCACTCAAAAACTTTTAAATTTAATATAAATTTCCTTCTTTTTTTTTTAATCACTTCTACCTCTTATTATGGGGCAGCTAAATGACTCAGTGAATAGAACACTAGGCCAGGAGTCAGGTAGATCTGAGTTCAAATCCAGCCTCAGACACTTACTATGTGACCTTGAGCAAGTTACTTAACCCATTTGCCTTGGAGGCAGCTAGTGGCTGAGTGGATAGAACAAATAGGAAACCACTCCAGTGTCTTTGCCAAGAAAACCCCATGGACAGTATGGTCCACAGGGTCACAAAAAGTCAAAGACCAGAACAACAGCAGCCTCTTACTCGGTTAAGAATTCTCTCCATACCCCAACTGATAAATGGTCAAAGGATATGAAAAGGCAGTTTTCAGAGGAAGAAATTAAATATATCTATAATCATATGTGAAAATGCTCTAAATCACTTTTGGTTAGAGAGAGGCAAATCAAAACAACTCTGAGGTACTACATCACACCTGTCAGACTGGCAAACATGACAGAACAGGAAGATGATAAATGTTGGAGAAGATGTGGGAGAGTTGGAACACTGATCCATTGTTGGTGGAACCGTGAGCTGATCCAGTCATTCTGGAGAGCGGTTTGGAACTATGCCCAAAGGGCTACAAAAATGTGCATACCTTTTGACCCAGCAATACTGCTTCTAGGATTGTATTCTCAAGAGATCATAAAAATGGGAAAGGATCCCACATATACAAAAATATTTATAGCAGTGCTCTTTGTAGGGGCCAAAAACTGGAAATCAAGGGAATGCCCATCAATTAGGGAATGGCTGAATAAATTATGGTATATGAATGTAATGGAATACTATTGTACTGTAAGGAATGATAAACAGAAGACTTCAGAGAGGCCTGGGAAGACTTATATGATCTGATGCTGAGTGAAAGGAGCAGAACCAGGAGAACTTTGTGCACAGCGACGACTGTAGTATGTGAGAGTTTTTTCTGGTAGACTTGTATCTTCATAGCAATGCAAGGACATTAAAAAAAAAAAAAATTTCCAGTGGTCTCCTAAGGCAAAATGCCTTCTACATTCAGAGAAAAAACTATGGAATTCAATCACAGAATGTAGCAGATCATTTGTGTGTGTTTGTGTGTGTGTGTATTATGTTTTGGTTTGTTATATGATTTCTCCCATTTATTTTAGTTCTTCTACACAGCGTGACTATAATGAAAATGTATTCAATAGGAACATATGTGTGGATCCTATATGGAATTGTATGCCATCTTGGGAAGGGAGCGGGGTAGGGAGAAAAAATCCAAGTTTTATGGTAATGATTATAGAGCATTAAAAATAAATAAAATGAATATATTAAAAAAAATTCTCTCCATAAACACAGTAAAATATAATTTATTCCTTTCTTCCACTTTAAAAAAATTGTTATGAACTTTTATACTTAGGTTGTACATCTTTTTAGAGATTATGATGTCATATCTTATGAAATGCTGATTTATCATCTAATTTTTGCTAAATTGCTTCCAAGTTTTTCCAGCAGTTCTTATTAAATGGAAATTTTTTTCTCTCAGTAATTTATATTCTTATGTTTAACAAGCAATTGTCTGTTCATCTTGATGCTTTCAGTTCTTGGTTAGTTAATTCCACCATTATACTTTTACATTTTTTAACAAACACCAAATATGTTTGATGATTATTGCTTTTTAATATAGTCTCAGGTCTGATAATGCTGTGTCCCCTTCATTCCTACTTTTTTCATTATTTCTCTTGAGATTCTAGACTTTTGGTTATTCCAACTTAATTTTATTAATGTTTTGCTTAGTTCAACAAAATATTCCTTTGGCAGTTTAATTGATTTAGCTCTAAATCTGCAAATTAATTTAGATGATGTCTTTACTCTTATTATACTGGCACAGCCTAATCATGAGAAGTCAATAAATCTTTAGTTACACCTTCCTTTATATCTGTAAACATTACTTTAGAGTATCTTGCACGTGTCTTCGTAAGTTAATCCTCCAAACTGAACATGCAATTAAAAGGACCTGGTAACAAAAAACAGTTAACAACTCTAAAACAAATACAAAGGAAGAAATCTTGAAATTTTGGGGAGAAGAAAAGAAACTTGAAAAATAAAAGCTAATGGAAACTTAGAAACAGTATTTTGAAAAGGATTAAGTCAATAAAACATTAAGTTAGCTTCATCAAAAAAAAAGAAAAAAATCAAATTGCCAAAATAAAAATGAATAAAGTATATTTATAACAGAGAAGACATGAAGAAAATTAGTAGAACCTACTTTACCTGCTTACATAATAAACTTGAGAACTTAAAGGAAGTGGGTGAGTATAAGACATCAAATATTCAAGTAAAACAAGTTAATAAGTATCTTAAACTAATTTCAGAAAAAGAAATCAAGCAAGCCATGAATGCTAAAGGAGGAAAAAAAAAACCTGTACCAGATGGGTGTCTATGCAAGTTCTATAAACACATAAAGAACAATTAATATCTGTGCTACAAAAATTATTCTCAAAAGTCAAGAAAGAATTCACTCTACCAGACTATTTTTACAACAAATGTAGTCCTGTTCTCCAAACAGGGAGAGAAAAATCAGAGAAAGAGAATGATACAGACTAACTTTGCTAATAAATGGTATTATAAAAGTTTTAAATAGGAGCAGCTAGGTGGTACAGTGGATGGAGCACTGGCCCTGGTGTGAGGAGGACCTGAGTTCAAATCTTCCCTCAGATACTTACTAGCTGTGTGACCCTGGACAAATCACTCCACCTCAATTGCCTCCAAAAAAACAGTTTTAAATGAAACCTTTGCAAAGAAACAAGATCAATATCATCCAGAAAATGATTTACTGTGTCCAATTTGGACTCATAGCATAAATAAGGATGGTTGAACATTAGGAAAATGATTCAGACAATTAATTGTGAAAACATAAAAAAGAAAACACCTAATTATTTGAATTGATGCAAAAATAGGCTTTAACAAGCACAACTGTCTTTTGTATTAAAAACTCTAAAAAGCACAAACTGAAAAATCTCTTCTATTATAGCTCCAAAAGGTATGCTTACAATCAAGAGCCAGTGATATTTGCAGTGGGCAAACACTAGGATCTTTCCCAGTGTTCTGGGAATAAGAAGAACATTCCCTTTTGCTGCTGCTGTTTGACATAGTTATCAAAATGTTTGTTAAAGCAATAAAAAAGGACAAAACTAAAGAAGAAGCAAAATTATCCCTGTTTGCAGATAGTATACTCAGAAAATTGATGAGAATCAGCAAAGAAACTAGTTCTGTAAGAAGTAGGATATGAAATAGATTCACAAAAATAATCATTAACATTTGTAACAAAAACTAGGCAGAAAATCCAGTGTGAGAAATCCTATTCAAGATAATTATGAAAAGATATTTTGTCATTTAGGTGTCTTTTTATTGCCCTGTCTTCCTGGTTTTTATTATTAGTATTAGTACTGTAGGGAAATGTAGTACAGTGATGTTATCTAGATATGTCAGCCTCTTCATGTACTCTGTGTCATCAGCTACTTTTTCCACAAGCCAATGAGAAGTGACTGGGTCCTAGAAATCCCTGAGAACTTATGCTTAAATTGATAGAATTGTACTAGATAGATGAAGACCTTATTTTATGCCATGGAGATCTGATAATACCCACTGTGCTTATCCAATTATGAAAAGCATTGGTTGACCAGTAGGCAGTCTAGGGCATTGTGTACTTTTTGGATGATGTATGGTATCTTATTAGAAATCTGATGGACTACACACATTTAAATCTTCCCAGTCTTCCTTTGTACCATGAAAACAGATGAGGCATTCCTGAAGTCCCCTATTTTTAATAGAGCAATTTTTTAAAGCACTTTATTGATATTGTGTTTTTTAAACATTGTTGTCACTTTCCAATGATTCTTCTTCTGTAGATTTCTCTTGAATAACAAAAAAGTGGAGTTGAGGAAAACAAAATGAAATGTTGACCATATCTGAAAACATATACCACATTCCATACTTCTAGTTTACTGCTTCTTTCCTAAAAGACAAGAGAGGTGCTTCACAGTCATTTGACAATACGTCACACAAGGATCAAAGTTCTGATCTTTCAATGTTGATATTATATGTGATTATTGATATAATATATCATGTAAATTCTTTACTTGTTTCACTTGGTTCTTTACCCTGCATCAGTTCATTCAAGCCTTTCCAAGTTTCTCTGAATTCTTCATATTTGCTGTTTCTTAAAGTACATTAATATTCCATTATATTCATATACTTTGATTGTCATTCACCATTTGAAAGGTACCTTCTAGTTCTTTGTCAGTATAAAAAGTTGAGCAATAAGTATTTTGGTCTATATTGGACCTTTCTTTCTAGCTTTGACCTTCTAAGAGGGCAATTTACTGAGACTATTCTCAAAAAGGTTGGGATATTTGAAGTGGACTATGTACGTTGGTCCTTAGTCCTCATACAGTGAGAGTGCCATAGAACATTTCTTCCTTAAATTATCCTTCCATTTCTCAGGTACTGGAGTCTCCAACATTGAACTTCTCTGAATCTACCTTTGAGCTGTGTTACCCTTTTCCTAGAAGCTTCTTTTTTTAAAAGATTTATTTATTTAACTTTTCAACATTCATTTCCACAAAATTTTGGGTTCCAAATTTTCTCCCCATTTCTCCCTTCCCCCCACCCCAAAACGATGAGCATTCTAATTACCCCTATCACCAGTCTGTCCTCTCTTCTAACATCCCTCCCTTCCCTTGTCCCCATCTTCTCTTTTGTCCTGTAGGGCAAGATAAATTTCTATACCCCATTACCTGGATTTCTTATTTCCTATTGCAAGAACAATATTCAACAGTTGTTCCTAAAACTTTGAGTTCCAACTTCTCTTCATCCCTTCCTCCCCACCATTCCCTTTGGGAAGGCAAGCAATTCAATATAGGCTATATCTTTGAAGTTTTGCAAATGACTTCCATAATAGTCATGTTGTGTAAGACTAACTATATTTCCCTCTATCCTATCCTGCCCCCCATTGCTTCTATTCTCTCTTTTGATCCTGTCCCATCCCAAAAGTGTTGACTGCCCTCCCTTCCATCATCCCCCCCCATCCTGGTTATCCCCTTCTCCCCCACTTTCCTGTATTGTAAGATAGGTTTTCATACCAAAATGAGTGTGCATTTTATTCCTTCCTTTAGTCGAATGAGATGACAGTAAGCTTCATGGTTTTTTTTTTCTCTCAACCTCCCCTCTTTTTCCCTCCACTGAAAAGTCTTTTGCTTGCCTCTTTTATGAGAGATAATTTGCACCCTTCCATTTCTCCCTTTCTCCTCCCAATATATTTCTCTCACCGCTTAATTTCATTTTTTTAAGATATGATACCATCCTATTCAATTCACCCTGTGCTCTGTGTGTGTGTGTGTGTTTGTGATCCCATCAACTAGCCAGATACTGAAAAAAGTTTCAGGAGTTACAAATACTGTCTTTCCAGGTAGGAATATAAATAGTTCAACTTTAGTAAGTCCCTTATGATTTCTCTTTGCTGTTTATCTTTTCATGCTTCTCTTGATTCTTGTGTTTGAAGGTCATATTTTCTTTTCAGCTCTGGTTTTTCATCAAGAATGCTTGAAAGTCCTCTATTTCATTCAAAGATCATTTTTTCCCCTGAAGTATTGTACTCAGTTTTGCTGGGTAGGTGGTCCTAGTTCTTTGGCTTCTGGAATATCATATTCCATGCCCTTTGATCCCTTCATGTAGAAGCTGCTAGATCTTGTGTTATCCTGATTGTATTTCCACAATACTGGAATTGTTTCTTTCTAGCTGCTTGCAGTATTTTCTCCTTGACCTGGGAACTCTGGAATTTGGCCACAATGTTCCTAGGAGTTTCTCTTTTTGGATCTCTTTAAGGAGGTGATCAGTGGATTCCTTCAATATATATTTTGCCCCCTTGTTCTAGAATATCAGGGCAGTTTTCTTTGATAATTTCATGAAAGATGATGTCTAGGCTCTTTTTTTGATCAAGGCTTTCAGGTAGTCCCATAAATTTTAAATTGTATCTCCTGGATCTATTTTCCAGGTCAGTTGTTTTTCCAATGAGATATTTCACAGTGTGTTTCATTTTTTCATTCTTTTGGTTTTGTTTTGTGATTTCTTGGTTTCTCCTAAAGTCATTAGCCTCCATCTGTTCCATTCCAATTTTGAAAGAACTATTTTTTTTCAGTGAGCTTTTGAACCTCCTTTTCCATTTGGCTAATTCTGCTTTTTAAAGCATTCTTCTTCTCATTGGCTTTTTGAACCTCTTTTACCAATTGAGTTAGTCTATTTTTCAAGGTGTTATTTTCTTCAGCATTTTTTTGGGTCTCCTTTAGCAAGGTGTTGATCTGCTTTTCATGCTTTTCTTGCATCTCTCTCACTTTTCTTCCTAGGTTTTCCTCCACCTCTCTTACTTGATTTTCAAAATCCTTTTTGAGCTCTTCAATGGCCTGAGCCCACTGAATATTTATTTTGGATGTTTGGGATACAGAAGCCTTGACTTTTATATCTTTCTCTGATGGTAAGCATTGTTCTAATTCTGAAAGGATGGGAGTAACCTTCTATGGTCTTATTTTTTTTTTCCCTTTTTTTGGGCATTTTCCCAATCAGTTACTTGACTTTTGGGTCCTTTGTCAAGAGTACAGTATACTCTAGGAATCTATAAAATTTATTTTCCTCCAAGGTGGCTCAATCAAGCGTGTACTGGTCTGGGCACAGGGAGTGATTTTTGTGCCCAGAATCTTAGCAGAGTTTCCTCTCCACAGCCACCTGGCCTCCAGTTCTGCCAAGCCAGCACTGGGGGGGTGGGATTCAGTCAAGCTGTGGGGCAGGGCTGCCATTCAGTGTGAGACAAAGACCAGCACCCTCAGGGCCTCTACACAGGGCTGAGGTAAGAATCAGCTCCTCAGTGCTGTCAGGGGTTTTCCCAATCCAGCAATGGTCACGGGCTTCTGTAGGGGCTGAGAATTGCTGCTGCCTGCCTGATGTGGCTTCTGCAGCTGCTGCCTGAGGCTGGAGCTATGGGAAGACCTTTCTCCCTTCCTGGTCAACTGAAAAAACCCCATCACTGACGTTTGGAGCCTGTGGGTTGAGGGATCTGAGAACCTGCTGCTACCGGGACCGGAAATTCCGCCCCCAAGGGCTGTTTGTGATCCTGCACCGGGCAGCCAAGGCTGGGCTCCACTCTATGTCCAGTGCAACAGACAACAGACGTTTCCAGTGGGCCTTTCAGGTCACCCTGGGCTGGAAGTCTCCTCCACTCTGTTGTTCTCCACTTCTGCTGCTCCAAAATTTGTTGGGAGTCCCTCTCTACAGGTGTTTTATGGGCTGTATGGGGAGAGCCTGCAGTTTTGTGTCTTTCTACTCTACTGTCTTGGCTCCACCCCCTTCCTAGAAGCTTCTTCACAGGAAGCGTGAGTAGCTAAGGTGTCCAGGTATTGAGCCTCAGTTTACTGTCTGCAATATTTTGCCAGTACACAGGCAAGTGTTTGTCCCAATCAACACTGAATATTTCAAAAGTGTTCCTTATTCCGTATTCCATGGTGTTTAACTTTTCACATTTTCCCTAGGAAAGGCCAAGCTCATTTTAACCTAACCCAAATATAGCTAGTGCTCATTCAGTCTACAAAGTCCCAGCCTCATAGAGACTATGGGGTCAGACAGTCAACAAGCATTATTAAGCTTGCTCTTCAATACCAGGCACTCTACTAAGCACTGGAGTTATAAAGAAAGGTAAAAATAGTGCCTGCCCTTCAGAAGTTCATGTTAACATACCCCAAGTGTCTTTCATAAAATGAACTATGACTATCAGGATATTCTACATATTCAAGTTTCTTATGCTTAGGGTCCATTAATGGTCTGTAGGTAGAAAGGAATGATGTAAATTGGTGGGACAGGGCTTAAGTTTTTGAGACTTGGGTCAGCCTGACTTTGTATCTAGTGGCTTTCAACTTCTGTTAAATTCATAGTATACTCTCCTCTTGTATGCCTTGCATCCATCTTGTTTATGATTGTTACCAAAAACAGCTTAGTCTCCTTGCCTACATTCTGGTGGTATTCAGGAAGTATTTTTGAAGTAGATTTTCTCAACCTCTGAAGCCAATTTCCTTTATCTTCCTGGGGCGAGTGTCTCTGCTTACTCATCTGTCTTTGAGCAGATTCCATTGTTTTTTAGTGAAATCTGGTTAATCTGAGTTGGCCTCTCTGTCTCTCTGTCTCTCTCTCACTGTCTCTATCTCTGTCTCTTGTTTGCCCTGAATATGGCAACTTTATAGGTGGTATATAATATATAACTCTGTTCTTTTCCCCCCTACTATAAGGATGCCTTGGGGCAAGGACAATGTGTAGGGCATAAGATCCTGAGTATAGGGAAATAAATTAGGAATAGGGGCCTTTTCTAAGGTGATAAAGACACCAGTGGATTCTACTACATAGTCAGCCCCAGCATCTCCTTATTGGTGAGAGCATGCATCTGGTTAATAGTAATAGTTTTTTCTATTCATCAATAGCTTTCTGTTCTCAGTCTTGCCATAGGTGGACTCATATTGGAACATATAAACCATGTAGTTTTGAGGTCAATAAAGGGGATCATTGATAGCCATAACATCCATCCTTCCTGGGGTAAATGTACTCCTGGCTACTAGGTGCCCAATAGAGCCAAATTCAATGACTCCAACCTCCATCATCTTGTCTCCGCTATTTGACTGTAGCTGTGGATCCTAACACTGAGTTTTGGAGAAGAGCTGAAAGCGTGGCTTCTCTTTTGACTTCTTTGGTAGTGTATCTGAGAAGAACATGGGTCTGACTTTAGTCAGTTCTGCTCACTCTCACTCTCCATTTTTGTTTTCTCTCTCTCTCTGACCAACAGTATCATCTCTGAGTAACTGAGGACATGGCTTTGGCACACATGTATCACTAATTGCATCTGTAAAATTTTGTCTTAAATCTGATCTTAAACCTTAAACTCTGATCACTTAAGTCAGTCTCATGTGGCTCATGCTCTCCAGATACTTCCCCTTTGACTAGAGAATAAGAAGCCTTTTTTCTCTTCCTCTTGGAAGGCATTAAAGAATTTTATATAAGTACTTGGACCATGTTTAAAACAGTCCAGGCCACAGAGCCCCCAGGCCTTAGGAAGAACAGTGCTCCCCTGTCCACTAATACTACTTCCATCCTGTTCCCTACAACCATGGTAAAGTACAGGCATCTTTGCAGAGAAGGGGCCTGTTATTCCCATCACCACAATCACCAGCCTCCACAACTATTAAGAGATGGGTAGCAATTCTTGTAGAAACAAAACCTGGCAATTGCCAGGTGTTAGGTGTTATGACCTTTACCTCTTCAGTGACCATAACTACTAAAAGGTCCAAAAAAGAAACTTCTTGAGACCAAAGTCCTTGGCTCTGTCAAATGGTTCAAGGACAGAAAGAAATATACTCTATAGAAATATATCAAGTGAAAAGACATTGAAGAAGGTGCATTATCATTTGCTTTGCTGCTGTTGCACCCTAAGATCTACTGAGCCTTTCTGTCTGACTTGTAGCTCAAATTTCCTATATGTGTCTTTGCTTCCTATTAGAATGTGAGCTCCTTGTGAATAAAAAGTCTCTGGTTTTTCTGTTTGTATTCCCAGTGCTAAGTAAAATGATTTGTACAAGTTTGAACTTCATAGATGCTTTTTCATTCATTTCTGCATCTGCAAACGTCTGGCTATTGTGATGTTAGGGCAATGTGTTTTCAAGTGTATCAGGATAAAGGCAGATCCCTTGAGGCTTTGTATTTGTTTCCTGTGTTTCTTTGCATCAGTCTTTGACCATTTCTGCAAAAATATCTATGGCATGGCTTAAGTGAATACCAAATAGGTTTATTATTGTTATTTTCATTTTAAGAGCCTTATAACTTAGTATGGCATAGTATAATAGTTGGCTGGCAATGCCTACAGGACTAATCTTTATCATCATTAGCCCTGAGTTATACCTTTTGAAGGGGAGTGTGCATCATTGGGTAAAGAGTTTACTGAGGATGGTGTTGGTCTTGTGACATTGACACAAGGTTACCTAATCCTCATCTTCAGTAGTTGGTGGTCAGTCGTTGCAGTTGTGTCTGACTCTTTTTTACCCCATTTGGAGTTTTTTGGGTCTTTTGCAAAGATACTGGTGTGGTTTGCCATTTTCTTCTCATTTCTAGATGAGGAAACTAAAGCAAACAGGGTTAAATGACTTGCTGAGGGTTTCACAGTTGGTGAGTGTCTAAGGCAAGATTTGAACTCAGAAAGATGAGTCTTCCAGACTTCAGGCCTATCACAGTGTTGGCTGCCTCTATCCTCAATAGATCTTTTTACATAATCCCGTAATTAAATGAGAGTGTTAAACTCATTCACTGATTTCTTTTCAATAATATGTGTGTGTGGTAAGTATTTCTAGATGCTACCTTGCCATTTATATCTTTGGGGATCTGAGAGTACCCCACTTTCAGGCAATGCTTCGACTATCTCCTCTTCCCATGTGTTTTGCATAGTGCAGGAGAAGGTCCATAGCAGGGCATAAAATCCTTACCATAGCTTCATTTTTACATTCAATGAGTATACTCAAATCCATATCCTTAATGATGGCCTGGTCTTACCAATAAGGATAATTTCTTCAATACCTAAATAATCATGCTGACTCTTCTTCCTAGCACACAAATATATATTGTGCAATGACAGTTCAACAATGTTACTTCAAAAAGGTATGCAATAACACTTCCATAAAATATGTAATAACACTTGGAAGTATACAGTGATAACAATTGTTACCTGAATCAACTTGCCTGGCATTGAAGCTTGTACTGGAAAAATCTCTGTCAAATTGCAACCTGGAGACTAAGGAAAAAGAATAGTCCCAATGCTACTAGCACAAACGACTTAAGCAATATAATTTACTGCTACTGGTATAATCATCATACATCTTAACATATCAGTGTGGTCAATAAAGACCGATGCTCTAGCATGAATAATTAAACAGATAGTTTATTAAAGTACAGTTTGATAGCAGATAGTTAACCAAAGCATGGTTGGCTAGGTACTGCAAATACTTTAAGGTATAATAATAAAAGATGTCTTCATTAAGACAAACTAAGTACACCACAGAATCATTCTGAGTGCTCCATAGCTATACAGAACATAGCTCTAGCCTTCAATAGGAAATTTCCCAGTCCCAGGGAAACTAACATGCTAAATCTTAAATTTCAGTGCTGCTCTTGAGCTTTCCTATAGCCTCTTGGGTCCAGCACTAATGTACTAGTTCCCTCTGCGTGATGTCAGTCTCTTGGTCTGTCTTTCTCCACAGTCTATAAGGACCAAATTCATGCTCTAACCCTAGTATTTCTGTGATACAAGACTGCTCCAGCTCTCTGCTGTCATTAGCAGAAACTGAACTGTTTGAGATTGCATTGTCATGTCTCTTTCCTGTAGCTACTGTCTTTAACCTATTCTTCCTCATGCACCGCAAAGTCTCATAGGATTCTGATCTCCTTGGTTTTCCTTATAATAACATCACAATTTAAGGTTTGCAAATTGCATTTCATATTTATCCAAATCTCACAACAAAATGGTGATATAGGTGCTGTTACGTTATCCCTGTTTTGCAAATGGGAAGCTGGGGGTAAGAAAGGGTAAGTGATTTTACCCAGTATAACACATCTAGGAAATGACTGAGGCAGTATATGAATTCATGCCTTTCTGACTTCAGCATTTCATCAATTGTGCCATCTAGTTGTGCAATAAATGAAAAGAGCTAACTTTTGTGTAGCTCTTTGGCTTTGCAAGGCACTTTATATATATTATTTCATATGACTCTAAAAAAAAACCTCTGGTAAATGCTATTCTTATCCCCATTTTACAGATAAAGAAAATGAATTTGAGAGAAGTCAAATAACTTGCCCTTGGATCACACAGCTAAGTATCACAGGCAGAATTTGAACCTCATGCATCCTTGATTTGGCAATTATGAGCAGTGAGGCTGCACAAGATGCGATCTGATTTACCTCTGTTACAGTTTTGTTTTTTTTTTAAAGAATAAATGAAGGAAAGAAAACTGGGTTAGAGGTGGTGAAATTTCAGGTGTATCACAAAGGGAATACAGAAGAACAAGAGTATTTCTTTCCATTAATTCGTTTGACTATCTTTTTAAAGGCTAAAATTTTGTGACAAACCTTTTTTGCCCCTTGTTTTTTATGTTGATTTGATTTTTTATGGTTAAAAGTTCATAATTCTTTAAAAAATTTAAATGTGTAATGGTTTAAAATATAATAATAGAGTATACAATTAATGATACATACCATACTGTCTTTTTAAAAATTATGCTTTCCTCTCCCTTGTGCCTCACACATTTCTGGCTATACCGTATCTTCCATTAAACTTCTTTGGATAATTAAAAAAAAAATTTAAGTCCAACCAAATGAAGAAATGACTTTCTGACACCATATAAAATCTTTACCATCATTGTCTTCTCTCTTTCTACTAAGAGAAAATATATTTTATTGTTTTGGGGGACCAAGGTAGGGCATTGCATAGTTTGGCTTCTTATCATTGTGAATATGTTTCTTTTGGTTCTGTTTATATCATCATTTCATACAGAACTTCACTTTCCCCTGAATTATTCTTATGTAATTGTTAACATTATTTGTTAGTGTTTTATTACATTTATCAATAAATTAGCCAATAAGCAAGCGCCTGATGTACAACAAGCAGATGAAGCACCCATCATGTGTCAGGCACTGAGCAGAATTCAAATGCATGAATGATGTACTCCCTACTTTCAGGGAGCTCACTTTGGAGAGGCAACATGTGTGTATATTAAGTATATCTAAATTCTATACAAAATAAGTTCAAGACAATTAGAGCAAGACACTAGAGATTCGGGGGATCAGGAGGAAATTAGGGGTTCTAGGAGGTGGAAGTGTGGGGGGACATTTGCAATGAGGAGGAAAACTGGATTTTGTCTGAAGAGATTCATGAATGTACAAAGAAACTCATCTCCTTAGATTTGAAAAAGGTAAGTCTAGAAGAAGCAAGCAAAGCTAGGTGACAGATGATGACAGAAGAGTTAAAATATGTAAAGGGCTTTGTAAACTATAAGACTCTCTAATAGTGTCAGCTGTCATTATTAAGATGGTCTTACAAAAAGAATGTCAGAGTACTAAGTTCAGAATGAAATGATGCTATTGGACGATATTAAAGAAAAGTTTTTTTGGTTTTTTGGTTTTTTTGCTTGACTGTTGAGAGAACAGGGATCAAATAAGGATTAGGACTTTTGCTTGAGGTGGAAGGGATGATGATAATTGACAACAGAAAGAAGACAAAGATGCTGAGTTCTTGTTCTGCTTCCTTTTTCTTTACCAAAGAGAATGAATGACCTATATGCTGGAAATGACAACAAAAATATCTAATGGAGAGTTGATATCTAAAATAAATAATGAGATAGTAAGAAAACATCTGATTGCCCTTCGAATTCAGGTCATTTGGCACAAATAAACCTGGTCATTCTCAGGTTCCAGTTATCTTGATCTGTATCTTGTCACTGAACCCAGATGGCTCTGGAGGAGAAAGTGAGGCTGGTGACTTTGCATTGCCCTCCCTAACTTAAATCTAATTCACTTGCAAGTCATGGCACCACCTTTCTGATGTTATGGTCCTCTTCAAGAATGAAGTGCAAACAACAATCTCAGGTATTGAAAGAGATAGCAGATGGGACTGTTGAGCCACTTCAAAAATACTTGAAAGATCATGGAAAACAAAAGAGATATATCACAAGACTGGAGAAGGGCAAATCTTGTGATTTTTATAAAATGAGAAGAGAATAGTCTGCCAACTATAGGTTCATGATCTTGACTTTGGTTTCTGGAAAAAATTATAATATGGATTCTTGAGATAATTGGTGAAATTTTTAAAAGGGGAACAGTGACTACCAAGAATCAGCATCACTTCTTCAAGGATAGGCTATGACGGACTAATTCCTCTTTTATGACAGGATTACTAGACTAGTAGATGACAAGAAGCCTATGAATATTGTTTACCTAGATTTTAGCAAAGCTTTTGATAAAGAACCTTCTACTAATATTAAGTAGAAGATGTAGAGATTATGGCCTAGATAATAATAATTAGATGGATTTAGACTTTGTTGGATGACCAGATTTGAGAGTATTGTTAGTACCATGACATGATGGCAAGAGATTTCCAGTAGAGTACTCCAGGGATTTGTGTTATTTAACACTTTTATCAGTGACTTAGATAAAGGAATAGATAGCATGTTCATCAGATTTGTAGATGACACAAAGTTGGAAGGGATACCTAACTAGATGACAGTAAGGATTCAAAAAAGATCTTGACATGATAGAGCATTGTGTTGAATCTAATATAAAGAAATTCAGTAGAAATAAATGTAAAATCTTATACTTAGGCATAAAAAAAGACCAACTTCACAAGTACAAGATAAGGAAGGCATGGTTAGCAGTTTGTTTGGGGGAAAGCAGATCCTTAGGGCTTAGTGAACTACAAGTTCAATATGAGTCAATGTGTAAATATGGCTGCCAAAAAAACTTGGTGCCATCCTGGGCTGCAGTTAGTGAAGTATAGCTTTCAAGCATTGGGAGGTGATAGTTCTTCTGTATGTACTCTTCATTCATCAGACCTTATCTGGAGTGTTATTTTCAGTTATGGGCACCATGACTTAAGAAAGACATTGATAAGCTGCGGAGGTTCCGGAAGAGGTCAACCAGGATGGTGAGGGCCATGCCATATGATAATCAATTGAAGGAGCTGATATTGTGAAGGTTGGAGAAGAGAAGCTCAGAAAGTACATGGTAGTTGTTTTCAGATATTTAAAAGGGTATCTTATAGTGGAGAGATCAGAGCTGTCCTGTTTTTTTACCACAGAGGACAGAACTAGGAGCAATAGGTAAAAGTTGCAAAGAGGAAAATTTTAACTTGATGTCAGAACAGGTTTCCTAATAATTAGAGTTACCTAAAATGGAATGTGCTGCCTTGAGAGGTAGTGGATTTTGTCTTCTTTGAAGCCTTTAAGCACTTTGCACATGTGTCAGGTACATTATTGAGGGAATTTCTTCCAAATATAGGTTGGATTACATCCAATTCTCAAATTCTATGATTCTGGGATGATATTCTAGGGATGGGAAGCAACTTTTGCAAAGGACACAGAGGTGGGAGGTGGACTGTCATGTGCAAGGAACAGTAAGAAGACCAATTTAGCTGGACTGATTATAATGCAAAAAAGAATGACAAGAACAACATCAATAAAGCATTAAAAAAAAGAGTAGTCACAACCAGGACAGCTTTGGAACTAATGTGCTGAAAGTAGTATATGCTTTTAGAACAAATAAACTGTACATGCTGGCAATTTGCAATTTTATTCATGTACCAGTCCTCTTTTTCTTGTTTATGGAAGTGCTCGTATTTGCCAGTGTTTGTCAAGTTCATAATAATTTCCAAAATATTTGATAATGTAAAATAATTTTAAAACATTTAAAATAATAATTTGAAAATTAATAATTCTGTAATTTAGATAATTTTTTAAAATTTTAATTGAGGAAAAGGGCACACAATGGTTTTTCTTTTAGAATTGCAAAGTGTTAAAACATCATCTTTTATATTGCATTTGTTCATTCTGTCATTCACCCACTATTTATTGAATATCTATTTTATGTGAAGCACTATGATAGAGGATATCAACTTCCAGACAAACTGGTCTACTAGCTACTCCCAGTACCTGATATTCCATCTTCTATCTCTGTGCCTTTGCATAAATTGTCCTTCATATATGAAATGTATTCCCTCATCACCTTTGCCTGTTATAGTCTCTATATTCTTTTAAAGTATAGATCAAGTGCTACCTTTAGTATGATGACTTTCTTGTTCCCCAGCTTTCATCACCAGTTATTAGTGTTTTCTCCTTTTTGAAATTATGTTGTATATGTGTTGTGATTATATATGTGTTGCTTTCCCCCCAGTAGAACGTAAGCTCCTTGAGGACAGACTTAATTTTTTTTTACTTTTTACCTAACATAGTTCTTTATACATAGTAGGTAGTTAATGTATGTTTAATTGAATTTAATTGAATATAATTCATAAATAACAGCTAATCCTTCTCAACTAGATAAAAGACACAAATGATCATAATAAAAAGAAGTGTATGATACATTTCGTTAGGAAAAGTTCATAGGAGTTACAGATTATTGTTGGCTTAGGGTGGTCAAGAAAAGCTTCATGAAGGAGGTTAGGATTTTGATATTATATACATGAAGGGGAACATTCTAGATAGAGGGAACAGCATGAGCATTAGTGCAGAAGCAGGAAATCCCAGGACTTAAATGGGGAATGGCAAAGCTGGAAAGGTGGGTTAAAGCTGCATTGCAAAGTTTTGTTTATCAGATAGAATTGGGTGTTATTTAGAAGGCAACAAAAGGCTTTCGCAGGGTTTTGATTATAGAAATGACATTGTCTGAGTTATTGGGGAGATTACACTGTCCATGATGTGTACAGTGGTTTGAAGGAGGGAGAAATTGGAGGCAGGACAAACAATTGTTCCAGGTGGACAGTAATGGAACCCTGAGCTGAGTTCATGGCAGTGGCAATGGAAGGTACAGATAGGAGAAACACTGGGGAGATAAGAATGATAGCACATAACAGCTGAATCAATATGTGGAGCTACATTGAAAATATGTGTGAAAAAAATAGCAAATTAGGAACTGTATGAAGACAAAGGTGTAGGGAACTCTGGGGAGGAAAAAACAGAGAGAAAACTGTTTAGGTCAGGAGAGTACAATGGAAGCCAAGAGAGTAGAGAATTTTAAAGTCTATGAAGACTCAGTGTGAGAAGTTGGGAAGTAAGAAATTAGCTGGAGATTTGTAGTTTCAATTCGAGGTCCTTACTGAGGAACCACTAAAGTTTGCCATTTCTACAGTGGTTTGTAGAATCTCAGCAGGCTTCCTGTGACTTTTCCTGTTTATGAAAGTTGGAGCTTCTTGCCTTACAAGTGGATCTTGCCATCCCATCCATAACTTTTTTTTTATCTCTAGGCTTAATTTTAACAATTTAAACTAAATGATCTCTTTTCTAAGACTATTCACAAGCTATAGCTGATACAGAATACTGGGGCTAGTGCACTGAGTGTCAAAGAGAATTCTACATTTTTCATGGGCTACCTGTTTGCTTTTGTTGTAGTATAAAGTGATAAGTGGTATTTAAAATGAAAAATTGTTTGATCTCTGTAGAATGCCTTTCTTACATGTCACATCACAGTACTTGAGATTAGGTGGGGCAGTGCTTTTGACAACTCCCTACTTCAATTCACAAGAGACTATATAGTACATTTTGCATGAATGGTCCTCATTTTTGGAATTTCTTGCATATTCTAGTTTAGATTTAGAAGAACATCATTAAATGCAGTATTATTGGAGATGTCTCTACCTTATATAAGAAGATATCTTCAATGCTAGAACATATTTTTCATGTGAAGGTGGCTGTGAGGATACAGGACATTTCCTCAGTACCCTTCCCCTCAAGTAGATCTTTATCTCATCAATGTGAATTTTTTTCTGTAGTAACGCAGATAACCAATTCCTGCCTTCTCATTCTATGTGACTATTGTCCATGTCTTCTTATAATTTTGCCATAGGAAGCATATCCAACATGCTTTGGCTTTCATCATTTTCTTCTGACTTACAGACATCAGTGGAGCACCTCGGCTATCAAGCTATACCACACTATCGCCATAATACCAGCACCACTTTTTCTGTCAGACTTTTCTATGACGGCATCTTTACTTCAGTTCTCCTTTGTAGTTCCTTATTTAAAATATGTGGCAGCCTGCTCTTATCTGCCATGTACTTCTCCACTGCCCTCTGAATGTCAACCATTTTTAATTCTTTGGAGATTATGGAGTTCCATGATTCATAATTAAGTAACCATGCCAAAATAATTTTGGCGTTAAAAAGATGGGTTTGTTTCTGGGAGGTTTGTATTTCTTGGAAGCAATCCCGCCTGTTTTGCTCTTCCTTTTTTTATTCTGTGTCCATTTGTCATATCTGTCTGAGTATTTATATTGATTGATGAGATTATAGGTTGTCCATCTAACTGCATGCCATAACCTGGGCAATGAGCATTCTTTATCTGCTTTTATTTTTTCACAAACAGATAGGCCAAACTCTTTTGAATGATTACGGATCTCATTCAATAGGCTCTGCAATGTTCCAGGGCTTGATGCAACCAACACAATGTCATCTGTGAACAGGACCATCTGAAGGACCTCACCATCCACAGGGAATCCTTCTTCAACTTGACTACTATGCTGGATCTCCTTCATCACTGTGGCAAATGCCTTTGGTGAGCATACATCTCCCTGTTTTTGTGCCTGTCCTGATACTTATGGTCAGAAGGTCATCAGACAAGATTCTCTCTGTTCCATCTCTCAAGGAAACTTGAACAATTTGGATGGATGAACGGAAGACATTTTGGAGAAAAGTCTTCAAGGTGATATTTTGATCTACTTAATCAAATCCTTTTTTATAATCAACAAACAATAAATGCTATTTCCTTCATCTTGCGTGAATTGCATGATGGTAAAGATGTGGTCTACTGTAGAATGTCATGTGCCAAATCCTGCCTTTTCTCTACCCGGAAATCTCACCAAGATTGCCATCCATCCATACATAGATTATTCTCATAAAATTTTTGTATAGATAGGAAAGTAGATATACTGGAAGAAGCTATTCTCTCAGTTACTTTTTTTTCAGTATAATGTGGTCCAAGATTTTTTTCTATGCCACTGGTATCTTTTGCTTCTTAAGATACCTTAAATATTAATCCCTCAATTCTTTTACAGTTGTGTCTCTTCTAGAATGGTTATCCTGGATGTCTAATTTGACTGTTTTCCCCATCTAACTTCTCTTTAATACTATTTCTATATCTGGGACTGTGATTTCAGTTCAAGTGTTATAGTTGCATTTTCCTTAATACTTTTACAAAAAGGTTATATGATAGAAGGGAGGGTAGATTGGGGGAAGGGGTAATCAGGTGTTTTGGGGTTGGGGGAGGGGAGAGATGGGGAGAAAGTTTGAAACTCAAAATCTTGTGGAAATGAATGTTGAAAACTAAAAATAAATAAATTGAGAAAAAAAGGTTATAATAATCTTTGCAGATCATTTCCATTTCTTCTGTGTAGTTTACAGGTCTTTAGTTTCTCATATTCCTTATTCCTGATCAATATTTTCCAACCATTTTTACTGTCTTCACTTATTCCCCCTTTGCACTAAAGTTATTAAAAATCTCATTAAATATCAAGGCATTTTGATTTAACCTAGAGAATCATCATGTGTTTTGTAGAATGTTCCTACTTCTTCATTCTCTGCAAATGATGTTGGTGTGTGAGCTATAGTTATTTTGATGGTCTTATTTTTTCCAAATACATTAATCATGAATCCTGCAATATAGTATAAACATGAAATGCCATTTCTTGTTGCTTTAGCCATGTGATAAAGCTAATGATGCCAACTTGGAATCTTTCCTTCCATTTAGCTGAAATGTTCTTGCGTTTTTCTGGTTTCCTTGCCAGTGAAAATGTTAAGATTGACATTTCCTCTGATATTATTTCTACCTATTGGTCGTTGGGAAAGAGTAATGATAGTAACAAGAACAATCACTTCCTCCAAGCCCAAACCGTCAGGTATATTTTAAGTTGGGGCAAGGAGAATGACACGGTAAAGGAATGACAGCCAGGGTAACACACTGTGTGGATTTTGATACCTTAAAGCTGATGGGAACCCTCGAATACTGGCTAGTTGGGTTCTGACAAAAGCACTGACTGGCACTTCAGCCAATATGATGAAATGGCTCCAGCCTGGCTCTGTTCTAAACTGTTGTGAAGATCAGCCTGATGTGGAGGACAGTGGACCAAATGATGTCCCCTCATGTTCTGATACTATAAGAAAGCAAGATACATTGGGACAAATGAAAAATATCAATATGCCACCTGCTAGAAGTTCCTGAATACAAATAGTGCTGTTAAAGCAAGAAGACTGTGAGAGGGAATGAAATGGATTGAAGACATAATCAAACTGGAAACTGATCTTACCACTTATAGGCAAGGCTTCAGACTGCTTTTTCTCAATGCTGCCCTCAGATCCAAGTCACACAACAATTAGCAGTACTCTTAATATTCAAATGGTTCTGTAATCACATTGGTTCAAGAGTTCCCTCCAGTGATTCAGATTGCAGATCCATCTGTACCTGTTCCTTCCCTGAGACTTATCTATGTTCTTCTATAAACTTGTCACAGGAAGTTTGCCCAGGGTGCTGCAAACTTTCCTTACTTTTTTCTGAGATTTGAAAGGTGCGAGTGGAGAATTCTGACTCTCCCTTTTTCTTGACACGTAACCAGCCTGTATTCTTTTTCTATCATATAATTCCTTGTTAATTTTTTGACAAACTATTCTTTGAAGTTCATTATTGGCTATATATATATATATATATATATATATATATATATATATATATATATATATATATATATATATATGTTGACATCTTCATTGACTCATTTTTAATTCTTCAGAGGTAGTTGTATTCCATGTTTCACTGCCATATAGCAACACCAGTAAAAACATTTTAATTTCAAAAGACGGTCATTTACTTTCATGAGAAACTTGGAGTCAGTAAAGGAGCTTGAAAATGTCTTGAAAGCAATCCAACCTTTTCTCCTTATCCTATTCCATTCTGGGACCAGTTCATCATCCAGTTGTACTATGTGTTCCACATATATACATATATTCACCATAAACATTTATCTGTACATATGTGTATGCATGTATATGTACACTTATAGATATGCTGTATATGGTGTCCATTCAAATAAATGGATGTTGAAATCTGGTCAATTGACATTCTTCATCCACTTGGTCTTTTCTATGTAGATAGGCCAAATTCCTTTGAATTATTAAAGATCTTTTCCACCAGTTTTCTGTAACCTGATGCAAGTATCACAATGTTATGTGCAAACACGAACATCTTGAAGACCTCAGTACCCACAGATAATCCCTCCTCAACCTGAATTCTGCCCTAGATCTCTTTCATCACAGTGAGGAATATCTCTGGCAAGTATATGTCTCTCTATTTTATGAATCATCTATGTTTATTACCAGTGTTATTAAATAGACTTATTTTTCTTATTGTATCTTCCTGGGAACATTGAATGATTTTTTTTTATGTATGGATAGGAAGCATTTTATTGGAGTAAAAAAAGCCTGCACCATACAGAATTTTATTCTACCAAATCAAGTTTTTAAAAAATATTCAATAGTGAGCACAACAGGATATCATATTCTCTAAGCCTTTCAGTTAATTGTGAAATATAGAAAGTATAATCCATTGTTGAAATAGTTTGTGAAAACCTGCTTGTTCGTTACTTATACCTTCATTCAGAATGTCATATAGATGACTCTTTTGTTTTGTACAGGTGTAAGAGTAGATATACATGTCACTGGTTATTGATGTCCTGTCAGTTATCTTTTTCCCCTATTAATAATAACTGAAATTGTTTCCATGCCTTTAGTATCTTCTTCTTCTGTTGCCTTCAATATCAGTCCCTTAAAGCCTCTCTAGTACAGATCTCCTTTCTATACATTGGGCCAATCTGGCTGCTTTCCACTTTATTATTCTCTTTACTGCCATTTTTACCTCTGCTACAAGTATATCTGGGACTGTGGGGTTAGTGTCCAAGTGTGGTGGTTCTACTGTTCTTGGTGGAGGAAACATTTTTTTTTTAATATAAATTTATTTATTTAACTTTTTACATTCATTTTCACAAAATTTTGGGTTCCAAATTTTCTCCCCATTTGTCCCCTCCCTCACCCCAATACACCGAGCATTCTAATTTCCCCTATCACCAATCTTCCCTCTCTTCTATCCTCCCTCCTTCCCTTGTCCCCATCTTCTCTTTTGTCCTGTAGGGCCAGATGACTTTCTATTCCCCATTAACTGTATTTCTTATTTCCTAGTAGCAAGAACAATACTAAACAGTTGTTTCTAAAACTTTGAGTTCCAACTTCTCCTCATCCCTCCCTCCCCACCCATTCCCTTTGGGAAGGCAGGCAGTTCAATATAGGCCATATCTGTGTAGATTTGCAAATGACTTCATAATAGTCGTGTTGTGTAAGACTGACTGTATTTCCCTCCATCCTATCCTGCCCCCCATTGTTTCTATTCTGTCTTTTGATCCTGTCCCTCCCCAAGAGTGTTGACTTCAAATTGCTCCCTCCTCCCTCTGCCCTCCCTTCCATCATCCCCCCCCGCAATATCTCCTTCTCCCCCACTTTCTTATACTGTAAGATAGGTTTTCATACCAAAATGAGTGTGCATTTCACTCCTTCGTTTAGTCAAATGTGATGAGGGTAAACTTCTTGTTTGTTTTTTTTTTTTGTTTGTTTGTTTTTTTCCTCAGCTCTCCTCTTTTTCCCTCCACTAAAAAAATCTCCTACTTGCCTCTTAAATGACACATAGTTACCCCCTTCCATTTCCCCCTCTTTCCTCTCACTACATTTCTCTCTCACCATTTACCTTAATTTCTTTTAAGGTATGGTCCCATCCTATTCAGTTAAATCTGTGCTCTCTGTCTCTGTATGTGAATGCATGTGTGTATGTGTATGCATGCGTGTACATGTGTATGTGTGGTCCCACCAACTACCCAGATACTGAAAAGTTTTAAGAGTTAGAAATATTGTCTTTCCCTGTAGGAATGTGAACAGTTCATTTCTGGTAAGTCCCTTAATACTTCTCTTTGCTGTTTACTTTTTCATGCTTCTTCTCATTCTTGTGTTTGAAAGTCAAATTTTCTTTTCAGCTCTGGTCTTTTCATTAAGAATGATTGAAAGTCCTCTGTTTCATTGAAAGACCATATTTTCCCTTGAAGTATTATACTCAGTTTATCTGGGTAGGTGATTCTTGGTTTGAGTCCTAGTTCCTTTGCCTTCTGGAATATCCTATTCCACGCCCTTCGATCCCTTAATGTAGAAGCTGCTAGATCTTGAGTTATCCTGATTGTATTTCCACAGTACTGGAATTGTTTCTTTCTAGCTGCTTGCAAGATTTTTTCCTTGAGCTGGGAGTTCTGGAATTTGGCCACAATGTTCCTAGGAGTTTCTCTTTTTGGATCTCTTTCAGGTGGTGATCGATGGATTCTTTCAATACTTATTTTGCCCTCTGGTTCTAGAATGTCAGGGCAGTTTTCCTTGATAATATCTAGGCTCTTTTTTTGATCATGGCTTTCAGGTAGTCCCATAATTTTTAAATTGTCTCTCCTGGATCTATTTTCCAGGTCAGTTGTTTTTCCCATGAGATATTTCACATTCTCTTCCATTTTTTCATTCTTTTGGTTTTGTTTGGGGGGGCGGAGCCAAGATGGCGGAGTAGAAGGATGCACATTTACAAGCTCCGAGCCCACAACCCATGGAATTGAGGTAAAAGGAGATCCCCATAAATTCTGAATCACTGCAGGGGGTGCATAAGCATAGGGGAAGAGATTTCCGTTCCACTGAGCCCTGGAGAGCCGTCCCCGGGGTCCATCACACCCTGGAAAGCGGACCCCCACCCCCACCCCTGGCCGAGGCCCCAGAGAAGCTGACCCGAGCAGGCTTCAGAGAAGGAAGCTCCCGGGGAAGCTCCGGCAGCCGGGAAAGTCCCTCCGCCCACAGAAGCTACAGGTCAGTGAGAAGAAGGGCTGGGCTAGGGGAGGGGAGCGGAGCGTCTCCGTGACTCGGGCCCCCTCGGGAGGAAGCGGCAGCGGCAGAGACGGGGGCAGGAAGCCGCGGAGGCAGAGGCGTGGGCGGCAGCTGAGGCGCAGCGGCCCAGGACTCATGAATCCCCCAGCAGCAGGTAGGATCTTCAATACTGAAGGTCTTTCCAACCTGAGGGAGCTGAGCCTGGGAGACGGCCCTGCCCCCCACCCCACTCTATTACTGAAGGCCTCTGAATAAAACCCCTGAGGGAGCTGAGCATAGGAGGCGGGCCCCCCACCCCGCCCCCACCGCTCCGTTCCTGAAAGTCTCTGCAGAAAGCCCCTGAGGGAACCGAGTTTGGGAGGTGGCCCTGCCCCCACCCCTGCGCCAGAACTAAATCTTGCTGCGGAAAGCGCATTTGAATCTCAGAGGCCAAGCACTAGCTGGGCGGATCCAGGCGGAGGTGGAAAGGAATCTCAGAAGTCAAGTAACTGGCTGGGAAAATGCCTAGAAAAGGGAAGAAAAATAACACTATAGAGAGTTTTTTCCAACAAGTGCAAATGATCCCGACCTTCGGATCTGATGGCGAGGACGAGAACGTATTCTTGCCATCAGGGAAAGACGTGGAGGGCGGGGCCTCAGTACCCCCAGACACCCCAGGGTGGTGTCGGGTGGGCTCAGGCCTTGGAAGAGCTTAAAAAGGATTTTGAAAAGCAAGTTAGACTGGTGGAGGAAAGATTGGGAAGAGAAATGACAAAGATGCAAGAAAAGTATGAAAAACAGGTCAATACCTTGGTAAAGGAGACCCAAAAAAATGCTGAGGAAATTAACACGTTGAAAAATAGGCTCACTCAATTGGCAAAAGAGGTTCAAAAAGCCAATGAGGAGAAGAATGCATTCAAAAGCAGAATGAGCCTAATGGAAAAAGAGGCTCAAAAGCTCACTGAAGAGAATAGTTCTCTCAAAATTAGAATGGAACGGATGGAGTCTAATGACTTTACGAGAAACCTAGAAATCACCAAACAAAACCAAAAGAACGAAAAAATGGAAGAGAATGTGAAATATCTCATGGGAAAAACAACTGACCTGGAAAATAGATCCAGGAGAGACAATTTAAAAATTATGGGACTACCTGAAAGCCATGATCAAAAAAAGAGCCTAGACATCATCTTGCATGAAATTATCAAGGAAAACTGCCCTGACATTCTAGAACCAGAGGTTTTGTTTGGTGATTTCTTGGTTTCTCGTAAAGTCATTAGACTCCATCCGTTCCATTCTAATTTTGAGAGAACTATTTTCTTCAGTGAGCTTTTGAACCTCTTTTTCCATCTGGCTAATTCTGCTTTTGAAAGCATTCTTCTCCTCATTGGCTTTTTGAACCTCTTTTGCCAATTGAGTGAGCCTATTTTTCAAGGTGTTATTTTCTTCAGCATTTTTTTGGGTCTCCTTTTCCAAGGTATTGACCCGTTTTTCATGCTTTTCTTGCATCTCTCTCATTTCTCTTCCCAGTTTTTCCTCCACCTGTCTAACTTGATTTTCAAAATCCTTTTTGAGCTCTTCCATGGCCTGAGCCCACCAGACATCCACCTGGGATATAGGGGCCCCGACCTCCACATCTTTCCCTGATGGTAAGAATTGTTCCTCGTCATCAGAAATGAAAGGTGGGAACATCTGTTCCCCAAGAAAGTAGCTTTCTATGGTCTTATTTTGCTTCCCTTTTCTGGGCATTTTCCCAGCCAGTTACTTGACTTCTGAGATTCCTGTCCACCCCTGCCTAGATCTGCCCAGCTAGTGCTTGGGGTCTGAGATTCAAATGCTGCTCCCCAGCCTCAGGGCTTTCAGTGGTGGGCGTGGCTGCTATTCAAGAGAAAACATTTTCTTACAAAGATTTTTGCAAGCATATATAACTTTTCTTCTGTTTGTACCACATCTTCCAATTTCACTCTTGAATCTCCTTGGAATGATTTTGCTCAGTGTTTCTATCTTGCCAACCATTCTTTCAGTTGATTTTACCCTCCATTTTTTCTCCCTACCCTCATATACAATACTGCTCATAATTGTCCATCTTCTGTCTTCATAAGATTTTACAGAGAAGTTTGCATTTTAACCCGATGTTTTTTCCTGTGGCAACCAATTTTCTCCTTTTTGTTTATAAAGTTGTCTCTTGGACTCTTTTGGTCCCTTTTTTTGTAGTAATTAATTTGCAGTGGTTAAAACTTCTGGACAAAATTATATAATCAATATCACTGTCATTTCTGATGTCTCCAACAAAGTCTTACTATGATTCCTCATTGTAGTGTAGAGGTGGTTTCTTGAAAGTTAAGTCAGTAGAGCACCCTAGTTTCTTGAAATTTAAGTCAGTAGAGCATAAACTCTGACCTTGATGTAGACTTAGAAATTAATCACATTTTTGAGGATAAATTTAGCTAACTGCTTTACTACATCATCAGTGGACTGCCTTCCTAGTGCTTTAGATTGTTTTTAAAATTTGATCATAGAAACCCATGAGGAAAAAATGGCTCTCAATCTTGTGCAGCCCTGTTATACTTCTGCAGTGAAGGAGGTAGAATATCAGGGAAAAGGGGCACAGGTGCTAGGAAGTCAGTTTCTAAACTGTCAATAAACATTAATTTTGATGATTGGCACTCCGTATGTGAGATCCTTGTATAAAAACCAGTGTGTAGTTGAAAAGTCAAATCAAATCACTCTTGACATTCTTAGAGTCTATGACCGTCAGGCTAAAACAGAACTACTACAGAAATACTTGGGAGACAAGTCAGCATTACTTTACTAAGCAGCAATTAAAACTGATCACAGGTACCTACCACTGAATTGGTGAATTGTAAATGTAAATGGGTTGACTTTAATGAAGTTAACAAAAGAGCTGGGAACTACACATGGAATCCAAAGGCTGCCCCATTCAAGATTGTCTGCATGAATTCAGCCAACGAATGACTGAGTTAGTGTAGATTTGTTTGTGGAAATGGAAGAGTTTATCATGGCCATTCAGGACCATGGCATTGCCATCAGGAATTACAGAAGAGTTATCCTCAAAGGAAACTGGACTTAGAGGTTAATATAGATTATGCAAGGAAATGGTAGAAACTGTGTAATGCATCACTTCAGGCTGCAAAAATTTAGCAATTTTAGACTATCTAGCAAGACATGACCTGCTGGTTAGAATTGAACATCAGAAGGAGGTCAGCATGTTTCATAGATTGGTAGATGACAAATCCCTATACTGCAGATATGAACTTTAAAATAATCTTAGAGAACTCAACTAATTAACTGATTTGGAACCCAACCATTTAACCTAAAATCATCCAGATATGACATTGATCCATAAAAACTTGAAGAACAAGTTTTTAAAATAGATGTCACACTATCAAATTCTTGTCATCTCCAAGCTGGCTAGAACAAAAAGCTTTCAAAATAGAGACCTAACAGAAGAGATCAAAATCATGTGGGAATAGGGTGAGGTGAATATCATCCCCATTGTTCTGTCTGCTACTAGGGTTTCCCACAATCACGCAGACTGAGGATACTTTTAGAGTCTACAGAGCTTGAGCTTACATCTTGGTGTTTTATTCAACTATAAAACAGTTATTTTATATATCTCTACAATAGTCCATAGAACACTAAATATAAAAGGATAAGTAGCAGGACAGTGATTTGTCCCAGAACTTTTCTATCTGAACCCAAGTTAAAAAGATGAGACAAATAAGATAATAATACTTGACCTGGTAGCTAGAATAAGAGATCAGAAGCCCACTATTTTTCACTGAATTGTCGGATGACTAATCCTCATCTTCCAAATACAGACCTCTAAATATTATTCTTGAGAAACCAACCCCAAGCCTGTTTTGGATCTGTGCTATTTTCACAGACTGAACTGTTGTCCACAATCACCCAGACATAATATTGATCCATAAGAACTTTTAAAAAGCATTTTAATAGCTGTTGTCCTACCAAAAATACTCAATCTCCAACCTGAGTTCAATGAAAGACTTTCAAAATATGAACACCTAATAGAAGAAATCAAAAGCGTGTGGGGAACAGGATAAGAGATATTGATATCCTCCTCATTATTCTACCTGCTCCTAGAGCTAGATAGTGAGGATTTTCTTAGTGAACCCACAGAAGATTAATTTACATTCTAATACTTTTTATTCAACTACAAAAAGCAGTTATTTTTTCCACCTGTGTAGTAGTCTGAAGAAAATTAAGTAAAATAAAAAGAGGATAATGACTTGTCCCAGGACAATTTCTATCTGAACTTTATCAAAGCAGAAGAATAATTTTTCTATTTTTATCACAACTATTACTACCATAATTAGGGATCATCAATGTAGAGTATAAAACCACCAAATCTTATACTCTCCAAGTTATATTGAATGAAAAGCTGTCAAAATATGGAGACCTAGTGAGAGGAGTTAAAACTGTATGGGAACTGGATGAGTGTCATATCATCGCTGTTACCAGTTTTACTCCTTTGCAGCTGTCCCAGAGGTGTTTTTGGTAAGACTATGGAAGATGAGCTTATATCCCCAAACTGTTACTAAATTACAAAAGCCAATCATTTTTTCTGCACAGTAGTCCTTAGGACATTAAGTGTAAAAGAACAGCAGGATAGAGCCTTATCCTTGGATAATTTCTTTCTGAACCCCATCAAAAACGATGAGAAGAATGAGATAACAGTAACAAGAACAAAAATGTCATTTTGTCCATCTGCACATAGTTCATAGAACATTAAATATAAGGGGATGATACCAGGATAATGATTTAAGACCATCTCTATATGAACTTATCAAAAAATGAGAATAAGATGATAATACAGTAGTTCACTTTTATATAGCCCTTTAAAATGTGCAAATGCTTTCTGTATGCATTATTTCATTTGATCTTTGTGATAGTCCTGTTATCATTATCCTCATTTTACAGATGAGGAAATAGAAGCTACAGTTGAGTAGTATGCCGAGGATCACAAGATCTAAGTTAAAGTTGGACAGTTTTGAAATTGTATAATTCTTAACAACTTCTGTCCCCTTTTCTGACACACTGTCACTTTCACTGCAGAAACAGAAGGCTAATACACTGACTTGAGGGCATGGATTAAAATTTTTATCCTTTGTTTTATGAGCTGCCGTGGTCAAAGAATTCATAAGTCAGTGCCTAGTCCATTGGTTACAAGCCTCTCTCTTAGCTAGGTTTTTCTGTGGAAAGCAGACTAATCTGTTGCCGGCAACAAATTCAGAGCCTTTCCAACATGGTTGAACCAGTCAGGACTTCTGCTTTTTTGGCTTAGCCTTTGGGAGCTCCATGCATAATGATAATCAGATTAAGACTGGGATGTACTCCCTCTCATAATTCTTTCAATACCACTTTTATCATTATTATTCTCAAAATCTTTCAGAGGTATCTTCCAAACTCTGGGATCTTGATATTAGGGAACTTCTTAGCACCCAATTATCCAAACTCCTTTTCTAATACTCCTCAACAGGTACCCTTTCTTTTTTTAGGCTGTTATCCACATCTGTTTCATGAACTTATCACATTCATTAACACATCTTTCCTCTGAATTCTGTGTCAAGGAACAGGCCTTGAACTCAAGCTTTCCTAATGCAGAGACCAGCTCCATCCACTCTGCCACAGAGTTCCCCTCCCCACCCAGTGTGCTATAGGAATTCCATTGATGAGGTTGAGTAGTCAAGGAAGAACTCATCAAAAAAAGTGGAACTTGAACTGGATCTCTGAGGATGGATAAGATTTGGATCAGTAGGGGGGAAGGAAGTACAACATAAGCAAAAGGAAAGATGTGGTAATGTCCTGTCAGCTCTCTAAGATTTTGAATTGAAGAACAGTTGATACCTACATTGTCTAAATTCCTCATTAAACTCCCTTGGGAACTGAAACAGTAGAATTCTTCACCTTAATACCAACATTTTTACTCACCTGACTTCTTCAGCAGAGCTCCCAATCACTGATACTATGACTAGACTCATTCCCCAGTGGGTAGAGAATATCTGCCTCTCTTACTTTCTCAATCCAGGAGATGCTTAATCCCTGAGATGTTTCTTAAGAGCAAAGAAAGCCCTCTTTCTAACTCCTGTTCCCTTTTATTTCATCTTCACCATACTTCTGCTTCCTGAGTATCTGACTCTCATTCTGCCCCCACAAAAAGCTGTGTCCTCTGAAACTACCATTCTGTAATCAGCAAACTTCTTTTCATTTTGGACCTCTTCCTCTCTTACTCCTTCCTTCTGGCATTCAGTGAGATTTGTCACCCTCTGAGGGTACTGCATCCTTGGCTACCCCTTTCTGGTTGTACTTTCTCATATATGCCCTAATCCTGGAGAGAGATTTTCCAGGCACTCCTTGTTCCCCATTACCACTTTCCAGACCTGACTTTGTACATCACTTAACACCCTCTCTCCTTTGAGGTTCACTCTCTCCAAATGAATCCTTCAATCCAGATACTTGTAGATGTTATTCACAGAATCCCACAACATTCTCCCTCCTTTCTCAATGAATTCAATGCCAGACTCAGTCTTTACCTCTTCTCTTCAAAAGCCGTTAACATCATCCTCTCCTCTGCTGTCTCAGCTAAGGACATATTATATGTATTATTATTATTATTATATATTATATTCTTCTGTAGAGAAAATGGAGATCATTTGCCAAGAGCTTTTACTTCCCTAGTTCTCCACACCTCACAACCCCTTGACTTAATCTCCTTTACTGCAGTTTTTGATGAAAAAGTGGCTCTTCTTGCCAAGGCCATCCCCTATACATATATACTTGATTCCATCCCTTCCTATCTTGTTTAGCACATAGCTTCCACTGTCATTCCCCCACCACCAATCTTAATATCTTCTCTTCAACCTACAAAAATGTCTATTTTCCTCATCTTAAGAAAGAAAAACTCTCTAGATCCCACTCTCCCCACAAGATCTTTCCTAGCTAAATTCTGCAAGAAAGACATCTACACTTGATACTTCTATTTCTTCGCCCCCCCCATTCTCTTCTTAATCTTCTGCAGTCTGATTTCTGACCTTCCCACATAACTGAAATTGCTCTCTCAAAGGTCAACAATGATGTTTTTATTGTCAAATCTAATGGCCTTTTCTCAATCTTCTTCCTTCCTGTTTTCTGTAATATCTAAAATTATGACCAATATCTCCTCCTGAGTACTCTTGCCTCTCTTGGTTTTTGTAACACTGCTTTTCTTGGTTCTCCTATCTAATTGCTTACTCTTTCTCACTTTCCTTTGCAGAATCATTATCCATGTCAGGCCCATTAATATTGGGTGTACCCAAGGCTGTGTCCTAAAACTTTCTTTTTCCCCTTTCATACCCTTCTTGCTGATGTCATCAGATCCCATGGATTCAGTTTTTATTTCTTTGCAGACAATTCTTAGGTCCAGAGTGGCAATATAGTGTGGTGCAAGGGATTCTTAACCAATTCTGTTGAAACATAATTATCAAAATAATTTTGACAACCAAATTCACAGATCCCAGGCTGAGAATTCCTGGCTCAGTGGATAGTGCACTAGATTTGGAGTCAGGAAAAGCTAGATTCAATTCCTGCCTCAGACAGATTTGGTGTGTGGCACTGGCCAAGTTCCTTTAACTTCTCTAAGCCTCAGTTTCCTCATCTGTAAAATGAGTGTGTTGTACTCTTTAGTTTCCAAGGTCCTTTCTTGCTTTAAGTCTATGATCCTATGATCTTATAGATATAGCTCTTACCTGAGTTCCAGTCGGAGTTATGGACTGCCTGTGAGATATTTCAAACTGAGTTTCCAGTATCAAAATGAGTATGTCCATAATAGACTCATTATCTTTTTCTTCAGCATTCTCTTTTTCTGAACTTCCCTGTCACTGTTGAAGGCACTTCCATTCTTTCAGCCACTTAGGTTCAAAACCTCAGGATCATCCTTGACTCTTCACTCTTATTCACCCTGAATATCCAATTAATTGTCAGATCTTGTCATTTTTATTTCTGCCAAGAGATTATAGATCTTGTTTCTATTCACACAGCCACCACTCCAGTTTTGGCCCTCATTACTTCTTTGCTGGACTGTTGTAATCGTCTCCTAATTGGCTTCTCTGCCTCAAGTACCCCTCCATCCCTATCCTATGCACAATTACCAGAGTGATTTTCCTAAAGTAAATATCTGACCATGTTTACCCTTCCTACCCAAATGCTTCCTGTTAGTTCTAGGATAAAAAACAAGCTCTTCTTTTTTTCTTTTTTGCACTTAAAACTCTTTACAACCTTAATCCTTTCTCTATTTTCAGTCTTCTTAAACATTTCTCCCACCATGTATTCCTCAGTTGAGCCATACTAGCCTTCTTGCTGTTCCTCAAATGATACTCCATATCCTTTCTCCATAAGGTAAGGTTTTCCTGCCTCCTGAAGTTCCTTGTTTCCTTCAAGATGTGACTCAAGTGCTACCTTCTGCCTGAAGTTCTTCCTGGACTCCTAAGCTTTTCCTTTCCTTCTTTGCTTTTCTCTCTGTGATTTCCTTCTATTTTATTTATATATGCCCTGTGTATACCTATGTTTTGTGCATGTTGTCTTCCCCTTTTTGATGTAAGCTCGTTGAGGAGAGGGGCTATTTCACTTTTGTCCTTGTAGCCCTATAATTTAGCAGGTTCTTAAAAAATTGCTTGGTTGGTACAGGGAATTTCCTCTCTAGGAATTCCTTATGCCAACAAAATCATGTTTCTTTTTTTCTTTTTTTGTTAATTATTTTTAGTTTTCAACATTCATTTCCACAAGATTTTGAGTTACAAATTTTCTCCCCATCCTTCCCCTCCCACTCTAAGGTGGCATGCATTCTGATTACCCCTTCCCCCAATCTGCCCTCCCTTTTATCATCGCCCCTTCTTATCCCCTTCCCCTTTACTTTCTTGAAGGACAAAATTGATTTCCATACCCTGTTGCCTGTCTATGTTATTTTCCAGTTGCATATAAAACAATTTTTAACATTTGTTTTTAAAACTTTGAATTCCACATTCTCTCCCTTTTCCCTTCCCACCCACCCTCTTTGAAAAGGCACATAATTCAATATAGGTTATATATGTGTAGTTATGCAAAACACTTCCATAATAGTCATGTTGTAAAAGACTAACTATATTTCCCTCTATCCTGTCCTGTCCCCCACTTATTCTGTTTTCTCCTTTGACCCTGACCCTTTTCAAAAGTGTTTGCTTCTGACTACCCCTCCTCGAGTCTGCCCTCCCTTCTGTCATTCCCCCACTCTTATCCTCTTCCCCTTACTTTCCTGTAGGGTAAGTTACCCAGTTGAGTGTGTATGTTATTCCCTCCTTAAGTCAAATCCAATGAGAGTAAAGTTCTCTCATTTCTTCTCACCTCCCCCCCTTCCCCTCCATTGTGAAACCTTTTTCTTGCCTCTTTTATATAAGATAATTTACCCCATTCTCTCTCTCCCTCTCTCCTCCTAATATATTCCTGTCTCTCCCCTTAATTTTATTTTTAGCTATCATCTCTTCATATCCAACTCATCCCGTGGACTCTATCTATCTATCTATCTATCTGTCTATCTATCTGTCTATCTATCTGTCTATCTATCTGTCTGTCTGTCTGTCTGTCTGTCTATTTCCTCCAACTACCCTAATACTGAGAAAAGATCTCATGAGTTACAAATATCATCTTTGCATGTAGGAATATAAACATTGTGACTTTAATAAGTCTCTTAGGATTTTTCTTTTCTGTTTACCTTTTCATGCTTCTCCTCATTCGAAAGCCAAATCTTCTATTCAGCTCTGATCTTTTAATCAAGAATGCTTGAAAGTTCTCTATTTCACTGAATGTCCATTTTTTTCTCCTGAAGGATTATACTCAATTTTGCTGAGTAGGTGATTCTTGGTTTTAATCCTAGTTCCTCTGAATATTCCTCCAGAATATCATATTCTAAGTCCTTTGATCTCTTAATGTGGAAGCTGCTAAATTTTGTGTTATCCTCGTATTTCCACAATAGTCAAAATGTTTCTTTCTCGCTGCTTGCAATATTCTCTCCTTGACTTGGGAACTCTGGGATTTGGCTACAATATTCCTAGGAGTTTTCCTTTTGGGACCTCTTTCTAGAGGTAATTGGTAGATTCTTTCAATTTCTGTTTTATCATCTGGTTCTAGAATATCATGGTACTTTTCCTTGACAATTTCCTGAAAGAAGATGTCCAGGCTCTTTATTTTCTTGGTCATGGCTTTCAGGTAGTTTCATAATTTTTAAATTGTTTCCTGGATCTATTTTCCAGGTCAGTGGTTTTTCCAATGAGATATTTCACATTGTCTTCTATATTTTTTTTTCATTCTTTTGATCCTGTTTTATAATTTCTTGGTTTCCTAAAAGGTCATTAGCTTCCATTTGCTCCATTCTAATTTTGAAGGAATTATTTTCTTCAGTGAGATTTTGGACCTCCTTTTCCATTTGGCCAATTCTGCTTTTCAAGGAATTCTTCTCATTGACTTTTTGGATTTCTTTTTCCATTTGGGGTAGGCTATTTTTAAGGTGTTATTTTCTTCAGCATTTTTAGGTCCTCTTTAGCAAGCAGTTGACTTGTTTTTCATGGTTTTCTTGCATCACTCTCATTTCTCTTCCCAATTTTTGCTCTGCTTCTCTTACGTGATTTTCAAAATCTTTTTTGAGCTCTTCCATGGCCTGAGACCAATTCATATTTTTCTTGGAGGCTTTGGATGTAGGAGCTTTGATTTCATATTCTTCTGGTTGGATCTTTTTTGTCTTCTTTGTCACCAGTGTAAGATTCTATAGTCTGAGTTCTTTTATGATGTTTACTCATCCTTCCATAGAAATACTTGACTTTCTAACTTTTTGTCAAGGTAGGACTCTGCATCCAGTGGGAGTAGGGTGGGGGTGGGTGTACTGTCCCAAACTTTAGGGACTTTGTATCAGTTTTAGGGATTTTGTGTCACTCAGTCCCCCGCTATCTGTGGCCTGGAGCTCTGGAAGCAGCTACTGATGCTGCTGCTGCAACTGCTGCCACCACGCCACTGCCACCACCCCCACCACCCTGGGGTTGGGGCCAGATTGTGTTCTCCTCTTTCACCCAGGTCCCACAGAGTTTTCTCACTCACCTTTTTGGTGTTTGTGGGTTGAGAAGTATGAAAACTTCCACAGCTGCCAATGATTCAGTCTCTTGAGGGCTACACACCTGTCTGTGCTAGTGTGGCCCACAACAGCATCTGTTCTGCTCCCTGCCTGGCGTGATAGACCCTTCCTGTTGATTTTCTGTATTGTCTTGGGCTAGGGATTTATTTCACTCTGTAATTTTGTGGGTTCTGTATCTCTGGAATTTGTTTAGTCATTTTTTACAGGTGTTTGGAGGGCTTTAGGGGAGAGCTTAGGGAAGGTCCTGCATTTTACTCTGCCATCTTGGCTCCACCCCTAAAATCATAAGTTTCTAGGACATCTTGTGTTGTTCACCCAACTCTCCAAGTAGACAATAAGTTCCTAAGAGCATGGCCATGGGGTATACTTCTTCTGTATCCTATGTAATATTTAAGAATAGTTCTGAGCATAAAATTAGTCAGTACTCAAAAAGTTTTATTAAAATACATTTCCTCCCCTTTCACAGTATGTATGCCTTTTGCCATTTTGTGATTTCATTGGAGATGTGACTCTCTACTGTAGTCTGCATATTGCTAGCAAATTGTGGTTTTTAGGAAATGTCAAATACAAAAAGAAAATCAATATAGAGTATATCGACTCATTTTGCATTGTGGTATATTGCAGACAACAATTTCCTCTACCTAATGTTGTATTTACTCTAGTAATTGTGGGACTTTCCCAGAAAATTCCCAACAAGGAGTAATAAAATGGATTTCTGTAGCTCGTAGAGATATTTTAGATGTTATCAAACTTGGATTTTGAAAGACAGTGTTGGTTTATTCAGTCAGAGGAATACTTATGTAATCAAACAAGTAAACCTTACTCCATACCATGTGATGACAACTTGTGAAAAATGTAAGAGGTGAATAGAAATTATATGTAGTACCCCCAGGGCTCACTCTTTCAACCCCTACTCACATTGTCAGGTTGAGTCTCTAGGGTAACTAACTATATCTCTCTATCTATCTATATGTATACACACACACACACACACACACACACACACACACACACATGAGAGGTTGCTAGCGTTTCTAATGTTGTAGTTTACGAACTCCCATTTGATGTTCTCTCATAATATCAATATTCTAGTTGATATCAATTAACTTTTACAAGAGGTTATTTACTGAAAAGATATATTAAGGACAGAAATACAAATGCATCCCTCCAAACTAGTTGGAGAAATACCTACTCTTTTTGCTTTGTATAAAAGAAAATATGGCTATGATGTCATTCAGTATAAAGATTGTGGGGATGCAGTTTATATGGCTGGTTGACATGAACACACAGAACAAGTGCTGGACAATTGAGTCATTAAATTCCTGCCAATGAAATACAAATTCCTTTAGCATTTACCCATTCCTCCTTTACTCCTTACCTCTCCTCTGGCTTCATTGGAACCTCATTCTCAAACGGTCCACCATCTGGCATCTTCCTGAAATCCCTTCACTCCTAACTCCATCCTGTTATTAGAATTCTCAGTTCTTTCTTTTCCCAACCATCCCCTCCAACCCTCCCCTGTCCTCCCATCTCCTCCCTTCCCTTTTCCTCTCTCTCCTCCTCCTCTTCCTCTTTTACTTTTGTTTTTGTATCTCCATAGTTTAAGTGAGTCAAGTAGGTTACTCTTCAGAATTGAGTCAGGCAAGTCACTCCTCAGGCATTACTTCTCACCAGACTGAGCTCCAGTAGTCTCTGCTCTCGACTTGGTTATTGAGGAGACTTCTGGTGCCTCTTTGTGCAAAATTCACAAGGTTGTAATCTCATCCATTCCCCCTCTGGATATTCATTCATCAAAGATCAGAAAAGAAAAAACACAACAGAACCAGAGGCACTGGTGCACTCAGGGATGTGTGGTGAGTGGGTTGTCAATAAGAAAGCCTGCTCATCCATCTCCCTTTTGGTGGCTCAGAGCAATACTTTTCACTTGAAAAAATCAGATGGTCATTCACTTGAACGTTTTTCATGCCCAGCTCTCTCAGCGTCTACACAGTCATTATTTTTTTCAGCTCCTTAATCAATCAGAAGACTCTTTGTCACCAAATACCAGCCCTTTCATCACTCATGGCTAAGCCTCCACATAGAGGATTGGAAACAGATAGGTCATATTGCACATGCTTGTATAACCCACCAGGAAGGACAGATCCAAACCATACTCTTAAGGACTGGTCTCTCCTCCTTTACATATAAATTAGCACCAAAAAACAAAATACCTACTCCATCCTACTAGACATTTCTTGGTGGTTCTTAAAGGCCAGAGGAAAACTGAATTTTTGTGAAACAACAGTTAGAGGCAGGGTATGGACAAAATTTAAATGAAAACACAGAACATTTAGTAAGTCAAAGAGAAAGAGGAATCTTATAACATATTTATGAAGATTATGGTTTCCTTACGATGATTTGTAGAAGCAAATAAAAAAAATTACATACATCTAGTCAATTCTTCCAGAATCTCATTATCAGGAACCATCACCTGATGATAATCCATAAAATTAGGATAAGGGTATGGTGGAACCCACAGTTTCCACAATTTAACTGTCCTAGAAGTCACTCACAGTTCTTGTATGGTACAGGTTGAAATTAGAATTGCATATAGAATACCTGCTTTGTATCTGTGGTCAATCTTTCCTCCTTCTATTTTGCTGATGCTATGTACATAACTGCCAGGGGGCAAACAAAGAATCTTAGTAGAGATTGTAAGAGTTAACTTGTTATGAACATATATTTCCTCCTCAACTCCCCCCAGGTGTTACATCTTCCTTGACCCTCTCCTTGCTGAGAAAGAAGAGAATATGAACAATTTTAACCACACACTGCTACTCACTTTTTCTCAAACATACTCCTCTTCCCTTTCACAGGATCTGAATCTTTCTGCTATTTTGCTTATCATTCCACTGGATAATTTAGAGGCAGTTGTGAAAGGAAGCAGATCCTATACTCACTTGTAGCCACATGGAGTGGTAAAAAGAAACCTGTCTATAGAGTAGAAGACCTCAGTTTGAAGAACTGATCCTCCACTTAATAGCTATGTGACCATTTCCCTGAGTCTCAGTTTTTGCATAGCTCATTTGTAAGGAGGCAATTATATTTCCTCTTACCTCACAGATTTGTTTGGGCAGTATTTTGTCAAGTGCCATAAATAAGTAGGAATTATTATCACTAATCTGACATTGTATCTTTAACAAAAAATACTGTAGTGGAAGAGCTCTTGATTCTGAATTAGAACTGGATTGTAGTCCTACATCTTTCATGTATTTACTGTTTGTGTGACCTTAGTCAAGTCAGTTTTCTTCCCTGAGATCTGATGTTTTCTTCAAGGGAATTTGAACTGTATAATTCACCTTCCAGCTCTAAAATTTTGTAAACATCTAGGATCAAGATAAAATACAATCCACTTTTAGTCTTAAGCATAACACAAAACTCTACATGCAAGATTTCCCATATTCTGAAACTTGAACCTATCTAATATTTAGCATTCATTGACACTTCAGACTAATTCTCAAGATAGAAGAGATTTGAATCCCAGAAGCTAATGTGAGTGAAACACAGGTACATTGTTTGGAGGCAGCTTGGCACAGAGAGAAAAGGAGTCAGAAGACCTGAGTTCAAATCTCAGTTTTGCCACTCAATACCTGTGTTTCCTCATATGTAAAATGAGAGGGATTAGACTAGATGCCCTTGGAAAGGGGCAGTGAAGATTTCCCTAAGAACATGAGGGAGCAGATCTGAAAGACAGGGAACTGAAGGGATTGACACTGTGGGGTACAAACTGAGTGACTTAGCCTCCTGAACCCTGAGGACCACCAGGCCTTTCCAGCCTGTAGTCGAATCATCCTCCATTAAAATGTGAGCTCCCTGATTGCAGAGACTGCTGTTCTTTCTATTTGTATCCCCAGCACTTAGCGCAGTACTTGGGATAGACTAGGCACTCAATAAATGTTTTTCTTCATTCTTTCAATGTGTAAATGAGTCTCTGTCATAAAATAAGTTTGCTGAGGTTTTACTTCCAAAAAGCTTTTCTGTGAGGTTTGTATCTAAATGGAAATATTTTTATATTATTAGCTTTTCAATAATTTGATAAATATGAACATTTCAGTATATTAAGAATGGAGAAATAGAGAATATGAAACCGAAATTCTTTTTCTTTATTTATTGGTTGTTTTTTAAACATGCATATTAATAATAATAATAATGAAATTGCCCTGTTTGCCTCAGTAGGAATGCTTTTGAAATGTGCTGTTAGAACAGAACAGTAGAGTAAATGGTCCTCAGGGTATTCAAAGCAGAGGTTAGGGAGAAGCAGAAGAAAGGCCACCCAGCAGAGAAGTAGCTTGCGAAATAGAAGGATAATGCCTTTGGTGTTCTATATGTAAATGACTGTAGCTAAATCATCGGTGACCATTCACTGGGAGAGAAAGCAGTGTCATTCTAAATTTGAATGCCTGGATACCAATCTTGCTCGCCCCATCCTTGTTCCCACTTTAGTTAAAGTAATCTGGCAAATCATGGTATTGCTAACTCACAAGCCCAGGGCCTCAGACAGTTGGGCTACGCCTAAAATAAGTCATAGTGTGCGTAAGTGAAGATGCTAATAGTCTTATACTGCAGTCCATAAAAAAAATGTTTCTGGTTGTCATTTACATCCGATTTATCACTTCCCTGATATTGGTAAGTATGGAAATGCCCAAAATGGAATATCCTTGCAGATTTTTTGAATGAATCTACAAGACTGTGTTAGGAAATTCTGTTACCATAGAAACTATGGCTTAAAATTTTCAATCCTCTTCTTACCATTTCCACCACCTAAATTATTGTTGTATAGATTATTAAGGTAAAGAAAATTTATCTTCAATTAAAGTTGTAAGAGCAATAGTTGAAATAGCTGAAAATACCAGAAACAGTTATAGTTCTATAACTAGAAACAGTTCTAACATTTATTAAGTGTATGTTCCAAAGATGATACCTAAATAACACAGTTGGAATTTTAGCAAGAAAGGGTTTGCTACAGGAATCATCTCTTTTTTCCTTTGTACTTTCCAGGATTCCTAGTATAGAATTGTACATACACTGTTTTATCAACAAATACTTGTTGAATTTTTAAATGGACTATTTTCTGCATCAGATCAAGCCATTTATTCTGCAATTACTCATTTAAAAGCACCAGTTCTCCACCACTCTTGCTTTCATACTTCTTTATTTTCTGAATAACTATAGAATTTAGACTTAGAGGAAACTTTAGAAATCATGTAATCCAGTTAAATTTTACTGATGAGTTTTACAGAGAAGTTATGTGACTTGCCTACAGATATACAGACAGTAAAAGAGTCAGGTTCTCCAACTCCAAATTCAATGTTCATTCCTTTACACTGTGTTGCCTCTTTCACAGATTGGATTTTTCCCCCTATAATTTTATAAAATGTGCCTTCCAAAATTTCCGTTATTTTTGACTCACAGCCTGGTGAGCAAAATTCTAAATTACATAATTAATTTTCTTAATATGGAAATGTGCTCCCCTGTTATCACTAGAACATTTGCTGCATTTACCACTTCTTTGGCTATATCTAGTAAGAGAAGCATTTTATGTCAATGATACATATCTTTCACTTTTCTAGAACTCAGTTGAGGAGGATTTGGGACCTGAACAAAGGTTAACAAGCAAGGTTTCTGTAACAAAATCTGAATCAAAGCTTCCAGCCATAGACCAAACATCAGTCAAGCAGAAACAGAAAGTTACCACATGTTCAAAGAAACCCGAGAAAAATGTGGGTGGCACCAGCAAACCATCTCCACGTGAGTTGTTCTGAGATTCATAGAATTATAATGCCAATGGCATTGAAAATAGTGGCTTTGGTTAAACCAGGAGTTCTCCAAGTGGCTGATTCCAAGACAGTATTCTATTTAAGGTGCCGTGATTATACACAAAAGTCAAATGTTAGAGTCCAGTACAGGGTTGGAGGACTATGGTATATGTTAGTGGATTTAGGAGGCCTGAATTATTTACCTTAGCTGCCTATACTACCCACAGTTCCTACAGATTTGCTTTAACTGTAGAGACCTAGACAATAAAAATAATGTCAGATAATGTCAAGTTGCTGACTTGTATCTTTATCACCCTTCACTGGGATTAAAGGCTCTTGACTCTGGTTGTAGAGTTTTATGTCTCACTGAGAGCATCAAGAGAAAGCATCTGAAGGCTGTAATTTATAGCCAAGTGAAGAAAGTAATAAAGTCCTTTCGTCTTCCCTTGGTGGGGAAAAAGGTCTTTTTCTTTTGTGTAATTTAGTAGATCATTTACTCTTCATTAAGTATCTTTGAAACCTGAAGAGTTCCCTGTTCAAGGAAGTAGGGATTTAACATATCCAAAAGGGAAATGAACTTCACTGAGAATCTGAAGAATTCCTTTGGCTTCTTCTATTAGTCAAAGCATCCTCTGTGGCATCAGCCAAATTTCTCTGGAAACCAGCACTGGAGATGAAGCAGGAAAGTTGTTGAGTTAGATCTGCATTTTCATCTGTAAATAGAGGGATGTTCTGGCAAATTCATAAATAGTGTGTTGTTCATATAAGTCCCAATCAAAAATGCTTTTTAATCAGAACTTCTCTTATGCAATTTCCCTTCTAAAATAGATTTTTAAAGATAGCTTTTTTTTTTGTATTCTCTAGATTTCCAAGCCATTTCTCTTTATTTTCTGTATCAGTGCAGAATTTAGACTTAAAGGAGACTTTAGAAATCGTGTAGTCCAGTTTAACTTTATAAATGAGGAAACCGAGACCCAGGAAGGTTATGTGACTTACCTGCAGTTAGTTATACAGATAGAGAGTTACAGAGTTAGGTTCTCCAACTCCAGATCCAATGTTCTTTCCATAACACTTTGTTTTTTCTTTCCTTTCCCTCTTCCCATCTTATTCCTTAAGACCCATCCCTTGTAACAAAGAATTTTCTTAAAAATATTTTAAAAATCAAGCAATACATCAAAAGAAAATCTGAGAACATGGCACATTTCACTCAGAGTAAACATATATTGCACTGCTTTAATGAAACCAAAATACAGTTGTTTTTGGAAATAGGAGATAGACTGGGGCAGGACTACTTCCCACCAAAAGTGACCAGGGAAAGTAGTTTTTATTCTGAACTATTTAGACTGAGTCCCATCTCTTTGTTCATCAGGAAAGAAAGAATAAGAACCAGTCCTACCATCATAGTTATGGTATGTATAGTATGTATAGTATAGTATAGTATGGTAACCTAACATTAAGACTTTCAGTAGGGACCAGTTGCTCTAACTCAGCCACTTCTCCCTAAAATATAAGCAGATAATATTAAATAAATAAAAAGACTTCATTTTTTTGGTTAAAATATGAAAAATACTAATTACTAAATTGAGGAAGTTATTTTTAATGCTAAAAATTTTAAGCAGGATTTTATAACTGCAAGAGGCATTAGACATGATCTTGTCTAACTACCTCATTTTACACACGTGGAAATGAAGACCCAGAGAGCTTTAAGGCTTCATGGCCAAGGTCACACAACTAGTTATTGCACAAGCGAGGACTAGGACAAAACCCCCGAATTCCAAAATCTCAATTCAGTGCACTACTTTTTTCATTTCTTTAATATTTTAGTGTTTTATTTAGTATTCTAAATGATATTCTACATGTGTTTACTCAGTGTAAACAAGTGTCTTTGGATATTCTAAAGAGAAAAAAATAAAAACTGTTTTATCCATATAATTGCATTTAATTCCATGTATAGCCATGAAGATTTCACAGATTTTTTTTTTACCTAATGTGAGTATAATATGCAGTAGTTGAGTGATACCTTGTAACTAGTTCATCGCGTGATAGCAGCTTGCAGGTTCATCTCTATATGGAAGTAGAACTGTGTATCTCTCATGCTATACATAATCCTATGTAGCGATTTTAGAACTTAGTATTGACAAAGAAGGAAACTAATGTGTTTTAATTTATATAAAAAACCAAATGTAAGGAATTTTGAAGGACAGTGTATCATGTTACAAGCTTAGCCAAAATATGTTATCATAGTCCATTTCTGTAGAACATTGTAAAAATTCAGAAAAATAGTAGGGGAAGAGATCAAGGTTCTGCCAGCTGTCAGGGCATCCCTGAGCATGGAGAAAATTCTTATGGCCTAGGATTGTAAGGGTGGAAAAGGTAGGGAAGTTCAAGAGAAGTTACAGAATGTCAGAGGCCCTGGACCAAGGGAGGTTTAGAAAGGCCTGGAACAGAGAACAGTGTCCAGTCTGCAGCAATACCCCCTTGGTCTCACTGTCATAAATCTAGGCTCCTTTTAATTCCTTTCTTACCAAAAGTTTTCAAACCAGTCTCCTGAGGGATAATTTTTCCTCCTGTGGATGGGAATTTCCAAGTTTTGTAAAGAAAATCAATAGGAAAGTAGAATTTGCTTTACAAAAATTTGCATCTTTGTTTGCTAGAACATTTATTACACAAAGTATGGAACACCTCTTCACTTATCTACTGTAGTGCTTCAAAAACTTCATTTTCTCTAGTCATGTATTTGAGTCAACTTGACTGAAACAGTTTTGTAAGGTGGGAGAAAACTACAGTAGGAATTTTTAAATGTAAGCAATTTTGTTCTTTTATAACTGGTGCGTAGCATAACCTTTTAGAAGTCACACGGTAGGTGAACTAGGCAGGAATGCTTCATCAAATCAGAGAATCTTGGAGCTGGAAAGGACAGTAAAGATCATTTATTCCAATGCTTTCATTCTACAAATGGGGAGACTTGGACCCAGAGAGCTAAAGCAAATTTGCTCAGGGTCCCACAGTTAGTAGCAGTTAGGAATAGAATTCCTTTTTCAGTTTTCTTCCTACCACATCAAACACCCTTCCTGCAGCAGCTGAGGAATGTATGATAATGTTCCCCTCAATGATGAAAACCTTCCAAGGTGAAGGCATTGGTATTCTCAAATCTATTGTTTAGGCATTGCTTAAGAATTTTTAAATTAATATTGTAAATGCTTTAAAAAGATGTATCACCTGACCAAAAGTCTGAATTGCTTTATCTGTTATAAACTGTGTTAAAAATAAATAAAAAAAAGAGAAAGAAAACTCTTGATGTAAAAAAAAAAATGCTTTGGCTCCTTAAGAGTCAACCCAGTAAGGCAAATCTTTAATAAATGTTGTTTTTCTTTGACTTTAAAAAAAAAAAGAATTCTTTAATTAGCCATAGCTAAGAAATGTGATGGTGATTTAGATTGGATCTGCTCAGGCATAGTAAAGTTGTGACAGCTTAGATAATTCAAGTAAATACCTTGCTGTTAAAAGACGGGGAAGACAGAGGCTTGACTTTTCTCATCCAGCTGTACCATGACATTGAACTTTACTAGATAATTATCCAATTCCTTTCTTCACTTTATCTTTGCAGACAAAATTCTAGAGAGAGATCAGAATAAAACTAGTACTTTTAGGCTTGGATGTACCTTTCCCCTCCATGAATGATAATGACAGTAAATCCGTCAATTTGTCAGTCATTGAGCATTTGTTAAGGATTCATTGTGCACCATGTACTGTACTAAGCACTGGGGATCTAAATACAAGCAAAAACATCTTCTTCCTTCAAAGAGCTTATATTCTAATGGAGGGAGAGATAAAATGTACAAAAATAGTTTTATAGAAGATATATACAGAGTATATGGAAACTCTTTTAGAGGCAAATGAACTAATTACTTAGGAGTAAGTAGTAGGGAAATTGTTCCAGATGATAGACAGTGAAAAAGCACAGCTTAAGGAGATAGTGACAGTGTGTCTGAGGAACAAGCTGACCAGTAGGATTGATCATAGAGTGTGTGCAGGGAAATACTGTCTAAGTATATTGGAGAAGTAGCAAGGGAAGAGATTGTAATGAGCTGTAAAATGCCAAACAGATAAATTTTTTTTGCTCCTTGAGGTGATAGGAGCTTTTAATGTTTATTTTGTAGGGAAGTGATATGGTTAGATTTAACATTTTAGGAAAATCATTTTGGCATCTGTGTGAAAGAAGAATTGTAATGGGAAGAGCCTTGAGGAAGGTAGACCAACTGAAGCCTATTGCAATAATCCGGGTAAGAGATAATGAAGGCCTGTACATGGGTGGTGACTGTTTGAATAAAAAGAAGGAAACATATCAAGAAAATGTTTTAAATGAGGAAATAACAAGATTTGGCAACTGAGTACAAGTGCATAGTGAGTGCACCTGGATTGTGAATCTGGGTACCTGGAAGGATGGTGGCACTCTCAACACTAATAGGGAAGTACAGAATAGGAGTGGGTTTTGGAGGAAAGATAGTGAAGTCAGTTTTGAACATGTTGAGATTGCGATACTTATGGAATAAATGGTTTGAGATGTATAATAGTTTGTGGTATAGCACTGGAGCTCCAGAGAGAGCCTAGGAGTGAATGTACAGATTTAAAAATCATTTGCATAATGATGATAACAATCCATGTGAACTGATAAGATCATCTAGTAAAAGAATGTAATGTGTATTGAGCTGGAGTTACCATCTGAGACCTGGGAAAGCTCCATTCCAAAATGTCTTCCAAGAAGACTGCAGTTTATGAAGAGTACAGGGATGGCTGTCACTGGCTGATCGTTTGTTCACTCTTCTATCTCCCAGAACAGACTGGAATTCAGTCTTATCTACGTCACACATCAGGGGTTTGCAGTTTATAGGATACAGGGCTCTTTTGGAAGTTTAGAATAAAAGCTACTTTCCCTGGGTCACTTTTTATAGGAAGTAGTCCTGCCCCAGACCTGGATGGTAATAGTTAACTTATTTTCAGCCAGCTTAGTTCCCTCTCACCCAACATTTATTAAACAAAAGACAATCGCATAAAACATTTATCCAAACAAAATAGTAAAACCAAAACCAGAGAAATTATACAGGTTAATGTAGGCAATAGGGTACACAATAGTAAGTGGCTGAAAATTTTTCATCCTTTTTTTCTCAATATATCTTTCTCAAACTTCTCTCTTTTCTCCAAAATCCCTCCATTGAATGAGTCAAATCACTCTCCATATGCTAAGTTGGACTAACCTAAGGGCTATCATTCAGGGAACCACCCAAATCTACCTAGAGCAGGAATGGGGCTGGGACTATAGAGAGAAGAGAGCCTAAAAAGAGCCTTGAGGGACATTCACAGTTAGTGTGACATATATGGAAATTCAGCAAAGGTGACTGAGAAGTAGTCACACAAATAGAAAGGAGAACCAAGAGAAAGCAATGTGACCAAAAAAAAAAAATACCCAGGGAGGAGGAAGAGGAGACTGACATGCCCAATGCTGCAGGAAGGTTAAGAAGGATGAGGAATGAGAAAAGGCCATTAGATTGGGCAATCAGTAGATCCCTGGTTACTTTTGAGAAAATCAGAATCCAAATTTAGAAGACAGTGTGAGGAAATACAATGGAGGCACAAAGAATTAACAAGATTTTTTTTTTTAAGAAATTTAACTGAGAAGGGGAAAAGAGATAGGATGTAGCTAGTGAGGTTGATAGAATAGAGTGAGAGTATTTTAAGGATGAGGAAGACTTGGATCAATTTGTAGGCAGCAAGGAAGGAATAAATAGACAGGAAGGGAATATTAGAGGAAAGAATGACAGTAAAGGCAATTTGCTAGAGAAGAGAAAATAAAAGGTATGTGTAAAGGGTTATGTTTGTCCTTCATTTTTGAAGAGGACATGACTTGCAGTTGATTTTGATTTGAGTAATGGATGGCTGTGCAAGGTCACCAGTCTCATTTTCTCCTCCAGAGCTATCTGGATCCAGTGACCAGATATTCACCAGAATGACTGGAGATGACCCAGGTTGCAATGGGAAACCCTGGCCCTCTTAGGCCTCATAAGACTTTTTCAGGTACTCACTTATAGTGAGATAATGCCCATTCAGTGAATAGGCCTCTTTAAGAAGTGAGCCAAGAGATGGTCCCTTTAATTAGAAAAAAAGAAAAAAACTCAAGCTGGGAGGAGAAGACCCTCAGGGTTGCTGTTCCAGAGAGAAATAGTTACCATTGACATTTACTCTAAGGGTTAAGTGGACCACCATTGTGGTCCAATCTATGAACTTCAGAGTGAACTGGGTTTAAGGTTTTGTGAAAGGAGAAAGAAAGAAAGAAGAAAGGAAGGAAGGAAGGAAGGAAGGAAGGAAGGAAGAAAGAAAGAAAGAAAGAAAGAAAGAAAGAAAGAAAGAAAGAAAGAAAGAAAGAAAGAAAGAAAGAAAGAAAGAAAGAAGAAGAAAGAGAAAGAAAGAAAAGGAAAGAAAGAGAGAGAAGGAAAGAAAGAAAGAGAGAGAAGGAAAGAAAGAGAAAAAGAAAGAAACCTAGCCAGTGAACCCCAAGTTAAGTGGGCAGCTTCTGGCCATCAAAATTTACTTTTTTTTGGTGAGGAGAAGGAGAGGGAGAAGATGAGGTGAGTTACCCAACTAAGTGGTGCCCATTCAGGCAGCTCAGTCTACTCAGAAGTCATGTTTGTCCTTCGTTTTCAAAGAGGACCATGACATCATGGAAATGATAACATGACATGACTTTGATTTGAGTAAGGGATGACTGTGCAAGGTCACCAGCTCACTTTGTCCTCCAGAGCCATCTGGATCTGGTGACCAGATATTCATCAGGATGACTGGAGATGGCCCAGGATGTAATGGGAGACTCTGGCCCTTTTAGGCTAAGGCCTTTTCAGGTATTCACTTAGAGTGAGATAACACCCATTCAGTGAATAGGTTTCTTTAAGAAGTGAGTCAAAGGATGGCCCTCTTTAATTAGAAAAAAAAAAGAAAAAAAAAGCAAGAACCTCAGGGTTGCTGTTCGAAAGAGAAACAATTACCATTAACATTCACTCTAAGCCTAGGAGTGAATGTACAGATTTAAAAAGCATTTGCATAATGATGATAACAATCCATGTGAACTGATAAGATCATCTAGTAAACATACAACCATTAAGTGGAATTTGGGGACTGGCCTTGGCAAGGATAAGAGCCACCTCTTCATTTGAGACTAGAGTAAAGATTAGGTTGTAGGCAATTTTGTTAGATGGATATGAGAGAGGACAAGGGGGCTGGAAGGGCTAATGATGTATTCTAACTTTCCCTTTGGGTTAAGGTAAATGAAAGAAGGCATAACAAGGAAGGGATAGGGTGGGATGCAGTGCTATTCAGGGGAAGCCATACCTCAGTGAGTGCCAGGAGATGGAAAGACTGGGTCCATTAGGAATTTATTTTATCTGATTTCAGTTGGGCCCTTACTGCAACAATGAGGGGAAGTTTATTGATTATAGTGTGGTAGTTCCAGGGGACACAGTTGGAAGAATGGGCAGATCTGAAGCCCACTTCAATTAAAGACAGTGAGGGAGCAGACAGCTGGGATGGCAGGGAAAGGAGGTTTTGCTCTTAGACAGCTAGGAGTTCATTATCATTGGGATAGGGGAAGAGTAAGGAGTGAGAGTCACTATTGGGGAATAAATCCCATTAAGGTACCAGTGGAGGGGAAAGGACTTCTGATGAAAATGATTAGAAGGTGATTAGAAGGTTCAAGGTCAACTCTTGAAGACTTCACAAAATGCTCAGCTGCCCAGACTTAGGCAATGTTGCTATGTTCTAAGAGTGGCAGGAAGCCTGCCTCTCAGACTGACTTGGGCAGGAGATGATGAGTTCTCTGGTTGGGAAATAAGCAATAGCAGGATCTGGTAGTGTTGTGGTCCTAGGGCTCTCCTAGCCTAGAGAGGAGTTAGGACTTGATGTGTCCAGAAGCCCTGCCTTGAGGCAAGGAGAGGCAAAAGTCCTATCTGTAGTGTGACTCCACCCTTAAGAAGCCTAGAAAAACTACTGAAGGTATGACCTGGGAAGAGGCATGAGGTAATTGTGTAAACCTGTAAATTACCTGTATTTGTGAAAGCCCAGAGCCACATTGCTTTGAAGTTACTGCCTGATTTCAAGACCAAGTACCCTGGAATCCACATAGCAATGACATGGTACCCAGACCACCTGCCATACAGTAAGTTGTACTATAATATGACAGGATTCTCCCATATGAGATGATTATGTTTAGGAAATCATAATTTTATTCATATGATATCAAAATCTGTATAATGACAAATCGTCTATAGTCTAGTTCTGTTGTATGTGCAACTTCCATCTAGAAACTGTATGTCATATTCTCCTTACAAAATTTAGGAACAACTGGTGCTATCAATATAATTAAGTTTATTGATTAAAAGGGTGGATTCCCATATCGTAAATTGAATTTTATAGATGTCTGAGCTATTTTTCTAGGTAAGTTTTCTGGTTTCTTTTAGGTTTTTTTTTGGTTTAAGTTTTTTTAGGTTTCTTTTTATAAAGTAATGACTGCATTCAGTTAGGGATTTCTCCTTGTGGTTCCCATCAGAAAGATGCCCTAGTTTTTTTTTTTTTCTTTTTCCTTATTCAGAATATTTCTTTTATAAAGTGTCTAACACATACACTCTTAGATATAAAGTCTTTACCACATGGAAAAATCACAAAGCGTTTCAAACAAACCCATAAAATCCAAGCACTCACACAATGACCTGAGAGATTCACCAGTGAAATGGAGTTCAACTCTACCACATGTAAAACCTATTTCTAATCCTACATCATGACCATTAGTTAACATAGTGCCAGAATAGAGAATAATCCAATTCCAATTTTCAGTTCAGTTTATCAAGAACCTATTGAGTAACAGATACTATATAGATAAGTCTAGGGATACAAAAACGAAAGAAAAATTCAACCCTATCCTCAAGGAACTTCTCTTTCTTGTCTTCTTTTTTTTTTACAGATATATAAGTAGATGGATACAAACCAGAGAGATAGTCCTAGATATGATATTTAGCCATTTTTGACACAGACTTTCAGGTCTTCAAGACAGTGATGTATACTTCTAAAACTAAGGGAGAAAAAAAACAGATTGAGTAATCACAAAGCATATAAAGATATAGAAGATCAAAGTTTTAGTTTTCTGGAAAGAAGTATTTATTGAAAGAATAAACTGGAACAGAAGTTTGAGGGTAAACCTCCAATCTCCATCACTCATAATGCAAGTGAATTCAACTGAAGGTTTTTTCTTAAAGGCTGAGATTAATGAGTTCACAGGCAAGTCACTCTTAACCTAACTACTACCCTTCTATGTCACTGCCCAATCTTTGGTGAATAGCCTTCCAAACTATATGACCAAATAAAAATGCACATTACCATATATAAAAAATGATGCACATCCAGTGCCAATTATTGCATAGTGCCTTCCCTTTCAGAACTTCAAATGAGCAGCACCATGGATTGTCCACAGATAACCCCTTTAAGCCAATGCAAGTTTTTCTGTGAGAGGACTACTTAACTAAGGAAGCTTTAGTTTGAGATAAGAGACGTTGTAAGGCCTAACTACAAATGCTTTCAAATTTTTTTTTATATAATTAATATCCATCTATCCATCTGGCATATATTGGTCTTTCAACCAATACACATTGATTACATTGTAATCTCTGAGTACTTGCTTTGAAGACAAATGAATATTTTCAAAGGGTAATGGTTCCCAGTTTGGTGGTTAGAATCATAAACTGATATGGTGGCAAGCTGACTCTGGAGACAGAGGACATGTGTTTGAATCCAAGCTGTGTCATTTAGTGATCTTGGGCGAATAATTTCATCTCTCTGAGATGCCTATCAATCTGTAAAGTGGGTAAGATAATTATATATTACCTCTTTCACAGGGTAGTTGTGTTTATGAAATGAGAATATATGTAAAATGCATTGTACACTTTAAAATGATTTAAAAGATGAGGCATTATTAGAGTTATATGGAATTTTCTCTACTGTCTAGTCTAAGGATTCTAACCAAGAGTCTGTGAATTTGTTTTTTAAATATTTTGATAACTGTATTTCAGTATAATTGGGCTCCTTTGTGATCCTGTGCATTTTATTTTTTGCATTTAAAAACATTTTTCTGACATGGGTTCCTAGGCTTCCCCAGACTGCCCAAGGGCTATAAGACAAAAGGAAGGTTAAGAGTGCCTGATATAGTCCAACTCAGTCATTTTACAACTGAAGCCACTTAGGGCCAGAGTGGTTAGGTGACTTAACCAAGAAGAGAGAGCCAGTTGTTAACAGTAGCAGGATTAGAATCTGTTTCTTCTGACTTCTCCAAGATCTAGTTCACTTTCCATATACCTTAATGTCTCCTAGGCAGTGACTGTTATACACCTCCGCATTTTCTCTGAATTGTTTGATACTTTTCAAAAACTATTACGTCAGTTTACTAAATTTTTAAATAAAGTTGGTTTAGTAAGGAAATTTGACAATATAGATGTGAGATCATTTAGTAGGGATTCATTTGCTTCATATGATAACATTTTTTTCCTCCACTTATTGTTATTACTATGTTCCTTCTTCTTCCTCACAATTTCTGCAGAGATTTCTCCATTTTCACTTAATATAGTCACAAACTTATTCTTTGTACCATAAAGGTAAAGTCAGATCTTAGGGACTCCCTTCTTCTTCTAGACAGCTTCTCAGTGTTTTGAGGGGGAATGCAGAGCTCCATTCAGAAGGAACTTTTGAAGGCTGCCTTATGTCTCTGACAAAAGGGCCAGCTAGACCTGTGGAGAAAAAAGAAAATGTTAAGCATTTTCACTCTGCTAGTGCCCCTAGGGAATCCAGTCCAGTAAATTGCAGGAGGGGGGAGGCAAGGCTGAGGGAACAGCACTTGTGGCCCAAGAAAAGTATGATGGACCTTCTGTTTAGGAAATATTTTGCAGGTTATCAACCCTAGGAATGCTGGGGCTAGCTCTTGGGGCTACAAGGATGTGCTAAGTGAATGAACTCTGTGTCCTCTTAATCAGGAGCAGGTCCCTCTCCCCAATTGTTCCAGACCCCCCCCTCAAGAAATCAAATATTTTGATCTTGGATTCATTCACAAATTTTTATTTTCTGTCTGGACAGTGGATGCTGCGTCCTGATTGCTCTTTTTCTTTTGCGCAGGTGGCAGAAGCGAACACTCCCTATATTGTGTTGAATGTTCTCCTTTCTATACTGTCTTTGCTCTGTCACCTACTCAAATCCCCAACTCTGATTTATACTGCTTTCTCCTTCCCCTCACCTCTCCTCCTCTACCAGATGACCAAACCCCTTATGTGTCTCTCCCTCCCATTGTCCCTCTTTCTTCTTCTGCTTCTCTTACTCCCTCCCCTGTGCCTCCCTCGCCCTCAGCATTCTGCTGCTTCCCCCTCTCTCCCCCCACTCAAACAGAGACACCTGTGCGGTGTCTGCCCAGCTACAGAACAACAAATAAAATTTACCTAATATGGTAAGTTTCCCCTGGCAAAGCACGCACCACAGTGGATTTAATTGGAGCTTCTCGGAAGGAGGGGGAGACCAGAGAGCAGGTGGAAGGGATGTTAATAGGCTGGCCCGCGAGAAAGAAGAGGAAGTGTGCAGGGAAGCAGGAAGGAGCACCTGCCACCACCACTTCAAGTGGATGACTTGGAAGCCATGTGCTCTCTGCCTCCTCTTCTCTGTCTGGAACCTAAAAAGAAAGTTGTAAATAAAATCCCCATCATGTCATGAGACTCATTTTACTACTACTGTTTCTGTCACACTTTATAATGTAGTCACTAAAATTCCATATTGTTTTATCATACTTTGGTGCATGAATGGGTGTGGACCATGTTTTCCCCTATAATGTTGTCACAGGTGACAGGTCTTTGTGAAAGTGGATCCTGAAACTCCAGATCAATTCAGAACCATGTGAAAGCTGGGACACATTCAAGAGCATGGTCCTTGTGGGCATTCCACTCATGCTTGTTCATTAGACACATCTCCTAAATTCCCCAATCCTGCCTCTTGTGCTAAAAATTATTTTTAAAATGCATAGTAAATAATAAAGCCTTAACATCTCCTCTGGGTGTGGAGAACAACAAACATTTGCAATTCATTTCACTAGTCAAATAGACTTGGTCCATTACTTATGAAAGAACAGGAAAGATTGTCTCTGAAAATGAGTCAGTGTCCATAGCTCAAATTATATGGTAACTTTCCATAACCCTGAGGACATAGTAGACTATTTCTTTTTATAATCTCTTGGACTGAATCTTGGCATCTCTTGGCAGTCCAGTTCCTCATATCCCAGAGAATAAATATTTCAGGGATCTCATTGTCTTCTTACTCTTCTGTTTCCTGTAGTTTCTAGGAGCTGTCTTAATCTGTGCTTGAGCAAAATGATATAAGAAATAAAATATTATAGAATAGAATGATTAATATAGAGAGTAAATCAAGATAATTTAGTCCCCCTAACTTCAGCGGTCCTCAGAAGGAAGGGATTTTTCTGGACTATGTATTTCTGTTTTGCTCTACCTTGCTTTGCTTTCAGACAATTTGGGCAAAGTTACACTTTTGTCAGATTTCCCCAGAGAGCAGGAATTTCCTTCAAGTCTTTGTACAGTTATTTCAATGTTTTGTTGGTGAGATCTGACCTCAGAAGGGTGCTTTAGAAGTTTTCCTTTTACCAGTCAGACAGGATTCTTGAACTTCCTTGAAAAATCTGACTGAACATTGAATTTCTTTTAAGACCAAAAAAGACCATAGTCAGATCTAGGCCATTTAATTCCTGTATATAAACTATTGACTGAAGTGTCAGATTCAAGATTTGTTGTGATAGATTAACAGGATGATAAGACATTTTAACTTACAACATGAATTACTTGATCCTCCTAGTTTATTAAATGTACAGTGACATCATATAATCAAATTTTACACTGAGCAGACCTCAAGACTCCCAAGATTTTGTTGCTGCATGTATGGCAAGTGATGCAGAACCGGAGGTAGCAAGGAAAGGAATCTAATATAACTTTGATATCCTTTAACTTTTAAACCATGTCTATAGCAAATAGGTAGAGAAAGCTCCCTATCCTTACACCAAGAGCAGGGGTCAGTGTGGAGGGGGAAGGTCAGAGAAAGCTTCATGTAGGAGATGAATATATGAGACACATGTATAATACTTATTCATTCAACAAACACCCATTAAGCACTCTATGCAGGCACTGTGCTAGGTGCTAGTACAAAGAGCTTACAGTCTTAGAAGGGGAAAACACATGCATATACATACATGTGTGGTATACCCCAAGAAATATTGAAATAGTTTCAAAGGCAGAAGTCCAGGCAAAGTGTTATGAAGGAGAGATCACTTTCTTCTGACAGGAGTAAGGGTGAGGGTAAGAGTCAAGGAGAGCTTCATGGAGGAGGGAGTGCATGAGTTGAACCTCAAAGAAAGGGAAGAACTTCAGAAAGGTGGAAATGGAGGTAGGGCATTCCAAGAAGAGGCCATGTGAACAGAAACATGTAGCACAGGAATGGAGAACAGAATGGTCTAGTGTGGTTGGAATTATGTCAGGTATGCGAATGTTGAGTATGAAATATGGTTGGCAAGGTACATTAAAGGCAGGCTGTGGAAAGCCTTAAATGCCACAATAGGGAATTTCTATCTTACATAAGAGGAAACAAGGAACCCCTGAAGATTGTTAGATGGAAAAATGATATGATCAGAGCACTATATTGGGAACATCAGGCAAAGCTATGAAGGGCATTATAGAATTTAAAAGGGTGAAGGGGAACTCAGTAGCATTCTATACCATTCCCTCCTTAAAAGAGTATCCTTTCTATAATGTACCTGACAAGTGGTTATCTAGACTTTGCTTGCAGACCTCCTGAGGAAGACCATTCCACTTTTGAACTATTTTCCCTGTTAGAAAGTCTTGCGTGACATCACATCTTAGTTTGCTTCTTTGAAGCTTCTATCAATTGCTCTAAGTTCTGTCTTCTGGGACCAAATAAAATAAGTCTTTTCCCTCTTCCATGTGCCAGTCCTTCAAATACTTGAAACAACTGTCTTCCCTAATCTTGTCCACCTCTACCCCAATATTCTGCATCCCTACTGCTTTTCTTGGAACTCCTGTGGCATGAACGCAAGGTTCTTCACTATCCTAGTTGCCTTCTGAAATTTTTCTAGATTATCAATGTACTTCTTGAAATTTGGAACTAAAACTGAACACACTTCCCAAGATGTGATCTGACCAGGGCAGAGTACCCCAGGAGCATCACTTCCTGGTTATTATCCAAGACAATGTGAACAAAATGAGACAAAACGGAAATGAGAACCAGAATACAGCTTTAAGATTGCATTTGTTTTAGAGAGCTGCCACATTACTTTTTGATTCCTGACAGCTCCCTAGCCTTTTTTAGACCTGTTGTCTAACTGTGCTTTATCTTGTACTTGTAATGTTGATTTTTTTAAAAACCAAACGTAAGACTAAGTCTTTAACCCTAATCAATCTAATCTTATTCAGTTCAACCAAATTTTCTAGTCTGTCAAGATCTTCTTTGAATCTTGACTGTATTGTTCCTCTTCTTCCCATCTATGCCCTCTGCAAACTTGATAAGCCTTTATCCAAGTTGTTAATAAAAGTGTCAGCACAGGGACAAGCACAGATCGCTTGGACACTGCTGGCAGCTTTGTCCCAGTGTGTATCAAAGTAGTCAGGCTATCCAACCAGGTCTGCATCTGCCTAATTGTTCTGTAATTTAGTTCACTTCTCTTCAGGAAAGGTAGGAGAAACTTTATCAAATACTTATCAAAACCCTAAAAGTAGCTAAACTGTATCTATAGCACTCCATTAATGTATTCTAAGTAACTATGCAAAGAGGAAATACAGCATGGCATGACCAGTCATTGATGCAGTCATGTTGATTACGTGATCTCTCTTTTCCTTTTCTAAATCCTTACTAATCACCCCTTTAATAATAGCTCTAGAATTTTGTCAGGAATTGAAGTCAAGCTCTCTGACCTAAGTAGATCAGAGAGGGAATGAGGTACAGGAAGACCAGTTAGGAGACTATTACCAAGGAAGAGATGAGGGTAGACTCAACAGGACTCAACAATTATGCAAATGAATTGAGAGAGAAGACTCAAACATGACTCCCATGATTTCAAGTCCAAATGACTGGGAAGAAGACAGCACTATCAACAAAAATAATCAACAAAGTGGTAGGCAAGATGATGAATTCATCTTGAATATGTTTGAGGTTGATATGCCATTAGGCCGTCAATTAGATGATTTCAGCAAGCAGTTGGAAACAGAGGGCAGGAGTTCTTCAGAGTGGTTAGGGGTGGAGAGAGAACTTTGACAGACATCTGCATGGAGATGGTAATTGAAACTATAGACCTTTATTGAATCTGAAAAAGGTGCTGGTATAAGGTTGCCTGCTTTGAAAGCTTAGTCATGATATTATGAAATCAAATGAACCAAACAAATTAGATTGTAAGCTGTTTCAGAGCTCAGATGAGCCCTGTATTATATGTCCCTGTGTCTCCCATAATACAACTAGCACAATGCCTTGTATTTAAAATGTGCTTAATTAAGATTTGTTGAGTGAATTAAAACCAACAAAAGCAATTATTATCCTTGTCTTTAATGCTTGGTAATGGAACCAGTCATAGGACAGCTTAGTGGTACATTGGGCTTAAAGTCAGCAAGATGTGAATCCAAATCTAGCCTCAGACACTTGCTAGCTGTATGGCCCTGGGCAAGTCACTCAACCTCTGTTTGTCTCTGTTTCCTCTCAGCTCCTATACCCCAAGGTTGTTGTGAAGATCAAATGAGATAATTGTAAAGCACTTGGCACGGTTCCTGGCACATAGTAAACTATGTAAATGTTAGCTATTATTATCATCATGGACGAGAGCTGAAAGGTAGTCACAAAGGGAAATGCAGAGGGGTAAAAGATACTGAAATCCCTTCAATCTATAAGCATAAAAATGACAATGATGCTCTAATTAAATTTACCTTCTCCATGGTGGTGCTTGTCACGGGTGACTACATACAGTCTGGTCTAAATCTCTTCGTGGGATTCTCTCACTAATGGCAACACTTCTTTGCTTCCATGTCATGGCAAAAATCTCTGATCATTTAGTTTTACTTTAGTAATTTGGTGAAAGTCTGATTAAAGTAGACTGATGGAAATGATGACTGTCATTCTTTCACTGTTAGGGGTTTGTATGTTGAAGAAGTTGTTAGAGAAAGAGACCTACTATGTTGAGGAAATTGTTAATTTGTGTTTTCTTGGGTTGTTTTTGCTTTGCTTTTTTTAAATTTTAGAACAAGAAATAAGATGATTTTAAATTTCAGGTGCTTTGCATAATGAGATTCTAGTGGTAGAATCCCAGGTAATGGCAGCTTAATTATTGAAAATATAACTTTTAAAAAAGTTGACCTTAAGTTACATTTATCCATTAGTAGCTTCAAAAACATTATTTGAAACAATTTTTAAAAGTAAAAATGCCTAGGGATGTAAAAGGCACAGTGGTGACAGCACTGGATCTAGAAGTCCAATGACCCAAATTCTAGTAGCCATTGCTTTGCAACTTCACCTTGAGCAAGTTACTATATTGAACCTCTCTGGGCCTCCATTTTCTGATCTATAACAGGAGTTGATTAGGTTAGATTATAAAATTCCATCCATCTCTGAAATATTATTACTGTGAACATATTTTTCTGTTCTCTAAATCAGACAGTTGTTTAAGTGTCTCCTGTTTCCTGAACATTGTGCTAGGCAATTTGGAGAATACAAAAGAAGCGGAAAGAATACTGGAGTTGGAGTCAGGGGACCTGTGTTCAAATGTTGACTCTACTGCTTCCTACCAGTGTGAACCTGGGGAAGTCACTTAATAGCTCTAGGTCTGTTTTTTATAATCTCTAAAAGAAGGAGGTTGAACTAGGCAACTACCAGTCTTAACTGTACCTAGACTGTATCCTTCAAGTTCTAAATCTATGATCCTAGGTACAAGAAATGAATCCTATTGTGAAGGAATTAATCATCTGTCTGGGAAGGCACATGAAGCATTTGGAGAACGATTAAGTCCAAGATTCTGCACTATATTTACAATAGTGTATGATAATATTTACAAATATAATATTTATAAAATGAAATGAACAGTATGTACTAAGAAAGTCAAGGAAGCCTTCACTGAATGAGGTAGGTCATAAACTGGACCTTGATGGATGAATAGAATTAAGGGAGGCCAAAAAAACAGTAGAAAGGAGGCTTTGCCTCTGGAAAGAACAAAGACACAGAGAGAGAAATTAATATCATCTATGTGTAGGACTGAGAGGAAATTTTCCTGATTGGTCTGGAGAATGCTGGCTGTGTTGGCATTCAGTGTTCCATTGCTGAAAGAGATGGGATCCAAATCTTGACTTTGGCCAGTTTCATCCTGGTTTCATCCTGGGATATTTCCTGTTTAGTGCCTTCATGTTGTCTTTCTGAAAGGAGGATGCCACTGCTTCCCCATATGACTGTCAGAAAGAAACAAAAGAGGCAATTTATTTATGTATTCAGAGTGTTCAAGAGATAGAAATAACTAGAAAAGCCTTATTAAATTGTACTGGAACAAAATATCCTCTAAATTTTAAAGGATTTCCACTTCTGTCTCTTCCCGAAAAAGCTCTCAAAATATCTCCCACTAATACTTTTTCCCCTTAATGTAATCTGCTATTTCCTTCTCTTTTCTTGCTCAATAAGCACTTACTCATTAATATAGCCTCAGAATATTTATATTCATATTTTCTAGGAAAATGTCATTCTCTTCTACTCCCTGGTCACATCCATATCCTAGCTCCACTGTTCTTTTTTTAGGCTAGACCTGACAATACTGACAATCCTAATTCTACTAATGCATGTTTAGAGGGACCTGCCCTCATCCCTTTTTGGCATGGATTCAACCACTCACTTACCTTGAACAAGAAAACAGTAGTATTCCTGAGTCCTGTATTTATGTAGATGATATACTACATCACTTAACTAAATGAAGTATTCTAGGAGTCTAAGCAAACTTTTCCTTCAGCATTTTTATTCCTTTTCCGAATTCTAGGTGAAAATTGCACATGCAAATCATACCACACACCTTCTCAAATATGGCTACAGTTAGTTTCCAGGTACCATGAGAATTTATTAATAGTTCCCCTCACCAAAAAAATAATTGCAGTTTGCCTTTCATTTATGTCTTGGTTTTGTATTAAACCATAGCAGCCACCCAGTAGAAAATGTTTGTGCTTATTCTTATGGACTTTGGCCCAGACTGTCAAAATTTGTTGCCTCATGAATTCAAGAACTTTGGGAGAGGTGCATGAAAATGATCTCAAATTTTAAAGAAATATTGATTGTAATAAATTCATGTGGTGAAATGTATTTTCCACCCTCAAAACAAAATGGCCTGCATCAATTAGCAAGCTAATCTAAAAGGCAAACCCAAAAGAAATTAGGCCATAGAAATTTAAGAAAAAACAATAATTAAAAATAAAACCCATGGCCACCACCAGGATTGCATTTCTTTTTATCACCTTATCAAGAAGATGTGGTAGGCAAGTTCTAGGCATTTAAAAATGTTTGGAAATCTTTTGGTAAGGCCGATTTGACCACCTTGAAAGCACAAATAGATGCTAAATATAAAAAAATGTTCATTGTGTCAAACTCAAAGCAAAACTCATTCAAACTTGGAGGATACACCAAGGGAACTGTGCCACTTGAAGTATGAATTGTATGCAGTTCTTTATGATGTCAGCAAAATGAACTTCCATGAGCATTTATTAAGTGAATATTAGAAAATTCCTATCACATTGAGAATTTGGTTTTGATGGTTTGTGGGGGTCATTGTGTCACACAGGGCTTATTCAGGAGGTCTTCTGAGCATGATTTTTTTAAATGGGAGATGTTTTCTTGGGGAGGGAAAATGGTTTAATTATTGAAAAGATTTTGCACTTATCAGCAACACAGGCACAGATATTATCAAGGAAGAAGAGGCCCAACCTGGGGAGATTGACAGTAAGCCCAGAAATGCAGAGTAGAAGACCATCTGGAGATAGAAACAGGCAGAGCTCATCGCTGCAGGGAAAAGAGCAAACTCCCAGAGGATCAGGTAACCACATTACTCTGTTAACACAATCACATAGTCCAAGACCTCGAGGATCACCTACCCCGATTCTCTCATCTTGCAGAGAGAGAAACAGATGCTCAGGTTAAGCAACTTTCCCTGGATCTGCCCTTGATTGGTGGAAGTTTAGCTACAGTGAGGCTGTACTGAAAATTCTTCTTATTTTTAGATCCCTGAGTGTTGAGAAAGGGATAGCACATCTTTAGAACCTTTTATATGTTTCATGTTAATAGCTGCAACTCCAAGATAAGGTTTTCCACCTTGTGTGAGGTTAGTGGGAATGGAGGAGATAAAGTAACATGCTTCCTGAGGAGTGGACAAAAACTGTATGTGCATCCCCCTCCAGCTCTGCTTATGGCCCCCAATATGGATGCCTTCCTTCCTACATACTTTTCATCTCCCTTTTGTGGAATGTCTTCCCCCCTTAGAATATAAGCTGCTTGAGGGCAGGAGCTGTCTTTCTTTTGACTTGTATATGTATCCTCAAGTGCTTGTCAATCACATAGTACTTGGCACTTACTAAGTACTTAATAAACACCACACAAGTCATGCTCTAGCATAGCTTTGGGTATATATATATGGGAAGTACAGTGAGCAGCCCAGAGAGAAGTGCAAGGTTACCATTTGGAACACCCCTGGGAACATGGTGACGGTGCTTTCTCATTTGTCTAGAACTACTACTATGTTCCCCAAAGGGATGTATATAGCAGGTGTATTAAGTTTTTCTCTGAATAAGACAATATTCCTGGCTCCTTGAAATTATTCTCCCTCCTTTCTGTCCAAATAATAAAACCATCACTATCCTGATTTTAATTCATGAGACTAGATATCAAAATGAACAAATTCTATCACTAGCTATACTTAAAAATAAAATGTAAAATACCGCTGAGGTGGCTATCTTGAATTTCTTAGTTCCAATCCTAAGAATCCCATAGCTTGATGGATGGGAGGGGACTCAGTTGGCTTCTAGTCCAACCTATAATTGAAAGGAATCCCCAGTGTAACATACAAGAGAGGTAGTCATCCAGCCTCTCCTTGGATACTTCCAATTAGAAGAAGTCCACTTCATATTATTAGAAATTTTTTTTTCCTGACAACAAGTCTAAATTCTCTTCTCTCTGACTTTTACCTATTGCTCCTAGTTTTACCCTCCACAGCCAACGAGAACAAATCTAAACCTCTTTTACATGATAGCACATCAAATGCTTCATGTCCTATCTCTCCTAAGTCTTTTCTTCTCCAGAGTAAACAATCCCTTTTCCTTCCACTGATCCTCATATGTCATGGTCTCAGGGCCCTTCACCATCTTGACCACATATTTCTGGATACTCTCTATCTTGCTAATGCCTTTTTAAAACTGTGGCACTCAGAATTGAATATAATGTTCTCCAGATGTAGTCTGACTAGGGCAGGGTGTGGATGGACTTATTCTTGGAAATTATGCCTTTCAATGCAGCCCAAGATTCCATTAGTTTTGGGGGATTAGACATCATGCCAGTGGTTCATAATGAGTTCACAGTCCATTAAAACCCCCAGAAAACTCCATACCATACTTGTAAAGTTGATTTTTCTTTCTACCCAAGCGTAAGAATTTTCATTGATCTCTACTGAATTTCATCTTAAATTCAGCCAGATGTCCCACCCTGTCCAGATCTTTTCTGATCCTCACTCTGTCATCCAGGGTATGAGCCATCCTTTCCTCTTAGTGTCATCTACAGATATAATGAGTATTCCAGCTGTGTCTTTACCAAGTCATTGTTTAAAATGGTAAACGGCACAAGTCCAAGCACAAACCCCTGGGACATTCTACTACAGACCTATCGATGCTGAACCATTAACCAACCATTCAATCTGGTTTGAATCTTGTATAATTTATGGTTATCTTGTTCACATCTCCCTATCTTCTCCATTAGAATAGCAATGGGATTTTTAATCACTTTTTTGCCAAAAATCTAAGTAAACTATATTTACAGGGTTCTCCTGATCTACCAATTTCATAACCTTTTCAAAAAAGGAAATAAGGTTTGTCTGGAATGACTTGTTCTTACTTCCCTTTTCTACCAGGAATTAAAATGAGATCACTGGCCTATTGTTTACAGAATTTCCTCTTCCACTTAAAAAAAATTAATACATTTTCCCATATCTTATCTTGTGGTATAGCTCCTGTTTTTCATGACATTTTAAATATTTCTGTCAGTGGCACAGCAGTCACACCTGCTAGTTCTTTCAGTACCTGAGAATATAGTTCAGAGGTGTCAGAACACTCGGCCAGCAATACTCCAGAACACAACCCAAACCAGATTAAAATGTTATTGGGAAATAATTTAACAAAAATCAATGAAAATATAATAAAATATGAATAATAATCATATTTTAAAACTGAATTCCATATGTGATCTGCAGGAATCCTGATGTAAACATTAGTGGCCCTAATTTGAGTTTGTATCTGTATCAGGTAACCTGCATTCCTCTAAGAGCAACTTGATGTTTTCTCTAATTCATTACTGATTTGGTTACTAACTCTCTTTTAGACATTTTTGTTTATTTCCAGTATGCAAGTCCTCCTGCTTGGTAGAGCTGTAGACATATAACATAACATTGGTTTTGAAGTACATGTACCCCATGTTAAGTTTTAAATATTACAATTAAATAGACCATTTGATTATTTGGAATTGGGGACAATCTGGACATATAAAAATCTATGTAATCCAGAATTCCCACTATGACCTTCTTAGTCTTCTATGAACCTTCAGTGAATGCTTACTTTCAGAGAAGGTAACTCTTTCCTAGATCCCCCCACCCCTGCAAAGGTCTTATTTACTCTTCCATTTTGCCTTCAGGATGCTTTGATCCCTTTTGTTCCCTCTGTTATCCTCCAGGGTTCCTTACCTATACTACTCAGCTCCCCACTGTCCCTACCTTGATTCCTCCTTTTAGACCTTTAAATGACCCAATGAAATTGGGAATCTGGCTGAGGTGAGGAATACATATATGAGATTAAACTATAAAAGAAAAAAAGTACATGAATGCAAGAGGACAATTGATAAAACAAATGAAGAATCCCAGATGAAAGGAGTCTTCAACATACATGTGTGTGTGTATATATATACATACACACATACATATATGTGTATACATATATATTTGGCACCTGAAGCTCCCTGAGTAAGAGAGAAATTTAAAGTTTGTCTGGAATGACTTGTTCTTACTTCCCCTTACTACCAGGAATTAAATGAGATCACTGGCCTATCATTTGCAGAATTTCCTCTTCCATTTAAAAAAAATTAATACATTTTTCCATATCTTATCATATGGTATAGCTCCTATTTTTCATGACATTTTAAATATTTCTGTCAGAGGCACAGCAGTCACACCCACTAGTTCTTTCAGTACTTGAGAATATGCTCAAACAATCTACTATTATTTATTAAGTGCCTCCTGGAACTCTGTCAGGCACTGAGGCTACAGATACTAAGAATGAAATAATCAAGTGCAGCTAGTGGACACAGTGGATTGTAGTGCTGGCCCTGGAGTCAGGAGGACCCGAGTTCAAATTTAACCTCCACAACCCACTAGAGAGGCAACTCTGGGTAAGTCACGTCATGCTGTTTGCCTCAGTTCCTCATCTGTAAAATGAGCTGGGAAGGAAATGTATACATTCCAGTATATTTACCAAGAAAGCCCCAAATGGGGTCATGGACATGACCGAAACTGCTCAACAACAAGCTTATCTTCTAACTCAGCTAGGCTTTTTATAGACTTGCAGAGGATCGATCACTTGCTAAGCATATTCTGAATTCCCACTATGTATGTAACACATAGTTTGATTTAGATCAAAGGCAATATCACATAATCTTTATTCCAGGATTCTACTAATATTTGGTTTCCATCGTTATGGATCCAAGGATCAGAGTATAGTAACTGTGCCTTTGAGTTGTGTGAGTATAATGAGGGAGGATAATTCTGTTCCTTTTTAAACCACGAAAGTAATAAACCAATACTTCTGAGATAGCAACAAAGTTGCTTTAGGTGGTGGGAAAGCTGCCTGAGTAGTTTAGACAATCAACAGGGAAAAACAAATTATTTCATCTTCTCAGCTGTAGTTCAGGCTGAGGTTCCTCCTATCTGAGTCATTTCCATCTGGACAGCTCAGCGGCCATTGGGAAGTGACCATGTGGTTTAGCTGAGTCTCTAGCTGCTATATTTCAGAAGCTGCCTTACCTGATACTCCTGCTTGTCAGTAGACTCCCACTTAGCTGGTCACAGGGACTGAATTCCAATGGCCTGGCAAGTGGGAAGGAGCTTTTTTCCAACATCAGCCTTGCTGTATGTTTTCAGGGGATAAGTAGAAGATCTGAGTTCCAATACTGTTGTTAATCTCTTTCCAAGACTTGATGACATTTTAAAATACAAATAAGCATGATATGCTTTCTTGATTCCCTCATCAATTTCTTACTCAAAAGAATCATTGAAAGATGCATATTGGACCAGCAGAAGCATTTGTTCTAGAAAAAGAGATCAACTTGTCCTCAAGTTTATAGACCACCAAGTGTTAATTGCATTCCTGAAATTGCTAATGTACCCTTTAATGTGATGTGTGAATTTAATTCTTAAGTCCTCATAAGTAACCAGATAAAAAGCACAATCTATTCCTAGAGGAACAAAGGCCCATGCGATGTTGCTGGGTATGTTCTGTGCATAAATAACAGTAAAAGAAACATGGCAAATATGAGGATATTAGATACTCATCTGAGTGCTTTCTGGGCCTCCTGCATCATGTAAAGTCACACAATATTGATTTGAACCTTAGGGATTTCATCAGGTTTAACTTTTTATCATATCAGAGTGCTTTTCAGTTTAGTTTACAGACTTGTTTACTTGTTACCGACTGAGCCACGTTAGTAAATGTGCAGTGAAGTAAGTGCTGGTGAAAAAAAGCACCATAATCACATGTTGCACTGCACACATGGAGAAGAAAGGAAGGAGGGAGACAGAAGAGTTAAAGAAAGCAGAGAGGAAATGGAGGAAGGAGGGACAAAACTGCTTCCCTATTTTTCATCCACAGTGAGAGACTTCAATGATAAAAGTATTCTGTTTTCACAATGAAATTAAGGTGTTAACCAGGGTAAATTTTTACAACTAGGGTAGATTTTGTCCAAGTGACTTTGCCAGTAGAAATCCTTATCCTCAGAATCTTTGCAGGCTTTTACCAACTGGACCATTTTACTTCTGTCCTCTATCTTTTCTTTCTAATTATGTATCATTTTTTTCCTTCTAATTCTGTATCATTTCCTTCTGTGTCATTTTCTTGTAGGTCAGAGTTGCAAATAAACTAATAATTATATGATGAAATATTTGCATTTTTGTTTTACATAGTCATTCATATATATTTTATTATTCAGAGAGGCAGCGTGGTATGGTAGAAATTCTAGTGTTTGTAATCCTTGTAATTCAGAAACATTAAATTTAAGTATTGACTAACACTTAGGCTTTGTGCACAGTCTTGGGCAGAACTCTCAGAAACACAATTGTCTTTTTTTGTGTAACTGGGGCAAGTGTTGTGTTTTTCATAGAGCTCTTCAGCGCAGTTTCAGCACTGTTGTTACACTTGGAGTCAGAAAGACCTGAGTTCAGATCCTTCCTCAGACACTGTCTGTGTGATCCTGTGTAAGTCACTCAACTTCTCAGCCGCAATATCCTCATCTTTAAAAGGGGAATAATAACAGCACCTACTTAATATGTAAAAAATTTTATAAACCTTAAAATGCTATGTAAAGGCTATTATCTACTACTACTGCTACTGCCATCACCATCACCTGTAAGAGGTGTAGCAAAGGAACTATTTTTTTATTGGGGGAAGCTTTAGGATATCAGAATCCTGCGAGGCTTTGCCAAAATGAAGGATTATATGACAAGGTATGAACTTGGAAAAAAAATATGAGAGCTTGTCTTGTGGAAGGTAGATAGAAATAAAAATACAGGGCTACCAGAACTAAGGGGGTCAGTAGAAACAGAGAAGCAAGCTGAGAGCTGTGGTCAGATTAAAGAGATGGTAAAGGGAACACCCAGGGTGCTGTTGCCACTAGAGTCTAGGGAGTCTAGGAGTCCCAGTGGAATCCTGATGTCAGGGGAACCTGAGAGGTTTCAGCAGATTCTAGTCTGTCAAGAGGTTTCTGCCAACCCGCAGTTTCTGAGTCAGATAGCACTGAACCCTAAGTTTTTACCATAGGACTGTGGGTTCTGAAGTGACCCTGCTCCTTTTCTTCTATGTTGGAAGGCTAGAGACATTGGAGGTATTAGATCATAATCCCCATATAACCTATAAAGGAATTACATCCACTAGTGTAGGAGAGCAGAAAATGGTTTTATTTCCCTATATTTATCTTGCTTTATGTCCTAATTAAATGCTTTGTCTTTGTGCTTTGTATGTACTATAAATAAAGATTTTCATTGCTAAGGATTTGGGCTATGCTCTGTAAAATTGATTGCTCAAAATAACCTAGGAAAAGCAAGGAGCTCCAGAGTCAGAGTTCAGTGTTTCTAGAGATCAAGCATTATGTATAAAATGTATGTGCTAGTACATGAACTATTTGCTGCGAGGGAGCAACTTTGTAGGCTATAAAATGCTATATAAATGTGAGTTATTTTCATTATTAATATTATTGTTTACCACTGTGGGGTTTTAAAATGATTTTCATTTGTATCCAACATTCCAGAATTATCAGAACCTTAGAACACAGACTTCCAGAAGATTTTTGTTTTTTTAAGTAGCAGATTCTCACTATATTTCATAGTACTTAAGTTTGATTCGTATTTACTATCTACAATTGATTTTTATTGTGTAGCTGTTTCTTATATGTTTGTATGGATATCTCATCTTGATTGGAAACTTCTGGAAGACAGGGAGTAGGCTGCCTATTTCTTTTTGTCCCTTCACAGTGCTGTGCAAAGAAGCCATTTAAGAAATTCAGGTCAGTGTTACACCTGAGACAACATAGGTGGTTTTGGTGGATAACATTCCCTGGAGATAACATGTTTCTTTTTAGTACATACTAGAATGTCCAGTCCTGAGAAGTTTGCCTGCCATCTCGTGTATAGTCCTGTCTTGGCTCACCCAAAGCCTGGGCTGGTCTGGGACTGGATTGGCTTTTTTGATTGTGCACTGGGCTAAGGGAGGCAATGGCCTAATTGCTAGAGTGCTGGACTTGGAGTGGGTATTGCAGGTGAGGTCCTAAAGTCAGTCTTAGCCTCAGTGTCCTTGTGGGTAAAAATCGGAGTAATAATACCTATTGTAGTTAACTCACAGGGTTGTTTTTAATGCTTAAGTGAGATAATATATTTAAAGTGATTATAGATATCAGATATTATTAGTATTACTACTCTGGAATTAATCTCCATGCCTAACAGCTCTAAAGGTATGACTTTACATTACCCCGTCCCTCAAAAATACAGAAACATCATAGCATCTGTAGTATGGTCAAACAACCATTTAATAGACCTGTCTCTCCAGTTCCATTTTTACTACATATATTCTCTTCAGGCATTTATTTTCCAAGGAGCATATGAAAATGCAAAAGTCTTTTGCTTCTTTTTCTTTTAAAAAAAAAGGTCATTTACTGAAAATCAACTTTGACAAAATATGAATTTGTTCTTTCTTCCATTACAGATTCAGTAGCGCAACAAGATATGTGGTCAAATGATTCTAAGGTGAAGAGGCAAACTCGAGAAAGAAGAAACTTAGTTCCATCTTCACAGCTAAATGCAGATCAAAAAACACCTGAAAAAGTCTCCAAAGACTGGACTGCTCTTTCCCCAGCTCAGTCATCTTTACCTCTATCACCATCTTTCCAAGGAGCAAATAGTTCCCAGGCATTGGGTGAATCCAATGTACTATATCTTACATCTACTAACACAGTGCAACCAAGAAGGACATCAGTTAGGGTCAGAGATGAAGACTTTTACTCCTTTTTAGAATTAAACACAGTTAATATTATAGGAGGAAATGAGGACACTGAGGATATTACTAATTTAGAAGAAGAATTTCTACTTGCTGGTATACAACCACCATGTTCTCCTTTTAATAACAAGAATATTGGATTTGGCAGGATATTAGGAACTCAGGTTGAAAATCAGAACTCTGAAGAGGACCTTGACAATAGCAGACCTAGTCCATTAAAAAGAAATGAAAGTGCTCATCGCTCATTGAGAAAAAGTAATTTGATGGAGTCAGCTCTTGAACGGTCCTCGTTAGGACTAAAGATGCCTCGAGATCATAAAATTCCTGATAGCGATTCTACTAAGAAAAATGACTGTGTTGATGATGAAGGTGAGAAAACCTCATTTAATTCATGGGGTATAAAAGGTGAAAACAGACAAGACAGCTATTTTACTATAGAGACTTTACCCAATGATTCTAGTTTTGTGGAAACTAGGCCTGGGAACCATACTTATAATAGAGACAGGCAATCTTATGGAAATAGTCCCAGGAATTCTTTTGATTGCTTTCCTCCTAATAGGTCAGCAGCTCATAGACCATTACTCAATTCATCTTATAACACCCCAAGATCATTACTTCATTCTGCACAGCGAGCTGAAGTCCAAGCAAACTTGTCCTTGACCCCTGTTGCTCTTCAGAGCTCAGATGCAGAAGGAAACTCAAGGTTTAATGTTCGCCGACCTTTATCACCTATTAGAAGTCGAAATCCATCTGCCACTTCTGAAAATCAGGATACTTCATCACCAACAGCCAATGCATCTGAATTTTATGTCAAGGAAATCGAAGAGAAGAACTTAACAAGTCCACCATCTGAGACGCTACTAAATACTGAAGATGTCTCACAGAATTCACAAGATAGCTCATCCTCAGTGGATCCTCCGAGCTCTCCTCAATTAAGAATGAACTTCAGAGGTCATCTGCATATGTCAGAGCCAATACAAGAGGAAATACCTTTTACTTTCTTTGCAGTGTCTGATTTAACAAACCAAATTGAAGCTGGAAATAGAACGGCAGCTTCTAACTCCATAAATGCAAAGGAGAGTCAGCAGACAAAAGCAAACCCAGACAAACTGAAGAAACTGCAGGAGAGGTGAGTTTTCATAATTATATACATGCAGTTTTGTCCTAGCTTTACCAGGTCTGTGAAGTATTTTTTTAACTGGAGAGTTCTATGAAAATTACAATGATTTATAGAGCTTCCTTAATACTTAAATGATTCTTTGTTATCAGAGTATTGATTTCATTTTTTTTAGTCTTGGATTCATGATGGAAAATTATTTAAATCAGCACTTTTAGTAGTTCAGCTTGCTAGTTTTTCAGTGCTTCTAAAATGATTATTTTTCAAATGTTCTGACACCTTCTGAAAAAGACAAAATATCTGGACTATGGGGTTCTTGACTACTGTCTCTACTCGATAAACTACTTTCTCAAGGGGTTTAAACATTTAGGAATTAAGATTTTTTTATTGAAAATACCGCTTTCCCTAAGACTAGGAGCCATTCAGCTCATAACTTCTGAGGATTTCCCCATAGGATTAAGCTCAGACCCAGCCAGTTGGTTACTCTAGAATTTGAACCTTCCAAATAAGTGGAAATTTCCCAAAATGTTACCACAGTTATCTCAGCATTTTAAAGTGCCTCATACTGTTTTAATCACTTCTATTTTCATGTGTGTTTTTTCTCAAGCATAGAGAAAAGAGGGTAAGATCATTGTAAGAACTTTTTGTTGGTCTTATGGGCAAATTTTAAGGTATCTTCAATTAAATAGGCTACTAGCATGTTTAAATGTTCTCAGTTTAAAAATTGACTCCTATTTCTCCTTTTTAAAAAAGTTTTAACAAATTTTGTTTTGAACAGACATTTCCCAATGAATACTCAAAACTGCAGTGGCCAAGAGTTTGTTGTTTAGTAACCTGAAGGAGGGAGGTCCCTTTAATTTACACAGTTTGATAGGACATCAACCTTGTTTTTGTCCAGCTTCCTGTCTTTTAATGCTGATTTTATTTACATTATTAAAGTCATTATATATATATACATATTTATAGATATCTTGGATCTACTTCTTTCATTCTGAATTACTTTATACAAGTCTTGCTGTGTTTGTGCGAGTTCTTAAAGTAATGTCATTCCTTATGATACAGTAAAATACATTACTTTCAAATAAGACAGTGTATGTAAAGCTCTTTGCAAACCCCAAAGTGCTATTTAAATCTTAGCTATTACTATTAACTATCAGTTATTCATATTTCATATTTTTTGCAGCATTCTTCAATTGCTGAGCACATACCTTTGTTGCTAACTATCGATTGTCACAAATAATGTAGAAATGGAAACCTTTATACTTGTGGGATCTTACTGTTGATAATATCCTTGGATTGTATTCCCAGTAGTGGGATTAGTGGGCAAAGGGTATAAACAATTTATTCTTGCATAAGTCCAAATTGTTTTCCAGAATGAGAGAACCAATTCACAATTGCCCCAACAGTGAATTAGTGCCCCAATCTTCACGTAGGCTTATAAGGTTAAATGGTAGAGGATACAGAGCGGAACTTAGAATCAGGAACACCTGGTTTCAAGGCCCACCCGTAATACATCCTACTTGTGTGATCATGGGCAAATCATTGAATAGCTACTTTCTAAGACTATAAATTGACAGGATGCCACTCTGCAATGATAGGGAGAATTCCTCCCTCAGGGCTTGCTTGCTACCCTGATAAAATCAGAAAATGGGATTAAAAAAAAAATCTTCACCTAGCCCCTCCAGCAAATTTTTCCTCATTTTTTTTTTTTACTTTTAGCATCATCAATAGCTTAAGGGATATGAAAGGATACTTTAGATTTGATTACATTTTCATTTTTCTGATTATCATTAATTCTGAACAGTATTTCAGTTGGCTATTGATAGTTTGTATTCTTTTGAAAAATGTTGGTTCATCTCCTTTGACTACTTGTGATGTGGCTTTTAATCTCATATATTTGTGTCAAAGACCATATATAAATTGTGAATTTCCAACTTTTATCATATTTAATTCAAAGACTTTTTTCCTCAATCTAGTTTTCATTCTGATTTTATTAGTGTAAAAGTTTTTAATTTTATATTCTGAAGACTCTCTAATATGTCTTCTGAAATTTTTCTTCCTCAAGTCTTGCTATCAGCTCTCCCCTTATCCATAATTACTTTCTATTCTTCTCAAACTTTTTTTATAGTATTACATTTTATATTTCGACTGTTTATTTGGAATATGAACTATAAGATACTGAGCTAAGCCTATTTTGGGACAGACAACATTATTTTGTTTCCATTTAAGTCTGTATCCTTTGTTCATAGTTACCTTTTTTATTACAGTTTTTATTACATTCTGTTCTATAAATGATACATGCAATATCATTTGCTTATTAGTTCATAGAATTTATGTTTATTTTTTATTTATGAAATTTCTACTTACTTTATTTATAAATTTTTACCCTACATTTTATAAAGATACCATGAAATACAGAAAAATAGAGTTCTATTACAATAGTGCCAAAGCTGCATTCCTAAAGCTTAGGTCTGACTGTGTTACTTTCCTGCTTACTAGACTCCAGTGGCTCACTATTACTTCTAGAATCAAATGCACACCTTCTCTCTCTGACATTGAAAACCCTACACAGTTTAGCTCAAAACTACCTTTCCATTACTTCCTTTCATACACTACACTCTACATTCTAGTTAATAGACTGACATACTGATATTTAGCTTTTTTTAAAAAAAATTACTCTGAATTTAAATGCCAAAAGAGAGCATCTCTGAACACACAGCTGAACATAAAAAGAATTTATCTGAAACTGTATATTACCATTCTTATGCTTGCCTTTTATGTATATAATAAATTTTACATCTTCCTTTCAAAATTGTCCAGTTGTTTTTAGGTACAAGCTATTTTATATTGTTTTGTTCCATTTTTTAGCATGAAGTACTCCAGTCTTTAATTTCTGATCAATGATGAGCAGTGGTAGATAGTTCTTATAAGAATTCCTTATTGCCTATTCTGTCTTTTCCTAGCTACTTGTAATACTTTTCTGTTACCTGGAAGTTCTGGTATTTTAGCAGACACATTTATGCATGGGTCAAACTGGGGATACATCTCTCATAGTAGGCTTTGGATTCATTTGATCTTAATTTGCCCTTTTGACAAATTGCTTTATGACTTATTCAGATATGATCTATAGTTTTCTTTTTCTGAGAAGTCAGCAATTCTTATATTTTCTCTCTTATTCAGCTTGGTTTTTTTTCATATACTTTCAGTTTTGCTAGCTTTTGATTTTGTTCTAATAATCTTTTTTCCTATTACTGAATTTTGGACTCTCTCTTCTTGAGTCTTTGTTTCAAGGTATTCATTATCTTGACGTTGTTTTCCCAGCTTCCATTGTATATGATTAGTTCTTCTTTTGAGTTTTTCATTAAGAACTATAATTTAATTATTTATTTTTCCCTTCAGTTCTTTTTTTTTTTAGGCTTTCCAGCCACTCAGGGTTCTTGTGGCCAGTCTGTTCTCTTATCTGGAGTTGTAGTTGTAGTTATCATAAAATTAGTTTCTTCTTCTGGAGTTTTAAACTGTCATTCTCTTAGTGCAATAGCACTTCATTGTATTTTAGAGAGTTTTCGTTGTTTGCTTCCTACCTCACTGTCTTTGCTATTGTTGTCTTTTTTTGGTGAGGAATTTTTTCATTCACTCTTAGTCACTTTTAAACATTCACTTGGTGTCAATTTCTAAGTTTTATGAGGTGATGAGGTGAAATTGGGCTTATACATAACTTTTCATTCAGTTGTCTTTTGGAAGTCATAGCATACATACAGTCGTAAACTCGGAAGAAGGCAACAGTGTGAAAACAACTACAAACAAAATACCAATTGAACCCAAGCCCAACAAGAATTCCTGGAAAAGTTAAAGATTTAAGAGTGGTAGAGGGAAAAAAATGAAAATAGAAATGATGCAAGAAAATTATGACAAGAAAATTTATAGTTAAATAAAAGAAGCATAAAAATACTGAAGAAAATAACACCTTAAAAAACAGAATTGGCTTAATGGTCAAAGAGGTCCAAAGTATCACTGAAGAATATAAATCCATAAAAATTAGAATTGGGCAAATGGTAACTAATGACTCCATAATACATCAAGAAACAACACAAAAGAATGAAAAAATAGAAGAAAAATATGAAATATATTATTTGGAAAGCCAAATGACCCGGAAAATAGATCAAGGAGAGATAATTTAAGAATTATTGCACTACCTGAAAGCTGTGATCAAAGAAAGAGCCTTACACGTCATCTTTCAAGAAATTATCAATGAAAACTGCTCTGATATCTTAGACCCATAGGGTAAAATTGAAATGAAAGTGATCCACTAATCACCTCCTGAAAGAGGTCCTAAAATGAAAATTCCCAGGAATATTATAGCCAAATTTCAGAGCTCTCAGGTCAAAGAAAAAATACTTCAAGCAGCCAGAAAGAAAAAATTCAGATATTATGGTGCCACCATCAAGATTAGACAAAATTTAGCAACTTCCACGTTAAAGGAGTGACAGGCATGGGCATGGAATATGATATTCTGAAGGGCAAAGGAGCTAGGATTACAACAAAGAATCACCCTACCCAGCAAAACTGAGTATGATCTTTAAGGGGAATAATGGTTATTTAATGAAATAGAGCATTCCTGATAAAAAGACCAGAGCTAAACAGAAAATTTTACTTTTGAACACAAGACTTGAGAAGCATAAACAAGGTAATCATAAAAGTGTATTCATAAGGGACTAAATAAAGTTAAACTGTTTGCATTTCTGAATAGGAAGATGATACATATAACTCCTAAGAACTTCATCATTATTAGTTCCATTAAAAGAAATTTTTGTAGACAGATGGCATGGATATGAGTTGATTCTGTTGGAATGATCTCCCCCAAAAAATGAAGGAGTGAGAAAAAGCAGTACACTGGGAGAAGGGGGAAGAAGAATAGGGAAATTTTTCTCACAAAAAAGAGGTGTACAAGGAAGAGCTTTTACAGTGGAAGGGAAAATGAAGGTGGATAAGCAGTGCTCGAACCTCACTTTCATTGGAATTGGTTCATTGGGTCAGAGAAAAGAACATATACACACACACTCCTTTGTGTATAGACATGTAACTTACCCAATAGGAGAATTGGAGGGGAGAGGGATAAAACAAGGGGGGAGGGGGGAGAAGGGAGAGATGATAAAATGGAGGGCAGATTAAGGGAGGGAGTGGTTAGAAGCAAAATAGACTTTTATAGAGGGACAGGATTAAAAAATAGAAGAAACAGAAGAAAATGGGATGCAGGGAAATACATACTAGTCATAATTGTGAATGTGAATGGGATAAACTCATTCAACAGAAGCAGATAGAAGAATGAATTAGAAATCAGAATCCAGCAATATGTTGTTTACAAGAGACATACTTGAAACAGGAAAGACACACTCAGAATATAGGGCTGTAACAAAATCTAATGTGCTTCACCTGAACTGAAAAAAGGCAGGGTTAATAATCATGACCTCAGACAAAGCAAAAGCAAAAACAGACTTAATTAAAAGTAAATCTACATTTTACTAAAAAGTACTACAGACAATGAACTGATACCAACAATTTTTACAGCAAGTTTCTACTATAAAGGGCTTATCTCTCAAATATATACTGATTATAAAACTGAGTCAAATTTATGAAAATAAGAGCCATTCCTTAATTGATAAATAGGCAGTTTTCAGAAGAAATCAAAGGTGCTTATAGTCATATGAAAAAATGCTCTAAATCACTATTGATTAGAGAACGGCAAATGAAAACAGCTCTGAAGTACCACCTTACACGTATCAGAAATGACAAATGTCAGAGGGGATGAGGGAAAAATGAACTGTTGGTGGAGTAGTGAACTGAGCCAGCCATTCTGGAGAACAATTTGAAACAGCCTAAAGGGCTATCAAACTGTGGATACCCTTTGACTCAACAATGCCTCTGCTAGTTCTCTTCCAAAGAGATCAAAGAAAAAGGAGAAGGACCCTTATGTACAAAACTATTTATAGCAGCTCTTTTTGTGATGACAAAGAATTGGAAATTGAGGGATATTCATCAGTGGGGAAATGGCTGAACAAGTTGTGCCATATGATTGTGATGGAGTACTATTGTGCTATGGGAAACGATGAAGCAGGAGATGGGATTCAGAAAGATGCGGCGAAACCTATCTGAACTGATGCAAAATGAAGTGAGAAGAACCAGGAGATCATTGTGCCATAGTAACAACATTGTAATGATGATCAACTGTGAGACGCTTGGCTACTCTGATCAATACAGTGATCGAAAACCATTCCAAAGGACTCATGATGAACAAATACTATCAATCTGCAGAGAGAGAAGTGGTGAACTCTGAGTGTAAACTGAAGTATAATTTTCTCTTTTAATTTTCTTGCTTTTAAGAAAATATGACTAATGTATGTTTCGCATGATTTCGCATGTATAATTGGTATATTGCTTGCCTTCTCAGTGGGGAAGGAGAAAACGGGAGGGAGGGAGAGCATTTGGAACTCAACATTTAAAAAGAAAACATTGTTAAAAATAAATAAATAATAAATTTTAAATTATATGAATTCTTTAATCATATCTATATTAGCAAAATTGTGTACTAGATTAACTAAAGAGCTAATTGGCATAATTTTAATGCATTTTTATCACACGGCTATATGGTAAATCCATTTTAATTCAGAAAGTTTGGTAGCATATGCCTACAAAAAGAAATGTTTTTAACTGGGATATTTTTCAGTGGCAAAGGCTCTGATAAATTTGCAGTCAGTGAGGATGGAGGAAAAGGTTTGAGATAGGCCCTCCCAAATAGTCATTACCTCTACCTTACTTTTAATTAGTAAAAATTATAGTACCCCTCCCCTTTTCTCCTATCTTTACATAGCACATACCTATCAGCCATTTATATCCAGACAGACAAAAATGTGTTTGTGAATAGGGAAATTGAGTAATGATAGACCAGAACTAGGAGAATAAGGAAAGAGCCACCCAAAAGAGTGTACATTCACGTTTGCTCCTCAGGCAGTTTTGATCAGCGTCGGTCTTTTAATATCAGTAATAGTGCATGCCATAATGTTTGCTTTCTCCACATTCATTAGGGGTCTCCTGTTTTGATAACTCAGTATGGAACAGGAACCATTATGGTTAATAGCATTTTTCCCATTTTAAATTAAATTACATGAAAGACTATCCATTCCTAAGAGACTCAAAGCACCCCATGTTCAAAAATACCCTCTCCAACTACTATGCCATCTGAAATACTACCATGAAGGATTCGTTTCTTGATTATAACCAATGTTTTCTTTTAAGATGTACATATACTTATTGGAGAGGTGACATGGTAAGCTACCATCATGGGAAATCTCAATATGAATTAGTTTCTAAAGCTGTTTTCTTCCTGACAGGTGAGACCAAGAAAATAAAGAAATGAGAGTTTTAATGAGCTATAGAAAAAAAGAAGAGGAAAGTAATTGTGTGTTGTGAGGCAGCTTGGGGATAGCAGTCCTTGGACAGACAAGTGTTGGGGTTCAGGGAGGAAGGGAGCAGAAAGAGGTGGCCGAGAAGGAACCAAAACCTTCGCAATTTTTTAAAGAGGTCAACTCAGATTCCCTTGAGCTGAGGGTCAGACTCATGGCTAATATTAATGTAACTTTAAGCATATATCAACTGTGGAGCTTTGGGTCTTGGTACTGTGTAGAAGTGTTTTCTCTTTTTTAAAATATTTTGGAATGAGAGATTGGCAAGTTACCAAAAAAAAGAAAGAAAGAAAGAGGAAAAGGTGCTTAGAAAGTATAACAGATCTTCCCTGCCCAATATCATGACTTAATGTTTCAAGTTTCCTTACAAGATTTAAGAAATGGATTTGAGTTTATGATTGTATTACTGACATGTATGTTACTGACACCTAATCTGAAGTAGGCTTAATACCCAAACATACAGTGACAGGGTCATGACTCCATCCAGCTCAGTATTCAGTTTAGCAGTGATACAAAGGGAAGTATTATGGAAAGGCCTTGTTGGTTCAGCTTCCAAAGTTAGCAATAAACAGCTTTCAAAAGAAAAGTCATATGCTATGTATGACCATATGATGTGTTCCCAGTCATTAAGAATTAAGAGTAATGCAAATTAAAACATCGATGAGGTTTCATCTCACAACCTCCAAATTTGCAAAAATCACCAGTGATAATTGGCAAGATACACACATTAATATGCTATTAGTAGAACTATGAATTGGTCTAACTGTTCTAGAAATAATATTGAAATTATGTGAGAGAAGTGACTAAACTGACCATCACCTTTGACTCGGAGATCTCCCTTCTGGACACATACCCCACAGAGATAAAAGAGCCTATAGGGAGCACATTAGTCAGAACAGTACTCTTGTTGTGGTAGCAAAGCACTGGGAGCAGAGTTGATGTCCATTAACTGGGAAATGGCCAAATAAATTGTGGTATGTAAATGTAGCAGAATAATATTATGCAGTGAGAAACAACCGATAGGAGGAATCAAAGAGGAGAAACATAGGAAGGTTTGTATAAACTGATGCAGAATAAAATAAGTAGAACCTAAAGAATGTGATTGATAATAACTGAAACAATCTACATGGAAATATCATTACAGGGAAAATAGTCTGATAACCAGGAAAACCAGTGATGATCCTGCAGAACAGATAGTAATACTTAACGTCTTTTCTCTTAGCAGAGAGGGATGAGAGGCCACTAGGCAATAATGCTATGCACACACTGAGATACTGATATTCCTTCAGATGTTTTGCTTAACTGGTTTTCTTTGTTATAAGGGAGGGTTCAGTTCTGAAGAAAGGAGTGGAGAGCAGGGATTTAAGAAAAAATGAGATGGGTTTCCTATAATAATTCACCAAGATTTATTGGATCCACACTCCATTAATATTTCTGAACTTTTTTGAAGGTATTAACATTCTCAGAGGCAGCTGATAGTATGGTAGATAGAGCACTAAGCCTGGAGTCAAGAGATCTGAGTCCAAACCTGGCCCCAAATATTAGGTTATGACTCTGGACAAGTCGCTTAAATTCTGTTTGCCTCCGTTTCCTTTTCGGTAAAATGTGGATAAAAATCGCACCTCTCCTCACAGTTATTGTGAAAATCAAATGAGATATTTTTTTTTTTAAATCACTTACCACAGTGTCTGTCACATAGTGGATGCTATATAAAAATACTTGTTCCTCCATCCCTTCCCTCTCAGCCTAAAACACATGCGTATATATGTGTGTATGTATATACACACACACATATACATATGTGTATTTGTATGTATGTATATGTGTGTGTATTAGGGTAATGACCTTTTACCCTTCTACAATATAATACTCTGATTGTACCAAACTTATTTTTCTAGCTTCAAGGGAATAATCCCTAGATGTAGTCAGCCAGGATTTATTAATTAAGCCAATTTATCATCCCCTTGGCCATATTTTTAATGATTTTATGGACCTCTTAATTTTCATCTTTTCAAGGGAAAATCTTAATCTTCTTAGTCAGTTTTTACAACTCTCTCCACTAATCCCTTTAACTTCCCTTTAATTTCCTCTTTGTGGACTTTGTCTAGTTTCATTATCTTTCTTCAGGGACAACAGTCAAAAGCAAACACAGAGGCACCATAGTTTTATATATTTTCATGTATGTATATTTTTATATCTCCTTAGTATATGATTGTAGATGTAATCAGAGAAAGCCCTAATTTTCTGGACTGTTATACTACACCCAATACCTGCCATGGAGCTGGTACATATGCTGTGGTCCCTGGCTGAGGTACATATACCTTGATGAGATTACACAGAAATTCCTAATTGCTCCTTAGTGATTGATGGGTTTTGTTGAAGAAAACTGGCAATTCAATATCAGAGGGAGGGACTCTTCTGTAATAACATTCCTGCCCCACCCCTAAAAAGCCCATCTCACCCCACCTCACTCCGTCTATGAAAAGACTTGTAGAAATGACTCCTCCCTTCTCTTTTGAGTCTCTATTCCAGAACTTTCTCACCCTTGAACTTTTAGCAAGGAGGAGAAGGGATTTCTTTCTTCCCTCCCCTACAGTGACCTGCAGCAGAGGCATATATACCTGGCTTGGCAGGTCTCAAGTCTCTGACTGCCTTCTTCTGTTTTTCTGTTTTCCTCCCTTAGCGCAGGTCAGAGACTAATGATCCTAATAAATGGAGGCTTCCAGCTTTGGTGACCCTCCAATGAGTCTAAGAGTGCCTGAATTCCTGTGTTGGGTGCTGGCTGCCCAGCAGATGGCAATTCCCATAACAGCATGCTTCTCAGAGAAGAAGCACATCACTGCTGCAGGAGTGCATTAATACATACATTACCATGAAATATGGAACTTTTCTCCCACAAAAACCCTTTATACTCACTGTATCCCCTCCTCCCCCATAGTCCTTTTGTGGAATCACTTGACCCTTTATATTCATCTCATATATGCAAAACCAAGTAACATACAGCCCAGATTTCTCAGCCAGTCAGGGTTTGCCTTTCTTTAGTCGTCCTGCTGTAGGTAGCACTATAGGTGCTTCACAGGAAGGCAAGAGAATACAGCCAGAGACCTGCTTCAGACTTACCAAAGCAAACCTGTGTCTCTCCTGCAAACCCTTATTGCCTTTTGGGTTAGAGGAGAAAAGAGAAATCCCTTCTCCCCTCTTGCTGAGAGTCCAAGAAGAGAGAAAGTTTTGGGACAAAATTTCAGAAGATAAGGGAGGAGTTGGTTTGTTTGGTTTTTTTTTTTGGTTTTTTGGTTTTATTATTATTACCAATTTTCTTACAGACTATAGATGGAGGAGATTCCTTAACAGAATTCTTATCTCCCCTGAACACCACTCCCCTCAATAGCCAGTTTTCTTCAATGAAACCCACCAATCCCTGGGAACTAATAGGAATTTGTGTCTTTCCAGCAAGGGGCCATAGCATATACCCAGTTCCATGAGAGGTGTCCCAGTCCAGTAAACTAAGAGTTCCCCTTATTACCCTTGCTTACATATGCATGTGAGCTTGATCTCCACCAAGGTGGATCCCCATTCCTTCATCTTTTAATGGATGGTTTGGTGAGATTTTTGTATCAAAAATTAAAAAATCCTCACCTGGTGACCAGATTTCTGACTCGTGTCTCTTCAGTCTTACCTCAGAATACATCCTCAGATGACAAAGCAGTCTAGTGCAGTACCCATATTCAAAGCCTTTCCAGCATAGTAGGGTCATCTTTGAGAACCTAAAGTTGCCTTGCATGACTTGATAAGGCACTGGAGTACTTCAGTGAAGGATGCATTTATATAAGGAGAGGATAGTAATTTTGTTTATACTTACTGATAATGTCCTTAATATTGGGGGTAAGGGAGAAGATTGGGGGAAGAGAACCTCATTGGTTCCATTTTATTGATATGCATATTTATTCCCTCAAAGATAATTCAGGCATAATTTTCACCTTTCAAAATCCATGTAGTTTTTTTTCCCCCAGAGGTAGTTATTTGATTATTCTTTGATCTGATCCTTTCTATAGATTCTGCTATTTGATATTCCATAGATTCTACTATTCTTACTACATTGACATGCATTGACATTATAGATTCTCTGTCAGTGAATTGAAATTCTATTTTTAGATCCCGTGAATTTGTTTCTTTGGGGGTAGAGTCTCCTTATCTTTGTCTTCCTCAATCCTGTTTCTTCTCTGTAGACTCATATTCATCATGTGATTTACATAGGTTGCACCTAATTTAATGCCCTCCCCTCATGATACAAGGTTCAATTTTTCTGTTTTAATTTTAAATAACAGGAAGCAAAGAGCTCTCTTATGTTTCTCACCTGCACACTGAGCTCCTTGTAGGAGAGGTATCACATTTGAGCCTTATACCTATCTGTCTAGAACTGCGAAGAAGACTGTTTGAGAATCCTTACTCATACCATACTTAACTACAAAAGTTTAAGGCAACAGTATTCAGAACATCAGAATATGGGCCTTTGATGATAAAGACTGGAAGTCAAAATCAGCAGAGAGCCTATTCTCTTTATCATTCACACCCCAAGAGCTAGTATTTGTGGAAATGGGCAATTTGGAGAGTGTGGCTACCTGGTCACATGGGGCTTGTTTTCCATTTAGTCTTCTGGAGGAGGATTCGGAGGAGGAGGGAGACTTGTGTCGCATCTGTCAGATAGCTGGGGGTTCCCCAACCAACCCGCTGTTGGAGCCCTGTGGCTGCGTGGGAAGCCTGCAGTTTGTCCACCAGGATTGCCTGAAAAAGTGGCTGAAGGTGAAGATTACATCAGGTAGGTGTAAGAGGCAAAGCAGCCAATGCCCAGCAACAACATAGGATGAAGGCAGAAAGATCCCATCATGCTGCTCGATAGACAGTCTTGTAAGTAAGCTTATTTTTTATTTTCCTTTGCTTGGAATACTGACAAAGATACATAGCAGAACATTCCAAATGCATGCATTCTTTGCCAAGCTTATGAGGAAAGTGGGACTTGTTAAGTTTTGGAATCAAGTGGTGCTTCTAGCACCTATCTTCACTGATTAGTGTAAGATAGGCAGCAACCCCAGATATCCAGAGATAGAACGGACCACCACAATAGGGACAGGATTCCCAGTCACTAGAGCTCCATTGTTCCAATTACCTCCATTGAGGATGGTGAAGGACCACAAGGAAGAGGGGGCCACCCACTCTAAAAATGCCTTCCTTTCTAAGATTCTATTCTAACTTTGGGGCAGATAGGTGGCCAAATGGATAAAGTGCTGGGTCTGGAGTCAGACTCATCTTCCTGAGTTCAAATCTCAGATACTTGTTAGCTTTGTGACCCTGGGCAAGTCACTTAACCCTGTTTGCTTCAGTTCCCTCATCTGTAAAATGAACTAGAGAAGAAAATGGCAAACTGCCCCAGGATCTTTGTTAAGAAAACTCCAAATGGGGTTACAAAGAGTCAGGCATGACTGAAAAAATGACTAAACACCAAAATTCTAACTTCTAAAATTTATTTTGTTCTACCTATCTATTTTAACAAGTAGCGCCCACAAACTTCATGTGGAATTATTATATGAGTGATAAATCAATACAGGAAGGATAATTTACACAAATAGAATACTTGACTATTAAAGTAGCCCTTAAATATATATTTTTAGATATATATGCATTCATCTGTAGATAGAGTTACATGATACATAAATATTAAAGCATAATAGGTCACATTAGTAAAGTGTCACAGAAGATTATGGGCAATAATGAGCCCTGGCTGGCCAGAATGGGGTCAGAACAAGAGTGCAGACACAGAATTGAGCAGATAAAATTGGTCTAGCTAGGTAGGGGGCAAGTAGTGAGTAGGCCATCTGTCTAAGGCCTGAAAGCGACATGTGTGTATGTATTCATGTCCATTTGTGTATGTGTGTGTATGTATATATGTATGTATATCACTTACCAGCTCAGATCCTTGTGATCCTGTGGTATCCATGACTGAGTATATACCCTTTTGGCTATGAAAGGCCACTCCTTCCTTAATCCTGTATCAACTTTTAAAAAAAGTTTATTTGAACCCCAAACTTAAACTCATAATAATCACTCTCATTACAAAGGAGGTAAGTAGATCTCAGTTCAAGATTATTAAACCTGTTTGGAAATCAGCTTTAAAGTTTCACTCTAACACCAAATAATAACGTACATGTCCTTCTAAATATCATTCACCCAAATACACCTAAGCACAATCACTGGTAACGTGATTCTTTATCTAACTTCAGGTGCTGAACTAGGGGCAGTGAAGACCTGTGAAATGTGTAAGCAGGGCCTGATAGTTGACCTGGACGATTTTAATGTCAATGACTACTACAGAAAGCATCAGCAGTCTCGGGTAAGATACGCACACTGTTGTGGTTCTGTAGGCTCATGGCATCTTCACATGTACATTATTTGTCACCACATGCTGATCTGCTGACTTGCCCAAATTCCAAGAAACCCCAAAGGCCTATCCATGATAGGAGTCTGAGAATTCTGCTTCATCTTACATCTTTGCTCCTTGAAGCATTTAGCCTGGCGATAGGGTGTTGGCATTTATCTCGTCTCTCCAAATTAAAATGTGATAAAGAAGAAACATGTCTTGCTTGACATACAGAGATTCCAAGAGGATTAACCGAGCTGTAGAATGCACCCCAGCTTCTTACAGAAAATGCTAAAAATGTAAAGTAGTCAGTTGACCAGTCAGTGAGCATTTATTTAGTATTTTATTTTTCCCCACGTACATAAAAAAACAATTTTTAGCATTCATTTTTAAAACTTTCAAATTGTAAATTCTCTCCCTCCCTCCCTACCCCCCAACCCCTATTGAGAAGGCAAGCAGTTTAACATAGGTTATGCATGTGTAGTCATATGAAACACTTCCGTAAGAGTCATATTGTGGAAGAAAACATAGAAACAAGTAAAATAAAGTTTAAAGTTTAAAAAAGTATGCTTCAATCTGCATTCAGTCTTTATATGGGAAGGGACAGTATTTTTCATCATAAGTCCTTCAGAATTGTCTTGGATCATTGTATTGCTAAGAATAGCTGTCATTTATCCCGCAATATTGTTATTACTTTGTACACAGTACATTTTGCTTTGTACCCAGTACATTTCACTTTACACCAGCTCATATAAGTCTTTTCAGGTTTCTCTGAAAACATTCTGCTCATCATCTCCTATAGTACATCATAATTCCATCATAATCACATACCACAGTTTGTTCAGCCATTCCTCAATTTTTCATTTATTTATTTATTTATTTAGCTTTTTACATTCATTTTCACAAATTTTTGGGTTCCAAGTTTTCTCCCCTTTTCTCCCCTCCCCCCACCCCAATACCCCAAGCAATCTAATTTTCCCTATCTCCAATCTGTCCTCTCTTCTGTCATCCCTCCCTTCCCTTGTCTCCATCTTCTCTTTTCTCCTGCAGGGCCAGATGACTTTCTATTCCTCATTAACTGTATGTCTTCTTTCCCAGTTGCAACAACAATACTAAACAATTGTTCCTAAAACTTTGAGTTCCAAATTCTCCCCATCCCTCCCTCCCCACCCATTCCCTTTGGTACGGCAGGCAATTCATTATAGGCCATATCTGTGTAGCTTTGCAAATGACCTTCCTGATAGTCGTGTTGTGCAAGACCAACTGAATTACCATCCCTCCCAACCCGCCCCCCATTGCTTCTCCCCTGTCCTCCGATCCTGTCCCTCCCCAAGTGCCGACTTTCAATTACTCCCTCCTCCCTCTGCCCTCCCTTCCATCATCCACCCCCCCTGCAATATCTCCTTCTCCCCCGCTTTCTTATACTGTAAGATAGGTTTTCATACCAAAATGAGTGTGCATTTCACTCCTTCATTTAGTCAAATGTGATGAGGGTAAACTTCTTGTTTGTTTTTTTTTTTTTCCTCAGCTCTCCTCTTTTTCCCTCCACTAAAAAAATCTCCTACTTGCCTCTTAAATGACGTATAGTTACCCCCTTCCATTTCCCCCTCTTTCCTCTCACTACATTTCTCTCTCACCATTTACCTTAATTTCTTTCAAGGTATGGTCCCATCCTATTCAGTTCAATCTGTGCTCTCTGTCTCTGTATGTGAATGCATGTGTGTATGTGTGTGCATGCGTGTACATGTGTATGTGTGGTCCCACCAACTACCCAGATACTGAAAAGTTTTAAGAGTTAGAAATATTGTCTTTCCCTGTAGGAATGTGAACAGTTCATTTCTGGTAAGTCCCTTAATACTTCTCTTTGCTGTTTACTTTTTCATGCTTCTTCTCATTCTTGGGTTTGAAAGTCAAATTTTCTTTTCAGCTCTGGTCTTTTCATTAAGAATGATTGAAAGTCCTCTGTTTCATTGAAAGACCATATTTTCCCTTGAAGTATTATACTCAGTTTAGCTGGGTAGGTGATTCTTGGTTTGAGTCCTAGTTCCTTTGCCTTCTGGAATATCCTATTCCACGCCCTTTGATCCCTTAATGTAGAAGCTGCTAGATCTTGAGTTATCCTGATTGTATTTCCACAGTACTGGAATTGTTTCTTTCTAGCTGCTTGCAAGATTTTTTCCTTGAGCTGGGAGTTCTGGAATTTGGCCACAATGTTCCTAGGAGTTTCTCTTTTTGGATCTCTTTCAGGTGGTGATCGATGGATTCTTTCCAGGCTTATTTTGCCCTCTGGTTCTAGAATGTCAGGGCAGTTTTCCTTGATAATCAGCCATTCCTCAATTGATGAGCATCTCCTCAATTTCCAATTCTTTGCCCCCAGAAAAGAACTGCTATAAATATTTTTGTCTATAAAGGTCCTTTTCCTTTTTGTTTGTTTTTTAAATCTCTTTTATGATATGGACCTAGTAGTGGCATTGCTAGCTCAAAGGGTATGCACTGTTCTATATCCTTTTTAGGCATAGTTCCAAATTGATCTACAGAATAGTTGAATCAGTTCACAACTCCATGAACAATGCGTTAATGTCTCATTTCTCCTATCTTCCAACATTTGCCATTCAGTTTTGCTGTCCTGTTAGCCAGTCTAATAGGTATTAAGTAGTACCTCAAAATTGTTTTAATTTGCATTTCTCTAATCAATAGTGAGTTAGAGTATTTTTTCATATGATTTTGATTACTTCATCTGAAAACTTGATCATATCTTTTGATCATCTATCAACTGGGGATGACTCTCATTTTTAAACTTTGATTCCATTTTTTATGTTTGAGAAATGAGGCCTTTATCAGAGAAACTTGCTTCAAAATGTTTTTCACAGTTACTATTTCTATTTCCCTCCATCCTATTCCTATTCTATTCTTTCTCACCTTTCACCCTGTCCCTCCTCAGAAGTATTTTGCTTATGACTTCTCCCTCCCCAAATCTGCCCTCCCTTCTGTCACTCCCCCCTTCTCATCCTTTTTCAAACCTCTACTTTCCTGTTGGTGAAGATAGATTTCTAAACCCATTTGAGTGTGTGTGTTATCCCTCTTTGAGCCAGTTCCAGTAAGAGTAAGGTTCACTCACTCCCCCTCACCACCTCCCTCTTCTCTTCAATTGTAGAAGCTTTTTCTTGCCTTTTTTACGTGAGATAATTTACCTCATTCTATCTCCGCCTTCCCCTTTCTCCTAGTACATTCCTCTTTCTCACCCCTTAATTTTATTTTTTAGATATCATCCCTTCATAATCAGATTCACACCTGTGCCATCTTTCTTATATGTACTACTACAAACTACCCTAATAATGAGAAAGGGCTTTTGAGTTATAAATATCTTCCCATGTAAAAATGTAAACAGTTTAACTTTAATAAGTCACTTATGATTTCTCTTTCCCATTTGCATTTTTATGCGTCTCTTGAGTCTTGTATTTAAAAGTCAGATTTTCTGTTCAGCTCTGTTATTTTCTCAAGAATGCTTGAAATTCCTCCATCTCACTGAGTCCATTTTTTTCCCCTCATGGATTATATACTCAGTTTTGCTGGGTAGGTGATTCTTGGTTTTAATCCTAGCTCCTTTGACCTCCAGAATATTATATTGTAGGCCCTCTGACCCTTTAATGTAGAAGGTGCTAAATCTTGTGTTATCCTAATTATGGCTCCATAATACTTGAATTGTTTCTTTCTGGCTTCAATATTTTCTCTTTTACCTGGGAACTCTAGAATTTGGCTATAATATTCCTGAGAGTTTTTATTTGGGATCTCTTTCAGGAGGTGATCCATGAATTCTTTCAATTTATATTTTACCTTCTGGTTCTAGAATATCAGGGTAGTTTTCCTTGACAATTTCTTGAAATATGATGACTAAGCAATTTTTAGCTTTCAGGTAGTCCAGTAATTCTTAAATTATCTCTCCTGCATCTTTTTTCCAGGTCAGTTGTTTTCCCAGTTAGATAGTTCACGTTATCTTCTATTTTTTCATTCTTTTGATTTTGTTTTATCATTTCTTTATTTTTTATAAAGTCATTTGCTTCCATTTGCTCCATTCTAATTTTTAGGGAAGTATTTTCTTCAGTAAGTTTTTGGACCTCTTTTTCCATTTGGCCAGTTCTTCTTTTTAAGACATTCTTCTCTTTATTGACTTTTTGGACCTCTTTTACCAATTGGCCTTTTTTTAAGGTGTTATTTTCTTCAGTATTTTTTGTCTGCTTTTCCAAACTGTTGACTCGTTTTTCATGATTTTCTTACATTACTCTCATTTCTCTTCCCAATTTTCCCTCTACTTCTCTTACTTAATTTTCAAAATCCTTTTTGAGCTTTTCATGGTCTGAGACCAATTCATATTTTTCTTAGAGGCTTTGGATGCAGGAGCTTTGACTTTGTTGTCTTCTTATGGGTATGTTTTGCTCTTCCTTGACACCATAGTAGCTTTCTATAGTCACAGTTTTTCTCTTGTTCATTCGTTTCCCCAGCAGCTGGGACCCAGCATATTACTTGATTTTTTAACTCTCTGTTAAAGGAGTACTCTGCTTTCAGGGTGGAGGGCACACTGACCCAAACTTCAGGAGTTTTACGCAGCTATTTTTGGAGATACTTCTGGGAACCTGTAAGTTTTCAATTCTTCCAAAGTGGTATGATCTAAGGAGAGATGTTTACTACTCTCCTGGCCTGTGCTCTGGTCTGTGATGCACTCTTTTCTTTCCTGGAACTGTGAGGTGGGTCCCTTTCCACTGTGGCCACAACCTCTGGTGTGCTAGTGTTCCTCTATGCCCTGGGACTGCCATCCATGACCATGAGCTGGATCTAAGAATGGGTAAAGCAATGGAGTCCTACCCCAGTGCTAGCCAAAAGACGCCTGTAATCTCCTTCTCATCAGTTGTTCAACCCCCTTATCATCTATGGACTGAGAGCTCTGGAAGCAGCTGATGACATTGCCACTGATACTGCTGATTCAGTGGCTCCCCAGGCCTGCTCCTGATTTGCTGGGGCCAAGGTTGTGCTGGCCCAGCTTGTGTTGGACTGCACTCCACCCTCACCCAGGTATGACAGACCTTTCCTGCTGACCTAAGTTGTCTTTGGTGTCTTTGGGATGAGAGCTCTGGAAACCACAACTGTGGCCACTGATTCAGTCTCCCTAAGGCCTATTCCTAGTTTACTGGAGCCTAGTCAGTGGTGGTGTGGCCTATACTAGCCTGCACTTCTCACACTGGTGCAATAGACCTACCCTGCCAACCTTCCAAGTTGTCTTGGGCTGGAAATTTGATTCACTCCATCTTTTTGTGGGTTCTGTTGTACTTGAATTTGTTTAGAGTCATTTTTTAAAGGCATTTGGAGGTGTTTGGGGTAGAACTCAGGCAAGTCCCTGCCTTTACTCTGCCATCTTGAACCCCACCTCCCTCAATGAGCATTTATTAACCTACTGCTGTGTACCAGGCACTGTTGCTAGTGGCAATAGAAGCAAAAGAGATCAGGTCCTGAAAGTAGATAATTCTCATTTTGGAAATGAATTAACTCTTTGGGCAGTAAGGAACCAGTGACTGAATTAACAGTTCTGGAATACTTTAATGGCAACTCTGAAGGTTAATTCATCTTCATTATGTGAATGACTTACTCCCAGCATATAGTTAACCCACTATACAATGAGACATCAAGCAATTCTGTGAACTCAGTGAACATGAACAATCACCAATGTCATCATTATTTAGCACTGACCTCCATCACAAAATAATTATGAGTAACCAAAATACAATTTCAATGTTAATTGGAATTTAGCTTATGAAGTAGTCATTTCAAATTTTATATCAGTGACTTTCAATGGAAAAAAATTAATAAAAGTAATTAAGAGTTAGAATGACGTGTAACTTTGGGAGCTGGATTTTTTAGAAAATCCTCAGGCTTATAAATATTATCATCAGCCTTCTGAATAAATGCAATAACTGAAGTTTATAGAATGTATTTAAGTTTACAAAGTACTTTATCATTGTTCCTCACAATTCTGTGAAGTAGTTACTACAGGCATTATTATCAAGCCTATTTTCAAGCCAATGACCACATAGCTAGTAAATGTCAGAGGTGGGATTTAAATCCAGGTCTTCCTAACTGATAGTATTTTCTCTACTTTGCCATGTCCATTGGGACTGCTTCTTCAAAATAGACTTTGGAAAATTACCATGATGCCAGCACATTAAGCATTCAAATCAACCAAAATTTTTGAGTAACTTATTTAATGAACCTCTGATTATTACTGTGAAGTGAGACATAAAGCAGGAAGGTATATGCTCAGGTAAAGTTTACCTTACCTGGAGGCTGCCCATGCCATGTTGTTGTTGTCCTTCCTTCTCAAAGAGGACCAAAGTGGCATCACTATACTAGAGTAAAATGTCAGTGTGTCTCACTGTGGCTGATCAGACCAATATGAGCTCAGAATGTTCTACCACAGTTTGGGTACAAATAGTCCACGTGAACATTTGGAGTGTATACTCTAAATTTGCACATGCTGCTTTTCCTTTGAGCTGTTTCAATTCTGCTTCACTGATGGAGCACAGCACCTTCTGTGATGTGGGCACATCATGCTGAGCAGTCCTGTGCCAGTGTCTCCCATATCACTGTATCTATTCCAGAGTTCTTAAGAGAGACTTTATAACAAGAAGGCTGCCCCCTTGTAATTTGTCAATGGGTGGATCAGTTTCACTCCTTTCCCATATTTACTTAAAGAGGAGGAGATAGATGAGGGAAACAATTCATATGGGAAAGAAAGTGAGGAGGTATTAATTGTATTTAGGTGTGGAAACAAAAATTTTCATTAAAAAGGAGGGGAGTTTGTGGGGAAAGAAAAGGGAATTTTGTTCCCACAGGGTTAAAATTCCTCTCAGCTTTAAATGACAGCAGTTAATCAGAGCTGTGACCTAGCATGGTCAGGTAAAAGGTCAGAAACTTGTGTGCAGCCTTGAGCTGTTTGAGGGGAAACCTATCAGAGAGGATAACATGAAGTGAGGTGTTCAGGAGACTCCTTCTAGCCAATAGGTAATGAGGCAAAAGATTTGAATTTTGGAACAGTGTAAAAAGGTTTGGTCTTAATAATTGTTGTACTCCCCTAGGAGTTACCAATTCATTCAGGGGGAATGAATGTAAAAATTAATGAAAGTTTTCTTATTTCACAACAGGTATTGTTCTTTGTTTTAAGAGGAATACTTCTCTTATAATAGGGAATGTGCCCTCTTCCTGCAGGGACCATAATAAAAGATTCTTCTTTCAAAAAAGATCACAAGAATGTCCTTGTATCGCTTCTTCTAACCACCATGTGAATGCTTACCCTGTGTGAATTGTCCATAGAACAGCCTTTTTGGCAAGCATGCATTTTGCATTCAAACAACGTGGCCAGCCCATCAGTGTTGTGCTCTCTGAAGCATAGTTTGAATGCTTGGTACTTTAGTTCGATTAAGGACCTCAGTGTCTGGTAACTTATCCTTCCAGGTGATCTTTAGAATCTTCCTAAGACAATTCAAATGGAAGTAGTCCAGTTTCCTGGCATGGTGCTGGTAGACTGTCCAGTTTTCACAACATCAGTTTGTAGATTTGTAGATGTCTATTACAGAATAATCGTGCAACCCATCAACTGTATTTGTGCTCAACTAATACCATCAGTCAGGTTGCCAGGGGAATCAAGAGTGTAGGTACGGTGATACTGTCCTATTAGGGCACAGACCTCTGTCCTCAATTAGGATACAATCTGTCCTTGTGTTACATTCATAGGTATAGAACAGGTAGAATTGTCCTATCTCTGTTCAAGGTCCCTGCCCATCATTTGGTCAGATACAGGTCTTTATCAAGTTGGTGAGTGGAAGCAACAAATATGTTCTTGGTTTAAGATCCCAAAGTTGTCTTGTGGCTAGAAAGCAACCTGGGGCATCGTCCTGGGCATCTTCCTTGCTCTAGAGTAACAATGTCTTTTCACTAGCAGGTGATCCACTCCCCTCTGAACTTGTGCAATCAAAGGTTAAAAAGACTTAGGCAAAGGTGATGACAGGGCAAATGGCTTCTTAGAAATGGGACAGCAAAGAGGTCAGAGCCAAGATGGCAGAGTAGAAAGACATACCGACTCTGGCTCTCCCCCCATAGCCTATAAAATACCTGTAAAAAATGACCCTAAACAAATTCTAGGACAGCAGAAGCTACAGCACGACAGAATGAAAGAGATTTCCAGCCCAAGACAGGTGGAAAGTCAATAGGAAAGGCATATCACACTGGGCTCAGAGCGGAGCGCAGCCCTTGGATTGCAGCCTAGCCTTGGCTACATGGCAAGGACAGGACTGGAGCAGGTCTTAAGGCATGGAATCCCTGGCAGCAGCTGTGGTTCCCACATTACTCAATCCACAAATGCCAAAGGCAGCTTCAAGGGTCAGTGAGAAAGCTCTTTCACCTGGATGAGAAGGGAACACAGTCTGGCCTCAGCGGCCCAGGGCAGTAGCCACTGAGGCACACCATCCATTTTAGGAGCCCTCAGCCTAAAGACCCTGGGGAAATTGCTTAGCTGATCTGGATCTTAGCCCTGAGTGACGGTCCTGGGGTGAGGAAGAACACTGACTGGTGGAGCTACTGGAGATTCTAGAAGGGGAATTCTACTCATAGATCCAGGACAGAAAAACTTGCGGTTGCTCCCAGACCAAACCACAGGCCAGAAGAGGAGTAACTCCTCTCCCTTGATTGTGCCACCTTGTAGGAACTGAGAATTTACAGGTCCCTAAAGGATACCCTCCACCTGACAAAGGACTGAAAAGTCAAATAACAGGCTGAGAAAATACCCAAAAAAGGGGAAAAAAAATAAAACTATAGAAGATTAATTTCTTGGTGAACAGGCATTTTCTTCCATCCTTTTGGATGAGGAAGAACAATACATACCATCAGAGGAAGACATAAAAGTCAAGGCTTCTACATCCAAAACCTCCAAAATAAATATGCCTGGGTCTCAGGCCATGAAAGAACTCAAAAGGGATTTTGAAAACCAAGTAAGATAGGTGGAGGAAAAATTGGGAAGAGAAATGAGAGAGATACAAGAAAAGCATGAAAAGCAAGTCAACAGCTTGCTAAAGGAGGCCTAAAAATGCTAAAAAATAATAATAATAATAATACCTTTAAAAATAGACTAACTCAACTGGCAAAAGAGATCCAGAAAGCCAATGAGGAGAAGAATGCTTTAAAAAGCAGAATTAGCCAAATGGAAAAGGAGGTTCAAAAGCTCACTGAAGAAAATAGAATGGAGCAGATAGAAGCTAATGACTTTATGAGAAACCAAGAAATTACAAAACAAAACCAAAAGAATGAAAAAATGAGAGACAATGTGAAATATCTCATTGAAAAAACAACAGACCTGAAAAATAGATTCAGGAGAGACAATTTAAAAATTATAGGGCTATCTGAAAGCCATGATCCAAAAAAGAGCCTTCACATCATCTTTCATGAAATTATCAAGGAAAATGTCCCTGATATTCTAGAACTAGAGGATAAAATAAATATTGAAAGAATCCACTGATTATATCCTGAAAGAGATCCCCAGAGGAAAACTCCTAGGAATATTGTAGCCAAATTCCAGAGTTCCCAGGTTAAGAAGAAAATGTTTCAAGCAGCTAGAAAGAAACAATTTGAGTATTGTGGAAATACAATCAGGATGACACAAGATCTAGCAGCTTCTACATTAAGGGATTGAAGGGCTTGGAATATGATATTCCTGAAGTCAAAGGAACTAGTATTAAAACTAAGAATCACCTCCCCAGCAAAGCTGAGTATAATACTTCAAGGGGAAAAATGATCATTCAATGAAATAGAGGACTTGCAAGCACTCTTGATGAAAAGACCAGAGCTGAATAGAAAATTTGACTTTCAAACACAAGAATCAAGAGAAGCATGAAAAGGTAAACAGGAAAGAGAAATCACAAGGGATTTACTAAAGTTGATCTGTTTGCATTCCTACATGGAAAGATGATATTTATAACTCTTAAGACTTTTTTCAGCATTTGGGTAGTTAGAGGGATTTTATATATCTATATAGACAGAGGGCGCAGGGTGATTTGAATAGGAAGGGATGATATCTAAAAAATAAAACTAAGGAGTGAGAGGGGAATATATTAGGAGGAGAAAGGGAGAAATGGAATGGGGCAAATTATCTCTCATAAAAGAGGCAAGAAGCTTTTTCAATGGAGGGGAAAAGAAGGGAGGCTAAAGGGAAAAAGTGAAACTTACTCTCATCATATTTGGCTTAAGGAGGGAATAACATGCACACTCAATTTGGTATGAAAATCTACCTTAGGAAAGAAGGGAAGAAGGGGATAAGTGGGGTGTGGGGAGAATGATAGAAGGGATGGCAAATGGGAGGAGGGAGTAATTAGAAGTAAACACTTTTGGGGAAGATCAAGGTCAAAAGAGAGAATAGAATAAACGGGAGGCAGGGTAGGATGGGGAGAAATATAGTCTATCACAACATGACTTATGAAAGTCTTTTGCATAACTACATATATATAGCCTATATTGAATGACCTACCTTCTCAGTGGGGTTGGGTGGGGAGGGAAGAAGGGAGAGAAGGTGGAACTCAAAGTTTTAGGAATGAATGTTGAGAATTGTTTTTGCATGCGACTGGGAAATAAGAAATACAGGTAATGGGGTACAGAAATCTATCTTGCCCCACAAGAAAAGAGAGAAGATGAGGATAAGGGAAAGGAAGGATGTGATAGACACAAGGGCAGATTAGGGGAAGGGGTAAGCAGAATGTATGGTGTCTTGGGGTGGGGGAAGGGGCGAGATGGAGAGAAAATTTATAACTCAACATCTTGTAGGAATGAATGTTGAAAACTAAAAAAATAAAGAAAGAAATGGGACAGCATTGAAGCAGGAGGTGTGAATTCCCATGGGAAGGCCTTAATAGTTCAATGCAGCTTTGCTAGTGAGGAGAATCTGTCATAGGCCTTCCTACAGGGTAGCAAGGAAATCTTGTGCTAACAGACTTTGACCTGGACCCAGTCACCAGGTTGAATGAGATGACCGAGTTCCTTTGGTTTTCTGGGCAAAGCATCTTGTATCAGAAACATGGAAGGCTTTGTCATTTCATTTAGTGCCTTGCAATAATTCAAGATAATGTCAAAAGCAACTAATAAGATCAGAGAGAGGATTGCTTGCTAACATTTTACATGGAATAAATTCAAAGTTTTTCTTTGGGTGGTAAATGTTATACTTGAGAACTGTGAATGAAAAACAAAGAGCCATTTAAGTCCATTTTCAGTACAAATTTTAACTGTCTTATTAAATTTTTCTTATATCTTCCTATTGTTTCTGGAGGCTCAGGGCGATATGGTCAATAAAAATGTTGTTGGATTTGCTTGTCTTTCTGATTTCTTTTACAATTTGTCCTGTAAATTGGACACTTTTGCTACTGCTTATAGAGAAAAGGGTAATAAATCTAGGAATTCATTCTCTGATGGTGTCTGTAACAGAAATCTGCATTCACAAAGAGATAAGCTTCCACACATCTGGCATACCTACATAGCCACCCTACTCTATAGTAACAATGTTTAAGCACTTAAATCAATGTGTGTATTTATTTATAAAAGGCTGCCATACTGGCAATGAGCTGTTCATTTCATTCTATAAAATTTTCCCACATTATGGGCTTGACAAATAGGGCAGCTCATGTACTACTGTTTAGCCATTAGAAAAAAGATGGAGCAAGCCCATTTTTCTACCTCTTCTAATAATCCACCATATGTTCATATGTGCTATGCTTTGGTAGATGTGAGCAACATAATTCTAATACCTCAGGCACAACTATGTACAGAAGGTGCTGAAGGTAAAAGATACACCATTCTCCGAATATTTTTCTCAATTTCTAGGGCTTGATATTGAAGGATAGCAACATCCCCAAGAATCATGTAGGGAATAATATTGTCCTAGGGTGGAAAAGTGTGGCCTGTAGTGCTGAAGGACATATTCCTTAACTGATGCGCTCATCTCATGAGGCAAGTCATGGGGGGTTGGTCAGGACCATCCCTTGGATGTTTAGAAGAAAAGTTATTCCATCCCTGTACCCACATCATAGGGATTTCAGAGATGCATAGTGGTAGTGAACTTGATCATCCTTCATTAGTCAAAGGATTTTATTCTAAAAAGGGGGAAAGGACATTGTTGTAACTTCGGTGAGGTCTGGGGCTAAAAATCACAGACTCTAGCCTTCCTTAGGGTTATGTAGAGACAAGCTTTCCTTAACTCTTGTCCTGGGTAAAGGTTATAAATCTTTTTGAAACAACTGATTTATGCATCATAATTTTACCTCATGCAAGGGGTATAATCTCAAGGCTTGTGGTCTGGCAGGTGGGAAACCTTCTATTCATAACACTATCCACTTGGAACTCAGACAGGTACCACCTAGCATTTGCCAATTTCCCTTGTGTGGGGAATTGATAATTTGTTAACATAGACACTTTTAGCAGGATCAAAGAAAGATAATTAGTAAGTGCAGTAGGTTCTTGTGCTTACAATTAAAACAATGTGCAATTATCTTTAAAGTTGACATATTGGGATTTGTTTACAGTTGTAACCTACACAATACATAATGAGCATTAAGGTTTAGGTTTCCTAGGTAAAATTTGCTAATTCATTATTTAAGTGGTGTAGGCAGCTTGATAACCTTTTGATAACCTGAATTTTCCCAGTTTTTATAAACCACACTATCTTAATGTACTTAAAGGAGCACTGCCTATTTATGGTATCAAAGAGGCTACTTAAAAAAAGTTGTCTATAAATGTACCATCTTGCCAAATGATGAAAAGAGAAGGACAGAGGGAGGGATGGGACTCAACTATATTTAGATTTTTAATAGATGTTAACTGTATGTTAACCATAAAGATAATTGCATGCTACTTTAATTGTAATTGCACCTTTAATTTTTTTCAAATGTTCTTGTATCTTTTTCCAAAACCAAATTGATTCTTGTTTTGCAAGAGCTTAACAGGCAGAGAGGACTAACATTAAAGGCAGAAAGAACTGGGTTCAATTCCTGCCTCTGATATTTACCAGCTATATGATTCTGGGTAATTTCCTAAGACTAGATTGTTGTAGCAAAGGTGCTGTCCAGAATTGGTGGACAGTTTACTTATCTGGGAGTTCCTTATTCAGTGAAACCACATATCCAATATCTATCTTGTCTCCAACCATAACAGAGTGTACACATTTTAAATATTTGGGTTATTATTAGCCATCAAAGCACCTTGTCCCACAGACAGAAGTTTCTACATTGTAAGCACTCAGATAAAGCAGGATCCAAGTCAAATGTTATATGTGCATCAGATTGTAGATGTCATTCCCAAGTGTTGATTGCACTGTTTTATAATCTCACAATACAGTGCTCAAAACTCATAGACATGGCATTAACAAAAAATAAGCTAACATAACTAACATGGAAAACTAACATAACGTAACATAACTAAGGTAAAATAACAGAACTTACTGCCATCAATCATATAACCTTAATTCGTCTCTAAATCCTTGACCTGGAAAAAAAAAACAACCCAATAAACTCCATGCATGCATCTCTCATTTTTGGCATTCTGCTCTGGTTACATGCAAAATAGCAGCACTGAGTATTTCACAGCTACAAAGTTGTAGCACCATTGTTCATCAGTCCATAACCTAGCCAAATATGTACCTTAAATTCCTCAGTTCTAAAGTTGCCCTGTGATTTAAGTTTCTATGAAATTAGGCTGGAAAATCATTTAAAGTCCTCTTCCTCCAAACCCCTAGAGAAGAATTCTCTTTTTTTAAAAAATGAGTATGATAAACATTAACATCAGCATTTATATATACAAAGAACAGAAATATGATGACTGCATATGACACTGTGGATTTCCATTATGTACAGTTTGGGATTTTTCAAATATATAATAAATGCAATACAGTAGTATAAACACTCTCTTAATTGTGTATCTATCCTTATGAACTTTATTCTGTTCTCTTTTGCCTATTTTTTAAATGTTTCATTGACACTTTCTTTTTTGAATCACTATCAAAGGGTAGCACAGCTTACTGATTGTTCTTTAAAGATATAATTCTAAATTACTTTCCAGAATTGTTGACTCAATCCATAACTCCCAACTTTAGTGCAGTAGTGTGTATACCTCCAAAAATTGCCATTTTCCATTTTTATCATCTTTGCCAATCTGATGAGTGTGAGCTGGAACCTTGAAATTGTTTTAATTATTACATCTTTAATTATCAATGATTGGAAACATTGTTTCCAATCATTGCTGATAGTTTGCTTCTGGGAAGTACTTATCATATCTTTTGATCATGTATCTATTAGAAAATGCCTCTTATTTGAATATATTTGTATCAAATCCCTATAGACTTTAAATATGACACCTTTACAGAGAAATTTAATGCAAAGATTTTTTCCCTCAGTTAATTGTTTCCCTTCTAATTTAAATTGCATTTTTTTGTACACAGTTTTCTATTGTATATAATACTCACCTTTGGAATTCATTCACCCAACTTGTATTAGCACTGGCAAGATGAATCCCCAGAAAGATGGCTACTGTTCAAGGTTCTAGGGGTAACCCTGTGTGTAGCTATCCTGATGCTAGCTCACAAGCCACTACCAGTCTGTTTCCCCCTTAATCAGCCAGTAGAGTCAGTCAGTTAAGAAGAAGAGTTACAAAGCATTTACATATACTGTTGTAATACCCAGCAGATCTAGAGGAGGGGAGGGACATAAACTTAATGTACATTTTACATTAGTAGTTAACACACATGGCCAGGGCAACTCACAAAGAATAAACTGTCTGATCTCAATGCCCTTGCCTTCTCTGAAGGGAGATGAAAATGCAAGTTCACTGAAGGAAGGGGCACCAGTGATGGATGAGTCATTCTGTTGCTCAGCTGAGCTGGTCTCAGCTAAATGGGCAATTCATCCGGACTTGCTACTCAGAGGACATACTATCTTGGCTGGGTGATCAATATGCAGCTAGGCTGGGTCTAGCAAATTACTTGATGACTGTGTTGACTCCTCACCAAAATCAGCTGTGTTGTGACATGCCAGAAAGTGCTGGGAGGACGTGTCCTTCATGAGTAGCTGCTGTCAGACTAAACTGCCAATTGCTTAGTCATGGAGCTCATCAGAGGATATGATTTTTCTGCTAGATAGATCAATATGCTAGTCTCCCTGGCATATTGTTTGATGATTCTTCAGCCACTGGCTTGGCTGAGTAGTACTGTACTCTTTTCACCTGAAGTGCTGCTGTTTCATGGAAGTTATTGATTCTTATTTTAGGATTGACAAGAGCCTCTTGCCTTGGGGTCTCAGCTCTGAGTTGTTCACCACTCCAGGTTAGATGCTGGAGAGGCCTTGCCTATTTTATCCTTGAGTCCTTTCTAGCTCTAAAGTCTCTTCTCTCAGTAAGATGCTCCATTGTGACTTAGGACAATCTGTTAGATTCAGTTCTTTTATAAATGAGTGGCAAGGGAGAAAAATATGCATGTAGTCTGTACTCTGGAGGCAAATTCATTGTGTCTTTTGCTTCTTCATAGGCACACCTTTCTTAGGGTGGAGAAATGTTTATTTTGCATCTGAAAGCCTTTCTCATTATATCTCTCTCTTTAACCTCTAGTACTCCAGCTTTTGCTGAAGTCTCACTCTTGCAACCCCTCTGATATCCTTCCCTAAATGAAAAACATTTTAGTCCCTGTAAATCACTTGAAAGGTTCCTGGACATGCTGTGGGTATACTGGACACCAGTATTATACATGATTCTTCCAGTTAATAGGCAACTCAGTGCTGGGTTTTTGTAGTACTTGGCACTTGACTGAGTATAGCTGCAGAAGCATCAAGACATATTGTTTGGTTTTTCATCTAATGATAAATGTATTATTGCCATAGACCATAGGTTCTAAATCCCAAATCCCTTTAGAGGGAGTTCCATATGGTTCAGGTAGAGATTAGGTTTCCTTCTGAGATTGGAATCTTCAAAACAAAATAGCTTTGCCTCGATTATATTTGGGTTAGGAAAGGCCATTAATGATGCTATTTGAGAGGTTCAGGGACCCCCACCCCCAAGGACTAGAATGCAGGAGAGGGTTGTCACGAATGAATTCATGGACTCAAGCATTCTTTAAGTCAAGTTGGCAAAGGTTTATTGTACCACCAATGTAGTGGGCAGAGCTCCTTAGGGAACTTGCATTCCCTAAGGAACTTGCAACTTAACAAGAATGATCCTAGAACTTATAGAGTAAAAGTAGGAGATTATCTAGCAAATATGCTAATTAAATGATAACTTAAACCATGGTCACAGGCATCATTCACTACTGGAAACCAGGGGATGGTGTTTCTCAGGGGTGTATTTTGCTAACAAGATAGCTTTGAGAACTGGCATATATAGCTTGACCTCTGGGTTGAATATGATAACTTTGGGAATGAATACATGATAATACATGAATACATGATAATTCTGTGGTTACAAGACAGTCCTGTTTCTACAAATTAATTTCTTCAGAAGTCAGCTTGTTCTTGTGATGAAGAAAAGTAGCTTGTTTTACTGGCGCCCACTCATGAGTTATTGCTAGGCATAGTGTTCTTGGACTGGTGAGAAAACTGTCAGGGATTGTGTTTTGAAGGTAGGGAGAAATGTGATCTTGGAATTGGGGTCCAAGCACAAGCATCCAAGCACTCCATCATTAAGAACATTGTTGAATACGTAGATTAAAATATTCTTTAATGAATATTGAATCTGCATAACTATGTTGGGAAGCAGTTGTTATTTTTGTTTTTTGGCATACTTTGATTGTTTAAAGACACTTTCTGGTGTGGTACTGTTGAAACAAGTGAAAAAACCATTTATATATCTCCCTGGCATCCCAGTAGACTCTTATGGATTGGGAATAAAGTCAGTAAGTTCAAAATGTGTCCCAATTGATTTGTCAAGGACAGTAAAAATATTTTTAAATAAAATTTTAGTGATATCTTTTGTATTTACATCACCTAAATTTCCCCCTTCCATAGAGCCATCCCATATTGCAAAGAATTTTTTAAAGAAAAAAGAAAAAACAATCAGCAGCATTTTTAAATAAATTTGAAAATATGTGGAGCTCCCACTTCTGCAAAGGAGTGTCTTCTCATAACTCTTCTTTGAGGCCATTGATGTATTTTGTAATGTCAAAATATTCAGTTTTGATTGTTTTGTGGTAGTGCTTCTTTCCGTTTGTTGTAGTCATTATGTTTATTCTTTTCTTGACCTTGCTTACTTTACATTGCATCAGTTCATGTACATCTTTTCATGGTTTTCTCTATCCAACCCATTAATCCTTTCTGCAACCTAACAATATTCTGCTACATTCATGTGCCACAATTTGCTTAGCTACTATCCAATTGATTCGCCTCTGTTTTGTTTCCAGTTTTCTACTACCACAAAAATATTTTGCTACCTATAGGGCCTTTCTTTTTTTATCAACAACTTCTTTTGGTTATATGCTTGATAGTGAAGTCCCTGGACCAAAGGATATGGAAATTTTTGTTACCTAATTTAGATAGTTCCAAATTACTTTTCAGAATGCTTGGACCAAGTTCTAATGACAGCAAGTTGGGGAGGGGTGGTCCCTACCCCAAGCATGTGAAGACTTTCCCTGGTGAAATAGGCAGATGAGAACTTTCTGTTTCAATAATCATGAAGGCAATTGAAGCAGGTGCTATGGAGTGCTTAGAGCTTGGTTAGACATCAAAGACGTGAAGGTCATCGGCTGCATCTTGAATCACCACTAATCATTTTAATTTTGTCCTGCCACTGAACTTCATACAACCATGCCTCACTTAAATCTAATTTATGCACAAATCAAAAGGCATCATCCATAATATTTTACCATTTTTACCAATCTCAAAGTCCTATGGCATCATGCAAGTGACAAAGCAGCAAGTGCAGATACACTAGGAGCTATAGTCACATCCCTGCACACAGACCATAGGATCATCTTACCGAATGCAGCAGTGAAATTCAGCAGCCCCTGGGTGTCTGAGCAGCCTGTTAAGGATCACACTGCTCACCTCCTGGTGTGAGGAAAGGGCTAGAAAAGGTGCCCTAAAAATTATCTGCTTACACAACCCTGTCCTGATTGCCACATCAGGTGGGGATCCCATACTATGGTCAAAAAACACACAAAAATACAAAAACACCTGCAAAGATGATTCCACTCATCATCAGCATATGGAACATGCACACACTTATAGGCACACAAAATCCAGTAAACCTGAAAGAAGAAAAGCTCTTGTTGCAAGAGAACTCAGCAGGAATCACACCCAAATAGCAGTCCTGAGTGAAATAAGGCTGGCAAATAAAGACCAGTTTACTGAATTTGGAGCTGAATATGTTTTTCTGGAGTGACTACAGTGAAGGAGAGCACCATGAAGCTGGTGTAGGTTTTCCAATCAAAACTAATCTACTCAACAAGCTGATATGCTTATCAAAAGGTGTAAACAACAGGCTCATGAGGATGCAATTAGCACTTGCAGGAAAACATCATGTCACCATCATCAGTGCCTATGCCCCCACAATGATGAACTCTGATGAGGTCAAGGAAAATTTTATGAAGACCTGAAGACCCTTGCCATCAATGTGCCAAAAGAAGACAAGCTTATAATTCTGGGTGACTTCAATGCTAGAATAGATTCAGACTGTCAGACTTGGTAGGGAGTCCTAGGGAAGAATGGACTTGGAACCATTGCAGTGGTCACTAACTACTGAAGACTTGTGCATCTCATAACCTCATCACCAACACTGTCTTCTTTTTACCTAAATGCAACAAAACTTGGTGGATGCACCCTCACAGCAAATACGGGCAGTTAATAGACTAGGGGATTGTAAGGAGAAGAGATAGGGGGTGAGAGTGATGAAGACAATATGTAGTGCAGAGGACTGGACTGATCATAGATTTATCTTCTCCAGGCTAAATACTCACATCCAACAAAAGTGTTGGCCACAAGCAAAATGACTACCAAAAGGTCAACAGATTAGAACTATTCTTTGAGGGGAAACGCACAGTTGGTAAAAGTGGAGCAGAAAAGGAGTGGGCAGCTTTCAAAGATTTGGTATATATAGCTCTGCATTTGCTCATCTGGGTCAGAGCATTCACAAACATCAAGACTCATTTGATGAAAATGATGGGAAAATTCAGAAGGGCTTACCAGCAGGACAGTTCATCCACCTCTGAGAAGGCAGCATTTAATTCCATCAAAAGTGAAGTACAAGCAAAACTTACAAAGATTCAGTATTCTTGGCTCAGTAAGAAGGCAGATGAAATTTGGTTTTATGCTGAGAGTCCAAAGCACTTTTATGGTGCCCTGAAGACTATTTATGGGCCAAAGACCTATGGCACATCTCAACTAGTCAGTGGAGCCTCATTGATTAGTGATAAGGACATGATCCCAAAGAGATGAACTGAATACTTCCATAGTGTTCTCAACAGACCAACATCAATCTGTTGAAGCCATTGACCTTTTACCTCAGGTTGAAGTCAATCCCTCCCTAGTTGAAATTCCAACTGAAGAAGAGGTTTTGAGGGCCATTAGGTTCCTTTCATGTGGCCAAGCACCTGGTGCTGATTCTATTCCAGTTGAGATTTACAAGGTAGGGGGACCATTGTTCATACAAAAGCTGACTGAAATATTCCAGATTATATGGCAAGAGGAGGCTATCCCCCAGGAGTTCAAAGATACCTCTATTGTCCATCTCTATAAAATTAAAGAAAATAAATTGTCCTGTGACAATCACAGAGGGGTCTCCCTCTCACTCATTGCTGGTAAGATTCTTGCCAATCCTCCTCAGTAGATTGATCCTTCACCTGGAAAATGGTCACCTACCTGAGAGCCAGTGTGGCTTCAGAAAGGACTGAAGAATGGTCAGTATGGTGTTTGCTGCCCAACAACTCGAGGAAAAATACCAAGAGCAGAACAGAAGTCTGTACACAGTGTTTGTAGATCTGATGAAGGCCTTTGATACTGTGAGTCGTGAGGGCTTATGAAAAATTATGTCAAAATCTGATTGCCCAGAGTTCATCAACATCAGCTTCACAATAGCATGCTTGCCTGGGTTCTGAATAATGGACAGTGTTCTTGTGCTCTCCTAGTAAGCAGCGCAGTGAAACAAGGCTGTGTGCTTGCTCCCATGCTTGCTGGCATGATGTTTTCAGTCATGTTGTCAATGAGGATGAATACATCTTGAAGGTCAGCTATCATACTGATGGTAAGTTCTTCAGCTTTAAAGGGCTGCAAGCCAAGATCAAAGTGGAGGAAGTGTTAATACATGATTTTCTGTTTGCAGATGATTGTTCACTCACTGCAGCCTCTGAAGGTGAGATACAGCAAAGTATGGATCAATTTTCTGCTACTTGTGCTAATTTTGGCCTAACAGCTAACACCAAGTGTTCATCAACCACCGCCACACCCATACATGGACCCAACAGTTACAGAAAATGGAGTTTTGAATGTTGTGGATAAATTCACTTACCTTGGTAGGATACTTTCCAAAAATGTACACATTGATAATGAGGTTGACACACATATTGCCAAGCTAGCTCAGTGTTTGGGAGGCTCCAGAGGAAAGTGTGGGAGAGAAGAGATATTAGACTGACTACCAAACTGAAGGTCTGCAGAACCATTGTGTTGACCTCATTGTTGTATGCCTGTGAAATCTTGACAGTATACCAGTGCCATGCTAGGAAATTGAATCACTTCCATTTGAACTGTCTTAGGAAGATTCTGAAGATCACCTGGCAGGATAAGATAGCAGACATTGAGGTCCTTTCTCAAACTAAACTGTCAAGCATTCACACCGTACTGCAAAGAGCACACCTCCCATGGGCGGGCCGTATTGTTCAAATGCAAAATGTAGGTTTGCCAAAAAGACTATTTTATGGATGAAAGTTTTTGAGCAATAGCATTATAGAGAAACCCTCTGGAACCTGAGGTGGAAGAGGGGAACAGTACCCTGGCTCTTGGGACCTGTCATGCCAATGGACTTGGAGATTGAGAGAATGAGCCCTGTAGCCTATTTGTGCTGTTTTATGTAATAAAAATTATCTATTTTCCCTTGCTATCTTTTGCTTGACCAAGAACTTTTTCCCCTATACATAGCTGTAAAAGGTGTCTCCTTCATTTCTCCTGTAATTTGTTTATATGCGTTTTTCTATATTTATGTGTTCATTTTGAACTTATTATGGTAAATGGTATGAGATGTCAGTCTCAACTTAATTTCTCACAGACCACTTCCCAAGTTTTCACAGAAGTTTTGGTCAGTTAATGAGTCATTACCCCCATAGTTGGAATCTTTGAGTTTACTAAGCACTGCACTAATATATTCAGTTGCTTCCAGTTCTTGTATGCCTAATCTTTTTTATTAAGTAACTTTTCTATTTTTTAACCATTACTTACTGCTTGTAATGTAGTTTAAGATCTGGTACTGTGAGGGCACAGCCTTCCCTCTTTTTTTTTTTTCATTATTTCCCTTGAGATTCTTGACCTTTTATTCCTCCATATGAATTGTTATTTTTTTCGATTTCTGTAAAGTAACCCTTTGGAAATTTGAGGTATGGCACCGAATGTGTTTGTTAATTTAGATTCTTTTGCCATTTTATTATCATCGTGCAACCAAGAAGAATTATTATATCTCCAGCTATTTACATATTTCTGTAGAGAGGGTTTTATGGTTATATTCATATGATTCCTTTGTCTTGTCAGCTAGACTTCAATATTTTACACATTCCCTCGTTGTTTTTAATGGAATTAGTTTTCTGTTGCTTGCTTCCTGCTGCGTTTTGTTGGTAACATGCCAAAAGGCTCAAGATTTTGTTGGTTTATTTTATGCTTTGCTGCTTTATTAATGTAATTATTTCAGTTACTTTTAGATGAATAGTGTTTTCTGAGCAAATCATCATATCGTTGGCAAAAAGTAATCATTTTGCTCCCTTTTGCCCATTCTTATTCCCTTAATTTCTTTTCATGGTCTTATTACTATAGCTGGCATTTCTAGAACCAGATAAAAAAGTGGTGGTAATGGTGGAGATCCATGATAAGGAAAGGCCTCTTGTCTTTTCTCTATTCCAGATAAAGTTCTGCTTGTCTTAGACAGATACAATTTACCCCATTAAAAAAAAAAATTGTGCTGTGGTCAGTAAAGAACATATTTTCGTACCTCTATGTTTCTGAGTATACTCTAGAGGACATAGTTTTTATAAAGGTTCTATACACAGCCAAGAAATATTAAAATAATCACCAGCACTCTCAATTTTTCTGAAATTCTGTTCATGTTCTTATCTTTTTAAAGATTTTGTGCTTATCTTTTTAAAGATTTATTCAGGTCTGAAAGGTACATAGTGAAGTCCCAGTTTTACTGTATTCGCCATATAATTTGATTTTCCTTTAACTACTTAGATATGATAGCATTCAGTGCATACATATATATATAGTAAATATTGATGGTATTTCGTTTTCTTTGGTGCCCTTCAGTTTAATATAGATTTTCCTTTTTATCTCTTTTAACCCATATCTATTTTACTAGTCTGAGATCAGTTGCAACTCCTGCTTTTTTTAATTTACCTGAAGCATAATAAATTGTACTCCAGCCTTTTATATTAATACTTATTTTAACTCTTTGTGGATTTTTATGTTACAAGTATGTTTCTTGTAAATAACATATTATTGTATTCTGCTTTCTAATCCATTTCGCTATTTTCTTTATCTTATAGCTGAGTTCAGTTATGTGTGTTTGCTGTGTATTTTCTTCCATCATATTGTCTTCTTTACAAAGAAGGGTCTTTTCTTTTCCTACTAGGACAGAAGCTCTAATTCCATTTTTTGCCTTTTGCGTCATTTCTTCCAGCCACTCCTGGAGTTTGCATGGCCAAACTGTGTGTTCCCCTGAGGCACTCTTTTTACTTAATGGAGAGCTTATGCTCTTCTGGCTTATCCTTCAGCTTCTCTTAACTCAGTAGTATTTCTTCATTGTGTTTGATACTTGCTCTTACCTCTAGCCTCAGTTTCTGGATTGGGATCCTGTGCTAGGACCAGTCTGTGCCCCATCTCATGCTCTTGGATGGAGTGAACAGGTCATATTTAGACTTGTCTTCTCTGTAATCTCAATGCTGCTGCTGCTGCTCTTTTCTGGGTACCTGGGATCAGACCCCACCTTCTGCTATAATCCCTGATTTTGGACTCTTTTCCTTGTGACACAATGTGACTGTTGACCTTTGCCTTTTTCTGTTTTCTCTTGAATCCTCTGCTGTCAACAGTTGTCCTTTGTACTCAGAGAGAATCAAAATGACCTCACTATGTTGAGATCAATGTACAATGTGTCTGACTGTGGCTGATCAGACCACTACAAACTCAGAAGACTCTACCACAGGTCGGACAAAAATAGTCCATATGAACATTTGCAATAGAGATATCTCTAAATTGACCCATCTCATGTTTCTTTTGAGCCACTGCAATTCTGCTTTGCTCATAGAGCACAATGCCTTCTTTGATGGAGGCATGCCATGCTGGACAGTCCTGTGTCAGTGCCTCACATGTTTCAAAATTGATTCCAAAATTCTTCAAAGAGACCTTGAGTGTCCTTGTATCACTTCTTCTGTCCTCTCTGTGAGTGCTTGCTTTATTTTAGTTCTCCATAAAAGTCTTTTGGGCAAATGTATGTTTGATATTTGAAAAAAGTGACCAGACCATTGGAATTGTGCTCTTTGCAGTAGCCTTTGAATGCTTTACAGTTTAGCACCAGAAAGAACTTCAGTGTCTGGTACCTTAATTTGCTAGATGATCTTCAGAATCTCCTAAGGACCATGCAAATGTAAACAATTCAATTTCCTGAGATGATGCTGTCAGGTCCCAATCAGATAGTAATGATCCCACTAGTGTCAAGTATCCTGAAAGCCTTCCCTTCCCCAGCACATGGCATGCACCTGACCATTAAAATGACACTCTATCTCGGTATGACTCTGTGATGTGTACAACCCTGTTTCCCTGAGCAGTAATCTCTTTGGGGCTGGCTTTATTCCCTGCTGCTTTTCTAACAAGCCAGCATCTAGATCTTTCCGGTTTCAGGCCCCAATTATGGGAACTCACTTTGGTTTCCACCTACCCTGTTGCAACTCTGCTAACATTGCCTATAAGATTAAGCTGGTAACAAGCTTCCTTGTATCCCCCTAATTCAGAGCACCCACAGGTGTTCTGGGCTGGACCTAAGGCCAGTACCCTGGTAGTTTAGGTTCAATATTGGAACAAAATGAGACACTTGGGGTTCATTTAACAGTTAACAAAAATTTATGTGCCCATAGCAAGAGATGAATATTTGATAAAGAGTAGCATTGAAGAAGTTGATTTTTCTGTTTTAGGGCTGCCATATCTACTTCTTATCTATCAGTGGTTAGAGTTAACCAAAATAGTCCTAAAGTCACTTCAATGGTCTTCTACAGGGTCCTCGAGAAGACCTTAAGGGCTTACCACCAAAGGTTGAAGGGGGGTAAGGGGAGAAAGAATGTACTAATTCCTGCCCCCATGAAAATCAGACTAGTTTTGCCTTTGAGGATGCAAGGGCATCATCAAGGCTCAGCTGACTCTAGGGACTAAAGGTTGAGGGCTGTCATCACTTCCTGGTGACCATGAGGCCTTTTTTAGAGAGACTTGCTATAAAAAAAATTTCCCCAGTTTCCTGCTTCCCTTCTAATCTTGTCTGCATTGGTTTTGTTTGTGCAAAACCTTTTAAATTTGACATAATGAAAATTATCCATTTTACATCCAATAATGCTTTGTATCTTGTTTGGTCATATATTTTTCCCTCATCCATAGATCTGACAGATAAATTATTTCATGCTCCCCTAATTTGCATATGATAGGTAATACTAAATCTAAAATACTCATAGTAGATTTCTGAATATAAAAAATAATGACCATAAGCAAGAGTAGCCTCCAAAACACTGGGGCTACCATAAAGTTGATGATACTTTCTGCATAATCACAATACTCATCACATAGGAAAAATTGCCTTGTATCACCATCTACATAGTACTCTTTGGATAGTGACCTCCCTTTCCCTGGGTCCCCCATGGGAGGTGAGATGCAAAATCTGTCCCTGAAAAAAACTGTCCTGTTTCATCTGTGGGGGCTGATTTGACATAGTCAACTGTCTGTTATTGCTAGAAAGCAAACCACCTCCCAACAGTGCATGAAGCCCTCAGTGAGTGTTGCACTGGCAGCGAGGTAGAGGGGCCTATCAGCTGTACTTTACAGGAAGCCATGGAGTACAGAGGGCCTGCTTTTTGCCACTATGCATTCCAGGACTCCTGTTGTGTCACTACTACTGCGAACCAGTCCCTGGTCTGCTGCTGCTGGAGCCCAGAGCAAATCCATACAAAGCAAAACAGAGAAAGAGAGAGGGAGAGAGAATGAATGAATCAGTTCCTTTAGCACAGTTGTTAGTCTTTACATTCAAGGATCTGCACTGGTTTGCATTCTCTTACTGTTGGATCCCTTATACTACCCCTCAGCAAGCTGGCTATGTCCATATGCACTTAGGACTGCTTTCTCAGATGGACTGTCATTTCCCAAAAGAAAACCTTTCAAAACCAATTAATTCTTTCCTCATTCATACATGAATATGGCTACCTTTTTTTCCCAGTTTATTTTTTTAACTCTGAAAATTTGCGTTTCAAATTCTCTTCCTCCAGTTCTCCCCCAACATTGAGAAGGCAATCAGTATGATACCCATTATATACATGAGGTCATACAAAACAAAGTATTTCTCCCTTAGTTAGGTGTGGCCTTCTTTCTGTAGACTGCCTCCCCACCAAGGTAAATAAATAGTGATGGCCATAACCAGTCAAGGTATCTAATCATAGTGGCAGAGCTAAGGAAGCTCCGTAGTAGAAATTGGAGGAGGCTTAAATTACCAGGGACCACATAGGTGATGGCCCTAAAAGATATTTACCATAAGTGTTTTCATGGTCTACTTCTTTAAGGACAGAGAGGATCATCTCCTCTTGCTGAATGACCATAAACAGTTTAGTTTCAGGAGTAGGAGGAAGAGGAAGCACCCCACGGTGAGCTGCCCACATGTCTACAAGTTTCACTATCTTCTAGAAGCATGAAGGCTAATCTGGGCCCACCTTCCTCTGCACCCCCAATCCTCAAAGGTTTTACGTTCCAATTCTGCTAGGTCACCAGTTATTCTGGGCCAATCACCTGGGAGTTTAGGTTCAATACTGGAACAAAATGAGACATTTGTGGGTCATTGAACAGTTAACAAGAGGAAATTTACTCAGCCATTGTAGGAAAAGAATCATCTACAAAGACAGGAAGGAAGGTACTTTGCTTGGCCACTGTGATCCACCAGTCAAGCATTAGAGAAAGTTCCTGGATCTCTTCGTGGCTACTTTGTATTCGGGTAACCAGGAAGTGATGCCTTTGGTCCCCTGAGCCAACCCAGTCTTGAGGATAGTCTCAGTACCTTTTGAGGAAAAATCATCTTAACTTTCATGGGATGGGGATTAGGATATTGTTTCTACTACAACAGACTTCTAGAGCTGGGAGAGCGGGCTGGTTTTCAGGTCCTCTGGGCCATGACCCCTCAGAGTGACCACAGGCTTCCATCTCTGTTGTTATGGGGTTTCCTTCTCCAGGCACCCACAGGCTTCTTTCTGATTCTTGTGTAGTCCTGTACTAGACGAACAACTTAACTACTGTTTCTCTTTGGTGTGCTTGATCATTACAGATTCCGCTGTTCCCTATAGATGTATTTGCTGGAGTATATGTAGTAGGACATGTTAACTGGAAATGAGGATTTATCTTTTTAGCAAAGTTCTCCTGTCTCAGTTATCATTAAGAAGACACATGTAAATGAATTTTTAAATTCAGTTTTCTCAGTCTCTGTAGCTTGCAAAAGTCTTTCAATTCACACTTTATGTTACTATATTACTTATTATATGCCTATTATCATACTTCCTTTTAGCACATTATTTTTTTAATTTTTTGCCATTAAATTTTTCTGATTCCCATTTCATGTGTTTAAATTGCTAGTTCTAGTTTTCCTTTCTCCAGTGTTTCTATCCTTCCAATTTAGCATACTCTCTATGTATGGGCCTTAGTAGGTTTTTATTTTATTTAAATTTTTTTCCCCTGCCTAACTCCTTAGATGTTTAGGCAAGTACAATTAGAACTATGTAAAATTTCTTCAATTTTGCCAAACAATTGAATTCAATCAAATCATTTATTCTGATGCCTGGCACCAGGGGGAACAGTTGGAACTTTTCCCACTAAAAATGAAACATTCATTTTCAAAAAATATTTCCTCTTTCACTAGCTAGCAATAGCTACTAGGAGGAAAGGTTTTTACTTAAATTGAGTTTATTTTTAAAATATATTTTTATTTTATTTCCCAATTACATGTAAAAATTTTAATGTTAATTTTTAAAAATTTTAAGTTTTAAATTTCTTCCCTACCTTCTACCCCTCCTCCCTCCTTAAGAAAGCAGGCAATTTTGTATACATGTATACATATGAAGTCATGCAAAACATTTCCATGTTAGCCATGTTGCACCAGAAAACACACACATATAAGCGCAAACAAGAAAAAAATGAAGACAGTTTTAAAAAGTCTGCTTTAATCTGCATTCAGAGTTCCTCAGCCTTCCTGCTGGGGGCGGATAGCATTTTTCATCCTGGGTCCTTTGGATTTGTCTTAGACAATTGTCGTGATCAGAGTAGCCTAGCATCTCCCCGTTGATCCTCCTCACACTATTGCTGTTGCTTTGCTCTCTGTTCTCCTGATTCTATTCCTTTATTTTGCATGAATTTATATAAGTCTTCCTAAATTCATGGCCCAGCTCTCCAGTTGTGTATAGAAGTAATAAAAATGCTTGGTTAAGCTGGGGAAATGTGGAGTACTGAATTAATTCTTTAATAATATTAATGCTGACTTAGAGACAGCATTGCTTTTGATCTCCAGTAAATCTCATGGAAGGTCTTCCCTCAATGATGCCTTCAGAAATCTGAGTAAAGGCATGGCAATTGTTGGACTTTTGCTCATGCTGCCTAAATTTGGGGGAGATAAAAAGTGACTGGATGAATAGTAGGGCCCTTAACAGAATAAGAAAGTCAGGAGGAGATGGGTAAATTTAGGATAAATGATTATGCGTTTTGTTTGGAATAGGTTGAGGTTGAGATGCCCACAGGACATCAAGGTAGATGTTGGACAGGCCTTTGAAGAATGAGACTGTGTGCTGGGAGAGAAATGAGGGCTGCATATGTGACTTTGGGAGTCATTTGCATAAAGATTATGGTTGAATTTATGGGAGTTAATAAGATCTCCAAGAGAAAAAAAAGAGAGGTCCAAGACAAAACTCTGTGGTGTATTCAAGCACAGAGGGCATGAAATGGATGATGATCCTGCAAAGGAGAGGGAAAAGGGTTGGTCCAAAGAGTAGGAAGAGTGGCTGAGCAGAGCATCCAAAAGAAGGAGTGGGCAGCAATATCAAACTAGACAGAGAAATGGGAACTGAGTTCAAGAAGGATGAAGCCAGTTAATTTAGCAATAAAAGATATCATTGGTGACTTGGAGAAAGCAGTTTTAGTCAAGTAGTGGGACAGAACCAAATTATGAGGCACTGAAAAATGAGTGGGAGGTGAGAAATTGAAGGTAATAAATATAGATAGCTTTTTCAAGGAGTTTGGCTGTGAAAGGGAGGAAAGATGTCTTGAGATGGCAGGTCAAGTGAAGGGTTTTTAAGGACGAGAGAGATCTGTGTATATTTGAAGATAGTAAGGAAGGAGTAGTGGATAAAGAGAAGTTGAAAATTAGGGACAGAGGATGATTAAAGAGGAAATCTGCCAGGAGACAAGAAGGGATCAGATCAAGGTACAAATAGAAGGGTTAGCTTTGGCGAGGAGAAAAGCCACCTCATGCTCCAAAACTGAAAAAAAAAAAAAAAAAAAAAAAGGAGACACTGGGGCATGCGCTTCCGGGTGACTGGAAGGGGGAAAGAGAGGGAGCTGTGGAGGGATAGCCTCAGGTTTTTCAATGTCTTATTTTACCTGAAGTCACATGGCTTCTTAATAACAGAGCTGGCCCTAATTCCTCTGGCTCCTAAGCCTGAACTCTTTTTACTTTAGATCATGTATCATTTTAAAATTTTTGCGATGTATGTTGTTGTTTCCCACCCCCTGTGAGGAAACATTTGCTAGCCACAGTTACTCACAGTTAAAAAAAAAAAAGTCGGAGGGAGGGGGGAGAGGGCAGTAGAGTGTCCCTGGTTGTTATTACTATGAGTCTTGCAGCTGATTTTTTTGTCCACCTCAGCAAAGTATAAATCCTTTTGATGCTTCCCCTCACCAAACCTGGAACCATTTCTGCCAGACATTACTGCTGACTCAGCAGCAACAGTCCCCTAAGTTGTCAAACTATTTCTGATGGATTGTATTTAGAGTTTGGATAGGGAGGTTTGTGGTATGATGATATGATGAATTCAAGTGAGTTCGTTGACAAAAATGGGTAGTATTTAATAAGAGCTGCTGAGATGAGGGAGGTTGGGACTCTGAACCCTGTCTCTACTAAGAGGCCCCTCTGACCTAGACCTACCTATGTTATGACAGGCTTCAGCCCTTGAGGAGCTCTGATAAGATAATAAATAATAAACTCTAATAAGAATAGATTAAGTTCCTTTATTTATATTCTTTACACACACACATACACCAGAACCCCAGGGGAAAAATTACATAAAGCTTAAATTTGTGCTTATATCTCGTTTATTCCAAAAGCAGAGTAGAAAGGTATTTAGTGTACAATATGAATCACATGTGACACAGGTATTTATTTCTTCTACAGAAAAGAAATGTTTAACATAAAAAGTTCTCACAAGCGCAAAGTGATAGAAAAATTTGCTAACAAGCTAAGAAAGAAAAGCTAAACAACCGTAATACTACTCAGCCAGAAGGTTGAGGCTTAATGAACATTAGTGAACTAATGAACAAAACTTGAAGCCATTATTAGACTTACTGAGTACTTATTGTTCCATTTCACCTTGGCTCTGCATTGTCAAAGTCTTGTGGCAAGACAGTCCAAGGCTCAGGGGTCCTCTTAATGATGATCATCTATCCCAAGCTGTGTTGTAGTAGTTGCCTAGTATTTCTCCACAATTATAACCATTACTGAGGACTCAGGATCTCCGAGTCTTTCATACTCTTCACAGTTACCTCCAAGCCTAGATAGTTCCATCTCAAGTCTGATGTTCTTTCACAATGCAGCAGAGGTAGCAAGAGACCCAGGTTCAAGTTCGCCTAGCTGAGACTGCCCTCCAGAAGCAGTTGATGCGCTGGTTGGCTGGAAGAGGGGCAGCAAAGTTTCCTTAGTTTTAAGTCTCTAAGTCAGTAGCACCTCCTGCACAGATAGCAGTAAAGGGACTGCCTTATCTTCAAGCACTTGAAAGTCCATAAACACACAATAAAGTTGCTCGTGACTAGGTGAAAGCCTCTCCTACCCAAAGAGCCCCAAGTGCTGAGCTAGCATACATGGCTGACTGGAAGTAAACAAGGCAGCTCTGTATATATATCCTGTTACAAAGGAAATATATTTGCAAGAGAAAAACTAAAATTACCTTTTCCAAGAAAGGTATTCTCAATAGCTTTTGATCACTAGTCTCCAACTCCTCCTTTCCCAACCTGTTAACCTGCTTCTCCAGAGGGAGCAAAGAGTCAGAATGGATATAGTCAGAGCTGTAAACAGCATGGAGGGGCTGATGGCTGGGAATAATAGATCTCAGAAACGATGTTTGCCAAATAACTAGAAAATCAGCCTAACTCATTTTGCAATTGCAAAACAAATACTTGGGAACTTTTTTAGATAACATCTCCCACTCCCACCCCCACCCCCAACTTGGAGCTTGGTGGAAGCGATGACTCAGAACTGAATATCAAATTAATATTCTGATTGGTCCACAGAGCCCCTTTGTCAAGAATAATAGGGCTTTGCAGACTCATACATAATACACATGAAGGGATACCATAAAAGAATTCAGCAAATCAGATTTATAGTGCTGTGTGACAGATTCCCTCCCACAGACTGGAGAACAGACAATCTTCTAGAAGTGACTTTTTCAAACTATCTGCAGAAAACATTACTGGATATTTTCCCATCTGCATGCCTCCGGGCCTTATTGAGTCATAAAAGTAAATTATTTTCCTGAATGCTTTGACAAACCTGATACTAACAAGTTATTTTCTAGCTGATTGATTTGCCATTATGCCTTAAAGTGTATCGGAGTATAAAGGTTTACTCATGAAGAGATTGTCTAGAAAGAAAGTCACTGGCAGCCTACAGCAGGAAGTCATAGCTAAAGGGGAGAGAAAGCTTGCCTCAGGACTTGGTTATCTGGAAAAGATAAAACAACCTAAGTCCAACCCCCTGCCTCTTCTCTTTAGGCAAAGATGCATTTTTTTTTTCCAAAGCTCATTCTGGTCAGAGGATTTTGATCTCCACATAAAAGAGCAATAAGCAATGGGAAAGCCATTAGCATCTCCTGAAATGTTTTGTGAATTCTGGTACCACTAAGACTGATGTAGTCTTCAGTCCCAAGGCAGGGTCACATTTTGCTCACAAGGCAAATGCTTTGAAGACACTAAACTCTGCAAGGGATCTGGACTTTGATGAGCCAGCTCCCCAGGCAGAATTTTAGGCTTACTACTAACAGTGAGGGAAAAGAAAGGTGATCCCTCATTATCCACCTCAATATTTCTGACATAATTTTGTCCCAGGATAGTTATTTATTGTGGATGTAGAGCAGACCTATGTTTGAGCTGGCTCTCCAACCTAATGGAGAGAGAGAAAGAAGAGAGAGAGAGAGAGAGAGAGAGAGAGAGCAAGAGAGAGAGGGAAAGGAGAAAGAGAAGACTGGAAAAGGGTGGCAGGGGTTCTGTTGGCTCACCACACATGGGGAGGAGGTGAAAAACAGGCCAAGTTTGAGTGTTCTTCGTGTAATCTTTGTGCATCCTGTATGAACTCATGCATTCTTTCTGTTTGGGAATGGAAACACTGAGGCAGAACAGTCCTGTATCTCCCAGATTAGGGAGGCATATCCACTTTGCTCCATAAATGAGCTAACAGAAAGAGATTCAAAGTGCTGACTCTACTCAAGGGTTCACTCTCTAAGGTAGTGTGACTGCAGTTACAATAATCCTGCCTTTTGGTGAATGGTTTTGATCTTGGTAATTTGTACATTCCTATTATGGGGACAAAGGGGCCTATTTATTTTCTCTCTTGAGAAGGGTGCCCTGCTCCCACTATTATTCTTCTCCAGGTACACCAGCCTTCAATTACCAAAGCCTCACTGAGAACTCAAAAGAGACTCCCAAAGTTAAAATGTCTATGTAGGGCTCCAGAGAAGAAAGATCATATCCTTTCTTGGAAACTCCAATTGCCCGGGACTAGGTTACTTCTGTAAGACTGCCTACCCAGGGTACCCTGGGAATTTGGAATGTGAAAACGTTTGACAGTGATTAATGGAATTAAACCAAACAGACTAAACCTGAAGGAGAAAGAAGAGTCCATTGCTAATGTCCCTGTTAAGTAAGTAACAATAGTATAAATAATAGATTTGGCTTTCCTTCCCTAGAGAGAAGTGAATTGAAGATGTTTTATGGGGTTTTAGGGTCCTTGTCAGTGGATAATCAACCTTCAGGAATTCTGATTATCCAAAAACTTCATGACTTCCAAAGATCTGCGATTTCATCCTTGTGGATACTCCCTCTGTCAGTGAGATCAGAGCTTCTCTGAGCTGTTCTCATGAATTGCTGCTGTTGAAAATTCATTTCCTGTCAGTGATGATGATGTTGATGAGCCTCTTCAAAACACAGGTCTCAAATAACATAAGTCATCAGTTGTCAGAGCTGTATTCATAATCCTCACATGTTGGTAGGACCTGGTTACCTGCAGGTCATGATTCATTTTGTGTGTGTTCGCCTTTCCTTGCCGAAGAAGACCATGCATGCCATCAGAGAAATAATGACATGACTTGCACTTGACTTTGTTCTGAGTGAGGGAGGGCTGTGCAGGTCACCAGCCTCATTTCTCCTCCAGAGCCATCTGAATCCAGTGACCAGATATTCATCAGGATGACTGGAGATGACCCAGGATAAGGCAATTGGGGTTAAGTGACTTGCCTGAGGTCACACAGCTAGTGAGTGTCAGGTGTCTGAGATGAGATTTGAACTCAGGTCCTCCTTAAGCCTGCACTGGTGCTCTATCCACTGCACCACCTAGCTGCCCTCATGATTTGTTGAAAAGAGAGAGAGGAATAAGATAGAAATAACAGTCCCTGCCTGCAAGGAGCTTATCACCTAGCACAGCACTTTTTAAAACCCATATGGGGTCATGTCGCTGAATGTGGGGGGTTGAAAACAGTAAAAAGTTTCCAAATATGCAATGACCAAAACTTAGTTCAAAATTCAATGTGTAATGAATCCGAGGGGTTTCTGGCAGCTCTTGCCCGTGTTACATTGTGCGACTTCACTGCAGCCAAGAACACAGCTTTGATGATTACCAAATCAAAATATCGATCAGTTCTGAAAAATGTTGAAGATACTCCTCATCCTACATATCAAACATTCTGCCAAGATTTAATTCTTTATGGAAAAATAAACAAGCACATCCATCTTATTAGTATGCAAATTTGCTTTCATCTTTAATAAATGGTCAAATTATATGTATACCAAAGAATTGTTTTAAAATAAATTTCTTTATAATTTATTATCAGTAAATGTTTGATTTGCGTACCTATTTTTATATACCTATTTGTGTAAAAATTTCTCAGGCAAAAAGGGGTCATGAGTAGGAAAAGTTTAAGAAGCCCTGATCTAGCATGCATTAACATTAGAAAATTACAAAGCAACCCCTGATATACAGGTACTATAATGTCAAATGAACACCTAAGTGCTTGGGGGATATGAGTCATCAGAGTGGGTTACACTGAATCTAAAGAGGTATTCTGGAGGAAGTAGATTCTATCTTACAGGATATAATGATTATGAACTAGTAGAAGGGAAATGTCCCTGCCTTAAGTCTTTCTCCAGGCCACTTAGTCCTTCACATGTTGAAGTGATTTTCACTACTCAGTAAACTCCAGTGATTCCCAATTGCTTCCAATATGAAATATAAATCCATTTGGCATTCACAACTCTTCATAATTTGGCCCAGATTACCTTTCCAGCTTTACGTTACTCCATATACTCTGCAGTAAAACTGAGCAGACCTTTTTACTCTTACTCATACATGGCATTCCAACTCTATCTCCATGCCTCTACTGACTGTCTGTCATTCTTGAAATTGACTCTTAGGATCCCTATTTTCCTCCAAAACAGGTTAAGAGTCTTCTGAGTGTAGATTTTTCTGCATCCCCCTCAACTGTTAGTGAATCTGCCCTTACATCCTCCAGAAAATTACCTTTCATCTGTAACTCGTCTTCTAACCAAGCCTGAGGTGTTTTGCATGCTTCTGGTATACAGAAAGAGACATGACTCCTAAATGGTGGAGAGAATACTGAGTCAATGCTGTGTTTCTGTGTAAGGGGTAGATTTAGTGCCAGAGCTTCTTAAGAGAGAAACTTGTGGTTTCAGAGACTCTTGAGGGACAAAGGACCCTTTAAAGAGGAGAGAAATAAAATGACTTTGGAAATTGCAGTAACGCAATTTAAGCATGTGCCTGACTTTCATCTTGCCTCCATAGGGACTTTGTTGAGAGAAAATTTCCCCTTGGGTAGTAAGATTGGGGCCTTTCTCTTGGTTTGAAATGAGATTTTATCTTGATCCTAGCAGAAGAGCTCATTCACAATTGTATATTTCCTGGTATGTTCTAATCTGTATAATTCCTCTAATTTCTGATTGCTGTTTTGCTTGGATAAGTGGGTTTACTCACCATTTGAAATTAATGTGGTCTTTTGTGTAACTGACAGCAGCAAAGTGCTAAGATGATGGGTATAAGCTAAGGACTACTGTTCCCCTTAAGTGCAACCATGAAAGTAGCTTTGCTTCTGAACCCCTGAATTATACCCATAGAAAAATATATTTCAGAGAAGTAGATAGAGATAATTCTAGTCCCTCTTGGAGAAAAGAATATTCAGTCTTATAGTACTCTTGGGGCCTGCCTGCCCCAGGTCACCCTAACTAACTTGCTGGCAGTACAGGTATGGCCCATGCATCTCCTCTCTACAGAAGTGGTCCATATTTTAGAAATATGTATCCAAATCATGCAGATCACAAATTTGCATTTAGATAACCCATATGGACACTCATGCATAAGCATATGTATCTATTTTCTCTATCTGTTTTAATATACCTATATATATATAAATGTTTATCTCCACCCATAGACTATAAGCTTCTTGAGAACAGGGACTGTTTTCTCTTAGTGCCTGATAGTAGGTGGTTATTAAGTACCAGTTGATGATGATGGTAATGAAGAGCATTCAGAATAATATGAACGGCACATGGCCCCTAACAGAAAGCTACTCTTTTGTATTGAGCATGCTCTGGATCTCCCTCTCCAGGAGCCATGCTGCTGCATCTGCTCTTCAGGGTTTCAGAGGGTAACCCTACAAGGTTGGGTTGTCTTTCTCTATTGCCATCCACACCAATTGTGTTCCCTCCATTATTAGGAGCACTCACACATCTCTTACCTATAGTGATCAGTAATATATTTCAGTCTGTCAGCCAGTCAATAAACATCACTACTGGATCTTCCTCTAGACCACTCCCTAAGTCATAGGTGTCTCACAGATTCTGTCCTGGGCCCTCTTCTTTTCTCCTTCTGTATTTCTTTACTGGGTGATCTCATAAGCTCTCATGGATTTAATTACCATCTCTATGTTAATGATTCTCAAATCTCCTTATACTGGCCCCAGTCTCTCTGCTGATCTCGTCTGACCTCTCCAACTACCTTTCATACTTCTCAACATGGAGACATCTTAAACTCAATATATCCAAAATGGAACTCACTATCCTTTCCCCTAAATCTTCCCCGCTTCCATCACAGGCCCTCAGGCTCACAATCTAGGAGTCATTCTGGATTCCTCACTATCTCTCACCACCCTCATATCCAATCTGTTATCAAGACCTGACAATTTTAGCTCTGTAACATCTCTCAGATACATCCCCTTCTCTCTTGTGACACTGCCATCACTGTAGGGCAGGCCCTCATCACTTCACTGGACTACTCTAACAGCCTACTGGTGGGTGTGCCTGCCTCAAGTCTTTCCCCACTGCAATCCATTCTCCATTCAGCTAGTAAAGTGATTTTCCTAAAGCATAAGTCTGATCTTGTCACCTTCCCACTCAATAAATGCCCATGTCTTCCTATTGACTCCAGGATAAAATACAAAATGCTCTGTTTGACTTTCAAAGTCCTTCATAACCTAGCCCTCTCCTACCTTATACCTTAGGTCTTCTTACACCTTAATCCCCAACATGTTCAGTGACGCTGGCCTCCTTACTCTTCCACAAATAAGACACTGTCTCTAAGCTCCTGGCATTTTCTCTGGCTGTTCTTCATGCCTGAAATGCTCTCCCTCCTCTGCTCTGACTACTGACCTCTCTGGCTTCCTTTAAGTCCTAAACAAAATCCCACCTCCTACAACTTCGTACAACAGCTTTCCCCAACCCTCCTTAATTCTAGTGCCTTCCTTCTGTTAATTATTTCCAATTTATCCTGTATAGAGCTTGCCTTGTATATATTCATTTGTATGTTGTTTCCCCCATTAAATTGTAAGTTCCTTGAGGGCAGGGACTGTCTCTTGCCTCTTTTTTTATCCCCAGAACTTAGTATAGTGCCTAGCACATAGTGGGTGCTTACCCAGTGTTTATTTTATTGATTAACATTTAAGATCAATTTAATAATTCTCCATTCTGTTTTTAGGCACAAAATGAGCTGATGAACTCAGGTCTGTACCTAGTCCTTCTGCTTCACCTTTATGAACAGAGGTTTACTGAACTCATGAGACTAAACTATAATCGATTGGCAAGAGAAAGGGTAAGTAGAAAGGTCAATGATGTATAATACAGCATCATTATTTCTGTAATTGTTTCAGAGGTGTGTCCATCACTTAATAAGAGGTGCTGAGTCTGTTTCTGGATAAATAGACTTGGTTGTTCCCACATCTGGGTAACCATTGTTGTTGTCCAGTTGTTTCAGATTCTGTGACCCTATTTGGGATTTTCTTGGCAAAGATACTGGAGTGGTTTGTCATTTTCTTCCCCAGCTCATTTTACAAATTAGGAAACCGAGTCAAATGGGATGAAGTGACTTGCCCAGGGTCACACAACTAGTAAGTGTCTGAATCCAGATTTGAACTCAGAGTCTTCCTGACTCCAGGCCCAGTGCTCTGTGCATGATAACACCACCCAGATGTCCTTGACAATCTACCCTCTAGTTGAAAAGTCAACGGTAATCCCATAAATGCATGGCAAATGCTTAGTAACTAAATGGTCATCAGTGGCATTAATATAAATGACTCTTAAGGGAAAGTTCCCATTTCAAGGCCTGTTCCAAGCAAGGGTCCCAAGGAAGATGCTAGGATTGGCATCTATGTTTCTCTGTTATCTAAATTTTCACAAACAGAAAATTAAGTAAGTAAATTGGAGACCACTTGCCAGAGGAGCTATCTGTATCTTGCAGTCTAGTGGGAGACAGGAGTCGTCTCTTTCTATAATTCTTGCTTTGAGACTTGTTATCCTTGTGTAGGTGTGTGTGTATGTGTGTGTGTGTGTGTGTGTGTGTGTGTGTGAACATCTGCACGTATGGAACCTTGCAAATCCAATAGTCCATTTTGAGGTCATATGCCTAGGTAGTGGCACCCAGATCCATTGTCTAGCAAGGTGTCGGGTACACAATAAGTGCTTAATAAATGCTTGTTGATTGACTGACAGGTCGTGGGGTTCTTTGTCTGTTGTTCTTCCCACTATTTCAGCTGCTGTTTCTCTTTAGAGGAAAAATTCGTTATTGTCCAAGGAAAATGCCATGGCTGGCATTAGGGAAAAGAATGATTCCTAAGCTTAGTGATTAAGCAAGCATCCAACTTGGTACTGGCAGTGCTGTAAGTAAGCAAGCCTGTCTAACTCTTAAGATTCTATAAAGCCATCATCTCAATTAGTGTCCAAACATACATCAGAGCTACCATTGTCACAGCAATTATGGAGGGGCACAGGGGTCTTAAGCATTCTTTGAAACTTCATAAACTATCTCCTCGCTGATGGTGCTGTACTAGGAATGTGAAAGACAAATTGAGTTTGTCCCTAGACAAAAAAAAAATACCCTTTCTTGGAGTACATAGAGTGATGATATTCAAAGATCTACCCAATTTTGAAATTTCCAGAATCCTGTTCCCCTGAGACCTTGAGAAAGTTGACCAGCACTGGTCTCCAGTAGTCATATATTAGGAGAACATCTAGCATGGGATGGGTAGCCTGTGGCATTGATTGTCCATGGCATGAGATGTGGGTCAGTGGCTCAGTCAGTAGAAATGTATTAAGTCCTTACGATGTGCCAGGTAATACAAAGAAAAGCAAAAAGCTTAGTCTTGGCCCTCAGGAAGCTCTTACATATATATATAAGCAGATGGGAGTGGGTCTGAAAGGGGATGGCATTAGCAACTGGGGGGATGAGGAAAGGCCTGGTACAGAAGGTGAGATTTATGCTGAGGCCTGAAGGAAGCTAAGGAAATTAAGAGGTAGAAGTGAAAAGCAAACATTCCAGGCATGGGGGACAGCCAGTGCGAAGGCACCAGGGCAGGAGAGGGCGTTTAGGGACGTGAGGTACTGCCATGGTGCACACGGCTGGGCCTGGAGTCAGGAAGACCTGAGTCCAAATCCAGCCTTAGTCACTTACGAGCTGTGAGACTCTGGAAAGTCACTTCATTGCTATTTGCCTCGGTTTCCTCACCTTTAAAACGGGGTAATAACAACACCTAGCTTCTAGGATGGCTGTGGGGATCAGTGAGATGATAATTGTGAAGCACTTAGCATGGTGCCTGGCACATCAGTGCTATACAAGCGTTAGTTGTTATTATCATCGTATTTCTTCGTGTTAAGACACTGCGATGAGGCCTGTGTAACTGAGTCATAGAATACATGAAGGAGAATAAAGCATAAGAAAACTAGAAAGCTGGGAATGGCCCAATGGACTTTTAAATACCAAAGAGAGTGCTTTATATTTGATCCTGGAGCTCACTGAGCTGACGGCGATATTCTCACTCTGAGGTGTTCGCTGAGGGAGAATGGATTAGAACTGGGAGAAGTCCGAGGCAGGGAGACCACTAGAAGGCTATTGGTGTAGTCAAGGGGAGACAGTGAGGGCCGTACGGAGGTGGTCGCCAGGTGAGTGTAGAGAAGGGCTTGCATATGAGATGCTTTGTCAGCGATGACCTACAGGATCCCCCAAACCATATGCATGCCTTTCCTTCCCTTTTATTTTCACCCTGATGCCTAAAGCCTATCAAGTACCATCATTTTTTGTGGTCTGAGGCAATATAACTGAACAGTGGGAAGAATGTTTTAAATTCTGTCAGGATCTGGGTGATGGCTAGATTCTCCAGATTCCTCTGCAGCTTTTGTTTGAAACATTGGACTGAAAGTATCTATGATAGGACTCTGTCACCTCCCCACCACCACACTTTTCCTCAATTTTCCTGCGTTTTTAAGCTAAGGTCTTCCCCAGAGGTACTTCTAGCTCCCAATAAAGAAAATGTGTTATTTATGTCACAGTATCAACCCCAGAATCTTTTCCTTTCTCTGATCTATTCTTATCCATATTTACCCACTCCTTGATTTTCACTGTGACAGTGTTTCCAAAAAGAGACACCACATGAACCAGGAAACAGTCTTTTGCTAGCTTTTCTGCAGCTTCATTTTCATCATTCCCTATCTTTTAAATGAATGTTTTACTTCCTGTCAAATTTCAAAGACTTCAGGTTGATATAGGTTACAGATGGCCCAATCATCAGAGTGCTAACAGAAGCAATATTAGCCATAGGTCTGTAGAGCAAATATAGGAAAAGCATTTACAAACTGTACAGACCAAAAGAACTGAACACAACGTCTTGATTCATTGGCTTCTTTCTCCAAGGTATCTTAAGGAGACAGGATTATACAATCCTCTTCCATTCCTACTTGAAATTCATTTAGAAAGTCCCTGAGTAATGACTGCAAATGCCCAACCATCCCTCCATGAGACAGGAAAATGGAAATATGATGTCAAATTGTTTTTTGTTAAGTTCACAATATGACTTGAATTGATTCTCTGTATTTCCTCTTAGAAAAATACTTCCAAGTTGTGGAAAAAACCAAAGAGGCATTAAAGAGAGTAAAAATTCCATGTTATTCCTCTTCATCCACCAGAAACTAGAGAAATTATCCAAGTTGAGTTTTTTACCTTGTTTTTCAGCAAGGAGACACAGTAATTAGTCAGCATTTTTTAAGTGCTAACTCATCTATATCTTTGGGGCTGCTAAGTGGCACAATGGATAGAGTACTTGGCCTAGAGTCAAGAAGCCCATCTTCCCAAGTTCCAATCCAGCCTCAGACACTAGCTGTGTGACCCTGGAAAGTCACTTAACTCTGTATGTCTCAGTTTTCTCATCTGTAAAATGAGCTGGAGAACCACTTGTATTTTTGTCAAGGAAACCCCAATGGAGTCAATGAGAAGTCAGACATGGCTGAAAAATGACTGAGCAACAGCTCTATTCCAGGCATTGTGCTTAAAGCTGAGGTTACAAAGAAAAAAAGTAAAAACAGATCTTGTCCCCAGGAAGCTGACATGCATGTGGGGGTGATCATGGGAACACAAATAAATCTATATAGGATACACACAAAACAGACACAAGATAACCTCAGAAGGGAGGCAGTAGTGGCTGAAGGGACAAAGAAAGCTTCCCAAAGGCAGGCATTTAAGTGTAAGTTGCATTTTAGGAGCCAGGGATTCTGAAAGGTGGCATTTACAAGGGACCATCTTCCAGGAATAAGGGCAACGTGTGCAGAGGCATGATGGAAAAGGGAGATAGGTGTTATAAGAAACCCTGAGAATGCCAATTTGGCTGGATCTTAGGCTGGGTTATGGTGAATAACATATAATAAAGCTAGAAAGATCTATAGGTTGTAAAGGAGCTTTACATGTCCAAACCTAGGAGATTATATTTGATTTTTTTAAAGGAGATACTTTATTGAACAACACAGTTACTTGGGCAGACCTGTACTTTAGGGATATCACATAGCATCTGTGTGAAGGGTGGATTGGAAATAGGAGAAGCTTGAGGGAGGAGTCCAATTAAGAGACTACTACAGTGATCTAAGTGGGAGGTGATGAGGGACTGAACTAGGGTTGTGTCATGTGAATGGAGAGGAACAGATGTATAGGAGAGGTTGTAAAAGAAGAAATTACAAAATTTAGTGACTGATTGGCAAGAGTAGCAAGATTGGCAAGAGTGAAGAGGGAAGATGGCAAGGGTGACACCTAGGTTGTAAACATCAACAAGAATAGGGAAGGGAAGAGCATGTAACCAGGGAGCGAGGGTGATAGTCTGGCATAGTATAGAAAGTTGGAGGGTTTGGAGATTACTAGGAGGATAAGAGTTGATTTAAGAGGAATAAAGCATGGGAAAAGATGGAAAGATAAAAGAATATTAGAGTTCTTGAATATGGAAGTGTAATACTTGTGGGTGATGGCAAAATTAATCATCCTTAGTGTGGAGCTGGGGTGGAATTGGGGGAGTAGGTCATGGGAGTCTATAATAAGGAGCTGGAACTTAGAGAATCTGAGAGGATATCAACATGTATGCTGAAGTGCCCTCGAGTGAGGGTAAGACTTAGGACGTAAGGGAAGACTGAGGGCTAGACACTGAACTTACTGACAAAGGAGGGGAAATCTCCTGGGGAGGAGTTTCAGTAGATAATGGCTAAAAAAGAATCTGGATTGGTTGATGAATAGGGATTGCATGCATCTCATAGAGGTTGCTGAGTGATGGCAGCAGAGGAGGAGTCTAGAAGTAACAATGGGGAGCAAGGAGTGCTGACTGCTCCCACTTTGATCAGTAAGAGTATTTGTGTATACACTGATGTAGTAATGAGTGAAAGTACACGCAGTACGTTGGAAAGAAATGTGGCCATGCATGCAGTGTCATGGGGAGAGCCATATCTCAGTGGTTGCTGGAAAATGGAGGATGCAAGGGAGGAAATGATGTGAGGTGAAAGTCTATTAATTATGGAACAGGTATTCCAGAGGGTACAGTGGAAGGAGCAGGGAGATTTGGTTAGGGTTGAGGTGGTTAGGAATGAGGCGACAGATAGCTTGGGGATGGAGAAGTCGTCTTTAGCAGTCTGGGATTCAGTGTCACAGAGATTCGGAGAGTGAGAGGGCATGAGATATGCTAACCATTGAGGAATAAGTCCCAGCACAGTATCTATCAGTGAGGTCTGCTGATGAAGGCAGGTAATTAGATGGTTCAAGGTTGTCCTTCCAGGTTTTGATGGCATTTTCAGCTGTCCATTCTGCCATGTTGTAGTGTCCTATTCAAGAGGTCTAGAAGCCTGCCTTCTGGTAGGCACGGACTAGAAGGGAATGGAGGGATATGGAATGAATTTGTGGGATAGACTTGGGGAAGGGGCCATGACTGATGTACAGATCTGAGTGCTTTTGACTCCTGGTACCTAGTTGTGAAGCTGGTATTATTCAACTTCTAGTGTCTCAAGCATAAACATCTTCAAAAATTACAAGCTTTTCTTACAAGTCCTAGAGCTGTCTGACCCTATTTGGGGTTTAACAGGGTGCTTGTGCACAATACATAAATGTGCACACAGCTGACCTGATACAAAACAACAATGTAAGCAGTTTGTCTTCAGTCTTATTCTCAGACTTTTTAGCATCCATATCATCCAAGGTCATCTTTAAACCATAGCTTAGTGCCCAGTTCTGTCAGGTTCTTTCACCCCTATGAAACTTAGTTCTTCCCTTTATCTAAGTTCCTCACAATCAAACCTTGTATGTCAGTTAATCATGCCAGGCTTTTTGAAATTGACTTTTTAGGAGTAGATAGGCCCTTAAAATAGGTTTTACAGGCACTTGTAAGGTAACAAGAAATGCTAACTAAGGTAGGGAAAATGGCTTTCACAAGAGCTACATTTCCTTAGGCTGGGACACTGGTCCCAAACTAAAGAGATGAAATCCCACAGCAATAAAGTTCTGCTCTTGCGCTTAAATAATCAACTGTAAAAGCAACAGTTCAAAAGTGGCTAAGTGATAGTTCATGTGAAAAAAAAAACAAACCAAGGACTTTTAAATGACTTGATGCTTTACTTAGAAGTGGAATGCAATTGACAGAGAATTAGATGTGATCTTCAGCTGCATTAACAGAAACATCATGCACAGAACCAGGGAGGTAACTGTCCCACTGTACTGTAATGAGAGTTGGTTTTGAACATAATATTTTAAAAAAAGATGTTGACAAACTATAACAGATTCAGAAAAGGTTGGTCAAGATAGCGAATCAGGGCATAGGAGGATGAAGACACTACTAGATATACTTAGCCTGGAGAAGAAAAGACTTAGGAGGGACATGCTTACTGTTTTTCAGCACTTAAAGGGCTGTCATATTATGTTTGTTCCATTTAACTTTGTTTGTACTAGATATAGTGAGATATAGTGAGTGAAGGTTACAGAAAAACATATTTGGGCTCAAGGATGAACTTCCTGACAATTTGAGCTGCCCCCAAATGGGATACGCTGCCTTGTAAAGGATGATTCTTCTGACACCAGAGGTGTCCACAGAGGGGCCACGTGGTGACTCTTTAGGGATGCTGTCGCTGAGACTGCTGTACTGGAAGGACTAAGGAACCTCTGTGGTCCTTTTCATTCTAAGCTCAGGAATCCCCAGCCATGATCCAGTAAGAAAAAGGAGTCCCACTGACCTAGTGGAATGTGTGTGAGAACCACCTTGCTGGAAGTCTCCTCAGTTAGTTCTCAGTCGGTTTGACAGCTAATCTGTGGCAACTTAGCCCCAGTTACAGTTTTTTCTGTAAGCTCAAGAGACTAGAAGAAATTTCAGGTCATCTCACAGCCCCACTGGAGCAGAAAAATGAAGAAAGTGATTAGGCCCAGGCTTAATTTACAATTTACCAACTAATTATGCAAAGTGCTACTTACTTGGGATGAAATGCTTTTTCTTCCATCCTCTGATTCTAAGGCAGACTCACTAAGGACCTTTTAGGGGATGGGAGATTTTTACTGTTTTTCCTTCCCATTTTCCTTTTGAGGCCAAGGGATTCCCAAGAATCACCTCCAAGAGACCTCTCCAGCAGGACCTCATTGTTGCCCTGGTTGCACAAGGCTCTTTGGGGCCCATCCTTGTCTCATTTCTTCTAGGAAGTTTTACTGTCCCCGTTACAAATCTGATCTCATTGAAGGTACAGGACACCAGCCAGTGCACATAGGAAGACCAAATCCTTGCCTAGTGGCATAATGGGCTCCTGCTGAGGCTGCGCTGGAGACTCTGTCCCTGATTGTAGTGTGGAAGTGTTATAAACTTAGAACAAAGCTCCAGCAAGCCTGGGAACCCCCACAGCCTGCTGCTTCCTGCCAGGAGGAGAATGCACTGATTCTTTAAAAATTCAGAGCCCAGACCCTTAGCAATTAATGCACCCTTCACTCCTATGGCCTATTTAAGCTTTTCTGATTGTCAAAACCTGGCTCTAGGGGTTGAGATAAGTTTCCTTTTCACATTGCCAAATTTAAAAAGTTTGAACAGCAAATAAGCTCAGAGTTATGAGTGCTTATACCTGTATGTGTGACATTAGGCAGCTCCTAGTTTATGCTGAATTTTAGCACTGCCGTAATAGTCTCGCCTTATTTACCTTGTCCCCTTGGAAGTGGTGTAAGACACATTCTTGGGACTGTTCGCTAGTGTGCTGGAAAAGAATTCATTTCTTCTTATCTTCTTTCTCATAGTTGTCAAGAAATTACCCACAACCCAGACCGGAAGAAAGTGAAAGTAGGTTTGGGGGTCAGCGCTGCTTTGCTTATTGAATGTTGCTCTGTTTCTGTGTTGGGCCTGATGCCATGGAAGGAAGTAATGAACACCACCCAGAGGCAAAAATAACCAAACAAAGCTTGGGAAATTAGATCTAAAGAAAATAATCAGGAAGGCAAGTCCAAGTGCACTGAATGCAGAACAGATAAGAATTTTACTTGATGCTGAAAACAAGAGAAGGAGCCCATCCAGGGAAGAGGCTGCTGGGGCACAGAGGATGACTTACAGCCCAGCCCTTGACGTCTTTTTCCCTCTGTATTCACTGTGTGCTGGACCTTCTTGATTATTCACCGCCTGGGAGGCCTCTGGTTGTGGGGTGGGTTTCAGGTCCCTGAATGAAGGCTGGTTAAGCTCTCACAAGACTCTCACAAGCTGAGTTAAGTCACTCTTCTCACCTACAAGAAAGTGGCTCCAGCTTGTGCCCTCAGGAAGTGACCAGCATGATGATAGGACCTTTTTCCTACACCCAGTTTTTGCTAGTTCTCTGTGAACAAATCAAGCAAGGGAAGCTAGACTTAAAGCAGAGGAAAATATTTCAGTGGGAAATAAGGAGGGACTTCTTGACTACCAGGAGAACAAATATTAGAATAGGTTGAGGGCAGGGTCCAGAGATCTCCAAGCAGAAATAACCATCTGTCCCTAAAGGCAGGAGGCTGGACTGGGTTTATCAGTGAGGCATCCTGCAGTTCATTCATTAGCCTGAAGAAGATGGATGCTTTTATAACAGTAACTGAAGTCCCTGCCTATGATTCAGGAACCACCTGCCCAGTTTTCAGAGAATATAGGGCAGGATACCTCCCTTCATTCACATGTTTTATTAAGAAGGACAAGGCCTTATGCTTATGTCCCAAATGGACTTATCACCAGTGCTCTCGGGCAAAGTCGTCAAGATGATTTCTTTGGGACATGACTCTAATGTAACCAGATGAAATGTCCTTCTTCCCCAGTTCCCTAGCTAACAGAGAAGCAAAAGGTTAGGGGAGAAACATTCCTGTGGACGGGCCCTCCCCAAACCCCCAGCGTTGTTTCCCTCAGCAAAAACAGAAGATTTGCTTTCCTTTGCCTCTTGGCAGAAATGAAGCAGTGCAGGGAAGTGAACGCACGAGATAGGTATTTCACATACATTTCTCTACACGCACACACATAATTCTTAGTCATTTTTTTAAAACCCTCTACACATCCATATAGTTACTCTGCTCAGATGAGCTCATTCAACCTTGCCAGTCATGGCACTTTGAATTAAACTCTTTCTGGACAAACAGCTTGTCTGGGCTCTCCCACAGGAATGACTGCAAAGTGAAACCAGCTCGGAGTTTGCACGCTGGTCTTTGAGGCTGTCTCTTTAGGATAATAATCTAGTCACCTGCGGCTCCCTCTCTGCACCAGGATGACTGGATGTGCTGATCAAACCACCCTACTCAGACTCTGACCCCTCCCACCAGAGTTTCATTCCCTGCTTTGTCAAGTCTTATGAAACCCCCAGCTGCAATTTCTTTCTTTATTTTCTCCAAGGCCAGTTGGTTGGGTTTAGCTAGACGGGGCTGTGATGACCCCTAGTGTCTACTGTGGGTCATCACAGATGATTGTACTTCAGAATCCTGGGGAGAGGATGGATGCCAAATCTACTCCTGCCCTGTCCTTCCTTCCTTAACCATGGAGATCAGATACTGTCATTTCTCAGAGGCTGCTGTGACCCAAGCACTGAAAATCAGGGGGTTAGACTAGAATGTCCCATGATCATGGTGCCCACTGGAAACAGTTTATCCAGGGCACAGCTGTCCCCTGAAGGTTTGGGCTGTCCTCAGAAATGAAATGTCATCAGAATTTCCATCCTTGAAGATGGGAAGGAGGGGACCGAGGGCAGCTGGGTCTTCATCCACACTCTGTAATTTTGCTTCCATTGCTATGGAGTCTTTCTCAGAGGCTGTTTGGAGGGGAGAAGGGGGTTGTGCCTCCTCTCAGAGAACTGAGTCAGTTTGGCCACACTAAACAACATTAGCCAAAATTTGAAGCTAAAGCCTGTTTTTCTTCTCTATAAATACCATGAAATTCTGTAAACATTGGTGGGAGTGGAGAAAAACCGCCTCCTAATCCCCAACAGCATGCCACCCTTCATCATACTCCAGTTACTACTAAGGCATTGTAAGTGCCATAAACACTGGTGAACTCAGCAAAGAAAAGGGAGAGTTCTGGTGCCACAACAGGGAATGTGGGCTGCCCCTCTGAATAGACAGAGCTCATCTCTGGCTTTTTGCCTTGAGCCAAATGATCAGTACAGCCTGTAGCTAAACCATATGCTTTCAGTTCTCTCCAGCTACAAGTGCCAGGAATGACTGAGCTGACCGCTAGCTTTGCATTAAGATCAGTAGACTTGAGTTCAGTCAACACAATAACCCATCCATTCTAGCCCAATTCATACAGGAATATGAGCAAACCCGGTGGAATATAAGGCTCCCTAGCCTCTGTGGCATTCTCAGGCTGCCTGATGAAGCCTTCTCATTGGGTAGTGCCAATAAGAATACCCTTCCTCTCTTATTCCTTCTAGTTGATGGTGTTAGACTAAAGTGCCTCACCTCCACCCACAGCCAAGTGGTTTCGCTGCAAACACAACTGTAAAATTGTTATTTGTGGGGAGGGAGCAATATACGTACCTGGATTTGACAACCTTCATGTTCAACTACTAATCCGTTCTGGTGAGGTCACTGACCGATGCCTTCCAGCTAGGTACAAGATGATTTTCAGTGACAGTCGAGCCCTGAGTGCTTCGGAGAGGAAACAATTATTCTTCCGCAAATCTGCAATCCCCTCAGGCAGATCTGGGGTGGCTGAGAGCCAAGACAGGACCTCCTCAGCGTGTCATAGTTGTGTTAACTCAGAAGCAGCAAATCCTGTAGGGCAAATGGCTCCAGGCACTTGAGTCTGGGAGCCAGAGACAGTGAAACAACTCCACAGGACTTAGAAGCTTGGGCTTTCCCACCTGTGTTCAACTCCCTTTCCAAGATCCCATGGTCTAGCCTAAAAGCTAAATTGAAGGTGATGGATAGGTCAATTCCTTTCAACAACTAGAAATGATTTCTAGCCAGGCTAGAAGCACATGTGTGGGGACTAGGATATGAGCATGGAACTAGGATAAGACCCCCGAATTCCCCACAGACTAAAGTGAGCTCAAAACAGTCTGTCCCGGGACCTCATTCATCCCCACATCCCACTTTCCACTTCACCTCCCATCACCCCATTTGTCTTTACCGTGATTGCTTCTTGGTCATTGCCTGGTTTCCCTGGGCTAAGGAAGCTATTGGTTAAAATCTGAATGTCTGGAAAGACTCCCCTTGACCTTTTCGTTCAAAACAAAAAGCCTGCCTCCATGGCAAGAGATAACCAGGTGAGTATGGCCTCAGGGAAAAGAACCAGGTCTCTCTAACTTCAGCAGAAAGTTCTCTGAATAAGGCCCACTTGTAGGAATGACTAGTCCTGATTTTCCACAATCCTCAGCTCCTTTATGGAATAACAATGTGGCTGCTGAGGAGGGACGGGCCAGAGGGTAACGAGTGTTTAGATGGACATCCTCTTTGTCATCTGCCTGACAAGCCTTAATGACTGAGTCCTTCCAGTGCCAGCGCAGTGCCTGGCATAGAGTACATGCTAGCGAGTAAATGCTAGTTGATTGACTACAGATCATGTAGTCTATGTGGTACATGTGGCCAGAACTGTCTAAGAGGATCTTCTTTGCTTTCTAGATTCGGATTCAGGAGACGGTAATGAAAACGGTGTATTCCAAAGCAACAGCCGGCTCGTCTAATAAGGAGGGTGGTCGTGGAGCTCAATGTCAGTGGGGGTCCCCTCTACCCAGCTACCTTCTCTGTGCTCCCCATGTGTGCTTTCTTTCCTCCTTTTTACTGAAACAGAAACCAATGAGTATGCAGTTCACATTTGTACTTTACACCCGTCTCTTTCTGGGGTCTGGCTTGAGTATTTTAAAACAGAAACACCAACTGACACTGGCTTTGGAATACCATGGTGCAGAGCAGGTAGTGGTGGGATAACTACTGATTATCTCCTCCTCCTGCCCAGTCAGTCCCTCCCAACAACACCCCCCATACAGTGGGGACAGCCCAGACCAGTATTGGTGGCTTTGCTGCCATCTCTAAGCTCAGAAGCTGCTGCCCAGGGTCACCTACTTCCTTGCCTTAGAAGGTGGGCTCTCTTAGAAGACACTTAGCTACCATGGTGGGCACAGTGGGATATTGGGATCCTCTCCTGGGCACTGCCCATCCAGAAAGGAGCCTGTTCAGGTCTCCACTCCACACTGAATGGTAATCTAGCAGTGGCACAAGCGTTCAGTAAACTGAGTTTATTCACCCACTTTATTTAGTTCTTCTTTCAGTCTCCATAGAAATATGCTCAGGGTCCAGGCCCCAGAGGGTGGCACAAGTTACCCTCCTCCTCTGCTTCATTCTACCTCCTAAGAGACAAGCATCTGTAAGGCCAGTGACCTGGAACAGTCTTAACCCTGAGATAGCCACCACAGCTAGTGGCCATTCCCCAAGTTTCTTAAAGGTCCCATTAGGGTTCTGTTCATTCTAAGAGTTTTTTTTTTAATCCTTTTCCCCTAAACCTTTGCTCCCTATGGTGTAAAAGGTCCTGAGTAGAGAACTCCTTGAGATCCCTAGGTTTGAACCACATTTCAAGAAGCTCCCTAGCAAAAGAGAGTACAAGGAGCCAAAACAGACAGTAGGACTGAGGAGAGACTACTTGTCTCTGACAATGATCTGCTGGAGATGCCTGGGCACTGACTGGCCTAGTAGCCCAAGTTACAGTGTCCTCTCTTCTAGGGAAGGGTGATGGGCAGGGGAAGTTTTATTCATGCTCTGCCCTGACCTCAGTACACGGGGACATCACCAGATGCATCCATAGTCTCTGGCAGCCCTGTCTCTGGGATTGGCCTCCCTTGAGATCTGCTATCACCACAGTTCTAGCAACATATTTATTAAGGGCTTCTCTGTACCAACCACTGTGCTAAGCACTGGGCAGAGAGGAAGGATGATGCTAAACTCAAAAGGGAAAGTCTCTGCCTTCAGAAATCTTACATTCTATCAGGGGAGACAAGGGTAACATATATAACTATATGCAAGACACATAAAGCAGGTACAAGGTAAACTTGGATGGAAAAGCAGAAGCAGTAGAAACCAAATAAGGTCTCCTGTACAAGGTTATGCTTGAGCCAAATCTTGAAGGAAGCCAAGGAGGCCAAGAGGCAGGCTAAGGAGGAAGAGCATTCCAGGCATAGGAAACAGCCAGTGCAAAAGTACAGAGATGGGAAATGGAGCATTGCGTGTTAGGGAGAACCATAGTGTGCATGGAGACATACTATGAGAGATTGGAAAAGTTGGAAAGGACCAGGTGGTGAAGACCTTTAAATGTCAAACAGAATTTGATTCCAGAAGTAATAGGGAGCCACTAGGTTTTCTTTAGATGGGGGGTTGACATGGTCAGGCACACTGGTGGCTGTGTGGAGTAGGGGTTATAGCAAGGATGGGTTTGAAGCAGTGGAAAAGTTAGTATATAGACCACTATTGCAGTAGTCCTGTTGAGGTGATGAAAACCTCAATGGGTAGGTGGTTAGTAGAAGGAGTAAGATGTGTGAGAGATACTGATGATGGAGACAGAAATAAGATTTGGCAAATTAGTAGACATGGAGTGTGAGAGTGAGGAATTGAGGATGGCTCCAAAGTTTTGAACCTGTGAGACTGGGAAGTCTGGAAGAGTTTGAGATCTCTATAAAATAACCCATTCTAATGTCCAGTAGGCAGTTGGTGATGTGAAACGAAGTCAGGAGAGATACTTGGGGATGGATATTCAGATCTGTGAGTTATCTTCCTAGGGTTGATAATTGAACCTTTGGGAATTGATGAGATCACCAAATAAAGTATAGAAAGAGAAGAGAGGGCCCAGGACAGATCCTTGGGAAAGAGCCATACTTAGTAGGCATATTGAAAGTTAAGTAAAAGGAGAGAAAAGTCTCATTAAAATGCAGAAGATAATGTCTAGGAGGAGAGGGGAGGTGACAGTGTCACCTGTTGCAGAGAGGTCACGAAGTATGAGGATTGAGAAAAGGTCATTGAATGGATGCTAAGCATTAGGAGGAAGCACTAAGAATTCTCGTTTCCCAGAATCATAATTTTATGATTGTGGGCCTGAAGATACAGCCTAGGATAAGGAAAAGCCAGAGAAAGTAAAGTGGGGGAGAAACAGAAGAGTGTTTGTGTGTGCTGTGGGGAGCGAAGGAGAAGAAATGGGAAAGAGAAGGGAGGGAGGAGAAAGATTAAATGAAGATAAATAATGTGGGGAGGAGGGTGGAGAAGGAGAAGAAATGGGAAAGAGAAGGGAGGGAGGAGAAAGATTAAATAGAAATAAATAATGTGGGGAGGAGGGCGGAGAAGGAGAAGAGTCCTACACATCTGGCCAGACCCAGACTCAGAGGGTGCTTCCTCCCAAGTTCCCTCATCCCCACACTGGCCATTTGGACTTTCAACCTCGACTGCTACCTGCTTCCATGGCAACCCCTTTATTAATCCTCCCCACTGCTGTTCAGAGTACAAGCTTTTATTTTTAAAAGGTGCTCAGACTAAATTGTGGGGCCAAAAGGAACTTATGAAAATTTATTTAGGAGGCTTCTAGTTAAAATCATTCCACAATCAACCTCATTTGTTCTGTCATCTGAATGACAGAACAAGGCCTGTCATACAGTTAATTACAAAGAAGATAAAACTTTAAAAAATTATCTTCTTTCAGCCAGACAGTCTGTTCTCCCTGAGAACACATAAAAACATAGTGACATCTTTTGAATATTGATGCAACCTGTTAGCCTCCTGGAGTAGGCATGGTGGAGGTTGAAGACTTCATTAGGTTGTAAAAGGAATTCTGAAAATCTCAGGTTGACTGTTTTGCACACAACATGAGACCTTTGGAATGCCATGGGAAAATAAGCTTTTATTTTGAAAATAAACTTAGACTCATAGGATCTTTAGAACTGGAAAGGACTTCAGAGGCTATTATCTGTTGAAACTTATTTTGCAAATGAGGAAACAGATTTAGGGAGCATGTGACTTGCCTAAGGTCACACCACTAGTCCACATCAGAAGTGGGATTTGAACCCAGGTCCTCTGATTCCAGCTAGAGACAAAGTACTTAGTGCCCAAGCAGTAGAATGGAAAACAAACAAAACTTCTGGGCATTTAAAATGGGATTCCATAAATTTCATCAGAATTTGAAAAGACTATGCACAGGTATTCTGACATGTTCCAAGATTTAGGCCATTTAGTGGGAAGTACTCACCACATGGTCCTATGGCCTTTTGTGGGAATTTTGGAACTTTTTTTTCTACAGAAAAAATGCCTTCTCAGGCATCTTATCTGGGCACCCAGAAACACCATCTTTTCAGCTGTTCTGGTCTCAGCAGGGGAAAAACCGCACAGCAGAATTACTTGAAATATGTATCATTGCTATGAATTACACATCACTGGGTCACACATGTCCCTTACACAGTTTCCCATTATTTGATGATTTTTAAAAAAAAAACCAGCATTGTTCACTAAAGGGCAGTCAGACAGAGCGAGTCTTTTAATTCACGTTGCCAGAATTTGGGAGAAGTTAAGCTGTCAGATGAAAGAGGCAAGGGGTCCTTGTCATGTCTTTGGTAGCTGCTCCCTAAGAATGAAAGCATCAGGGAACAGAAGTGGGGAAAGTGCCCGATTGGGAAAACTAAGAGAATTGACTATAATTTTCTGAATTTTTAAAAATGTCCAATGTTTACCTCAAGATAGAGTAAATGTTTGATGCTTCACTCATCCATCTTCCTTTCCTCTTTCCTTTCCCTTCCTTTTTCCCTTCTTCCTTCCTTCCTTCCTCTTTTCGGGAAGAGGGAGTCCTTTGTCCAAGATGTGCTGCTACTGGTAGGAACTAATGTAAAGGTACATAACTTTTCTTCTGGGAAGTCGAGGCACAAAGGTGAAAACTAGGACTATCCAAACAAATCAAGGACATGTGGTCACTTCAGTTTTGAGCTAATCTCCTCCCCTCTGGCCTCCTTTCTTCTTTCCTTCCTTTCCTTTCCTTCCTCTTGAGGACCTCACTTGCCATGGCAGGGTATGGGGTGGAAGGCAGGAGACCCGGAAAGCAGGAACCTTAGCCTCTTTGACCCAGCTAGCACCTCCAACCTCAGAAACAATATGGCGGCTATGTCTTATGGTGAAGGGATAGAATTCACAGTGGCAGCTCATAAGCAGTCACTTCCTGAGGAAGGCTGCAGAGAGAACCTTCATCTTCTGCCCCACTGCCCTGGGCAGGTTTTACCTTTTATCTCTCGACTGATCAAGTTAAAACCTGTGACAAGATCTTTTCAACTGTTCATCTCCCAAAAATGGTGTACAAAGTAGAAAATGAAGAATGAGGACTTATACGCAGGCCCAGAATGAGGCAGCATAACCCTGTATATGATTCCCCCAGCAGCCTTTATGGCATAGATGAGAGCAGGAAGAATCTTCAAAGTGTTTCTAGCCCAACTTCCTTGTAGTTGAGCAGTCCCAGAAAAGGGTGTCTCCATGGGAAGGAGGCAAGGATGATTTTGCATTCTCAAGAGTTCTAGAAAGCAGAAAAGAGAAGCAAATAGCTCCAAAGTTCATTTGAGCTTCAAAAAGGTGGTGTTTTAAAGCCTGATGATGATAATAGCTAGCATATACACATTAAGGTTTATAAGGTGCTTTAGAAATGCTATCTCATTTAATGTGATGATCAGGCAGTTGGCCTCATTTAAGAAACTGATTGGAAAGGACCTGGTTCCACAGGAAACCCTTATCATGACAGAAACAAGGAAGTTCATTTTTCAAGTCTCTTGAAGGTCTTTTATTTTTTTTAAGAAACAATGAAATGTCTTTTTTAAAAAATTAAAAACTACAAAAAGTGACCGTGTCCTTGAGTCCATGTTCACATTGTCCTGTGCCTGTAGTAACCAGGCCCAGCTTGAGCCTTCCTGGGATTCTTGTCACTTGCAATTGATACTTTGAAAGATAGTTGGATGGAATCTCCTGAGCTGAGCTGAGCTGGCCCCACATCTCTTCAGAAAGTTCTGGAACCATTTCTCTCTGCTCCACTGGACAGCATATGTCAGGCACCATACGTGGGTCTAGGGCTCTCATCCTAGAACCTTCAACCTCACAGAAACCCAGCTCTTCCCCTCTCTGATGTTCCCAGCCAGTCCCTCCCCCAGGACTAGTGGAATTGTTGCTCTACCCCCACCCCACCCCCAAACCTGCCATGAGAACCAGGGTTGGAGAAGATAAAGAACTTACTTCAGTCCCCATGGGGGACTGGTTCCCTAGAGTGAGGCCCTCCCCCGACCTGCAGGAGCTGCCTCCAGTTTAGTTCAGTCCAGCTCTGCGAGCATGGAGCTGATCAAGGTGCCCAGTGCAGCAGTCCCTTCAGTCGGTCTCTCAGCAACCCTCTCCCCAAACCCTTACCCCAATGTAGACCCCTCCTAGTAGGTAGAAATCACTGCCTTGGACTGCTGCTTGGTCATAGGGCCTGAGCCTCATGGCCAGACAGCTACCCCACCCATCATTCTAACCCTGGGTTGTGCAGAGGCCTGTGTTCTAGGGGTCAGTGCACCTCTGGCCAGAAGGCTTTCTTCTGAACTTCTCCCCAGGATTCTCCAAACAAATGAGGGAGGGCAAGAGGAGTGACTTCAGCATTTCTGGGGATTAGACCTACAGAAAATCCAGCAGTAACTGGCCGGACAGAGATGGAGGCCTCCCTCTCCCCTGAAACTTGATGTAACTAGAGGGTGACAGTGGGTTTGTGGTAGGGAAGGAGACTAGGAAGGAACAGGGAGACTGGAAGGATAGAGGTCACTGAGAGCTGCCTGAGGAACTGGGAAGAAGGTGCCAAAGACAATATAGACCAAAGAGGTGATAGTGGGTAAGACTGAGACTAAGGGGGAAACAGGCACAAAGGATGGGCAAAGTCCCTGGCTCTGAGCAGCATCTACCCCTGTCACCTTTCTTGCTTCCCTCAGGATGGAGGTTCATACCCCTCAGGATGCCACAGCCCTCTGAAAAGGGGAGCCCCACGATGCTGCGTCCAGCAAAATCAGCAGTTGCCCTCAGCCCAGCTCTCCACTCTGCACTGCGCTTGCCCAGAGTCCCTGCTCAGCTCTCCAATCACACAGCTGGACAGGCCGGGCAGTCTCCCACTCAGCCTCCTCCCCTGGCCCTGCCCTGCCCCCCGCCCAGTCCCCCCCTCCCGACACGGCCCCCAGGCTCTAGTCTTGCTGCTCATTCATCTCCATGTCAGACACCAGTATGTTCTTCTCGGCCACCTCCCCGGGGCCCGAGGAGCTGCGACTGTAGCGGGCACTCTCAAAGGCCCCTCGGTCAGGATTGCGCCGTCGCTTGTACAAGAGGGCAGCCACAGCCAAAAGGCCCATGAGCGCCAAGGCTGCCAGCACCACCACCACCAAGGCTGTTGGGTTCTCCTGTAGTGCTGCCCAGAGAGGGGATAAGAAGCCATTCAAACCTCGAGTCTCAGACCCCTTCCTCCTCCCTTAGAAACCTTGGGGCCCCTTCAGCCGATTCTGTGCTGAGGGCTCCTCAGTTCTTCCCATGCCCCCATGGCTCGCAGTTTTTCCTCTCCTGGGCCAGGAGAAGAAGCCTTACCGTCTAGACTCTGCTTACCTGAGGAGGAGAAGCTGCCCTCTTTAACTACAAAGGTGAGAGGAAGAAAGAGAAAGACACAGCAAATCAGTGAACAAACGCATAGCCCCTGGCCACCTAAGAGCTGAGAGTGGGGAGAGAAACTCACCCTGGGGGAGCTTGCAGACAACACCCATGGTGATGTTGGTGCACCCTCCAGGGCGCCAAAGGCCGCTGCTGCTCTGAATCCAGTAGCAGCTGTTGTGACTTAGCATACTGGGTCCCAAGCCTGGGGGACCCCAGTTTGAGTAGTTGACTGCTGTGTTGTCATGCCAGACCAAAGTGCCCCCTATGTAGAAAGGCCAAATGAAACCATGGCAACTTAGAAATGGGGAGGGGAGGAGGGGAGACTGAGATCTGAGCTGTGGGTTAGGTATAACTATAGCATAACATTAAATGTGATATAATAGATCCTATTATTTAATATATTCCAGTATAATTATCCTAATATAATATATCCTATCTTATTTTATTAGATAATAATATAATGTAATATAATAAATACCGTAAAAATAGAATGGGAAGGAACTGGGATTTGGCCCCGGGACCCTTCATACATCCCCATAGCAATGGCCTGATGACTCCTGAACTAGATATCACAAAACATAATTACAAGAACAGCCTAGGAGTTATCTTAGAAAAGTTCCCCTTAGTGCCATCTCCCTTGCTGCCTGTACTTAGTTTTCTGAGGGTTAAAGGAGATCATAGTCTCTTGGTTTTTTTCCCTTTCATAACTAAAGCATTATCCTTGTCCTCCTTCTCTACTCCCAACAACAGTGGTCTCCTCTGTGCCTCACTCACCTTTGGGGTTAAAGTTCATGCCTAGCCAGGCTCCTCCACTTTGTCCTTCTGTACTTTGCATGTGCTCCCAGACAAAAACATTCTCCATCTCATCCATGATCGACAGTATGGTCCCACCCACTGGGGAAGTACATAAAGGCAGTTGCTACATGACATCTCTACTAAGCAAACTTCTAGTGCCCACCAAGGGCTTCCTGTATCTCCAACCCAATTCCTAAAGTCTGGTCCTCAGATGAAGACTGCCTTGAGAAGGGTGGTCATTTTGGCTAAGGTCACTGGGGGATTATCAATGAAAGATGAGAAAGATTCCCAGTGGCTGTTTGAAGGTTTAAGGCTGAGAAAGGAGGAGGCAAGCAGTGTGATGTGAGTATGTGGGTATGGTATATAGCATTGGACTGAGAGATAGGAGACATGGGTCCTAATCAGAATCACAGTATATTAAAGAACTAGAAGAAATCTTAGAGACCAGCTAGTCCCAAGATTCTTAACCGTTTTTTCAATGTCATTGACTCCTTATACAAGGCAGTCTGGTGAAGCCTATGGACAGCTCCTTAGAAAAATGTTTTCTAGGTTGCAATTAGTGCAAATAAGGCTGCAAAGCGGTTGCATGTATTTGAATTCATACTTTGAAAGTTATAATTTTGTAAAATATGGTGATTGGTTCTGGCCCTGTGGAAATATGCAGTTCTAATTCCCTTGGATTCTTTATTTGCCCTAATAGGGGCCTGGTTGTGCGTAAAATAAAATACACAAAATTACAAAGGAAACCCGTTATATTGAAATAGTTATCAAAATGAACGAATTCATTGACTCCAAGTTAAGAGCCCTTCACCTAAAGCACCTCCTCGGTTAGATGAGCTAAATGGAGCCCAGAGAGAGAGATAGCTATAGACCGTCACATAGGAAGTAAGCAGAGGAGCTGAGATTTGATCTTAATTCCTTGGAATTCAAGTGAAGCTTCCCTTCTCCTCTACCCCAGAACCTTTCTCTGCTTTTCTACTGAATCACTTGTCTGATCTGTTTTCCCAGGTGTATGAAGAGAACCAAATCAGTTGACTGACATTAAGACTAAAGGGCCTTAGTGGACCACAATTCAATCAATATAAGCTAATGGTTTGATGTGGCTACTAAAAACGTAAGTTTAATTGTTGGCTGCATTATTAATAAATGTAGTACCTAGAGGAAGGGAAGCCCTCCCCTCATCAGACCGCATATGGAGGACTGAGTCCTGGGTTCTCTATCTGACAGGCTACAGTGTCCAGAAGATGGTATGGGATCTTGAAACAACATCATACAAGTAATAGCTGAGGGAACTGGGGATATTTTATCTTGAAAAATAGAAGGTTTGGGGATCATCAGTTAGATCTATTTCCAGTGAAACAGACATCCTGAGGAGGTGTGGTGAGTTCCCCATCATTGGAAGTCTTCAGATAAAGGCTAGGTGACTGTGGAGGGGATTCTTAGATGGAGTGAGGCTGAGGAAAATGGTGACATTTCTGACTTTGAGTTTCCATAGGGAGGTGGAGCTGACTCACCTTTCTGACAGCGCTGAAGTGCCTCCTTGTGGCCCAACATGAGCTCCATGTGGAAAGAATAGCAGTGCTCCCGAAAGGGAATCCATGCTGAGTCAGCCAGGGCATGGGGACAGTGGCTCACCCTTCGAGGAAGTTGGAATTCTGCCCATGGGGACACAGATGGGGGTTGGGAGAAAGAGAGCAAAGAGGGTCTGAGTTTCAAGGTGTCTGTGGGTCACAAGGATACTCTATTGCCCAAGGAATACCTTGCCTAGGGACATGCCAATTTTTCTCTTCTGCCCTCCCCCTGGCCTCTCCCCTCCTTTGTCCTGTCCTAATACAGACCTTGCCTGACCCCACACACAGCCCCCTGAAGCTTGGTGTCACAACTGGTTGTTCTCCAGGTCCCATCCACATCCAAGTAGCCACAACCCCCAGGCAGCTGGGGCTCTCCTTCCTTCCAGTTTGCATAGCTGAGCTCATCCAGCACCCATGAGTAACGTCGAGAGCCCTATGTAGAGCAAGGCAGAGAGAGAGGTGACAAAGAGGCAAAGGAAGGGGATGGTGAAATAGGTCATAGATCAGGGATTACTGAGAAATCGCAACTTAAACACTGAGAGCATCAGCTGTCCAATTCCTATGTCCCCTTTAGGGCGGAGGACATAGGAATCCCCTACCTCCTCATCTGACAGCCCAATCCAGAGTGGAGTGTGCAGGCTATGGGCAGCCTGGGTCAAGAAGGCCTGGGTGTAGGGGTTGTCCACTTCAGCTAGGCTGGTGTTTAGGCTCTCACAGAGCAGGAGGGCATCATACCAGCGAAGAGGCTTCTGCAGTATCCGGAAGACACTGTTGAGGTAGGAGATCTCGGTGCCCGGAGCAGGGGGTAGGGCATCTGAAGAGGGGTTCAGTGAAGAATCTGCAGGAAGAAAGAGGCTTAGTATAGTCTGTGCTAGGTGAACCAGGCCCATCCTGGGCTGGGGCTACAGAGGGTGTTGTCAGAGGGATTCTCATGAGCTGCAGCCCTATTCTCAGCAAGAAGATCCTCCCTTTGACAGAACGGAATGATCCCCTGTGGGAAAGGTCTGACTAAAGGGTTCTTCTACCTCTATACTTTTGTCCACATCAGAGGTGTCAAACACAACCCACTGTATGGGGCACCTAACACTCCTGGAGTGCTGCCCAAACCAGATTAAAATGTAATTAAAAATAAGTAATAAAAATAAATTAAAATGAAACAAAACATAGATAATGCTAATATGTGGTTTTCCCCTGCAGGGATCCTTAGATAGGATTAAATGGTCCCATTTCTTTTTGAGTTTGACATCAATGGTGCACACCATTCCTGCTCTTGAAACACTCTCTTTCCTCTCCCCCCTTTTAAATCTTCCCCATTCTTTGAGACTCATCTGAATTCATCAAACATTCATTAAGTGGCTACTGTATGCAAGGCACAATGCTAAGACTTGAGAATGTGAAGTTGAAAAATAAGATAGACCCTACTCTCAAGGGGGTGAAGGGAGAAGTGTAGTTGTTTGTGTCTGAAGGGAAGTAACATGAAGAAATATGAAGCCAGGAAGGTGATTCTGGGTCAGATCATTGAGGACCCTGAATTTCAGGCTCTAGAGTTTGTATTTAACCCTATAGGCAGGACAGAGTCACTGTCTTTTTTCAAAGGAAAGTCACTGGACCCTTGCATTAGTTTAAACTCCATCTCCTCCATGAGGGTATTCCTCTTCATTCATTCATTCATTCCATAAACACTTAATCAAGCAACCACTATGTTAGACACTGGGAAAGGTAGTCTAGGAGAACCCCTTCTCCTATGACCACAAGGCAATCTCTTCCTCCTCCTAAGCTCCAGTGGCCTTCTGTCTCCATCATCTGGTATTGATTGTTTTCTGCTTTCTTAAATGAATAATGAAAAGAAATAGAAGAAAATAATAGACTAGGAAAGACAAGAGATCTCTTCAGGAAAACTAGAGATATCAAAGGAATGTTTCATGCAAAAATGAAACATTATATTTTTTATCATATAAAAGACAAAAATGTAGGAACTTAACAGAAGTGGAAGAGATTAAGAATAGGTGGCAAGAATACACAAGAGAACTACACAGGAAAGATCTTACCATCCCTGATAACCACCTTGGTGCAGTTACCTACTGAGAGCCAGACATCTTGGAGGGTGAAGTCAACCAGCTGACAATAATGCTAGTGGAGGTGATGATAGAATTCCAGCTGAGCCATTTAACATCCTAAAAGATGATGCCGTTAAAGTGCTGACTCACTATGCCAGTAAATTTGGAGAACTCAGCAGTGGCCACTGGATTGGAAAAGATCAGTTTACATCCCAATCCTAAAGAAGGATGATGCCTAGGAATGTTCAAATGACCAAGCCATTGCGTTCATTTCACATGTCATCCAGGTTATGCCTAAGATTCTGCAAGGTAGGCTTCAGTAATATGTGACCCAAGAATTACTAGAAGAACAGGGGGGTTTTGGAAAGACCAAATTGTCAAAATTCACGGGATATGGAGAAAACAAGGAAGTTCCAGAAAAACGTCTACTACTGCTTCACTGGCTACACTAAAGCCTTTGTGCAAATCACAACAAATTGTGACAAGTCCTCAAAGAGACGAGAATACCAAATCATCTTACTTGTCTCCTGAGGAACTTGCATGAGGGTCAGGAAGCAATAATTAGAACCAAATATGGAACAACTGATTGATTCAGGATTGGGAAAGAAGTACAACAAACCTGTGAATTATCACCTTATTTATTTAATTTATATGCAGAGTACATCGTGCAAAAGGCCAGGCTGGATGAATCCAAAGCCATAATGAAGCTTCTCAGCAGAAATATCAACAATCTCAGATATACAGATGATACCACTCTGATGGCGCAGAAAGCGGACAAGAACATGTGTGTGTGTGTTTGTCCTACTTCTCCAGCTAAGTAAATCCTATGAGGGAAAGGATATATCACTGTATCCTCCAGAGTACTGCACAGTACTGAACACTCAGCAGGTTTCCTATAAAATTCTGTGGTATTAGAAGAGAATTTTGACCTCAATGCAATGACCAACTGTGATTCCGGATTTCATGATAATGAAATCTGCCACCCACCTCTTGACAGAGGGGTGATGGACTCAAGATGCAGAATAAGACGTTTCTGGACACAGGCAATGTGGGAATTTGTTTTGCTTGACTAAGCATATATGTTACAAAGGCTTTGTTTTTCCTTTTTCAATGGAGAGGAGGAACGGTGAGTGGAGATATGAATATGGAGAAGGGACGGGAAAGAGAAGAGAAAGAAGAGGAAGAAAGGGGAAGGAAAAGAAAAAAGAAGGTCATTGAGACATATTTTTTTTTAAATGCAGAAAACAAAAACCCAGGAAAAAATATTTAAAAAGTGCAGCAGTTTTGAAAACTAGAGGTTTAATTTATTGTATACTTTAAAAGTAAAGCCAGTCATGCATAATATAGATATGAGGTTTCAAGCATAACTCTCTTTCTTTCGTTGATGTTTTTTAAACTTAAAATAAAAAATTTTTTTCATTAAAAAAATAAACTGACTAAGTTACCTGTGCCCCTCTGGCAGATAAAACCATGTGTCTCCTCTAGGCAATTCCTGTCATCCCAGCGGCCAGTGAAGTGGGGAGAGGAGCTGTGTCCGATGACAACACAGTTGGTCTGGACATGGGGGGAAAAGAAGGTCAGGGAGCTCAGGAGGTGCCCTACTCATGGCCCCGGGCTAGAGTGGTCCCCTCTATATCCCTGTGCCAATGTTCTCCCAAAGGCTGCAATCAGAGCTGAAGGTGAGGTAGGAGTAGGGTCATGGGGAAGAGAAGGGAAAGGAAATCTCATGGATGAATGTATTTTTGACAGGAAGTGAAGCAGTTCTTACTGGTTTGTCACCACTAGTAGAGTCGCTGTGCCCCGAGGGTTCCCCAGGTGCCCAGTTCCCATAGAGCATAGGTTCTTGCCCCACCCACTGAAACTCTTTCTGGGTAGCATGGAGGCCAATCCAGATATCGAAGGTCACATTAAGTAGGCTGGCGGTGATGAAGGCTGCAGAAACAAGGAGCACAGGCAGTGAATGGAAGAGATGGGCATGGAGTAGTAATCAGAAAGCAATCAGAAGTGATTCCCCCTCCTTGGTCATCTCCAGTCTTCCTCCATGTGACCCTATGGGTCCCCTACTGGAGATAGGAAGGCCCATAACCACTACCATCTCTGTTCCATTATGAATACCACTATGCCCATACCCTTTCCAGACAGGGGCAAATGATACAGCTATGAAGCCCAGGGATTGTCTAACGGTAATACGAAAAACGCAACATGAGAGATGATGCCAGGAACAATAACAGACATGGTACCCAAGACTGATGGAGGGAATGGCACTGAAGTTGCAGTGGAATGGAATCAATAGCCATATGAAAAAAAATATGTTGCAAATCACTAATAATTAGAGAAATGCAAATTGAAGAAACTCCGAGGTTCTACCTCATACCCATCAGGTTGGCAAAGTTCACAAAAATGAAAAATAGAAAATGCTAGAGAGGCTGTAGAAAAACAGGTACTGTTGGTGGAGCTGTGAATGAGTCTAAAAAGCAATTTGAAATTATTATGCCCTTTGACCGAGTATACAAAAGATTTTTTTAAATGAGGGAAAAGACCCATGTATAAAAAAATATATATAGTCACTCTTTTTGTAGTGGCAAAGAACTGGAAACTAAAGGATGCTTATCAACTAGGAAGTGACTGAACAAAATATTATATATGAATGTCATGAAATAATATTATCCTGTAAGGGGCTATGCTATTAAACTTGATGCAGAATGAAGTGAGTAGAAACAGTAGAACAATTTATACCAAAAAATTGTAAAAATGAACACTTATGAAAAACTAAAGAATTCTGATCAAACTCAACGACCAAGCACAATTTCAGAGAAGCAATGAAGAACACTTCCCACCGACAGACAGAAGCAGTAGACTCAACATGCAGAACCAGACATCCATTTTTGGACCTAGCCATTATAGGAATTTGCTTTACTTGATTATGATGTTACAAAGGTTTTGATTTTCTTTTTTTCTTTCTCAATATTGGCGGGAGGGGGGGAGTGAGGAGAGAAAATAAACATTAATTAGTTAAAAAAATAGCATTTTGTTTTAAAATACAGTGGGATGGACAGATGTATTTGACCAGTCTTTACCTTGTTCCAGGGGATTAGCTATGGTGGCCAGCTGGGCTCCCTGCTGTTCACACATATGCTGGGCCTCTGACCACTTCACTCGTTCTGCTGGGTCGCGGCCTTGGATTCGGAAGCACTTGGGACAGAATGGTCAAGTCTTAGACTGCTGCTCTAAATTCCAGCATAAAAGTCCAATCTACAAATGTATTTACCCCACCCTATTGAGATTCTACAGTGGCTCACCCCATCATCCGTCTGTGAATCAAAGGACAAGTTTTTTGCTTTTGTTTTTACAACTAGGGAAAAGGTATCTTAGATAAGGAGTGAAACACTTGGAAATTAAGACAATGAATCTCTTTTGCCTACCACTGGAAGACTGTGAAGAATACACACACACACACACACACACACACGTACACAACACACACATACACACACACACATGCACACACAATAGCTTTTTTAATGAGATTAAAGATTTCTTTGGACCTCCCGATGACTTCTGGAAGCCCCTTATAGTGGCCCCTATAAGTCAAGTCAACATGCATTTATTAAGTGCCTACTGTGTGCGAAGAACTCAAGATATAAAGAAAGGCAAAGCAAACAGCTATGTAGAGACAATTTATATATTCTGGATAATTTAGAAATAATCTCAGAGGGAAGGCACTAAGATTAAGGAGGACCAGGATTGGGGTCCTGCAGAAGTTGAGACTGGAACTGAGAATTCAAGAAAGTTAGGAGGTGGTGATGAGAAGGAAATAATTTCCAGACATGGGAGATGGTCAGTGAAAATGCCTGAGTTGGAGATGGAGGGGTGAAGAGGTAGATAACTAAGAACATTTCTGCCCCTTTTTCCACAACAAATGTGTTCCTAGAAAAATCATGTCTAAATTCAATGAGTCATAGCATATAAAGCTGGAAGGAAGACCTTAGAGATAGAGTCCAATCTCTTTATTTTACATGCCAGAAAACTGAGACCAAGAGAAGGAATGTGGCTTCTGTGAAGCAGCTTGCCGAGAGGGGTGAATGATGAGAAGAAAAGGGAGAAGAAACAAACATTCATATAGCACCTCCTATGTGCTTGGCACTGTGCTAAGTCTTTACAAGTATTATTTCAAAACATAAGCTATAGTAGAAAGTGCAGCCCAAAGGTCCCTGCAGTGAATCCCACTTCAGATACCAACCAGCTGTATGATCATGGACTAGTTGCTTAACTTCTCCTAGGCTCAGTTTTCTTATCTGTGTAATGGGTATAATCACACTTACATTATCTTCCACATGGGGCTACTGTTTGGAAATTGTTTGCAAACCTTAAATCATCATAGAAATGAAAGTTTATTATCAATTGCTGTTTTCTTTTCTAAGGTAAGGGACAGAACTGAAATTTGAACATAGGTCCTCAGACTTCCACTACTTTTTTCTTTAGGATATCCATTCCTGTTCGTTTCAGATGAGTTTTCAGCAGGCGGCAGCTCTTGATCCTTTGTCTCTCTCCATCCCTATACCCAGATCTGTCAAGCAGCGAATGAGTGTGGTTCAGAGGTTTTGGTATTGAGTGTAGGTAAGGGACCAGAGCATGGGAGAGGTAGAAACCCTGTTCATTCCTGATCACTCTATTTCCATGGCACTGTTGTCTCTCTGTTGTTTTCCTGTTTCTTGAGGGAAAACTGCATCCTACCTTACATGTCATTTCTTTTAAGGAAAGTCACTAATGAAATTGGCCCAGTTCACCTGGAAATAAAATGGAGAGTGACTTTATAAAGCACACACTTCCTGGCTCCCTTCAAATCTCAACCCTCTGCAAGGTTGATCCCCCAAATGCCTCCCCCCTCAGGTTATCTCCAATTTATCCTCTCTATTTTTTATTTGTACATAGTTGCTTTCAGATTGTCTCCCTCACTAGACTATGAACTCCTTGAAGGAAGGAACTGTTTTTGCCTTTCTACAAGGAACCCTGTCTCTTAGCACAGTACCTGGTACATATTGTTATTCAATCGTTTCAGTCATATCTGACTCTTCATGATCCCACTTGGGGTTTTCTTGGCAAAGATACTGGAGTGTTTTGTCATTTTCTTCTCCATCTCATTTTGCAGATGAGGACACTGAGGCAAACAGGGTTAAGTGACTTGCCCAGGGTCACACAGTTAGTAAGTATCTGAGGCCAGATTTGAATTCAGACTCCAGGTCTGGCTCTCTATTCGATATATCACCTAGCTGTACACCTAGCACAGAGTAGGCACTTAATAACTTGTTGAGTTGGTATCATTTCTTTATCATTTCTTATGTATCTCTGAGGCTTCATTGGGAAACCATACATTATAATCCAAATGTCCCAGGGGATTTTCATCATAACACTGGATTTAGAAAATTACCTTTAATGTAATGAGAACTATACAGTCAGAAACAAATTTTAACTAAAGGAAAACACGTGACCTTGATTTTGGTGTGTTTGTCACATTTTTTAATTGCTTAATTAGAAACATTAATTTTTCAAATTATGCTCAACAAAAAAACTGCTAAATGCACAAAACCACATCAAGTGTAGGTCAGAACACCACCACCTTGAGCAGAGTTTGGTGTGGAGGTTTCTTTGTTTACATTGTGGAATTTTGCCAAGACCACTTTCCCATTAGTTATAAATACAACTATAAGCTGATTTAAAAATAATTATTGAGATAAATTTACTTATAATATTTTTCAATTCATAAAAATACTGGATTAAAACAAAATGTGCTTTCTTAGATTAATTTCTAAGGCAACATTGCACATGTACAAGAGGTATTCGCTATGCTGCAAGCAGGTAAACTCATCCTATATGCACCTAAATTTCTAAAGAGGAATAAAAATCTATATGTTCATAGAATAAATTATATCATTTTCTGAAAGTTTAATTCTGAGTTTAAATCCTGGATCTATCTGCTATTGATTATCCATGTGACTGAGCAAGTCACTTCCTTTTCTGGTCTCAATTTCTTCCCCTCCAACATTAGGTGGAATTGCTCAAGGTCTCTGAGATTACTTTCAGCTCTGAAATTCTGTTCTATTCACGGGAAATGTCCTGTTAGGTTATTTTGAAGGGAGACAAACCTGTCTATCTATAAACAAATACTTAAATATTCTAGGAGAAGAGGGATTCTTGCTATTTAAAGGAAAACTACAGGGAACATTCTCTCCTAAAGCTGAGAACCCCTTCTGTAAAGTGAATGATTGCCCCTTAAATCATCTGTTTCATAGCCTCAGATTTGTATATGCCTAAATGTACCTAGAAGTCATATATAAAAAATAACTATAAACCCAGAAGAAAATGAAAGCAGTCTCTGAATCTTTCAAGTCTCAAAAAGTTTTGCACACTTTCCTCTGCATGAGAGGTCTGGAGCCACCCTGAGACTTTCACTCAATCCACTTGTATGAAAAATAAAACCATAGATGAAAATTGGCACAGATATCCTGATTGAAGGGTGGGGGAGAAGCAAGAACTGTCAGATTTTAAGAGAATGGGGCCATTTAGTTTGGGGGCAATCAGCCCTCCAGGCCTCAAAACTTACTGGAGGTGAAGCATGACTGAAGTTCATGTTAATCACCCCAAGACTATAAATAAAAGCTGAATTATATTCATTATTCTATTTAAGAGCCCAAAGAAGTACGTAATACATATTGGAAAGATGCCATCAAAAGAACAACTAAAATATTTCATTTTTACATTTATCAAAACTGTCTTTTTTTCCTTATAAACTAAAGGGAGGACCACAAGATACAGTGGGATCTCTGAGAGTCAGAAGGCACAGGTTCAAGTCCCAGCTTTGACAATGGCTCTCTATGTGCCTTTGAGCAAATTAATTTCCCAATTTAACCTCAATTTCTTCAATCATTTTCTGGCCACCAACTCTAAAACATGTTCTTTCTATTCTGGACATCACAGGGACCTCAGACCCTGCCTCTGGATGTACCTCAGACCCTGATAGGTGAGTTTTGGCTGTCTTTTGCCCAGACTCAAACTTTCTCCTACTTCTGGTCACCAGTCCCAAACAGCGCCATCACATGTACACACTTCAGTTCCCTGCTTTATCCAGCTTTCCCTTCTGTGTTATCTTTCCCCATTAGCATATAAGCTCTTGGAGAGCAAGCATCATCTTGCTTGCTCGTGTCTCCAGCACTAGATTCTAGGCAAAAATTCCCTTAATAAAAGAATTTGTTCTGTGAAGTTTGGATTCAATCAAAGGGCCATCGCTGAGGACCTAGAGGACCCCATGTGGCCTCAAGGCTGCAGGTTCCCCACCCTGGCCTCAGTAAGAAAGCAACTGACAAATGCTTTTTCTATCTATATAGTAGCAAAATGAGGGGACTGGAGCGTATGGTCTCTTCCAGCTCTAGATGTCCATTGTATGAAGCTTAGGTGGATTTGCCCTGATGCTCAAGAACAAATGAGGGTACTCTGTGGGGATTTTGATTCAGGACATCTAAGCTGCTAAGGAGAATACAGAATGAGACTTAGAGATACAACACTGTCACTAGACACAGATCATATACACTTTCGTATTTTATCTCATTAGCCACGACTCCCTTTATCTCTTCCTCCCTCCCTCCCCCAACCCCTTACACATCCCCATGCTTTCTCCCTACCATGTTGATGAACTGGGTCCAGCCAGTAGGACAGCCACCAGGAAGGAGAGACAGAGGCGGGTCCAGGGGCGGCTTCTCATCGGTGTTATTGCTGCGTTTACAGATGTATGGTAAGGCTGTCAGACACCTCTGGTCTCCCCAGTCCTCTGTGGAGAGGGCAGGGGTTGTCACCTTCGGGATGAGATAGTAACTAAACTAATAACTAAATCAATAATTCAGAACTAAGTAGTATCCTTCTCAGAGTAAGATGAGGATTGTCACTGGGGACCCAGTGTCCTGCGTTCAGTTCTAAGCTTTCAGTTCTAAGTTGTTCTGTGACTGTGCAGCAGATTCCTTCCTATTCTGTCCCTGACACTAAAAGGGATCCCCTAGAACTATAAGAACCAAGTGGCTGGTTACCTCCTTTCCACTCATGCCCTAAACTCTAGCCCTTTCCATCCCTCCCTCACGTTTCAACATCCCCACCCCCTTCAGCTCTCACCTCGACTGGCTGTTACATAGACACATTTCTTGTCTTTGCCAATGGGCCGTGGTTTCCCCGGCGCCCAGGAGATGAAATTTACAATGGATTTGTCTGTCCATCTGAAACAGCACCAGAAGGTCAGAGTTGGCCTCAGAAGAGACACATTCCTCTTCCCAGGAAGAGAGAAAACCAGAGACATTATCCTATGTGCTATCATTAGGGGAACAGGATGATGGAGAGTACGAGGAGGGGTTAGTAACTGTAGAGTCTCAATCAACGTCCTCTGTGTCTCCAGGCATGGTAGACTAGTCCTCTTTGGACCTTTATTTCTCTAAATGGAAAAGAAGGGTAATATTGCTAGAGAGGTGAATGGAAAGGCCATCCAAGGGAGCCAAGAGGATATCTGTATAATGCCATTATTTCTTCCTCAAGCTCCTCAAGATGTTAGCTGGATGATTCATTCAACCTCATTTTTCTTGGAAGCAGAATGGAGCTATAAAAAGCATGCTGCTTTGGAGTGAAAGACTCAGGGATATATACTATATGCTAAACTTAGGTAAGTTTAGTTTACACTGAGCCTTAGTTTCCACATCTGTAAAATCAGGGAGTTGTACTAGATGACCTGTACATTTGCTTCTAGCTCTAAATGTATGATAATGTGGTCTTAAGCCCCAATAGTCTGTGCGCACTTGGAGAACAGGGCCTAGAGCATGTGAGAGTCACATACCTCACAGGTCAACACATACCAAGACACACAAGACTTGGACACCGATTTTGGGTCATTGTTAAGTTATATCTGACTTGGGAGTTCTCCTGGCAAAGATCCTGAGTGGTTTGCCATTTCCTTCTCCAGCTCATTTTATAGAAGAGGAAACTGAGGCAAACAGGGTTAAGTAACTTGCCCAGGGTCACGCAGCTAGTAATTATCTAAGGACAGATTTGAACTCAGGTCTTCCTGACTTCAGGCCTGGCACTCTGTCTTCTGCGCCACCTAGCTACCCCTTGGGCACCCATACAAATCACCTCTAGGGTCAGCACTCCCACCTGAATGTCCCGTCATTCTCAGAAGTATGCAGGCCAATCCACCAGTGCTGCTCCTGCCCTCGGGAGAACTGAACAAGGCAAAGGGCAGCAAATCAGGGTAGGGAGGAAAAGAAGGAAGGGGGCAAGTTGGGATGTCTCCCCCAAGTCTGCCTTCCTATCCTCTCCCTACCCTGGAATATTAACAATATAGAACATGTCTGTAGCACTTCAAGGTTTACAAATCCCTTTCCTCCCAATAACTTAAGGGGCTAAGGAGAATTATCATGACCTCCATTTTACATGTCATCCCTTCCCCAGGGACATTGTCATCAAGACCAGGGAGGACCAGAGGCTGAAGGGCTTATGGATCCCACTTCAGGTTCTTCAGGTTTACAGAGACCTTGAAAGAAGCTGCCTGACCGTTCTCTGTTCTCTGCTTAGTCAGCCAACATGAAGTGCCCAAAGCAGCCTATCTGTCTGGAGGGCCACCTGGCTCCTTGGCAGAAGGTCACTGAAGACCAGAAGGACCTGCCCTGTTCCTGGCACAACCCCCCACACCTTAAATGAGGAAACTGAGTCCCTGAGGGGGTAAGGGCTCTGTTCCAAATCAGACAATCAGCAGGTACAGGAGCTGAGGTTTGAACTCAGGGTTTTTCTCTGCAAGACCAGAGGTTTTCCATGACTTCGGTCAACAAATCAAAAGAAACCAGAAGCCTTCCCTCTGCCCCCTTGGTGTTCCTCCCTCCTTCCCTTCTCAGAGACTTGACCACTACCTTCTGCAGGCTGTGTCCCAGGAAGTCCAGTTCTGCTTGGCTGTGCACCGACACCAACTCAGCCTGGAACCATGTGCAAATACGCTGGGCCTGCCCCCACGTGGAATGATGCTCAAAGAATTTATACTCAGCCTCCTGGAAGCGAATCCACTCTTTCCGGCCTGTAAGGAAGTACTGGGTGTGTGGGGGAGAGTGAGCACTAAGGAAGATAGGGAGGGGCAGGGAAGGACAGGTCAGGCAGGGCTGGCTATAAAAGGTGGGCATAGTGGGGTACCAGGGAATCTGCTTAGGCTTGCCAGACAGAGCAAGGGTATAGGAATAGGGCATTTCTGTATTGTGCTGCCCTGTGAATTGTTGCAAGGTGGGGCAAAGATGTGTATATGAAAACTTATTGGTTCTCAGTATCTCAAGCAATCCCTTTGGCGTAGGAGAAGGGACCCCCAGGGGCAGGGTTGAAGAAAAGGAGAAGATGGAGAGACAGAAGAAGGGAACAGACCAAAGTCAGGTTCAGCCTAGGCTAGTTGGAGAGCATCATGAAGTGGATTTTTGGAGCTACACCCTCCACTGAGCCAAGTATCCTGAATTTCCCTTGTTGCCTCCATCACCTGACTAAGCCTTGGTTCCTCGCTCCATCTTCCCAGTCACCCTCAATCCCTCTCCCACCCTTGTTCTATATCTTCCATCTTTAGCTGAGAGTGAGGGGGTGAGTCTACCTTGTGGGCTGACATCAGGTTCCTTTACATCGACTCCTGTTGGAACAGAGTAGGAGAGGCTGTAGAGGGGCAGTAGGAGAGAGAGAGACAAACCTCCAGGAACCCACCATCAGTCAGCACCCTGCTCCCCAGCCATCCTTCCAGGGCCCCTCCCAATGGTAACCTTTGGGAATCTTGCAGATCCAGTCGAGCTGTGTCTCACACTGCATGGCCACCCACTGCAGGGAGGCCAGGTCAAGCACTGCACAGCTCCGGATGTCATCATCGTCATGGCGACTACGGTCAAAATTGTGATAGGAGTACTGGGGAAAGTGATGGGAGGAAAAGTCAGACAGGAGAAGTACCCAGGGGACAACCCTGGGTCTTGTCTCCCTCCTTCCTTCTGTGATGCTCTCTGCTGACACAATTCTCTGGGTGGGCAATGCCTTAAACTAAGATGAAGAATGCCTGTGTCCTAGACCTGATTCATTAAGTGTTCTCCCAGTGAATCAATCCCTCAGCATCACAGATTAAGAGCTGGGAAGCACCTTAGAGGTTATACAGAGGGCATTCAGAGCAGGGAAACAAGGATGGTTAAGAGGTCTCAAATCCATACCACTTAAGAATTGTATGAAGGAACTGGGGGTGTTTAACCTGGAGAGAAGAAGGAGATAAGGAGGACAAGAGAAGAGCTGTGCTTAGGTATCGGAAAGGCTCTCTAGGGGAAGAAGCATTAGACTTGCAAAATCAGAAGCAAGGGGTGTAAGCTGCAAAGGGAAAAATTTACACTTGATGACAGGGAAATCTTTCTAATCATATGGTTGCCATGCTCCCTCTGACCCCTGTCCTACACACACACACACACACACACACACACATCTCCTTGATCAATCAATCAGTCAGCCTTTTTAAGTGCCTACCATGAGTCCAAGCTCTGTGCTTTGCAAGGGGAGATAGTCTGTGCCCTCAAAGAGGGAAGGAAAATAACATGTACACACAGAATGGTCCCTGTGCATATGTACATATTAAAACATATACAATATAAAAATAAATATGTAATTTGTATGATCTGTAACTTATTTATAATATATAAATATTTGTAATTATTTGTATTATATATTATTTGCAATATATAAATATATAAAGCATAAACTATATAAAATAAATATATAAAATATTGCTTATAATATATACATGCATTATAGAGAACATATATGAACAAATGTCAAGTAATTTATAATATAGAAATGTATAAATACACAACTATAAAATGTATAATATAGAATATATAGTTATATATAGAATTTACAAAACATATAAAATTCTAAAAATACCAAATATATAATTACTAATAAACATGCAAATACAAAGTAATTTGGGAAGGAAGCAGTACAGGAAAGAACCACCTCATGTAGCAGGTGACCCTTGAACTGAGGGGCAAAAGGGATTTTAAGAGGTGGAGATGAAGGAACAGTCTCCCAGGCATGGGGAACAGCCATTGCAAAGACTTGGAGACAAGAATGGAATGTTTTGTATAAGAAATAGCAAAAAAAGATGGTTTGACTGGAATATAGAATGCATATGGGGGAGTTATAATAAGTCATATAATAATACATGTTACATATAATGATATGTTACCTATTATATAAAATATATAATTAGAACTTTTTATTTTATATATGTTATAAAAAAGCATATAATAAGCCTGAAAAGATAAGATTTAGGCTGCAGCCAGATTGTGAAAAAGAACTTTGAATACCGAACAAAAATTTGTATTTTCTCCCAGAGGGAATAGGAAACCGCTGACATTTTTTGAGCAAGGGAGGGACATGGTGAGACCTGGGTACAGGAACAGAAGTTTAAATGTCCACAAGTAGAAGGGATCCCTGGGAGGCAGGGCATTCCTCCCTATTGGAGATCTGCCTGCAGGTAGTCAAGACAGAGGCTAGACAACTTGTTGGATATATTGTAGGGGAAATTGCTTTTTTAATTATAGGTTTGGCTAGATGGCAAACCTTTCAGTTTACAGATCGGGAAACATTCTAGCTACAGGTTTCTTTAACCTTGTCTCCTAAAGAGAAAGGGCCTTGATGCTACACACAAATACACATGTATACACATACAAACATATATATGCACATATATGCACACACATATATACACTCATATGTATATATACTAACATTCCCACCACCAGTAGACTTCTTAATTTCCTTTCTCCAGGTAGCCTTGGATCCTATCAATGCTTCCTTAGTCTTATACTCTATACCCTGCACCCCACTGCGTGCCACCACCTGTCTATTCTCCTCACCCTATACTTTTATCTGTTGACATCCCTCCACCCCTGTTCACTCTTTGCTTCCCTCCCTCACTCACCCCTAGGCCATCACTCCAGCGCCAGCTTCGTTCAGCTCGGGGGTCTCGTCGGTTCAGACCAATCCAAAACCAGTGCTGCTCCTGTATCTCAGGCTCTGACTCACTGCTCACACAGACACCCCCCCACCCAGGTCAAATATGGTGGGAAAGAGTGAAGGACCCCAGAAGACCCTCTTCACTCTAACCAAAGGATAACCCTTTGGGATGTTCCTATTCATTCCCAAACATTTTCCCCTATCCCCTGCTCACCCTCACAAAGGCATGTGTACATGAGCATGTAAAACACATGTGGGCATATTCCTTATTAGCACACTCCACTCAGGTCACATATACCTGCCATATCCTCTTCACCCCCAACATATACCTCACTAGCACCACCACCACACTCCTTAACTGTCAACCAGGGTGCCCATATCTAGCCAAAAAGAAAAATTTGTATTTGACCTCAGAGGAAATGGGAAACCACTGGTACTTTCTGAGCAGGGGAGCACCAGGGTGAGACCTGGACTTTAGCACTTGCACCATCCATGAGGGGAATGGGCTACCCTGGGAGGTAAAGAGTTTCCAGGGATTCTTCTTGCATGGACATGCATGTAACCAAGCCTACATGCCCTCAGACCCACAAAGCATTTCCCCTCTGCCCCCAGGTTCAATACCCAAAGATTTTGTTGAGCATGTTGGATACAAAGTGTTCCTCCTCATAGCTGGCCAGGCTGAGCAGCTGGGCTCCCATCTCCTGGCATGCACTCTGGGCCAAGAGCCAATTCTTCTTGTCTTGTATTTTCTCTGAACTGAATACCTTGTTGGGGAGACAGAAGGTGTGTATGGAGTGGGGAGGGGAGAAAGCTTGGTGGGCCTCTTCTCACCTCCTCCAATAACCCAACTATCTCACTAGACTCATTTCTCCCTCCTTCCCAGGCCTGGCTCCTAGGGTAAGGCAACTAACTGCCTGAAATCCCAACTGAACATATGGGAAGCTATGGCCAAGTCAAGGGTGGGGATGTGTGGTCATTCCCCTCAGAGGAAAAGGATATGAAGAGGTAGAACCTGACACCCAGACTGATTGATCCCTGATTCCCATGAGAATACCTCCTGGCTGCTGTGGACCCCTGGGGAGAACTACGTTGCTGTCCTGATTCTGCCATTAACTATTTGACCTTGAGGAAATCCCTTCCCTCTCTGAGCCTCAGTTTTCTCCTTTGAGAGGCGTCACCTATAAGCCTATGTGACTCTGGGGAATTCACTTCACTTCTCTCTCTCTCTCAATGCTCTAGGGCCTAGAGCTTTAAAGAGTTGCCTAAAATCTAGGTGACTCTGGAGATTATAAATTGCATAGAATGCACCATTAGGAGAGAGCATTTCCTAACTTGAGAGCTCCCTATGCCAATATAATCACAGGTCCAGTCCCCATCTCTTTACTTAATGCAGACTAGCTGTTCACCTCTTCTATAATTTTATGCCATCCTCATTCCTAGATCATGAGATTGGGTCTTTGGCAAAGTAACCAGGTATTGGGTTGGTGATGACCCCCATATGCTTTCTTAGATAGCCACTTTTCTATTCCCCAGAAGAGAGCTATCTCTGCCCTTGGTCCATGGGCATTTAACCTCTCAATTTAACACTCAATTTCCTTATAGATAATTTCCTTATCTATAAAATGGGGATAGTAATAACACCTTTGTCACAAGGTTGTTTGTAAAGCTCCATTTCCTACCTCCAGGCATTTTCACTGGCTGTCCACCATGTCTGGAAACCTCTCCTTCCTTGGATCTGTTATCTCCTGACCTCCCTAGCTCTCTGCAATGCCTAGCTAAAATCTTATAGGAGCTTTTCCTAATCCCCCTTAATCCTAGTGATTTCCCTTGGTTGATTATCTCTAATTATTCCTGCATATAGCTTATTTGCACACAGTTGTCCAATAGCGAGTTATTCGAGAGCAACAACTGATTTGTTTGTCTAAGCTCTCTTAGAACGTCGTGGGTGTTTAAATTCTTGTTAGCTGCTTGTTGGCACATAGTAGGTATTTAATAAATATTGGCTGGTTGATGTTTTAGTGTATGTAAAGAGTTTTGCAAATCTCATGGTGCTATATAAAAATGTCAGTTATTATTACAACTTATTGGGGCAGGAAGAGGGGACGGACATGCCCATAGGCCTCTTTCAAAAAAAAATCACAGGTGCTACAGTTTGTTAAGAGGACACAGCATCTTGGTCCTCCTGAAGGTTGTATCAATTGACCACTGAGCTCATGGGGGACAGTATGCTATAAGAGCTGTAGAAAGGCTCCGCATTCTCTCTTTGGCCAGCTTCTCTTTGGTCAAGTCCAGCACAGCTCTCCCTTAGACTTTCAGCTACTAAGAATTGAGTAGTTCACTACTCTCCCTCCAGAGCAATGGTTGCTAGAATTTAAGTACATGGTGATGAGAACATTTGTTTGCTTAGGTGAGTCTAAGCCTGGACCTCAAGTCCCTGGCAGCTTCTTCTATTTTGTGTTTCTTCCTCTCCACTCAGGTAACTGAACAAACATCCAGAGAAATGGATGTTTCCAGCCCCAGTGGTAACTCTGTGGGTTTGAGAGGTCAGGAGTTCCTGAGTCTATGTTGGCAGCTCAGAAGGAGCGCTTCTCAGTAGAGAAAACAACCATAGGTGACATCATCCTGAACTTGACGGGACTGAAAGGCCATGCCTCGCCAGTCAGAAGACCTGGACCCTGTGAATGCTTGGACAGAACAGTTACGAAGTGAATGTGAAATATCTGTGCAGAAGTTCCACTGAGTTGCCTTAATCTTCCAGGAGAATACACTATGGATGTTGTTTTATGTATTAAGCACTGGTTAATGGTGTTCTTATGAGTCTTGTGTGTCTCAATCATTTCTTTTATGATGAGAAAAATAAGTACCTGTCCTATACCTGATATCTACTTTGTGCACTGAGTATATTTTCTACAAGGGGGAACTTGTACTGTCCATCTCCAGAGAAAGAACTGGTAGAGTCTGGATGCAGATTGAAGTGTACTTTTAAATTTTTTCTTTACTTTTCTTGGTTTTGTTTTTTTGTTTGTTTTCTTTCACAACGGGATTAATATGGAAATGTGTTTTGCATGAATGCATATGTGTAACCTGTGTCAAATTGCCTTCTAATGTGCGGGGAGGGGAAGGAGGAAAGAAGAGAATTTGCAACTCAAAATTTTTTAAAACTGAATGTTAAAAATTATTTTTACATGTGATTGGGAAAAAATGAAATATTAAGAAATAGAAGGTGGAACTCGTTTATCTCTTTTAGGAGAGCTCCTAGATATGAGTCATGCCTAAGCTTTGTTTTAGAGATTTGCCCTGTGATTTGAAGAAGGGAAAGGGGAGCTGAGGAGGAAGGAGAGGCATGACCAGTAAGGGTGCAAGAGCTTGATCATCCCTGTCTCTTTGGGTTCAGGGTTCAGGGTTCCCTAGGACTGAGTTTGGTCCCTAGGAGTCCAAGGCAGGTGAAAGCTAAAGCAGAGACACATGAGGTCCAATTAAAAAGTGCTATCATCTCAGCAGAGGGAAACACCTGTCTTGACAAGAGCATGTCCATCTCCAGGGAGTCAGGACTTATGTTCCATGGGATCACTCTCACTGCATTATCCCAACATCAAAGAAATATTGCACTGGACAGTCCTAAGTTTTAACTTTCCATCCTTTTTGGCCCAGCGTCCTTAACTGCTGAGCTTGCTCCCTCTTTGGCTTCAGACTTTATGAAAGTACTAACCAAAATCAGATCTTTGCCAAAGACGTGACCGGTGCAGACTGTATTCGTGGAATGTCAGATGTGGGAGTAGAATAGAAAGATTCTTCCCAACCACGGGGCACTGGTCTAGATCGTCCATTAGACATATTTCCCCCTCACCGACCCTTCCTCAACTTCCCCTACCTTATAGCAGTGTCGGAGCTTGAGGTCAGAGGCCCAGCCCTGGGGGCAGGAACCAGTGAGGCTCGGTGTGGGGTCAGGGCCAGGCAGCTCAGGCGTCACTGGGGTACCCAGATTCTGGCGACAGATGTACCGCGCCCGGAATGTGGTACAATTCTTCACCTCCCACAGACCCACGGCGCTGCCAGTGGCCAAGGCCACACAACCCCCTCGACTGTAGCCTGGGAAGGGGAGGAGAGAAAACACAGAAAACCTTCTAGGGTTAACTGCCCCTCCCCCCCGGGTCCCCAGTCCTCTCACTGCTGCGGTGATGCTGCATGCAGGCACAAGTGGAGGTGCCCACCTTGAAAGAGAAAGGGCTTCGTCTCTTCCCTCCAGTTCCTAGGAGAGCAAAGAAGGGACTAGCAGAGTAAGACACAGAGGTAGGAGGAAAAGAAAGGGAGCTTACCGGGCTGGTCCCGGTTCCAGTGGGTATACATGACTTCATCCCCACTAAGCCAGTGAAAGGAGCCTGTCCCATTGATGTCCTGCAGGGCTGTCCAGAAATATTTGCCATCCCAGCTGTAAATAAGACTGCTGACATAGGCTTGTTCAAACCTGGGTGTTGGGGAGGAAAAAGAACACAGAGGCAAGAAAAGAGGGTGATAAAAGACTCAGAAGCCCCCTCTCATCAAACTCAGAGCTCAGGGACCCCTCCCTATGTCCCCTCGGTTCAGAATTCTCCTCCCCAGCCCCAGAAGTGAGAAAAAGGAAGAGAGGGGCAGCTAGGTGGCACAGTGGACAGAGCACTGACCCTGGAGTCAGAAGGACCTGTGTTCAAATATGACCTCAGACACCTACTAGCTGTGTGACCCTGGGCAAATCACTTAAAGCCACTTGCCTGGAAAAGGAGGAGAGAAAAAGGTTTCTGGGTTCTAACATTAATGGAAATGATAATCATTAATGAATTAATAGATGATTCCATGTCTTCTCTCATCCAGGCTGAGAGGAAGGGAAAATAATTAAAAACCCTTTCTCTGTCCTAGGCAGTTTCCCTCATCTTCTCAGACTTGAAGGGGGCTAATCCACCTTGTGGTGGAGTGGTGTGGAATGGGGTGGGGTGGGTGGGAAGGGTAGATATTCAGATTCTCTCTTGAAGTTTCTTTGTGCTCTAAAATTTATAACAGTAATGGAGAAGCCAAGCACCAGCCCCTTAAAGCCTCAGACATGAGCTGGAAGGAACATAGGCAGGGAGTCTGTTAAAATGAATATTTCATCAGTTTTGTGACCCTATGTGTCAAGAAATGCATGTACCCTTCCCAGGACACTAAGATGGAATGGCATGGGATGGGCCCAAGCCAAACATGCCTCTACTTTTGTTTCCACTCAGTAGAAGCCTGGGTCTTGGCAGGGATCTGTTCCTATTTAATGACACCAGGAGAAGGTCTAGGAGGAGCTGTGGACAGGACAGTAAGGAATTGCACAGCGACGTGGCACAGTGGATAGAATGCCAGGCCTAGAGTCAGGAAGACTCATCTTTGTGAATTCAAATCTGGCCTCAGGCATTTCCTAGCTGTGTGACCCTAGGCAAGTCATTTAACCCTGTATGCCTTGGTTTCCTCATCTGCAAAATGAGCTAGAGAAGGAATAGCAAACCACTCCAGTATCTTTGCCAAGAAAACCCCAAATGGGGTCACAAAGAGTCAGACAAAACTGAAATGACTGAGCATGTAATGAAGTACCAAAGCTCTCCATCTCATTATGCCCCACACCTGTTGGTGATGGTGACCAAGGTGGCACCTTGGTCCATGCACATCCGGCGAGCTTCACTGTAGGTCACATAATCTTCTCCCAGCCAATAGCAAGATGGGCTATGCCAGGTCCAACCCTAATCAGAAAGAGAGAGAAGAGAAGAAAACTAGATCTTAAGGAAGTGCCTTCCATTTGTGGGGCTCAAGTGTACAGGGAAGGTGAGTCTGGGCCCCGTAACATCTTCTCCTGGCCCAGGACACTGTCATGGGGGAGAAGAGAAGAAGGAAAACAGAACTCTGAAGAAAACCAAATGTTAGATAAACAAACATTATAGGGAGAGAGGGTCATGAGGTGAGGGAGATGGGAGGCCACAGTTCAATCAGTAGGCAAGAGTGAGAAACAGGGAAAAAAGAGAATGGGAAGGTGGCACAGTGGATAGACTGCCAGGCCTGGAGTCAGGAAGACTCTTCTTCCTGAGTTCAAAACCAGCCTAGTAGATCCTACTAGCTGTGTGACCCTGGGAAAGTCATTTAACCTTATTTGCCTCAATTTCCTCATCTGTCAGATGAGCTGAAGAAGGAAATGGCAAACCACTCCAGGATCTTTGCCAAGAAAACCCCAAATGGGGTCATGGAAGAGTTGGATATGACTGAATGAAACAACTGGAATACTTACTGCCTTCTCTCTCCTTATTGTTTCAGGGGTAGGACTGGGGGCTATTATGGGAACTTGAGAGGGACCAGGGCAAGTAGGGAAATCACAAAACTTAACAGATGATCTTCTGTTACAAGATGGAGTATGATTGAAGAAAGGGTGCCCTGGTGGAAGGGGAAGCTATGTGCACAAGTTGAGTATCTGCTAAGCTCTTTGAGGTGAGGGGTAGAATCAGAAACTCAACTCCTTATTACTGCCTTAAATCACCCTGAATGAGAAGGGTTAATGTCCTCACTGCACAGATATGAAATGAGTCTATACCTCTAATTCCAGGATTGTTTCATAGCCAAGACAATCTGGTTGTAAAAGTTTAGCAAGATGAGAGTTAAATCTCCCCCCTACCCCCCCCACCCCCGGAGTAAGACTACTGGGGCTAGACTGTGGGTGGGAGAAACCATGGCTAGAGTGCTCCCCCTCACTCCTGTGGCCCACTTCCCCTTATTCCTAACACCCCCAACACTATCTCCCTCTGTTCCACTTATCACTCTACCAAGTCAGAACCTGTTCTTTGACTACAATTTTGGGTGAAGTAGAAGAGCCTGGAATAGGGGAAGGGATTCTTTCTTTCTCTCTCTCTCTCTCTCTCTCTCTCTCTCTCTCTCTCTCTCTCTCTCTCTCTCTCTCAATGCAAAGAAAAACAGAGTAAGCAGCCAAGCTGGCACTGGGGAGCCAGCTGGGGAGGAATGTGGCCTCTAGTTCCGGCAGATGGAGCCTCCTGTGGCCAAAACCCCACAAAGTTTTCTTTATAAGAGGCCCCAGAGCCTTGGCTGCTGGCTCTCCCTCCCTCCGCATCCCACCCTCCCTCACTCCTCCCGCCTTGGTTGGACCCACCCATGGTGATGGGGGAGGGAGGAGCTTGGAAGACCAGAGACTGGGGATGGGCAGAAGTGCTGCAAAGTCCAACTCATCAGTCTGAATTCAGATGGCATTGGCAGGGCCTTTATGTGTTTCCCCAATGACAGGGTGTTGGCCCCCTCAGTTGCATGTTCTTCCACCCATCCCCTTCTTCATTCTCTCTGCCTTCCCCCAGTGTGAAAAGAAGAGAGGGCCTCCACAGAAGTTAGGCTATCACCCTTCAGTCCCCCTGGAGACAGTGACTTGCACCTGAGTGGGTGTTTCAAGAAAACAGAGAAATGAAGGAAAGCCTGTAACTCCAGGGGATACAACCTCTGCCCTTCTTACCCTTGTAATAATGACCCCTTATGCCTTGGAGGTGATCAGAAAGTAGGGATAATCTAATGAAATGCTACAAGATTCTCTTTTCCCCTTTCTCTGACTCCCCTTCCTTCAAAGATCTTTCCTGACCTAGGATCATTCTCAGAGGCTACTCCAGTACCATCCTCACCTTGCGGCATCCATGATCTTCTTCTGCAGTCCCCAAGCTAACCTGGCCTGCCTTCTTGCAAATGGATGGCAATGACTGGTTGCAGGGGCTATCATTCCAGCGTCCCTCCTAGAAGATAGTGGGAGAGAGCAAGTGGCTCAGCCCAATCCTCCACACCTCCTCCAGGGTAAAAGGAAGCCCCCAAATGATGACCCATCATTCCCCATAGCCCCAACCCAGGCTCTCCCATACCCCGAGAGACTCTTGGTTTAGGCCTGACTGCCACTGACTCACCTGTGTATCCCACTGTATTTAAGAGTACTATGTGTATACCTTTATCACCTCCTATATCTGAAGGCCATTTCCCAGTGGTCAATATTAGTAGAACTCACTGTATTCTTTTCACTACTTATATAAGAGCCTAGAATTAGAAATCAAACCTGGGTTTGATTCTGACTTTGCCACTTACAGTGTGGCCCTAATTCATAATTCTATAAGAGAAACGTGTTGGATGGGAGAAGTCTCACCGGTCCCCAGATGGTGACGCAGTCCTCTAGGCTGTCTCGGAAGTTGTTGGGTTCAAAGGGGTGCCAATGAGTGAACTGTACTAGACTCCCATCTGACCACTCAAAGTTCATCTGCAGCTTCAGGTCATTCAGACCAATCCACAGCTCTTCCACCTCTGCTCCAGTGGGAAGAAATGAGATGGGGAAGGAACAAAGGAGCAATGGGGGATGGAGGGTGAGAAGGGTGGTTAGCCCTCTCAGGGACAGGTCACTCTGAAAGAGTATGGAAGAGGCAGAGGCCAAAATAGGACCCGCATGGACCTCAGTGGAAATTGATCTGAAGTAAGTGCCAATAGAATAAAGGATGGGCCCAGGTCTGAGAGTCAGGAAACTTGAATGCAGTCTTGGCTGTACTACCAACCACCTATGTGACCTTTGGCATGTTATATATCCTCTCTCTTGAGTTTCAGGCTCCTCTTCTATAACTCAGAGAGAGTTTGTCTGAGATGTTTCTGACATTCTCTGGTTTTTCAAGTCAATGGTTCTTCCTGGGTTGGGCCAGAGGATCTGGTAACTACAGAAGAGATTTGCAACCTTTTTTCTGTCAGAGACCCCTATGGCAATCTGGTGAAGCCTATAGACCCTTTCTCAGAAACATTTTTAAATGCATAAAATAAAATAAATAAGATTATAAAGGAAATCAATTATATTGAAATATAGTTACTAAAAATTAAAAATAAATTTATGGACCCCATGAAATCTATTAGATATCCCATGGATACAAGGTTAAGAATACCTGTTCTGTAAGATCTCCTGTCTCTCACTCCCCTCCAGGACCCACTTTGCCAAAAGAAGGGAAGGGAGGTTAGAAGTAGGTCTAAAATGTGTATAATAAATTCAGGGTAAGTGGGCCAATGGGAGTATGGGAGGCAGGGATCAGGATGTGTTCAGTAATCTTGGGACATTCAGGATAAGTGGACTGGTAAGAAAAGGGGCAAGCATTAGGATGCAGGTTGTATTTAGTAATTCTGGGATATTTGAGATAAGTTGGCTGGTGGGGGGAGGGGGAAGGTGATATAGGCTATTCACCTTGTTTTATCTGCTTGGTGATGAACTCAAGCTCTGCCAGACTGTGGATGCTCAGCAGATCCCCTCCTCCCCTCAGACATGCTTTCTTGGACTCATGCCAGCTCCGTTTCTCTTGTAACAGTCGGTAGCAATGGGATTGGAAGGGCCGCCAACTGGGCTCACACTCGACCTTCACACCAGTCCAGGAGTCTGCAAGGACAAAGAATAGGGAAGCATGTACGTATATACATGTACTAACCCTCTCCATCCCACTCCTGGAGAAGGATTGCCAAGATCTTCTCATCACTTAATCAAGAAAACCCAAAACTTATCCTGAAGGCAGCTCTTAGTACAATGCCTGACACATGGTAGATGCTTCATAAATGTTTATTGGATAAATGAATGAATCAATCTTCAAAGCCAAGGATGGGAGGCAGCAGAATATAGGGGAAGCAATAGCTTTGTACTAACTGGCCCCCAGGTCTGGAAGATACTTCACCCTCCTAAAATCCCTTCAAACCTATGCTCAAAGAATATCTTCTACATGAAGCCTTTACTAATCCCCAGTGAGAGTGCCCTATTCCCCACCCCCCCAAATTTACCTTGTGTGTATTTATGTATATTCTACATACAGCAAAGGTTCTTAGCCTTCTTTTGTGTCACGGACCACTTTGGCAGTCTGGACAATAGGGTGCATGAAGGGGAGTAATGTTTAATAAAACTAGGAAGATAGGATGGAGACAGATTGTGAAGGCCTTCAAATGCTGAACGGAAATATGTATCTGAACCAAAGTAATCAGGAGTCACTGGGGTTTAATGAGTAAAAGCGTAATACAGTCAGACTTGAGCTACAGGACTCTCACTTTGACAGCCACCTACAGGATGGATTGGAAAAGGAAGAGACTCACCAATTCAAAGGTCACTGCAATAAGTATAAACAAGATGTGGTGGGAGCCCAGACTGGGATGATGGTTGTGTGAGTGGAAAGAAGGGGAAAGGCACAAGAGATGGTGTACAAGTGGAATCAACAAGACTCAGCAGTCTCATTCATGGAAAGCTTATGTCTACTTCCTATGTGTCTTGCATGTGCCTCTATGTGCATATCTTCTCTCATCTCAGCCTCTTCTATCAGAATGTCATCTCCTTGAAGGCAGAGACTGTGTGGCTCTTCTCTTTGTGTCCCCACCACTTGGCCCCTGTGATGGCTGGCATGCAGGAAGCACTTAATAAGTGCTTGTTGATTGATTGAGATGATAACTGAATGCAATGCAGCTGGTAAGATGGTCAAGAATGAGTGTGAAAAGAGAGCAGAAGGTGCAGGAGAATAAGGGAGAAAGGATTTTTGTTAAGCACCTTATTACATGCCAGGGACTATACTAAGCCCTTTCAAATAGCATCTCATTTTATCATCATAATGACCTTGGGAGGTAGGTGTTATTATTAGCCCCATTTTACAGATGAGGAAACTGAGGCAAACACATGTTATTTGACTTGCCTGGGGTCAAAGTAGAGAATTTACTCAGTACTTTGAACCACATTAAGTTATCCCTCCCCCGAAACCCCAATCCCACCTCCTCCAGGAAGCTTAATTCTAGATTCTAGATTAATTTCAACCCACTCTAATTGCTTAACGTAATATCTTCTACTTCCTAATGGGTGTGTGCATATGCACATGTGTATATACACAAAAACACACACGCGCACACACATACACATACACACACACACATAAAAACCCCTCTCCTGACTTTAAGGTTCACTGAAATTGGGACATTTAAAATTGATTTTAAGTGATCTCTGTGAGGGCAGGGTGGGAAGATAAAGGAACATAAATTTTAATGAGGTTTAAGTTGAGATGAGGGAGGCAGTGGATGGGTCTGGTTATAGTGAGGCAAGAAGCTTGAGAAAGATAGAGCACAGTCCCAGCTAGAAACAGAGGCAACCCCTGCTTTACCCTCTTCCCAGTCTTCCCCACCCCCTATGCACAGAAAAGAGGTAACTCCAGGTTGTACAGGCTGTATCCTGTATCCTGGGTGTATCCTCCTGACAGAATAACTTTGTCATATGGGGTTGGGGGCTGGGGAGCTTTTCTGATTGGCCAACTATGATGTCATCTTTCCACCTTAATCAGGCTCCTCCTACACACACACACACACACACACACACACACACACACTTATTCCTGACTAGGTCATTTTTTCCTCCTGATTTTTTTTTTTTTTTTTTTTTGGCTTTTTAGTCTGTTTGAAAATTCAATGGGCAGGGCTCAGGGATGTGAGGGAATCGGAGGGAGGCAGGTCTCCTGAAGCATAAGACACCTTGATTGAAAGAAAGAAGGCAGAAAGAAGTCAAATGAACAGCAAAGAATGTGAAGGGAGGATGAGGAAACAGGATTTCACAAAATCTCCTCCACTATTTCTCTGGAGCAAAATTCAGCAGGGCTGGGAGCCCAGATGGAGTCAAGATGCTTCGTCGCTGTCATTCAGTCATTTTCAATGATGTCCTCCTCTTCATCACCCCACTTGGACTTTTGTTGAAAGTCATTTGCCATTTCATTCTCTGGCCCCATTTTACAGACGAGGAAACTGAGCTTCAGTGACTTGCCCAGGGTTACACGGCTAGGAAGGGTCTGAAACCAGATTTGAACTCAGGAAGATGAGTCTTCCTGACTCCAGGCCTGGCCCTCTATCCACCATGCCCCTAGTTGCCCCTAGTTTTGGTATCAGTAAAGGGTAACTCATTACCCCCACCCCAACAACAACCCCCAGGCATCCCATTCCACATTTTGGACAACTCTAATTATTAAGAATTTGGTTCGTTTGCATTTTTTCTTATTTTTACTGACAACTGGATTTGAATCCTGGCTCTGACAGGATTAACTTTGCAACCACAGATAAATTATTTAACTTCTAGACAGGCAGTCATTAAACTTTCATTAAATGCCTACTACGTGCCAGGTACTATCCTAAGTGCTGCGGATACAAAGAAAGGCAAAAAACACTCCCTGATCTCAAAGAAATCACAGTCTAATGAGGGACACCACATGCAAACAACTATAAACAAACGAACTATATACGGGATAAACTGAGGCCAATCAATAGATAATCCTCTTCCTTAAGCCTCAGCTTCCAACTCTGTAACTTACCGCTCATAATCTATTGCTAGAAGAGCTCTCAGAAAATATCTAGTTCTGCTCCCTCTTTTTACAGGTAAGGAAAGCCAGATGCAGGCAAGGTAAGTGACTTGCCCGGTGTCACAGAAGTAGTAAGAGACAGAGAGGGGATTTGAACCCAGGACCTCTTCTTGTAGTATCTATGCTCTTTCCACTGTACTACAGACCTTCCAGGGCTATTTCAAGGAAAGCACTTTCTAACCCTTAAAGCATATATACATATGTGTGGTGTGTGTGTGTGTGTGTGTGTGTGTGTGTGTGTGTGTGTGTGTGTGTATGAAGAGAGAAAGAGAGAGAGGTACAGAAATGAGATGATGTACATAAAGTGCTTTGAAAACCTCTGCTAGAAAGGCAAGTAAAAATGCTGATTGATGATGATGACAACTGCAATTCCTAGGTCCCAGACACTGGGTTAGAACACAAGGAAAAAAGTGAGAGAATGGGACAAGGATAAGGGCATGACTTGCAGGGTTCCTGGAGAAATAGTGATGGCTTCTACATCATCCGTGGGGAAGAATCCTTAAGATAAACCTACAGAGAAGTAACTTCCTCACCCACGCAGTCAGGGAAGGACAGCTGCAGAAGCCAAGTGAAATATAAGATTTGGAAACACATACTGAGAGGATGGGTGCTCTTAGAAGAGAAGGAATGGGAAAAAACCCAAGTCTATCTCAGTTCTGCCCCCAAAGAGAGTTGAGAGAGAAGAAAGGAAACCAGGGACCAGGAGTCCCTTACCCAGTGTTGGCCAACTCAATCTTTGACTAGCCACTAAATTAGGAAGAAAGAGCCTGAGAGGGAAAGGAGATAGGAGGTCACAGGAGGGAAATTCCAGTCATGGGAAAGGAGTGAGAAGCACTGAAAGAGAGAATAGAAAAGAGGATCAAGAAAGATATGGATGCTGATATTGCCATCTCTGTACTTGCTGTTTCAGAGGAGGCATTAAGGGCTGATATGATGGGACAGTGATAGGGTCAGGAGAAAGTCATGAGACTTGTAGATTAATGTAGAATTGGAAATGTGTTCTCTAGGAAATGTACTAACTTCTTTACTTGTGTGTGTGTGTGTGTGTGTGTGTGTGTGTGTGTGTATGGTTTTTTTCCTTCTTTGTTTTCTAGTATGAAAGTTCTTTTGGAAAAATTCCATTGCCAGTTGAACCAAGTTAATAATGGATTTTTCCACCCTTGAGACATGCACAGAATGCTTTTTAATTCATTTATTTATTCGGTGCTGCCCATAGGAGCCGGGTGTGTCGGTGTCAGCAGGACAGGCTAAGCTCCAGAGTCCTGAGAAGGAAGGGCACAGATAGACCTAGAGTCTAGGGAAGGCAGAGATAAGTGGGCATTGGTCTGTTACCACCTTGACCATCCCCTGGAGGTGCCATTGCTGCCCCAGCTCTTTCCTTCCTCTTAAGTCCATACTCACCAGGCTGAAGGGAGGTCTCCACTGTAGCATTGGGCTTTTTCTTACACACGTAGGGCAGAGCGATACTGCAGTCCCGGTTCTGCCAGCCGCCAGATGATTCTGTCCGGATCACCCCACAGTTCTCCTCACTGGGATTGTCTGGCTGATCTGTGAGAGAGAGAATGACACAAAGAGAGAGAGATATAGAGAGTAGAGGGTGGGAAGGAAGTAGGGGGAGAGAGAAGAGGAGAGAGGAGAGGACAGGAGAGGAGAGGAGAAAAAGAAGGAGGGAGAGAGGAGGAGGAAGTGGGAAGAGAGAGATCCCCCAAGAAGGGAAGAGGTCGCATCTCGGGCCCTAAATCCAAGAGATCCTCCCCTTCTCACTCACCTCCCCACCAATCCTATCACCATCCGACTCCATATCTCTAAGTTAAGAAATAGAAGGAAGAGTGATAATTCTCCCCAAGACAACTTGTGCCCACCTACTCCTGAGTTCTGGAGAATACAGCTACTAGATTCAGTGCCCTCTCAGGGCATCCTCTTGTATCCTAAACCAACCCCAAAGAATCCACACTGCTCCCCCTGCCAACTCCTCCACCAGGCTGGTGACTGAGGGTTGCCCAGACCTTGCCCCATGTTGGAGGCTGAGACTGAAGGCATGAGCAGGCCAAGGGTATAGTGAGCCCCATGTCAAGAAGCTTGGGATTTAAAGGACCTAAATTCCAGACCTGTCTCTGACACTCCCTGCATGATCTTAGACAAGTCACTTGTCATGGTCTCAGTTGCCTCTTCTTTCAAATGAGGGTTTTGGACTGGATGATCTCTAAGATCCTGTCCACCTCTAGTTCTATGATCCCATGACCTTAAGGGGCTATATAAACAGATTGTTAAACTATCATATCTCAAAATTCATTTGGAATTAGGCTCGATGACCTCTCTTGTCCTTTCCTGCTCTAAAACTATGATCCCATGAGGCAAACCATGTCACACGCAACAGGAAGGGTGAGCCACTGAACTTCATTTTGGAGATTAGAGAAGGCTTGGTGGGACAGCCTGCAGACGTGGCCACCAGCAAACAAGGTCCAGATGTTAACTGAACTAGAATAGCAGGAGAAGAAACGAGTCCATGTGTTACTTGGCACTATAGGGAGAACATTTGCTATGGCTCTTCACCAGTATCTCCCTACCCCAGAACATCACAGGTGGGCAGGTGAGTAAAAAAAAGAAGCACCAGGTAGAGAGACGGCTGTAGGGGCAAAGCTTTGCAAAAGCCCATTCTCTCTGCTAATCAGCTACCCAGCTAAGTGCCCAGGAAAGCGGTCAGAAGAGTTACCTGGAAGGTAAAATTCTGAGCTGAGATTCAGGAGACCTGACTTAAACCACAGTGGAAGGATTTGGGGGTGGGAGAGCAAGAGAAGGGAAAGGCAGAGGGGGAGGAAGGGGCATCTTCCTGCCCTATTTCTTCTCTGACAACAGGGCCAGACCACATGTTTCTCCTCCTCTCCTTTGATAGCCCCAATAATAGCTAACATTTATATAATGATTTAAGGTTTGCAAAGAAATTTACAAATATTACCTCATTTTATCTTCACAACAACCCTGGTGTAGCAGGTGCTACTAATTCCCACTTTACAGATGAGGAAATCAAGGCAGATAGCATTTAAGTAACTTGTCTCAGGGTCACAGTTAAAAAGTGTCTGGATTTGAACTTAGCTCTTCTTGACTCCTGGTCCAGCTCTCTATCCACCATACCACCTAAGTACCCATCCATACCTATATGCCCTTAGGTTACTGACTATATGGAAGAGAGGGTAGAGTACTCTACCTTACAAAAAAGGAAGAGATGGTACTTTCTCTGGCATTCAGGGAACCCTACATGCCTGATGGATGGGGAGGTCTGAAGCCTTACCACTTTCCCAGTTAAGATACTTGAGGGGAGAGTTGTCAGACCACTGCCAGCCGCCATTGGTGTCTAGGTCATTGAGTCCAATCCAGAGGGTAGAGCTATAGCCAGTGAGCAGCCCTGGACACAAAGCCAAAAAAAAGGAGAAAAAAGTGGGAAGAGAGAAGAAAAGGAGGGTAGGGGAAAAGAAACAGGAATTAATGTCAACAAAGGTTATTTGAATCACACAAAAGATTTATCCTTTTGGGAAGGAAAGAGCACCCCCCCAACACCAAAAAAAAAAAAAATCCAAGTTCAAAAGTGGAAGAAAAATTCAAAAGGAATCCCAAGCAATATTACTACCATTATCATCACCAGCATCATGTATATTGTTAGGATTATTTCTGGTCATTGTGGGTCCAGGCCTATGATTTCATTGATGTGGGCAACTCCTCCTACCTATGCCCACAGCATCATTCTGTATCAGTTCTTCCATTTAGGCCCTTAGAGAGTTACTGGGGAGAATTGAGAAGCCAAGTGACTCACCCAGGGTCACACAGACAACCCTATCCACTATGTCAGACTACGTCTCCATATTGTTGCTACTAATACCTACACTGTCACATGATTGCTGAAGCTTGCCAACGTACTGGCACGTTTCTTTTGGTAAACTGCAAATCAGTTTAGAATTTGAGGCTATAGTTTTCTGATTTCCTTCTTTCTCCTGCTTATTTCATTGTTTCTTTTTATGTGGATTGTCAGTAAAGAGGGTGAGGCTGCTTCTTACAATCAGGAAAGCCTGAGGTCCATTCTCACCTCTGACACTTACTGGACTTTGAGCACAACTTTCAGCCTCAAACAATTCCCTACGACTTCTCTAGTAAGCTAAAATACCAACCTCAGAGACCAAATGAGATAACGTAAGCAAAGAACTTTGCAAATCTGAAAACACTATATAAATGCTGGCTGCCATAATTATTAGAGAAGCACAGAGTAAATGGATAGAGAACTGACCTTGGACCCAAGAAGATCTGGGTTCGAGTCTTGTCTCTGACATGGCTGTGGGATACTAGGCAAGGTAACTTCTCTCAGTGTTCTAGGCAACCCTCTAAAACTCTATAAGCTGAAGAGAAGGCACCAACCACAAAGTGGAAATTGCCTATACTTCTTGTGGTTGAGTCACTGTTCAATCATGTTCAACTCCTCATGACCCTATTTGGAATTTTCTTGGCAAAGATACAGGAGCACTGCCATTTCCATCTCCAGCTCATTTTACAAATGAGGAAATGAAGGCGAACAGGGTTAAGTGACTTGCCCAGGATCACACCACCTAATAAGTACCTGAGGCCAGATTTGAACTTTCTTGACTCTAGGTGCTCTATCCACTAGCTGCCCCATTCTTTCTAATAGCAGTTTTCAAATTTTTTGGTCTCAAGATCCCCTTACACTCTTAACATTTTTTTTTGAGGATCACTTTATACCCTTACACCAAAACAACCTTTGTTTATATGGGTTATGCCTATTGATTTTTACCATATTAGAAATTAGAACAACTTAATAATATTATGAAAATGGCATTGGCCTCACAGACCCCCTGAAAGGATCTTGGAGACCCCAGCAATCCCCAGACAACTGTGAGAACCACTGCCAATGAAATCATAGGTACAATCCCCTGTAATGACTATTATAGACAGGTTACAATCTGCGATTGGTAGAAGGGGCTAACACACCATTGAAATCATAGCCCCTGATGCATGAAGTGTATAATTAAGAATATATATTTAAAATAAATAAACAAAAGTAGCCCTGGCTCTGAGGACCTCACCCTTCTCTCCTCTACCAGTTTGCCCTCAATAGCCCAGGAGTTCTTTTATCCTTCTTCACATGCACAAATAAAGGAAAGTGTGCTGCAAGCCGTCTCTTACTGGATTGAGAGAGCCCGTTAATAAGTTTTGTGCATGAGCATTTATACCCCAGAAATATGCAGACATTATGGTTTAGTTGATTATCTAGACTTCAGAAAGTGATGGAGAAAAAGTTAATAGTGTAGATTAAGCAAAAGTATATGGAAGGCATTTTTCTTCCCCTGGAGAGCTGGTGGTCAAACATTTGCCAACTCACCCTTGTCTGGAGCTCTTGAAAGACCCCGGATGCACTTCTCCCCACTACACTTTAGTTCTTGCTCATCAAAAGTCCTCCTGGATACACCTGTTTGCTGTTGTCCCCATATGCAGTACTAGGCTGATTACAGGAGAGGGGGGACCGATGAAGAGTTGCATTCACTAGACTGGGAACACCAGATTTCCCCTCCTGGCCTCACTCACCATTGATGTACGTTTGCTCATGGATCTCAGTGATGCTCAGCAGGTCAGCTCCCTGCTGCTCACAGCTGGCCCAGGCCTCCCTCCAGGACAGCGTAGACTGGAAGTTAAACTGATAGCAGCTGTTCGTCAGCTGGTCCTTATCCCAAAACGTCTCACAGTCGTTACCTGAATAGCAGTAGGGAGAGAGTGAAGGGAGCTCCAAGTAGACACAGCCGCGTGACCGACCCCACAAGTGACCGTGCTATGAGTACCCCTGGTGCTATGTATTAACCTTCAGCCTAATATTCTAGAAGTTCTGAACATTTTTTTCCAAGTTGATAAATATTGATGACCATATTTCATTCAATATAATTATTATCCTTTGTAAGCGCATGTATTTTACTTTACACATTTAAAAATATTACTCTGAAAGTAATTACTCCATAGGCTTTGTAGTATGTCCTTCGTTCTCAATGCGGACCAACACATCAGGAAGATGATGGCATGACTTGCAAGTGAATTGGATTTAAGTGAAGACAGGCTGTGTAAAGTCACCAGCCTCACTTTCTCCTCCAGAGTTGTCTGTGTCCAATGGCCAGACACAGATCAGAAGGACTGGAGATGGCCCAGGATGCAGTGGGAGACCTTAGCCTTTTTAAGCTAAGGTCTTCTGCATTCTCACTTTGAGTGAGTCCACTGCATTATCTTCCTCTTCGAGGCCATAAATTTTATCAGATTGTCAAAGGGGTCCATGGTTAAAAAAAAAATAAATTAAGAATCCCTGTTGTATTCTATCTCCAAAGTCGAGAGGTACTGCCTGGATAGATGATAGGGATGGGAGCTGAAAAGACAGAGTCACATCTCATACAGGTCCCTCAAATTCCACCAGATAAATCTTTCTCCATTACTGGTTTCCTGGACCCTCAACATTTTTTCTTCACCCCACTCCCTAACCTACTCCCGGACTCCCTCTAACCTTTCCAGGTTTATCAATCACTTCCCTCCATTCCTTTTCCTACCCACCATGTCCCTTCCGCACTTACTGGTGCCTTAAGCTGGGGATAGGGGTGGAGGTGGCAGAGAAAACACTCACTCTTAATGGGACAGAAGCCCCATCGCTCATCCTTGCCATAATCCTGGGTGGTGGCGCACCAGAGGTGCCCATCTTCTCTGCCAGTGCTGGTACACCCATGGAACCATTGATTGTCGTATTTGAAGGGGATGGTGCAGGGCTTCCCATGAGAGTTTCCTTGTATTGTGTAAATCTCTGTAGGGGGAAGGGAGAAGGTGGGGAAGGACCACAGCTCTCATTACTATGGCACCAAAATAATTTCCTACGCTCTCCATACAGTCAAATGGAGTAGGGGCATCAGTGACCAACCCATTGCCCCCAGATTGCTATCACATCACAAATAGAAATGGTGGATAGCAACAGGATGATGGGAAGGAAATTGGTGGGGGGGAAGAGAAGAAAGATCTGCTTTTACCAGTCTTTTCTCCTCTTTTTCCATGTCTTTGGAGCTATAGCAGAGTCAGGGAAGGAACAGAATAGATCTGACCCCGTTTTCCCCAGAGGGTTTCTACATTTAGCTTCCTGTACCTTTCTTACTATGTAGTTATGGTTATGAAAATGTGGTTATGTGGCTAGAGGTCCCTGAGTTTCTAAGGCCCAACCCACCCTCTTTCCTGTTTATTCCATGGATCTAGCTCAGGAACCTTCAGAAACAAAGAATTCTCACCACTCACAGGTTCAGTTCCGTCTAGAGCCAGAGCAGCTCCTACCTAGCTAGTGTAGAAAGGGACTCCCTTCCTACATACAGACCGCCAGGTGTGGATAGGAGGGAGGGGTCAACATGAGAGAGGGCAGAAAGGTGACCCCTTTCAAGCCTTGCTGCCCAGTGGGCCCATTTTCTTTTGCCACACTCTTCCCCTAACTTTGCCAGGGAGGGCATCTATTTCAGAACCCAGGTTAGCCTTCTAAGAAAGGAATGAGGAGGATTGACTACTAGGGAGAGTTCTGGTGCTCAGGTCCAGATTCAGCTTCGCCACTAACTCAGTGTGTTACCTAACAATCCTGGATCTCCATTTACTCATCTGTAAAGTGGAGATGAAACTTGCTTTATTTAACTTCATAGGAAAGAATAAATGAGATAGATAGAAAAACACTTTGGAAAAGCAGCATAGTACAGCAGGAATAATGCTGAAATTGGGATTAGTTCCCAATTGAAGATAGTATCTGTGTGATCCTGAGCTAACTCCTGCCCTGGGGACCTACTCTTACCTCTCCCCATACTCTCTTTGGAAAGTGCTATCCTTCCCTGACCCCCTCACCATAGTAGGGTACAGAGCACAGATCCTCATCACTTCCATGGATGCGCCATTGGTTGCCCCTTGTCTGGTCTCCACGATCAGAGAGGACAGTCTTTGAGGTGTTCCCTGTATGGCCCCCCAGATACAAAGACAGCTGGTCCCCCAGGGTCTGGCAGTACCAGCGCAGGCTCAGGGCCTCTCGGTCACACTCATAGGTGCCCAGGGATGGGACTGTGGTTGCATTGGCACCAGGCCAGGCTGTGCCCAGGCCCAGACACTGCATAGTGCCCAGGTTGAAGAGCCGGTTACGGGAGACCCACTTCCATTGCTGGGCAGGTAGGCTGGTATTGCAGACTGACGTGACCTTAACCTGTCCTTCTTGGGCCTCCAGACAGCCTTGTAGCCCATGAGTGAAGATCAGGAAAACATTGGGCTCTGGAAAAGAAGGCAGATAATGAGGTGTTAAAAACATCTCTCTTGTTCCTTGATCCCCACTGACACCATTCTATGACTTCATCTCTAATCTATAAAATAACTCTTTAGTTGACCTCTCAGCCTCTTCTCCCTCTCCCTTCCCTACCCCACCTTACACATTGTCAACAGACATCGTGCAAAAGTCTTTTTCTGCTTTCACTGCTTTCACCAAGACACTCCCCAGCTCCAAATCCCACAATGATGTCATTGAAAGAAAACTAGCATCAGGGTAAGGAGGGCTGGGTTAAAATAGTGGTTGTGCCATATACAAAACAGTGTGACTTTGGGAAAGTCATTTATCTTCCTTATTTGTAAGATGAGAGGGTTTGAACAAAGTGTGGCCTCTGCATATAATGGAATATGACTGCACCATAAGAAATGAAGAACGGGAAGAATTCAGAGAGGCATGAGAAGACTTGTATGAAGTGATACTGAATGAAGAAAGCAATATATACAATGACTTCAGTAATATAAATGAAAACAGCTAAAAAGGCCTCTGGACTCAGATTAGACAGTCTCCTACAAAACAGAGAACAAAACACGTATCTCTAAAGAGATTCAGAATATGGTTTACACGGTCAACAATGGTTGCTTTGTCAGTTTTGCTTAAATGTTTTTGTTTCTTTCTTTAGTAGGGTGGTCTACAGGAAGGTAATTGATGAGATGATCAGTTTAAGAAACTGACCAGTTGAAAAAATTGATATATTTTTTTAAACGAACTGATTGGGAGTGGAGGGAGGGGAGGGAACATGGTTTATCCTGGATGATCTCTAGGCCTCTTTCAGCTCTGATACTCTGCCGTGTGTAGTTACCCTTCCTGTGTGAGTCTTTGGCACCAGTATGGAAGTCAGGGTGTTGGTGACTACAACTCTAGTGCCCTTTTCTTCAATCCCCAAGCAATACTCATTGGATGAGACAAAGCAGACTACTTAAGGGAGTGACCTCAGTAGCCAGACTGGGTTATCCTTGCTGTACTTTGACCTCTCAGTCTATTCTTTTCTCTCATTCCTTCTCTTGTCTCATCCCACAAACCACAACTGAACTCGCCAGGGCTGCCCAAGGCTTTCTCCAGGGATTTAATGTTTTGAAGTCAAAAGTTCCTTCAAGGTCAGTGATGGGTTAATGGAAAATGTCCCTCTACAGGGGGTAGGGAAAGGGCCTGAGACCAGAGAAAGGGAAAAATACCAGCTGCTTCTAAAGAGCCTTCCCAGAGATAAAACTGGACATGTTAGACTGGGGCTCCAGGGAGGCCAGCATCAAAACCACTTCTCCCCTCCTCCCAAAAATATGTATGACTCCCATCTAACCGCCCTATGTGATAAAATATAAATGTGAGGTTTTGAGTATGACAGTATTCGACTGAAAAAACAATTGACTTCTGGTTAAGACAGCAACATGAAAAGTCATGAAGAAGCTCCACTGCCCATATAAACTCCATAAAATATCTGAAAAGGATTTTTAAAAACATATAAAATGAGTTCATTAGAAGAGTATACAAATATTAGGGGTAAAATGAGAGGAGAAGGCATCTAATGATCTTCACTCTTATCTGAACCAGATAAAGGAAGGTTGTACACACACGTATACACACACACACACATACACACACACTCAAGTAAATTCTCTTTCTCCTTCTTCTAAGGGGTAGGGGGTCAGGAGCAAATGCAAAAAAGATATAAGATAAAGGATAATGTGCAATTTATATTCCTAATAATGATGCTAAATGGGATAGACTTATCCACAAAATAGATGGTAGTAGCAAATGGATTAGAAATAGAACCCAACAATATGTTGTTTACAAGAAACACATTTGAAACATAAAAATTCACACAGAGTTAAACTGAGGGCCAAGAGCAGAATTTATGTACTAGGTGATTTTTTGAAAAACTAGATAAGAAGCATGACATTTTTACACAATTGATCATGTGCTAAGGCAAAAACCCCTCATAAACAGTATAAAAAAGGGAAAATATTAAACAAATCCTTTACTAGTCACAATACAAAAAATATATACTGAGTAAATAGCATCTGAAAAAAGGATTTAAACTTAAATGGAGACAATTTAATCCTAAAGAACTGGTGAATGAAAGGATAAATCATACAAAAATATCTGATTTCCTCAAAGAAAACAACGAGACACTATATGAAAATTTTTATATTTCAGCCAGAATAGTCCTTAGGGAAAATTCCATATCTACAAACACTTTCATCAACAGAAGAGAGAAAAAAATGAATCAATGAATTGGTCATAAATTAAGATAATTAGAAAAGCAACAAATCAAAAAACCAAAATATAAAAATAAAAGTTTTGAAATCAAAGAAGAGATAAAAAAATTTAAAACAAAAAGCACTGAATTTATAAATAAAACCAAGAACTGGATTTTTTTTTAAGAAAAAAATCTAATAAAGCTGACAATTTGCTAATCTAATGAAAAAATAAAAGGAGGCAAAGCCTCCTCAAATAAAGGGCCAATTAAAAAAGAACCAATATTAAACATGACCAAAAAACAACAGCAAAAAAATACAGTCTCACAATAGCTGCAGCATCTTTGCTAATACCTTTTTGGATATTTTCATAGTGATTATCAAGTTTCTTGTATATTACCAACAAAGCCCTTTAGAAGGAGATAAATAAATAAATTTCATTTCTTCCATTATAGAATGTATAAAATATCTGGGAGTCCAGCTAGCAAGTCATACTCAGGAATTATACAAGCTATTCAACTACAGAGCATTCATTACAGAAATATAGATTTAAATAATTACAGATTTTAATTGTTCATGGTTAGGCTATGCAGCTATAATAAAAATGAAAACACTACCTAAATTAACTTATATATTCAGTTCCATACCAATCCAACTACCAGAGGGTTCCTTTGTTGAACCAGAAAAAATAATAAAATTGAACTGGAAACAAAGGTTCAAAAGTCTCAAGGAAAATAATGAAAAAAATCAGAAGGGGTCCAGCAGTCCAAGATTTCAAACTATACTAAAAAGCAGTAATCATCATAAATCTTTGGTACTGGTTAAAAAACAGAAATGTTGATCAGTGAAACAGATTAGGGACACAAGACCCAGAAGCAATTGAAGAGAAAAGCATAGTATTAAATAAATCCAAGAACCACTCCACAAAAACAGCTGGGAAATTTGGAAAGCAGTCTAGGAGAAATTAAGTTTAGTCCAACATCTCACACCATATGCTACAATAAACTCTAAAAAAGATACCTGACCTAGATATATCTGGAATGCCTGTTCCATAGGCAACAAACTTCCCTTCATCCTCAATCTTTTCCTCTCCCACTCCTTCCATTGTTTAGCAGTCACTGAAACCTGGCTTCTCCCTAGCGACAGAGACTCCCTGGAGTCTCTGCAGTACCTGCTGCACCCTTCCCTCATTCTCTTGGGCTCCCTGGTCGAGGAAAGGGAGTTGGAATATTCTGTGCTCCCCACTGCCACTTCCAAGTTCCCCATCCCCCACCTCTATCACTGTAATTTCTCCTCCTTTTACATTTATGAAATTCACATCTCTTATTGTTGTCATTCACTTATTTCGGTCATGTCCAACTCTTCGTGACCTGATTTGGGATTTTCTTGTCAAAGGTACTGGAATGGTTTGGCATTTCTTTCCCCAGCTCGTTTTACAGATGAAAAAACTGAGACAAACAGGGTTAAGTGACTTGCCCAGGGTCACACAGCTAGTAAGCGTCTAAGGCCAGATTTGAACTCAATAAGATGAATCTTCCTGACTTAAGGTTCTACACTATCCACGCTGCGACCTAGTTGCCCTGAAATTCATTATCTACCATCCAATGAAAATCTGGTAGCTGTTTTCTCTAAATTAGTGCCCTTCCTTCCTCAATGAGTTTGATTCCAGGCTCACAGTTTCTCTCTTCTCCCCAACTCCTACTGTAATACTAGGGGATTTGAACATATGTAGTGACTCTTCCTCAAAGACTTTAATCATTCAAGTTCTTCAGTCTACTTACTTCCCATGGCTTATTCCTCCACTCCTCCTCGGCCACACACAAAGAGGATCATATGTTTGATGTTGCAACAACCATCCACAAATGCACCACCTCCATGTTCAAGATAAATAAGTCTAACCATAATCTCTGGACTCTCCTCCTCTCTCTCTGCCTTCCTTTACCAAACCTCATTCTTCATCTATGCCATGACCTCCAGTCCCCTGATTCCCTCAGTTCTGTCCAGGGCCCTCTTTCCTGCACTGGCCACTCTCCTCTTTTGCCCCTTCTTAATCCCTTTGTGAACCAGCTCAACTTTACACTGTCATTTATTACCTTGAGTCCCTTGCCCTGTTATCACATCACCAATTGTACCCACCAAGGCTCAGCCTTGGATCACTCCCACCATTTGCCATCTTCTCAGATGAAAATCTTGCCTCGTATTTTACAGAAAAAAATGAAGGCATTTGCTAAGAACACCCTCTTCTCCCCTCTTCCTCATTTCACATCACTCAGATGCAGATAGGTGGCATAGAATGCAAGGCTTGGAGTCAGGAAGACCTGAGTTCAAATTTGACCTCAGACGCATACTAGCTTCATGACCCTGGCCAAGTCACTTAACTTCTGTTTGCCTCAGTTTCTTCATCTGTAAATTGGGGGTAATAATAGCACCTTTCTGTCAAAGTTGTTATGAGATAATGATTGTAAAGCACTTAGCACAGTCCTGGCACATCTTTGTACTTTTTGCCACTATCTCCTCCTTTACCTATACCTTTATAAGCAATCCCATTCCATCCCATTTCCTTCAACAAATTGCACCCTCTGACATCCCCACTCTGTCTCTCCCTGTCTACTTCCTTGCTGCCTACAAACATACCTCTGTCTCAAAAAAATCCTCACTTCTTCTTCTATCTCAATAATTACTATCCTATATCTTTTCTGTCCTTTGTGGATAAAATCTTTGGAAAGGTCATCGATAACAGATGCCTCTACTTTCTCTCCTCCACTGAAATTGCTTTCACCAAAGTTACTAGTTATCTCTTAATTGCTAAATCCATTGACCTTTTCTCAATCTCCATACTTCTTGACCTCTCTCTCCCATTTGACTTGTTGGAGATGTGAGACTAGAAGTCAGCAAAGAAATTAAAGCAAGTTTGATAGCTTTAAGAATCATCAGCATAGAGATGATAAATGTTCATGTTTGCTGATGTTTGTCAAGTTCATAAGATTATGAAAAAATGTTCCAAATACTTAATAGTAAGAGAAATGCAAATAAAACAGCTCTGAAATTTTACTAAACACTTGTCAGATTGGTAAAGATGACAAAAAGGGAAGATTACAAGTGTTTCAGGGACAATAGGTGTACTGTCACATTGTTGGTGGAGCTGTGAATTGGTACAGCCATTCTAGAAAGCAATTTGGAACAGTACCGCAAAGGTGACTATATTTTGCATACCCTTCAACCAAGAGATACAGCTACTAGGCTTATGCAAAGAAAGAGGGAAAGGATACATGTATTTATAGCACCACTTTTTATTGTAGCAAAAAACTGAAAACAAAATGGGTACCTATCAATTAGGTGGCTGAACTAATTTTTATATGTAAATGTACTGGAGTATTATTGTACTAAAAATTTATGAAAGGGAAAGATGTAGAGAAATCTGAGAGGATTTATATAAGCTGATGTGGAGACAATTTATAAGAATAATTTATGAGATTACTACATTGTAAAGGAAAACAATTTTGAGAGACTTAAGATCTATGGTCAGCACAATAACCAGTCAAAGCTCCACAAAATTGATGTTGGAACATGCTGCTAACCCCTTGGTGGAGAGACGGTGAATTTAAAGGAACAGAATGAAATGTATATTTTCAGACTTGGTCAATGTGTGGGTTTGCTTCTCTTGTCTATGCTTATTTGTTCCAAGGGAGGGCTTTGAGGGGGATGCTGGGGTGGAGAAAATTGAGGAAATGAGAGGAAAACTCAAAAGGGAAGAAAAGAACATTAACAAATAACTTTAAAAAAACAGAAAAGAGATCAAAAGGGAACCCAGAAAGTATCAAAGTACTGGAGCTACCATGTTAAATTGAAAATATTGAAGAAAAGGAGGAGGAGGAGGAGGAGACGAAGAAGAAGAAGAAGAAGAAGAAGAAGAAGAAGAAGAAGAAGAAGAAGAAGAAGAGAAAGAAAGAAAAGAAGAGGAAGAAGAAAAGAGGAAAGAGGAGAAGAAGACAAAGTCATGCACATCAGAGATTTAAAGTTTCGGGGTTTTTTCCTGTACTTTGTAGAGGGAAATGTTCATGTTTGCTGATGTTTGTCAAATTTGTAATAATGAAAAGGACATTAAAAATATGAGCATTTATTAAGTATCTATAATGTGCACAGCATGGAGCTAAGCGTGTGGGATACAAAGACAAAAGGAAAAGCAGTTCCTGCCCTCACAGAACTAATATTCTGTTGGAAGATACCAACATGTATGTAAATAAGCATGTTCAAGATAATCTAAGGAAGAAGAAACCACCACAAGCGGCAAAGACTTCCCCTAAAGACTGCGGTAAGGGAAGAGTCGGGACTAGGACAGGACTAAATCAGAGGAACAATATTTAAGTTCTCACTATACACAAGAATCTGCTAAATCCTGAGGAGAAAAGGCACTGAGGTATATGGGATTGATGCTTAGTGGTCATAGAGAGAGACATGGTCTCAGAAGAAGGATCCAGGAGGACAATCCTTCACCCTCCTGCTTGCTCCAAAATTTCCTCTTGAGATCGCAACAAGTTTGTTCATGAACTTTTACTAAGCATTTCATGTTGGGGAGCCATGTGGTGTTAGAGAATGGGAGACTTGGTTCCAGCTCGGACACTTACTAGCTTTGTGACCATGGGCAAGTCACTCATCATTCCCATCCCCAGCCTCTTTTTCCCCATTTGCAAAATGGGAATACAGTTATCCCTTCTACGTCATGACTTTCCACATTGTGGTTTTGATGTATTCTGGATCAACAAAATAAATTAAATGGGAATTTTTTGAGATTTTGCAGAAGCAACAAATGACACACGAAGGCCAGCAGACAACATGGAAAAAATTTAGGAACTTAAGAAACACGTAAAATATATGTATAGTACTGTATAATATTAATATTGGTTGGTTGGTTGTCTTTCGTTCCTGAAGAGGACCAAAATGACATTACTGTGTTAGAGTCAAGGTGTAGTGTGTCCAATGGATACTGATCAGATCAGTATGAACTCAGTGTGCTCTACCACAGGTCAAGTACAAATAATCCATGTGAACATTTAAAGTAGGCTCTCTAAATTTGTACATCTCACATTTCTTTTGAGCTACTTCAATTCTATTTTGCTCATACAACACAGTACCTTCTCTGATACAGGCATGCCATGCTGAGTGGTCCTGTGCCAGTGTCTCCCATGTCACAGAATCAATTCCAAAGTTCTAAGGAGAGACCTTGAGAGTGTCCTTATGTCTCTTTTTTCTGACTACCATGTGACTGTTTGTCCTGTATGACCATAAAATGATCTTTTTGACAAGTGTAGGTATCAATATATTTTATCTTTTAATACCATAATGCAGACGTCTTCTCTGGTACAAAGGGAAGGCCAAAAATTTTTACAAGGATTTTCCAGATCACAGGGGTGCCATGTCCCTAACCCCTGCAATGTGGAATGGATAGCGAATAACATTTGCAATCTGTACCTCAAAGGGCTGTTGTGAAGAAAGCATTGAGGGAACCTCAAGAGATTACAGCAGGGATTCTTAACCTTGTCTGGGGGTTACAAACACTTTTGACAATCTGGTGAATCCTATCTCATGATACTGTATGCAGCCAAGGATGAGGACATATACCTGTAATCCCTGCTACTATTGGGAGAAGCTGAGGCTAGTGAATCTCTTGAACTCAGGCATTCTGAGCTGCAATAAAGCTAAAGTCAGTTGGGTGGTCAAACTGAGTTTAGCACTAGGATAATGAGAGCCCTTCTCTCCATTCCTTGGCAAAAGAACACCAAGCTGCCTAAGTAGGGCTGAACAAGGAATAGAGAGGATCACAAAGGATAAAATGAATAATTTTGATTATATGAAATTTAAAAGTTTTTGCACAAACAAATCTAATAAAGTTAAGATTTAATGGAAAACAACTGGGACTAAGTCTTTGCATCGTTTCCCTGAAAAAGATTTCATTTCCAAGATATGTAAGGAACTGATTCAAACTTATAAGAAAAAAGTCATTGCCCAACTAACATATGAAGGATATAAGCAGGCACTTCTCCAGGGAAGAAACTTTGGCTGTCTAGAGTCATATGAGAAATGCTCCAAATCCCTACTAATTGGAGAAATGCAAATTAAGCCAATCCTGAGATTCCATCTCACATCCATCAGAATGGCAAAGACAACTTAAAAAAATGAAAATTATAAATGTTGAAGGGCTATAGGAAAACAGGCACATGAATGTGTAAGTGGTAGACCTATAAATGGCTATGACCCTTCTGCAAAGTGATTTAGAATTATACAGAAAAGTTACTCAGTGGTGAATGCTCTGAACCAACTAGACTATTCTTAGGTCTCCACTCAGAAATGATGGGAAAAGGAAGAAAATGTCCTATATGTATAAAATATTTATAGCAATTCTTTTTGTGGTGGCAAAAACAGCTGGAAACTAAGAGAATGCCCATCACCTGAAATAAACAGAACCAGGAGAACAATTTATACTATCAATCAATAATAAATCAATCGATAAACATTTATTAAGAGCCTACGTGCCCAGGCACTGTGCTAAGCTATGACAACAATATTGTAAAAAAAACCAGCAATTTTGAGTACTTTTATAAACTGATAAAGAGTGAAATGAGCAAAACCAGGAAATCAATTTTTACTGTAAAAACCACACTATAAAATACTGTAAAAAAACACACAATTTTAATACCTGTAAGAATTGTGATCCGTACAATGCCCATTCATAATTCCAGAGGATAGATGGTGAAATATGCTATCCATTAGATAAAAGTGATGGATTTAAGGTATGGAATAAGAAATTATACATTTTTATATGCAATCATTGAAAGAATTTGTTTTGCTTGATTATGTATATTTGTTGCAAGAAATTTATTTTTCTCTTTTTTTGTCCCAGTGGGAAACAGAAAAATAAGATTTCTGTTAAATTTTTTTAAATAGAGAAGCAGGGACAGGGAATGGTGCTACAGATGTGAAATGTGGTATGCACTTTCAGATCAGGTTTCTGCATTATTAGTTTTACTTTCTTACAAGAGTGGGAGTAATCTATAAGTGTTTATAATGAAAAAAAAAACAACACATCAGTAAAACTTAAAAACCCAACCCAGGCCAGAAAAACAGCAGATTAAATCTCCCATACCAAACAGTAATCAGAGAGGGCCATGAGTGACCACTGTACTTCCACCCTGGGTGAGATAGGGAGTCTTAGTCTCAAAAAAAAAAGTTCATGGAAACCAGATTGAGAAACTCTCTCTACGAAATATCAGCTATTATTAGCTGGAGAGACTGACAACTCAAGCATGAAGCTACTGGAGAAATATTATATACAACATGTAGTTAAGGATGATGAAATTTATCCCTTTTAATGCCAACAAATTTTACCTATTTTGAATAGAAATCTTTCTAAGATGAATGGTGTATATTCTTATCTTTTTATTTAGAAGATACTCAAAGAGATTTGATCCCCCAAATGTTAGTGTGTATATATATATATATGTGTGTGTGTGTGTGTATTTGTATATACACACACAAACACATATTTGTGTGTATCTATGTGTGTGTATAGTCTCCTAATAGAACCTAAGTTCCTTCCAAATAGGAGTTATTTCATTTATGTACTTGTATCCCCAGGGTCTAGCCCAGTTAGTCTGGTATATAATAGCATTTAATAAGTCCTTCTAGATTGATTGCATGATTACTCAAGGTCACCATTGACAAACAGTGCCTAACACACAGTAGATATTTAATAGATATTTGTCAACTGACTTCCTAACATCAATTACTATATAGTAGTAGGAATGTCTGGTGCTACACTAAGTGGCCCCTGATTATAGTCTTCCTGTATTTTTTGTCTGTTGTTTCTAGATATTTTTGTCTCTTGTCTCCTGGTTAACTATCACTTCTGCTGTCACTATGTCCTTTGAAGATGCAGAAGTGGAGATGAAGGATATTCACTTATACATACAGTTGTCTTGGAGAAAGAAGGCCAAGGTTCTATGGAAAAAAATGTCTGTGTTTTGTGGCTGCTATTTGTGGTTCAGAGGCCTTCATTATATGATTCCAGATTTCTGGCTCTGTTCCAGATGATTGAGTTTGCTGGAAGTCAGACTTCTGGATAAGAAGAATATTAAGTGTACTACAATATAATTGCTAAAGGAATAAAGAATATACAAGTGAAAGCATCCAAGAAAGTTTCTCAAGGAAGAGGAATTTTGAATTGAGCCTTGAAGGAAGTAGCAGGCACAGAGAATCAAAGAGGGGGAAAGAACATTTAGGAGGGCGCAGAAATGGCAAGGGTAAAGGTACAGAGACTGGATTATGAGAAAAGACGTGAGAGGGTGAGAGGCAGCAAGCAGAGTGGTTTGTTGAAGGAGAGAGGGACCACGTTAAAAAAATATGAAAGACAAGGCTGGAAAGTTGGAGATTTGGGAATTAATTGATGGAGAACTTTAGACACTAGACTGTGGTTTGATCTGGGAGGGGAAAGAGTGAGTCCTTGAGGAGCTGAGTCTCTTGGGGCATGCAGATGTGAGGGGTCATTCTGGGGAGAGGTGGCTGGTCCGCCAGCTGGGACCAAAGCCAAGGGAAACAGCTGCTTTCAATGAGACAATCTTATCCCTGGGCCAACTCTTGAAAATGGCTCTGAATCAGCAGAAACAACTCAGCCAGGCCTGACCCTGTTGAAAGGCATCAATTCTGAATGAGGCACCCTTGAGGAATAGCTCTCCTCTATCTTCAGGGCACTCCTACTCCTTGAGAAAAATGATTATTAATAAGTAATAATTTGGGGAGATCCAGAATGTCCCCTTTTTTTAAAGCCCTCATTTTAAAAACTCAGCCTCTTTAGATTGAAGTTTTTTCTATCAGATCGCACCTCACGTTCATCCTTCTTTGCCGAAGAAGAAATGCCATCAGAGAAATGATGACATGACTTACACTTGACTTTGTTTTCAGTGAGGGAGGACTGTGCAAGTCACCAGCATCACTTCTCCTCCAGAGTCATCTGAATCCAGTGACCTGATATTCCTCAGGATGACTGGAAATGGCCCTGGCTGCACTGGGAGACCTTGGGCCCTTTAGGTCAAGGTCTTGTACTCACTTAGGGTGAAGCAACACCCATTCATTGAATAGGCCTGTTTAAGAAGTCACTAAGGCATGGCCCTTTTAATGAGGTCAAGAAAAACAAAGATATCAGGGTGGGTGGGACACAGCAACAGTTACTGGTAATAATCACTCTAAAGCTAGCATCCAGGAGCCCTTGGCAGGGGCCCCACCCCTCCATGGGCCCACCTCACTTTACAAGGAATCTCCAATCTAAGGTTAATTCTCCTCACTCAAGCTTGGGTGGAGATAGATATCCTTTGTCTCGATTGCCCAAGTCTGGGGCTGTCTGAATATAGGGTTAGTCTCTCTATCCAAGAGTGACAAGATGTTACTCTCAGCCCCTCACTGGAGTGAGCTCAGTTTTATTTGTAAAGTCCCCCTTTCATTAACTGCCAACCTATCAGAGTTGACTGCCATCTGCTAGAAGAAACTTCAGAGATCATATCTTCCAATCTATTTTACATATGAGGCAATCATGTGAATTTTATTCATGTAAGTATTTAGAGATATAAAATGTCTCCTAAATACTTTATACTTTGGCATAAATTTTGGTATGTTGGTTCGTTGTCATTTTCTTTGACGAAATTGATTGTTTCTATGATGTGTTGTTTGAGCCACTCATTTTTTAGGATTTGATTATTTAGTTTCCAACTAATTTTTAATCTCTCTTTCCATGACACTTTATTACATGTAATTTTTATTGCATCATGATCTTAAAAGGATGTATTTAATTTTTCTGCCTTTCTACATTTGAATTGAGGTTTTTGTGCTCTAATATGTGATCAGTATTTGTGTAGGTGTCATGTACCACTGAGAAAAGATATCAATCCCCATTCAGTTTTCTCCAGAGATTTATCATATCTAACTCCTTTCTTATTTATTTTGTGATTAGATTTACTTAATTCTGAGAAGGGAAGGTTGAGGTCCCCCCATTAGTATAGTTTAGCTATTTCTTCCTGTAACTCACTTAACTATTTCTCTTTTGGCCAGGAACTCTGAGGGTCTTACCCTCCCACTTTGATTTTTTTTTTAAAGGGGCCATTCCTTGAGTAACTACTTAAAGAGATCTATTCACTAAATGGGTCTTATTTCACTCAGAATGAGAACTTGAAAAGACCCTAGCCTAAAAGGACCAAAGTCTCCTATTGCATCCTGGGCCATCTCTGGTCATCCTGATGAATATCTGGTCACTGGACCCAGAAGACTCTGGAGAAGAAAGTGAGGCTGGTGACCTTTCACAGCCCTCCCCCACTCAAATCAAAGTCAAGTACGAGTCATGTTACCATCTCCCTGATGTCATGGTGCTCTTGGAGAATGAAGGACAGACACAAGAATGAGGTATTGGCCCAGAGGGCAGCTAGAGTGCTGGGCCTCGAGTTAGAAAGACTAATTTTCCTGAGTTCAAATCTAGCCTCTGGCACTTACCAGTGGTGTGACCCTGTTAAAGTCACTTAATCCTATTTGCCTCAGTTTCCTCATCTGTAAAATGAACTGGAGAAAGAAATGGCAATCACTCCAGTATCTTGCCAAGAAAACCCCAAATGGAGTCCAAAGAATCAGACATGACTGAAATGACTGAACAGCAAAAAATAGGCTCAGAGACAAAGATGAAAGGATGGTCCCAAAATCACACAGATAGTAAATTGGAAGTCTGGGATTTAATCTAGGTCCTCAGACTACAGTCCCAACACTCTTGCCACTATACCTTCAACAGACCTATATTAATTACTAAGAGTTAACATTTATATAGTATTTTGCATATATTATTTCATTTTAGTCTCAAAGCAACATTTAATGAGTCTGAGAGAAGTTATGTGACTTGTCCAGGGTCACACAGTGAGTATCTGAGGCATAATTTGAACTTTAGTCTCTCTAAATTTAGCACTTTACCTACCATACTCCCTAGTAGTCCCAACTTATCTCTTTCATATACCATGTCCCTTTAATCCTTGATGTGTGTACTTTATGCTATAAAATTTGTCCAAATACGTGTATTATCTTGTCCATCTTCATATATTATGTAGTAACTGTCAAATTTCCAAAGCAATGTCATAAGACTGTAAGTTGTAGATGAGTTGAAAATCTGCATTGGTGGAAAAAGTTTCCATCATTGGAAGGTCCTTATATAGATGAAATTATAGGTCAGGACCAAAAACAAATACAAAAAACAAAACTGGAGAGATTTGGTTTTTCTGTGGTAGGAAGAACACCAATTTTAGAATCGACAGACCTTGCTTTGAGTCTTTACTCTCTCCCTTTTTAATTGGATAACCTTGTGCAAATGACTTCATATCTCCAGGCCTCAATTTTCTCATCTGTATAATGGCAATGATAAAACTCATGACAGATTGTTGTAGGTGAAAATTCTATGTAAACCCTGAATTGCTCCGAAGACGTATGCGGTCATTTTTTAAAGTGTTCTCTAGGCATTTCATATATATGTAGTGTCCCCAACTAGAATGTAACTTCCTTGACCCTATTCTCCCCATTATCTAGTTAGAAAGAATCTGATCTGTGGCCCCACTGCAAAGCTGATGGCTTTTGGTGGTCAATTATTTAATTTGAGGGAAGAAAGGGAGGGGGAGGCAGCATATGGAAGCTCAGGATTGGACAGTGGAAGAAGGTGGAAGTGTGATGGCCAGGTGATCCAGAGGGAAGTGTCCAGAGACCAAGGAAGGGAGCAGGGTTGTACAATAAATCACATCACCTGGAATGGGAACATCAGGCCAGAGGAGTCTCCTGAGAAGGAAGCAGGACCCTCCCCCCAAGAGGGCAAATCCCTCCAATATTTTATCCCTCTGACAAAATATTCATGGCATCACTTTTTAGTAGTAGCAAAGAAATGGAAACAAAATAGACTGGCCAATAGTTGAACAAAATGTGGTAAATGAATACCATTCATTTGAATGAGAGAAATAATCCTGTGCCATAAGAAATGATGCATGAAGAATTCAGGCAAGAATAGATGATTTCTATGAACTGCTGCAGAGAGAAGTAAACAGAACCAGGAAAAATAACTTACAACAATGTAAATGTTCAGAACAACAACCCCCCAAAATGGATAAATATGGTGATGTGCATCTAGGTAATCAAAAAGCTTATCCCCAAAGAAGAGGTGAAGGCAAGAAAATTCACCTCCTTCTCTTATTAGAAAGGTACTTCCCTAGGCAACACAGTAAATAAGAGCCATGGGCTTGGAGGAAGAAAGACCTGAGTTCAAATCCAGCCTCAGATACTAGCTGTGTAATATTGGGCAAATCACTTAACCACTATTTGCCTCAGTTTCCTCAACTGTAAAAGAGGGATAATACCTAGCTTACAGGGTTGCTGTTGCAAAGATCAAGTGGACTAATATTTGTAAAGCACTTAACCCAGTGCCTGGCATACAGTAAGTATGATCAATATTATTTATTACTATGGGCAAGTCACTTAACATCTCTGAGCCTCTGAGTTCTTGCTCTGTAAAATGAAAGGATGGGACTAGATAGTCTCTAAGGTCCCTCCAGATCTAAATCTAATATTGTACCATTTATCAATGACTTGTTTTGCTCTCCGCTGGATCTTGTTCCTATCCTTAATCCTGCTTTATCCTCTCTCATTTTATACCACTCCTTCTCCCCATCTCCTTGAACAATGAGGGCCACATTTGCCTTGTTGCTCTTTGCACTTTCATCGGCTTATCCGTCTCCCTATGCTCATCAGCTACTCCAAGCTCAGTACAGCCAGAACTGACCTTTTTTCCTCTACAGAAGCTCTGCACTTCTACGTACTTCACTGGGTTGTATCACCATCACAAAACCTAAAGAGGTGGAAGAGAGGCTGAGAGACATAGCATACCCCTTTACAAGGCTGACATTCCAACCCAAAGATTCTCCCACCCCCATCCCAGTAGCAGAGCTATATTTCAGGTCCAACACTGAAACCAGTATCATGAAGGGTAGCCCCAATCAGAATGGCTGGCCCCTTAACAAAGGTCAAAGGTCTGGAAAATCTGTTGTTGCCTTTTTTTTCCAAGCTCTTAAAATGTCAAATGTTCACCCTCCTCATCCCAACATAATCAGGAGGTGGAAGCCAAAATAATTATTGGTGGTGCCTACTTCCATCCCTGTGAAGGGTACTCTCAAGTTGATAACCAGGAAGACAGACACACTGTTTCTTTGCCTCATGTAGCAGGAACATGTTAATATGTATTCCATCAATGAAGAACTCATAATAATTCTGACACGAGCTAGGCTTTAGACCTCTGAACAATGGAAAAAAAGGGTGAATAAGATAGTTTAGAATCAGACAGTGTTGAAGACTTAGCTTAAGGTGTGGCTAAGCCTTGGAGGGAACTTTGAGGTCATCTAACCCAGTCCTTTCAATTGACAGATAAGGAAACTGAGACCTAGAGAAAGGAAGCAACTTTCCCTGGATCACATAGCAGCTTGTTGGCAGAGGTGGGAGAACAATTATTAGAACTCTTGGATTTAAGTTCAGGTCTCTTAATCATAAGAAGGAAGGAAACAAGCATTTATCAATCACCTCCTATGTGTCAGGCCTTGTGTTAAACACTGGTGGTAAGCCTAATGTTGGGAATCTCCCAGCATTAGAGGAGGGCCAGTATATTTTATCCACACTCTATATACGTACATGGTTTTGGAGATAGATTCCATAGCACTTGGGGGTTGATTAGATAAGGGAAGTAGAGGAGAGAAAAGGGTCACCTAATGCTTTGAGATTTCAAGATGGGAGATTGATTCCATTGAGAGAAATAGGGAAGAGCACATTTAGGAAGAAAGATAATAAACTCAATTTTGGACATAAGTTTGAAGTCTTGGTAGGATATCCAGGTGGAGAATACTTAAGTGGAGAATACTTAAGAGTAGGAAAAAAAATGTATTTATTTATATCCTAAATCTGCTTTACTTCCTTTCCCGTTTATTGTATTGCACTATATTCTATGTGGCAGCTAGATGATGTAATGGACAGAGCACTGCACTTGGAATCAGGAAGACTCATCTTCTTGAATTCAAATCCAATCTCAGACATTTATTAATTATGACCCTGGGCAAGTCACCTAACCCTGTTTGCCTCAGTTCCTCATCTATAAAATGAGCTGGAGAAGAAAATGGCAAATCTCTCCGATAGTATCTTGGCCAAGAACACCCTAAATGGGATCACAGAGAGTCAGAACCAACTGAAATGACACAAAGACAAAAACAAAAATTCTATACATTGACCCTTATCTAGCTTAATACTTAAAAAATGCTTTCCTGTAATAAAAACAAGAAGGACCTATTTAACTTGTTTTATGTTGAAGGAAAAGAAATCTATTGTTAGTCATAAACTTGCAAAACTTGAAGAACTGGTTTTGTAAGCTACCCAACATCATCTCTTCCTTAGCCTCCTAATTAGCTTTTTGCCAAGAGATGGGGCTCTCTCTTATTTGGAAAGAAATAACTGTCTCCCCAAACTGTTCCCTGTGCTGGTAGTCCTGTATGGGTAGGATAGGTCCTTATCTTGCCTGAAGACCAGAGTTACATAATCTCATTCCTAATTCCTCTCCCTCTCCCCAATTTCCCAGAAATGTGCACCCTGATTTGATTGCCAATTGTCTTTGAAACCCCTCCCCTTGCCCTTCTCCTGACCTTACTGAAGTCCATTCACACTTACAGAACCTAATGCAATTCTCTTACTTCTGTATATAAATCATATCACTATGACACTATGTTCAGTGGTATTTTGGAATCCATCGTTCTGAAAAGAGAGTTGATTTTCCTCCACTATAGGATTGTGAGAAATAAACTTTGAACAACCTGACTGCTAACTAGAGTGTGGTCTTCTTTGTGGAACAACAAAAAAAAAGATACAGGAATAGATTCAGAGGAGAAATAAGGGTATTTAGGAGTCATCTCATTATACTCAAATATAGATTAATTATTTAAGAAATAATACAAAGTTCACCTAGGAACTAGAAGTAATTCCACTGCTCCCCACCTTCTGTTCTTGCCTCGCCCTCATCATCCAGAAGTATCTTTGGGTCCCCAACTAGACAGCCCATCCCCAAGAACCAGAAATGTCTATGGAGAAGTCTGACCTTTTCCTGCTTTCACCAAGCCCTAAGTCAATTCGTAACAATCACCAACAAGCCAACCAAAGTACTGGGATTGCCTACATTTTCCTGTTGTTCTACACACGCACACACGAAACCTACCCTGACACCACCCAGCTTGTAAACTCTGAAAACCATCACTCAGCCAGCATCCCAGGTCTTTGCTCTGAAACACTCTCTGGGGAAAATTGTTAACAAATCAATTCATCTTACACTCCCACTATGTAGAGAGTCCCAACTCTCTCCCATAAACATGATAGCACAAGGAAACTAAAGAACAACGAAAGTAAGATTTCTTATACAGTACAGAACTATACAAAAAGTGAACAAAACCTCTGAAGGCCAGGAGAGGGTTACCACTAGGGAAGCCAGTGCAAGTCCCAAAAAACAGATCTAAAGCCTGCAAATTCTAGAAAAGGAATCAGACCCAGGAAAATATTAGTAAATGGAAGAAAATGTCAAGCGTAATGAAGAACTACCAAGAGAAACCAAAGAGGCAATCTAATATAAAAAATGGTAAAAATAGAACCTTAGAGAGAAAGAATAGTTTGACCATGAAGACTACAGAATAGTGGAATAAAATGAAACAAGATTTTTTAAATTTTTATTTATTTTTTTATGAATTAAGGAGATTTTTTTAAAATGAAATTAAAATTGAAATAAGACTTCAGAATGAAGAAAAAAAAAGAAGCTGAATAAACAGCCCAGAATAAAAAGTAGAAAACCTCATCCAAGTAATGGACTCCTTGAAAAACAATGTAGCAATCAGAATTAAATGACAATATACTTTGCCAAATGGGATGGCTTTTAATGGAAGAGGAAGAGATATATACAGGGGAGAATTTTGGCAATGTGAAAACAAAAGATATTAATAAAATTTTATTTCCTTAAAGACTATAATAAAAAAGAAATATTAGAATAAAGTCAAAAAACTGAAAAAAAAGATTTATGCAAGTTATCTATTCTCAAAAACAATCTGGGAAACAGATTGAGGAAAAGGAATTTAGAAATCACTGGATTTTATAAAGACCATGACAAAACAAAAACATGGATCATAAAATAAAACTGCCTGAATCTAACAGAATGAGAGAGCAAAGCAAAAAGAGAGAAAAAGGAAAGGGAAGGGAAGAGAGGAAGGGAAGGAAGGAAGAGAGGAAGGAAGGGAAGGAGGAAGGAAGGAAGGAAGGAAGGAAGGAAGGAAGGAAGGAAGGAAGGAAGGAAGGAAGGAAGGAAGGAAGGAGGAGGAAGGAAGGAAGGAAGGAAGGAAGGAAGGAAGGAAGGAAGGAAGGAAGGAAGGAAGGAAGGAAGGAAGGAAGGAAGGAAGGAAGGAAGGAAGGGAGGGAGGGAGGGAAAAGAGAAAGAAACATTGAAGGAAGAAATGCACTGCCCAAAAGAAAAAACAATCCAAAATTCTTAGGAAACTCATAGCCAAATTCTAGAACTCCCAAGTCAAAGGAAAAATATTGCAAGGAGAAAGAACAAAATTCAATACCAAGGAACCAGTCAGCATTACACAAGACTATGCTGCAACTACAATAGAGGAAAGAAAAACCTCAGAAAATAATATTCAAAAAGACAGAAGATAAAGGCTTGCAACCAAGAATAACTTACCACTAAAAAAAAAACCCAAGTGTAATCTTATAGGGGGAAATTTTATCTTTAATAGAGTAGAGAACTTTAAGCATTTCTTGAAAAGATCAGAGCTGAGTAAAAACTTAAAATGCAAATACAGGAGTCAAAAGAAACCTAGAATGCTAATTATATTTCGTCAATTACAAGAGGTCAAACAATTATAAAGTGTTTATATTCTAAATAGAGAAGAAATGTGTAGCTTCAGAATCCTACCATCTTCAAGGCTCACAAAGGAAATTAAGTAACATGCAAATACCAGAATAGGGTGTGGCTTTGTTCGACTGTTGATATTAAGAGAAGTAAGAACATGGAGGGGGAATAGAATACACAGGGAATAAATGGGAAAGAAGAGGGAGAAACTTTACTATTCCTCAAAACTGGGATATTCTAGAAGTATACAAACAAAGATCATTCATGTTGTATGTCCTTTGTTCTCAAAGAGGACCATGACGTCAGGAAGATGATGCCATGACTTGCAAGTCAATTGGATTTAACTGAAGGAGGGCTGCACAAGGTCACCAGCCTCATTTTATCCTCCCAAGTCATCTGGGTCCAGTGCCAAGATATAGGTCAGGATGACTGGAGATGGCCCTGGGTGCAGTAGAAGACCTTGGCTTTTTTAAGCTAAGGTTTTTCCCAGTTCTCACTCTGACTGAGTCAATGCCATTTGGTGATTAAGGCTAGTTAAGAAGTGAAGGAAGGAATGAACCCTTTAACCGATCAAAAAAAAAAAATCAACCTGGAAGGGACAGGGACAGAGATCTGTAGGTAAGGGCATGACACCTCATGTGGATGGAGAGGAGAGAAGAGGAGAAAGGGGGAGAGGAGAGAAGAAAGGAGGGGACATGAGGGGAAGGGAAGGACAAGGAGAGAAAGAAGGAGCAGCAAGATGGAAGACAAGACATTTTGTCTGATTCCACAACCTCTCGAATCTCTCCAGCACAGAAATTATGTGCTAATGAAAAAAACTTCACCAGTCATCATGGATTTGTACACCCAGAATCCAAGAAAAGGTTAAAAAAAAAACCCCAACTCTATGAACTTACTCTGTACTCCTCTCCTACCTCCTGTACTAACAGCAATGAGATATCAGCAAATTGGAGGACATGACACAGGCTTACAACAAAACTTATCCCTACACCCTGGTCCTCCCTCCCTCTTTCTAGTTGCATGAAAATCCTAGTTCCAGGCTGTGGAAGTTTGCCCTGGTCTCCACACATAGTCAGGACAGTACAGTTCCTCAGGAGCAAAAGTTCGCCAGAGGCCATAACTCTGAAACCCTAACACTGCAAAGCTTTAAACTGCTAGTACCAGGGCAGACAACTGAACTCCAACAAAGTTAGTGCAAGGGTGGACAACCCTGTAGCACCAGCTCTATAAAGCTCTGAACCTAAGGTCCCGGCCAAAGAACTAAGGAATAGAGGGAACAAGCCAGGATGCCAGGACAGGACACGATGTGCATGGGTTATGGGGGTGAGGTTTAGGGAGGGGAAGCAGGGCTGTGCAGCGTTCCACTAAGCCTGAGGGAAAGAGCATCCAGCTTCCAGCTGGGACTAGTTCTGACCACCTAAAAGTCACTTGGGGCAAAGATCAAGGCTGGAGAACTATGAATTGCTGTGTGTGGGAGGAAGTTGAGACTCTTTGAGATTCAGCCCTCAAGGAAACCACAACCAGAGCAGAGGGTGTACCATGGTGAGGAAAAGAGGGGGACAAAGACTGAAATTACCAAAAGTTTCATGACAAAGAAAAGACCTTGAACATAAACAGTTAAATTAACAGGAAAAAACCAGAAATAACAGAAGGTAAAATGACCTTCAGAAATAGTTCAGGCATTTATGAATAAATACTGCAAAACAAAGGAAAATTAACTCTTGATGAAATAGAGGATCCTGTGGAATGTGAAGAGAACATGGAAACACAACATGCTGCTCTTGAATGGTTCAAAAGAGAAATGAGAATTATGAGAGCAAAATTTATGACCTGCATGGCAAAAATAATAGAAAGAACAGAAAACTAAAATCTGCAATGACAAACCTCACCAAAGAAACAAATGAGAGAACAATAGGTTGTGAATGTAAAAACACAGAAGTAAAGGACAATCTAGAAGAAAAGCAAAAAAACAAATTTTTTAAGAAAATGCTTACTATGTAAATAAAATATACTGATCTTGAAGATATTACGCATAGAAGCCACTTAAGGATCACAGATCACTAAGAAGAACATGGCAAGTCAAAATCCTTAACACCATGATGAAGAAAATAATACAAAAGAACTGCCCAGAAGTTCTGAACATGGAAAATGAAATAGTAATTGAAAAAGTTCCCAGAGTGTCTCCAGGGAAAAAAAACCCATGGCTGAAAATTGCAAGACACATGATAGGTAAATCAGAGAATGAATGTCTAAAATGGACACAAAGAGAGGAGAGATAATGAAGAGACTGAGAAAAGTTTTTGTTTTTTTTCAAAGGGGCAAAAATATGAAACTTTAAAAGCTAATGAATAGGGCTTGTAGAAGGAGAGGAGAAAAAGGGGAAAACTACTTGACTAACTGAGGTGGGGGAAGGAAAAGGATAATTATATAACCACATAAAAGTGAGAGAGAGAGAAAAAGGAACTAATAAGCAAAACCCCAAAGGGAAAGGAATAACAATCAAAAAGGGAAAAATCAAGAATGAGGGGAAAATGGCCAGTGAGAATAGGACCACCATTTACTGCAGAAAAGGGAGGGATGCGACCATAACTTGAAAAAAGTCCAAAAAAAGAAAAAAGAAGAAAATATAAACTTTAGTCTCATAATTTTAAATATGAAGGCATTAAACAATCCAATAAAATGTAAAAGAGTGACAGACTGGATAAGAAAACAAAGCCCCTACAATCTATTGCTCACAAGAAACACACTTATCAAATACATAAACAAAATAAAATTGAGGGGATGGAAAAAACTGAGTGTGCATCAAGCAAATCCAAAGAAGCAGAAATAGCAATCATGCCATCTGACAAAGCAAAAACAAATATTCAACAAATAAAAAGCAATTAAACAAGAAAACTATATTATGTTGAATGGAAATGTAGATAATAAACCAATATATTAATGAGCTTATATGCTACAGATTTCCCTAGTATGCACATTCATAAAGAAAACATTATAAGAGCTCCAAGAAAATGCAAAGAGTAACACAATAGTGACATATTTCAATATCTCTCTCTCAGTTTTGGATAAGTCAGAAAGATAAACAAAATGGAAAACATGGAATGAACAAATTGCTGGAAAAACAGGAGATTAAAAGATTTATGGCATCTTCTAAATGAGAGAGCAAAAGAATATACATATTTCTCAGCACCACAAGTAACTATTACAAAAACTGACTAGGTATGAGGATACAGAGATATTGCAAAAACATGTAAAAAAGGGCAGAAATAGTTAATATATCCTTTATAGATCATAATGCAAAAAAAAAAATAGAAATCGGTTCGACTACAAACAAAAGGTAAAGACCTACATGGAGCCATAACAATGAAATGTTAAATAATAGTTGGCCAAAGAACAAATAATAGAATGATTAATATGTAGAAGTAAAGATGAAACAGCTTGCCAAATTTTCTGGGATGCAGATTTATGAAAAGAGGAAGAGTTTATGGCCAAATGAGAGATATAGGAGATCACAAAATGGACTATTTTGATTACATAAAATTACAAGAGAAAAAGAAGAAAACTAAGTTATCTATTGCCATATGGAAAAATGCTTCAAATCACTAATTAGAGAAATTCAAATTAAAGCAACTCTTAGGTTCCATTTCATATCCATCAGATTGGTAAAGCTGACAAAAAAGAAAAAGAAATTGATATCTGTTGGAGGAACCATGGGAAAATAGGCACAATGGTATATTTTGGTGGAGTTGTGAATTGTTCAAGTTAGTCTGGAAAATAATATGGGATTACAGTCCCAATGTTACTAAACTGGGTATATCCTTTGACCCAGTGATAACACTATTGAGTCTATACTCCAAAACGATCAAAGAAAGAGAAAAAAGTTGTTGATGCACAAAAAATTTTAAAAGCAGCTCTTGTTGGAGCAGCAAAGGACTGGATATTAAGGAGGTGCTCATATTGGAAAACAGCTAAACAAATTATGATATGTCAATGCAATGTAATACTATTCTACTGTTAGAAATGACAAAACAGATGTTTTCAGAAATACCTAAGAAGACTTGGTAAAGTGATGCGAAATGAAGCCAACAGAAACAGGAGAAGCTTCTGTTCTATACTATAATATCAGCATTATTAAAAACAAACAATTCTGAAAGACTTCAGAACTCTAATCAATGTAATAAATGATCATGATTCCTGAAAACTAATGATGAAGAATATTGCCCAAGTCATGACAGAGAGATAATGGACTTATATGGAGAAGGAGAAACATATTTTTTCATTTGTTCAACATATGAATTTATTTTGTTTGATTTTTAATTTATTAATTAATAATAATCAATTATTTATTTATTTATTTTGGCTCTGCTTGCATGACAGAAAGGTTAATTTTTTTAAGTGGTGGGAAGGAAGAAAAATGAGAGGGAAAAAATGTTGACAATTGAAAAACATTTATAAAGTTTTTTAAAAAGTAATAAAATTCAAGAGAAGGAAGTAAAGGTCAAAAATCTCAAGGGAAATAATGAAAAAAAAGTAGGAAGGAAGTAGGACTTAAGAGTATTAGACTTCCAAGTATATAACAAAATAAAAACCATTCAAGTTTTTTGGCATCATTTTAAAATAGAAAAGCTAATCGCTGGTACAGAGTAGGTAGACTAGACCCAGAAGTCATGGAATACCAATAGTATAGCAGTGTTTCACAAACCCAGAGACTCTCTATTTCAGGGACAAAGACCCTCAAATTAACAAAAACTGTTGAGAAAGCTGGAAAGTAGTCTTAGAAAAACTAGGTTTATCCCCATATCTCACCAAATATCACAATAAGCTACAAATAGATATATGACCTAGATAGTAAAAATTATATCTTAAGCAAATTAGGAGGCCAAGGACAGAGATAACTTTCTTGACCAAACAAGGATTAGAGAGTGTTGGAAGAAATAAAATTGACAGTTTTGATCACATAAAATCAAATTGGTTTTGTTGAAACAAAAGCAATATGGCTATATAATTAAAAGGAAAAATTAACAAGAAAAAAATCTTCATTGCAAATTTCCCTGATAAAGGTCTGATAGCCAAGATATATATGGAACTGATACAAATATATAGGAACCAGAGTCATTCCCAATAGATAAGTGATCATAATATATAAATAGGCAGTTGTCAAAGAAGAAAGATAAGTTATCAACAACTATATTTTTAAAATGCTCCAATTCTTTAATAAGAAAATGCAAATTAAAAGAATTTTAAAGGTCTAATTTACACCCATCAGATTGGGAAAAAAATGACAAAAAAGGGAAAATAACAGTTGTTGGAGGGGCTATAAGAAGACATGCACACTAAAGTATTGTTGATTAAGCTTTGAAGAGGTCTAACAACTCTGGAAAGTGATTTGGAACTATATTCCCCAATTTACTAAAGTGAGTGTGTGTATGTGTGTGTGTGTATACATAAATATGAAATCTCTGACACAGAGATACCAATGCTAGGCTTATATCCCAAAGGAAGCAAAGTAAGAGGGAAAAGACCCATATGAACAAAAATGCTTATAACAATGCTTTTTATTTTAGCATGAACTGGATACAAAATAGGTACAGTGATAGACCACAGGTGAATGAAATGTGCATTGTAATTCAAAGCAAACATATAGATTGGTTTTGCTTGACAACACTTAATTTGTTACAATGGAGGGTTTTCATTCATAGTTATTTATAGAAGGGAGTGAGGAGGAGTGATATTTATACCAAAAAAAAAAGTAAAAAAGAGTTATTAATGAAACCTTTAAAAATGCTTAGAAGTGAGCAGAAGGGGATTCAGAAGGGGATACAGACAAGCAGTGTTCAAACTACCATGTCAAATTAAATACATGCTTCTTTAACAAAATTTCACAGAATCATATACAATCCTCTTTTCTGTTCATTGTAAGAGGAAATGTTCACATTCACCGATGTTTATCAAGTTCATAATAATAAAAAAGAACATTTTTAAAATTATAATCCGAACCTAAGTAGGCCAAGGATATGAATAATCAGTTCCCTAAAGAAGTACAAACCATAAATAACCTTTTAAACAATAGCCCCAAACTACTAAAAATAAGAAATATATTTCAAACTCAGCAAATCGGCAAGAGTGACAAAAGATAGGAAAAGTGGATACTGGAAAGATTATAGAAAGTCAGACACATTAATACTCTGTGAATTATTCCCACCATTCTGGAAAACAATTTGGAATTATGCTTTTTTAAAAAAGGGTGGGGATTAAATTATCTATACCCTTTGGTCCAGAGATTCTACTGCCAACCTCATACCCCAAAAAGATAAGAAAAATGGAAAGTTAAGACTTGCGTATGCAAAAATATTCTTAGCAGCACTTTTGTAGTAGAAAAAACCTTAGAAATAGATAGATGTTCATCAACTGGGGGATGGATAAGTAAACTGTGGTAAATACAGTCAAGCAATATTATGCACCATAAGAAACAATGTAAAGGATTCAGAGAAGCATCAGAAGACATATGAAGTGATGCAAAGTGAAAAAAAAAAGTTCCAGGCAAAAAACATACATTACTACAACAATGTAAATTAAAAAAACAAAAAGAAATTAAATTGGATGCTATGTAATTAATTTTAATGATCAAGCTTAGTCCTAAAGAAGAGGTCAAAAAATACAGTTTCCTTTTTTTTAAGAGATGAGAAACTAGATAGGAATCTGACACTGATGACAAGATTAATCTTGAGTGGCTTATCGCTTAGTTTCAGTAACTTGCTTTTTTCCTCTCTTTTTTTATTATTTGTTACAAAGCATGGCTCTCTGAGGAGGTGAAGCAAGAGAGAGAAATAAACATTATGTAAAAACAAAAAATCGAAAATTAAAACAAACACCAAAATTCCAGTGGAGACCAACAGTCAAAACAGATTCCCTACTTGAATCTATTTAAAGCAAACTTTTTTTTCCTTGATAAAATGTAAACTCCTTGAGAGAAGATTCTATTTTGTTTGTTTTTATAGCTTCATTGCCTAGCACAGTCTTTGGCACAAAGTAGATACCTACTAAATGCTTGTTCAATTAAATAAATGAGAATCAATTAACTAGGACTTATTAAGCTCCTACTATGTGCCAAGCACTGTGCTAGGCTTTGGGGATATAAACAAAGACATAAAATAATCCTTGTCGCAAGGAATTCACATTCTGATGGAGAAATGCAGATCCGAAATGCTTTATTTGCTATTTTATGCTATTTTATTGTACATTTTTCTTTGTTTCAAGAGAGGGTCCAGGCGGAGTAGAAAGACTCACATATGCTAGCTCTGAATCCACAGCCCAGAAATTTCCTGTAAGAAGAGCTTCCCACAAATTCTGGATCACTGCAAGGCGCACAGAAACACAGTGGAAGAGATTTCCATTCCAGAGAGCCCTGGAGAGCAGTCCCCAGGGGTCCATCACGCCCCAGACAGCGGAGCCCACCCCAGCGCTGCCCTGGCCACGGTCGGAGAGGAGCAGATCCGAGCAGGATTCAGGAACGGAATCTCTGGTGGCCGGGAAGGTCCCTCCACCCACAGACGCTCCAGGTCAGTGAGAGAGACATCTGGGCTGGCTGAGAGGGGAGCAGGGTGTCTTCCTGGCTCGGGCCCCCTTGAGAGGCAGCAGCAGAGGGAGCGGCAGAGGCACCAGCAGAGGCAGCAGTGGCAGCCAGGACTCCCAGAGCAGCAGGCAGAAGTTCAGGTCTCTGCATAAACTCCCTGAGGGAACTGAGCCTAGGAGGCGGCCCTGCCCCCACCCCAGCACCAGAACTTAAGCTCACATTGAATAGCAGCTGCGGATAGCCCTGAGACTGGGAAGCAGCATTTGAATCTCAGACCCCAAGCACTAGCTGGGCAGATCTAGGCAAGGGTGGAGAGGAATCTCAGAAGTCAGGTAACTGGCTGGGAAAATGCCCAGAAAAAGGAAGCAGAATAAGACCATAGAGAGCTACTTTATTGGGGAAGAGATGTTCCTTCCCCCCTTCATTTCTGATGACGAAGTACAATACCTACCATCGGTAAAAGACGTGGAGGTCGGGGCCTCTCTATCCCAGACATACGAGGTGGATGTCCGGTGGGCTCAGGCCATGGAAGAGCTCAAAAAGGATTTTGAAAATCAAGTTAGACAGGTGGAGGAAAAACTGGGAAGAGAAATGAGAGAGATGCAAGAAAAGCATGAAAAACGGGTCAATAAAGGAGACCCAAAAAAATGCTGAAGAAAATAACACCTTGAAAAATAGGCTAACTCAATTGGCAAAAGAGGTTCAAAAAGCTAATGAGGAGAAGAATGCTTTCAAAAGCAAAATTAGCCAAATGGAAAAAGAGGTTCAAAAGCTCACTGAAGAAAATAGTTCTCTCAAGATTAGAATGGAACAGATGGAGTCTAATGACTTTCTGAGAAACCAAGAAATCATAAAACAAAATCAAGAGAGGATCCAGTGTGGTGAAAGACATATTAGAAATGAAAAAACACCAAAAAGCATCAATGAAATATTTTTGAAATCCAGACTTAGGAAACAGATAAATTAGCTTATGATTGGTTGACAAGAAGAATCTTCCCAGAGAGTTCCCCTGGTACATTATTTGCTTCCAGATCATTAAGGACTTAAGAGAGTGTGTGTGGAAGAGCAGGGTAAAGGGAAACTTCAAAGTCTCAGGTGTTATTAACTTCTCTTAAAGACCAAGAGACATGTAGACTCAACTTGCTGAGATGATAATGTAAGACAAGGGCATAAAAGAATTTAATTGACAAAAATTCAATTTATAAGTAAACTTTTTATCAAAACTCATTCATTCTCCAATGGATAACTGGTAAAAGGATATGTCAAAACAGTTCTCAAAAGAATAATTGAAAAATAAAAACAACCATATGAAAAATTACTCCAAATTACAAATAAGAGATGCAAATTATAGTGAATTTGAAGATGAAAAAATTATTAATATGACAAAATATGGGAAGTAAACATTGAAGAGAATGGGAAGTAAACATTGAAGAGTCTATGGAAAGACAGGAACACTTCTCCTCTCTTGGTGGACCTATGAATTGATCCAACCCTTCTGGAAAATAGTTTGGAATTATGTCCATACCCTTTAAGCCAGAGATAGGCCTATCTCTCAAGAAAGTTAAAGATAGAAAGAAAAGGCCAATAAAACTATCCCTTCCACATTGTGCCTTTCCCCATTTCAGTTTCAATATATTGTGGGTCAGCATAAGAAATCAAATTAGAATTTTGGGGAAGTTTTGCAGAATCTGTAGACAACACACGGAAGTCAGCAGAAGACATAGAAAAAGTTTAGAAACTCAGAAATGTATAAAATATGTATATATTTAATTGTATGATATCACCATATTTTATCTTTTAATACCATAATAATTCAGACTTCTTTTCTGGTACAAAGGGAGAGCCAAAAAATTTTACACATATTTTCCAGTTTGTGGGGGCACTAGACTCCTAATTCCCCCAAAAGTCCTAGTGAGGCAGCTAGGTGATATAGTGGATGCTAAGACTGGAGTCAGGAAGAAATGAGTTCAAATCTGACCTCAAGACACTTAGTGGTTGTGTGACTCTAGGCAAGACACTTAACCCTGTTTGCCTCAGTTTCCTTCATCTATAAAAGGAACTAGAGAAGGAAATGTCAAACCATTTCAATATCTTTGCCAACAAAATCCCAAAGAGGATCATGAAGAGTTGGACATGACTGAAAACAACTGATCAGCAACAAAACGGCTAGACAATGAGAGAATAAAATAGGGCATGAGTCATCATTGGTCACTGATCAAATTAAAGAAATTCATCAGATTTACGGGACGTTGGCCATGAGATGAAAGCAACTGAAAGGACACAGGGAAACCTGAGTGGCTGCTTCACTGAGGATAGGCCATGCCTCTTGTGACCTATAGAATGCAACTTGGCCCTACTCTGCTTCCTATGCAGCCCTCTGTTCTGATGAAATCACAGGTCTGGACAAAAAATGGACAAAAAACATTTCTGCTCCACCAGTGGAATCTTTGCGGATCCAGTATAAAGCATTATGCATATTATAGTATTATTATTAATATTACAACACTTTGATGGAGCTGTGATCTCATTAAGGGCATTCTCTCTAACAATGGCTATCTCAACCCATCCAACACCTCATCCTGCACAACGCTTAGCCTCACCTTCCCATAAAACATCCATTGATGGTGCACCCACTGTGTTTGGGGCCTTTTTCAGGATCTCATACATTTTCTTTTCTGGCCATATATTTTTCTAAGGACATCCTTTAGGTCACCATTCTTGACCAGTTCTTAGTTGGTAACATGTTACCGTCTATTCACACCCACCAAGTGCATCTCTACTGCTGTTTGGGCAACCCTCAAACTTATTTCTTTGGACATTATGATGTTGCATAATCTGTGACCATATAGCTTTACTGAATTTTTTTTGTCATTGTTTAAAAATGGTCCTATTTTCAGAGAGGAGTTTGAGATCATTTAAAAAAAAGCTAAGTTCCACTTCGTACTGATAATGAATTCCATGAGTTCATCACATTATGTGAATTAACACTGCATATTTATGTTGGTTTAGAGCACATTACCATATTTTGTACAATTACAAGATTGAATAGTACAAATTTAAATATGTGCTATGAATTCACAGGATGCATTATTTGCATTATCAAGACCCAGTTGAATTTTGTAATTTCCCAAAGAGTATGCAACATACTTACCACTTCCTGTTCAGTTCTGAGTCCAAAATCTATATACAGATGAACCAGCTAGCACTATATTAATAATGATAATGATGCCGTTATTAGTAAAAGTAATGTAACAATGCTAATCCTCTCAACTTCTAGAGTAAGATGGAATATCAAATGCATCCAAAGTGCTTAGAGATCCTTCATGAAGCAAAAGATAAGTCAATGTAATAAAAAGAGTTTTAAATTAGAAGTTGGGAGACTAGGTTCAAATCCCAGTTCTAACACTTGTGTGACCACAGACCAGTCACTTAACTTCTTTGCCTCAGTTTCTCCACCTGTAAAATGAAAGGGCAAGACTGAATGACCTCTAAAGACCCCCTCCAGCTCAAATAATCTATATTCCAACATTCTATGTTCTAAGGTCCATTTTTGCTCTCCATCCCTAAAGCTCTAAATTTATGATGGGAAACACTGTACAATCCAGTTGGTAAATTTGGCTGTGTCCACAGGGCCGTGATCAAAAAGCCACCTCTTCAGCCTCCACCCCTACCCCACCCTCTCACTCGTCTTTCTGCTTCCCTCCTCCCTTCACCCACTCACCTCTACTGGGCAAACCATTCCCACAACCGTTACCAACTCACCCAAGATAGAATGAAATGAAAAACTAGAATTCTGGCCGGTGCACTCAGGCATGTTTTACAATTCTGACACTGCTATCTCATTCCACCAAATTTTTCCATTTCGGTCTCCTGTCTCCACATGCTGATGTGAGACAAAAGTAAAAGACACTTTCCCTTGGCTAAATGTCCCCCAAATGACCAAACTACTCAGCTATTTATGAGGACAAAGAAAATATTCTAGAACTCTGCCATGGGGGTTTTGAAGAAGGGTCTGTAATCATAGAACTTTTACAGGGGACCACAGTGTGATGGGAGCTAGGCTGGGCAAAAGGAGTTCTGTTCAAACTTTCCATGGTGGCACCAGATACTGCTGCCCCTTCACCAGGGCACCACTTAGGATCCCTAGTGCCCTGTTGGCTGGAGTTAGGAATCCGATCAGTAGTCACAGAAGAGAGCAAAGTTATTTCAATCATTAAACCCATGACTTTGCTTCCATGAGCACTGTACTCTAAGGAGTCAAACTAATGCAGAAACAACAAGGACACATAGCTCCTAGGACAGTAATTAAGATATCTGATTGCTCAGAAACCTTCAACTTGGGGAGCAATAAAAGGACTGAATATATGACTACATACAGTACTATAGTCTAAAATACCACAGTCTATAAGGGGCAAATGCTGAAACAATTCAAGAGAGAGAGAGAGAGAGAGAGAGAGAGAGAGAGAGATGGAAGTAAGGAGAAAAGAAAGAAAAGAAAAGAAAAGAACACTTTCTTCTTTCAGTTTCATAGATGTTTTCTTCCCACGCACCTACCAAACTTAATGAGTAGTAGAGCCAGGGCAATCTGGACCTTCTCCCAGTGTGGAGAAATCAGAGATCAGCTGACAGACAGCAGGTTACAATAATAGAAGTTAGCTCCCAATTAACAAATTATAGTGAATTAAAATTCAAATACTTCAAGACTCCAATCAATGTAGCAACCATCACAGATCACTGTGATGACATAAGAGAACTGATGGCAAAGGCTGCCTCCCACCACTCTTCAGGAAGGGACAACAGTGTAAAAAATATCAATAAAAGGTTTTAAAAAATAATTACTTAAAGTAGGAAGCTACCAGATGGCTGAAACGAACACTTTCCTTCTTCCACTGTGTATGGCAGCCTCTCCAGCAACAGCCTGGTGTCCTGGCACCTTTCTCTCTGATGTCCTCCTCACTACTCACCTTGCTTTTTGCCCTTGTGGTATTTGCCCTGGGTGCAAAAATTCCTAATTGTGGCTCTGTTGTGTACCCACAGGGTTCTGTACTAGGCACTTCAAAGGATTCATAAAGTCTCCTCACTATAAAACATTCAGTGGTTCCTCTTTCTTTTTCTTTTTTTTAAATTTATTTTCAGTGTTCTACAATCACTACCATATAACTTAGATTTTTTTCCCCTCCCTTCCCCTCCTTCCTCCCCTCCCTGAGACAGCATACAATTTTATATAGGTTCTACACATACATTCCTATTAAATACATTTTCACCATAGTCATGTTGTATAGGAGAATTAAAATGAATGGGAGAAACCATATAACAAACCAAAACGTAATACAAAAGAAAATGATCTGCTACATTCTGCAACTGAATTCCATAGTTCTTTCCCTGCATATGAAAGGCATTTTGCCTTAAAAGATCATTGGGACTGTTTTAAGCCCTTGCATTACAATGAAGTTCTAAGTCTATCAGAAAAAATCCTCTCACATTGTTGTTGCTACCGTGTACAAAGTTCTCCTGGTTCTGCTCCTTTTGCTCAGCATCAGATCATATATGTCCAGGCCTCTCTGAAGTCTTCCTGTTTATCATTTCTTACAGCGCAATAGTATTCCATTACATTCATGTACCATAATTTATTCAGCCATTCCCCAATTGATGGACATCCCCTTGATTTCCAGTTTTTGACCACCACAAAAAGAGAGCTGCTATAAATATTTTTGTATATGTGGGACCCTTTCCCATTTTTATGATCTCTTGGGGGTACAATCCTAGAAGCAATTTTGCTGGGTCAAAGGGTATGCACATTTTTGTAGCCCTTTGGGCATAGTTCCAAATTGCTCTCCAGAATGGTTGGATGAGCTCACAACTCCACCGGCAATGAATTAGTGTTCCAACTCTCTCACATCTTCTCCCACATTTATCATCTTCCTGTTTTGTCATGTTACAATCTGATAGGTGTGATCTGGTATCTCAGGGTTGTTTTGATTTGCATCTCTCTAATCAATAGTGATTTGGAGCATTTTTTCATATGACTATAGATATCTTTAATTTTTTTCTCTGAAAACCACCTGTTCATATGACCATTTATCAATTGGGGCAGATTGGATAAAACTCAAGCTTAGTAGCCTGGCACTTAAAGTTCTCCACAATTAGGCTTACACCTACTTTTCTAGTCCGAGTTCAGCATTACCTCCTTTCATGAACCCTGTATGTCAGCTAAACTAGATGACCATTAGTTCCCTGAAAGTGACATTCCATCTCCACCTCCATGTATGAGCACCATCTGTTGGCCATTCAGGAATGCTCTTCCTCCTATAAAAAGTCCCAGAGAGATTCTCTATCATCCCTTTATATAAAAACCTCTTCTTCAATCTTTGCATCTTCCTACCCTCTTTGTTCTCTCAACTACTTATTAATTACAATTACTTTGTTCTGTTTCCCAGTGACTTTCACTGGGATTTCTCTTAGGTGCTATAATATAATATAATATAACATAATTCAGATGCCCCTATTACCTCTATGGTCAGCAAGCTCCCACTACTTGTAACTCTCCCTATCTCTGTAAAATTCAGTCACTAATTAGCAAGGAGCAAACCATCACCAACACTCATTCACCTTCTATTCTCCCATCTTCCTCAACCCTACCCCACCCACCATGTTCCACTCCAATGCTACCCATTTCTTCCACTGGGCTCTTTGGAATCCCCAAGTCCATAATGACATTCAGGACCTCTTCCTCTCATACTCTTTCCATCTACTAGGAATACAAGAATGAAATAATCCATGAGGGAAGGCATTTACATTCTAATGAGGGAGACAATGAGCACATCTTACAAGTATGACAACAAGCACATATATAACTATAAATAGCATACATGTAAAGTGAATAAATACAAGTAAATACAAAGCACTTCAATATAACATAATTTGGGAAGACAAACACCAGCAGGTGGAGAGCTCAGGAAAGACTTGATCCAGCACATTCACTTGATCCAGTGCTTGAGCTTTGTCTTAAAGTAGAAGAAGGATTATATGTGTTGGAGACAAGGAGGAAGTGGATTTCACAGGTGTGTGGGATAACCAGACCAACGGCGTCAAGGTGAGAGATGCCTTATCATGTGTGAGAAATGGAAACTAGGCCAATTTGGATAGATCACAGAGTACAGAAGGGGCAGTAATGTCCAGCGAGGATGAAAAGATAGGTTGGGGACAAGTTGTAAAGAGTTTTAAAAGCCAAAATAAAGGACTGATGATTTATGCCAGAAGCCACAGGAACTGGTGACATGAAGATTGCCTCACCAATTGGAGTCAAGTGAGTAGGGACTCACACTGACAGATTTGCAATTAAGGAATTGGTGAAAGTGGTGAAAGAAATGAGGCAGGGTTAATGATTAGGAGGTTGTGTCCATTCTCAAGTCAAAAGGTGATGAGTGCCAGAATGAAGCTGGTAACTGTAAAAGTGAAGAGACGGGTCAAATCTAAGAGATGCTGTAGAGGTCGAAAGAGCAAGATTCAGCAATTGATTGGCTATATGAGGCAAGGGAGAGTGGTGAGTCAAGGCTAATGGGAGACTAGAAGCGATGGTAGTGCCTTTGACAAAAATATATTTGGAAGAGAGAAGGGTTTATGGGGAAAAATAACAAGTTGAGTTTAGGTTATGCAGAATTTGAGATGTCTCTGGTACATCCACTTTGAAATATGCAAAAGGTAATTGGTGATGCAGGGCTGAAGTTCAAGGGAGAAACTGGGAGTGAACATATAGATCTAGGAGTGAGGTTATTGCTTTTCGGTTGTTTTGGTCATGTCTGACTCTCCATGACCCCATTTTGGAGTGTTCTTGGCAAAGATACTGGAGTGGTTTGCCATTTCCTTCTCCAGCTCATCTTACAGATGAGGAAACTGAGGCAAACAAGGGTAAGTGACTTGCCCAGGGTCACACAGCTACTAAGTGTCTGAGGATGGATTTGAACTCAGGAAGATGAATCATCCTGACTCCAGGTCTGTACCAGCTAGGTCACTGAGAGATTACATAAAAGAAGAAATGAAAAAAAAGCCTAGGACAAAACCTTGGGGAACCCGCACAGTTAGGATCAGAATCGATCAAGTAGGGAAGAATAGAAGAGTTTCAAACTGTTGAATGAAACTAGAAAAAGTCACTCAGCCACCTCTAAATGTCTTGAAATTTATGCTACCAACAAATCTATTGCTTTTTTTCATTGAGGGCCCTGTTGAAGTTGAATAACAGCACCTGGCTCATTGACCTCCCCTCCTCCCCAACTCCTGCTCTTGCCCTAAAGTCCCTGGAAGACTTTTCACATTCATGTGGATTCTCCTTTAGGCCTCCTAACGTCTCACTCTCTTTAAATCCTATGAAGTACTCCTTCATTCCACCTCAGCCACAGACAGAAATGGCCATGCACTGGATCCACCATTACCCACAAATGTTCTTTGACCTCATATCCCTTAAAAATCACAGTACTTTCTCAGGCCATTTCTTTCCTCTAAGGTTACCTCCCGTATTTTCTGTGTATATCTTGCACGTATCCATCTATTTGAATATTGTCTCCCCCACTAGAATCTAAGCTTCCTTGTAATTTTGCAATATTCATTTCTTAGTGTATCATGGTCACTGTCATTTCCATTTACATCACTGATATAGTCCTTGCATGTACTTCCTTGGCTCTGCTTATTTCACTTTGTGTCACTGTATGTAAGTCTTTACAAAGAACAAGCTAAACCCAAAGAAGAGATCTAAGAATACACCTCTTCCCATTCCACAGAGGTGGATATCCACAGATATGGAAAATCCTATAGATTTTTTCAGATGTTTTTCAAAGTATTAATCAATTGTGCTGATTTTTTTCTCTTTCTCTTCTATTTTTTAAATTAAAAAAATTAATTTTTTTTTGAAAAATTGTTACAAGTGATCATTCCCTGATAGGGACAGGGAAGGATAGAAGGAGGTAGTTAGGTAATATAAAAACAAAAGACAGAAATACATATTTGTTTTTGAAATGAAATGTAAGCTTTTTAAGAAAAGGAACTGTGCAGAATGAAGCAGACCATTTTCTTTTGTATTATGTTTTGTTTTATGATTTCTCCCATTCATTTTAATTCTTCTATGCAATATAAGTAAGATGAAAATGTATTTAATAGGAATGTATGTGTAGAACCTATATAAACTTGTATGCCCTCTCAGGGAGGTAATGGGGAGAGAGAGGAGAGAGAGGGGAGGGAGGTAAAAAAACTAAGATATACGGAAGTGATTGTAGAACACTGAAAACAAATAAAATAATTCAATTTTTAAAAAAAGAAGAAGAAAAAGGACTGTGTTTGCCTTTCCTGGTATTCCTAACACTTAGTCCAGTATCTGGCATAAAATAAATGCTTAAGAATTGCATGTTAATTGATTGAATTCACCTTTTTCCCCTCTCAAACTTGACCCTATGCTAACCTTTAACCTTATAAAATAGGTTAAGAAAAGGTAAATGTTAACATAGATCAACACTGGAAGAGGAGAAAAGCGAAGTCCATCAGTAACTAGATAGAAAGATAGGCAGACAGACAGACAGACAGACAGATAGATAGATAGATAGATAGATAGATAGATAGATAGATAGATAACTGGGGGAGAGACCCCTGCTTCTAATACTATTTTGTTTTCAATTCCATGTAAAGACAATTTTCAACATTCATGTTTTGAAAGATTTTGAGTTCCATATTTTTTTACCCTCCCTCCCCACCAACCCCCCAAGACAGCAAGCAATCCGATATGGTACTCATGTGCAATAATGTAAAACATTTCCACATTAGTCATGTTGTGAAAGAAGAGGCAAACACAAGGAAAAAACCACACATCCACAAAAAATGAAACTAGCGCGCTTCAATCTGCATTCAGATCCACATCAGTTCTTTCTCTGGATAGCATTTTCTATCATGAGTCTTTTGAAATTGTCTTTTCACCTCTCCTTCTAAGATCCTTTGCTAGTTCATAATTCATATCTCATCCCCCCACGATGGATATGCCAACATTCTTCTATCCCGGACCTTCCCTGTTCTTTCTACACTTTCTTGTGATAACCTCACCAACTCCTATGAGTTTAAAGATCGTTTCTATGCAGATGACCCCAGATCTAGATACGTTCTCTAATCTCTCCCCTGAGCTTCCAGACTACATCACCCAAAGCCTATTGAATATTTCAAACTGAATATCATAAAAACTTCTCAAACTCAACAATGTTCTCAAAATAAAATTCATCATATTTCTTCCAAAATCTAGCACTCTACTAAATCTCTTACTTCCGTCAAAGGCACCACCCAGATTCATAACCTCTGAATTATCTTTGACTCATCACTCTCCCTTATCCCATATATAACAATCAATTATCCAGTCTTTCCATTTCTACTTTCAAAACATCTCTTACATCCCATCCTTTCTCTCCACTCACACGACCACCATCTTAGTCTCAGGCTCTTATCTTGTAATGGCAAAAGCTTCCTAACCGGTCTGTGCCTCAAGTTCCTTCCCATACCAATCCATCTTCTATATAGTTGCCAAAGTGATTTTCCTTAAGTGAAAATCTGATCACGTAAGGCCACTACCCAATAAATTTCAGTGGTTCCCTATTGCCTCTAGGATAAAATAGGAACTCATACTTATTTTTAAAGCCCTGCAGAAACTATCTTTCTAACTTCATTATATTATATTCCCCTTCTCACACTTTGCGATCTAACCAAATTGGCTTTCTTTCTTTACTTCAAAATGGTAATTCCACCTCCTATTTTAATGTTTTTGCATTGATTGCACCTCATGCATGGAATACACTCTCTTTTAATCTCTACCTCATAGATCTTTGCTTTTCCTTTAACATGGGTTTAAGAATCCCTCTACATGCAGTCTTTTCTAATCCCCTCAATTCCCCTGCTTCACTTACCATCTTGAATGTAACTACCTTGGCATGGTGAATAGAGAGATGGCCTAAGGGTTATGGAGATTTGGGTTACAATTCTGCCACTGAAACATCCTGTGTGACTCTAGGTAAGTCACTTAACCTTCTAGTACTCTAGGTACTCTAGTATTCTAGGTATATATAGTCCTGTAGATACTGTAAGTTACAGAGTCACCTGTAATGGTCACCTCCATTAGTTCCCTATACTACCAATGACATCTCAGATCCTCTCTGGGTATTTATTTTGAAGATTCTTACATGCATTTTACCTCATTTTTTGTTTTTATATCCTCAGTACCTATTATAGTGCCTAGCACATAGTAGGTGTTTAATAAATGCTTCTTGATTAATTGATGGTTTATATCAGCGAAATGGCCATATATTCTCCCCTTGAATCTCCAGGGCGACATATGCTACACCCTATCCTCACTCCCCAAACACTCATTTCAGCATTTGATCTCTTGACAGCCAAGAAGTCTGACTTGATTTCAAGATGACCACATCTCAAGCCACAACTGTTTTTCACAAATGAGGATGTGTGCTAAAGCTTTGGGGAAGAAGAGCTAGTTACTGGCCCCAGAGAAAACACTGGAAGCACACAAGTATCATTGGAGGAGGAAACCCAGTTTAAAAATGATCCAGTTGACTCCCAAACATTTTACAAGCCTCAAATTCTTAGCATTGAACTTTGACTCAATCCCTAACCTTATCCAGCTGTCTTACAGATTTGTGGCACTGCTCACAGGAGTACCTGGGTAAAAGAGTGAGTAGATCAGCATGAAGCCATTGCTATTTCTGGAGAAATACCCCCTCTATGAATGGGAAGGTATGAATAGCATCTCTATACACTGCTGTTTTTTAAAAGGTAGCACATGGACCATTTTTGTGGATTGGTATGTATATATCTGGCTCCATGTATAATGGCTATCAGAAAAAATGTTTCTGATAATACAATTTTTGGAATTCGGGAGCAGGAACAAGACCCTTTCTAATTTTGGATCTTTGCACCTATGATGTGGACAGGGGATTAAAAAAACTGACACATATGGGTTTCAGAAACAAGTTCATACTCATGCCTTAAAAAGCATATATGTTTGCATAAATATAATAAATATAAAAAATGTTCTCTTCTATAGGAAATTTTTCTTCATTTGACAAAGGAATTCCAAGCTATATTTAAATGTTTATTTACAGATTGATGGAAAGGTTAAAGAATAAGGAAGAAGAAACATCTTCCTTATTCATAGGATCATAAATTTGGAACTGGAAGATATTTTTTATACCATCCACTCCAATGATTCTTTGATAGTCTGGTGAAACCTATCAGAATAATGTTCTTAAATGAATAAAATGAAACACAAAGGATTAAAATGGAAATTAATCATATTGAAATACGGTCATTAAAATATTTTTTAAAAACAAGTTCATGGACTTCTGAACCCTTCATCTAATCTAATTCACTTATTTTTCACATGGGGAAATTGAGGCCCTAAAAGGTCACTTAACTCAGTGGCATAGTTCAATAGTGGCATGATTCAAACCCAGGTCCTCGGACTCTAAATTCAGTACATGCTAGAGAATTCAGAGTAACTAGACTTAAATCTTCATCTCCTTTATCCTTTATTTCTGAGATTATAAGAGGTCAACAAAAGACAAGGATTCTATTTTTTAAAAATGGAAGATTCACATCAGAAGGGAGTTGCTGTTTGTCATTCATCTTTGAAGGACTCATGATATCATGGGAGATGTCTTGACTTGTGCGTGAATTGGATTTAAGTGAGGCAGAGCTGCACAAAATCATTAGCCTCCCTCTTTCTTCCTGAGTCATCAAAGTCCAATGGCGGGACACAAGTCAAGATAACCAGTGATAGCCCAGGATGCAGTGGGTTAACCTTGGTGTCTATGATGCCTGACCAAGCTCTAAGTGCTCCACAGCACCTGCTTCAGCTGTGGTCATTGGAACAAACTGTTCTCATCTACTCATTCCATCACACATTGGGAAAGTCATCACACATTTGTGGTAGATGTCCCCTTAACTCATTGATGGCTTTGAGGCCTCTCTGCTGAGATGGTTTTATAGGGATGTGACCACTATACATGCAGCAACTTCTTAGAGCCACAGGCGAGAGCTGGATGAATCAGGTGGACACCAAAGATAGATAACAGTTCTCATACCAGAGGTGCCAGTCCTCCTTGAACACCCCATAAACCTCCCAAGAGAGAGTATGGTGCAATGGAAAGATCTGAATTCAAATCTCACCTCTGATACTTGCTACCTGCTGTGACTTTAGGCAAGTTACTTAGTCTCCATGAAGAAAATAAGGTATTGGACAAGGTGATTTTTTCAGACAGAGGTCCTTCACAATTCTAGATCTGTGCCCCTTTAAAAAATGTAATACGTCTGCTACATAAAATGAGATACACATATAAATTATTTCTTAAGTAACCAGAACCTGACAGGTGATGATTTAGCAACATTCAAGATTTGAACTGAGACAAAAGGAAGAGGTCATAATCCTCTAGATCTTTCCATAAGGACTCCAGAATGCAGGAAAGGAAGGTAACCACTTCTAGCACCGTCATACTCCATATAAGAGGAAGTCTGATGCTGTCAAGGTTGTGCTTTATGCCACTGGACTTGGTCCCCATCTGCTTTCCTACATCCCTGTTCCCTCCAGCTTAATGAGAGAAAAGTATTGCATGGAAAGGAATGGCTCCTGTCCCCTCCAGCTGGGATAGTGAAGTCACCCTATACTAGTTAATGTTAAGGTATTCAGCCAGCCTGGCCTCAGTGTCAACTTCCTGCCCCTCCTGACAGCATGCCAGACAAAATGTTCTTAAGTGACCCTTCCTGAGACCTTCTCACTTTTTTCTTCTCTCCTACCTCTTCTTCCCCAGATTCTAGACCCAGCTCTATCACTAACTCATTGTATGAAGCTGGGCAAGTCTTGATTTGCATGAAGTCAAGAATGACTTCAATCAGAAAGTCAACATATATTTTATAAGTGTTTACTATGTGCCAGAAAAAAAACACAGTCCTTGTCCTCAAGAAACTCACATTCTAATGGGGGAAACAATGTACAAAGAAATATATATATACACAAGACACATGCAGTGGAAATGGGAAGTAATTTCAGAAGGAAGGCACCAGCCATTGAGGGGAGGAAAACTGGAAAGGTCTCTTGAAAAGATAGGATTTTATCTTGAAGGTAAGCCAAGAAGCAGAAAGAGAGAACATTCCAGACATGGGAGACAGCCAGGGAGGAGAGTAACAAGGCTAGTGTTTCCTTCCTTCTTTCAGGAAAATGAAGGGGTTGAATTAGATGGTCTCAACGGTCCCTTCCAACTCTGAAGCTATATTTAGTCAGTGACAGCCATATTTTTATCATCAACCACAGTTCTTGTAACTGTCACAAACCAAAGTCCACTTTCCAAAAGAGTTTTGCAGCTGGTACCATGCAGCCTTCTTTATTGGTCTTTCAACTCTTTCAATTCACCTATCTCTTCTCTGGCTGTATTAGCCAGTAAATCCCTCCCTAAGCTTTCCAGGTCCTCCACTCACTCCTAACCATGACTCCAAATCTTCTTCCTCCATCTCCAGTCCCCAAATGTGTCCTACAATGTGCCCTAAAATTGAGTCCACTCAATCTCCAACGCTAGGTTAGAGGAGAAGGTAAGGGAGATAGGGCCAAAGGAGGACTTGGTTTCCCAGGATACAAGAATGAAATTTGTCTATAACATTTTCCAGGGATGGGGGTTGAGGGGAGCTGTCCAAACGTGTAATTTCATAAGAACTCTTGGTACCTAAATTCCCTCCAAGGATGCAGATTAGCAGCTACCTGTAATTTACAGAGAGTAACCTGAGGCTAAGTCATACAATATGTATCAACAGAAACAAAACTTGGGTTCAGGTCTTTCTGTCTCCAAGGGAAACCTCTGAACCTCCACGCCATTCTTTCCTTCATTAGTTAACACAGTCATCCTAACTTTAGGGGGGAAGGGAAAAAATAATCCCTTTGATTTTAAGCAAATGATTAACTTTCTAAACCAGATCTTCTTAAGCTGAGATCCATGGACTCCCTTCCAAGGCTTCTGTGGAAAGGTTTCAGAGAGTGTATTGAATATAGAAATAGATATAGTAGATATAGATATAAACATAGATGTAGATAGGTATGTACATATACACACCTGTTGTGGTTGTTAAGTCAGTTTTCAGTTGTGTCTAACTCTCCATGACCCCATTTGGAGTTTTCTTGGCAGAGATACTAGAGTAGTTTGCTATTTCCCTCTCCAGTTCATTTTACAGATGAAGAAACTGAGGTGAACAGGGTGAAGTAACTTGCCCAGAGTCACACAGTTAGAAAGTATCTGAAACCAGATTTGAACTCAGGAAAATTAGTCTTCCTGACTCAATTATCAGCAATCTGTGCACTATGACACCACCCAGTTGCCTTGTATGTGTGTGTATGCATGCATGCATGTATATGTATATATCTGTGTAGTATATGTATATATACAATACATACACATATGTATATGTAATACATACACATATATATTTGGTTTCCTTTGTGATCCCACATATTTTATTTTATACATTTAAAATAAACATTATTTTGAAATGGGGGCTGATGTCAGTAGATTACCAAAGGGGTCCAAGACACCAAAAAGTTCTAGAGCACCTGCCTTAGACCCCTCGACACTCTCCAAGATATCTCCAAAGCTGCCTCACAAGACTGTTGTGAGAAACAAATGAAATAATAAATGTAACTTGCTTTGTAAATGTTAAAGCACTAATGTTAGCTATTATCTAATAGTGAACATTAGCTACTGTTAAAGAAGATGGTTGACTTCCTGATCATTAAAGGACTGCACTAGCCCCACCCCACACCCACACACCCAAAGAGCAGCTGCATACAGGCCTGCATCTTCCTGGAGGACCTAGAGCTGGGGTTACAAGAACAGTGGCCAACTAGACTGTTTTTTCTTCCCAGTGTTCTTTTTCCCCTCCTCTTTAACACAAGTTATCTCCAAGCTGGTCCTCTTGACCATGAGTACCAACATTTATGGGGCCATTATTCAACTTCTCAATGTATATTTATATATTCCCCGGAAGAAATTCAGTGTCCAGTACATAAGGGACAGTTTTGTTTTGATCTTTGCATTGCTGGTACCTCTTATAAGTGCTCGCCAAATTGAATCCTAGCTCCAATCTCCCTACCCTTGCCCCAAAGCAATATTTCTTCAATGTCATTAGTATGGGAGCTTCTTCTACAAATTCAGATAAAAGCTTCTTTTAAAAATTTGGTAGGTGTTAAAGAGTCAACTGTGGTGGAAAAATCCAACATCTGTTGCCAACCAGGTGAGGAGGCTCTCAGCACTTAGCAGATCCGAACCCTGATCCCTGATCTCCTTGCATGACAAATGTTTTGCCTGACACAGGCCCAGATTGAAATCCCTTCCAGTTTGGAAAGACCTGCTGGAACTTGCCCTCTGCTGGCAAGGCCCTTGAGAACCCAGGTTCCACTCTATGACATGGTGAGGCATGAAAGGAGGACTTTGATGGTGGTTGTAGAACCAAACCATGGGAAAATGACAACTCACCACCTACAAGAGACCAATAAAAATCACTATACTCCTATCAGTCAACAGCATTGATCAAACACCTCCTGCCTGTACCAAGTACTTAAACATAACCAAAAAATGATTCTGATGAAGGTGGAAATAAATGGCTTCTAAGCTCCAAATATTTCTTCTACAAACAGAAGATGGCATCCCCACCTTTAGGAAGAAGCTATGATCAGCCACAGTAAATGAAGAGACGCCATTCCAGCAAAGGGGAGGATTTGAATTGGGGACTACATTGTAATCACTGATGTCTACCTTCTTCCCCTCCTCAAAATCTGCCTAGTTGTGTCACTGCTCTCTAATACCTTGCCATCTGCAGCAGGACATTGACAAAAAGGTCTTCCAAGCAGGTACTGGGGAGTCAGAGGCTGACAGGGTGGGAGTGGGGAGAGACAGAGAGAGAGAAGAGAGAGGGAGAGAGAGAGAGAGAGGGAGAAGGGGAGGGGGGGAGAAAGGGAGAGAGAGAGAGAAGGAGAGAGAGAGAGAGAGAGATGGAGAGAGATGGAGAGAGAGAGAGATGGAGAGAGAGAGAGGGAGAAGGGGAGGGGGGGAGGGAGAGAGAGAGAGAGAGAGAGGGAGAGAGAGAGAAGGAGAGGGAGAGAGAGAAGGAGAGGGAGAGAGAGAAGGAGAGGGAGAGAGAGAGAGAGAGAGAGAGAGAGAGAGAGAGAGAGAGAGAGAGAGAGAGATAGAGGGAGAGGGAGAGAGGGAGAGAGAGAGAGACCTTCCCTCCAAAGTCAAGAATGGTAACTACATTAGAAGACAATAGCTGTTTAGGCTTTTAACAAGAGGGTGTGTCCATTAGACAGAGACAAGTCCCTTCATACCACATCCTTCCAGGAAAATTCTTAATCCATAGACTTCCAGAGTATTTGGGGGAAGACAGAAAGGACAAAAGATCTGAGCCCTCATGAGTCCTCGGCTCATTAGAGGTTTGTGCATGGAAAGGAGAAAAGGAATGAGGCAGGGGGCCAATTTTCTTAATTTCAGGAGGGTCTAAAGTCAACTTGTTCTGTCCTTTCAGGCATTCACTCAACACAACTCTATCTGGTATCTACCATATGTGGAAGGCATGTAGAGTATTGAGGTTTCAGGGGAGGCAGAGATGAATCAGAGATTCCTGGCCCAGATTAAACCTAAGTTTACCATCGAATCTGATATCTCATTTCTTACATAAAACCTGCATAGGACACATCTCACTTTCCTTTTCCTCTTCTGTGCCCTTCTAGGAGGACCCAGGAATGAGGGGGAAACAGGAAGACTGGAAGAATTTCTATATATTGAAAGCTATTATGGAGATTCTAATGGGGAGGAACTAGTATCAATATGATCGTCTTTCTATTTTAAAATTCAACACCAACTTTTTAGGGGAAGTTTTACTGAGGGAATTTCCTGACTTTTAGAGTGTCTCATATTCGTTCCTTTCTCTTGACCTTTGTCGAGGCTATCCGCATTTCTTGTTTAGACTACTACAACAGTCTCCTTATTTATGTCTCTCTATCTCTTCTCTTAATAATAGCAATTATAACATTTACATAGCACTTTAAGATGTGCAGAATATTTACAAATTAGATTTAATTCTCAAAACAACCCTAGGAGGTAGGTACTATTGCCCTCATTTTACAGATGAGGAAACTGAGATAGGTATTAAGTGCTTTGTCCATGGTCATGCAACTAGTAAGTATCTGGATTCATATTTGAACTCAGGTCTTCCTCACTCTGGGCCCAGTGTCCTTATTCTTTGCAAAGCCTGACTGCTTCTCCTATCTATGCCCCACATGGCTGCCAAAATCATCTTCCCAAGACACTGATGTGACCATATTACTCCACTACTTAAAAACTTCCATTGGCTCCCCATTGAAATAAGTATCAACTCCTTAACGTGGCATTTAAAGTCTTCCACCATCTGGCTCTAGTCTACATTCTCAAACTTATTTCACACTATTCCACTGAATTCCAGTCAGCCTGAACCTTCTCATTTTCCTCCAGACTCTGCCTTCTGTTTCCCTGAGATTTCGTAAATTATCCATCAGCCATGTCTGGAATGCACTCCCTCATTCCCATTTCATTTTATCCTTATCTTCCTTCTCAGCTCAGTTACCACTCCTTTTGTGAATTTTCCTTGGTTTTCCCCGTTAGTGCTCTCCCAGTTTACTTTGTATCATACTTAAACATTTCTCAGTACAATCCCTAGCATGTTTTGTTGTTAACAAAACACATCTCGTTGTTCAGTCATTTCAGTGGTGTTCAACTCTTCACAACCCCATTTGGGGTTTTCTTGGCAAAGATAGTGGAGTGGTTTGCCACTTCCTTCTCCAGCTCATTTTACAATTGAGGAAACGGAGGCAAACAGGATAGAGTGACTTGCCCAGGGCTGTATAGCTAGTAAGTGTCTGAGGGTGGATTTGAACTCGAATCTTTCTGACTTCAGGCCCTAGTCACCTAGTAGAAGTTTAATCAATACTTGTTTTATCCCTTCCATTCAACTATAAACTCCCTGGACTTAGGGTTTTGTCTTTGTATGTTCAGCATGTAGCATAATTATTGAATGATTATTTGCTGAAGTTATCCTATGGATATCTGAAAAGCAAGATTAAACAGTAATAGCTCTGAAATGAATAAATAAGAGATAAAATGTGTTCTTTTTCATCTTAATGGATGAAAAATCCTACCTCTTTCTCTTCTTGCCACATACTAGTGAGGAGAGAATGTAGTGAATCTCCGCAATTACCACAATTACCACACCTCAGATGGACAATGTCTGGTCACTCGGTTACTGGAACCAAGCCTGCTAGCCAGGCCAGGGTAAAGAAGACTATTTTTGTAAATAAAAAAAAAATTAAGTAGACATTGAACTCATATGACTCACAACGAGCAAGGAGAGGAAGCATGGGATTAACCCTCCTGAACCAGACACAAGACCCAGCTAGCTCTGGCAGCAGCAAATACCTGATGCCTTTTCAAAAGAATTTACCACCCCCACCCTCTACTTTTAGCCACCCAAGTGCCTTCTGCCAACTGACAGAAGCCCAACTAGGAATCTGTGCTCTGTGGGAGTTCTGAGATCTGCCCTTGTCCAAACTATGAAAAAAAATGAGACTCCCTCCCCCTCAAGTCTCACAGTAAAAACTTAGCAAATGTCCTTGTCAGTCAGCAACATTGATTAAGTAGGAAACTCCCCAGCTTGGCCCTCAAGAGCCTCCAGAATTGAATTGTACCCTACCTAGTCAACTCATTTTCCTTCACAAGTTCTGGCCTTTAGAACTACAGTGGTGCTGGTGTTCTGGTCTCCAGAATACAATACTCATGTTGACTTCCAGGCCTTTGCTCACGCTGTTCCTCCACTTGAAATTCCTTCCCATTTCCCCCTCTTCCACTCCCAATCCTATTACAGTTCAGCTAACGACCCACCCCTTCCATGAAGCTACCTGGACTACATTGGCCCTCCCTGATCTCACTCAGTGAGAACGAGTACTTCTCAAACTCACAGTAGTATATTCTGCAAGGCATCAACATAGTGAACATATGAGTTGGCAACACAGTGGAAGAGTTGAGATGCTCACACGTGTGCAGTTGCTCTTCCATAAAGGTGCAGCCTTTTTTTGTTAAGTTGTTTGCAAGTTCAAGGTCTGAAATATTTTGAGTCTCGTGTGTATGTATAATAGTCAAGCTCTATTTATGTTTTTGAATGTTTACCATACTACAAGTGCTGTATAAGTAGAATTTATATTACATAATATTATTTACAAATCTCTGCAATAATAACATCCAGCATTTCATGGCACACCTATTGAAACTAGCGTCACACATAACTTGACAGCTACCAGTGAGGTGAGGTCTAGAACCTCCCTCAACCCCTTCGGAACCAAGGCTAACTCTGCTTGTAATTCAAAGCCTATAATACAGAATCCATGAGACTGCATAGAAAGAGCTCTCTAGATTCAGAGATGAGATGGGGAAGGTTAGGAGGTGAGAGGAGGGAGGAGTTAGCATAGGGATATCTGAGGTGGGGGCTGGGAGTTTGGGGCGGGGCTTAGGTAGAGGTTAGCTCTACTGAGTCACCTACCACCCTCAGATCTTAGGGCACCTCCCTTAAGTCTCTATCCCTAAATCTTGGCAAGTCACAATTACTTAAACTCTCTAAGCCCTCATTCTGGCATCTGTAAAATGAGAGGATGAACTAGATGGCCCAGATGGGGGCGGGGAGAGGCAGAATGGTCACTTTTAGCTCAGAATCTATGCTCCTGTGATCCATTAAGGGGCACTAAGGTATTGCAGTGGATAGAGTGCCCAGCCTGGAGTCATGAAGACTCATCTTCTTCAGCTCAAATCTGGCCTCAGACAAGTACTAGTTGTGTGACCTGGGTCAGTCACTTCACTCTGTTTGCCTCAGTTTCCTCATCATAAAATGATCTGGAGAAAGAAATGTCAAACCACTCCAGTATCTTTGCCAAGAAAACCCCGCAAAGGTTCACAGAGTTGGACACCATTGAAACGACTTGATTTCAATGATAACGAAATGATCCATTATGCTGAAGTTCACACCCTAAGTTTCCTGACTGTTGCCTTGTTGGGATCTGTAATCAGTTAGTGTATAGCAGTAGAAACTGGAGAGTTAGAGTTCTGGTTTTACATCCCACCCTAATTCTTGGTAACTGAGTGACCACAGGCAAGTCTTCCCCTGTTGGAAGAATAAATGAGATAATGTCCATAGTTTGGTTTGGGAACCTTTAAATTCTATTGGAGAATCAGCTATTATGTCGTATAGAGTCTTTGGTTAATCAAAGAAAGAATAAGAAATACTAATAAAAGAAAGAAAATTAGATTTGGAATCAAAACACCTGACTTAGACTCTGGTTCCACCACTTACACTAATCAACAAGTATTTATTAAACACCTACTCTGTGGCAGGAACCTCGCTAAGCATGGAAGAAACCAAGAAAGGAAAAAACCCATCCCTGCCTTCAGGGAATTCACATTCAAAGGAAAGGGACTCCAAGATTGCTTACACTAGGTGCTGGAATTTAAATACTAACTCTGAGGTTTACTTTCTATGTGCACTTGGGCAAGTCACTTCATGGAAGAGGGGGTAAGCATTTATTAAGCTCTTACTATGTGCCAGGCACTTTGTTACCAACTTGATAAATATTTCACTTGAGCCTCAGAACAACTCTAAGGTGCTATTATTATCCCCATTTTACAGTTGAAGGAACTGAGACTGAAGGAAATTAAGTGAGTTGCTTAGGTCTGAGGGTAGATTGAACTCAAGACTTTTTGACTCCAAGACCAGTACTCTATCTCTTATACCACCTGGCTACCAGGGGCTAGACCAGATGGCCCCTGAGGTTCTCTGCAGCTCTAGATCTGTGATGCGGTGATCTATACTAAATGCCAGTTTGGCTACTCAATACTTGCTTAATCTTGATCAAGTTACCTCATCTCTCCGGGCCTCGGTTTCCTTATCTAGTGAAACTAGAATAGTGAACTCTTGTTGTTTAGTCATTTTTCAGTCATGTTCGATTCTTTGTGAGTTTTCTTGGCAAAGATACTGGGGCGGTTGCCATTTCCTTCTCCAGCTCATTTTACAGATGAGGAAACTGAGACAAACAGGGTGAAGTGACTTTCCCAGGGTCACACAGTTTCTGAAGCCATATTTGAACTCAAGAAGATGAGTCTCCTTCACTTCAGGCTCAGCACTCTGCCCACTGTGCCACCTAACTGCCCAGGAAGCTGGACGAGATTTCTAATACTTCTGGAGGACTGCTGTTGTCATTTAGAGATGAAAATGAAATTCAGTCGAATTAACTTGACCAAGGTTACACAGCTGGTAAGGGGTCATTTGTGTTTAGCTGTCTCAATGCTCCTTCCATCCACTGTACCACCTTTATCCCAAGAAGTTTTCCTAGGTCTGGTTGGACTGAATGCAAGCATCCTCTCTGCATAAATCACTCTAATAGATAAGAGGAGTTCAGAGAATACAGTAGAAAAGATACTATCCAACCATGCCTGGGAGGAATTCTTATATGGGTATCACCACACAGACCTGGATGGAGATGGAGAGGCTACGGTGAAGGATGATGAAAAGCCTGATCTGGGAGAGGTTGGGTTCCCTTTCTTGTAGAGTGGTGCTCCCATGGGCATCTCTGGCATTATTGTACTCCCTGTATCTTGAAATGATGTATATACACAAAAAGGAGAGGGGAGAATGGACAGATCCTGGGAGATGTTAAAAATGTTAAACTCTGCAAAAGTTAGTTAAAGAGCTCCATAACCATCAGCTAACATTGCTAGAGAGGGAGGACAAAATATCCCCTTTTTGTTTTTTGTTTTTTTTACTTCCTCAGAAGATCCAGCAAATGCTTGCAGTGGGAAAAAGCAAGAGTCAGCATTTTGCCCATGGGCCCCTCCCAGGGACTGGCGCTTTAAACTCTGCTGCTCCAGGGCCTCTAGGATTGGCCATCTTTCCCCACCACCACCCCCCTCCCCTTCACTCCCCCTACCTCAGAGAGGTCAGAGCACAAAGCTGCCAAAAGAAAAAAAAGATACCACACACCCAAATGTGTAGCAAAAGGAGCCTCTCCTCCTGCATTCTGCCCTTATTTGAGGGATAAAGGGCTGCCCCCACACCCCAAACCAGATCCTAAAATCTGCTTGCATTGGCTGACGACACTACAGCTCAACGGGACCAGAGATAAAGTTGGGTGAATGTGAGCAATTTTTTTCCCCCGCTCTCTCCACCTCCCCCACTCCTCACTACCACACTTTCATCCCCACCTCCTCCAAACAAACCTCCAGTATTGCACAATCTGGGGTAAATTCATGTCTCAACTGCCTGGGTCACACACAAGGCAAGGACAGCTCCCAGCTGCCAAGTGGTGATGTCTGCATGGCAAGTCCACTCCCTAGTTAAACTCAAATTTGGGGCCACCCCCTCATTCTGAGAAGTAATATCTAAGCCTCCTGCCATTCTGACTGATGAAAGAATCTTGTTTTTATCCCACTGACAACTTGGGAGTGACCAGTGGGCATAGCATTGTCTTTTTCACTTTGACTACCAAATGCTGACTTTTGAATTTTCTTAGGGTAGGGCCCCTAATCCTTACCCTATCTATACCTTGTTTCTCCTGAAAGATCAGTGCTATCCGGAATTAGTCCAAAATATTTCCAGACTGAGGGGACAAATACCATTTGCCAATCTCGCCCCCCTAAATCTGACTTTGATTCTTCGTGGTCCAAAACAGCCCTGATAGGCTATTCACTTCAGAAATGGGAATGCCACGTTCTACACTCTGCCCTTCAAAGACAAATGAGGAAAAGGAAGCAACGAACACACCAAAGATGTGAGGAAAGAGAAGAAATCCTTCCTCCTGAGGCAAAGTTTGGGTCACAAAGTTGCACTGGGGACATTTCTGGATTCCTTTGATCTTTTCCAACTGGAAGAATTTTTGAAGAGAGACCACTGGAACTTCAAGGAAAGCTGACTTTGGTGGTGGTCTTTAAGATCGATTAGACAGGAAGCTGGGAGAACTTTTCTCAAGTTCTCCAAACTTTTTCCTAGTCTGGTACAGACCCCTTCCTTCCCCTCCCCCTACTTCCACCAGTCGACCCACCACATCTGGTTTCACTCAAATCTCCTCTGCATCCTCTCTCTCTCTCTCTCTCTCTCTCTCTCTCTCTCTCTCCTCTCTCTCTCTCTCTCTCTCTCTCTCTCTCTCTCTCTCTCTCTCCTTTCCTCACTTATCTCCTCTTTTTTACCTCCTCCTCCTACCTCTCCAGAAATGGAGACAATTTTGTTTCAACACTCCCTCCTCACCCCCTAACGCACGCACCTCTGCTAAAGAATGAGAGGGGATTAAAAAAAGAAACCCTTTCTTCCTTCATCGACCCTTCTCCAACTCCTTTCCCAGCTCCCGGAGGGGCAGTCAGCAGTCCCCCGATGCTGGCTGCCAGCGCCTTACCGGTGGGGGAGACGGTGGGGACAGCAGGGGTGGCGACTGTGGCTGCCCCCGCGGGGCTGATCCAGGAGCCCGAGGGGCTGAACACCACACTCCCGAGAAACAGGGCACAGCGCAGCAGGTGACGCCAGGGAGCAGGAGCCGGCCAGGGGAGCCACATTCCGGGGGCTGACTCCGCCGAGGTTCCGGGCACTGAGACAAGAAAGGGATGGATGGATGCGCTGAGGGCGAGGAGCTGGAGAAGCGTGAACTGAGGGCCCCGGAGCTGGGGAGGAGATGCTTTGCGTCCTTCCCCGGGCCAGGACGGAGTGATGCCTCCCCGGGAAGGGAAGGAGAAGGGAGGGGAGGGGATTGAAAGGGAAGGGAGGAGAATTGAGGGGAGAGGAGGGATAGGGAGGCTGGGAGGGGTTGGAGGAGGAGGGGAGGATCCAGGGAGGAGGGTTTGAGGGGTAGCGAAAAAACGAGGGGGAAGTGGGAGTGGGGAGCAAAGAAAAGAGAGATCGAGAAAGTGGAAGGGAGGAGGAGAATAGGAGAATGTAACCGATGGAAAGACGGAGAGAGTGAGAGATGAAGGGAGTGGGCCAGGGAAAGCGGAGGAGGCGAGGGAGAAGTATGGGTGATGGTGAAAAGTAGAAAAGGAGACGAGCGCAATGGGGTGTATGCGTGTTAGCAACTGGAGAGCAGGGAAGGGGTGTGTAGAGAGGTGACAATGAGCTCCCTCTGCCTCTCTGCTCTTTCTCCCGCCTTCCCCCTTTTCCCCCTCCTCTCTCTCTCCCTCTCCTTCTCTCTCTCCCTCTCTCTCTCTCTCTCTCTCCCCTCTCTCTCTCTCTCCCCTCTCTCTCTCTCTCTCTCTCTCTCTCTCTCTGTCTCTGTCTCTGTCTCTGTCTCTCTCTCTCTGTCTCTCTCTCTCTCTGTGTCTCTCTCTGTCTGTCTCTGTCTCTGTCTCTCTGTGTGTGTGTGTCTCCTCTCCTCTCTCTCTCTCTCTCTCTCTCTCTCTCTCTCTCTCTCTCTCTCTCTCTCTCCTCTCTCTCTCTCTCTCTCTCTCTCTCTCTCTCTCTCTCCTCTCTCTCTCTCTCTCTCTCTCTCCTCTCTCTCTTTTTCTCCCCCCCCTCCCTCTCTCCCCCCTTCCCTCCTTCCTTCGCAGCCCGGGCCTGGAGCCCCAGACACTGCGTCACGGACGGCTGGGCTGGCGCTGGCGGGGAAAACGGCTGCAGAACTTTGTGCACACTTCAGCGGGTGATGGTGACGGGGCAGTGAGGCCCAGACGGAAGGGAAACTGGGACCGACGCGACCCGGTCAAGCGCAGTGTAAAGGCACGGCTTCCCGGGAACCGCGGGCTCTGGTCGTGTCCCACACCGCCTTTGCGGACTCCTCCACTCCACGTGGACAGCCAGCCTCCTTGCTCCGTCCTCGGGAATCGCCTCCCCGAATCTCTTTCTCCAAGGTGGACTTCATTCTCTCTCCCAGCCCGCCCACCGCCCCATCTCTTGGAATGCGGAAAAGGCGAGGGGGCGCTAAGGGTTCCCTCCAGTGATCTGACCTAGGTGCTGGATCTTTTGTTGTTGCATCATTTTACAACCCTGGCTGACTCTTCGTGATCCCTTTTGGGGTCTTCTTGGCAAAGATACTGGAATGGTTTGCCATTCCTTCTCTAGCTTGGTTTACACATGAGGAAACTGAGGCAGAGTTAAGTGACTTGTCCAGGGTCACACAGCTAATGCCTGAAGCATTTGAACTCAGGTAGATGAGTCTTCCTGACTCCAGTCCTGCCACTGTGCCTCTCCCCTGTTGAGCATGAAGGCAGAAAAAATGGGGGACCCTAAACTGGGCTTTTTTTCCCTTCTTTTCAGTTGGCCATCTGTGTCTTGATTTGATATTTTTTTAACTCTTACTATACAAACTGGGCCCAAGATGACACACGTGTGTTCCCATATCCTTCAGGGATATTGGTTTCTATCGAATCCCTCTCCTAACCAGAAACCTGGAAAACTCTCCAGCAGCCACCCGTACAACCCCTCCTTGCAAACAGCTGGCTCCAGAAAATGATGGAACTTGTGGCCCGTGGCCTCCCCATAGGTGTTCACTGCAGAGTACTTGCTGTACTCTTAGACCCTCCCCCCCCATCCATATTCATACCCAGGTCCTTTCCGGGTCAGATGAATGTACTCTGGTCACAAATATGAGTAATATTTACAAGAACACTTGGAAAGTTTTATTAAAAGAGAAACAAGTAGCTAATAACTCCAATTCATGCAAAACCCAGACAGTGGACACAGTGAGTGGCATGCAACACCTCTTCCAACTCAAAGGGCACAACTACCTCTCCAGAATGGTAAGGTAGCTTAGCTGTCCATATCTCCCCACAAAACCATAGCTCACAAAATCCTACCAATGTGTCTACTTTTAATGGTCAGCAAGATGACCCAAATAAGTTAAGGTAAAAACATTTTCAGTGAAATGACACAATGAGAAAAGAAGCAACAAAATACTCCCCTCATAAAGCTGGAGGACCACACACAACAAATGCACACATTAAGGGGAAAAGTGGATACATGTGCAGGGACTTATATGTAAGGGACATGTAGCCATGGAACACATACAGAGGAGTAGGGGTTAGGTGGTGCTGTCGATAGAATGCTAGCCCTGGAGTCAGGAGGACCTAACTCCAAATCCAGCCTCAGATACTTACTAGCTGTGTGATCCTGTGCAAGTCACTTCACCCTGTTTGCCTCAGTTTCCTAATCTATAAAATGAGCTGAAGAAGGAAATGTCAAAGCACTCCAGTATCTTTGTCAAGAAAAACCCAAATGGGTCTTGAAGAATCAGATATAATAGAGGGGGAACTGCGCTCCCTGGTGCTTCACTGATGGTCCCTGATGTCTCCTAGTGATGTCATGGCCCAGATCTTGTGGGGCCTTTTTCCTGCTGCTTGCGTAGTCTGTGGTGGATACTGAGCTGCTGTGGTCTCTACCAGATGTTACCCCACAGAAGACTGTTGTGTTGGAAGCTGTTCTACCACCTCTAGTTCTGATTCAGCCAAAACCTTTGGCTAGCTCTTCTTCAAGGGAAGAATGGGTAATGCCTTGTTCTTTTAGCTTAACATTTGTAGGCTTTTTCTTGTTCACAGTTTTTTTTAGGAAAAAGCTAGATTATTTTGTGCTCTTTGTTACAGGGAATGGCTCACTGAGTAGGAAAAAGAAGGATAGGAATATGATGGGGAGGGCAGGGAGAGAGAAAAAAATAACAGTTATTTTTAAAATCAAAAGTCAGAAACCCTGGCCTAGAGCAAGCAAAATCCTTCTCAGGTTCTCTTATGTTATTCCTCAGTGTTTTGGCTATGAGTCTTTTATCTCTTAATCATTGAATGATAGAGTCAAAGCTGAACAGGAGCTTAGATAACATGTAGGTCAACTCTCTCCTTTTATAGGTAAGGAAACTGAGATGCAGAGAGGTCATGTGACTTGCTTACAGTCATGCATGTAGTGATAGAGATGGTACAGTGACAGAGCACTGGGCTTGGAGTCAGGAAGTCATCATCACAAGTTCAAATTTGGCCTTAGATGCTGACTAACTGTATGACTCTGGGCAAGTAATTTAACCCTATTTGCCTCAGTTTCCTCATCTGCAAAATGAGCTAGAGAAGGAAATGACAAACCATTCCAGTATTTGCCAAGAAAACCTCAAATAGAGTCACAAAAAGTGGGACACAACTGAAAAGACTCAACAACAACCTCTGAGTTTGGAGCCAGAGCTCTTTCCACAAAGAAAAGCATCTCCAGTAGAAGATTCTTTTTTGATCCCATAAAGAACAGGGTCTTCCCAGTTATCTTATGTTCTAGGGCTTAGTATTTTATTTGAAGTCAACTTCCTAGTCAATGAAACCACCCCATTATAGCTCATGGTGAGCAAACTTCTATATGCCTTCCCATTTTAATCTCTGAAAGCTAAAATGTAAACCCAATTATAATTTCCCTACAATTACCAAATACCTGTGCAGTTTGGGTTCCTGGTGATCTGAAGCAGTCCCTGATCTCATGAAGTTTGCATTTCATTGGGGGAATGCAGCATATAAATAGATAAGTAAATACAAAGAAATTTGAGGGAGGAGAGAACAGTTTCATAGATCAGGGAAAGGCTTCACAGAGGAACCAAGTTTGAGAAAGATATGGATTCTGAGAGTCAAAGGTGAACTAGGAATGCATATGTGGTATGAACAGCCTGTGTGAATTAACAAAGGTGGAAGATGCAAGTTCAAGTTTGGAAAACAGCTAATGGTCCAGTTTGATTGGAATGTAGAGTACTTGAAAGAGAGTGATATGTAATAAAGCTAGAAATGCAGGTTGGAGCTAGATTGTGGCTCCAATCAATCTGTGTTTCCATTTTATCCTTATGGCACTGCAGGTTTTTGAGTAAAAAGACTGATGTTCCTTAGGAATATGATTTTCACAAATGTGTGGATCAGGGGTTGGAGAGGAAAAGGATGGGAAGCAGGAAGACCAGTTAGGAAGATATTGCAATAAGCTAGGTAAGAAATGAGTGGGCGTTTGAACTAGAATTGTGTTTGTGAGTAGAGAAGGGATAGATACAAGAGATGCTGTACAGGGAGAAGTGATAAAAATTAGTCATTAGTCTTAATACAGAGAAAGATGGAAGAGGAATGTATTACTCCAAGGTTATGAAATTAGGTGATGGAGAAGATGGGATGGTAGTGCCCTCCACAGTAGAAAGGAAATTGAGTTTAGAGGTAAAACTCTTGAGTTCTATTTTGGATGTGCTGAGTTCATGGTAATGACTGGCCATCCAGGTAGAGATGTCCAGCAAGCAGCTGGTAAAGTGGGACTAAAATTCAGGCAAGTTCAGGACTAGATATATGGATTTGGGGATCATCTATATAGAGATGATCATTGAACCTTACAGGAGAGAGAAAAGAGAAGCAGATCCACGACAGAACCTTGGGGAAGGCAATAACAAAGGAAAATGGGAAGAAGCAGTCAGACAAGTAGAAAGAATCAGGAGTGATTTGGGTCAGAAAAGCCAGTAAATAAGATTGTTGGAGGTTGGGAGAGATGGGGAGGTGGTCAACAGTGTCAAAAACTGTAGAGAATCAAGGAACGAAAAGACTGAGAAAGTTACTGGATTTAGTGGCTAAAGGATAACTTCTGAGTAACTAAAGGCAGCCAGGTGGCACAGTCGATAAAGCATTGGAGTTAGTCAGGAAGACCTGAGTTCAAATCCAACCTCATACACTGGCTAGTTGTGAGACCCTGAGCAAATCATGTAATTTCCCTCAGCCTCAGTTTCCTTATTTGTAAGATGGGGGTAATAATTGAATCTCCCAGGTTATTATGAGGATAAAGTAAGATTATATCTGTAAAGCACATTGTAAACCTTAAAGGTACAAAAATGTCAGCTGTTATTAATTTATTAGAGCACAGTTCCAGCAAAAGTGATGGGACCGAAAGCCATTTTGTAGAAGTGGAATGGCAGGTAGGTGGCAAGGAAATGGAGGTAATAAGAATACATGATTCTTTTGGGGTTTGGCTATAAAAGGAAGACGTAATTTAGAACAAGAGCTTTAGGGGAGCGGAAACAAATAGATGTTGTTTGAGTGTAGCATCCCACTGGGAATTCATATAGAGAAGCCCTTTCCTGTCATCCCTAATCCTTACTTCAGAGTACGCTCAGATACATGAAGACTGGAATTGTCCTAGTTGCTGCATATAATACTTGATTTCCCATTAATATGTCTTGTCGTGTTCTGTCTCTCATGCCTTAAATGCCCTTCCTCCTCCTCCCTACCTCTTAGAATCCTTGGTTTTTTTCAAGACTCATTTTAAACACTACTTTGTACAGGAAGCCTTTCCTGATCCCAGCAGCTTGAAGGAATCCTCCCTCCGTTACCTTCCATGTTCTTTGTGTCATATATGTATCCATTTATTTATATGCATTTATATTGTAACTATTTACTTACATATTTCTGCCTTTATCTGTACTCCCAGATCAATGTCTAAGATGTCTTCTGTTCAGTTGTTTCAGTCATGTTTGAGTCCCTGTGACCACATTTGCGATTAGCTTGGCAACGGGACTGGAGTGGTTTGCCATTTCCTTCTTCAGCCCATTTTATAGATGAGGAACTGAGACAAAAAGAGGAAGTCAGTTGCCCAAAGCATCAGACCTGAACTCACAAAGATGAGTCTTCCTGACTCTAAGCCCCGCATTCTATCCACTATCCCATCTAGCTATCTCAGTACAATATGTACTTAATAAATGCTTGTTATCTGATACATTGCTAAGAGGAACATATTAGAGAGCTGTGATCATGACTCAGAGAGAATGTATGGCCTGCTTCCACAAAGGGACTCTGTTTCTGGTCTCATATATGGCCAGTTCATGGTCTGAAGGAGCCTGACTCAAAGAAGAGTCTCCAGCTTTTTATGCCTCATCCTGGAAATCCAAGGGAAATTACATATAGCTTAAGAATAACTTGTTTCTAGGGTCTCCCCAGCAAGGGTTATTAGGGTATTCAATGTTAGTCCCAGAACCTCCATTTTAAGAAGCACCAGGTACAGTCATGTTTATTCCTTCATTTCTATCTGGGTCCTGCTCCTAAGTCTTTGGAATTCTTTCTCCCCCAAGCTCCCTTACAGGTCCCATTCTCCACCTCCTTTTATATCTTGTCTTCCCCTATTAGGATGAAAGTCCTTTATGGGCAGAACCTATCACTCTTTTTCGTTTTATTTGTATTTCCAGAGCTTAGCACAAAGTCGTGCACATAAATAAGAATTTAATAAATGCTTGTTGACTTGACAACCTGACTGGCCCAGATTGCAGAGGACCAAAGTTGAAGAATGCTACCAGACTCTTGAAAGGAAGTGAGAGATTCAAGATGCTCAATGAGTCATTTTTGGATGTGGCCATTAATAGGAGGAAAGAAGGTAAATGATGGGGGGAGGGGTATGGAGAGGTGATACAAGCTTGACCTCCAGTCCTATATATCCCAGGCACCTTTGGAATATTTCAAAATGATGACTAAACATCTCAACTTCAATACAGTCAAAACAGAGCTCATTTTATTTTCCCTAAAACCTACCCCATCCCTGAATTTCTCTATTTCCTTTAAGGTCTCTACCATTCTCCCAAGTTCCATAACTTTAGTGTTACCTCATTTCTCTCTCTCCCTCACTCCACACATACTTTCAATTGTCAAATCTTACCATTTCTTCCTCCACAGAATCTCTCACATCTGGTCTCCTCTCAGATAAACAGAAGAAAACATAAAACGCAATGAAGAAATACTATGGGTTAAGAGATACCCATGTGGTAAATCCAGAAAAAAAAGAATAACTCTCTTCTATGACTCTTCTTCAGGAAATACAAACAGAGACTCCAAGAATGGCTTGCCCACAAGAATTACAAGAGTATTGAGAAGAAATGAAGCAAAAAATAAAAAGTAGATTATAAATTAAATTAGATTCCCTCAGGGGAAAAAAGTTGTAAAGAAAATAAATATCTTAGAAAAGGGACTTACCCAAATGGTGTACTCCTCAAAAAACATAATGGAACAAACAGATCTTCATTTTTATGAGATTAGAAATATTTGAACAAAGTCAAAAGACTGAAAAAATTAAAGAAAATATACAGTATCTACTACCACATTTATTTATTTTATTTTTAATTTATGGAATAAATACAGCATTTCCATAACACAGTATAATAAAAACATGATTACACATGAAACTATAAATTTATTATGTATAACTTGCTATTTCTTTTAAATATATAATAAAGTTATATAAATTTCTTTTTTTCTTTTTTCCCCTTCCTTTCTCTCTCCCCTCCCCCATTCTAGAGGTGGCTACCATCAGTCATAAATATACATGCATACATATATATCTACACACATATACATACATATGCACACATAAAATTACTCGATACAAATCTGTATTTATCAGTTCTTTCTCTGTATTCAGATAACATCTTTCTTCATATGTCCTTTATAGTTAATTTGGATATTTATAATAGTCAAAATGGCTTATTCAATCAATGTCATTCTTAAAACAATATTGCTGTTACTGTGTACAGTATTCTCTTGTTTCTGTTCCTTTTGCTCTTCGTTATTTTATGCAAGTTTTTCCACATTTTCTAATACCATTGATTTCATTATTTCTCATAGCGCAGTAGTATTTCATCACAATTATATACTGCAAACTTGTATCTACTATCAAAGATAGATGAACAGTTCCAAAAGGAAAAGGCAAAGGCTTATGGTCATGAATAACTTACCCTGAAAAATTGCACAGTGTTCTATAGGGAAACCAAAATGGACCTTTAACAGCACAGTGCACTTTTAAAAGACTAGAGCTTTACAGAATTGTTTTAATGCCAACACAGGAGTCAAAAGAAACTTAGAAAGATAAATAGACTTGAGGAATAGAAGGGGCTAAATGATGATGACAGTAACATGCAGTGATTGGGAAGGCTAGTGGGTTTAATAAGGAAGGTAGAATTAGCAAAGAAATAGTTAAAAGTAAAACAAACTTCAAATTCAGAGGATATATGATACAGAGGAATCAAAGGGAGAGAAATAAAGTGCAAGAAATAGGCAAGAAACAAAGAAAAAGGAGAGGAACTAGACCACCTTACAGATTTCTCAGTTGATCACATTCCTTTTCTTTCACCATTTCTTCTATGTAAAGGTGGTGAGGAAGGAATAAGAGAATTAGGTATAAGAAGATATGATGGAAAAAAAGATACATTTACCAGTCATGACTATGCATGTGAAGGGGATGAACTTACTCATAAAATGGAGAAGAGTAGCAGAAAGGATGAGAAACCATAATCTAAGAATACGCTGTTTACAATTTTAAAAAAACTTGAAACGTAGAGATTCACAAATACTTAAAATGAGGTGTTGGAGCAGAATTTATTATGCTTCAGAAAAATTAGCAAAAGAAAAACAAGGGCAGTGATCATGACCTAATTCAAAGCAACAGTAAAAATAAATGTTGTTAAAAGAGATAAACAAATAGACTATATTATGCTGAAAATTACCATAGATGATGAATAATAAGAAAGGAAAAGCAATTTGCCAACAGCAAAAATGAAAAAGAACCCACAGCAAGAGAAAATAAATAAATTTTATTAGAAACTATTTTGACCAATTATATGCCAGCAAAAATGGTAACTTATGTTCAGATGATGATGGAGATGATTCTGAAAGTCATCATAATGACCACACAAGGAAAATCCCAAATTCATTTTTAATTTGTATGATGGAGGTACTGGAAAAAACGTATTTGTAAAATGACACTTGAATGGTGAATTTGAAAAAAAATATGTACTTTGGATGCTGAGGTCCATCTCCTTGTCTTTTTGTACTAAGAGAGATTCTATTAAATGTAATATATGAGGTACAACTAGCCAGGAGAAATTTGGTGGTCTGAGAAATGATTATATCCAAGTTTAATATATGATTATAATGTTTGATGCAACATCAAGAGTTACTTACAAGAATGTAACTAACTTTTGGAACGATGCCCAAAGGGCTACAAAAATGTGCATACCCTTTGACCTAGCAATATCCCTGGGACTCTATCCCAAAGAGAACATAGAAATGAGAAAGGGTCCCACATGTACAAAAATATTTACAGCAGCTCTCTTTGTGGTGGCCAAAAACTGGAAATCAAGGGGATGCCCATCAATTGAGGAACGGCTGAACAAACTGTGGTATATGAATGTAATGGAATACTATTGTGCTATGAGAAATGATGAACAGGAAGACTTCAGAGAAGCCTGGAAAGATGTATATGAACTGATGCTGAGTGAAAGGAGCAGAACCAGGAGAACTTTGTACACAGCAACAACCACAGTGTGCAAGGAATGTTTCTGGTAGACTTAGTACTTCAGTGTCTAGTACCTTATCCTTCTAGTGATCCTCAGAATCTTCCTAAGACAGTTCAAATGGAAGCAGTTCAGTTTCCTGGCATGGTGCTGGTAGACTGTCCATGTTTCACAATATATAACAATGAGGTCAGCACAAGGGCTCTGTAGATCTTCAGTTTGGTAGTCAGTCTAACACCTCTTCTCTCTCCAACTTTTCTTCAAAGCTTCCCAAACACTGAGCTAGCTCTGGCAGTGTGTGTATCAACCTCATTGTCAATGTGTACATCCCTGGGAAGTACATTACCAAGGTAAGTGAACTTATCCACAGCGTTCAAAACTTCTCCATTTGTTGTAACTGATGGTTCCACGTACAGATGGTGTGGTGGTGGCTGATGGAGCCCCTGTGTTGTCTTGGTGTTAATTATTAGGCCAAAATTAGCACAGGCAACAGACAGCTGATCCATACTTTGTTGCATCTCAGCTTCAGAGGTTGCATTGAGGGAAGAATCACCTGCAAACAGAAAATCATGCACCAACACTCCCTCCACTTTGGTCTTGGCTTGTAGCCTTTTCAAATTGAAGAACTTACCATCAGTATGGTGGTTGACCTTGATGCCATGTTCATCCTCATTGAAAGTATTTGTCAACATAGCTGAAAAAATCATGCTAAAAAGCATGGGAGCAAGCACACAGCCCTGTTTCACTCCATTGGTGACTGGGAAGGCACGAGAGCATTGTCCATTATCCAGAACCCAGGTGAACATGCCATCATGAAACTGATATACAATATTGATGAACTTTTCCAGGCAACCAAATTTTGACATAATTTCCCATAAGCCCTCACGACCAACAGTGTCAAAGGCCTTGGTCAGATTTACAAACGTTGTGTATAGGCCTCTGTTTTTCTCCTGGCATTTCTCCTGCAGTTGTCAGGCAGCAAACACCATATCAAGTGTTCCTCAGCCCTTTCTGAAGCCACACTGACTCTCAGGTATATAACCATCTTCCAGGTGAAGGATCAGCCTATTAAAGAGGATTCTAGCAAGAATCTTGCCAGCAGTGACTAAGACCCCCCCCCCCCCCCCCGTGATTGTCACAGGACAATCTATTCCCTTTACCTTTATAGAGATGGACAATGGAGGCATCCTTGAACTCCTGGGGGATAACCTCCTCTTGTCATATAACATGGAATATTTCAGTCAGCTTTTGTATGAGCAATGGTCCCCCTACCTTGTAAATCTCAGCTGGAATAGGATCAGCACCTGGTGCTTTGCAACATGAAAGGAGCCTTATGGCCGTCAAAACCTCTTCTTCATTTGGAAGTTCAGCTAAGGAGGGATTGACTTCAACCTGAGGTAAACAGTCAATGGCCTCAGCACTGATTGATGATGATCTGTTGAGTACACTATGGAAGTGTTCAGCCCCTCTCTCTAGGATCATGTCCTTATCACTAATCAATGTGGCTCTATCAGCACTGAGTAGTTGTGACATACCATAGGTTTTTGGTCCATAAATAGCTTTCAGGGAATCATAAAAGTGCTTTGGATTGTTAATATCAGCATGAAACTGAATTTCATCTGCCTTCTTACTGACCCAGGTTCTAAGCTTTGCTTGTACTTTGCTTATGATGGAATTAAATGTTGCCTTCTTAGAGGTGGATGAACTATCCTGCTGGTAAATCCTTTGGAGTTCTTGTTTTTCATTTAGCAGCTTCTGAATTTCCCCATCATTTTCATCACACCAGTCTTGGTGTTTGCAAGTGTTCTGATCCAGATGAGCAAATGCAGTGCTGTATACCAAGTCTCTGAAAGCTGCCCACTCCTTTTCTGCTCCACTGTTGCCAACTGCCTGTTGGCTCAACTTTCCTTCCAAGTCTGCAACAAACTGTTCATGCTCAGAGAAGAGCTCTAATTTGTTGACATTAATTCTTCTGATAGTCATTTTGTTTTGAGGGTGGCATTTTTGATGAATGGGAATATTTAGCTTGGAAAGGATAAGTCTATGATGAGTCCAGCACTTTGCACCACACATTGCCTTTGTCACTTTCACATCTTGTCTGTCTCTTTGCCTTAAAATCACATAGTCTATTAGATGCCAATGTTTGCTGTGAGAGTACATCCAGAAGTTTTATTGCATTTGAGTAAGCGGATAACAATGTTGGTGATGAGAAGGACATGCGATACACAAGTCTTCAGCAGTAAATGACCATTGCTGTTGCTGTGTCCAACTCCATTCCTCCCTAGGACTCCCTGCCAAGTCTGGTAGTCTGAACCTACTCTAGCATTAAAGTCACTCAGAATTATAAGCTTGTCTTCTTTTGGTACACTGATGATAAGGGTCTCTAGGTCTTCATAAAATTTTTCTTTGACCTCCTCAGGGTTTGTCATAATGGGAGCAAAGGCACTGATGATGTGGCAATATATATGTATTATGTAATACACATACACACACCTACACACATATATGTCTCATTCTGCACTCTAAGTCTTTCACCTTTCTATCAGGGAGTGAGTAGCATAATAGAATGAGTAATCATTAGTCCTCTGGAACTATGGTTGTTTATTATGCTGATCTCTATAACATTATTGTCATTATATAAATTGTTCTGGTTCTCCTGACTTTGCATTGGTTCATACCAGTCTTCTCAGGTTTCTCTTAAACTACCCCTTTCATTAGTTCTTATAGTACAATACTGTTTTCTATATGACAACCCTTCAAATATTCAAAGATAGCTACCATATTCCCTAGTGTTTTCTCTTCTCCAGGTTCAAACATCTTTAATTCCTTCAAATACTCATTTGATAAGGATTTCTGATTTCTTGTCATCCCGACCACATCCTTCTGAAAGTACTCAAGTTTAAAAATTCCCCACCACCCCCCCCCCCCCCCCCCCCCCCCCCCACCAATGTGCAACTCAGAACTGATCACACTTTAAATGTGGTCTATCCAGAACTGGTTATAATTCATTCTGGAAGTATTCATTTAATGTCTACTGTATAATGAATCCTGTGGTAGATAATGGAAAGTGTAGAAAATTTGTCCCTTTTTGGAAAACCATTTTACCTAGCTGTAAGGGGTCAGATCAATATGTGTGATTAGTGGGATGTTTTGTATATTAAAAGATTCTCTTTTTAAAAAAATGAGAATTTAGATTAAGAAAAGATTCCTCCCTTGTGAAATACTAAGGGAGAAATTAGAGAGGTAGAAAAGGAATGAGGCAAATGTGCTATTTCAAGTGAAAAGAGGTGTCTAGTAGGAAGGGTTGGGCCACAGTCTAAAAAATTGCAGAGAAGTCAAGGATGATGATGATGATGTCTAAAGGAAGGCCAGTAGATTTACAAATTATGGTATCACTAGTGATTTTTAAGAGAGTAGTTTCAGTATAGTATTTAAAGCAAAAACTAGAATGTAGGGGTAAGGAATGGGGCAAAGAAGTGGAGGCATCAGGTACAGAATTTTTTTTTCAAGCAATGTAAAGGGGAAGGGAAGAAGAAAAGTAGGATGATAGCTATACAATGGGGTTCTGAGTTTTATGTAGGAAGAAGAAAGCCAAACTTGGAATAATGAGAAGAGCTAGGTAGGAGCTCTGACACTACCACTCATTAGATGTATGACATGAAACAAGTCATTCTTCTCCGGGCCTCTGTTTACTCATCTGTAAAATGATCTCTAAGCTCCCTAGCGTTCCAACATTCTATAAACACCATTGTTCTAATAATGCAGCCTATGACTACATACCTTTTTCACCACACTACAGACATACTGAATTTGTTAACTAAGACACTTAGGGTTCTTTCATGTGCATTTCTAATCGATATAGATCAATTCCATAGTGTTAAAATAGTACACAGTACAATAGTATTCTATCATATTTATATACCGTAAGTTGTTCAACTGTGCCCCAGTTGATGAACACTCCCTCAGAATCCCATTCTTCTCTACCTCGGAAAGTTATTTTTTATATATCCTTAGAATTTGTTTTGCTTAGCAACAATCCCTGCCTTAATCTACCCTCTCTTTAATTCCCACTTTTTCCTTCTCTCCTTTCCTTCTCATTTTCCTATTGAGTGAATTGTATTTCTATACCCACGTGTGTGTGTGTGTGTGTACCAGTTCAGATGACAGTGAAGTTTAAATGTCAACTGTCCTCCTTGTTTATATGGACTTCTACTTACACATCCTAATTGTGTAGGAGAATTTTCCCTCACCTACTTTTCCCTCTCCCTCCCTCCAGTATATTTCTATTCCCCTCTCTTTCCATTGTTCTTTTAAGATCATCAAGACATAACAGAACCCCTCTCAGGCCTTTTATATAAGTGGGTTTCCTCTATGACTTCTGATGATTATATGAATCAAAGGGCACACATGGACAATCTCCTCATATTATAATGTAAACAGTTTATCTTTGTTTAGTTCCTCACAATTTTTCATTTGTTTACTTTTTTATATTTTTCTTAACTTTGGTGTTTGAATATAGCTCTGGTCTTTTTTTTTTTATCAGGAATGCTTAGAAGTCCTCTGTTTGATTAAAGGTCTATCTTTTCCCCTTTGAGATTATACTGAGCTTTTCTGAGTGTTCCTAGCTGTAAGCCTTTGTCTTCTGGAATAGCATATTCCAAGCTCTTGGCACCTTTATCCTTGTGGTGACTGGTTAAACTCATGTGATCCAGACTATGGCTCCTCAGTAGTTTAATTTTTCTTTCTGGCTATTTGCAGTGTTTTTTCACTGACCTGGAAGCTCTGGATTTTAGCTATAATGTTCCTAGGAGTTTTCATTTTGTCTTTCCTTTCAGGAAGTGACCAGTGGATTCTTTCTTTTTCAACTTTGTCTTCTAGTCCTAAGAAATCTGGGCAATTTTCTTTCAAAATATCTTGAAATACGTTGCCTAGGCTCATTCTTTCTTTTTAGTCTTAGCTTTCAGGTAGTCTAATGATTCTTACATTTTCTTCATCTGTTTTCCAAGTCAGTTGATTTTGCTGAGATACCTTACATTTTCTATTTAAAAAAAAAAACCTTTTAACTTAGTTTTCTTGCTATCTTGTGGAACCAATGGCTTCTATTTGATCTGCTCTAATTTTTATGGAGTTTATTGGTTGGGCAAGATTTTTTGCCTCCTGTGCCAAACTGTTAATTCCCTTTTCAATTCTTTCTTTAATAACTCTCATCTCTTTTCCAATTTTTTTCCTCAAGCACTTTCGTTTCATTTACAAAAACTTTTTTTAAACTCTTGATTCATATCTTCTGAAGAATTCTAGTTGAGTTTGTGCCCAAGCTGTGGTTTTTTTTTAAGGCTTTGATTGTAGATGTTTTAGAGTAATTCTTTTCTGGGTTTGTGTCTTGAATGTCCTTGTTATTATACAGCATTTTATGTTATTATAATAGCATTCTTTTGTGTATTGTTCCACTCTATTTTTGGATTTCTGACTTTATATTATGACTGGGCTTACCCCAATTCTGCAGAGAAAGTCTGACCTGATCCTGTTGTTGCTTTTTGGAGGTATTGAGTTCTGTGTTATTCGAGGATTTTAGGGACAGATCAAACTTTGGACCTGCAAGCTACAAGTGCTCCTACAGTGGCCTGATCTAGGGCAAAATTTGATTACTGTCCCCCTGTTCTCAATTCTGTAAATTCCTGACCTGGGTCTGAGCAATAACCTGTGGGGTCATACCATTTGGAGTTCCAATAAACTGCCGCTTGACTCAGCTGCTGTTAACCAGTTAGAAAACTCTGGTGTTTGTGTGGCAGAACAGCAAGTTCCCCTTTGGTCTGAGATTCCTTCCCTGGTTATTTTACTATAGGCTTCATACTGGACTAAAAGCTGGAACTAAGACTCCTCTTTGGGTCACAGTCTACTCCATTTGCTTCTGAACTTGTTCCTTGCAGAGAACATAGCCTACGGCTGGCAACTATTCCTTATTTGGAACATCATTTCTTGGGTGCAAGTTCCCTCCTTGGTGCAAGTTCCCTCCTTGGTACATTCTAGATCTATGACCTAAACTTGTGAAGTGAGTGACAGTGCTGTTCCTTGCATCCTATACCAATTTAGGTCCCTCTGTGCTAGATGTGTGACTTCTTCTTCCCTTGATGTACAGCCTCTCCCTTGCACTAGAATGCTTCATTTAGTAAACTCCTAGCCAGACCCTGTCCCCAGTGTCGCTAGTCCTGAACAGAGAGGAACTCTGTCTGAGTTTCTCTGTCAACCTGGACTGAAAAGAAGAAAGACTCACTGTGAATTTTATCTTGGTCTATTGAGTTTTCTAGAGCTGTTTGGAAGGGTTTGTGGGATGGGGTATGGGGTGGGAGCTCACACTACTTCTTTCTTCTACTCTGCCATCTCTTTCAAAATAAATTCTTTTTCAAAAAAAGAAGCAAGATAGTATCTCATGGTCTAAAATTCTACATAGTTGGAAGACAACCAAGGAGGGCTGGATTTTAAGAATGAAATTGTGAAGAAACTAAGAAACAATTCTGATCATAAGGAAAAAGGGGAGTCTTCTAAAGAAATCAATGCTGGACAGACAAGGAATATATTATCTAACTTGGATTTCAATAGATATGTAGAGGATACATCCCCAGTTCAACTCCTCCATTTAGCCTCTTACAACTCAAAAACCATCTGATATTTTCCCTAGGTTCTCCACACTCTTATTCCCTCTTCCTCCCTTCTTTGTTTCTAGTTTTCCCTTTTCCTCTACTCCACTTTTTTCTCCCTTTCCTGGCCACAATATAGAATTGAAACATACTCATCAGAATTTACTGAGCTTAATGAATACATTTAGGGGTGCCTGTCTGAAATGTGATTAATGTTTTGTATTTCTCTAAGTAAAAAGGAAATAGTTTTTGTTGTGGTAACACAAAACTGGAACCTGAAAATTAGATGCCCATAGATTGTGGAATATCTGAAGAAGTTGTAGTATATGAACATAACACAGTATTATAGTGCTGTATGAAATGATGAACATAATGAATACAGAGAAACATAGGAAGACAACATAAATAGATACAGAGTTAAATATGCAGAAACAGGAAAACAGTGTACACAATGACTACAGTGATGGAAAGCAGACAACCACAGTAATAAAAAAAACTATCAAACCTAAATGCTGTAGATTATAAAGACCAGGCTTTGCTCTGAAGAAGAGTTATGAGAAGATACCTCCTACTCCCACTTCCAACTTCTTTGCAGAGTTGGGGACCATGAGTTTTGAACATCACATATAACACTAAACTTTTTTGATTTTTGTAGAAGCTTTTTCTTTACTCTTTCAAAAAAAATATCTATATTCTAAGGAATGGCTTTCTGAGAGGGGTTAAAAGAAGGAAACAGGGGAACAAGATATAGCAATAAAACTTATGGTTTAAAAACAGACATTATTCATCTCAACAAAAACGTTAATCTTGCCCCGGTAATATTGAGGTGTTTAGCTACCTTTAAATTTTTTTTTTAAATAGCAAGTTGGGGGGCAGTGTAGGTTATCTATGGAAGCATGAATTAGAGTATGTATAATCTAGAATGAATGTCTACTTTGACAGATAGACAATGAGACTCACTATAGCTTAAAACATCTATATGAATATATGTACATGTATAGTCCTGTGTATATAAATATTTACATGTATTTATATGTACACATATTGTTTTTTCCAGACAAACTATAAACTCCTTGAGGGTAAGAACTGGTTTTTGCTTGGTTTTATTTTTGTATCCCCAGTGTCTGGCACATAGTAGGCCACTTAATAAATACTTGTTGATCTAAACTTTGTATCTCCCTCAGGGCTTAGAACAATGCTTTGCCTTCAGTAGTTGTTAATAGATTTTGTTGAATTAAATTGAAAGGCATGGATTGACGTCTATCTGCATGTTCATTACCATTAATCTCGCCTCACTTCTTCCACCCCTCCTCCACACTTTTCCCTCCCCTCTCCTCTTTCCCTCTTCTAGTCTCCTTTCTTCTTAGTGTCTCTCTGTCTCTCTCTTTCTCTAGAATTTGTTGAGTCATTTTTTACAGGTATTTTGTGGACTGTGGGGGAAATGCTAGAGTATATGCATCTTTCTACTCTGTCATCTTGGCTCCACCTCTGTCTCTCTCTGTCTCTCCAAGTCTCACCAAATTTTTATTACCCAGCAATTTTTCCTTTTACAGATAGTCACTTTCTTTGAATTTCTCTCTCCTGGTTTCTATGAATCTGCCTTCTTTTTTCTCCCCATTCCTCTTCCTTTTCTCCAGGGTTCTAAGTGCCCACAGATCTACAGGAACCCACAGATTAGAAGAGGTTTGGCATCTGTCTTTTGTTAAGCAATAGCATCATAGTCATCTTCCCTGTACTGTCTGATTAATGCCATATATGACTCAGCGTACAGTACCTCTACTCATCTTAGTAGTCATCTTAATATTACATTTTTCTGTCAAATAATTTACCTGTAAATTACTCCATTTAACCAGTTTACCTGTACCTAATCTCATCCCTTTGCATCTGCCTGGCAATAGGAAGTGTAGGCTACCTATGGCACTTGGGTTTTCAATGAACCTGGGAAACATCTTCTCTCATTCTCCCAGCTCCTGGTGTATAAGCTCATTTCTTCTCTATCTCTGTTTCTCTCCTTTTCTCTTTCTCTTCCTAGCCTTTCTTCTCATCATCCTTCTTTTCTCTCATTTCTTCCTCCAAGGCTCAGCAGCCTCCTCAGGTTTGTGATACACTAATATAGGGAAATTGAAGAGACATTAAAGAAAATGAAAAGTATGAGTGCTGGAGGTGGCTTAGGTTAGCTAAGTGAACAGAATCCCTAACTGGTACTGGTCCTGCTATAGACACAGACCCCTTCAGAGTGAATGCATAAGTGAAAAAAACATTTATTTATCAAGTGGTGAGCACTGTGTAAGACACTGGTGATACAAATACAAAAGCAAAGACAGTCTCTGCCTTCAAAGAACTTACCTTCTCATAGAGGAAGACAACACTTATAGAAGAATGGGTCAGTCAATAAACATTTATTAAATACCTTCTATGGGGCTGCTAGGTGGCCCTATAGCGGATAGAGTGCCAGGGTGGAGTCAAGAAGACTCATTTTACTGTGTTCAAATCTGGTCTCAGACGCTTACTAGCTGAGTGACCCTGGGCAAGTCACTTGATGCCGTTTGCTTCAGTTTCATCATCTGTTAAATGAACTGGAGAAGGAAATGGCAAACTGCTCCAGTATCTCTGCCAAGAAAACCCCAAATGGGGTCACAAAGAGGCAGACACGACTGAAGAGCAACAACAAATATTTACTATGTACTAGGCACTGTTTTAAGATCTGGAAATACAAATGGGAAAAGAAATTAGTCCTTGTTCTTAGGTTTATAATTGAATGGGGGAAAGACAACGCATAAAAGAAAACTGAAATCAATGGAGGGAAGGTACCATGATGGAGAAATCTAAAGGCTTGCTGCTGTGTGGGAAATGAAGTGAGGATGGATCAAGGCACCCTATCTAAATCCATCTACCCTCTAATCAGGAGACCCCAGGAATATATAGATGGTGCTGATGAGATTTGAGTTCCAGGACTGATGCGCTTATGCTGAATGATGAGATTCCTGGGCATCATGAGGGAATCCAAAGGCATGTAGAAGGTGGGAATTGAAGAATGGTAACCAGGTAGCAGTACTTTAGTTCAGAAAGTTTTAGGGATGGTAAATGGGAATAGACTGATATATTCTTTGGCAAAAGCAACAGTAAGGCTGATTTGATCTGATTTGAGCTGGAGGGAGAATAGGAGGATGGGGTGGGGGGAAGGAGCATATCTTTGGTCTGGGAGATGAAAAGGTCTCGTTCAAAGCATGGTCACTGATGGTGAGTCAAGAAGAACACGGGGGAGTATGGAGTAATGTGAATTGGGAGTAGGATCTGCCTGAAATAGTGGAACAGGTCAAAGCAATTACCAATCAGGACTACAGGGGCCCCAGGGCTGCCGCATTCCAAAGAGAGGATAGTCAGAGAGTAGGAAGTGAGTGACCAGAGTCATGATCAATCAATCAATCAGTAAATATTATTAAGTACCTACTACGTGCCAGGGGGAGCTAGGTGGCACAGAGCATAGAGTACTGGACTTGGAGTCAGGAAGACCTGAATTCAAATCTGGCCTCAGATACTGACTAGCCGTGTGACCTGGGCAAGTCACTTAACCCTGTTTGCCTCAATTTTCTCAACTGGAAAATGAACTGGAGAAAAAATGGCAAACCACTACAGTATTTGACTCCCAAATGGGGTCATGAAGAGTCAGACACAACTGAAACAATGCAGCAACAACAAAAAAGGGTCGAAGGAAGCAGAAAAGCATGGTTCAGAATGGCCTAGTAGAAAGAGCCTTACAATTGGGAGTAAAGGGCGTGGGTTCAAGTCCAAGTTTGCAACCTATTTCTATGACCTTGGACCTCAGTTTTCTTCTCTGTAAAATTTAAAAGTCACCTGCCTATAAAAGTTTATAAACTACTATTTTAAATTTTTTAAAAATAATATTTTATTCTTCCTCCAATTACAGATAAAAACAAGTTTTAACATTTTTTTTTTTTGCGTTTCAAACTCTCTCAGAGACAATAAGGAATCTGATATAGGTTGGACATGTGAAACTGCATAAAACATCTTTCCATATTATAGGAACTTATATTTTTAAAAAAATTTATGATGTTTTGGAATATAATTGGTTTCCTTAGTCATCCTATGTGTTTTATTTTAATACATCTAAAAACATGATTCTGAGAAAGACTCCACAGGCTTCCCCAGATTGCCCAAGAAATCCATCAACCAGAAAAGGTTATAAACCCCTGGGACAGATGATCTGTGAAGTCCCTTACAGTTCTAAACTTATAATTCTATGATCCTCAGTGACACGAAGCCAGTTACCAAGGAAAAAGGGGGAACAACAGGATGGGGACCTTGAACCTCCATTTATATCCCTAACTTATACACCTTGACTATCCTTCTAAATGAAGCCATCTGAGAAAAGGAGGAGGAAATGAGCATTTGCAATGTCTGCTAATGTGCCTGGGGTTTTACAAATATCTCATTGAATTCTCATTGGTGTTATATATGTTGTATAATTGATAATATAGCACACATATATTAACAAATAAATTGTTATATAATAATCTCCAGTTTACAGAGGCAAATAGAGGTTGATTTGCCCAGGGTGACGCAAAGTACCTGAGGCTGAATTTAGACATGTCTCTATCCATTGCACGATCTAGTTTATCTCAAGAGGCTCAGAAATGCCTTTGACTTCAGCAATTTTAACTTTATATCTTCACCTTAACCACCCCCTTCCTTCATCAGAACTAGGGTACAGGGCTCAGGACATTGTTTCTATCCCAAGAACTCTAGTTTACCAGCGTCTGGCTCCCATGTCATATCTGTCTCCCTCTCTGTGCCTCTCTCTATGTCTTTGTCTCTCTGTGTCTCTGTCTCTGTCTGTCTGTCTGTCTGTCTGTCTGTCTCTCTCTCTCTCTCTCTCTCACACACACACACACACACACACACACACACACACACACACACACACACACAGCAGCCCAGTGAGCAGAAGCAACCTGCTGGCCAACTGGGGCCTCTCCCAGTCTTGCCTGGAAGCACTACAGTGGCTGAGTTACGGCCAATCATCCCAGCCCATGACCTTGTTTGCTCCCAAACTTGGAAGGGCAGGGAATGAGGAAGCTGGGGAAGGATTCTATCTTGAATAGCCTTCAGGAACTTCCTTCTTCAAGTTGCCATCTGGAGACCCCATTTCACATTAAGCTGCCCTTTGCCTCTCTCCCCATCCCAGGATCCTGACACTTTCCACCCAAGGTAGGTAAGGAGGTTTTCCTCTCTGAATCTTGTGACCCTATGTACTCTGTCCTATCCCAGTTAAGGAGCACAGGTAAATTGATTGTGATCTTTTCCTCCAGCTGTGCCTTTCTATCTGAGATTAACGTATCTCAAATGTATCTAGCTATTGACATGCTGTATCCCTAATTAGAATGTGATCTTTTTCTTCTGATGACAGCAAAAAGAAATAAGGTGAGCTAGGTGGTATAGTGGATAGAATACTGGTCTGGATTTAAGAAGACTCATCTTCCTGAGTTCAAATCTGACCTCAGACACTTACTAGCTGTGTGATCCTGGGCAAGTCACTTTATCCTGTTTGCCTTAATTTCCTTCTCTGTCAAATGAAGTGGAGAACGAAATGGCAAACCACTCCAGTATCTTTGCCAAGAAAACCCCAAAATGGAATCACAAAGAGTCAGACAAAACTGGAAACAACTGAACAACACTTGATTTAATCATGAGATTTTTATTGCTATTGTATGTTTTCTCTGCATTTCTGATATAAATTAAACCTGGTCATAATGTATTATTTTTAATATTTTATTGTAGTTGCTATGCTAATATTTTGTTTAATACTTTTGCATCAGTATCCATTAACAAAATTGGTCTATAGTTTTATTTCTCTGTTTTGTCTGTCTTTGGTTTAGTTATCAAGACCATATTTGTATTCTACAAGGAGTTTGGTAGGATCTCTTCTTTTCTTCTTCTTTGCAAATAATTTATATAATATTAAAATTAATTACTCTTTGAATGGCTATTCACTGATCCTCAGACTTTTTTATTTATCAGTTCATTTAAGGTTTGTTTTATGTCTTCCTGAAAAAGAGTCCTTTTAATTCTCTTGCTACATTAATCTGTATATTTTCTATTTTTGTAAGTACTCATCCATTTCCTCTAATTTTATCAACCTACAATTAGACAAAATAATTTCTGATAATTTCCTTTATTTCATCTTCACATTTGTTATGATTTTTCCTTTTTTATTTTTGGTACTTTCATTTTGGCTTTTCATTTCATTTTAAAAATAAGATTAGCTCACCATTTTATTAATTTTTTAAAAATTGCTCTTATTTGTCAATTCATAATCAATAGGGCTTTTTGCTTTCAGTTTTTAAAATTTTTTCTTTGATTTTTATAATTTCTAATTTGGCAATTTTTTATGAAAAGTTGTTTTTCTAGATTTTTTGTAGTTGTATACTCAATTCATCACTGTTTTTCTTTCATTGATGAAGCTATTTAGTGATATAAATTTTCCCCTAATACTGTTTCCCAAAAGTTTTGATATGTTGTTGTCATTTTCTTTGAAAATAGTTCCCATTTGTCTTTTTTACTAGTGGCTATTTTGTTTTTGCTTTGTCTGACATCATGATTGCTACCTCTTTTTTTAAAAATTCATTTTTAATTCCATGAATTTTTATATTTCAGTATATTTCTTTTAAACAACATTTTGTTTTCTTGGATATTCTACTATCTCATTCATTTTATAGGTAAGGTCATGCCATTCATGTTGATGATCATAATTGTTAATTAAATTTCTCTCTGTCCATCCTGATGTACCCTTTTATCTCCTTACCTCCAACCCTATCTTTACAAAAAAAAAAGAAGGCAGTGAGATTGTGTTTGATACTAAATGCCCTTCTTCTTGTCACTCCCTCTCTTCTCCTCACCAAGAATTCAAACACAAGTTTATACCCTTTTTATCTTTTAAATCCACATTCATGATCCAACCTCCAAAGATGGAGTTTATCTTTTCTATTACTAGCCCTTCCCTTATTCTATCCTTCCTCTTAATCCTTAAGTCATAGATTCCTTCTTATTTCCCTTCCACTAGCACACCGACTACCAGCCACTTGACCTTTCATGTTTCATTTAAAGAACCCAAATTCAACACAGATTAGCCTGACTTCCCATTGGGGAACACAAGTAAGAGATAGTAAAAATACCTAATAGCCAACAACTGTGCCCATGAACAACTTGCCCTGTGTCTCTAAATCCTGTTCCCTGGAAGGGAGTGACAAAGAGCTGGAAGGGTTGGAATTACCCAGTTCAGTCTTCTCATTTGATAGAAGGAAAAACTGAGCCTCAGAGAGAGAAAGTAATGTGTTTAGTCACACAACTAGTCACTGACAGGGACAGTATGAGAATCCAGCTCTCTGTCCCAGTGCTTTTTCCCCAGCAGGTGTTTCAAAGGAACCATAATATAATAGGTAACTAAGTGACCCAGTGGCAGATGATTTAAAAGCCCAGCTCAGACATTTACTAGCTATGAGACCATGGCCAAATCACTTAACCTGTTTCTTCATCTGTCATAAGATAATAATAGCACTTATAACATAGGGTTGTTATAAGGATCAAATTAAATACCAAATGTAAAATGCTCTGCAGACCTTAAAGTCTATCATTATTACTTGCATCTTGGGTGAAATGCCAAATAGTCACTGTTTGGTTAGGCTATATTAATGATGTTATACCTCCATTGCCTCCATGATATCTTCCCTTAACACTCCAGAAGTAAGTGACTTCACCTTCCTTGAATCTCTAATTCATGGGTTGGGAAACTGCGACCTCAAGGCCACATGTTGCTCTCTAGGTCCTCAAATGTGGTGAATCCAAACTTCACAGAACATATCCCTAGAAGGTCACATGGGGCCTCAAGATTGCAGATTCCCCACTCCTGCTCCAAGATCATTCATGCACTTAATCACTTTCTCACATAGTTAGAATATGTCTACATGTGTGGCCTGGTTCCCCTAAAAGTTCCTCTAGGTTCAAGGCACAATTTGGGTCAGTATCCACTTAAAAATTACAGTGCCCAAGGCCCAACCAATATTTTCTTTTGCCAGATCTACCAGAAGAAACATTAGTTCCAAACAAAACATACTTAATTACAAATGAAGTTCAACACTTCAAGGTTTGCAAGGCCTTTTTTGAAGTAATAAGACAATAGTGCATTGATCAGAATGCGCTGAAGAGACAAGGCTAATTAATTGAGGATGCTCTCCTGGGATCCCACATTAAAATGCCTCTTTTTTCTACAAAGTCTGAAGCAATGGGTTTTCAGGACCCATCTCATAGTTTTGTGCTCCTCTCTCAAGGGATCAGTGATTTTCTTGATATCAGGTAAACTATTAAAGAAACATAAGAATTGGCAGGGGGAAGGAAGTATCAATAGGAACTTAGCAAGAACTCATTGTCTTCCGGGAAGGCAAAGAAATTGGGAGACCTGAGGACTTCAGATGAGAAGTTTAGCAGGACACCTAAGTCCTAGTCCTGAAAGACTAGCTGAGGGAACCAAAGAAAGGGGTTGCCAACAGAATGCCAGAAACTAGGAGTCACAGTTCACATAGGATGCCAGTGAGTGTATCGCCTCACAGTCAGATGGAGGATGCAGAGAGAGGGGCATACCAAGGTCTGAAAATTGTTGAGTCACCAGAGTTCTGAGGAGTAATAGTTCACTTATGTTTAAGAGTTTACACATAATTCCTATTTTGTAGATGAAAAATCTGGAGATCAGAGAAATCAAATGACACTAGCTGTCTACAAGGCATCTGGGCTAATATCCTGACTTCAATGGCCAGTACTCAACTCCTACTCTATATTGAAGTGTAGGATTCCAATAGAAGGGCTATAAGGATTCCCAAACTCAATTTCCTTCCAGTCCTTTAAAAAATAGTATTTACCAGACCAGAGGGGGATGTGGAACTAGGTGGCACAGAGCGCCAGATCTGGAGGTTGGATGACTCCTCTTCCTAAGTTCAAATGTGGCCTCAGAGACTTACTAGATGTGTGACTCTGGGCAAGTCACATAACCCTGTTTACCTCAGTTTCCTCAGCTGGATATGGAGAAGGAAATGGCAAACCATTCCAATATCTTTGCCAAGAAAACCCAAAATGGGGTCACAAAGAGTTCAACATGACTGAAAAGACTGAACAAGAAAAACAAACGTATACACACACAGAATGTGGAAAAATGGGAACCTCAAAGGGTATATGCATATACCCTTTATATATATATATATGTTCTTAATCTTGAAAAACTGAGGGGGGTTTTGATTCATGCCTGAGGAATAAGCCAATAATTTTCCCAAGGACAAGGACCGGAAGAAAGGTACTGAGTCCTGATGTACAAATGTAGATGGAGATGAGAAACGAGAACAGGACTGTGTTGGAGCCTGGGCTCGTCCTAGAAGGCAAGGGGCATTAAGGACAATCATTTAGCCTCATCTGAATCGTGCCTGAGTAAACAGCAAGACTGCTGGAGCAGGGACAGTAGCCTAAGAGAGTAAAGGACTTTTTAAAAGCCATTTCTTTGGAACAGAGAACTGGAGGAAAAAAAAAAAATTATCATGGGGATTGAGAAAGCAGAGAAACCATGAACTGTTTTCCTGGTTGAAAGCTATGAGCATTTCTCCCCTCCACCATCCCAGTGTCCTTTCCCGGAGACTCCCAGAGGAAGCCTCTATCTACCTGGCTAAGGTTGTCCCTTTGTCTCAATGGGACTGTTACTTGTGAGAAAAATGTTGGGGCCACAGATCTACATGGGAACTGAAGACCCAGTTCTACAACATTATTCCACAAGGGTGGAGTGTGAGAGTAGACTGGAACTGAACCAGGTCCTCTGTGTCTCTCTGAATGGAGATGCTTAGTTTCAATGTGTGAGGTTGTAAGAACTTCTGATGAGGCATTTGATTAGGTAGGGCTGAGCCGGGTCCAGGGAAGGACCTTTGTTTCTCTTGGAAGAATGGTTCTTGTTTCCAGAAGCTGTTTGCCAAAACGAGGTGTAGGTGCCAATTCAGCTCGCTGTAGGTCAGAGACTAGTACCTCAAACAAAGAGCTGGAGATAATACAGAAACAGATTGTGTTCATTAAAGACTCACCATCACAAACATGTGAGAAGTATTCTTTACTTCTGTAACCCCGAAGGGGGAATCTGGGAGAAGAGGCGCACCGGGGACAACTAGAATGAACAAAGAATGCAAAAAGCACTTTGTGCCTAAATATCCTGGACACTACTAAGGACTGGGGTTACAGATACAACTCCGAATAGCTATTTGAAAAACGCAAGTATTTCCTCCATGGTGATAGAGTTGAAGGAGCCCAGATTTCCTCAGCCTGGAGTGGCAAGTGAGGGAGGCAGATGAACAAAATGACCATACTAATCCCCAGGCTTGTCCAGGCTTCCACAATCTGGAGGACCAGGTAAGTGATAGGAGCTTGTCCACTTCATTAGGGCCTTTTTCTTTATTCCTATGGCTGAGACTAATCAGGACCAAGTCACTTGTACTGGGAAGGAGTTCAAAAGATCTTCAACTCCCCCTATAAGTGCCACAGACTGGTGGGCTGAGACTTGAACAGGGCCCTGCTTCCTTAGGGCACTGAGGTCTACCACTCCATTGATGTACCTTAACCAGTCCAGATGAGGCCCCAGCTCAGGCAGTGATCCATATGGTGGACAAGGGATAGGAAATCAATACTAACAAAATCAGGATCCTGTCAGATTAGTGAAGTTTGGGAGAAGAGAGTGGATAAGAAAAACCTAGATGACCCCAGACGCCACCCAGAACACGCTACAACCGAAGCTTGACAGTGCAGCTGGCACTGCCAGAGTGGTGGGCGGGGTTGTGGATCTTGGTGGTTGGTACAATGCTGACAGGTTTCATGAACAGGTATCCATTCTACTACAAGCTAAAGACAGGTTGCAGTCCCAACATCCTTTCTCTTTCCCTAGCCCAATGTACTGTCTACAAGGACCTGCGCTCCTGAAGATTACTGATTCGCCTAATTCAGCAAAGACTCCATGTACTATAAGAGAAATAAGTGTAACTAGACCTTAGCAATCATTAGCTGTTAAGTTCCTTGAAGGCAGGGGTTGTCTTTTGCCTCCTTTTGTATCCCATCATTTAGCATGGTGCCTGGCACAGGCTACACAGTTGATAAATGTTTACTGATTAATTACTGATTAGCAGACATCAGAGTTCCCAAGAGGGAGTTATGTAGAATCATTCTGAAAGTCTACATTGCATTTATAAAGTATGCATTAACCAGGAACGTAGCTTTACAAATATTATCTCATCTCAGGAGAAGGAGCTAGTAGCTGGTGGGATCAGGAAAAGCCTGATGTAAAAGGCAGTCATCAAGTTGATCTTACTTTAGAGATACATAGTTTTCTTGAACAGACACTGCAAATGGATAATGAATAAGGCTCAAAAACTGAAGAAGAAGAAAAGGAGCTTGGCTTTATTTTGGAAAACTATGAAGATCATTGGATGATCCTCAAGCTTCTCCTTTAAAAGATACCCATCTTTTTAATACCAATATTCTTCTGGTGGTGTTATACAGCTTCAAATTTTGGAATACTATAGTGACTGAAGAATCAGAATTGAGGTTTTACTCAAACGGTAATGAAGATGTGCTTGGAGTAGTCATGAACAGTCTGTCCCACATTATAAGCAAGGAATTATGAAGGAAAAATGGTGTAAAGGATATTATCAAAAAGATGCATGACTGAAGAGGATAAACTGGTCACATGGCAAGAGGCAGGAATGAACAATGGAAAATTCAGGTGCTGCATTGCTGTCTCTGCAATGCTGAGCAAGAATAAAGGGGAAGGGAATAAGCATTTGTTAAGTGCTTACGATGTGCCAGCACCACCCACATCAAAGAAGGCACTGCGCTCATGAGCAAAGCACAACAGAAATGTGAGGTGCACAAATCCAGAGCCATCTCCATCCCAAATATTCTACTGTTAGAACTGGTACCCAACCTCTGCGGTTGAGCCTTCCAAGCTCGTATTGGATTGGTCATAACCAAACACATTGTACCTTGACCCCCAACGCTGCGATGTCATTGGTCTTCTTCAAGTACGAAGAATGAACGGCAACCATGTACCTGGCACCTAAACATTCTACAAATATTCTCTAATTTGATCCTCACAACAGTCCTGGGAGAGAAGTGCTATTATTTCCTCTATTTTACAGTTGAGGAAACTGAGGTAGACAAAGATCAAGTGATTTGCCCAAGGTCATATAGCTATTAAGTGTCTGTGGCTGGCTTTGAACTCAGGTCTTCCTGATTCTGGGCTCAGCACTCTATCCAGTGTCCTACCCAGCAGCCTCAGCACATTGGGTGAGTCTTCTGTGACAAATTGGGAAAACATGAACAAGAGTAACCCCATATGGGCTGACATGGATGAAATGCAATTTGCATCATGTAGGAAATATCCACATCGAGTAGCTGAGAAGTGATTACCCTAATAAAGGCCCAGATTGCATACTAATTATGTTTTCAGGTAATATAAGGTTGGGAGGGATATTAATATATTAGATGACAAAATCTAAAACTGAAAACACTGACAGCCTATCACAATAAGGTGAATCTAAAAATAAGAAATATTGGAATATTTAATAGGAATAAATTTTTAATGGGGAATAAAAACAAAATTCTATATTTGTGTCAAAATAAATTCACAAGCTCAGAATAGGGGAAAGGAGCAAATGAGAATGGATAAATAAAAAAAAAATTATTATGTACTTACCATGTTCCAAGAGCTAAGTGCTGAGCATACAAAGAGAAAAAATGAGACACCTTATACACTCAAGGAACTCATGCTGTAATTGGTGGAGACATCATATATAAGACACTTTATATGTCTTTCTAGGGTCTACCCAATGTGCTGAGGCTGCTGGGCCTAGAGTCCAGAAGACCTGAGTTCAAAGTCAGCCATACACACTTAATAGCTGTGTAAACCTGGGCATGTCACTTAATCTCAGGGCAGAGGGAGATCTTTTAAGTTCTTGAAAAAGATATAGTTGTGAGGTAGAGGCAAAGTCCAGGGGGCACTTAGGTCAGATGGCAGCTGTGTTTGTCCTTTGTTCTTGAGGACCACGACATCAAGAGGATGACATGATTTGCAGTTGATTTTGTTTTGAGTGAGGGAGGGCTGTGCAAGGTCACCAGCCTCACTTTCTGCTCCTGAGCCATCTGGGGCCAGTGGCCTGATATTCATCAGGATGACTGGAGATGACCCAGGATGCATTATGAGATCCTGGCCCTTTAAGGCTAAAGTCTCATCACATTTTCATTTTGAGTGAGATACATCCATTCAATGAATAGGCTTCTTTAAGAAGTTTCTCAAGAGATGGCCCCTTAAATCAAAAAAAGGACCCTCAGATGGCAGTAGAGCAGTTTGGTAAGGCCTGGTGGTCCTTCATGGAATCTTCCTGGAAGGATTACAGGCAGTGAATCCCAGCCCACCCACAGAGGCCATGCTGCTCTTCTTGCCTGGTGACCTGGCATGAGATCTACGACCTATTACTTAGAGACGAGTTATTTAACCTCTTTGGGCTCTAGTAAGAGGAAAGGTCTGATTTGGATGATATCTAACATCAATCTTCATTCTAAATTCTACTCACTCAAGGCATTCCTATTAGTTCTTCAATTAAATAATTCAATAATCATGATTCATAATGCCCTCACCCTAACCCCGGGAAATTACTTCCTATGTACTTTGTATTACTCATATGTGTATGTGTGTGTGTATGCTAGTTCCCCCTCCAAATGAACGTAAAAATGCCTTGAAGAAAGAGACCATTTCTGTTTTTGTCTACATTCTCAATGCTTACTCGCCAATGAGGGAGAAATAATGAACAAAAATGGCACTGGTTTGTAATAAAAACTCATTTCTAAAATGAGTTGTATTATCTTATAAGGCTCCTGTTTGCAGATATTATGCTGGTTTCATCAAGACTTGGAGCACTGAAGAATTTCTTGAAAGAGATAAAGTGTTTGGTCTGACTAACTACACAGGAAAGTGTAATGAAAAATATTTACAGAATTTGTCCATCAGTATGCATATTTGGGACAGATAGTGCAGATGGACAAGTTGGACCCAGAGTTAAACATAAACGTGGGCTGGACTACCTTTGGAAAATTGCAAAGCATCTTTAATGACCTCAAGATTTCTTCTTCCTTTTCCCTTCCAATAAAAAGACTTATATATTGAATATCAACATTCTAGCAGTGTTGTTTTATGAGAGCAGGACAGACAGCTATAGTCTCTAAACTGAAAATAAATATCACACAGAGGACAATGGTATGCACATAATGCAACATCTAACCAAAGAAGAACTCCCAGGAACGAGAGTAAAAGATGTAATCAGGGAAATATATGATAGAAAGAACAGGCCAGTCTGATGTCAAGGGTAGGGAATGAAAGGTAGAAGCTTGAGAATTCTAGCAGTATCCCTGAGATGCCAGGAAAAAGAAGCTCCTCCAGCATTGGGTAAACCCCATATAGGAAGACCTGTATAGGAGTTGCACAGGATATACAGGGACAGATAGGTTGTGATCTACGTCAGACAGAAAAAATGGTGAGATTACAAATGCATTTCAATATTTAATTATTTCTAGCACTTAGCCCAGTGCATGGAACATAATGGACACTGAATGAAGGCTTATTCAATTGAACAAATGAATCATTCCTAAAGCTTACATGCTTTGAGCAACTACTTATAATTATCCCATGCCAACTTGAAAAGTGGCCTGGATACAGGAGAGGACAGAACTGTACATCAGAATAGCAAGGAATCTTAGGGTCCAATGACCACATTTTCCTGATAAGTAAAGTAAGAAGGTAAATAACTGGTCCAAGGTTATTGGTAGAACTGAGAACCATGTCCCCTGACTCCCAATCCAGGGATCTTTCTACTGCATCGTGTGTGGCCTGGGATCAGGGGATATATAAGACAGATATCTCTCCTGAAAGAGATCATACTTGCGAAAAGTTCCCTAGGGCAATGACATAGGGGAAAGAACACTAGATTGTGAGGCAGGAGGCCTGGTTTCAAGACGTTTTCTCTGCTACTAATTAGCACTGTGAGCATCTTATTAAACTTCTCTGTCTCAGTTTCCTCAGCTATCGAATAGGAATATTAATACACATACCAAATAGAGCTATTGCTTAAAGACAATAGTTGCAAAAAGTGCTTTGTAAAGCAGAGACGGAGATAAGAGATGGGGAGAGGGGAGGAATAGGGAGAGACAGAGAAAGAAACAGAGACAGTGGGAGAGAGCTATAGAGATAGCTTCATTTAGCTATACAGATAGAAGGATTTCACCTTTCTACACACAAATATCTCACCCAGGTATGAGGCTAAGAAAAATCAGTTGGGGTAAAGGGAAGGCCAAGGGGAGGAACAGAAAACTGCAATAAAAATTAAACTCACATTAGGAAGGTGAGTTCAGGACCAGTGAAGAATATGGCAGTCCCAAGGCTCTCTCCTTGCAAGCAGGAGCAGGCTGAGACCTTCTCCATCCCCTTCAAAGGAGGGCTATCTCAACAGCCCTCTTAACCAGACCATACCCAGTGCTTCACTATCTCAGAGATCTAATCCTGCAGTGAGGATAAGGCTGAGTCAGTGAGTTGGTTGCTCTCTGACCTTTCACACCAGAGGGGTCCTCTTGCCCAATAACTTCCATTGCACAGCCCTTCTGACTCCAGCCAGGCCCCACTCCCTGTTGAGCTCCCCAGAACAAAAGGACCCTTGTGTTCCCTTCCTTCACCAGGCTCCCAACCTGCTCCCCAGGCCTAGTTGTTTGCTCAGCTTATGGCTGCCTCCTTTCATGGCCCCAAACCCACCCACAGCTCAAAAGTTACAAGAGACCTCACCCCAACTTCCTAATTCCCACCCCCTTACATATCCACTCCTTAGCCCTGGACTATTGCCCTGAATTCAAGACTGCCCGGCTGGGTTGATTTCATAGGCAGACCCAGACCTCAAAGTAGGGCAAGAAATTTCAGGTTCCTCACCAACCCCACTGGTACTGGAGTGCTGTTCTGGATCTGCTCTGTACAGGAAGGGAATTCTTTAATCATTGGGGTGTTAGTAACTACGTGTGCTAACCCTCCCGGGGCTGTTTGCATTTTTGGAATGTATGGCACAGAAATAATTGAATGTGTGTCATTACACACTACATGAATGAATCTCTATTTTTTTGTGTGTCAAAAAAAAGCCAAAACCAAAAATCAGACACAGCTGAGTGGCACAGCGGATATAGTGCTGGGCTTGGGAGTCAGGAATTCCTGAAATCAAAGCCAGCATTAAATAGTTCCTTAGCTGTGTGACTTTGGGTAAGTCACTTGACCAGTGTCTGCCTCAGTTTCCTCAAATGTAAAATTGAACAGTAATAGCACCTACTTCCCAGGGTTGTTGTGAGAATCAAATGAGGTATTTGCAAAACACTTAGCCCAGTGCCTAACACATAGTAGGCACTTCATGAATGCTCATTCCTTTCCCTTCTCTTTATAGACCCCTTTTAAAACCTGGTGAATCCTATGAACCTCCTCTCAGAAAATGTTTTCAAATGCATAAAATCAAATATGTAGGACTAGAAAGGAAAACAAACATAGTGAAATAATTATCAAGGTATTCTTAAGAAGTTCATAGTCCCCAGGTTAAGAACCCTTGCTCTAAGCTATGGAGTTTTAGGATTTATGAAGAAGATAAGGGGGAAGGGAGGACTTTGCTGCCCAAATCCTAATCCATATATGCATTCCTACTCACAAGGAAAACCTCAGATATAATCTAATGGAGCTCCCCTTGCCTTACCTGGCACAACTATCCTGTTCTTGTAGAGTCCTTCCCTGGGAGTGCATACCTTGCAAGGAAGACACTATAATACTGTGGAAAGAGGGCCAAGATTGGAGCCAGAGGACCCATGTTCAAATCCTGGCTCTGATTCTTACCTTCTCTTTTTCTTGGGCAAGGTTCTTGCATGACAGCATGTACACCTACCAGCTGTCCTCTAAAAGAACATCTTTGTGGCCAAGGCTTCTTATACTTTACATCCCTGCATGCTACAATCCAATAACTGGTCTTCTTGCAGGTCTTGTACATGACATTTCAGCTCCTGACTTAGTACCTTTTCCCAGGCAATTAGCCAATGTCTATATTGCCTAATTTTTTTTTTTTTTTTTAAAAAAACAAACAAGCAAATTTTTAAAGTTTTCAGAAAGGGGTAGTTACAATATGAACTGGTACAAAATATCATGCCTCACTCCTCCCCCTCTCCCCCCAACTATGTCACACTCTCTCCACAAGTACCCACAGACTCCAGGAAAAAGTGAGCTCAAGATTAGAGAGAGTACATGTGGCAAAAGGGGAGAAACTCACATCACTTGGTTGCTGTGATGCTTTTTCTGTCATTAATGGCATTCTCAAGGTGTTTCCTTGAGTCATGGTACAGCTTCTTTTGCTGGGCTCTTTGTGGAGACGTGAATCTAGTCTGTTCTTGGCTCCCCATACAGGCTGTTGACAGCTGATCAGTTGGTTGACAGCTGATCAGTTGCATGCCGCTGGGATACTGATGGGAAGGTTTCCCTGGCTTCCATCGAGACTCTGTACCAGTCCTACCTTCTGCAAATGCCCTTTCCTGGTTTCCCTCATACCCCTCGTGCTTTCTCTCTGAAATTACCTCCCATGGTAAACAGCAATTGTTTCTGTTTCGACGAAAAACTCTGAGATCCCCCTCCTAGATTGGTTCTTTTTGTGGAGGCAACGTAGGCCATTTTTTGCCTCAATTCTTACCTTGCCTTTAATTACTGAATGGCTTTGCTCAGACAAACTGAGACCTGGGGAAAAGGTCAAGGTCTCCCTCTGCATCTGGGGGCCATCGCCAGTTGTCTTGACCTATTGCATCTTGCCACTTGGCTCCAATGACTTCGGAGGCAAGAGTGAGGCTGGATGATTTTGCACAGCTCTGCCTCGCTTAAATCCAATTCTCTTGCAAGTCAAGACAACCCCTTCGTGATGTCATTGGTCTTCTTCAAGAATGGAAGAGTAACACTGCTGTTCACACTATGTATTTCCTATGTTCATTGCTGTTTTCATGTTTTGCCCCTCTTCTCAGTCAACAGAGTGTGAACTCTTTGAGGTATGGGCTATATTTTTACCTTTCTTTGTAGGCTCAGTGCTTATTAGTCCAGATTCTGGAACATAGCAAGTGCTTAAAATATGCTTATTAACTGACTTTTGACTGTAAAATTTTGTCATCTGTAAAATGACAAATTTGAATTATATGATCTTCAATGTTCTTTCTATCTGTAAATCTTGGAAGCCCATGTTGTCACAGTTTGAAGAGAACTTGGAGATGATTAATTTCAGTTTATTAATTTTACTTTTAAAAAACATAATTTGCTGATGTTTACAAATATTGCCAACTAGGATTACTTTTGCACCATTTCAAATAAAATATTAGCTCCTAGGCTGTTTTTAAAAAGATACGCATTTTTATCCAGTAAACAAAGTTACAATTTACAAAGTACCCTAATTAGATAAATTGCTCATTTTTTTAAAAAGTGGAATAATTTGATTCCTTTCTTTATGAAGTGCAAATTAAAACATTTCTCCTTGAGATCTTGAGGTTATTATCATGTTAGGATTAGCAAAGTGTGGGGACATACAGGATTACCTAGATGGATGTGTAATAGACATACCTTATTTAAATTAATATATTATGCATAACAAAATTCAGTCAACACACAAAAAACAGAAAGCATTTTTCCAATATTGAGGCTACTCACAAGCCACAATTAAATTAAGATTAATTCAATTAAATTTTGCATTATCCTTTATGCCAGTATTGATGAATTACATAATCTTGGAGTAAGAGAAGGAAAACAACTATTGCTGAAAAAATTTTTACTCCAAGTAGTCACTTGTCTTGAATGAGGAGAAATGGAATATCCAAGAGTTTAGTATTGAGAGTTAGAGTTGATACAGCAGCTCAGCCCTTTACTGCTAGACAATTATTGACCATTCAACTTTAGGTTTCAGGGTGACTATTTTAATTCAAGGTCAGGTTGCCTGTACAATATCATCAGATGAATTTCCTCTCAGACTGTCCCTTCTATGGTGGGCTTCCCTTTTTTACTGAATTAAATGTATTATTTCTTCTGTCATCTTCTTATAATCCTCTATTTTGGGGATGTATAAAGTGTTCAAGGAAGACTAGCACCTCTGACGTGAGGGCTTGATAAACTCTTTTCAGGACTGCTCATTCACCTTTGGTGTCCACCTGTGACTCCAAGGAACTGTATCATGTACAACGGCTACACTCTGGTAAGCTATCTTGGCAGATGGGCTAAACCTATGGGTCTCAAAGCTGTCAATGAGTTAGGGGGCTGTCTATTCCCAAGCCTGCGAAGACGTCCCCTGGTGGAATGGACAGATGAAAACAATTTGTTCCGATGGCCGTAAGGCAGCTGAAGCAGGTGCTGTGGAGCACTCAGTTTGGTCAGACATCAAAGATATCAAGGTCATCTACTTTATCCTGAGTCATCTTGACTTCTGTCTTGCCACTGGAGTTTGATAACTAGAAGAGTGAGGCTGACAACTTTGTGCAACCCTACTTCATTTAAATCCAATTCATGAATGAATCAAGACATCACCCTACGATGTCATAATCCTCTTCAAAAACGAAGGACAAACAGTTCTTTCAGAATATCCTTGGAGAGTTCCAGGAGAGGAAGATGGAGGGATGGAAAGTCCAAGGAGGGAAGACTGGGTATAGGAACATCCTTGACTTTCGTTGTGTTTGCTGCAAAACTGCCAAGTGGAGGAGAGGTTGGAACACTTTCTGAATGTGGCAGTGGGCTCCCTAATTCAAATTTTTCTATAAAGTGCACATCCAACTCTGGTTCAGCTGAGTTTCAAGTTATTTTCTCTCCTCAACCCTTCATTGCCAACTATCAGAAACTTTAAGTACCTTTCCAATCAAATCTTCAATCTTCTATTGCCTAAAATTCTATTATTTTTGTCATCACCTAGGGCCTTGTAAGCAACACACAGTTCTGTTGGTTCTTTCCACTTCTAAAGGAGAAAAATAGCCTGAGTCCTTGTTAAAGTCAAGTTGCATTTTTAAAAAGTGGTTCTCTGTGGCAGGACCATACTCCTGAGAGAGAAGGGTGTTTGGACTGCCTGTATCTTCTTCACAGCATTCCTATGATGTCTGAAGATGAGCAGCTACACGTGAGCCCTTTGGGGTTTTCAAGGTTTCCTCTGGTTTGACCCTTTAAGGCTTTGCTAGAGACAATGGTTGTTTCCTGGGACTATCCTTTTGTAAGCCCAATGATAACTGAGCTGGTTCAATTAGGAGCAGTTAGGTAATTTCAGAAAATTATGTAGCTGCCTTTTGGGACAAGCTATAGCCTTTTCTGCTTTTCTGACTTCTACAAAAGCTTTGGGGTAGGGGGCAGGGAGAAAAAGGAAGAGGGATGTGGGGACCCAAGGCAAGGAGGGCTAGAAAATGGTGGGGTGCTCAGACACACTGGTCTTGACAGTGCTTCTAAGGGATTAGGTCTGTGCTACTACAGGATCAAAATGACCTTTTTTCCTTCCTGAACTGCTATTGTCATAGCTAAGGTCCACCCACATCCAGAGAAGAGACTTGCAAAGTCAAGACTAAAACCCAGGTTTCCACTACATTTTCCATCACATTGGATTAATAAGGCAGTGTAATTCAGAAGATGACAGCAGTTCCCTTAATTGCCCCCCACCCCTATTAGATCTCATGATTTGTTGGAGAGAACAAAGGGCAGCTAGATCATTTTCACAGAGTAATAAATGTGAGGATGCTGTGGAGTCCCTTGGGCTTCTAGCTCTTACAAAGCTACTATTTGCTGAGGTAAAGATGCCTGCTTGGCCAGATCTAAGAATAGTCTGGTCACAATCCAAGCCATAAGCAAGCAGTCTATAGGTTGCTCCACCCTGACAGACCCAGGAAGTCTCCCTTTTTGGGGACAAGGTGGAGCAGTTTAGTGTGTGCCAATGGCAAAACTCAGGAATTTTAAGCCGCAGCAAGAAGCCTCTAATATCTCTACATCCTTAGTTGGTGCAGCAATGGTATGGTGACTAGAGAAGCTTCCTATGTTGAAAATAGGTTATGTGGCCAACATAGCTATACATTCTACCTCTTCTGTTTGTAGCTGTTTTTAGGCTGTGAGGTTTTGGTGGAGGTTTCTGAGTTCTGCACATCCTGAGCCTGCTAAAGAATAATTGATTGAGAGTAGAAGTGAATCTCACTAATCTCAGGTGTTTTGTCATGGAATAAATGATGAAAAGGACAATAGCACCCCCACCCGAACCTCCCTCATTCCCTGCCCCCTACCCTTGACTTACCAACATATGACTAGTCACCCCGGGGCTGAATCACTTCCTGGTCACCTTTCTCGATTCCGCCATTTCTTTATATGCTTTTTAAGGCTCCAGGAGAAGACATCATTCCCAATCGGCCTTCATAATGATGCTGGAGTTCTCAAATAACCCTCGACTATCTAATCACTTTCTGGAAAAATGTTAGTGCTCCTCTTCCAATGACCCTACTCAGCTGACCTTTGGCATTTATTCCAAACCAAAGAGACCTAGATGCTTGTGCTATTAGTCAAGGATCAGGAAAGATACTTCATCTGAAAACAGTGTGGTGTATAAGCTACAGCAGCATGAAGATACCAGTCCCATCAGGGCAATCAAACATGGCAATGAATGAGCAGATGTTATCTGCCCCTGGATTATCTTCAGGAAGATAACTCACTATTAGCCCAACATGGTTTTCATATTTACCTATGTGAAAGAAGGGATCTGGACCAAGGGGCTCTGTCCTCTGCCTGTGATATAGTACCTACAGAGACATCTATGAAATTCCTCCACTTAAAAGTGCTATACTTTGATGTCTTGAGTCATGAAGGTGACCCCTGGATTCTCCAAGAATATGCCAGAAGGGCACAAGCTCTGGCAGAGCCTACCAAGCAAATGACTATCTGTCAACTGAGTACCTGCCTAGCTAAACTTGGAAACACTCATCATGAGAAGGCTGGGCTCTGGGCAATTAATGTTTTCAGTTACAGAAAAACGTGAAGTCTACCACGGTGTGGCAGGGCTTTAATTAACCTTGGTCAAAGAGTGTGGACCACAATTTGCAATAGCTCCTGGGCTAAACTGAGAGGGAATAAGTATAGGAGGCAAATGTTCTTATCCCATAATAGACCAAGTCAGGGACAGAAAGTATGCTAGACCTTGCTACCATAGTGAAGCATATTTCATTTATAAAAGAGATCTTTTTCCACTCTGGACCCCTCAGCAGTCCTCTATATTCATGCTACGCAACTCGCAGTTCCCACCTGTGATACAATGGATTGTTCTCAAGTTCAATATCCCCAGCTAGAAGTGACTCTTTTTGTAGCTGACTAACTAGAGTAAAATCAAGAGTCTGGGAAATGCATTTCTTAAAACTTATTTTAATATTCATGTCTTTCATCTGTTGGGTAAAGCCAAAACAGTCTGGCCAGGTTTAAGTTACAAATTAATACATTTGTTTAAAAAAAATCTTTTTTTGGTAAAGTAAATGAACATTGTGGCAATAAGGGGCCATCCTTGGAGAAAGTGAAACCCATATTAACAAAGCACGTCAAAACTAGAGTCCCACTGGGTTCTTCACTAATGACCTGATCCACACCAGAAAAGGACTGAGGTGTTGCTTGTCTCTGGAGTGGGGTTAAGCTCATCCAAGGGCAAAGGTCTTGTCTCAATACCAGCTGACCTGAGCCAGCACCATCTTTGTCCCAGATACACAATAAGGCTGAGGGTGGGGAATCTATCTTTCTGCTCCTCCCTTCAGAGTGGAGGTAGAAAAAGTAGAAGATAAAGCTCAAGAGTCACAGTGGAGTTACTGTAGTTTCACTTCAAAGAAAACCTAACAATTCCAGGAGCCTGAACATGCAGACTAACTGGTCCTGAAAGGAGTTAATTTTCTCTGAGGTTGAAGTGGGCAGAAGTTAGAGGGAAGACTTAAAGATGCAGCATTTTTTCCCCCAAAATGAAAACAAAGTTGAAAATATTTTAAAGCAGAATTCAGGATCCAATCAAGTGAATCAGCACAGAAACTGGGATTCAATTACTGGAATAATTTTTTTAAAGATTGATGTTTCTTCTATGTCAGTGCGTAAGTAGCTACCAATGATTTTTAGCAGGGTACTCTCAAGTCTTTCGGACCCCTGGAGGGCCTCCTTCCTTAATGGTTTTTAGTGTTTATCTGGTACCTGCTGAAAAACCAAGGTCAGAAAAAAAAAAAGGAAAGCTGTAGGGACAGGCACTAATGAAGCCTCTAAGAATGACTCCCATTAAAAGTCCCACTGGCTTCACAAGTTCTACCTCAAGAACAGGCTGTGATCACCCCATGGTGATCCTCCACAGTGAGGGAAACAAAGTGGGCCCTATAGCTTAGAGAACCTGTTAGAAAGTGGCCTCTTCCCATTTCTCCCCCTGCCCAACCCCTACATAAAAGAAACTTGGGGGTGATAAGTTATCTGAGTGTGCTTACAACTCCCTTCTCACCCTTCTGGCCTCGGTGACCCTCCCCCTACTGAATGCTGCATCCTTAAATATTTCTGGATGAGCCCTCCTGGCACATGGTAGTAACATTCCAAGCTGGCTGCCACATGTTTGGGCTCTGGCCTCCTTCCCCCTCTTTGGGTTCAGCACTCTGGTGTCTGGAGGGCAGAGAGGGGCCACGCAGCTCCCATTTCAGTTTCCTCTCCAGTTGAACATACACCTCAGTGACAACACGACTAAAAGCCAGATCAAAAAGAATGTTAAGATTTGACATCTCTAATTCCCCTTGAGATCTCTCAAAAACCCATCTGATGAGTCTAAACAAGTCAACTACAACCGCAGTGTGCTGGAACACATGCACACCAGTTTGGAGGGGACAACAATGGAAAAGGAATAGGGGAGTTTTCTGCCAAATGGTCTAGCAGAGGAAAACTTATATACTGTTTAAATTTTCATGTAATTAACCAGAAACATAAAATTGTTAGTGAGCACAAAGATCATGTGAAGGAAGCTACTGATCCCTGTTGCTGCATTTGGCTTCCCAGACTATTTTCTGTCTTTTTTTTTCTTTTAACAGATTGAACAGATACTATATTCAGAGAATCCAAGAGGTTCGCGTGGGCAGACAAACCTTTATTTTAAAAAAATAGCACTTCAAATAAATTAAAAGGGACAACCGTCAAGTGTTTAAATTGTGAAGAAACAGCTGAAAACCTAGAGAGACTCCTAGTTGCAGTCTTCTAACTTTACTCCTTGTCTAATGGCAAAAAGCCACACAACTCTATTCTCCCATTCAAGTGTTTCCCTACTGAGATGAGGGAAACAATTGTTAACAGGAGGCCAGATGGAAGAGGAGAAAGCTGCATCTGATTGGAATGGACATTTCCACGTACCTGCTAATACGGGTTTCACTTTGTGACCAAATGTTGTTTGTCTTTTTTCCAAAAATAAAAAAGGGGACTAGGGAAGCTGTAGGTCTTTAAAAACTGAAATTATTTGGGGGGAGGGAGAGAACACTAACTCTAGTGCCATCAATGGGCAATAGCAACTTTTTTTCCTTTGAAGTCAAACACCATCCCCAGCTGAGCCTTTGTGCTGTGAGCTTTTCAGGAGATGTTACCTAAACTTTATTAAAAGAAAAGAACAAGTTTAAATATAGACACTGGACTAGCCCAGTCTGTATTTTCAAAGTCCACATTCTTCATCAGAAGCGCTGCATCAGGGACCCCCCGAGTCTGCATGTTTGCATGTTCACAGTACATGGATCCAGTCAGTTTCTGTTTTTTCCCCTCACTCAGAGCAGCCACACTCGGCGGCCAGTGACGTGGGAACCTCAGGGCTTTTTCCTGCAGGGCCTGGCTGGCACTGCCCAAGGTTTCTTCTCAATGAGAACTGATGCTGTCATGCTCTATGGATGGGAAAAAAGCAAGAAAAACAAAAGCACCTGGTACAGGTTTCATGAAATCCATTCAGATTCGCTATTCTCCGAATCTACTGCTGAATGCCACTTCTCTGCTTGTGTTGCACAGTCTTTGGCCTAGGAGTCTGTCTCAGTTTGAAGAGCTGTTATTGGACGCCCCAGAAGTTGATGCAATTGCAGCTCCAGCAGGGCTGCTTGTGGAAACTGATTTTCGGATGTGAGGAAGTAAATAGGGGTCACACGCCAGCTGCTGGACATCAATGCGATCCTCTTTTCGGTAAGCCAGGCAGCGCCGGATAAATGCCTAGAAAGAAAAAACAGCTTTGAGGAAGCCTGTTCCTACAGGAGATCCCAAGATCACTAGTCTGAGGTTGAGCAGCAACTTGTAGTCAGAATGGGAAATTCTTCAAAGAATGGGGCTAGAAATCTTTTTTCAAATAAAATCACTATATGTTAAAGCTGAGATACAGAAAAAGGTACAGGCCATTACCTGCTTCTTTCTCCCTCCACAGAACAAAGGAGGCTACAGGGAGAAATGCAGCTAAAGTTAACAATACATCTCCTCCCTTCCCTACACCCCACCCCCACCCTGAGCAACTCGCATTAAAATAGTCACAGATGAGGGTGAATTCCAGGCATTGCTGGCCTTACCCCGCTTTGGGCCCTTTATATTGGTGTCTCTACTGCAGATGGGGATAGATTTGTTATCACTACGGAAGTGATAACAAACGTAGTAATGTAGCATTTGAGCCATCCTTGGAGTTTCCTCCAAGAGGATACTTCAGAGAAATAACTCAAAACCATAAAGAACATGTGCTGATTTATGGATATATTGTTTTTTCCCATTAGAATACAAGCTTCTTGAGCGCAGGGACCACATTTACTTTCTTGTTTTATGCTGAGAGCTTAGCACAATACCTGGCACACAGGAAAGGAAGCACTTAATAAATGCTTGATTGACTAAAAGAGCTCCTAAATAAAAGTATGAGAAGTGGGGCTTCCAGGGGACAAAATAACAAAGGAAAGGGCACTAGAAGAAGCACTTAGATTAGCTTGAAAAGAGATGGGAAAATAAGAATTTTATTGTAATGTATAACCTACATCAGATTGTCTGCCATCTTGCGGAGTGGGGAGAAGAAGGAGAAAAATTTGAAACTCAAAATTTTTCAAAAAAATTCATGCTGAAAATTGTCTTTACATTTAATTGGAAAAAATATTGTAAAAAAAAAAGGTTATATAAGATCTTTGGGGAAGACAAAAATGAGGGTCTGGATACAGGTTTTTTATGTGGAATGGGGGAAATTTACTATGTCTAGGAAGGAACCTGATGAGCAGTCTTGGAAGGTGCATCACAGATGGAGAAAGGGTACAGGTAAGAAGGATTCAGATGGGGGCCACTGTTCATATCCCCTACCTACGTGGGGAAGCAGCAGGATTGACTTTTGTAGTATGCCTGTGGAGCAAATGGGATTTGCTCATCTCACATGTAGGCATGATGACACTACAGTTCTTGCATATAATTGTTTCTATTGTGATGTCATTAATTTACAAAGTTATCACTGTTAATTGCATGAAAGATCTCAGTGGTTGGTAGATACATTGTACTCCAAGGAAAGGGAATTTAGAGAATAGATAAATGGGACTGGAGGGATGGAGAATACCTGGATTCACTATTGGAGCTAAAAATCTCCTTGACATTAGATTTTAAAGACTATAGCAGTTTCTCAACTTTGAGGCCTGAAAAAAATCTAAGTTTTCATATTTCCTTATTTTTCTTCTTTGCATTATTGAAATACTTTACTAAACCAAAAATTTTTAGTGGGATTGATTTTTAATTATTAATAAAAGATTTACTCTCCACACTAGTGAACATGAAAACAAATTATTCATTTTTATAATTGCCCATACACATTTTCAAAAAACAAAATTATAAATGTCCATTTCAGTTTTAAAAATTTTATTTCTACTTGATGAATGCATTAGGAAACTAAATAAAGAGAATTATCCCTGAATTTAGCATGCACGTTTCCTGGAGAGCTATCTTGAATCAAGGAGATTTACTAGTGTCCTTTAACTGGATATTGGCCATAACTTTTAAAAAAACTGTCTATAATCTTTCATTCTTGGCAGGACTGGGCAAGAAGAATGGGTTGAAGGAAGACCTGAAGACCTTTCACTTACTACATGTGGCAATTTCTATCAACACAGACACCAGGCAAAAAGGAATAGAGATAAGCAAAAAAAAGTACCTTGGGAAGTCTGGTCAGATAAAGAGAGTTAAAAGTGTCTGTCTGTGGTCAATCCTGAGTGAATCTTGTGAACAAAGAATGCATACAGTCAACTCTGGAATATGGAATCTGTCTTTTACATTTGGCTTTGGAGCAAAGTATAATGCACAACATGGTGTCTTCCCTGCAGATATCCCTTATTAAGTTACGTTTGACTTTGACTAGAATTCGCTGATACATTCAAGATATACATAACAGTTTGGGAGGCATGAGGGGAAGCTGTATGGCAGTATAGGTTCATATGCAAAAGTTAAAAATACACTGCAGATGACTCACATAAGGATAATCAAGGGATCAATAGTATCATCCATACTTGCCAGGTCATTCTGTAAGCCCTTTTGTCCCAAAGCACTTGTAGGATATCACAAGGTCTCAGATGTATTTGAAGATAGGTCTACTGAATTAACTGCTATTAAGACTAAGGGGAGTAGAAAGTCTTCACTCTAAACCAGAGCTGTCATGCACATGGCTTGTGGGTCACACATGGCCCACAACATTCTCAAGTGAGGCCTGAACCAAATTAAAATTTAACTAGAAACTATTTAACAAAATAAATAAAAACACAACAAAACACAGATAATATTACTATGCGCTTCTGTAGGTCACTATGTGCCCACAGGGATTCTTATGTATAGTTTAGTGGCCCTTGTTTATATGTTTATATCTGAGTTTGACACTGCTGTTTTAAACAGTCATAGCAAAACAACCAAAATGAACTGGCAAGATCACTAAGCCAAGTCCTGTCTAGCTCTTTCAGCTTCTTCTATAGTCTTTGCTCATTACCCCAGCCCAAAATGATGCTTCTGAACTCCTAAAGCACTCTGTACACCTCATTAGTCATTTAAGGTGTCCAATATGGTTATTTAACTTTTCTCATACCTTGGGATTATTTGATTGAGATCTGAAAGGGACCTTAAAGGCCATCAAGGCTTTATGTATACATCTGAAAATGTACAGCAGGGAAGAACAGTCAGCAAATACAGTGATTGTATTTCTTATTTTACAGATGATGAAAAATGGAAGTTCTAAGAGGTGAAATGATTTCCCCAAAGCCAGTACTGAAGTCCAGGCTTTTTCAGATTTCATTTTCTTGTCTCTCCTACTTGACTGTGATCCCTTCAAGGTAGCACCTGAGTAGAAGAGCAGGAAATCATCTGTTGAATGAATGAACAAAACTGCTTTTTCTTTCTTTGTCATCCCTAAGGGGCCTTCAGGTTGGTCAGCCAGTCACAGACTGATTTAACATTACTCATATGGGAATAGAGTGAGTGGGGAAGAAGGAATAGTAGTAAGATTCATGTGTCTGCTGCCATCAATAATAATTCATTACTGACCTAACAGTTAAATAACTTATGGAAAAATAACCAACTTATATATCTGTTGCCACAAAAGGAGGGCCTCAGAGGGCAAAGTGAACATTCTACTCTTAGGATATGTCAAACTTACCTTTGCTTCAGGTGTCACAACTGGCTTTGGAGGGAACTGCACCTCAGTAGCTTTAAGAATAGTATTCTCTTGCAGAATGTCTTGCTGTGATTGGTTATGGCCAAAAGGCTGTTATATTTATTTAAAAAGAAAAAAGAATGATTGTTAAGATCATCAGTTTAAAACATCACCATTCATTTAATGAAAAAGTTCAAGTGAAGAGAGGAGGAAAGTAACCTCTTTAAAAAAAAAAACTGCTCCAAAAAAAAAGAGCTACTCAGAGGCTGGCAAAAGTCTAGAGCACAAATCCAAAGATTTAAAATGGGGATCAGCAAACTCTCTAGTTCTGGGTAATACCCACGGACCTGAACAAAACCCAGAGTTCAGAAAAATGACAGAAAGATAAAAAGAAAACAGAAGTAGTGAGCAGGAAGGCAGGAGGAATTAAAGAAATAACGTTCAAAAATGAATGGCCCCAGCTGCTCAACATCTTCAGTACTACCAGGTTGTTGAGTTGTTATACAATATTCTAAAATATAACTGTAAGCCTGAATTTAGCTTCGTAGCATTCCTTCTGTGAAAGCAAAACATTAACAAATGGTTCTTTCCTTACAAGCCCTGCATCAACAGCAGCACTGCTATGTTTCCTGAGAAGGGAAACAGTAAGTCTCACTGTTCCTGGGTATTCTTTCCATTTTACAGAAGGACAAAGAAATAAAAGGAAAGTTTGGAAGTTAAAGAGGATGACAGAATCTTAAGTAGGTGCTTGATTTCATCATTTTCATTAAAAAAAGACACAAAGAGATTAATGGGATATGTCATAATAAAAGAACTACATAAACAGGCTGTTGCTCTCCAGCTCCGACTCTAAAAGATGCCATGGTCTAATGGACCAAACAAATAGGGTGGGAGCTACAAAGTTTGGCTTCCTGCTAAGTCCTACTAAGTAGATCTAGAACCCTAAGCAAATCTCTTCAACTGTTTGTGTCTCATTTTCACTGGGACATTGTGTGTGTGTGTGTGTGTGACATCATAAAAGTCTTCTTAAAAAAATCAATGTTATCTATAACAGGGAAGAACAGTCAGCAAATACAGTGACTGTATTTCTGTTTGTATTTCTATTCCCAAGGTTAATTACTGGTTTAATTAGACCTCTTTGCCTTGATTAAAGGCACAGAGGTATGATGAAGATGAAAGTTGTGTTCTGAGTCAGGTTCTCTGCTATGGAAACTTGTAATATATTTATTTATTATGGTTTTCAATCATGAAAATAGTCTTTACTGGTCTGGCATGGGTAAATTCTGGGGATATAAAAAGCTCCCACTATAAGTACAATATTAAATTTATTATATATTGAAAAAACAATCTTTCATGAGTAGTCCTTTCTATTCCTCTTTGCAAATGGAAATGATGGTGTTTGTTAACGTTTGGCAAGTTCATAATAAAAAAAAAATTTTAAATAAAATAAAATTTACAGAAATACAGATAAAAGTTCTAGCTCCTTCATTAAAGTTTCAGAAATACAGATAAAAGTTCTAGCTCCTTCAGTAAATTTTCTTAGGACCAGAGGGTAGAAGGAGCTGCCAGTATTTAGTGACCTGAAGCACATGCAATTAAAAAGTCCACAGTCTACTCTCTCAACTTGGAAACAACCAATTTTTGATGACATGGTTTGAGGAAAGAAGGGAAGGAAAGTACAATATATGCATATTCTCTTCCTCAATTTTGAGGTACATTATTTGTGACTGATTTATATAGATTCTAGCAATCTCTAATTATTGATTTTGGAAAATTACATAGCACCTTCTCTCTTTTTTAAAGAAGGAATTAATTAAACTTAAAAACAGCACACAATATGTGAAACTTTTGAGGAAATTGTACAGACTAATCAGAGAGGAATCTAAACCCTAGGATACAAACTCAAATTTGTAAATGTAGAATTCAATTCAACTGAAAACTACATTTATCAAGGGCCTCCTACCCAATGAGATAGTAAGACACAGGACAAAGCAATGGGAATACAAACAAAAACAAAATAGTTCCTGCCCTCTGGAACATTTCTGTGGACCATACAACATATAAATAATTTGAAGAGAGAGAGCACATGAACAACAGGGAATAATCAAGGAAGGATCCACAGTTGAAATGAACCAGAGACAAGCCTTGAAGGAAGACTAAGGAGGAGGTGAGGAAGAAAGGAATTCTAGGTATAGAGGACAGCTTGTGTGAGTGCTCAGAGGCAGTTGGTCAGTCAAGCATTTATTAAGTGTCAAACATGTGCTCAGCAATAGAGATTGGAATGCCTCAGAGAAATAACTAGTAGTTCAGCCGGGACTGAATGCTAAAGCACCTGAAGATGGAGGAGGCTAGGAATCACGTGAAAGAAGGCTAGGGAAGCAGACTGGAGTCACCTGGTCATCGGACTTAAAAGTCAGCTCACCAATCAACAAGCATCTATCAAACCCTTTATTTATTAAGCACACACTTAACATGTGCCTGACAAGCACTGAAGGCTCTGAGGGTATGCATAAAAAGAGAATTACACAATCTCTCCTCTAAAGAAGCTTACAAGTCTAACGGGGAAGAGTAGTATATAGATATATACAACATAAATATTAAGTGAATAAACAAACACAAAAATTGCTGGTCAATTACATTTACTAGGCACCTTAAGCTAGATCACTGCCCTTTCCTTGATTATTCAGAAAGCAATTCTAAAACAAACTAGTTTTCTCTTCTACGGATTCTGCCTCATGAGAAGTGATGGTCTTCAAATCATCCTACTACAGAGAATTCAGGCAAGAGATAAGGGCTGAATGGTACTGGCAACTAAAGTCCATACTGTGCACATGTCCCTCAAATTCACGTTCCTTACCTTCCTTCCATAAAGACACTGGTAGAAGATCACCCCAACGGACCAGACATCAACTTTATTGGAGATCTTTGGCGGCTCCTTCCCAACCACAAAGCACTCTGGTGGCAAATACCTGATAAGAAAAAGATAAGAGAAATTCTTAAAAAATAATTGTGCCAAACTAAGATATTCAACAAGAAGATACTTTTATTTTTTTAAGAAAAGGTGGGAAGTTAGGATGCTAATCAACAAATATTTATTCAAACACCTACTAAATGTCAGACATGGGATACAAGTACAAAAAAATAGGAAAATTCCTACTCACAATGAGTTTGCATTTTAAAGGTGGATAATCAGACTAAATATAAAGTTAATAAATACAAATATATAAAAATTAGAAGGTGATTTGAGAGGGAAAATACTAGCAGTTGGTGTTGGGGTGAAGAAACAATTCCTGAGTCTTAAAAAAAAAGGCATTAGAATTAAGAGGGACTGGAAATGGCTTCCTGTAGGAGGTGGGATTTTAGCTGAGACTTGAAGGAAGCCAGGGAGGAAGAAATGAAGAGGGAGTGTTGAAGGTATAGGAGATAGCCAGTAAAAATGCCTAGTTTAGAGATGGAGTGATTTGTGCACAGGGCAGCAAGGAGATGAATATCCCCAGAATACAGAGTATGCAGAGAGAAGGATCAAAATGCTGAAAAGATGGAAAGGCACTAAAAGACAGATAAAAATTTTAATATTTTATTCTGGAGGTGATAAAGAGCCATGGGGTTTAGTGAATAGAGAGATAACACAGTTGGGTTTGCCCGTGATCAATCTGACAGCTGAGTGGGTGGGACTGAATGGGACTGGAAGAAGAGACTTGAAGCTGATAGACCAACCAGCAAGCTACTACAAAATCCAACTGAGGTGATGACAGTCTTCATCAAAGTGGATGCAACATCAAAGGAGAGAAGAGGGGTAACACAGAAGAAACATATAAAGGTGGAAAAAAACAAGACATAACAACTGACTGGAGTGTGTGTGTGTATGTGTGTTGTAAAAGAGGGAAGGATAACACCTAGGTGACAAGCCTATTTGACTTGGCAGGATGGCAGTTCCCTTTCCTGGACCAACTTGCTTTTTCCATCACTTGCTTTTGGAGGAAGTGCTGGAGATAGAGAAGAGAAGGCAATGTGAGTTCAGTGAACTGCCCAGGGTCACAAAGGTCGTAAGTATCTGGATTTGAACTCAGGGACTCCTGCCTGAGGACCAGTGTTCTATCCACAGTACAACCAGTTGCTTTTGTCAGTAAATTTTTTTTCAATCTTTCGATTTCCTTGTTAGATTTCTTGTTTCATCATCATTACTTGTAGTTTTGTTCATTCTAATTTTTAGAGAAGACGTTGCCAGAATGTTTTTCTACCTTCTGTTCTAAACTATTTATTTTCCTTCTAATTCCTTCCATTATAATTTTGCTCTTTATCTCCTACTTCATTCTCTTCCAGGTCCTCTTGTAATCCTAATGACCAAGCCTTTTTTCCCTCTCTGAGGTTCTGCTTATAACTACTGTGGAACTGTTTCCTAGGTGTCTATGGACCCAAAAAAGTTCTTTCAAGTTTTCAGAGTTTTTTGTTTTCTCTTATATCTAACTTCAAATAATGGATTTGGGACTTTGAAGCAAAGTTAGGTTCAGCCCTCTCCATACTTCTGATTGGGATGGTTGGAGCCTTGTTCAGTCCTGGATCCAGGCTTGTGATTTCTACTTCTTCTGGACTGTCTGGGTTTGGTACTGTGAACATTTGTCATCCCTGAGATGCTCTAGCCCCGTATCTGTAGGAAGGGCACTAAGGATTTCCCTAGCCTCACTAGGGTGTCCTTGACTATTCCCTCCAATTTTTCTGTTCCAGGTGAAGAAGAACATAGATTTCAATTGTTCTCGATTGTCTCTGGTTCACATGGGTGGGCTTTTGTCTTTTCTTTATCTGGGCCTATGCTGACTTTTCTAGAAGTATCTTTTCCAATTCCCACAGGTTTCTGGATATCTTTTTCTGCACTGATGGGTGGAAAAAGTGCTTACTGAATCTTTCTTTTTGGATTTCTTGATGATTATTAAGTTTAGTGCTCTTTTTAGATCTTTTCCAGACACTTGTGAGGGCTAGGCTCTTCTGTCATTGTTCATGTAGTCACCTAAACTGTAAGCAGTCATCTACCTTATTTATTCATTTAGATGACCATAATGTATTACGTGTCTACTAATTGTAAGGTACATAGTATGTCAGCTAGCCAGAGATGTGGGAGATTCCAGGCAATCAGGACCTCTTTTTCTCTCACCCATTAAACTCCTTCTGGCTCATGTCTCACCATTGCTGCTGGAAATATATGCTGCATTAGTATTCTCACTCATTTTCCCCAACTTTGATAAATTTTACTTTAGGAGTCACATGACAAGAAATGGTTACCACATTTTCAATCAATAACAAATATCCAGGGAGCAGAAAGCCTCAAGGAATTTTGGGATAGCCTTATTTTCTAGCACTGTTCTTCAGCTTTGGTTCTACTGTGTCTTTTTCCTCTGGAATTTCAAAGGTTTGAGCCCTGAGGTCAATCCATACCTTCTGTTCAAGTCTACTATCACGCCTCACAGACTCACAAACTGTTTGAATTAGAAAAAGATTCGATTGTTTAATTCAAAGCCCTTATTTTACACATGAGAAAACCAAGACCCATAAAAGAGACGTGACCTACCCAAGATCACCAACTCATGGGCAACAGAGTGTAAGTTCTCACCTGTATCTCCTAAATGTAATTCCTGTGTTCTTACCTGATGCCATTTCAGATCATGCTGCTTTGTTGAAACAGTGGAACCACAATCACAAAGATTTCTAAAGCCCACTGTCACAGAGTGCCTTACATTTTTCCACTTTAAGGTGAACTGGCACTTTAACAGAAGGCCAGCGAAGTAAGTTACAGACAAACAATAAAATGTAGGCCACCACAAGTAGTACAATGCAACTCAGCTTTGGTTTCAATTCCTAACACTGGCCACTACAGAGACTAGACAGCTAACCACACCAAATTACATGGTGTGGAAGGTAAGCGCTCACTGGAAGTTCAAAGACCAAACAAATAAAGGTCCATTCATTTCTGAGAGGCCTGATCCAAACTGCAGCTGGAATTTGGAATTCAGAAGATAAAGGAAAAATCTAAACAAATTTCAAAAATCCCTACACTAAGTTGGGGACACTCTTAACGCTCCCAACTACTGCACTACTGTAAAATCCTAAACAAAGTTATTTCCAAATCTGTAATGTCTAGCTTGATTTTTCTCATATTAAGAAAGTAAGTTTCAGATAGTCAGGAGTAGAATCTTCTTTCTTAAAATCAATTTCCCCCCCTAAGACCTTTAATAATCTTATAATATTTATGATTTCACAACAAACACTGTAGAATCTAAGAGATAGAAAGAAGGAAAAGAGGGAAAAGAGGAAAAAGGCAGAAAAAATAACAGAAAACAGAAAGCAGAAAAGAGTAGAAATATAGTTCTCTTAAAAAAAGAAGAAATATGTGCACCAATGACCAAGACTATTCCTGAAAAAAGAGGAAAATATACCTCCTTCCCTTTTTTGGTAGGGGTCTATCAGTATATCAGTATGGAATGCGCTTGTGAGATTTTGTGTTAGCTTTACTGAACTACTTCTTCAATGCCCACTGCTATTTTTTGTTACAAGGTATTACTAGGCTGGTTGGGCAATGGGGAAGGATATATTTCAAGATGAGGGGAAAGCAAGATGTAATCAATGAAAAGCCTAAATAAATATTCTTTAAAGTACTATTTCACCTTTAATTTATCTTCTAATACCTAATTTACTTAACTTACAAAGTATCTAAGAGAAGAGGAATGAATCTATTTAAATACAAATCCACAGACACTGACAAACTCTTTAAAAAATATATCTTGGCTGTTAACAGTGGAAAGCACACCAGACTTTAAGTCAGAAGTCCTAAGTTTACCAGTTCTACTGGGTTTCAGCAGTGGACAAGTCACTTAACCATTCTGAGCTTCAATCTCTTTAAATGTAAAATAAGGTAATAAAAATGATCAATACTACAACTACAATACTACAAGACTATTGCTTTAAAACAAAAACACTTTCTAGACTATTGTAGCACATTGTGAGCTATTTAACTCCAGATAACAAAAAGACTTCCCACTATTTGTTGTGGACACATAACCCACTAGCTTAAAATAATATTCATGGGAGCATATGTTCATTTACAGGCATCAAGTCCAAGTCCCTCACCTGACAGAGGAAGTTGAGAAATAGAAAAGTTAAGTGACTACCTAATAAGACACTCTGTCATAACCTATCCAAACCAATTATTAATACTTGTAATTCTTAATCCTTACAAAAATTATCAGTAAGGTTGATTAATATTTACCTCTCTTCACATAGCATTACATCTGTAGAATTACTGGTCTAAGCATTACCATTCATTGTCTTTTCTCATAATTCAAATTACTCCAAAAGAAACTCCAATCCAAGGCCTTAGAATTATCTAAGAGCAGATATTTGTTTTAGTAAACTCAACTAACAGTGGCAAAGAACACCACCCCACAGGGAATAAACATATTTAAAATGCTGCTTCTAATTTTGACCTGGCATTCTGCAATCTTATTTAATAATGAATTTCTACTCTAGATTCTCTATGCATACACACTTGAGCAAAATTAATGAAAAAAATAATAAAGCCTAGTTTGGAGTAATAGTTCAGAGAGAAAGTCAGCTCCTGAATAGTGAATGAACAAGGAAAAGGAGACAGAGATAAGGCCAAGGTTAGCACCCCCACAGGGTCTTCTAACAAGAAGGCAAAAAGCAGGGTGAGGTAGAAGTGAGAGCCTGATCCCAGCTCCCTGTTACAAGCCAGGGTGGTGGATGACGGAAGCAAGAAAGATCAGAAACCAGCAATCCCACACAGAACTATGGTGTAATGGCAGCAGTGACAAGTATATTACACAAGGGATAGGACCAGAGTCTAACAGAGGGCCAAATGTGCTCTTGAAACAAAATACCAATACATAAGAACTGGATGACACTGAGAAATGAAGATACTAAGCAGAAAACATAATACAGTAAGACAATGCAAAAGAAATATAAATAGACCTTCCAGAAAAAAAGAATGGCTTACCCAAAGACTCCAAAGTGGATGTAAGAAATGAAGCAAGAGATAAAATAATGAAATTAAAGCTCTTTTGGAAAAAAAAAATTGAAATAAATAGTTAAGAGCAGAATGCTGAAAACATGACCTAAGTAGCAGACTTCTTGAAAAAAGGAAAGGAACAAATATAAATCAATGATTTCATGAGACAAGAAATATTAAAAGCCAAAAGTTTACTGAAAAAATGGAAGAACATGTGAATTAATCTATCTACCACCAAAAACAAGTAAGAAAAGAGGTCAAGGAAAGATAATTTAACAATCACTGGACTCTTTAAAACTCTGGCCAAGTACAAAGCATGGACACTATATTTTAGGCAATCAGAAAACTACACAGAACCATTAGAAATCCTAAACTGAATATACCCAGAAACACAATATTATACAGCTCAAATTCAGAGCTTCCAGGTCAAAGAAAAGATTTTTTTAAAAAAGCTTAGGACCTGAATTCCTTTTTGTTATATAAGATAGATTTTTTTTTTTGTTAGATAAGGAAAGTTAAGCTAAGACAGAGCTCTAGCTAAACGAATCAGAATCATAAGGATTACACATATTATTTATCTCTGCACGATACTTTTACAAAAATTAACCATGTTAGGGCAAAAAACCCTTTAATAAACAAATTCAGAAAAGCAGAAATATTGAGCATACCTTTTACTGACCACAACACAACACAAACTTTAATCAGTAAAGGGAATTTGCAAAACAGATTTGAACTCAGAATGGTGACCAAATAGATCAAACAGGAAAATGACACGTATATACAAAGAAATTTACAGCAGCTACTTTTGTGGGACCAAAAAACCCTAGAAACTAAGGGGGTGTTGATCTACTGGGAAATGACTAAATAAATCATGCTATATGAATGTAAGTTAGTATTACAGAACCAGAAGAAATGATGAAATACATGGTTTCAGAGAAAACTGGTAAGATCTATATGAATCTATGTAAGCAGAACCAAACTCTAATTACAAAAAGCAAAAAAAAAAAAAAAAGAATAAATTGGGCAATTAAAAAGGTTAAAGAAAAAGTCACGCAAACATACACATAGAAATTCTAAAAAAAAACCCAGGATTTTTAAAAAGTTGAATTCATAAAATTAATAATAGCTTTATTTTAAAAATTCAAGTTTGTTAGAAAAAAAATCAAATTATGATGTCACTCTCCTACTCAATCAACTCTCATGGCTACCCATTTACCTCCACGATAACTTGTAGACTCCTTTATCTGGTTTTAAAGTACTGTGTGACCTGGAATTCTCTTTGTTCTTCATTCACAACACTTCCTCTTTACCTTTGCCTCAGAAATGTACCTCTCTCCTCCTTGAAGACTCCTTTTAGGTTCCATCCTTCTATATCAGAGATTCCCAAACGTATTTAGCCTACTGCCTCCTTGTACCAAAATAAATGTGTGTGTGTGTGTGTCTGTGTATGTATACACACACATACATAAATATACATACTCAGCATCTCCCCCGGGAAATCTATTTTCTTTAGTCCTTTTCATGTCTTTTTTTGAAATCTGCATCATTTCAAAAAATATAAAATATGTCTTAAATTTAATAATTTACTGTAAATTTGTGGTTCTCCCCCCACTGAAATTTTGATGATGCAACAACACATCATGGAAGCATATTGTATTGTACTGTATCGTATAGTAAACAAGTCATTATTACATGCATATACGCCTGCAGATGCATGCTGAACTTCCTGACATGTGTGACATGCTCACCTGCCAAAACTTGCTTGGCAGACTTGACCATTGATGGTGTGGTTTTTTTGTGTGTTTATTTGGAAAATAATGTAATTAGCTGCTATGACTTTCACTGTTACACAAGAGATGAAACATGTATGAACGGTTTTTCAAAATTTTCTTTTCTTTTCTTATGCTTCTACTGCTGCTCCCTTATTTTTATTCAACACCCACCTCCAGTCACACAGGAGGCTATTACTGCTTCCCTGGAACATTCCAGTGCCCCCTAGGGGGCAGTATCACCCACTTTGGAAACCCTTGTAAGAATATACATGAAGCCATTCTTAATGCCCCATAATTGCTAGCAACCTCCTTAACTATTTTATACATAACTGCTTTGTAATTATTCACTTTATATTTATGCCATATACATTTAAGTATCTGTTCTTTCTTCCATTAGTTCATAAGCACCTGGCAAGTAAAGACTGTTTCATTCGTTGTCCTTGTGTCCTCAGGCCTAGCACAGTACCCTGGCACACACAAGGCTCTTAACGCTTACTCACTGAATGACTTCAGAAAACTGATGAAACTTGCTTCCCATCTCTTCACAGAAAGGTGACTAACTGGGGGCGGAGCCAAGATGGCGGAGTAGAAAGATGCACATTTACGAGCTCCGAACCCACAACCCATAGAATTAAGGTAAAAAGAGATCCCCATAAATTCTGAATCACTGCAGGGGGTGCATAAACATAGGGGAAGAGATTTCCGTTCCAGTGAGCCCTGGAGAGCCGTCCACAGAGTCTGTCGCGCCCTGGAAAGCGGACCCCACCCCAGCGTTGCCCTGGCCGCGGCCCCAGAGAAGCTGATCTGAGCAGGATTTTGAAAAGCAAGTTAGACAGGTGGAGGAAAAACTGGGAAGAGAAATGAGAGAGATGCAAGAAAAGTATGAAAAACAGGTCAATACCTTGGTAAAGGAGACCCAAAAAAACGCTGAGGAAAATAACACCTTCAAAAATAGGCTCACTCAATTGGCAAAAGAAGTTCAAAAAGCCAATGAGGAGAAGAATGCTTTCAAAAGCAGAATTAGCCAAATGGAAAAAGAGGTTCAAAAGCTCACTGAAGATGATAGTTCTCTCAAAATTAGAATGGAACAGATGGAGTCTAATGACTTTACGAGAAACCAAGAAATCACCAAACAAAACCAAAAGAATGAAAAAATGGAAGAGAATGTGAAATATCTCATGGGAAAAACAACTGACCTGGAAAATAGATCCAGGAGAGACAATTTAAAAATTATGGGACTACCTGAAAGTCATGATCAAAAAAAGAGCCTAGACATCATCTTCCAAGAAATTATCAAGGAAAACTGCCCTGACATTCTAGAACCAGAAGGCAAAATAAGTATTGAAAGAATCCATCGATCACCACCTGAAAGAGATCCAAAAAGAGAAACTCCTAGGAACATTGTGGCCAAATTCCAGAGCTCCCAGCTCAAAGAGAAAATCTTGCAAGTAGCTAGAAAGAAACAATTCCAGTACTGTGGAAATACAATCAGGATAACTCAAGATCTAGCAGCTTCTACATTAAGGGATCGAAGGGCGTGGAATAGGATATTCCAGAAGTCAAAGGAACTAGGACTCAAACCAAGAATCACCTACCCAGCTAAACTGAGTATAATACTTCAGGGGAAAATATGGTCTTTCAATGAAACAGAGGACTTTCAAGCATTCCTGATGAAAAGACCAGAGCTGAAAAGAAAATTTGACTTTCAAACACAGGAATGAGAAGAAGCATGAAAAAGGAAACAGCAAAGAGAAGTCTTAAGGGACTTACCAGAAGTGAACTGTTTACATTCCTACGTGGAAAGACAATATTTGTAACTCTTAAAACTTTTCAGATCTGGGTAGTTGGTGGGACCACACATACACATGTACATGCATGCACGCACACACACATACACACATCCACACACATACAGAGACAGAGAGCACAGAGTGAATTGAATAGGATGGGACAATATCTTAAAAGAAATTAAGGTAAATGGTGAGAGACAAATGTAGTGGGAGGAAAGAGGGTGAAATGGAATGGAGTAATTACATGTCATTTAAGAGGCAAGTAGGAGAGTTTTTAGTGGAGGGAAAAAGAGGAGAGCTGAGAAAAAAAAAAAAAACCAAGAAGTTTACCCTCATAAAGGAAGGAATAAAATGCACACTCATTTTGGTATGAAAACCGATCTTACAGTATAGGAAAGTGGGGGAGAAGGAGATAAGCAAGGGGGGGGATGATGGAAGGGAGGGCAAAGGAAGGAGGGAGCAATTTGAAGTCAACACTTGGGGAGGGACAGGATCAAAAGACAGAAGAGAAACAATGAGGGGCAGGATAGGATGGAGGGTAATTCAGTTAGTCTTACACAACACGACTATCAGGGAAGTCATTTGCAAAACTACACAGATATGGCCTATATTGAATTGCCTGCCTTCCCAAAGGGAATGGGTGGGGAGGGAGGGATGGGGAGAATTTGGAACTCAAAGTTTTAGGAACAACTGTTTAGTTTTGTGTTGCTACTAGAAAAGAAGACATACAGTTAATGAGGAATAGAAAGTCATCTGGCCCTACAGGAGAAAAGAGAAGATGGAGACAAGAGAAGGGAGGGATGACAGAAGAGAGGGAAGATTGGAGATAGGGAAAATTAGATTGCTTGGTGTATTGGGGTGGGGGGAGGGGATAAAAGGGGGAAAAAATTTGGAACCCAAAATTTTGTGAAAATGAATGTAAAAAGTTAAATGAATAAATAAATTAATTATAAAAAAAAAAAAGAAAGGTGACTAACTGCACGCATAGTGAGACACAGATTTTCAGGGATGTCTAATGTACTTATTTGTTTTACTTGGCTGTGTTTATTTGTTCCAAGGAACTGCTTCTATTTAGGGGGCTTGGGAGATGATTGATAGTGACAGTGATAAAAGAGGAAAAAAAAAGAAAAGCATGCCAAATGAACATTACAAAAATACACAGAAGAGAGAGGAAGTTCAGAAAAGTCAGAGAGATGTCTGTCACCATAATATTATCATAACATACATTTTAAGAAAATTAACTACGTAACTGTTCCTCTTTTCTGATTTGGGTTTTATTTTGGTAGAATGAAATGTCCATATGTTTATGCTCATTAAGTTCAAAATAAATACATTTTTAGAAAACCACAGTAATGGGGGAGATGGGGAAGGGAAGGGAAGAGGAAGACAAGATCTTCACAGCCTCTTTGAAAACCTAGATTTATGTGTAACAATCACACATAAGAATGGCTCTGCTGTAAGAAAATATGAATATAATTCTGAAAAATAAGGCAAGATTTGTATGAATTGATATGGAGAATTTATGCAAAGGGAAATAAAAAGAACCAGGAAAACAATTTACATCATGACCAAAATACTGTCAGGGAAAAACACTAAAAGTCTTCATGATTCTGACCAATGATAGGCTGATGATGAAGTATGTCTCGTGTTGTTTCTGATCAGGTGTTTCAGTCATATATGACTCTACATGACTCCATTTGGGTTTTTCTTGGCAAAGATACCAGAGTGGTTTGCCATTTTCTTCTCCAGCTCATTTTACAGACAAGGAAACTGAGGCAAATAGGATGGAGTGACTTGCCCAAAGTCACACAGCTAATAAAGTGTCTGAGGCCAGATTTCAGGTCTTCCCGACTCCAAGCCAGTGCACTTACCCACTATGCCACCTAGCTGCCTCATGTTTCCTATATCTTGGCAGAAAGGTGGTGGACTACAAGTACAGAATGAGCTATATTTTTTCATACATGACAATATGTGTCTATTTTGCTTAATTGTATTTGTTACAAGGGAAGACTACTGATGTTAGGTAAGAGAAGTAACTGTGAAATGACAATGATAGTTTTAAAAAGAGAAACAAATTTTTTTTAAAGTTAAGAAAAAGAAAAAAGAGACTGGCAAAAGCCTATACCCAAAGAACAATAAATGTGCCTTGTATACCATGAAAAGGCAGAGGCATGCAATCTCTAACTTTATATCCAACTATATTGTCTCTCCTTCTCAAGGGTATATGAGGCTCCAGAATTCACTTCTGATCTTCCTGTTTCTTAGGTTTAGAGTTGGGAATTATCCTGAATTTTAAAATAAATGCCCTGACAATGGAATGGATGCTCTCTCTTTCTCTGCAATATTTACTCCAAAGGAACAACTCCCTAATGGCAGAATTTCAAGCACTGTGGCAACTGAGTAAAGGAGATATTTTTGTCTATATGGTGCTCTTAGTGTCTCTCAAATTACATCAGATAAACAACAGCATTCTTCTACTTAATTAATGCCAGCCCAAAATATATGACATAAGTAAATTATCTGACATGATACTACAGAAAACATATTTTATCAAAATACTTGCCAAAGCAGGGAGGAAAATAAGGCAAATTTCTAGAAGCAGAAAAAGATCCAATTATATTTCATACACACACACACACACACACACACACACACACACACACACACACGCACACGTATGTATATGAACACAAGAGATTTGCTATTTTAAAGCCCACTTCAGCACAAGTATGATACTTACCAGTAAGTACCAGCACCCTGTGACGTTAGCTCCATACCATCAACTGAATTGTAACTATCATCATCCATAATCTTAGAAAGACCAAAATCTGTGATTTTTATTTCTCCACATGCTGTACCATTTACTAGAAGAATATTACCTAAATAGAACAAAAACATTATGAATAAGAAGTGACACAGATTAAAAGAATTAAAGTTCACACTAGTGACAAAGTGATAATTATACCAAAATTCGTACAGAAGTGAAAATGTGACTCCCTTGAATAAAGCTACTAAGAGACTTAAATGCCTGGTGGCAGATTTTTAATTTCCAGGTAAATGAATAAACAAACTATCTATCTATAGATTTATCATTTCCCTGCCAAAGCAAAATAACAATTATAAATTTGGTCAGAAGGTGATCAAAATATGAACTTTCAACAAATCTCTTTAAACCAAACATTGTTTGGAAGAAGATTAAGGAAACACATAAAATGGAATCAAAGCTAGTGCAACAGTGACATCTAGAGCTCCTATAAGAAGTTTGAGAAATACGATGAATACGATGCTAGAAAAAAAAAATCCGAGGACAACTAAAGGAAAAAGTCACTTAATTACAACCCTACCATATGTTCTCTAGATCATGTGATCAAGGATACAGATATTAGGAAAAAGACCAGAAATTAAGAAAAAGTTGTCGTTTTGGCTCAGAAAAGGAGGTGAATGGAAACTGTGCTATGAAACCCAAACAAAATAGCTATTGTGATATATATGGAGCCAAACGAAGATTTCTAAAGGAAATAGGAACAGGAGGTACCCATAGGATAGAGGCAAATATATTTAAGATGCATGCATTCTATTTCTCTATGGTGATGAATGTAATGCCTCTGCCCTTTTGTAACGACCACTGAAGTCAGTCTGCTCTAAACTGAATCAAACTAGGAATGCTCAGAAAAAGCACTACCATTTGGACATTCCCCAAGAAGATCTAAAATGGGTAGAAAATCCTTCTAGAGAATAACAGGAAGAAGAAAAGTTGGAGTCAGCCAAAGTTCCTGAATTATACTTCCATATTCAACTTCCCTGGCCCTACATACAAGTACTTAGTTTCAGATTACCTAAGAACACTTGCATCACTCATGATTAGCAGTGCACACACAGACCTCTTTCCCAATGCCTACATCTCCAGCCAGGGATTTAAAGGATTCTTTGGCTCTTGACAAAATATAAAATACAGGTAATTTATTATAATCCCAAGAACAATAAGAAAATCCAACAGTTCTTCTATCTAGTAGTGAAACCTACCTGGTTTGAGATCATAGTGAATGATGGGAGGTTTGATTTCATTTAGGTACTTTAAAGCATTCACAATCTGCATAATAATGGATCGGGCCTCTTTTTCTGACATTAACTTGTGCTGTTTAAGGTAGAAGTCCAGATCATTTCCCTCACAGTACTCTAATACTGTACAAAACCTAAAAGGTAAAGAAATAAAAGGAAAACATTTACAAATATTCATTCAAGACAACAAACATTAAATGATTTGCAGTAAAGTAAAATCATCTATTAAGACTTTTCTACAGTTCAAAAGAATGGCTTCACTCGTTTGTCCACTTCCTCTCTCCCTTTCCTTGCCACTTACTTGCCCATCACAAACCACAGGCCATCTATTCATTTTATAAGAAGGCCAACTTATAGAATCATCAGATCAAGAATGACCACAATCAAAGATAGTGGGCTCTGATACTGCTGAGGACTTCTTGGCAAGAAATTTTGCCTAGGCCCACCTCTTCTGAACAGAGAGTCTAGGAATGTTAACATTCCCTGAACTCAGGAACTTTAATGCCTATGAACAAGACATTATTTGGTATTTGGAAGAGGTTATTTCACAGATACAGGAAATTTCAGAGCATAAATATGGAAGTACATGCATCTCTCACTGTTTAGAAGAACCTGATTTTTATCTTTAATAACACTGATGGTGAATTTGATTAAGCAGAAAAGGTATCAGATTAGGAACCAGGTACCTAATTCAGACAATAACATGACTATGTGACACTGAATAAGTCATGTCAGATCCCAGTTTCCTTGTTTATAAAATGAGGGGTCGAGGGGAGTTGGAGTATATGAACTTTAAATCTCTATCAGTCCCAATAACCTATATCTAAAACAACAGCCACAAAAAAAGGTATAATAAGTAAAAAACATGTCTTATTGATACTTCTAACATGGTAAAATCAAAGCTTCATAATTTACACAATGTAGCATTATTTCAGAAAACTCCTGGAATACATGAAGGGTATCTAGGTGTCTACAACAAACCAACCTAAAATGGATCTATATCCTAAGGAGCTATTTCTAAAATCACAGGACATGACTAGTGCAAAGCTATGATCAGTTAAAGATTTATTATGTAAGTATTCAAAAGTATCTCACTTTGGTTGTTACAAATGAGATGATGCATATAAAATTGAAAGTATCTATTTCAGTTATTACTATAATTCTCTTCATTTCCCTATCACATAGTCTATCCATCAAACACCTACTATAGGCTAGACACTGGATTATTCAATGAGGGTACAAATAAAAAAGTGAGACAATCTCTGTCCTTAAGGGGAATAAATTCTTCCATGGGGAGAAGACAAGTAAATACAGGGATATGGGAGAGAGGCAGGTATGGAAAAGTAGATGGAAGTGGTCACTAACCAAAGGTAGAACCAAGAAAGCCCTCTTGAAGAACGTGGCAGCTGAGCTGAGCTTTGAAAGGAGCTAAGTCTATATGAGGAAGAAGAGCATTTCAGGCATGGTAAAAAACCAGTACAAATGTACCCTGCATGAAGGGGAATAATGTGGAAGAGTGCAGATAAATAATATGAAGTCAGTATGTGAAGGATGTTCAATGCCAAAAGGCGTATTTTAACCACGAGGGCAATGAATGGGTAGCCACAAAAGCTACTTGAACAGTGACATAGTCAGACCTACTCTTGAGAAATATTAATCTGGTAAATGTGTGAAAAATGAATTTGAAAGAGAAGAAAATGGAGTCAGAGACCACTTGGGGGATGGGGAAAGGGAAAGAATTTTAATAGTCCAAGGAGCAAAGGCCAATATTAGGGAAGCTGTATGAATAGAAAAGGGAATGATGGATCTGAGAGATGTTAAAGATCTAACAACTGAATGGATTCAAGGGGTAGGGGAGAATGAAAAGTTGAGGTGACACCTAGGTTGCTAGAATGGAATTCATAGTAAATGTAATAATGGTGGTCTACTTGATAAATATAAGAGAAATCAGGAGAAAAGGTTTAGAGGGAAATAATGGATTTGAGTTTGCTATATATTAAATTTGAGATACCTATGAAAATACATCCTGGTAGAAATGACAAGCAAGGAAATGTGGGTATGTAGATTTGGGAGTCATCTGAATAGAAATGATACTTGAACCACAGGAGCTGATAAAACCCACTAAGACAAGAAAATACACACTTATGGGGTAGGATATAGATGGAGTGGCAATCTCCTGGCAAAGGAGATTTAACCCTTATTTGATAGGTACGGGGGAAACCCCACCATAGCAGAGCAGTATCATGAAAGCTCAAAACTGGAAAGAATATTTGGAAATAAAAATGAAAAGAATATTTAGAAAGGATTAACACTGCCAAACACTGAAGTCACAAAGAAAAAGAACTGAGAAAAGGCTACTGAATGTAACAATAAAGAAATCACTGGTATTGTTGTAGAAGGTAGTTTCAGTTGTGTAGGAGAGACTGTAAAGAGTTGAAAAGTGAGTGGGAAGTGAGAAAGTGGAGGAAAAGAGCATAGACAGCTTTTTCTAGGAGTTTGGCTCGTGAAAGGAAGAAGCTATGTAGGTCAAATGAAGGTTTTTGTTGCTGTTGCTGTTTTAAAAGGATCGGTAAGAATGAGACAGGTTTGAAGATATTGGGGAAGAAGAAGTTGACAATTAAGGACAAAGGGGATAATTGAAGGTGCAGATACCTGAAGACAGAATCAAGGATGCCAGTAAAGTAACTGGCCTTAGCAAGGAGGACTACCCTTTTCTTCTGAGGTGATTTCAAATGTAGACTTGGGGATAACATGGAACCTGCAGATGGATGTCCTCAATTTTTTTCTATGCCAGGTTATAAAAGTACAGTATATGCTTATGGAAGCCAGGCATTCAAACTTTCATAAACAATAACTGACATAATCATTCAAAAAAACATAAGAAACTGAGATTTCAACAAAATTCTGACCTAAAACACATGCTGCAAAAAAAGATTCTCTTTTAACCTCTATAAATGTCAAATTTTTTTAAAATTTATGTTCTTACATGTTTGTTTTTCTAGGGGAAAATTTCTCATGAACGCAATCCAGGAGCAAAATGACCCCACAGACACAGAGAATCAATTCAATTTCTTATAGTAAAAGGAGAAAAGATATATACATATACCCCAAAAGTGATAATCCAAAATTTACATCTGGCCCTGGAATTTTTTTTTTTCACTTAAATTTTAATGTGGAAGAACTTGATGTTCTAGGGCTTTGCTTTAAATAGAGTAAAAAAAAAAAAAAAAGTCACAGTATGCCACAGACATGCTACAGAAGAAGAAAGGGGATACAATTCAGGTTCCACAAATTTATAACTTCCTAACCCTCTATCTCTCTGCAACTGATTTAATGATGGGAGAAGACTACTCTGTGACAAAGTTAAGACATGACTACTCTCAAACATTCCTGGAGACTGCTGGATTCTGGGGTTGCAGGGCACAGGATAATCCTGTTTTGTTCCTTACAGCCAGCCACAGGACAGTCCTGAAGACCCCTTGGGAAAACTACTTTCAGTTTCTATGGAAAGACTCAGAGAAGAATGACTTGAGAGGAATAACAAGAAAAAAATTACATATATGACTTGAAGGTGTTTCGACTAATAAAGACAACTGAATTTGGGAAGGTAGAATATATGGAAAAATTGAGAACATGAAAAGGAATAATCCTGAAGTCCAGATTTGACCTCTGGCTTTAATAAAAGAAGGCTGAAGGAAGACTAAGAGCATCAAGGAATAATGACCTAAAGACAAAGGCTCAAGGAGAAGGAAAAGGAAAAGAAGGTAATTGGCAAGACAAGTAAAAAGAAAAGGTAAATGGAACAAACTGGAGAGTAAAGCAAATTGGCAGAGTGGAATGGGAGTTGGAGCAAACTGGTGAAACAGACAAGGGGTTGGTAGTGAGTGAGGGACAGTTGGGGTGTTGTAGCTTTGGAGTTGCTGATATTAAAAAAAAAAAAGGAAGACAGCTGAGACTGTCAAACTATTAAGAAGTGAAAAATGGCTTTAAAAGATTGAGCCAGGAGTGAGACATAAAAATCACAAATAATATAAAAACATCAACAACTACCCAATAACGAAAATCTCAATCAAGATGGACAACAGAGCTTGCACTGGGTGTTAAATGTTTATACTTCTGCCACAGCCAACTGAATGTTATCCATCTGCATCCCAGAAGAGGTGAAGGGACTCTAGGAACATCACTGCACACTCCAGAGTGTTAAGAGTAATGAAGCATTTCCAAAGGAAAGAGAAATAGGGCGCTTCAATGGGGAGAAAAAAAGTCAAAGGTAGAAGAGGGGGAAACTTGACTTGTATGGAATTTAGAGAATGGAAGTGTCTGTCACATGATGAAGGGAAAGAAAAGGAGAGTTGTACATTTAGAACTAAAAAAAAAAATTGAAGTTATTCCTAAAAAGGAGGAAGTTGAACACTCTGAGGAGGATGTAGCTGCCTGTGCTCCTCTAAAGAATTATATAATAATCTTACAGAGCCATACAGTGACAGAAAATCCAGTAAATATAAGAGGAAGAAAAGGATGATGATGGTGGTTTGTGATTTCCTATTAAAGGGATACTGAAGAAATGCATCTATTGATATGAAAACAACAGAAAGGTCTACTTGTTTTCATGGGTCAGGTATCTAAGACAAAACAGAACCTTTTAAATCCCATTAAAATGGATAACTACTATCCTCTTTTGGTGATTCATGAAGCACAGATAGGAACCAAAATGTATTGCCAAAGATTGTGGGGAAAAAAAAAAGAAAAACTGATTTGTGAAGTGAATACCGGGCTAGAAAGATGGTGACTTAAAATACAGGATTAATGTGTCCTTTAGGTCCTTTCCAACTCTAAATCTCTGTGATTGTGTGACCTTTGCAGCATATGTGAGCAGAAGCAGATTCCTTATCAGGTGGGGTTTTTTCAAAGTTTAAGGATCACTTGTAAGGATCGTGTCAGGTCTAGGATCTCTATTATGTAGTAGTGTGGTCCAGTTCAGAATTATCATGGTAATGTCCAAAGATTTTCGAAAATTCCCTAAACCAATATGCAACATTGATATGACAATTATCAGACATGCCTTTTTCATTTGTGCTATACTGATGTTCACTGCCAAAGTACAAACACACCTTGATATAGTCCTAGAATTACAGAACTTCAAAGTTGTAAGGGGCCTCAATGACCATCTAATCCAACCCACAAGTTAAAAAAAAAAATTGCAATATTGTAACATCTAGTCTCTACTTAAAGATCTCCAGGGGGACGTAACTCACCAACTCTTGAGGAAACCTGTGCCATTTTTGCATAGTTCCAATTGTAAGGAAGTTTTCCCTTATACTGAGCCAAAATTTGCCTCTCTGGAACTTTAACCCACTAATACTGGTTCTATTCTCTAGAACCTAATAGAACAACTCTTAATTACTGTTCCATATGACAATCCTTCAAATACCTGAAGGAAGTTATCATTTGTTCCCCTTTCCCTTCTACCCCTCAGGTTTCTCCTCTCTGAGCTAAGGATCCCCAGTTCTTTAAACTGCTGCACATACATTCAAGGCCCTTTACCACTCAACTAGACATCCCCCAGTCTATCAATGTCAGGGCTGTGGTGCCCAGAACTGAAAACAATACTCCAGGTGAAGTCTGACAAAGGCGGAATAAAATGGGACTTGCCTCTCTATTCCTAGAAGCTGTATTTCTCTTAATGTAGTGCAAGAATATGTTAGCTTTTTGGGCTGCCACATCATACTGTTGACTAACACTGAGCTTGCAGTCTACTAAAACTCTCAGAAATTTTTCAGAACAATTTGTTCTCTAACCCAGCTCCCTAAGTCCATCATACTGGTAAAGATGATTTTTGATAACCAAGTATTAAGATACTCTATCTTATTGGATTCTTTTTGGAAGCTGACTGTAATCCCCTCTGTTAGCTATTCCTCCCAGTTTTGTGTTACTTTCAAATCCTCCCAGTTTTGTGTTATTTTCAAATATGATGTGCCAGTTATGCCTTTATCCAAGTCACCAATAAAAATGTTAAAGAACACAGGCCCAGGCAGAGAACCCTGAGGCATTCCACTGGAGAACTAACTAAATCAGCTCTAAACCATGAATAACTTTGAGTCTATCTAGTTATCCAATCAATTTTGAGTCCATCTAATTTGTATTATATAATGAATGTCTTACCATCTTCTCCACAAAAATAATACGAAATACATTATCAAAAGCTTTGATAAAATCTAGATAAACTATACACAGCATTCTTCTCATCTACTAATTTAACAATCCTGTCAAAAAAAGAAGTAAGGTTAGTTTGGAATGACCTATTCTTCTTGAAGCTGATGATGGCTCTTTGTAATACTACTTCCTTTTCTACATATTCACCAATCATCTGCTTAATGAACTACTCTAGAATTTTCCCAGGAATTGAATTCAAGTTCATTGGCTTGAGAAGCAATAGAGTTTCTTCAGGGTTTTTAAGGGTGAGTCTAAGATTAGCAAAGCCAACATATATTCAATGACATGGGTTGTTTGACCCCAAAGCGAGCAACGAATTTTAGTATGGAATCACTTCCCCATAATACTAATAGGTTTAGTTTTGAGGGCTACTGGGCTGTAACAGTATTCCTAGGACTGAGCCTCAACTCTAGCAATGCTTATGGCACAGTCCTGGAAAGTTATGGAGACTGTCTAGATATCTGGGGCAGTACTTACGAGTCAGTATCAAGTGAAAAGTAGTCATACAGTTTAACTATCCGAGGATGATCCAGTTCTTTGTGGATTCGGTATTCCCTACATGCATGTCTACAAACGAAACAGAAAAGTGACAAGTTAGGTCTTTTTGCTTGCATTTCAGGACTAGTTTCTAAGCATATCACTTAATCAACCAAAACCAAAACAAATCACTCATTTACCCCCTCTGTTTGCACCTGCTCCCTTTAATCCTCTGACTTCATTTATCTGGCTCCTGCAGTATGGACATAGAGAAGAATGGGAAAACTCTCCTCAAAGAGATTTTAATACGAATGTATGCTATATGGAATTTTGTCTAAATCAGGCTTACTTTCTGAAATGTCACCACCAGCAGTCTGGAAAGTTTCTTATGTCTTATTTTGTCAGCCTCAAGAACTGAAAGCTGAAGTTTGCTAACAAGAGGAATTTTTCATGTAAGTTCAGTCCTTGATTTGGTAGACATATTTCTAAACATAAGCCAATTTCATACGGTTCAGACAAGGGGCAGAAGATTCAGAGGCTGTGTCACACAAAGTCCTTGTTACTTTGTTAAATGGGAGAAATGTCTGGTAGCATCTCAAATTTTATTTCTAGAAGCGTCACTTGAAGATGCTTTCCATAATTTGAAAATAACCTCAGACTTCAAATCTAATTGTACTGCTTAGTCTATAAGCCAGTCAAATCTAAGAACATTCCCACTCTCAATTATATTTCTAACTTTGAATCTTGGATCCCAAGGATGAGTATAAAAATAAGTTGGCTGACAACATTCTTCCTGTTTTTAATTTTTACTTTATTCTCTATTTCTAAGGGGAAATATATTTAGAGTCTCAAAAAAAAAAAAAACCAAAACCCAAACAAATTGTTTTTAACTGGGTCTTTGGATAAGGTATACCTTTGACTGAGAAGATATTACTGTGCTTTTATTAACAAATTTTCTTAACTGTACAGTTTTTTAAATCATTTTGGGGATGTAATGGGTACCAATCTATAAATAATTTTTTTCTGTATTCCTAATTCTAACTTTATGTTAATAATTCTCTAAAAAGTCATTCTCAGGATAAACTCTAACTCTTCCCAAATGTTCTCTCTTCTCTACTCCAATCCCAGGCTTCACATTTCTATGCTCAATGCTACTCCATCTAGGTCAGATGCCTTACCACTGGTACAAACAGCACTAGAAAAAAGTTTGATTTTATAAATTAGGGAATTTTAGGAAAAAATAATTCAAAGCCCATGCCCTACAAAGTAAGTCAATAATGGTCCCCCCATGACATGTGAATCATTTTTTTTTTCATTTTTAATGTATTTTTCTTATTATCATCAAATGATGACAACACTATCATAACAGATACTTTACACAGTTATTAAGAGGCCTTTCACAAGCATTCTATAGAGACTATGGCAAAATGTCTACTATGGCTCTCTTTCAGAGTTCAAGGCAGCTTATATTCTTTTGCTGAGACTTTTGGTAAAGAAAAATTGAATTTGGAAGGTATTACAATTTAAGATTCATGAAGATTACTTGGATATCACTTAGTATGTTATAACAAAGCACAACAATGTTCCTGAGACAGGAAAGTAGGATTTTAGAAGAATCACTAAGTCTGTTCAAGTTTCCTGTTATAACAGGGATTAGAACACTCTGGAATATGCAGCAGCTACTCAAGACCCTAGTTTTTCCCAAGACTCTTCACTCTTTGGCTATGTCTAAGCATGTTTCTGCTTGCATGTTTTCCTTCTTTCATCTTAGTTACAAACTGGAATGAAAAGTTACTCAAAAAGAATGGAAGAACTGCTTGCAGTTTTGCTTTGAAGAGCTTGATTAAGGAGCCTGCTGTCCCATCCCATCATAAATCCAGGAGCTAAGAGTAACAATTATACTTACTTCTCCTGCAAGATACCACAGATACTGAGACTTTCTTTGACTAAATTCTTGAGTGTTAAATTCCTGAGTGTTGGGCCCCAGAGTCAACTGGCTGAGAATGACCAGGGTAAGTAAATGATACAAATCATCACCCAAAGAATACAAAAGAAAATGGATTAGAAAGGTAGATGCCAATGAAAATCTGTTCTGATACCCTCAGGCACTGTGGAATCTTAGAATGGTATGTGGTCTCACTCATAATTGTTCAGAAGAATACATGGTTCTAGTCTCTGATTTATCTTTAGTATCCATTGATAAATACATATTTAGTCATATGACTAACTAACTTGAAAAATCAATCTAACCTTCTCTCCCCCAGGCCCCCGTCTTAGTGTGGTATACTCCCTTCTGAGGAGAATATAAAGATGAACAGGATACAAACTTTCACTAAGTGACCACATAAAGCATTCAATCTACTGTATAGTGTGTCAATATATAGAATCACAGGATTATGGACAATGAAGGTAAGTAGCTGCTTCAAACTCATTACTTTCATGGTATTAAAGGCATATCTCCTATCAGATAGCTTCTCTGTATATCCCTGCTTCCTCCTGGTCCCATTTACTTGCTTTTGGACAGCAGAGAGTGGTACCTCCCATCTACTCTGAATGCGTAGTTATTTATACACTGTATCCTTCATTAGAATGTGAGATCCTTTAGAGCAAGGATTGTTTTTTGTCTTTCTTTATATCCTCCTATGCTTATTATTAGTACAATGTGTGGCATATCTTAGGCAATGTTTGCTCACTTACTGGAGTTTCTGATCATTGAATGACTTAAAAAAAAAATCTGTCCCTAGAAAGTTCACTTACTTGTGGTAATTCTCCTTTTTTTCATCTCTCCAGTTTTTATTTAACTGGTGAATTTTCACAGCTACGTATCTCTGTTCTGTTAAATCAAATGCCTACAAAGAGAAGGAAATTTAGATCATACTCAAGAGAAATTCCAACCAATACCGCAGGTATAGGCAACTAACATGAAGCTCCTGTTTTTCAGTTCAATATAATTAAAGGTCCAAAATATTTAAATGATTCTGGCAGCAGATGGCATCTCATTATAATACCCATTTATTTCAGAAGGGCTACCAACTACTTGAAATTTATGATCTGATAATTCAGAAATATCCAAACATAATGGCATCAAATCTTCTAGAAAACACAAATATCACATACACCACGAATGGACAACTCATAATCAAATGGTTATTATCAAATAACCATTTAGTTTTCTTATTAGAGAGCTAAAACTGGTATCTCAAGTGCTCAAACAGTTATTCCTTTACCACTCTTAGGAAGCTGGGGAATGAAAAATACTGCCCATTAAGCAACAAACAGAATAGAATACTCAGTCATTAAAAGTCCTCTCTCAGCATAGTTTCTTGAGGTAAGATTGGGAAAATGATTCTACAAGTTGTTAACCGTTATTGAGGTAAGCAATAGAGAGGATAGAACTCAACCTTATCCCTTGGGTCACATCATAAAATAAAGACTAAAGAAGCCTCTTTAAAATCCTTAAACTACAAGTGAAGTTGGACTCAAATACTGTCTAGGAGCCATTGGTACTATGGCTCTTCTCTAGGACTGCTAAAAGAGGAAAAGCTTATTTCCACCAACAAAAGGCCCTACTGATGAGCTTAAAATTAAGAAGGTTTTACACTTCATAAAGTGAGAAGTATATGTGACTTCTCACTATCTTAACAGATGTGAGCCTGGAAATCACACTGGAAATCTGAAGTCACCTGCACAAGGGAAGTTCTCTGTCCTACAAGTAGGAAATCCTACAATAATCCTTACGAAGTATGAATAATAATTCATTAGTGTTTGTTATGCAAATTCAGATTTAACAAAATGGGTTTTCCCTAAAGAGGACATATGTAAAACTCTCAGAAGTGTTGTATATATATTAAGTAACTGCATACCAGCAATCTTTACCTTCTGCCACTTTGCTTTTTGGTACTTTGCACACTATACTACCTAGTTAGTAATAATCTATACAAATATGAGTACCATCTTTTAACTGCCCATGTAGTGACTCTTGTCAATGTCCAGATAGGTGAAAACTGCAAATATGAAACGCTTATCACCTTATAGTGCTCCATTTCACAAATGTCATACAAGAGGAAAATGAAGATATTACCCATAAATAAAAAATTTTTTGATAAACCAATTTAAGTAATTTTTAAAAAAAACCTACTTTGAAACCTTCACACTAACTTATGCCTGTATTATACTGTTACATATATTTTTATTATTATAATACTAATGCTAGATTGTTTTATATGTATATACATATATGTATATGTTATAAAGTAACATAGCAGTAAGTGGGTTTTTTTGAGACTTCATAAGTTAGTCACCTGACTTTATTAATGCCCATTTGCAGATCAATTTAAAACCAAGAAAACATCAATGAGTTGTCTTAAAATGTTGGTTCTGGCCATTGATAATGCAAATATCAAAAGTTAACCATTTTAAGATTCAAGGAGTTCTTCAGTATGAATGCTTTCCATACTCTACCAAGTCCTTCCATATAGCTAGGCATCAGGAATATATACCATCATACAGACAAAAATTAACTGCAGTTATAGAAAGCATTTGTGAAGCACTGAAAATTTGCCTTTGATGATCTTGAAAGGCAGAAGAAAAAAATAAAGAACTAGTTCCAATTTCACCATTATTTGTTAAGATCAAATATTAATAATGCCTTTCCTTCTATAAATCTAGATTTATTAGTGAAGACTTGGAGGGGAAAGACTTATCTGATCGAGGATTTTCTTAGATTTCCTTATTTTCAATGCTAGCCAGTCTGTTTTGGAGTCAAACATCATTTTAATACATTATTAAGCAATATCTATGTAGTATGCATGATGCTCACAGGTGCTTTGATTCCTCAAGAAATTTGAACTTGGCTAATAACCCATTATGAACCTTTGGTCAAATCAAGTATTTAATAATTTATCTACAGGCACTCTTGTGACAAGAGTAGTCCAGTTGAACTGCTTCACATTAGGACATTTACAATAAATGAGGTTTAATGAGCAGTACGATTCAGAAAGATTAAACATATTCAGAAAGATATGGTCAAAATAACGAACTTGGCTATTAGATCAGGACTGCCTATGATGCATTCTTGAAGTTTCTGTTTATGTACCAAAAACCTTATATTAACTGTCAGACTTAACTATTTAAAAAATTCTCCAAGTAGGTAGGACATTTATTTTAGTTCAGCTATCATTTACAGTAGCCAAGTTCCTGACACTTACCTTGTAAACTTCACTGAAACCACCTCTACCCAATAGATGTAACAACAAATATCTGTCATTTAGCGTTGGATGATCTTTAAATCTATAAAAACAAAAAGACTGTTACTTCTTGAGGGCAAGAACTACATAATCTCCATGCTTTGCAAAATTCTCAAAAAATATAATATAGAAGGGGTAGTAAATATTAAGGATCTTTTGAAATCACCTTAACATTTAGCACAAAACTCAATTTTTTAAAACAGATTCAAAGAACTAGCAAATACCTACACGTAATCCTTTTGTGTTGAGAGTTTTCCAGAAATTACTATGACAAAAAGTGTATCAATGAAATTATATTTTAAAATTTTTAAAAAGAGCACTCTGTGAACCTTAAAGCAATATATGTCAATTATTCTCCATTATACATGGAATGCTATTAAAACTGTGTCTTTAATAAAAATAATCTGTCTTTTAAGAAAATTAAGAAGTCACTGGCCAAGAAAAAACAAGAAAAGCTTCTACTTACTACTTTTTATCTTGGAACACTTCGAAAGTGGATTGCGTCAAATACCTTCCTTATTTAAAAATTATTGACTCACTGGTAAAGCAGAGATGCATAGACCAGTAATTGTCATAAAACTCATGGTTTAGAATTAGAAAAAAAATGAGAGAAAGGAACAAATTTTAAGTAGAAGCTATTTAATTCTATCAGACCTTCATTGCTTGACAATTTCAGACCTTGGATTTCTCTAAAAAGGAAGTTAAGTATTTGCCAACAATGATACTGGAGTGCTGAGTATTCAAGGACACTTTTACTCTGTTTATAGAACCACAAAAACTTAGAATTGAACACATTATGAATGCAGCATGGTACCACTAGCTTTTGAGTCAAAAGATCTGCATCCCACCTGCAATACAACAATAACTACTCATGAACTTCTTTGACACTCAATTTCCTCATCCATAAAATGATGAGATTGGACTCAATGGTCTCTGAGATGCTCTCTGAGGTCCCATGATCATAGCTGAAGAACTTCATTTTACAGGTAAGGAAAACAGAGGCCAGGCAATCAAGTAAAGGGCAAAGCCTCGTCATATACTCAGATCTCCTGATTGCTAATTGAGTGCTCTTTCTGCTAGAGTAAGCTGAGTCTGAAAAGCTTATCATGATCAGGTTATTCTCTAAATTATTTATGTGCAAAAGTGAATTTTCTATGCTTACTAGCAAAGATGCTCTCCTCACCCCACAAGTAAGTATATAAATATGGCCACTTCTTATCCACCAGTAGCTCTTTAATCAAGTTGTCAAAGCCGACAGTTACATTTCAGAAAATCCAACTTAATGCCAGCATGTGTAAAAATGTTCCTAAAAAGTGCTTACTGTGAATTATCTTCATTATGTATCCTTTTTAATTCCCTGATATGTAGATTTCTAACTCTCTCTAGCCTTTCCAGTTCTGCCTGGATTTCCGCTTCCTCCTGAAATTAAATTAAAAGGAAAGATAACTTAGAACTGTAGGTATTTTAGTTCTCACAGCCTTTTAAAATAAGCAACCACAGAAATTTATTTCACTTATTATATAAGAAAACAATCTGGTTGGCACAAAGAAAAGAATTATTTAATGAGCCAGACTAAACCTTAAGGGAAAAAAGGGAGGTTTTTATAAACACCACAGGTAGAAATTCAGTCAATGGGGTTAGACATTAGGACCTTACTTGATGTCACTTCTATCAAAGGTCCAATGACAAAAAAAAGTGGAAACGAAAATATTAAATTAGAAATTTACTTCCATTATAAACAACAGCAGACAACATAAACAAACTATTTTTAAAGACTCTATGAACAACTAGTTACTAGATACCAAAGATGAATCATCAGTATTTTCTAAACACTCACATAAGTCACAGGTAGAATGAATACACAGAACCTAGTATATTCTGGGAATGATATAAAACCCATTTCCTAGTCTTATTTACTCAAAAAGGTCTACGAGTGCTGCTATTTTTTGAAAAAATGAAAGAATTTTAACATAATTTTAAAACTAATGTGCTTTGCTGAATACTTGATTTTTATCTTAGGGAACTCTAATGGCAATGGATAGAGTTTTCATTAAATTAACACATTTCCTGACAACTACTAAACTTTAGATTAGTTCTCAAATGGGACTGAGGATAGGAAACTCAAATGAATTCATGAGAAGATAAAAGGTAGAGAAGGCATTTTTAAAGCTTCTAAAAATAATATCTTTAGTGTTCTGTCAAACTATTAATGGAGAACAAAGCACAAGATAATCCTTACCTTTTTAAGATGACCCAGTCTGAGTTTGAAGATTTCTTCTTGTTCATGGTATTCAGCTAATGTTAACCTAGGAAAATAAGAAAAAAATTTCAAGTCAGTTGGTCGCTTTATAATTATAAAAAATTGTGCCTGTTTACCTGACAAAACATAATCAGTTGTGAATAAAATATAACCAGAGGAAGAATTATTATGCAGTTCAAATAGCCTAGGGAAGAAAATTTATAATCTGGAGGTTTAATTTTCAAGTAAAAAGTCTAATTTTATTGTATATGAAAATTATATGGATTTTTAAAACTTGGATTATCTTGGATATATTGAGTTACAGTTCTGTAACATCAGTCCTGTGTCTCTTATGCCACTTTTGTTAAAACTATGAAAAGATATCAAATATGCAACTTTCAGATGTTAAAAGTCTAAAAAATTTTCAATACGAACAATAATATTCCAAAAGTTTTGAATATCTATAGAGCCACTCTCTACCTTGGTACTACATATAAAATATCCTAAAGGGATTATTAACATAGGCCAAGTTTTCTTAATGTTAAATCTACCACTCCTAACCTGAATTAAACCTATTTCCTCATTAAATTCACTTTCTATGCTTTAGGAATACATACCCTCACCAAAAATCAAAGTGGCATACACCTGACTTTTTAGTCATACTCTCAAATGGCAAACTTTCACATTGTAGGAGTGAATAAATTAAAGGACAACAATAACATTTCTCTATTCATTCCCACAAAACCCCATCAATCTAAACCCTAAAGTAATGCAGGGCATGAGACGCTCTAGAGCCAAGACAGCAGAGAAGCAGGAAACAGTACAGCTGAACTTCCCTCCACAAAACTCCAAACAGACCTAAAAAATGCACCAGACCAAAATTTGATGCTGAAATCCAGAAAAAGACAGTGTGTCATTTATCCAGTCCAGGTCAGCAGAAGGAGATAGCAAAGTCTGCACAGATACTGGTAGTGAAGATAAAGTCAGGTGAGGAGCAGGCTGTGCTCAGAGCACTGAGTTCCCAGGAAGAGGCTAAGCACTAAGGCAAGAAGAGGAGGTCCTTGTACCCAGACACCACTACACCCATAGCATTTCAGGAAATGGTGCCAACCTGTCAGTCATTAAACATTTATTAAGCACCTACAATATGCTAGGCATTATGCTAAGCACTGGGGATACAAATGCAAATATAGTGAAAAAGAAACACAGTCTCTATCCTTGAGGAGAACTTAAAATCTAATGGGGAAAGACAAAACACAAAAAGGTGAAAAGTGGTACTTGGGAGAAAAGGTAACCAGCTCAGGGACTAGAGAAGTTCAAAGTCCAAAAGAATTCAAAGTACAACTAGGTAGGAAATGAAGCCAGTAGTTTTGTTATTCACCAGGAAGTTGTAGGTCACAGATCAAAGGCAGTCTGAGAAGGGGACCTGCACTCAGGGGTGGCATTCCCAAATAGAGAAGCTCAGAACAGGGAGGTGCAGCAAAAAAGGAGAAACTTCAGTGAAATGGATCATTCCCAGGAGCAGAGAAGGTCTTAGTCCCAGCATCAAGCTCAATAACTGGGGCATAAATAATAAAAGAACAACGAGGCAAGAAGGAAGTCTACAACTCTCTCACTCTGAACCAAGTTTTCCAGTTGTTAACAGATGAGATCAGCAGCACTCCACTGTTGCTCAGACCTAAATCCCTGATTGGGGAGAGGGAAAGGGATGAATTAAGATTCTGCCCTTTATTTTGCTCTAGGAACACTGAAAACTTCTAGGTCCTCAACCTGTTCTTGAGATCCTGGAATAACACAAACACTCAATGCTCCATAAAAGTAGCAACAGGACCAACCCAAACCAGACACTCTCCAAAAAATACATCAGGGATTAACCCTAATATATCAATTCCAAAGTTAGGAAATGGGCTGGAAGAAAGAGCAAAAATAAAAATACTTTCATTATAAAAAGCAATTATGATGTCAGGAAACCTAAAAGACACAAACTCAGAAGAAAAAAATAAAATGAGTGCTTATAGAAAAGAAATGTAAAAGAAATGAGAGATATGGAAGAATTAAAAAATCAATCAATATCTTAGTACAAGAGGTGCAAACCATATCCAAGCAATCAACTTCCTGAAACTTAGAATGAACCAAATAGAAACCAATGGCTCCATGAGACAAACAGTAATATTAAAATAACATCAAAGACTTTTTAAAAAATAGAAGAACATATAAGGCAAAAACTACTGAGAAAACTGTAAAGAAGTTTGGAAGTTTTAGATCACAACATATCACACCATACAACAAGATAGGCATCAATAGACATGTGACTCAGATAAAGGGAAACATCACAAACAAATTAGAACAAAAAAAGAAATCCCCAATCAAATTTAAGGAAAATTTTTTTATCACGATCAAACAAGATATAGAAAGCATCAGAGAAAATAAAATGGTAACTTTGATTATCTACACTTTATTTTGATTCTTTTGGGGAGGGGTAGGGGGGAAGGCAAGGCAACTGGGTTTAAGAGACTTGCCCAAGGTCACACAGCCAGTAGTGTTAAGTGTCTGGGGCAAGATTTGAACTCAGGTTCTCCTGACTCCAAGGCCAGTAGTCTATTCACTATGTCACCTAATTGCCCCAATTATACACCTTTAAAAAAAAATTTGCACAAACAAAATCAGTATAGTCAAAGCTACAGAAGAATTAGGTAACTGGGGAAAAATTTTTATAGGCAAGTTTCTCTAATCATGTACAAGAAATATAAGGAATTTATTAAAATTTATAAAATTTATAAAAAATATTAAAATTTATAAAAATATTTCCTGAAAAGATAGTGCAAATTAAATCAACTATGAAGTCTATCTCATACATATCAAACCGATAAAGATGCCTTAAAAAAAAAAAAAGTCAGTTGGGGCTTCAGGGAAAAAGAAGAAATACTAATGCACTGTTGGTGAAGCTATGTGTTGGCCTAGTCACTCTGGAAAGCATTTCTAGATATGTTTTGGTCTAAGATACTACGAGTATTAGGTCTATACACCCAAAGAAATAGGAAAACGATTTATATGCAAAAAAAAAAATATTTAAAGCAGCTCTTTTTGTAAACTGGAAACAAAAGGAAACAAAATTCCTCACAATGGCAGCATAAGCTGAATTCCAATTAATGTCCTGTAACAAGGAAAATAGTTTGTTTCCTATACTAGTCTTGAGGCAATTCAATATGTTCTATGAATCAACATTTAACAATTTAAAATACTGAAAATAAAATATTTGGGAGAGATTCCACTTTACACAACAGAGAAGTCACCAATGAAAAAATAATATTAATGTGGCAAACATACACCTCTGGTTCAGAAAGTTAAATAAATTATAGCATGTGAATCTAATGGAATATTATTACTGCACCTATTAAAAATGAGAAGGTTTTAGGGGAAACTGGAAAGGCCAATATGAAGTGATGAAGGGTACATGAACAGGACTAGGAAAACTATTTTATACAAAACAATATCATACAGAAAAGCAAATCTGAAAGATCTGGGAACTCTAATCAATGCACTTGACAAATAATGATTTCAGAGAACCAAGGATAAAGGGCACTACTCACCTCCTAACAGAGGTTTGGTGAACTAATATTACAGAATAAGACATACATTTTTGGGCATAGTAAATATAGGAATTTGTTTTGCTAGACTATACATATTTGTTATTAAAGTCTTACTTTCCTTCTTAGCTCTGTTCAATGTGGAGAAGGTTGGAGATGAGAGGGAGAGAAAAATAAATTAATAATAATTTACAATTTAAAAAAATAACAAGAGACTACAAAAAGCACAAATAATTTCAACCAAGCTAATAAGCTATACAATTATAAGTGAAGTTTATGCTGGTAAAAAGGCAAAGCTGAAAAATGAGTAAGGATTTCTTTGCCACAGGTATGAAACAAGGGAAGGATAACAATGACTTATGATGAGAATTCAGTTGGAGGCAGAGGAAAAATTAGGAAGAGAAATGACAGTAATGCAAGAAATTCATGCAAAAAGTGTCAACAGCTTGGTAAAGGAGGCACAAAAAAATCAGTGAAAAAAACCTAACACATGAAAGGATAAAACAGGTACAGATCCAACAGAAAGAATGCCTTGAGAAGCAGAAGTGGACAAATGGAAAAAATCACTGAAGAAAAGAACTCCTTAAAAAGTAGAATTGGCTAAATGGAGAAGGAGGCAGAAAAGCTCACTGAAGAAAATAACTATTTAAAAATTAGAATCAGACAAGTGGAAGCTAATGACTTTATGAGACTTTATTGAGCCAATTCAATAAGTTATATGAATCAACATATGAGACATCAAGAAATAACTGAACAAAATTTTGAAAAAATGAAAAAATAGAAGAATGTGAAAATATCTTGTGAGAAATAACAACTGAAAGGAAAAATAGATCTAAGAGAGTTGATGTAAAAATTACCAAACTACCTGAAAGCCAAGACAAAAAAAAATGACCTAGACAGCACTTTCAAGAAATTATCAAGGAAAATAGTCCTGATATTATAGAACTAGAGGGTAAAACAGAAGTAAAAAGAATTTACTGATGACCTCCTGAAAGAGATCGCAAAATGAAAACTCCCAAAACTATTAGAGCCAAATTCCAGAGCTCCCAGATCAAGATGAAAATATTGCAAGTGGTCAGGAGGAAAACAAATCATGGAGCCACAGTCAGGGTAACACAGGTTTAGCAGCTTCTACATTAAAGAATCAGAGGGCTTTGAATATGACATTTTGGAAGGCAAAAGCGCTAAGATTACAACCAAGAATCACCTCCCGAGAAAAACAGGATAATTTTCAGGGAATGGATATTCAATGAAACAGAAAACTTTCAAGTATTCCTAATGAAAAGACCAGAGGTAAATGGAAAATCTGACTTTCAAATACAAGACTCAAGAAAAAGAAGCATAAAAAGGTAAACAGGAAAATGAAATCATAAGAGTTTCAATTATGTTTAAACTGTTTGCATTCCTACATAGGAAAATGCTATGTATAACTCCTAAAACCTTTCTCATTATCAGGGTAGTTAGAAGAATACACAGGCAGAAGGTACAGGTGTTAGTTTAATATGATGGTATGAATATCTTAAAAAAAATAGTAAAATTAAGGGATGAGAAAGAGGAAAGCACTGGGAGAAGGGGAAAAGGAAAGTAGAATAGCGTAAATTATCTCACGTAAAAGAGATACAGAGGAGCTTTTACAGGGAACAGGAAGATGGGGGAGATAAGGGTGAGAAGGGGACTTGCAACTTACTCTCATCTAAGAAGGAACAATATCCGCACTCAGTTGAGCGTAGAAATCTCTATTACCTGACAAGAAAGTAGGAAGAGAAAAGAGAAGGGAGCAGTGATAGAAAGAAGCCTGAATTGGGGTAGGTAAAAGAGAGAAGTAAAACACTTTCAAGGATGGGCACGGTGAAAAAAGAGAGCAGGATAAATGGCCGGGGGTGGGGGTGGAAATGAGGGAGAGACAGGTTGGAGGGACACACAGTTAATAATCATAACTATAAAAAAAACTTTACAATGCAAGTTTCTCTGATAAAGATTTCATTTCTTCAAAAATATGGAGAAATGAATCAATTTTATTTAAAAAAAAAAAGCCAAAATTTGATAAATGGGAAAATGATATGGGGACAGGCAATTTTTAGACAAAGTATCAAAGCTATTTATAATCTTATAAAAATGCTCTAAATCACAAATGATTAGAGAAATGAACATTTAAAAAATTCTGAGGTATCAGCCAACAACTATCATACTGGGTGTATCAGACAGCAAAGGAAAAACACAAATGCTGGAGGGGATGTGGAAAAATAGGTACACTAATACACAGCTGAAGGTGTGTACCAATCCTGTCACTCTGGAGAGTAATTTGGAACCATACCCAAAGGGCTAAAAACCTGTACATACCTTTTAACTCAGTTCTATCAATAATACATCTGTATCTCAAAGAGGTAAGGACTGGGGAGGGGAGAAACTTTTAGGAAACAACTATAATATCCAGGAGAGATATCAAGACCTGAACTAATGTGATGGCTATGTGCAGAGAGGAAAGGAGCTAGATGTGAGAGATGGTATGCAGGTAGAAATAAGATGTGAAAACAGACTGGGTACGTGAATAGAGAAGGACTTGAGGAACACAGAAGTCACGAATCTGGGAGATGGGAAGAATGGTGGTGCCTTTAACAGAAAAAGGGAAGTTCTGCAGAAGAAATTGTTTGGAAGGTAAAGACAACGAGATCTATTTTGGATATACTGAATTTGAGCTGTCTCAGAGACACCCAGTTTGAAATATCCAATAGGCAGTTTAGTGATGCAAGACTGAAGAGCCTGGGGATGGATATAGAAACCTGGTAATTATATGCAGAGATGATATTGGAGCTAATAAGGTCTCTGAAAAAGTGTATAGACAGAAAAACAGATTCAAGTCAGAGACTTAGAGTTCAACCATAGGCAGGAAATAAGATATGGAAGACAAGACAGCAAAGGAGAAAGACATAGTTAAACAGTATGAGAATCAGGAAAAGAGTAAGGTCACAAAAACTTAAGAAAAAGAGAGAACTCAAGAGGAGAGGATGATCAGCAATGTCAAATGTAACAGAGGAGGAAGGATTAAGATTCAACCTCTAGAAATCTAAATACACTGCTCACTCTACTTCAAGACAAACAATAACTTCAATTGTTTATTCAATAAAAAATTTTCTCTGTCCTAATATTGATTTCTCTGTATCATAAAATAACTGGTCACATCAATTTCCCAGTTTCCTATTAAGAAAAAGGACATAATAATAACCATTCTTTTAACTGTCCTTCTACTTCTTGAACTGCCCTTCCTATGGTTCTATTTCTTCCTCCTGATCACCTAAATATGAGTGTACTCCAAGGCTTAGTCCTTATTTCTCCACTATCTTTCCCTTAAAGAGCCTATGCATTCCCCCCAACTTCAAATTTAGTTCTGAACTTCAGTTCTAGATCATGCAATGTCCATCTGTCTTGCAAAAACTTCAAGATGAATACCTTCCCTTCCAATGTTTTTTTTTTGTATTTGATTGATATAAATCTTGTAATATACCTATACGTCATAAAAGTGACTGACAAGACACTCATGATAAAAAATCATTGACAAGATAGAAACATACACATTACCTTTTGACACAACTACCTAAATGAAAAGTAAATTTTCACATGTTTAGTTCAGTCAATCAAGAAGAAAAGAAAGTCTACCAAAACAAACCTAGGGACAATATGAACACAATTACAAAAAACTTTTTGCACAAATAAAGTCAGATCTAAGTGGAAAAACGTCAACTGCTTGTGGGTAGGCTGTGCTAAAAATTAACAATGAAAATCCTACCTAAATTAATTCACTTATTCAGTGCCATACCAATCAGACTACCAGAAAATTATTTTCTAGAACTAGAAAAAAATAATAAAATTCATCTGGAAGAACAAAAGCTCCAGAATATCGAGAACTAATGAAAAGAAATGCTAGGGAAGGTGGCCTAGCCCTAACAGATCTCAAATTGTATTATAAAAAGCAGCAATCACCAAAAACACTTGGTACTAACTAAGAAACAGAAGGGTAGACCAGTGGAATAGGTTAGGTACTCAAGACACAGTATTCAATGAATATAGCAATCTACGGTTTCATAAACCCAAGGAGCCCAGCTTCTGGGATAAGAACTCACTGTTTGACAAAAATTGTTAGGAAAATGGGTAACAATGTGCTAGAAATTGGGCATAGAACAATGCCTGATACCATACACAAGAATAAAGTCCAAATGGATACATGATCTAGGTATAAAGGTTCATACTATAAACAAATTATGGGAGCAAGGAATAGTGTATTTGTCAGATTTACAGAGAATGGATAAATTTTTGACTAAATAAGAGAGAACATTATGAAGTGCAAAATGGATAATTTTAATTACATTAAATCGAAAAGTTTTTGCACAAACAAACCCAATGCAACCAAGATTAGGAGGGAAGCAGAAAACTGGGAAAGAATTTTTGCAACTAGTGTCTGTGATAAAGGAGAGTTGGAACACTAATTCATTGTTGGTGGGGCTGTGAGCTGATCCAGCCATTCTGGATAGCAATTTGGAACTATGCCCAAAGGGCTACAAAAAGGTGCATACCCTTTGACCCAGCAATATCACTTCTAGGACTGTATCACAAAGAGATAATAAAAAGGGGAAAGGATCCTAAATGTACAAAAATATTTATAGCAGCTTTCTTTGTGGTGAACAAGAACTGAAAATCAAGGGGATGCAAAATCAAGGGGATGCCCATCAACTGGGGAACAGCCGAACAAGTTGTGGTGTATGAATGTAGGAACACTATTGTGCTATAAGAAACAGGAAAACTTTAGAGAGGCCTGGAAGGACTTCTATGAACTGATGCTGAGTGAAAGGAGCAGAACCAGGAGAACTTTGTGCACAGCAACAACCACAGTGTGAGAGGAATTTTTCTCATACACTTAGCCCTTCACAGCAATGCAAGAACCTAAAAAATTCCCAATGGACTCTTGAGGCAAAATGCCTTCCACATCCAGAAAAAGAACTATGGAACTGGAATGCAGAATGAAGCAGACCATTTTCTCTTGAGTTAGGTTTTGTTTTCATGGTTTCTCCCATTCATTTTAATTCTTCTATGCAACATGACTAAGTTTAAAATGCATTTAATAAGAATGTATGTGTAGGACCTATATAAGATTGCAAGCTGTCTCAGGGAGGGAAAGGGGAAGGTGAGGGAGGGAGGGGGGAAAAAATCTAAGATATATGGAAGTGATTGTAGAAAATTAAAAACAAGTAACTTAATTAAAATTTAATTTAAAAAAAGAAAAGCTTCTATTCTAATTCTCCAATGTGCTAGTGATGAAGTTTCATCATTTATAAAAATCTCCCCAAAGACAGTATGAATTAAAGTATTTTAGCTCTGAAGGCACACAATTCATAAACATTCAACATACGTTTCATTTTCAGCTCCATTGGTCTTGCTTTTGCGTTGTTTTTGTTCATTATTTGCTGGAGGGGTCTGTCCCATTGCAGGAGGTTTTCGTTTTGCTAACATTTTTCTTTGTCTCTCTATCTCTTCCCTCTGTGAGTTTATCCTTTCTTGTTGCCTGGAGATACAAATAAAAATGTTTAAGTTTCACTGATAAATCTATGAACCAGAAATCATATTCCTTCTAGATTGTAAGAGGGAAAAGCCATACCCTTTAAATAAAATACAGATATGATGTTTAACATCTTTAAAAACTTCAGTCACTTACAGCAGAAAATCTTTTAGCTTAAAAATAGCGAAAACAACATTTAATGCATTTTAAAGAAAAAATGAGACCTGGTTTATTCAAAGTAAGAAACTAATTCTAGCAAGCATATATTTAAGGAGGTAACGATCCCATTGAGAGGCAGCATGTTACCATACAGTAAATTTGGATTAAGGTCTACTTCTAAAACATACTCTGTCATGGTTATCAAAACGTACAAATTACTTGAAATGACTCATTTGAATGGCAAGATAATTATAAGACTCTAAGTACTTTGTAATAGGATAAAAAAATTGCTTTTGTGGTCAAATCTAGGAGATACATTCTGTTTCGAAATGAACATTTTTAACAAAAATCATTGCCTGATTACCAAGTGACCAAAGAATATGAATAAACATAACAGACAAATATTCTCAAAAGAATATTCACAAGCCATTAACAACCGTTTAAAAAGAATGGTGCAAATCAAAATCACTAACATGTCACCGTACAATAAATTTAACAAACGTGACTTTTTAGAGTGTGGGATTCTTTACATAAAGTAAAATTTTTGTAACATGAATTTATGTAAAACAAGAATTGTCTATAATCATAATTGTCTATCATTATACCTTTACCTGTGTCTTATAATCTTTAATACTGTTCTTTGTCCTCCACTGTAACCTCTAATTCCTCCATCTTCCAATTCTTTATAAGGCTACCCATCACTCCTGCAAGTAACGGTATTCTTCCTTCCCTACCTTGTCTTGGTGAATCAGTTCAATTCTATACTATCATCTATACTCAAACTCCTTGCTCTATGACCCATCACCAATTGTACTTTAACAAACCCAAAACTTGGACTACTCCCAGCATTCATGACCTTCACTGCCCTATTTATATGCCACTGAAGAACAGAGCTGGATAAAGTTACTGAACTTTGAAGTTATTGAACCATTGGGTAACTGGGTACACTACAAATTTATATTACATAATCTTAACAAGGTTCTCACTGGAGCAAGGTAATCCTTTTACATGTTTGTATTGTCATTTCCCACTCATCACAATGGATATTCCAAATCTTTTCATCTCTGCTCAAGTGTCCCAAAGCTTCCTTCCCCCTAGTCTATCAGTTGAGGACCCTGTCATATTTCACCAAAAATAACTAAAGTCATTCAACAAGAACCCTCTCTTCTTTCTTCTTCGCGTCACAACATTCAGACATCTTCCCTCACTATCTCTTCTGTCATCCCTGTCCCTCATGAAGAGGTGACCTTTCTTGCCAAGACAAATCCCTCAATATTAATCTCTGCTTTCACCATTGCTACAACAGATTTCTTCCTCTGTTACACTCCTTAAATCTTTCATTTCTCCCTACCTACTGGCTGATTACAAGCACTCTAATATCTTCCATACTTAAAGAAGCAAAAGATAGTCTCTGTCCTCAAAGAGTTCATAAGATAACAAGCAAATATATACAAACAAGCTATATATAGAATAAGTAGGAAGAAATTAAAAGGGAGAAAGCACAAAAATTAAGAGAAGATAGAAAAGGTATGCCAAAGGATTTCAGGTCTGTGAAAAATGTAGAGGATATTTTTCTTTACATTTTTCGCAAATGACCTGAAATCCTTTGGCAGGACACAAGTTGTACAGAACTTCTATAAAAGATGGGATTTTAGTTGGAACTTAAAAGAAGAAAAGGAAGCCCACAGGTGGAGACAAGGAGTGAGAACCTTTCAGGCATGGAGAGCAGTCAGACAAAACGCCCTGAGCTCAAAGAGCATCTTGTTTGTGGAATAGCAAGGAGTCAAGTATCAATGGAAAGGAGACATGTAGTATACAGTAAGCAGCCTGTATATATACAGTATATATACTACAGCCCGTAGTATACAGTAAGCAGCAGGGAGCTAAGTTATAAAGGGTTTTGATTATAAACTTAGGATTTTGCATTTGAACTGGAGGCAATAGGGAGCCACAAGAGTTTACTGAATAGGGGCTGACAAGGTAAGATCTATGCTTTAGGAAAACACTTTAATGGCTGACTGGAAGAAGGACTGCAGTGGCAAGAGACTTGAGGCAGGCTGACCTACCCAGTAGATTGCTGAGATAGTCCAGAAGTGAGATGATGAGGCCCAAAATGGTGGAAGTGTTAACAGAAAACCCAGAGTGTAGTTGAGAGATTTGCAAAAATGAAATGGACAGACTTTGGTAAGAGATCAGATATGGTGGGTGAGATGACTCCTAGGTTGTAAGCATGACAGACAGAGGATGCAGCCCTCTATGATAACAGGGAAGTTAGAAGTAGAGAGAGTTTAGGAAAGAAAGATAATGAGTTGTTTTGGACATGTTTATAAAGATATCTACTGAACATCCAGTTTGAGATTTCTGAAAGGTAGCTGGAGATTCAAGATTGAAGGTCAGAAAAGGTAAAGGCAGGATAAGTAGATTTGAGAATAGTCAACATGGAGACAGTAATTTTATCCATGGGAGCTAATGATATCACTAAGTGAAGTAGGAAAAGGGGCGAGGACAGAATTCTATAAGACACCTACAGCTAGAGGGCATGATCTGCATGAGGATCTGCAGAAGACATTGGGAAAGAACAATCAGACAGGCAGGAAAAGAAGCAAAAAAAATTGGTGTCTTGAATACCAAGACAGAAGAGAGCACGAATGAAGAAAAAGTGATCAACAGAGTCAAAGGCTGCAGAAAGATCAAAGATAATGAGGATTGAGGAAAAGTCCTCTCGTGTCTATTGATTCTAAACTCATTACAATCTGATTTCCAATTTCATCGTTAAACTGAAACTGCTTCGTCCAATATCACTATTGATCTCTTAATCGCCAAATCTAATAGCCTTTTCTGAATTTTTATCCTTCTTTACCTTGAAGAGCCACCGACAGTGTCATTCATTCTCTTTTTCTTTCAAGTTTTCACAAAATGGTTATCTTCCAATTTTTCTCCTTCCTGTCTAATTCTTCTAAGTCTTCTTTTGCTTGTTCTTCATGCAAGTGACATCCACAAACCAAGGGTATCTCCCAAGGTTCAGTAATGGGCCCTCTTTTCTTTTCTCTCTATACTATTTTGCTCAGTGATCACTTCACCTCATAGTTATTCATTTATTCTTTTTATACAGATACTTCCCAGATCTATAAATCTATTCATAATCTCTTTTCTGAGCTGTAGCTTTGCATCAAAAATTTCCCTTTGGACATCTCAAAGTGGTTATAACATAATCATCTCAAATTCAATTTGTCCAAAACAGAATTCATTAAACCAAATCCTCCTCTCTTTCTAACTTCTCCATTATTTTTGAAGGGTACCACAATCCCTTCCATTACCCACAGTCAACTTCTCTTCCCGCAGGTTTATATATCCAATATAATGCTAAGTCATGTAGCTCCTACCTTTACAACATCTCTCATATGAATCACTTTTTTTTTTACTCATACAACCACAACTCTGGGTCAGACTTTCATCCCCTCATACCTGGACTATTACAATATCCTGCTGATTTGTCACTCTGCTTCAAGTTTCTCCCTATTCTAGTCCATATTTCACCCAACTGCCAAAATGATCATGGACAATACGGGTCTGACCATGCCACTCTCTCCTACTCAATCAAAACCAGTGGCTATTACCTTCAGGATAAAATATAAAGTGTTCTAACTTTTAAGTCTCTTCACAACCTAGGCCTTTCCCACTTTCCACTCTTCTTACAGTATACTCCCCTCCCAATCTGGGGGCACTGGCCTACTTGCCTGCTGTTCTTCATATAGGAAACAACTCCCAAATGCACAGCTTTTTACTGCCTGGTTTTTTTCTTCTTTCTGGTTTCCTTAAAGACTTAGGTCAAATCCACTTTCTGCAGGAAACCTTTCCCCATTCCTCTGAATTTAAGTGCCTATCTACTGAAATTAATGTCCAATTTATTTTGTCTATATGTTGGATATCTGGAGTTGTTTGCACACTATCTCCCCCATTGGAATGTGAGTTCCTTGTGGGCACAGACCATGTTTTTGCTTTCCTTTGATTTCCCACTGCTTAGGTCATTGCCACTTATTAAGTGACTATTCATTGACTGACGACCCAAAGAGACCAGATCTCTCATAAACATTCTAATAAAGTTCCAAATATGCATAAGAAGCAACAGTGATTTAAAAAACAAACAAACTGGGAGTCAAGATGGCGGAGTAGAAAGACGCATGTATGCGAGCTCCGAACCCACAGCCCATAGATTTAATGTAAGAAGAGCTCCCCAGAAGTTCTGGATCACTGCAGGGTGTGCAGAAACATAGTGGAAGAGATTTCCGTTCCAGAGAGTGCTGGAGAGCTGTCCCCAGGGTCCATCGCGCCCCGGAAAGCGGACCCCACCCCGGCGCTGCCCTGGCCACGGCCCCAGAGAAGCTGATCCGAGCAGGCTTCAGGGACGGAACCTCCGGCGACCTGGAAGGTCCCTCCGCCCACTGACTCCACAGGTCAGTGAGAGACACGCCTGGGCTGACCGAGAGGGGAGCAGCGTGTCTCCGCGGCTCGGGCCCCCTTGGGAGGAAGCGGCGGAGGCAGAGGCAGGGGCAGGAAGCGGCGGAGGCAGAGAGGGGGTGGCGGCAGCGGCCCGGGACTCCCCCAGCAGCAGGCAGGATCTTCATTACTGAAATTACTCTGCATAAACCACCTGAAGGAGCTGAGCCTGGGAGACGGCCCTGCCCCCACGGCCCATTTCTGAAGGTCTCTGCATAAAGCCCCTGAGGGAACTGAGCCTGGGAGGCGGCGCTGTCCCCACCGCAGCACCAGAACTAAAGCTCACATTGAATAGCAGCCGCGCCTACCACGGAAAGCCCAGTTGAATCTCAGACCCCAAGCACTAGCTGGGCAGATCTAGGCAGGGGTGCAGAGGAATCTCAGAAGTCAAGTAACTGGCTGGGAAAATGCCTAGAAAAGGGAAGAAAAATAAGACTATAGAGAGTTTTTTTGAACAGATGCAAATGATCCCGACTTTCAGATCTGCTGACAAAGACACATTCTTGCCATCAGGGAAAGACGTGGAGGGCGGGGCCTCGGTACCCCAGACATCCCAGGGGGATGTCCGGTGGACTCAGGCCTTGGAAGAGCTCAAAAAGGATTTTGAAAAGCAAGTTAGACAGGTGGAGGAAAAACTGGGAAGAGAAATGAGAGAGATGCCAGAAAAGTATGAAAAACAGGTCAATACCTTGGTAAAGGAGACCCAAAAAATGCTGAAGAAAATAACACCTTGAAAAATAGACTCACTGAACTGGCAAAAGAGGTTCAAAAAGCCAATGAGGAGAAGAATGCTTTCAAAAGCAGAATTAGCCAAATGGAAAAAGAGGTTCAAAAGCTCACTGAAGAGAATAGTTCTCTCAAAATTAGAATGGAACAGATGGAGTCTAATGACTTTACGAGAAACCAAGAAATCACCAAACAAAACCAAAAGAATGAAAAAATGGAAGAGAATGTGAAATATCTCATGGGAAAAACAACTGACCTGGAAAATAGAGCCCGGAGAGACAATTTAAAAATTATGGGATTACCTGAAAGTCATGATCAAAAAAAGAGCCTAGACATCATCTTCCATGAAATTATCAAGGAAAACTGCCCTGACATTCTACAACCAGAAGGCAAAATAAGTATTGAAAGAATCCATCGATCACCACCTGAAAGAGATCCAAAAAGAGAAACTCCTAGGAACACTGTGGCCAAATTCCAGAACTCCCAGGTCAAGGAGAAAATCTTGCAAGCAGCTAGAAAGAAACAATTCCAGTACTGTGGAAATACAATCAGGATAACTCAAGATCTAGCAGCTTCTACATTAAGAGATCGAAGGGCGTGGAATAGGACATTCCAGAAATCAAAAGAACTAGGACTCAAACCAAGAATCACCTACCCAGCTAAACTGAGTATAATACTTCAGGGGAAAATATGGTCTTTCAATGAAACAGAGGACTTTCAATCATTCTTGATGAAAAGACTAGAGCTGAAAAGAAAATTTGACTTTCAAACACAAGAATGAGAAGAAGCATGAAAAAGTAAACAGCAAAGAGAAGTCTTAAGGGACTTACCAGAAGTGAACTGTTTACATTCCTACATGGAAGGACAATATCTGTAACTCTTAAAACTTTTCAGTATCTGGGTAGTTGGTGGGACCACGCACACACATGTACACGCATGCATGCTCACACACATACACACATGCACACACATACAGAGACAGAGAGCACAGAGTGAATTGCATAGGATGGGACCATATCTTAAAAGAAATTAAGGTAAATGATAAGAGAGAAATGTAGTGAAAGGAAAGAGGGTGAAATGGAATGGGGTAATTATATGTCATTTAAGAGGCAAGTAGGAGACTTTTTAGTAGAGGGAAAAAGAGGAGAGCTGAGAAAAAAAACAAAACAAGAAGTTTACCCTCATCACATTTGACTAAAGGAAGGAATAAAATGCACACTCATTTTGGTATGAAAACCGATCTTACAGTATAGGAAAGTGGGGGAGAAGGAGATAAGCAGGGGGGGGATGATGTAAGGGAGGGCAAAGGGAGGAGGGAGCAATTTGAAGTCAACACTCTTGGGGAGGGACAGGATCAAAAGACAGAAGAGAAACAATGAGGGGCAGGATAGGATGGAGGGTAATTCAGTTAGTTTTACACAACACGACTATTATGGAAGTAATTTGCAAAACTACACAGATAGGGCCTATACTGAATTGCCTGCCTTCCCAAAGGGAATGGGTAGGGAGGGAGGGATGGGGAGAATTTGGAACTCAAAGTTTTAGGAACAACTGTTTAGTATTGTTGTTGCTACTAGGAAAGAAGACACACAGTTAATGAGGAATAGAAAGTCATCTGGCCCTACAGGAGAAAAGAGAAGATGGAGACAAGAGATGGGGGGGGATGACAGAAGAGAGGGCAGATTGGAGATAGGGAAAACAAGTGTCCAGGCAGCCAGTGTTGAAGTAAGACCAAGAGAAAGAGTTAATAAAAAACCTTGACTCTTGCAGGATGCTTGCTACTAATTCAATGGATTACTTCTAGTTGGAACCTGTTTGGGAACACAGCAATGGACAGGGTAAATTCTATTTTCAGGACTGTTCAAGACATAGAGGCTAGGGCTTTGTCTCACCCATTATATTTAGAACAGCAAGAAAATGTTACCCTGACTATAGTAGGGACAAAACCAAACAGGGCCTGACCATCCTATTTTAAGAATATGGAAGGAATTCCCTGATGTAGCTGGAATCCAGAAACTAAGCCTGAAAACAAAAGTAGAGACAAAATGCTCTGCAGTATAATTTGTGTTCTGATATTGTTAGGTCCCCGTGCTTCCCCTTTCTGTTTTGTTTTCATTATTTCCCTTCAAATAAATTTTTATTTTTTTTCTAGCTTTAAAAAGTAATCTTTTGGTAATATGAATGGTACAAAACTAAAAAAATTAAGTAGCAGTATCATTTTAATTGGCAAAGCTTAACCATGAATAATTCATACTTCTTCAATTATTGAGTTCTGTCTTCAATAAAGAATGCTTTGGGGGAGGAGCCAAGACGGCAGAGTAAAAGCATGAACTTGCCTGAGTTCTCCCACAAATCCCTCCAAATTCCTGTAAAAAATGACTCTAAACAAATTCTAGAGCTGCAAAACCCACAAAAAGATGAAGTGGAACAAGTCTCTAGCCCAAGACACCCTGGAAGGTCAACAGCAAGGTTCTGTTGCACCTGGTTGGACACAGAGTTCAGTCTAGCATGGGCCATGTTGGCACAGACAGGATGGAGCAGGTTTCAAGGGCCTGAATGATTGATTGGCATCTGTGGCAATTCCCAGACTTTACCGCCCACAAATGCCAAAGACAGCAAAGAAGGTCAGTGGGAAAAACTCTACCCGACCTGAGTGGGGGAGACGCACGATCCGGCTACACAACTGGTGGAGGTGGTGGTGGTGGCAGCAACAGCTGCCTCCGGAGTGCCAGGCCCACAGACAGTATGATGATTGAGCTGCTGATCAGAGGCCAATTATAAGGATCTCTTTGCTGGCACTGAGGCAGGATTCTCTAGCTTTGCCCTACTTGGATCTGGAACAAAGAGGAGTGCTAGTGTGGTGGACCTTGTGGTGCAGTGGGGAGGGAATCCTCCACGTTGCTCCAAGGCAATAAAGAGTGATTATAGTCACTAACAGACCAGAGCACAGGCCAGAAAAGGAGTAAACACCTCTCCTTTGATCATACCACCCTGGAAAAACTGAAAATTTACAGGCCCCTAGAAGTAGCTATGAAAACAGCTGCACAAAACCCCTGAAGTTTGGGACAGTAAAGTACACCACACCTTCCCCACCAGAAGCAGAGTCCTACCTTAACAGAGAGTTAGAAAGTCAAGCATTTGGCTAGGAACATGAGCAGACAGCATAAAAAACGCAGACTACAAAATCTTACTTTGGAGACAAAGAAGATCAAAACATACAACCAAAAACAAACAACAAAGTCAAAGCTCCCACATCAAAAGCCTCCAAGAAAAACATGGATTTAATTGCAGGCCACAGAGGTGCTCAAAAAGGATACTGAAAAATCAAGTAAAAGAAATAGAGGGGGGCAGAGCCAAGATGGCGGACTAGAAAGACACACTCAGGGTCCTCCCCACAGCCCATAAAATACCTGTAGAGAGGGACTCTCAACAAATTCTGCAGCAGCAGAAGTGGAGAACAACGGAGTAGAGGAGATTTCCAGCCCACAGTGACCTGAAAGGCCCACGGAAATGTCAGTTGTGTTGGATGTGGAGCCGAACCCGGAGCCCAGTCCAGCCGTGGCCACGCTGTGCAGCGCAATCAGACTCTGGGAAGAGGATGGCTCGGGGGCAAAATCTCCAGTCACAGTAGCGGGTCCTCAGATGCCTCAACCCACAGGCACCAAAGGTCACTGACAGGGTTTTATCAGCTGGACAGGAGGGAAGAAGGGCCTTCCCATAGCTCCGGCAGTGGCCACAGAGGCTACATAGCAGCCCCTATGGAAGCTCCATTGTTGGAGCATAAAAACCCCTGGGGGCCCTGAAGAGCTGAGTCTGTGTGGAGGCCCTGGATGATCTGGTCTTTGTCTCACACTGAATGTTGGCCCTGCCCATCCAGCTTATCTGAAAATCAGCCCCCTGTGTTGACTTGGGAACAGGAGGCCATGTGGCTGTGGATAAGTATCTGCTAAGATTCTGGGCACAAAAATCCCTCTCTGCATCCAGACCAGTATATACTTGATTGTGCCACCTTGGAGGAACTGAGATCTCACAGATTCCCAGAGTATACCCTACTCTTGACAAAGGACCTAAAAGTCAAGTAACTGGTTGGGAAAATGCCCCAAAAACGGAAAAAAAAATAAGACCACAGATCTTGGTGAACAGATATCTCCTCCCATGCTTTCAGATGAGGAAGAACAATGCTTACCATCAGGGAAAGACATAGAAGTCAAGGCTTCTGTATCCCAAACAGCCAAAATAAATATTCAATGGGCTCAGGCCATGGAAGAGCTCAAAAAGGATTTTGAAAATCAAGTGAGAGAGGTGGAGGAAAAACTGGGAAGAGAAATCAGAGAGATGCAAGAAAAGCATGAAAAGCAGGTCAACACCTTGCTAAAGGAGACCCAAAAAATGCTGAAGAAAATAACACCTTGAAAAATAGTCTAACTCAATTGGCAAAAAAGGCTCAAAAAGCCAATGAGGGGAAGAATGCTTTTAAAAAGCAGAATTAGCCATATGGAAAAGGAGGTCCAAAAGCTCACTGAAGAAAATAGTTCTTTCAAAATTGGACTGGAACAGATGGAGGCTAATGACTTTCTGAGAAACCAAGAAATAACAAAACAAAACCAAAAGGATGAAAAAATGGAAGAGAATGTGAAATATCTCATGGGAAAAACAACTGACCTGGAAAATAGATCCAGGAGAGACAATTTAAAAATTATGGGACTACTTGAAAGCCATGATCAAAAAAAGAGGCTAGAAATCATCTTCTATGAAATTATCAAGGAAAACTTCCCTGATATTCTAGAACCAGAGGGCAAAATAGATACTGAAAGAATCCACCGATGACCTCCTGAAAGAGATCCAAAAAGAAAAACTCCTAGGAACACTGTGGCCAAATTCCAGAGTTCGCTGGTCAAAAGAAAATATTGCAAGCAGCTAGAAAGAAACAAACAATTCAAGTATTGTGGAAATACAATCAGGAAAACACAAGATCTAGCAGCTTGTACATTAAGGGATCAAAGGGCTTGGAATATGATATTCCAGAAGTCAAAGGAACTAGGACTAAAATCAAGAATCACCTATCCAGCAAAACTGAGTATAACACATCAGGGGGAAAAATGGTCTTTCAAGGAAAGGGAGGACTTTCAAGCATTCTTGATGAAAAGACCAGAGCTGAATAGAAAATCTGACTTTCAAACACAAGAATCAAGAGAAGCATGAAAAGGTAAACAGCAATGAGAAGTCATAAGGGACTTACTAAAGTTGAACTGTTTACATTCCTACATGGAAAGACAATATTTGTAACTCTTGAAACTTTTCAGTATCTGGGTAGTTAGTGGGATTACACACACACACACACACACACACACACACACACACACACACACACACAGCACAGAGTGAATTGAATAGGATGGGATCATATCTTAAAAAAATGAAATTAAGTGGTGAGAGAAATATATTGGGAGGAGAAAGGGAGAAATGGAATGGGGCAAATTATCTCTCATAAAAGAGGCAAGCAAAAGACTTTTCAGTGGAGGAAAGAGAGGGGAGGTTGAGAGAAAAAGCATGAAGTTTACTCTCATCACATTCGACTAAAGGAAGGAATAAAATGCACACTCATTTTGGTATGAAAACCTATCTTACAATACAGGAAAGTGGGGAGAAGGGGATAATGGGGGGCGGGTGATGGAACGGAGGGCAGTGGGAGGAGGGAGCAATGTGAAGTCAACATTCTAGGGAAGGGACAGGATCCAAAGAGGGAATAGAAGCAATGGGGGGCAGGATAGGATGGAGGGAAATATAGTTAGTCTTACACAACATGACTATTACAGAAGTCATTTGCAAAACTACACAGATATGGCCTATATTGAATTGCTTGCTTCCCAAAGGGACTGGGTAGGGAGGGAGGGATGAAGAGAAGTTGGAAGTCAAAGTTTTAGGAACAACTGTCAAGTATTGTTCTTACTACTAGGAAATAAGAAATACAGGTAATGGGGTATGAAAAGTTATCTGGCCCTACAGGACAAAAGAGAAGATGAGGACAAGGGAAGGGAAGGATGTTAGAAGAGAGGGCAGATTGGTGATAGGGACAATTAGAATGCTCGGTGTTTGGGGGTGGGGGAAGAGGAGAAATGGGGAGAAAATTTGGAACCCAAAATTTTGTGAAAATGAATGTTAAAAGTTAAATAAATAAATTTTAAAAAAAAGAAAGGGAAAAAAAAGTAGAGGAAAAATTGGGAAGAGAAATGAGAGTGAAGCAAGAAAATCATGAAAAATGAGTCAAGGGTTTGCTAAAGGAGACACAAATAAATACTTAAGAAAATAACACCTTTAAAAATGGACTAACACAAATAGTAAAAGAGGTGCAAAAAACCAATGAGGAGAAGATACCTTAAAAAGTCGAACTGGCCAAATGGAAAAGGAGGTCCAAAAGTTCACTGACATTTAAGTCTTTAAAAATCAGAATGGAATAAATGGAAGCTAATGACTTTATGAGAAATCAAGAAAGTATACAACAGAACCAAAAGAATAAGAAAACAGAAGGCAGTGTGAAATATCTCACTGGAAAAACAACTGACCTGGAAAATATTGTCCAGGAGAGACAATATAAAAATTATTAGTCTACTTGAAAACCATGATCAAACAAAGAGCCTACACACCATCTTTCAAAAAATTATCAAGGAAAACTGTCCTGATATTCTAGAACCAGAGGGTAAAACAGAAATTAAAAGAATCCACCAATCGTCTCCTGAAAGAGATCTCAAAAGGAAAACTCCTAGGAATTTGAGCTCCCAGGTCAAGGAAAAAATATTGCAAGTAGCCAGAAAGAAACAATTCAAGCATTGTGGAAACACAATCAGGATAACACAAGGTCCAGCACCATCTACATTAAAGGATCAAATGACTTGGAATATGATATTCTGGAGGTCAAAGGAGTTAGGATTAAAATCAAGAATCACCTACCCAGAAAAACTGAGTAAAATCCTTCAAGAGAAAAAATAGGCATTCAATGAAACAGAGGACTTTCAAGCATTCTTGTTGGAAAGATCAGAGCTTTACAAACAGAAAATCTGACTTTCAAATCCAAGAACCAAGAGAAACATGAACAAATAAATAGGAAAGAGAAATCATTATTAAAGTTGAAGTGTTTACATTTCACATAGGGAAAATGATTATTTATACTCATGAGACCTTTTTCAGTATTAAGAGTACTTAAAGGAAATATGCGTATATAGACACAGACACACATATAGACAGATAGCACAGGGTTAGTTGAATATGAAGGGATGACATCTAAAAAATAAAATTAAGGAGTGAAAAGGAAAATATTGGGAGAAAGGGAGAGATAGAATGGGGTAAATTATCTCACATAAAAGAGGCAAGCAAAAGTTTTTACAATGGAGTGGAGAGAGAATGAGTGAACCTTATTCTCATCTGATTTGGCTTAAGGAAGGAATAACATACACACTCAATTGACTGTCTCACCTTACAAGAAAGTAAGGGGAAGGAGACAAGGGGGGATGATAGAAGGGAGAACATATTGGGGTAGGGGGTAGTTAGAAGCAAACACTTTTGAAAAGGAACAGGGTCAAAGAAGAGAAGAGAATAAATAGGGGACAGAATAAAATGGAAGAAAATATAGTTAGTCTTTTACAACACGACTATTATATGTTTTGCATGACTGTACATAAATAATCTATATTGAATTTGCTTGTCTTCTCAATTAGGATGAGTGGGGAAGGAAGGAAGAGAATTTGGAACCAAAAGTTTTGAAAACAACTGTTAAAAATTGTTTTGACATGCAACTGGGAAAATAAGATGTACAGGAAATGGGGTATAGAAATCTATCTTGCCCTATAAGAAAGTGAAGGGGAGGGGGATAGGAGATGAGTGAGGTGATAGAGGGGAGGGCAGACTTGGGAAAGGTGTAATCAGAACGCAAGCCTTCTTGGGGTGGGGTGGAGGGGAGAGATGGGGAGAAAATTTGGAATTCAAAATCTTGTGGGAAATGAATGTTGAATAAAATAAATTAATGTTAAAAAAAGAATGTTTTGTAGTTGTACTCATGGAGTACTTGGATATAGCATATTAAGTAGACAACTCAGTATTTTATACATTGGATATTCTGAATGCAATTTCTCATTCTCCTCCTGCTGAGTTTTCTTAGTAACATATACAGACCAAAAAAAGATATCTGTGGGTTTATTTTATCTCCTGCAACAGTGCTAAAATTAGCTTCTTCAATTAATTGTGGTTAACTCTAGGATTCTTTGGATTGACCATCACCTCATAGGTAAAAAGCAATAGTTTTTCTCCACTCAATAAACATGCTCATGCTCTCAATTTTTTCCTTGTCTTTTTGCTATAGCTAGTCTTTCTAGCACTACATCAAATAATAATTGCTATGAAAGACATGCTTTTTTTTGTTTACCCTTGATGTGACTGGAAATGTATGTAGACTTTCTCCATCAAATGTTACATTAGCATTTGAATTCTGATAGCTACAATTTATCAAAACAGGGAAAATTTCATTTATTCCAATGCTTTTTTTCTTTAGCATTTTTAAACAGAAACACCATTATTGTGAAAAGTTCTTTTAAAACATCTAAGGATATAATCAAATAGTTTTTGTTTTAATATGGACTATTATATGTTTAGTTTCTATAGAATGAATCAATTTTATATTCCTACTGTAAATTCTATTTGAGCATAGTATATACTATTTTTTAAACACATTTTACACCTCTTTCACGATACTTTGGTGTTTTTATTCAATAACCATTAGTTATACACTAGTTCAGAGTTTGGCGTGGTTTTTTTTTGTTTGTTTGTTTTTTACTGATTTGTCTCTCATTGGTAGAGGAACAAGGAGAGAATTGTATTAGGAGTTTAGAAAATAGAACTTCTATTTTTTCTATAGTTTACATAATAAGGTATGTAATCCAATGTTCTTTGAAGGTTTCATGACATCAATTTGCTAATTCAACTAGTTCTGGCTTTTTTATCTTTCAGGGTTCAAAACAGAATAATAGCATACCCACTCCATTTTACATATATATAAATACCTTGCAAACCTAGCACTGCATAAAATTTACCTATTATTATTAACGGACAGCTAGGTGGCTTATAGATAGAGCACTGGGCCTGTAGTCAAGACTCATCTTCCTGAGTTACAAATCTGGACTCAGACACTTATTAGCTGCATTACCCTGGGCAAGTCACTTACCCCTGTTTGTCTCAGTTTCCTCATCTGTAAAATAAGCTGAAGGAAATGGCAAACCCCTCCAGTGTCTTTGCCAAGAAAATCCCAAATGGGGTCACAAAGAGTCAGACACAAGTATAGGACTGAACAACGATTATTAATATTATTTATGGCTCGTTCTTTTCTGATAAAAAAAATTACTAAAGTAATTTACTTCTTGTTCTTTAACTGTGGTATTTTACGTTTTAATAAATAATCACCTCTTTAATCTAAGTGATTCATTTTATTGGCACATATTTGGGTAAAATAACTATCAATTGTTTCCTTTGTATTCAATTGATATGAATTTTCTTTTTTGATGCTTTAAAGATGGTTTCTTCTCTTTTTATTAGACAATTCAATTTTATTACCTCAAAATCTGATTCTAGCTTTATCAACTCAATTAGCAGTTTTTGCTTTTAATTTTGTTAATCTTTGATTTTCAAAATTTCTAATTTAGTGCTTATTGATTTTCTCTTATTTTGCTACTTTATTAGTTTATTTGTTGCTTTTTTCAGTTTTTTTTTTAAATTGCATACCCAATTTATGCATATTTTCTTTCTCTCTTCAGGTATAATGGTTAGAGACATATATTTCTCCCTAAATTCTTTAGCTAAATCTGAAAAGTATGCTCTGTCTCATTTTTGCAATTTTCTTAAAAAAAAAATTATATTGCTTCTATTATTCATTCTATTATTCAGTCTTTGACCCACCAACTCCTTAGCAACAAAGTATATAGTCTCCCAATTAATTTTCAATTTTTCTGCAAATTCTCTCTATTAAATAAACTTTTATTATATCAGCCAATAAGAATATATTGAATTATTTCTCCCTTTCCACATTTTTATGAGGTTTTTATGCCCTAATCTATGGTCAATTTTTGTCAAGATGCTAAATGTACAATTGAAAAATCCACACCCTTTCTGCTCCTATTTAGTAACCATCAGTTATTATTTCTAACTTTTCTAAAAAAAAAAAAATTTCAGGTAACTTCTGGTCAAGAATGTCTGAAAAAGTCTTAAAACAGGAAACAGACTGAGACCATGATAGTAACCACTATTCTCAAGAATAAGCTTAATAGTTTATTCCAGTCATTTCTTTAAACTCTGTACAAAATCTTTGATTTCCAGTGTTTCTGGTGAGATTCTGAAATTGTCTTCCATATATACAGCCGATCAAATTCATGTTCACAGTTATGATAATTAACTATTTTCTTCCAATCTTTCTTCACGTACTTTTATCTCTCTTTTTCCCTGTCCTCATCTTTATAGAAAAGGTGGTGGTGAAATAGGACTCTGCTTAACACAGATAACTTAAGTGATCTCTTTCCGCACTGCTGTCCCTCTTCACTTTTCCTCGTCTCACTCAATATGACAGGATTTTGTTCTTTTTCCTCTTCAGTCTCTATCCTTTGCCCTTAGGGTGTGTTTTTCATATGACTAATCCCTCAGCAATCTTAGCCTCCCTGGGTCACCACCTATTTCCCAACTGAGTTTCATATATTGTTATGCCAAACTGTGTTTTCAGAATCTTCTGGAAGAGGTTCACATGGTGCCTTTTCTTCTCACTACCCCATCACAATATGTTTTTCAATTTTCCATCTAGTGTACCACTATTATGTGAGAAAGTAATATTCTTCCCCTTCCTCTTACTTTCCTCCCTAATATACTTACTCTCCTTTCTTATATTAAGATCCTGAAAACAGAACAAAACCGTGCCCAGGACCCTGTTAATCTTACTTAATTTCCTTTACAATGCTAGAAGACATGTAAGGGAAGTTGGGTTTTTTGTTTCTAATCTATTTGAATATAGATATCCCAAGCTATCTATTCCTTTATGGTGGTAGATCTAAAACTGTGTGTGATTTTGACATTCACTTTTTGATATGTTAGGTATTTTTCTTTCTGGTACCTGAAGTACTAATTCTTTGACCTAGAAGTATCAATTTTGCCCAAGATGTTCCTTGGAGTTGCCACGTGGAGGTTTCTTTCAGGAAGTAAATAGTGGATTTTTTTTATTTTCACTTTGCCCACTAGTTCTAATAGATCTATCTAGGCAGTTTTCTATGAAGCATGATCTCAAGGTCACTTTTGATCATAATTTTCAGGTAGGAGGATGACTTTTGGACTATCTCTCCCAGAATACTCACCATTGTCTTGGTTTTTTTTCCCCCAATCTTTTGATTTTAATATTTCTTTCATCTCATGAAGTCAATACTTTCTGAGAGGCCCATTATAATTCTGAAGGAGCCCAATTCTTGGGTAAACTTCTGTCACCTTCTGATATAAGCTGCAATCTCTCCAGTCTTTTGATATTAGCTCTAATTTCATTTAAAATCATATTTTGTAGCTCTTGTTCACCTAGGTATTGTTGTAGTATTCTGCCAAAGTAATTCTTTTCTCTGAAGCTCTACTTGGACTTTCCCCTTATTCGGGATTTAGCCTTTGGGTGAGTCAGTCTATGATATTTCCTCACTAGGTTTGTCAGTTTCTTCTGTCTGGTCACACCTCTAGTCTGTTTCTAGATAAGGATTATATGCTTGGGTCAGACTCTCCCTCTCCTCAAACTTTTGGGTGGCCGTAAAGTGACCCTGCTTTAGTAAGTTGTGGCTAAAACTAAGCCCCACCTCCCACAGAATTCTTGTCTGTGGGCTCAGTTTCATTGTGGCTCCATTTAAGTTTTGGCCTTAGCTCTTTCTCTGTTTCCTTCCTTTACAAAATCCCAAATCTAAAATTGACTTTATCCTTTCCTAAATCCCTGAAAAGCCCAAACTAAATATTGGCAAAGATACTGATGGTGGGTCTGTTTTTCAGTTTTCCAAGCAATTCTTATCAAAGAGAGAAGGAGTGATTTCCTAAGTCATTTATGTTTTCAGGTTGAGTTCACTGCTTTGAATCTATCCCATTGATAATATGCTTTTTTATTTACTAACTAGCCAGTTCCAAATGGTTTTGATGATTATTTTTTTGATGATTACTGTTATATAGTAAAGTCTTAGGTCTAAAAATGCCATTCCCTTCTCATTCCTACTCTTTTTTTCATTATTTCTCTTTGATATCATAGATTTTGTTTTTGCTCCAAATATATTTTATTATTGTATCTAGCTCTATAAAAAAACTCCTTGGTAGTTTGGTATGGCATTAAAATTATCTTTGCATTCTAATTTTTATTATATTTGCACAGACCAACAATAAGCATTGACTATTTCTTCTACTAATTAAGTTGTTCTTATTTCTTTACAGAACATTTTGTAACTTAATTTACATGAGTACTGAGTATACTTTGATAGAATTCCAAATAATTTAAGCATCTTGTAGTAACTTTATGTGGTATTTGCCTTTCAATAACTGGCTCTTGGATTTATCTTTTAATATATAGATGCCAATGATTTTTAAGGATTTGTTTTGCAACCTACAACTTTGTCAAAGCTATTCATGGTCTTCATTAGCTTTTTTTGTTGATTCCTTAGAATTTTGTAAATAAATTATAATGTCACCAGCAAACATAGTTTTATTTCCTTTGGCTAACTTTAAACCCTTAATGTCTTTCTCTTAACTTTTCCTTTAGCTAACATTTCTGGAACTGATTCAAATAAGTAGTGAGGGAGGTTAAAATGCCCAAATCTTTTAACTCAGCAATTCCCTGGCTAGACACATAGCTCAAGTAGATTACTGGCAAGAGGACTTCACAGACACCAAAAAATGTATACCAACACTTTAATAAAGAACTATTTTAAAAAAGTAAATGTTCATAAAGTAGGGAAGTTAAATAAACTACAATACATGAATGTAATTACTCGACTTAAAGAAACTATGAATATTAAAACTGCAAGTTAACTTTGGTAAGTATTTTCATTTTTAGTATATTAGCAGGGCCCAACAGCAAGCACTGAATGTTTTCTCTAGTTATTCAAGTTGTTTCTTATTGCATTAAAAGGTATTTTGTAACTGAATCTATGAAGTCATTTTCTGTGCTTAACAGCTGAAGTATTCTGTATTCATTTTGAATGGAATTTGCCTTTTTTATTATTATCTTTTGGAACTTGCTATTATATAGAAATGCTATTGATGTATGCAGATTTATTTTGTAGTATATAATTTTGCTGAAGTTACTGTCTCTAATAATAGACTTATTACCAGCACCAATGATAAAATCTGATTGGGGCTAGTTAGGGTGTTAGGAAGGATAGAGTCAACTCTTAAGTTTGGAATTGTGTAACAAAAGGAAACAAAGCAAGAGCTAAAGACAATGCCTAAATGGAGCCACAAGGAAACTGAGTCCACAACTAAGGAATTCTGTGGGAAGTGGGACCTAGTTTTAGCCACTGTTTCATAGGACTAAGCAGGGCTATACCATTCAATAATATGAGGAGGAAGGGAGAATGACCCAAGAAATTAGTCCTTATCCAGAAACAGACTAGAGACATAACTAGATAAAAGAAAATGTTAAATTCAATGAGGAAATATGGACTGACTCTCCTAAAAGGGAAATTCAGAGAAAAGAATTACTTGGGCACAAGGACTATAACAATACCTAGAAAAACAAGAGATACAAATTGTAATCAGTAATGATTTAGGAAATCTTTGTTGACTCCCTAGGACATTCCAAGTAAATGATCACACCATCAGCAAATAGTGATGACTTCATCTCTTTTTTTATCTTATACTTTTAATTACTTTGTTTCATTTTACAGCATTTCTGGAACTATTTCTAATAAGAGAGAGGAGTATGAAATCTTGTTTTGCCATTACATTTATTGGAAAACATTCATGTATATAATCACTGCATATAATAAATCCTTTTGCTTTCAAACAGCTATTTTGAAAGATCCCTCAATGTCTTTATGGGCAGCTGGATGGTACATGGATAGAACATTGGGCTTGGAATGAGAAAAGAGTCATCTTCATGACTTCAAATCTGGCCTCAGAAATTTACTAGCTGTGTGACCATGGGCAAGCCACTTAATCCTATTTGCCTCAGTTTCCTCATCTATAAAATGAACTGGAGAAGGAAGTGGCAAACCACTCTATTATCTTTGCCAAGAAAACTCACAAAGAGCTAGACACAACAGAAACAAAACTGAACAACAACAAATGGCAAAGAGAAAACACAATTATCAGTCCTAGTTGTAAATATGAATGAGATGAATTCACTTATGAAATGGAGAAGAGTAGAATAGGTTAGCCAACACTATATTTTTTGGGGGAAGAAGCTCTTTAAAAAAACAAAGATTTACACTGGATTAAAATGAAAAATTGACCAAAATTTATTATGGCTCAAGCAAATACAAAAAAGCAGAGGATTACAAAGATATGAGTACAGGTAACAGGAAAAATCAACATAGCTAAAAAGATATAAGCAGGAAAATTACATTTTGCTCAAAGTATCCGTAAATAGCAAATACCAATATTTAAAATCATGTACTAAATTGCATGACCTCATATGAAGTGAGGATAAACTAGAAGCCTTCCTAGTGGAATAAAGGATGCCCACTATCCCTGTTATTGTTTGATATAGGGTACACATGTAAGTACTATGAGGAAAAACTATCTGAATTACAAGGAGAAACAGAATAAAACTGTAATTGTTGAGGACCATACTATCTTCTTTCCACACCTAGACAAATCTTTTTGAGAAAAGAAGAAAAGGAAGAAGAGAGGGAGAACAGGGAGGGAAGAAGGAAGGAAGGAAGAAAAAATGGACCAGAATTTTTTCTTAAAAAAACTTGGAAATGATAGATCAATAATAACTAACAAATAGGAATGGTGATGAATATACATGTTTCTGGGATATACAAAGCATCTTTACAAATGCTGATCATATGTTAAAGCATTACAAGCCTAATGAACAAATACAGAAATATTAAATGCATCCTAAAATGGTCACAAATTCCATTAAATAAAGGACCAATGAAGAAAAGATTAAAAATTAATGTCATGTATCAATTAACTGATGGGTCAAAGAAAAAAAGAAAAAAACAGACATACAAGATAATTTCATTTAAAATAATGACAACACAGCTACTACATGCCAAAACATCAGAATTCCTTAGAGAAAAATAGTTTTACCTTCAAATATTGAAATGTTTTGGAAAAGTCAAAAAACAAACAAAAGAACACAACAAAAAACACTCAACCACAAATTCAAAAATATACAAAAATAAAGTTTCTGAAAATAAAAGGAGATGAACAAAATTTAAAATGAAGCTGAACTGATAAGGAATATTAAGAACTGGTTATCTGAAAAACAATCTTATATGAAAGAACAATTACATAATATATTTTTCAAAAGAAAGGAAACCAAGTTAGAAAAAATAATTTATAACAAATAAAGTGGCAAATTTTTTTAAAAATTATGAGAAAGTATTTCACAGAATTTTATGCCAAGAAAACTGAAAACATAAATGGACAAATACGTACAAAAATGTGTTAAATGAAGAGAATTCAAATAATTTAATCTCAGAAAAACACCTTGAATGGGTCATAAATGAAGGATAGGGAAGAAACCAAGAATCACATTTTAAAAGCACAATTAAATCAAATTTTAAGCAAACTGTTTACAAGAACATGGAAAGATGGCATCCTACAATAATTCTTCTGGCATAAATATATTCCCAATATTTAAAACAAGAATAGATGTCTATACCAGGAAAAGATATATTGAAAAAGGAAAATCATAGAGCAATATTTTTCCCATATATAATGATTTTAAAATAGTAAATACTGCAAAAGAAATTATTGCGACATATTTAAAAGATGACCAGGCTGAATTTATGCAATGAGTGCAAGGTTCACTCAACATAAAGAAAACTATACCATATATCAATAAAAGAAATGGTTTAAAAACTATGACTGTTTTCAACAGATGCAGCTTTTGACAAAATGTAAAATCAGGTAAAAAAACAAAACCAAGTAATATAGGCATAAATGGACCCACCCATCAAATCATCTGCAATATATAAAACATCAAGAATGAGCATTATGAGATTTGAAGAAACTCTAGAAACCTTTCAAATATGGTCAGGGGTAAAGCAACAATATCTATTTAATCGCCACTATAAAAAAGACAAGAAAATTGAAGTAATTTTATTATTACTTTTCTGCCAATGGCATAATGAAACCATGAAATTTAGAGAACCCTAGAATGGTAATTAAAAATTAACTGAAACTCTTAACAAGCAAGTAATAAGTAGTAAATCAAACCCAATAAATCATCAATTAGCCTTTCTACATATTAATAACAAAGCTATGCAGTTATAAATAAAAAAGGAAATTATGGTGAGCATAACTGTAGAAAGTATACACTATCTAGAAAAACAGCTACTAAGACATTCACAGAAATTATATGACCACAGCTACACAACTCTCTTTAGTTAAAAAAAAAAAAAAAAGAGGAAGAAAAATAACTGTTGAGAAATTAATTGGTCGTGATTTGTTCAAGCTAATAAATTAAATTGTAATGCTGTTTAAATTCACTTAGAGAATCAGTATCATAGCGATCGATTGAAAGATGAGTTTGTCCAACAATAACAAAATTCCTCTGGAGGAATAAAATAAAGAATCTCAAGAGAAAACATAAAAAAATGGTGGTAAAAAGCAGTAGAAATAATACGTTTATCATATCTCAAAACTAGATTACAAATGGTATCCATCAAAAATATATATGTTTAAAAAATAGAAAAATATAACAAATTAGGTACACAAGATCCCAAAGCAAACAAACACAATAACAAGGTTGTGCTCAATTAAACTGAAGGATATAGCAACTGAGAAAAGGACTAAATAACAAAATTGCTAGAAAAAGACAAAAAAATACAAAACCCACTAAAATAATACCACTAAAAGCTCCAATTGTAGTCCTGACTTCCGGGAAAGATATCTTGACTACAGAAATTTTTTAAAAAGACACTTTTTCATACATTAAACAGAAAATTTCTGCATAAAAATCACTGCAATTAATCAATGCAACTAAAATTTGAAAGTAAACAATTAACTAGGGGAAAAGCTTTTCAATGAGCTTTTCAGGATCTTATGTCCAAGATATATGATTTACTAATATAAAAGAACAAAAGCCATTAACCAATAGACAAATGGTTATGAAGAGGTAATAAAGCAGAAAAAAACCAATAATCACAATGAAAAATGTTTTAAATCAGTTATAATTAGAGTAATGAAAATTAAAACAATCTCACACCCACCAGATCACTAAAAATGACAAAAAGGGAAAATGACAACTAGTGAAGGGATTATGGGGAGGATATAAATTGAAAAGCAAAGGAAAACAAATCCAAATTTTTACAGAAATTATTAGCCATAAACTAAAAAGTCAACTGGACCAATTCTCAAATTCCTATGATTATACAACTAATAAATTCAGAAATAACTTTCTAATCAGTAAGAAGTTAAAGCTAATTTCTTAGTAAAAAAATACTAGACTCAAGTTGCTTTCAGTGAGAATTTTAATACTTAATTCTTTCAAATGACTCAGTGGGTAAGAAGATAAACATTATATGCATCATGTTAACACAACAGAAATATGAGGCACTGAGTTGCCAAAAGATCCTTGGAGAAATCTTGAGCAATACAGATGAACGGTAAGAGAATTAAATGTAGAAAACAAATGGTGCAAATTCATCAATATTACGCTTCTTAAAACCATTTTAAAACCCATATGTTCTGAAAGCTCTCTGGAGTCATAAAAAAAAAATCCAAGTGCAACTTTATCTCAAAAGTGGGCATAAAAACACACTACTTTTTCAACAAGGATAGTTTTTTAAACTCATTATGAGGCTTCATTTACATAGAGATCTAAATGAAAAACACTAAGTTTTTCATCATACCATGTTGGTGATGCTGGATTCCTAAAAGCTATGTCAACAGACTATAAGCCTTGGCAGGGCCTGCTATATTGAGGTTGGGTTATTTAAATTTGCCATTACTTATTCTGTTAATCTAAGCATTTTATATTTTTTTCTGAACATTCACTGCATTTAATTTAACACAGCTGGATAAAATACTTTATAATACTCTTCTTTAGTTTCTCCTTTGTTATGAATGTTCCTTTACCATTTTTTGACATTTGATTTCTTCTCTTTTAATCAGAACACCTAAAATCTGTCTATTTTATTAGCTTTTCTTCAAAAGAAAAAAGAAACAGTTCCTAATTTTAATTATGTTGTTATGAAGTTTATTTGATATTTTAAGAATTTCTACTTTTGGAGGTAGAAGCAGAGTAAGAGTAAAGCTATGAGTTACAAAGTTTCCTCCAAACAACTTTAAAATAATGCCTCAAAACCAATTCTGGACTGACAGAAGCAACAAAAGGCTGAGGTGAAACAATTTTCCAATCCAAGACAACTTAGAAGGTTGGCAGGAAAGGTCTGTCTCACTTGGGTGAAAGTGAAGCACAGTACAGGATGGGCCTTGCCCCAGGCAAGCCAGCAGCAGGCCTCAAGAATATGTACGTTGACAGCAAGGCTTTCAGACCTCTTAGTTCACAGATGGTATGTGGGTTGAACAAGTGGTCAGAAGGAGATTACAGGGACACTTTGCTGGCACTGGGAGCAGGGCTGCATCGTATTGCCCATATATAGTTACAGGTCCTAGTCTTGGGGAAGGAGGATCACTAGTACACCAGTGCTGGCAGTCCTAGGGGTGCAGAGATTCTGGTCACAGTTATAGGAAAGAAAAGAGGCTTGGGATCACTCCTAGACAGAATAATAGTGACTATAGGTCTCTTTACATCATACCACCTTGAAAGAACTGATAACGTATAGACCCCAAGAACTAACTCTGAAAATAGTAGCAAGAAAAATCTGAAACTCCAATAAGGAAGCACAGCCCAACTGGAAAAATGAACAAATAGTAACACACACACACACACACACAAACATCCCAATGACACAAACCATTGGACAATGAAATCAAAGCAGCTACATGCTCAAAGGAAAATGTGAATTGGTAATAGGTCCAAAAAGCATTCCTGGAAGACCTCAAAGTTGATTCTGAAAATCAAGTAAAAGAGGGAAAGGAAACACTGGGAAAAGAAATGAGAGTGAAACAAGAAAATCATAAAAAGAGAGTGAATAGCTTGGTAAAACAGGCACAAAAAATACACTGAAAAAAACAACTCCTCAAAATACAGAACTGACCAAATGAAAAAGAAGATACAAAAGTTCACTGAAGAAAATTTCCTAAAAATTAGAATCAAGAAAGTGGAAGCTAAAGAGACCTCAAAAAATAACTGAACCAAATAAAAAAATTGAAAAAAACTGGGGGGGTGGGGGGAAATAGGATGAAGGAAAATACACAAATAGTATTCACAAATGTGAAAGTGGGTGGGAATAAACTCACCCATAAAATAAAACTAGAATCTAACAATATATTGTTTACAAGAAACACTCTGGAAGTAGAGACACACAGAGAATAAATGTAAAAGGGATGAAGCAGAATCCCGTATGCTTCAGCTGCAGTAAAAAAAAAAAAAGCACACGTAGTAATCATGATTCCAGACAAAGCAAAAGCAAAAATAGATCTAATGAAAAGAAAAAAATAGGAAAATTACATTTTACTAAAAGTTACCATAAATAATGAAGTAACATCAATACCACACATATGTGAACCAAATGGTTTAACATCCAAATTCTTAAAGGAAAAGTTAAATGAGTAACAGAAAGAAAAAGAAATACTATACTAATGGGGGGGGGTGCCTCTCAACTTTCCCTTCACAGAATTAGATAAAGCTAACCAAAAAGCCGCAAAAAGAAGCTAAAGAGATGATCAGAATTTCAGAAAAGTTACATATGATAGACTGCATAAAAAAACTGAGAGGATAAAAAAATATATCCCATCCTCAGTGATTCATGGGATGTACTCAAAAACTGACCACATAATACGTGGGCATAAAAATCTCACAACCAAATGAAGAAAAACAAATATTAAATAAATCCTCTTTAGATCATGATGCAATAAAAATTACAGTCAATAAAGGGCCATGGAAACATACTGAAAATTAAGTGGAAACTAAATAATCTAATCCTAAAAAAAAAAAGACTGGGTCACAAAAACAAAACATAGAAACAATAAATAACTTCACTAACGATAATGCCAACAAAGAGATGACATAGTAACCTTTATGAGATGGAATCCAAACATTGGTTAGGGGACTTAAATACTTACATGAATAAAACAGAGAAAGAGCAGATCAATAAATTGGGCATGCAACTAAAAAAACTAGAAATAGAATAAATTAAAAACCTCCAACTAAATACCAAATTAGAAATTCTGAAAAATCCAAAGAAAGATCAACAAAATTAAAAAACCAATGAACTAATAAATAAAAGAAGGGGCTGGTTTTATTTTTTAAAAAATAAAATAAAATAAACCATTGGTTAATTTGATTAAAAATAGGAAAATCAAATTACCACAATCAAAAATAAAAACAGGGAATTCACCACCAATGAAGAGAAAATTAAAATAATTCCTAGAAGGTATTTTGCCCAATTGTATACTAATGATTAACAATCTAAGTGAAATGAATGTTCATAAACAGAAATGAAAATAGAATATTTTAAATAATCCTTAGAAAAAGAAACTGTACAAGTTATCAGTGAATTTCTAAGACTAGAAGGATTCACAGGCGAATTCTACCAAACATTTAAAGAACAATTAATTCCAATACCATATAAACTCTATACAGAAAAATAAAGGAGTTCAATGAAATTCATTTCAACACAAATATGGTGTTGATACCTAAATCAGGAAAAGCAAAAACAAATAAGGAAAACTATAGACCAATTTCCCTAATGAATATTGATGCAAAAATTTCAAATAAAATACTACCAATACTACATATCAAACGGATCATGACCAGGTTGGATTTATGCCAGAAATGCAGGTTTGGTTCAAAGGAAAACTATCAGCATAATTAATCACATCACTAACAAAACCAAAAAAAATGCAAAAAAGGCTTTTGACAAAATACAACACTCATTCTTACTAAAAACATACATAAATAAATGGAGCTTTCCTTAAAATGCTAAGTAGTATCTATCTAAAACCATCAGCAAGCATTATCTATAATGGGTAGATACGCTAGAAGCCTTCCCATAAGATCAGGGATGAACGAAGCAATGATGCTCATTATTACCATTATGATTCAATATTGTACTAGAAATGCTAGCTATAGCAGTAAGTGAAGAAAAGATATTAAAGGAATCAGAATAGACAAATAAAACTATCATTCTCTGCAGATAACATGAAGGTATAATAGAGAATCTACTAAAAAAACCTAGCTGAAATAATCAATGACTTCATAAAAGTTGCAAGATACAAAAATAAATCCACATAAATCACTAATATTTCTATATATTAACCAACAAATGCCAGCAGCAATGGCTAGAGAAATTCTATTTAAAATAACTGAAGACAATATAAAATATTTGGAAGCTACCTGCCAAGACAAACCCAGGAACTATATGAACACAATTAAAAATTGTTCACACAAATACAATAAGATCTAAACTAGTGGAAAAATACTAAGTGTTCATGAGTAGCCTGGGCCAATATAATGAAAATGACAATTCTACCTAAATTAATTTACTTATTTCAATGCCATACCAATCAAACTACCAAAAAATGTATTTTATAGAGCTAAAAAAAAATAGTAACAGAATTCATTCGGAAGAACAAAAGGTCAAGAATATCAAGGCAATCAAATTTTTTAAAAATATGATGGAAGGTGGCCTAGCAGTGTCACATCTCAAACTGTATTACAAAGCAGTAACCATCAAAACAATCTGAGACACTGAATACGGAATAGAGTAGTCGAAGAGTGGAATATATTAGGTATGCAATACACATTAGCAAATAATTATAGTATCTACTGTTTGATAAACACACATACACAAAAATTCAAGCTTTGGGGACAATAATTTGACTATAACAAAAAACGCTAGGAAAACTGGAAAGCAGTTTGACAGAAATTAGGTACAGACCAACATTTCACATCTTATATACCAAGACAAGGTTAAATGGGTACACAATCTAGAAAATAACAGGTGATATTTTAAGTAAATTAAGATAGCAAGAATATTTTGCCTGTCAGATCGATAAATATAGGAAGAATTTATGACCAAACAAGATAGAGAACACAACAGGATGTAAAATGGCTAATTTTAATTACACAAAATTAAAAGATTTTTGCACAAACAAAACCAATGCAGTCCCTATTAAACAGGAAGCAGAAAACTGAAGGAAAAAAAATCTTATAACAAATTTCTCTGATAAAGGTCTTATTTCTCAAATATGTAGAGAACTGATTCAAATTTATTAGAACATGTCATTTCCCTAGGCCTCACTTCTCAAATATATAGAGAACTGAGTCAGATTTATAAACATACAAGTCATTCCTCAGTTGATAAATGGTCAAATGATATGGACAGTTTTCAGATAAAGAAATCAAAGCTATCTATAGTCATTTGAAAATATACTCTCACTACTGAATAGAAATGCAAATTAAAACAACTCTAAGGCACTACTTCACACCTAACATTAGCTAATTTGAGAAAAAAAAAGAAAATGACAAACATTGGAAGGGATGTGGAAAAATGGACACACTGACACACTGCAGGTGGAGTTATGAACTGACACCACCATTCTAGAAAGTAATTTGGAACTATGCCCAAAGGGCTTTGAACAGTGCCTATCCCTTGATCCACCAATATCACTTCTCAGTCTGTAATCCAAAGAGACCAAAGGAAAAGGATTAATTTACACAAAAATACTTATAGCAGCTCTTTTTGCAGTGGCAAAGAAATGGACACTGAAGGGATGCCCATCAATAGGGGAACTGCTAAACAATTTGTGGTACATGATTGTGATGGAATACTATTGTGCTATAAGAAATGATGAATGACTTAATTTGATCAATACAATTGTCAAAGACAATTCTGAAGGGCTTATGATGAAAAATGCTGTCCACCTACAGAGAAAGAACTGATAAGGTCTGAATGCAGTTAATAAAAGTCTTGGATCATGGCACTGATCAAAATATCCAAGTCATTCATAGTTGATCATCACACAATATTGCTACTATGTGCAATGTTCTCTTGATTCTGCTCACTTAACTTTGCATCATTTCATGTCAGTCCAAATTTTCTGAAAGAATCCTGCTCATCATTTCTAATAGTCCCCGCTTTTTTTGTTTTTGGGATAAAGAACTAGAAGTGGTATTGCTGGATTAAAGGGTATACACAGTTTTATAGACCTTTGGGCATAGTTCCAAATTGCTATGAATCAGCTCAAAATGCCACATCCCCTCCAACATCAATCATTTTTCCTTTTTGTCATGTAGATCAATCTGATAGGTGTGAGGTAGTACCTCAGGGTTGTTTTAATTTGCAGTTCTCTAAACAATAAGAAATTAGAACATTTTTCATATGACTATTGATATCTGATTTCTTTGAAAACTGTCCATATCCTTTGACTATTTATGAACTCAGGAATGACTTATACGTTTATAAATCTGACTGAGTTCTCTATATATTTGAGAAATGAGGTCTTTATTAGAGATAACTTACTGCAAAATTCCACATACCCCCCCTGGCCAATTTTCTCCTTTCCTTATAATTTTGGTTGCACTGGTTTTGTTTGTGCAAAAACTTTTAAATTTTATATAATCACAATTATCTACTTTACACTTTGAAATGCTCTCTATATTTTCTTTGGTCCTAAATTCTTCCCTTATCCATAGATCTGACAGATGAAACTATTCCATGCTCTCCTAATATGCTTATGGTATCACTCTTTAATGTGTAAATTATGTACCCATTTTGATCTTATCTTGGTATATCATATTACATGTTGGTCTATACCTAGTTTCTGTCATACTGTTTTCCAGTTTTCTCAAATACTGAGTTTTTCTTCCAAAAGCTTGGATCTTTAAGGTTTGTAATATACTAGTTTACCACAGTCATTTACAACCATATGCAACCTGCACAAATCTGAAGAATCCATCCCAAATGGACTATGTGTCCCGCCTGTGGTAAAGAATTACAAACTTTTATCGGTCTGATCAACCAGCCAGACATACTGTAACTTGACTCTAACACAGTGATGTAATTTTGGCCCTTTCCAAGAATGAAGAACAACCATTTCAGTGATCCACCACTCTGTTTTTGAGCCAGTACCAAATTGTTTTAATAATGACCACTTTATAATATAATTTGAGATTTGGTATGGAATGTCATGTATATTATTATTATTATTATTATTATTATTATTATATTTATTTTCAGTGTTCTACAATCACTTCCATATAACTCAGATTTTTTTTCCTCTCCCTGCCCCTCCTCCCCTCTCCAAGTCAGCATACAATTGTATATAGGTTATACATATACATTTCCTACTAAATACATTTTCACCATAGTCATGTTGCACAGAAGAATTAAAATGAATGGGAGAAATCATAAAACAAACCAAAACGAATACAAAAGAAAATGATCTGCTACATTCTGCAATCGAATTCCATAGTTATTTCTCTGGATGTGGAAGGCATTTTGCCTTAAGAGACCATTGCGAATATTTTAAGTCCTTGCACTGCAATGGAGTTCTAAGTCTACGAGAAAAAAAACCTCGCACACTATGATTGTTGCTGTGCATAAAGTTCTTCTGGTTCTGCTCCTTTCACTCAGCATCAGCTCATATTAAATCTTTCCAGGCCTCTCTGAAGTCTTTCTGTCATTTCTTACAGCACAATAGTATTCCACTACATTCATATACCACAGCTTACTCAACCATTCCCCAATTGATGGGCATCTCCTTGATTTCCAGTTTTTGGCTACCACAAAGAGAACTGCTATAAATATTTTTGTACATATGGGACCTTTCCCGTTTTTATGATCTCTTGGGGATACAGTCCTAGAAGCGATATTGCTGAGTCAAAGGACATTTTTGTAGCCCTTTCGGTATAGTTTCAAATTGCTCTCCAGAATGGTTGGTTCAGCTCACAGCCCCACCAACAATGAATTAGTGTTGCAACTCTCCCACATCTTCTCTAACATTTATCATCATACTGTTTTGTCATGTTAGCCCATCTGAGAAGTGTGATGTGGTATCTCAGATTTGTTTTGATTTGCATCTCTCTTATCAACAGTGATTTAGAGCATCTTTTCATATGACTACAGTTTTGATTTCTTCCTCTGAAAACTGTCTGTTTGTATCCTTTGACCATTTATCAATTGGGGAATGACTTGTATTCTTATACATTTTACTCAACTCTCTATATATTTTAAAAATGAGGCCTTTATCACAGTCATTAGTTGCCAAAATTCCCAGTTTTCTGCTTCCCTCCTGATCTTGGTTGCATTAGGTTTGTTTGTGCAAAAACTTTTCAATTTAATGTAATCAAAATTTTTTCCCTTCTCCAAAAACCTGATAAATATACTACTCCTTGCTCCACTAATTTGTTTATAGTATCAGTCTTTATACCTAGATCATGTATCCATTTGGACTTTATGTTTGCGTACGGTGTCAAGCATTGTTCTATGCCTAGTTTCTGCCACACTGTTATCCCGTTTTCCCAGCAATTTTTGTTGAACAGCGAGTGTTTATTCCAGAAGCTGGGGTCTATGTGTTTATCAAAACTAGATTGCTATACTCATTGACTACTGTGTCTTGTGTACCTAATCTATTCCACTGGTCTACCCTTCTGTTTCTTAGCCAGTACCAAGTGGTTTTGATAATTGCTGCTTTATAATGCAATGTGAGATCTGGTAGAGCTAGGCCACCTTCCCTAGCATTTCTTTTCATTAGTTCCCTTGAAATTCTGGACCTTTTGTTCTTTCAGATGAATTCTGAAATTATTTTTTCTAGCGCTACAAAATAATTATCTGATAGTTTGATTGGTCTGGGAGTGTCATATTTCTTTTAAAAAAATTTCTATTTTTCATTAGGTTGACCTTGTTTCTTAATTTGTTGGCTTTTCTACTTTTATAAGATGCATGCCCAATTCATAAATCTTTTCTCTCTCCCTCAAATAAGGTTTAAGAGAAATTTCCCTTGAAAGACTGCATTACCTATATCCTAAAAGTAGTTTCAACTGAATTCAATTCAAAAAAATTCTATTTTGCAATTGATTCTATATTGTATTGATTTCATATGGTAATGATCTGCTTAAGTTCCATTTCTATTACCTTTAGCAACAGTTCAGGAATTCAGATTTCCCTAAGCTAGTTTAAAGGTTAGCCTGACCGTAAGTCACTATAATTAAAAGCAAAGGATTGTCATCTTCTATGCTATTAGCTCCTGGGGAAATATTAAGATATCTGGTGTTATCTTTAACTTCTGAAGTCAGCTCTAAGGGATATACTGACCTGAATTGTCCTTACACCATTAACGAAAGCCATCACCTCAATAACAAACCTTTCTAGGCGCCGTACAGTCTGCTGACTCTGATCCATTAGCAAAGACAATAGGATACAGAAGGATCCCATAAATCCATCAGCATTCTTTAATAACAGAGGGAAGTGGTCACTAGACCCACAAGAGTAGCAGCCCACATTCTTCAGGAAATGTAATCATGATATTCCTGTCCCCATGATGATGTCAGACCAATTATACTGCTCACCATCTGTGACGTTCCCTCTTTTTGTTTTCCTACACTGCCTAAAACTATCTGAAAGCTAGTAAAGCCTACCTCATCATCTCTGGTCACTGAGAGAGGCTGCTGACCCAATTCATTGGTTACTACTAGCCTAACAAACTGATCATGCTCAGAATCCTGCCTTTCAGTTTACCTTAATTTTCAACTGTTAACACACTGTTGTTGCTCGGTCGTTTAAGTCTTCATGAAACCGTGTACACATCAAGCCCTTTGAACCTTAGGGTCTCATATTCCCATGCCATGTCTTTCACCATAGGGTTTCCTGGACAAATAAACTATAGTAGTTTGACATTTTTTCTCCGGCTTTCTTTTTAAATTTAGGGAGAAGTTAAATGACTTGTTCAAGGTCATACATTACGTGTCTGAGGTCAGATGTGAACTATTTTGGGTTTTTGTTTTTTTTTTACTCCCAGCCCAGTATTCTATCCATTGTACCACCTAACTGCCCCATAACACACTGTAGTCTTTTGTTTAATGAAATTATCTGATGTTTCTATGATGTGTTTTTTTAACCACCAATCTTTAGGATTATTCTCTATTATGGTTTTTGTTGCTGTTAGATTTGTCATGATTATAAAAGAGGTACTTAATTACTTAACAGTTTGGTTGTCTCTCACTACAATTAAATTTTTCTTTTGAAGGTTTCAATGTTATGCTATTTGGATATATATATATTATATATGTGTGTGTGTGTATATATATATGTGTGATTATATGTGTTAAGAAGTGATATTTTTTCATTGTCTATAATGCTTTTAAGCAAAATGTAGTTTCCTTATTTTTAATCATGCTCATTTGTGCGGTTTCTTTGTTTCTGATCAGGATTACTTTAAGTTCACCTGAAGCATAATAAATACAGCTTTAGTTTCTCATAAACGGTGAGTATTAAGTGTACTTCTCTTAATCATACTATTGCCATCTGCTTTTTAATCCATTCTGATATCCTTTTATTTTGTGGGTAAGTTTATCCTATTCATGTTCATAATAATTTTGGTTAATTTGGTATATCTCTCCATCATAACTGCATATGCATACACACACACACACACACACACACATATATATGTATATACATATATATGTATATGTATACCCCTGTTTCCCCTGCCCCCATTGTTAAAAGGGGAAAGGGGAATGAAGAGAAGGAATTTCATCATCACTAATAATCTGTGAATGAATTAGTCTCTTACTCTCCACTAAGTTAGACCCCAATCTCTGATTCTTTTACTATCATTTAACTATTTTCCTTTATAATGCAATTTCCAAAGTTGATTTGTTTTATTTGTTACTATTCCCACTCCCAATCAAATCTTCTCCCTATTTCCTAGAGAGTTTAATATATTTTACCAACAACTGTGTGCATGTGTATGCGTGCATGTATATATGCATGTGCACTTGTGAAACCGTTCTTTGTCTAGTTTAGGTTAAAAATGAGGTTCATGTCGTGCCAACATCCCCATGTTTTTATATAATCTATTCAAGTATGTGAAATAAATAAGTCCTTCCTCCATTCATTCTCATGAAGAATCCCTAATGCATTCCTTTTTCTCTCCCTTCCCCCTTCTTAAAATTACTATAACATGTTTTTCATGATAGAACATGTATAACCTTCATCAAATTGCTTACTGTCTCAGGGAGAGGGTATGTTCAGGAGCAGGAGAAAAAATTTAGAATTCAATTTTTTTTTAATGAATGTCAAAAATCATTTTTACATGTAATTGGGGAAAATAAAATATTTTTTTTTAAAAATTAATATAACCTTTATTTTTTTATTTGTATTAAATAACCCCTGGGCCTTGTGGTGTTTGTCTTACTCAATGTCTTCTGTGTTCTGCAAAGAAAGGAAATTTCTGAAAGGACATTTTTTCTTTTTCCCCTACTAGAATGTAAGCAATTTAACTATGACTAATTACTTAAATTTATTTTCCTTTGAAGGTTTCTCTTTAATCTAGTATTTTCAACTCAAAGTTTTTATATGTACCTCTGATATTTTCATTAGGAATCCTTGAAAAGTTCTCTCTTCTCTTATAGGTACATCCCCTCTTTCTTCCTCAATCTCCCAACATGAATATACTCAGTTTTCCACAGTAAATTATCCTTGGTTGCAACTATTTTGAAATATTTATTTCAATATTTTTCTCTCCTTTACAGTAGCTACATAGTTTTTCATGATTTTTCTAACTATGGTTCCTCAATCTTTCAACCCAATCTCTCAGGCTGCTAGCAATGTTTTTAATTTGACTTGTAAGCTCTGGATTTTGATTCCTACATTCTTTGGCTTGAGAGTTTTGTGGGTTTTTCTAAGCTTGAAATTTCTTTCAGAAAGACTGGGCGATTTCTTTGCACACCAGTTCTAAAATCTGGGCAGTTCTATAATTTTCAGTTATTTAGCTTATTTAGGTTTATTTTTTGGGTTGGGAGGAGGCAATTAATTTCTTTAAATTAAATTTAAATTACAAATTTTCACATGTGGACTTCTGTCTCAGGCCCGTTGTTTCTGGTGGTAAGAAAATTACATTGTCTTCTATTTTTTTGATCTTTTGATCATGCTCTTAAGTATTTCTGTCTTATAGAACCACTGAGTTATCACTGTTCCACCAGATTTTTCAGGGAATCTACTATTTAGGTAAGGTTTTCCACCTTTTCTTTTTGCTCTTTATATGATATCATATTGTATATGCAACATTTTGTTATTCTATATTATACTCTTTACGCTATTTATATTGCTATTTATATTCTTAAATTTTTTCTTTAGGACTCTAATTTCATTTTTGATTGCTGACTTCATTACTTCTAGTCACTCTCAGAAACGTCAAAAGGAATTAGAACATGAGTGCAATGTCACATTACAACTGCGTTCTAAGACCAGTCTTGCTAATAAATTTATGGAGGCTCATCAACCTTGCTGACATTAGCCAAAATGTGATAAATTTTTATCACGTTGACCTCCTTGGGATACATGACTGGGAGAGGCATCCCTGGATCCAAACATATGAAAAGTTCAATGGCTTTTTGGGTACGATTCCAAATCTCTTTGCTGAATAGTAGACCAATTTACAGTTCTATGAAAAGCACATTAGTATATCTATGTTACTACAGTCCTTCTAATAACTAACATTTCTTTTTCTCATCTCCTGATGAATGTGAGGTAGAACTTTAGACTTGTTTTAATTTGCATTTTTCTTATTAGTGATTTGAGCATTTTTTCATATACTTTGTTACTTTTTAAACTCTTTTAAAAAATTCTTGTTTCATTTCGTCCAAAAATTCTAGTTGATCTTATGGCCAAATTCTGTTTTTATTGTGGTATAGTGGACAGAGAACTGGTCTTAGACTAAGGAAGTTTTACATTCAAATTCTTACTCAGGTTACTTCTGTAATACTGGGTAAATCATTTAACCTTTCCTAGACTCAGTTCCATCTCCGAAATGAATGTTGTTGTAAAGAGTAAAGAAGAGAGCAGATTTAAAGCTCTTTCCAAACCTTAAATCCTTATATCTGCTGGTTTTTATTAATTATTAACATTAACTCTGCTTATAAACATTTTGGAGTTATTCTCTGGTTTGGGGTTTTTGTCTTGGACATTCCAGGAATCGATGGAAGTGATTTTTTTTTTTATTGGTATTGTGATTTTGTGTTAAGACCAGGCTCTGTGTACTTACTGAGGAAATATCAGGCCATTGTATGATCCTGATATATAATACCTGAGGTCCAGCTTCTTCATTGTCAGGGTACTAAGTTCTTCAAGGATCTCAGGCAAGGCTCATATTAAGGGGCTCCAAACAGTCAGCAAATCTTTAAGCCATAACCTAAGGACACACAGTTTGACTGCTGTCCTTCTAGAATGAGTTTTATAGGCTTGAGGACTCAGTGTGGGTTTAAGCAACAAAATTGTTAACTTCTATAGGATGACCTTTGGTCATGTAGCTCTTACCCTGGTCCCAAGCCCCTAGCTAAGAGTGTTAAATGCAGTTTCAAGGTCAGAACAACAGAACAGCTGACCTACCCCTGGCATAAGCTCAGAGAGTGAATCCATGATCCTGCTCTAGGGTCAACAAAAATGCTCAATCTGTTCATTTTATCCTGTATCCTGTCATTTTCTGGTTTTCTCTATTATTACTACTGACATCCCTTTCATCCTTTTTTGTAGCATAACAATATTCTACTATATTCATAGTCCAGGTTTCATTTGGTTACTCTGGATTTTTGTTATAAGTACTTCTCTTTTAGTTCCCCTACCTGCTAGAATGCTTCTATTTAAGTTCCCTTTAGTCTCATTTACTTTTTAGTCTCCTTTACTCTCCAACACCACCACACCTATTATTTTAAGTATAGGTGATCCCTCACGGATCTGTCCTAGATGTACTTCTCTTTTCTCTATACATCTATCATCTCTATGCTGGCAACTAAGAAGTATAAATCCAGCTCAAGTCTCTTCCCTGGGCTTTAGTCCTACATTATCAACTGTCTACTGGACAGTTCATGCTACATGTCACAGAAACATCTCAAATGCAATATATCCAAAACATTACCTTCTGTCCCAAATCTACCCACTTTCTCAAATTCCCTATTATTATTGAGGACATTATCATCATTCCAGTTAGGTTTACAACTTCAATATCATATTTCATTCCTCTTTCTTACTCATTCTACATATCTAATCACACACCAAATCTTGTTTTTTCTGTCACTGTTCTTGAATACACCCCATTCTTTCCACTTACACAGTCAACATGCTACTTGAGGCTTGAATCGCTTCTCACTTGCATTACTTATAAGTCTTCTAATTGATCTCCCAGTCTGAAGTCTCCCTTCATTTCAGTCTATGTGCCAGAGAGCTGACAAAGTGATTTTCTTAAAAGTCCACAACTGACAGAATAATCTCACTACACAATATGCTCTAGTAATTTTCCATTACTTTTAGGATCAAATTATAAATTTATATACTATAAATATATTTATGTTTATATATTATACACATATTACAAATATAATATAGTTCTTTATAATCTTGTCTGTTTCTAGCTTTCAATTCTTTAATCCCATTATTCCCCTCCGTAAACTCTGCAGTCCAGCAGCCATTGTGGCTTACTGCCTGTTCCTCATACATAACAAACATTCCATGATCTGCCTCTATTCCTCTGCATTAACTGAACCTTCTCAACTGCACTTTTCAGAATTCTTAATTTCCTTCCACACTTAGATCGAACATCATCTTGGACTGTAGGACTTCCCAAGTACCACCAGATGCTTGTTTTCTTTTAAGTCTTTAATCTCATGTTCTACTTTGCATACATCTCCAGTGTGCCAATTTATATGATTCTTTCCCTAATAAAACAGAAGTTCCTTGAACATAGGGATTATTTCAGGTTTTTTCTTGTGCCTTTGGAAAAGACTGTGCCAGACATATAACTATTGCTTAATAAACTGAATTCTTTTGTGTCCATGTCTTAACAGGAAGACTCCAAGAGAATTTTCAATATTCTGCAATTACAGTGAACGGATTTTCTTTTTCTTTTCCTACCTCTTCCTGCTGATTTTGGTGATAATCAACAGAAAGGCTGACGATTTTGGGAATTTATCTTATCTCCTGCTACTTTACTGAAACTGTTTCAATTAATTTTTAATTGAAACTCTTAGATTATTTAAATATATCACTATAACAAGTAATTTTGTTTCTCCTTTTCTCATGCTTCAGTTTTTTCTTGTCTTATTTCTATAAATAACACTTCAAAAATTATATCAAATAATAATATGCATACAATGAATATCCTTTCTTTACTTTTTTCTAGAGTTTCTGGACTGCTGGCTCGTAATTTAAATATCAACAAGAAATATATTCATTCTCATTACTGATATATCATCTTTATATCTGTTATAGTCTGTTCTGTTTATATAGTTCTAATAAAGAACCAACCCTGAAATCTCAGTATAAATTCTGTCTTATCAAAGTAGTTTTCAATATGCTGCTATAGTCTCTTTGCATTATTCTACTCAATCTTTCTATATTAATATTCACTATAAATACTGATATATAAGTTTCTCTCACTGCTTTCTCTCCCTGGTTTATTAAAATCACATTTTTCTACCTGAAATAGTTTGACAGGATGTCTTCCCCCTACCCCCATGTTTGTAAACAATTTGTAACATTAGAATGAATTACTCATAGATTTTTGCTAAACTTCACTTGTAAATGTTTGTTGAATGTTTTCCCTCCTGATGCAAAGTGAAGTAAGCAGTTAGGAAAAAAAATATATGCAATGACTATAATAATGTAAATGGAAGGAACTACTAAAAAATTAAAACTATGTTCAAAAAAATTTAAAGAACACGCTTACCACAAAGAAAACACATTAAAAGATACTTTACCCTAGTATTTAGCAGAAGTGGGGATCTACAACAGAAGTGGCATACAACATTTATATATCATATCTGTTCAAGGTGCTTATTAATTTTGCTGAAACATTTTTCTCTTCTTCCTCACTTAAAAAATTATTTTTTAACAGCTTGGAGAGGTGTTGGTGGGAGAGGGCACATAGAGAAAATGTAGGTGATAGAAAAACAAAAAATATCAATAACAATCTATATAATTTATTTAAAGAATAATTAGAACTGCACTGCTGAAGTAAAATTCACCTAAAACTAGAAAATTGGGTCCATTTGGTGGTCTAAAAAAATATAATGCTGAAAATATGAAAATACCTAAGTAGCATAAGTTAATAATTTTCTCGTATCTTTCACAAATGTAACTTCAAAAGTAAGATAATTTAGAATGCAAATTCTGTACCAAAATGGCAGAGTAGAAGGAAATAGTAAAGTACAGCTGTATCCCACTATTAAACAACTGTATGACTAAACAACTCATTCCTTCAACCAGCAGTAAATGTGATCTAGATTCTCTTAGGGACAAAGGTAAATAATTTCAGACCTCAGTGGTATTAAAAAGAAATCCCCAGTGGGAAGAAAGTCAAAGCAAAAGACATTTAAAACACTCAACTTACGATTAAGTCCCTAAGGACAGAGGTGAAACTACAGACTTTAAATTAAAACAAAACAAAACCTCTAAACAATAGGGAAAAAGTAAAACCTCAAGGTGAAGAGAAGGAAATCTCAGCTTAGGTTAACTAGTGGATTTTTTTTTTTTAAAGGTCTTTAACTGCCTGAGCTGAAAGAAATCCTCTGAAGAACTGCGATGAAACTGAAATACACCCGGCATCAAGGAAAAGGCCTAAACTAGGTCTCTCATATCCTCAGATTTAACTAATAATTTAAAAAAATACCTCTCCTTCCCCTCTCCTAATCCAAATGAAAGGGCAGAAGACTATCAGGTATCTGTGGTGAAGGAAAAGACCTAAAGAAAGACAACACAGGCAAAGGAAGGTCTCTCAATTTGATTTGATCCCAAGAGTACGGCAGACCTAGAATTCAACTGCTGAGGCTTAAGCAACAAAAATGAACAATAATCAATCAAGGACTTTTATGATAGCAATTAAGACCAAACAAGATGAACTCAAAAACGTTTCAAGTAATGAGCAACAACAGTCAGAAATACTTTAGAAAAATTTAGCAGCTCCGTCTTTTAAGGAGCAAAGGACACAGAATGGGATATTCCTAAAGGTAACAGACAAAGATCTATAACCAATAACTTATTCAGCAAAACTAAGCATCATCCTACATAAGAAATGGAGGATTTTCTAATATTCCAGATGAGAAAAAAACACTATAAATTAGGAATTATGAAATATAACAAATTTACCACAAGTCAAAAGAAGTCAAGAGAAAAATAAAAAAGCAGCTACAAGTGAATAATCAGAAAGGACTTTGGAAGGACAAACTGTTTATATTCTATTGGAGAAAGGGGATGTTATAAGGTTTCTTTTAGCATCCTTTTGTTACAAGGAGTAACAGATATAGTCAAATAAGAAAAAAGAACTATTGTTTTTATGTTTTAAAGACATAAAACAAACTGTAGAAGGAAAAGATACATTAAACGAAAATGAAAAGTAGTAGAACTTGTTAACACAATTGAGTTGTGTAAAAATAAAACTGTATATAAACATGGAAGGAGTAAGGAGAATCTAAACTGAGTAAAAGAGGGAAGAAGGCACACACAAGAGGAGTCTGATATAGAAATATATTCAATTAAACAGGGATAGACAGGAACAGAAATGGAGAAGATTAATAGGGAGAACAGATTCAGGAAGTTATAACTTTAAAAAAAAAACACCATAAGCTTAAAGAGAGTATAGTAAAGAAACGAATAAAAAGAAAACAATAAAGGGTAAAAGGTGAAATAAACCAAGAGTGGAGAATATATAAAGTAGAAAAATATAAGAGAATGGGATCTAGGAAAATATACAATTAACATCATAACTGTAAAGGCGATGAACTCATCAATAAAATGGAAGAGGTTAAAAAAAATAATAGTAGATATAGTGCCTACTAAGTTATCAGGCACTGTGCTACACGCTTTACAAATAAGTGTCATTCGAGCCTCACAATGACCTTGGAAGGTAAAGTGACATTATCGAGGATACTGAAGGTAACACAGGTTAAGTGACTTGGCCCAGGTCACATTGCTAGTAATCGTCTGAGGTCAGCTTAGGTCTTTCTGACCGGCCTATCTCTCTATTCACAGCACCATCTAGTCAAAGAACAGATTAGAAAGCAAAATTATACAATATGCTGTTTATAAGAAACACATTTTAAATAAAGGAAGGAAGGAAGACTTGGGAGTGCTGGTCAACGCAATAGGGCTTTCTCAATGGAGGGCAGAGCAGATAAGAATAAGAGAGGAAAGGCTGATCTATGAATATAAATTTAATTTTTAAAAAGTAATGAAGTTTTCTATAATTGGATATTTAAAAAAATCAACTGCAGACTAAATACTAAAGAATTAATGGGTCAAAGAATAAAAATCACAGAAATGAAAGATGATTTCATTTAAAATGATGACCACAATGAGACAATGTTCCAAATTTTTGGTAATATCACCAAAATAATCCTTAGGGGAAAAAGTACAAGTAAAAACTTTTATTAAGGAAAAAAAAAACAAAAAAGTAATAGATCAATGATTTCTGAATGCAACTAAAATTACTCAAAAAATTAATTAAGAAACAAAGTAAAATGTTAAAGAGTAACATGAGAAAAATTAAAATAAAAAACATGAATTAATAAATAAAACTAGGAGCTGTTTTTTTTAAAAAAGCAATAAAACAAACCACAAGCTAGTTTGAGGTATTAAGATAATCTCAAAAGATATAAAAGTTAATTTTGAAGATACAAAATTAAAAGATTTTACATAATCAAATCTAATAAAAGGGAAACAAAGTGGGATAAAATCACTATAGTAAGGTTCTGTAAGAATGGTCTCACAATTTGTAAGATATATAAAGTACTGATTCAAATTTTGTAACAAAAAGAATTATTCCTCAATTGATAACTGGTCTAAGGTCTAAGAGAAGAAAACCTGCCATATGAAAACTGCCTCCAAATCACTACTAGCTAGAAAAATGCCAACTAAAGCAATTATAACATTCCACCCAAAAAAGAAAATAATGAAACCATTCTGAAAGGGAATTTGGGATTATATGCCCCAAAACTGTTCAAAGAAAGAAGAGTACAAAAATATTTTTAACCGTCCATTTTATGATAACAAAAAACCTCTGGAAACTAAAGGGATGCCTATTAATTGAGCCTATTAATTGAGGAATGGTTGAATAAGTTGTGGTATATGAATTAATGGAGTACTACTGAACTGTAAGAAATGAAGAAACAGATGATTTAAAAGAAACAGACATAAACTGATGCAAAGCAAAGAATCAAAAAAATAATTTCTACTATAACATCAGTGTTATAATTATTAACAATTTCAAGAATATGATTTTCATAAAGTGGTGAAGAATTAGCAGAACCTGGAGAACAATTCATACAATAATAACAACAATGTAAAAGCAAATAATTTTTAAAGCTACATGTAAAAACTGTAGATCAATACAATGATCACTCAAGGTTCCAGAGGACAACTGATGATATATATGAATATCCATTACTGAGAAGTGATGAATTTAGTTTATAGAATGAGATATTACATACACATGTGAGCTGCATACAGACATTGAAGAAATTTGTTTTGCTTAACTTTTACGTATTTGTTAGGAAAATAAATTTTTTCTTTCTTTTTCTTTTTTTCCCTAATGGGTGGTGGAATAGAAGGGAGAGAAAATAGATTTCTGTTAATGTTAATACTAAGTATGGAGAGTTACTGTAGAAGTGAAATACTGCATGCATTTTCAGACAAGGTCACTTTATTATTAGTTTCACTTTGTTACAAAATGCCTTTCGTGTAGTAGGAGTAATTTGCAAATATGCATACTGTAATAATAAAACAGATAAAACTTCTTTAAAAAAATTCAAAAAGAAATCATTTCAATAAATCCTGGGGGGTTATTTGTTTTGGAAGGTTCTTTTAGTGACATGAAGTGGGATGCAGTTCTTTTGCATTCAGATAGGGCACAGACAAAATATTTTGAATACCATCCATCTAAAGAACAATTCTGAAGGTTCCAAAACCTCAAAATATTTGAAAAGTACTAGCTAGATTTTCCTTTCAAAAACCAAAAACAGAACCTAAGTCTTATTTCTCTTTCCGTAGACAATGACTACGGCTTCAGTACAATATCGTTTCAAAAGGCAGTTTAGAAAAAAGATGGGTACAAGAAGACACAAATGGTACTAATAATCCCCAATCATCTGTAGCACTTGCCCTCAAGTGGAATTATAACTAAATTTATTATATTTTGCATATTTGTGTAGTTCCAGCGACAGAGATTGCTAACATTTCTCCCACATCCCATCCTACTTTCTACCCTAAAAGTAAAAAAATTCTTCCATATGTCTAAGTCTCCACTTTAAATTTCAGTTTACTTCTTGTTTATGCTTCTTTGGACACAGAAAAACAGTCAGCAAGTCTTTTGTAAAAACACCCCACATACCTGAAAACAATAAAGCCAAGCCATTAAGCTTCTTTTATTAAAAGACAAAATAAAACTTTTCCTATGGTTTTTCCTTTGACATTGTGTCAAGTACTCTTTTCTAAACCTAATTTCTCTATAATATCTTTTCACTTATGATGACCAAAACTAAATGAAAAGTCAATGGGTATAAAAAGTATTAATAAAATGTTTACTAAACACTAAGGATACAAAATGTTAATTAGCAAATATGAAATTTATCTTCAACTAATTCAGAAAAATAAACTTACTTGATAAGATTCTGGAAAGCATAACCATCTGTCCACTGTTCAGTGAAAGAGGCTCCATGTCGGACAGTAGTGAAGTGACCTAGTCTTAAGCGATCTTGCATGCTTTTATCCCTGCATGCCATCTTCTCTTGTTTTGACTAAAGAAGAAAGATAAAATGGGAATGAAAGAACAGGAAACATGATATGGAACCAGCATCACTCACTCATTCTTACAAAGACAAGAATTCCTATAGCTTACAAGGGTAATGCAAGGCCTGCCCATCTAAAAACTTATTTAACACCTTAAATAGTCATCATCAATAAGTACTTAACAAGAACGGTAACAAATAATATTACAGTAATACAATATACACTAATACCTAGTTTTCTAGAAGAATGAAATATTCTATATAACTTGATTTTTTAAATGGAAGTCACATCTTTTAGAATCAATTCCTACTTTATAATGTTTATCCTTCCTTTCCTTTAAGAAATGTATTTTACTGATGTCTCTAAATCAAGCTCTTTTCAAACCTTCCCTTGTCACAAAGCAAAATAACTGCACAAAAAATAACCAATAATTGAATTTGACAATAAAAATGGCATATTTCCTCAGTAGTCCCCCACTTTTTCTGAGGTAGGTTTTATATCTAATTCCTGGGATTTTCATTATTATTTTTATTTCAAACATTGAAAGGCTTTTAACAAACGAAACTACAAATCTCAGCACTTTCTGTTTTTACAAGTGTGTAAGTTTCATGTTATTTTCAAACTTCACCACTTCTCTGGGGCTTCCTTACTTCCTTCTGCTCTCTTTCATGCATTTAAAAAAACTTAATGGCCCTCTTTTTTGGCAACATTAATGCTAATGCTCTGTCTTTCTCCCCATTCCTACTAAAAATAAAGGGAGGAGAAAACTTGTTAAAAAGAATTGCAAACCAAATCCATCACACACAGTGGTCATCCACATGACCACTCTACCTGTTTCTGTACTTTGAATCCATCACTTCTGTGTTAGGAAATGGGTCTGGTCATTGCCTTGATCAGAGTTCGTAAGCTATTCAACACTTCTTCTTTACAATCTTGATCTCCGTGTAAAAATTGTTCTCCTAGTTTTTCTCAGTTCACACAGTGCATCAAAAACTCATGCTACCTTAGATGCTTTGAAATCATCTTTTGACTTTTCTACAGCATATTAATATCTCATTACATTAAAATGTTACAATTTGTTCAGTAATCTCAAATTGATAATGCACTACAACCTCTTATTCATTTCTTAGGTGGTTTTTTTTCCCTTTTCTTTCACCTTTTCAGGATCAGGAAGTTTATTCTGCTTGTGACTATCCTCTTTCCTCTGCTTATCAACTTCTACTATTTATCAGTTATGTTGGATATATTTTTATAATAAACTCATTATGCACAATGCATGCGTGAGTGCCAAATATGTTCAACCTTCCTTTGTCCATTTCAGCTAGGAGTGAAGTTTATTTGATTCATGGTCACCCCAACCCTCCCTCCATGTTTATATATTCCTTTTTCTCATGTACCACCATTATGACAAATAGCAAGTTCTATTGCTTTTACCCTCTCTTCTTTTTCCCCTCAAAACCCTTGGAACAAAAACAATGTATTTTCAGATGCTCCATTTTTCTTATTTAAGCACTTTAATATCTTTGAAGACATTAAGATCCTGCAGAGACACTTATTTCTTCTCTCCATTAGGATATTGTTTTATAACCTTAACAAAATGCTCAAATAAATTTACTTTTCCAAATTTCTCTTGATCTTCTGTGTTTTCATTTCAAAGTACCTCTGCAGTTCTGGTCTTTAAATCAGAAATGCTTTAAAGTCTTCTATTCCACCAAAGGACCATTTTTTCCACCGTAGAATTATATTCAGTAAATTGTTATTCTTGGTTCTCTATTCCTGTATCTTCAGCTTTCTGAAATATTGAATTCTATGATCTCCTCTCATTTTTAGTAGAAACTACCAAGTCTTCTATGATCAACACTGCAGTTTCTTGGATCCTGAAATGCTTCTTTCAGGATGCTTGTACATTCTTTCTTTTTCAACATGGGAGCTCTGGATTTTGGTGGACATCCATATAATTTTTCTCCTCAGAAGATTCCATTTTTACTTCTCCCTATAATTCTAATATATTTAGCAATATTCATCTATTATTTCTTGAAATAAAGTGCCCAGTTCTAATTTTAAATCATGATTCTCAGGTATACCAATGAAATTCATATGGAAAAAAAAACAATCTAATGGGAAACAATGAAAAGAAGGAAAAAGAATGGAGTAAAGAAAAAAGCATTTATTAAACATCTACTATGTGATGGGCATGTTTATAAAATAATTAACTCAGGTGATCTTCCCTGAAGTGGGTGCTATTAAGATCCCCATTCCACAGTTGAGAAAATTTACAGAGTTTAAGTGACTTGCTGAGGTCATGCAGCTAATAAGTCTCTGAGGAATTTTTTTTTTTTAATGGAGTTGGGAAGAAGAAAAAATAGGGGTTTTTGCTTTCTTTTTTTTTCTAAATAAGAAGGTAGAAGTGATAAAGACGTGGAACTGCATTATTTTTCAGATCATATCTCTACATTGTGAGTTTTACTTTGTTAAAAGATATCTCCCACAGAGTAGTAAACATCTATGTTTTAATATTTTAAAAACCACATGAAATTTTTTAAAAGTTCAGTGATTTATCTGTTTTCTAAGTGAATTTTTAAAATATTAATTACATAACTATAATTTTTTAATCTTTTGAATTTATTCTAATACTCTATTTCATAGAGTTAATGATTTCTTCTCGGTTTATTCTGTTTTCCAGGGAATCTACTTTTTGAATATGATTTGGTATTTTCCTTTCTAAACTGTTTATTCTACTTTCAACTCTTCCAAAATTTGTTTTGTTTTTTAAACTCATGGTTTATTTCTTCTAGTTAGTCCTTGTGGAACATCAATTTTTTTTCCGAGTCTCTATTTACAGTTGTTATAGTAATGTTCTCTCCTTCTAGGTCAGATTTTGGTGATTTCTAGAACAAATAACTCTTATAGTGATCAGTGTTCTGTTTTTTCAATTGATTCATCTTTCCAGCCTAAGTTTCTAAACTGGGACAGGGCCACTTTTGCCCCTTGTGGAGGACTTCATTCTGCCTAATTCCAACCAGTCACAAAAATTCTGATACTGACCTCCACTTTCTAGAATTAGGGTCTCTTGGATCTTTGAGATTCAGAGTGCTAACATCCCTGAGATGTCCCAAAATGAGGAGTGCTATGTCCTCACAGGTGCTTCCAAGACTGACACTATGAGTTCTGGTCCACTCTAGGTCTTTCTAGTGGAAGCTTCCAACTCTCACTGCCTCCAACATAGAACATGTCTCTAGTCACACAGGGAGGCTGCCATTTTTGTTTTCCCATGCTGGTAGTGGCTTTTCTTGGTGGCTCCCTTTCCTATTTCTGGTGAGTTTCTGGCTTAATTTTTGTGCAGCTCTGTGGCAGATGTAATCACTTAATGTACTCTCTCATTTCTTAATCATTATTCAGTCACGTAAAATGTCCAATTTTTTGTTACAATAAGCATGTAGGAGTTTGGCAGTCTACCTCCACTTAGGCAGTCAAGTTGGATGGAAGTCCTTCCCTTTCTATTTTCACTTTCACCATTTAGTCTTGGTCTTTTTCACCAGATACCCAAATTACTACGATAATTGCCAAACTTGTCACTTTGCTCACAGTTCTTTTTATTTCAATCTACCCTAAACATGGTTGCCAGATTTTATGTTCCTGTAATACCATTTTGAATAATTCCAGCCTACAGATAGATATTCCTATACACACATACTACTTTCTTAGCTAACCTATTAAGTTTTTGGGTGCTGATACTTTATATTGACATTATAATATATTAATATATTAATAACATCTATCACCATGTAATTATGTTATTGTCAGGTATACATATATCAATATGCATTATATCTTCTCACATCCCCAAGCCTCAGTCTAAATAGCAGAAATATGTTTGAAAACTTGCTTACACTTTGAAATTTCCTTGTCTCAGGGAAGAAAAAAATGTGGCCTTTCTTTGAACCCTATGATGACCAGCTACCATGATGCTACTGATAATCCTGGAATAGGACTATTGTCAACTAATGTCACATATATGTCACCTCTTCACATCATCAGGAACCAACCTTACACATACAATAGCAGAAAATGGTTTTTCAATTTGCTTCAAGTATTATCAATTGCCCTGCCTCCATAAGAGCTGACCCATCTATCAGGCAGGGAACTTCGTGATGATCAGCCGTCATGACATTACAGGTTAATACAGTTAATAACTAATGACTATAGACAGGGGTAATGGTAAGAGAATTTTGAAAATCTTCCCTGGTCCTTAACAGGCCCATGTGACCTTCTCTGAACTTTGGTCCAGCCCACAGCTGGAGTCACAAGGAGCTGATGGTGGGAGGGGCAGGCAGGGTGCAGCAGGAAGAGAGAGGGAGGCAGAGCTGAGAGAGCAGAGCAGCCAGTGTGAGTGAGAGGAGCGATTCTGCTTAAGGGAGCTTCTTTGTGGGGAGGCCTGAAGGAAGGAAGGCTTAAGGATGGCCATGCTCCTCCTGCACTGATCATGTGCAGAGATTTCTTTGTTACTATGATGTAACTGGTTTTTTGGTATCTGAAAAAATATTCTTGGTTTCATCTTTGAGGAGGCGAATTTATATGTTGTGAATTTACGCTGGATGCATGAATATCCATAGTGGCTGTATCTCATTGGTGCTACAAAAGGAGGTTAATTCTCAACTGGCTTTGGGCTACATGATAGAATACATTTTTTAATTTCTTGAAATTTTCACCTTCACATAAAAATAAGATGATAAATAAATGAGTAACTGCATGACCTCCTGGACAAGGTATTATGCTTACCCCTTAAAACTAATTACTAACTCATTTATTCCTTCAATAAGCATTTATTACTACATATAAGGCACTGTGCTACACACTAGAGATTCAAAACCAAAAAAGATTAAAAAAAAAATAGACCTTAAGGAGCATACGTTTTACTAGAACAAAAGGCTAAAATAGTTTTGGACAACCCTACTCCTAGCTCCCCACCCCCCTGGTAAATTCATCATCTTCATGGTTTTTTATCAGTATCCCCTCAATTGACAATAGCTTTTTTAAAAAAATCATTTAGTTAAGCATCAGTAACAATGCCAATATTTTATTTATTTCAGAACTTTCTCTAGTGTACTTGCAACAGCTTCATGGGAAAACAAACTTTTAGGTAACTAACACTAAAGATTATTAAGTTTACATTTCCAAAGCTACTAGCATAAATTGGACTTCATTTCTTTTGCTATTCCAGGTATTCTAGAATTAAAAACAAGCACACGTCACTTTATTTACAAATTACTTATGTAAAAACTACTCTTTATGCCACATGGAACACAGAAGCCAACAAAAACTTTTGTACAATGATTACACATAAAATAAAAGAGTATATATCAAAATGGTAAAGATTCAGTTGGGACTACAAAAAAAAATTCATTATCATAAGGGATGGCTATCTAGGAGTGGGTATATAAGTGGAAATGTAGGCAATAAAAATACAAGTAACATGCCTAAAAATCTCTTCTAAAAAAATTCAGCCACAACAGTTTGTCCTTTTTTCACAATGCAAGTATATCTCCCGAGTTGATATTGACACACTGGCTCATTACTCAGAGAACAAATTTTAACTCAGATCCCAAAGAGCCCTCCCCTCACCCTGTCCCCTACATTCTATTAAATGGCTTTAAATACAAACTCCAGATTACTAACCTTTTCTATAAGGAGTTTCTTACTCATTGTCACACATCTATTCAACCGTTCCTTGTATTTCTCTAGCATCTTTTGCTGTTCATCAATCTGCCGTCTTAAATCACAGTTTGCCTTCAATGAGAAAAACAAATACATGTAGTTAATTAGTCAAAAGTTAATTCTTTTAAGTTGAATCAAAATCTAAATCAAAAACAAGTCTGAAAGGGGGAGATAAAATAAGTTCACTTACCTCTTTAGGTCAAACTGATAGAAAATAGGTTAAATATGAACTGTCATTAGAACAAATCCTGTTCCTCCCCATACTATCTGACCTCTAAAATTTCTATTTCATCTCATTTGCCTAAATATTTAAAAAAAAAAAAACAGAAAAATTCTTGTTTGTAGTTTATATTTTAAAATTTATTCAGCCTGAAAAACCATCAAAAACATAGATTTTTTAGAAGAGTTGTCAAATGGCAAAAGTAGGTAATTGATTCAAAAAGCTATTCCTTAGAATGTGTGACAATGATTATTTCTATCTTTCATTTCCATTTCAAAAGAAACACAACAGGAACTTAAATTAATTGCCCTAAAACAAAAGTAAGGCATATCTATGAGCAAATCATTCTACTACTATGAAATCTCCACTAAAAAGGATCAATAAACAACATTCACACAACTTCCTTGGTCTTTGTTTCAGGAATGAATGCTAGAATATACTTATTCTGTCTGCTTAAAAGCTGGTGCAATGAAGCAAATATTCCAAAAAATTCAAGCCTCCTAATGCTAGAGAGAAAGGAAGCAATTGGCAAAACCTAAAGCAATTCTGGTATTTTACAATGCCAGAAATTCTGACAGTGAGATCTTTCTGGCTATTAACTTTTACCACAATCAAAATCATAGAATTATATCAAAATTGGTAGCCTTCTAAATCAAATGATAGTATAAGTAAATGTACTCTGAAAAATATGAAGTACTATATGTCTTATCAGAATAACCTAAGCTTCCACTGGTTTAATTTTCAAATGATCCATGTAAAGAGGTTTCCATTTCTATAAGAAAGAGATTTCAGTCAGCCCCAACAAATTTAGCCATCCTATTATTTTTCCCTTACACTACCGTATCTTGATTTAGTTAAAATTTGGAATACATATAACTTCATCTAACTTTTTAGGATATGGATGAAAAGGTAGACCTATAAATCCATGATCAAAACGGTTATACAAATCCAAATGCATTCATGTTAAAGTGTGCATTCTTTTGCAAAGTTCAACTAGACAAATACTAACATAATCTAAATTTTTTTTTGAAAACAAAATCCTTCTAAACTCTTTAAGTGGCAGTGGGGGCTAAAAGCCTATAAACAAGATTTCTAACTCTAGACTATTTAGAGTGCCTGGTTATAAAGATAAGCAACAAAAAAAATTTCAGAAATGTCTCTGAAACACATTTTAGATAGATATTATGACCTTGGCTTATGTTCTCAGTCTGGCTTAGAAATGTATTGCTAGCTCACTTGTCTGTGTCAATGTCTATCTAAAATCTTTCCTTAACAGTTATGAACTAGAGAATATTTTTGTTTTGAGGGCTATTATTTTTTTTAACCTTAAAAGAAGTAGTTATCTCAAACTGATTTGTTCTAAAATATCTTAAAAACAGCAGTACATGTCTTTTTTGTTCCTGGCTTTCTAGTTTTTTGTGTCTTTTTTTTCCCCTCAGGCATTGTTTCAGAGATAGCAAGCCTACACACATCAGGCATGAAAGTTTTAAAATGGCTCAAAATGCAGACTTAGGTCTGGAAAGAGTCCCAGTAAAGCTGTTAGAAAAATACAGGAATATTAACAATTAAGTTCTTTTGAATACAAAAGGAAAATTTATTTTATATGCAATCTCAATGATTACTGCTATAATGATATCTCAAAGTCTTCTTTTCTGGTACTACTCTGAACATAGAAATTTCATTATATTAGGCATTCCACTTCTGTGGTGACTGTGACAGAAACGTAAGCAAACAGTGTTAGGAGCCATGACTTTTAGATCATCTAGAAGTAGTAATTCAGTTCTTCATACTCTAAATGAGAACTCTTTGTCTAATGACCAATGAACAGATACTCTACTGGAAGAAGTAAATCAAATCAATTTTGACAGTCTTGCTGTAAATGAAACACAACCACAAAGGAAGTTGCAGCTAAGTGGAAATAAGTCCACAGGTTCTTCTTAGACAGGTAGACTGAGAGTTGCCTTTATTTTGTCCAAAGGCAAGAACAAATATAATTTAATGGGATATTTGGTTATCATTTACTTCAGATTAGCATTTGCAAAAAAAGATCAAAATGAAAATAATTGGATTTATATACCAATATCTATTGCAGAGAATATGAAGATAGATAAATTTTATGAAGAATTCAAAACTCTTAGTAACAATGGCAAATATTAGCAGAGAGCAAGGTGGTGTAAATTATGTTGGAAAACACAGTTCAGGGAAGTATTAAAACCAAAAGGTCTATCAATCACACAGCAGTCTCATACCTACTATCATGACTATTGTTTCTGAGAAGAGAATCAGAAACTACAACAAAATGATGGCAATGACCAAATATCATGAAAATTTAGTTTGATGTGTCATTTCCAAATCAATTACCTACATAAAGTCAGATTTGTTAAAAATCAAAACCAATATCAAACTATAAGAAAAAAATAATGAAGATAGGCCATGAAATTGAGCAAACTTCACTCTGATTCAGTGAAACAAGGTGTTAATGTCAAAGAAAGTTTGAATTAACATAATCACCACAACAAGGAGACCAAAAGACCTTAGAAACTTATTCAGTCAACAAAAATACTTAATTTCCTTGAGAAACAAAGAGAGATATGGTGACCAATGGCAACATTTCAGAGAATGAAAAAAGATGTGAATTGTGAAAGATGATGAGCAGCACATTACTTTAAACTATCAAGAAACAGTAGAGGAAATAAAACAAGTTTAAAGAAAGCTTGGCATAGAGATCCAACTTAACCAAGTCATTCCAAAAGTATTTAAGGAAGAAAATAGAAGAGCAAAAAAAAAAAAAAAATGGAGCTCTGTACGGGTTTTTTATAATAAACTCTTCACCATAAATTTTTGTGGTAAGAAGTTCTAAGGTTTTTTTCTGTGTCTGTAGTGATCCAAAGATTAACATATCTACTTTTGCCATCCCTACAAAATGTTTTTACAAACATAACCTATACATGACCCCAAACCACGTCTGATGATGGTATAAGGGAAGAGGTAGGTCCTACACATTCTATAACAGAACGTATCGTTGCCATCACACAACTGACCAAAAGGAATAGAGAACACAAGACTTCCTGATACTGATGCTCTTGTCTGCAGATGACTGGCTACACAAAGCCACTGTGAAGTTTCCTAAATGAGACTGATAAATCACTCAAGGGAATTTGGCCACACTTGAAAAATGGAGTGGTGCAAAAGGAACAGAAAAAGAAATGTCTTTAGAAAACCATACTGCTTTTTAATGGCCATAAATTTCTACCTACCACAAAGGCTTACTTTTTCAACATAAACATTTTTTTTCATGATACTGAATTGGAAAACCTTATTTTTATGAAGAATTAAAATTGTGAATCACCCAAAGACAATAGGGAAGAAAGTGCATATTAAGTATATGCAGGCAACAATACAGTACCAACAAAGAATTATTCCAGACAGGGGTTACAAATGATGTCATCAGATAGATGTAGATTCAGAAAAGAAGGAAAACCAGTCAAAGTGGTAAGAGATAATAAAGAGACAGTCTCATTGTTCCCCTGATATCTATGTAATTAAAAAGAAAACTAAAAGAAGACTCTTCTTCCCCCCCAGCATAGTGGGTATAGATAGGCTCAACACTGGAGATTTACAGAAGAATATGGACAAGAGTCTTATAGTACAAGAAATAATAGATGACCTGTGGTCATCAAAGTAAATCACCCCATGAATAAAGGCATTGCTGAATCAAATTAAATATGAGGCATTGCAACTGAAGGTACTTAGAAACAAGTAACGTCTCAGAGTAATGCTACTGTATAAATTGTCTATTTCCAAAATTCAACAGCAGACTAATACAGAATACCCAAATACAAATTATTTACCTTTCTATACGTCATAGAAGCTGGAAAAAACCTTTAAGAAATCTTGTCATTTGGCTCCTTGAAACATTTTTTTTAGCTCACTTTTATAAAACTCACACAATTCTTCAGTATTTCAAAAGATATGTGGCTTCACTGGCGTGGCTATTCCCTTCACTCATGTAGGTCACAATCCGTCTATGCTTTAGTACAGGTTTTCACAAGATTCTGTGGCCAAAAAAAATTAACATCTGGTGGCTGACCCTATCGATAAGCCTAGTTAAACTGAGGCTGATCCTCAGATGACAGAGTTCACTACTACATCTATGCTCTTAATCCTTTCCAATGTGGTACACTCTAACAAAGCTTCTACTCCACTCACATAGCCTTCAAGGGTCCAAGATCAGTTTCACATCATGATGAGGTATCAGAATAGAACTTCAGGATGATAGATCCAGAGCTGGAAAAGAGCTCACTGGTCATCTGGTCCAACTGCCCCTCAGTTTTACAACTGAGGCAGAGGGAGTTTAAGTGACTTGCCCAAGATCACACAGGTAGTAAATGTTGTGAAGAATAATCAGTGGTTCTCATTTATATAGTACTTTAAAGTTTACAGAGAAGTTGGATAGTATATTACTTACATTATTTAATTCAATTCAGTTACTTAACCTATGATCTATGAGCTTTTTAAAAAATATTTTGATAAATGCATTTCAGTATAATTGGTTTCCACTGTGATCTTATTTATCTTACATTTACAAATTTTAAAATTTCATTCTGAAAAATGAATAGGCTTCACCAGAGACTGTCAAAAGGATTCGTAACACAAAACAGGTTAAGAACCCCTTATCTAATTTGATACTATGCTTCAGGAGCTCCAAATATCAAAATCTATGTTTATTATGAATTCATGTTTTTTATCTTAAAACAAATGTAATTCAACACTCACTCTCAATAAATCGTCTATCCTCCCCTCCTTCTTCTCCAGATCAGAATTCTTACTGTTTTCTAATGCAGATATTTTTTCTATCGTGAGGTCAGACTGTAGTGAGAAAAAACAAAACAAAAAAGTTATACTCTAAAAATGTCACATCTATACAAAAACATAGCTTTAACCTTTTGCCTTCATAATCTAAGATTTTATAGCACTAACATATATAAATGAGCCATAATCCTATGCCTTAAGGAAATTAATATACCTTTCAACTAGCCTATTCTTTAACCCTTAACTATTTCTCATAAGTATGGTCAATAAGACTTTAGATCTGCATTTTTAAAAATGATAACCCTAGATTAATAATATATCAATTTATAAACCATGTGGCATCTGAGAAACAAGGGATGATGTGACAATGAAGTATGTGAAAAATATAGAAATACAACACTCCAGAAATGAGCCAGCTTGATCAGAACTGGACTTCATATAAGAAATAAAGCACAAACATGCCACCTAGTGGGAATAAAGAAGCAAGCAGAAGAACAGACCAAAAGCATAGTCTAAACAATTATTCAAAGAAATGGTGGGGGAGATCTATTTCTATGGAGAACGTGGCTTCTGAAATGTTACATACACTCCCAGTATGCCAAGTACATTGTCCTAAATATAAAAGCACTAAATTAGACTGAAAGAATCACTTATTTTGCACTTGCCCTGCCAAGAGAATATGGCAAAATAGAGTAAATACACCCAACAGGGTTTTTGCATGTAGGTGACCATAAAACGTAGGAGTGGAACTAGATGACCTTCCAGCTTCTAAATTTTAAAATCCTATGAAATTCACTTCCAACTCCGGACTTTAAGCAGATATAAAGCTACGTGAATTAAAATTTCATATGGCATGTTTAAATAAGCAATATAAATACTGTGGTTCACTGATATTTTAAACAAAAAAATGAAAGGTCCTGCTAGGTAAGTATGAGAATTCTGACTATAAAAATTTGCTTCTGCTAGCACAGTATTTTTTAATGGGTATTAAGTAGCATAAAATTGTCTATTCCAAAGGACTAAAATGACAAATGCCCTCAGAGTTAAAATAGTTCCCAAAGTACCTAATTCACACACAAGGTAAAATCTCTCAATTTTCTTCCTTAACAAAATATGAAGTTAATAAACAGAGGAAAAAATTGTACAATATAGTATGTTTTCCCTCAGAAAACAGAGTGCCTGTATCAAAAACTGAGAAATGACATGTTTTATCTGTGGTATGATACATTCCTAAGTTTGTTGCTTCTTGAACTCTTTATCCCACGTATTATACCTGTGTCTGTTTGTGCTGGATGGAAACCTGTTTTTGGGAACTGCAGGAATGCTCTGTGTTGCCAGATCCAGTAGAAGAAGGGCTGCCCTGCTGAGCCTGTAATAAGACACAAGAGCAGTCACCAGAAGATTTCTAATTTTCCTCCAAAGACTAATAAGAATGAAACTTTTTAAATGTAAATTGGGACTTATCATTCACTATCAATACACAAGTATATATCGTATGCTGCCAGAATGGGATTTTTAATTATTCCAGTGTTTTCTCCCACCATCACAAAAATAATTCATTACAGGAAAAACCCAAACTAGACAAAGTAATTTGTAAGGTCCACTTCTAAAACTTATGAATTAAATCTGAGGCATTTAACTTAATCATCAACATATCAAGTGGGTAGATATCACCCATGAACACTCAGCTGTCAAAAAATTCAGATGTACTTCTAATACTATAACTTACTGACTGCAATTTAATGCACTTTTTAAGATTTAGAAAGCACTTTAAGAAAAAGTTTTAAAACTTCATCACTAAAGCACACATGCAATCCATCTAACTCCCAACATACCCTTTAAAAATCTCTCAAAAGATATGGGAAAATTGGAACACTAATGCACTGTTGGTGGAGTTGTGAACTGATCCAACCACTTTGGAGAATAGTTTGGAACTATGCCCAAAGGACTATAAAACTCTGCGTACCCTTTGATCCAGCAATATTACTATTAGATCTATATTACAAAGAGATCATAAAAAAAGGGGAAAGGATACACATGCACAAAAATATTTATAGCAGCTCTTTCTGTGGTAGCAAAGAACTGGAAATCAAGGGGAAGTTGTGGTATATGAATGTAATGGAATACTTTTGTTCCTTAAGAAATGGTGAGCAGGCAATTTCAGAAAAACCTGGAAAGACTTGCACAAATTGATGCTCAGTGAAGTGAACAGTAGCAGGAGAATATTGTACAAAGTAGCAGCAACATTGTTTGATGACTGATTTTCTTAGAATTAGCTCTTCTAAGTGGTGCAATGATCTAAGACAATTCCGAAAAACTCATAATGGAAAATGCTATCCACATCCAGAGAAAGAATATGGAATTTGAATGTAGATTGAAGCATACTATTTTCTCTCTCTCATGTTTTTTTCCATTTGTTCTGACTCTTCTTTCACAACATGACTAATGTGGAAATATATTTAATACAATCATACATCTATAGCCTATTATCAGATTGCATGCCATCTTGGGGAAGGGGAAAGAAGATGGGGGCGTGAATTGAGAACTCAAAATCTTATAAAAGTGAATGCTGAAAACTCAAAATAAATTTAAAGAAAAAAACCTCAACACACACACACATACACACACACACACACAGCATAAATCCATCAGAGATGTGTGGTAAGGAATATTAAAACTTCTTCTATTTTAAGTATTTTAAATAAAACATACACACATTGTGACAGAGTATAACAAATGCGGCTTTACTTTTTCTTGATGACTCTGGGTCAAAACTAAGAATATCAACTACTACACTCTGCTATAACATAGTTTTTCTATCCCTTGTTGTTACCTGTCATGCCTACCATCAGTAAATGCCTTATTTCTTTCCTCTCTAATCTAATGTAGTTTGAAAAAGCCACTCAGAATAAAAGGTAACTCAGGATTTTACAATGGTTTTAGGACTGTTAAAAAAATAAGTCAATAAACTTTCTAAGTACATGGATTTTTGTGAAATTTATTCCAACGTCTCAGAGAATTTCACTCCTCTTCCAGTCCTCAGTATTGCTGACATTTGAAAAATGACTACTGTATCAATGAAAACTATTTCTAAGAAAATTCTAGGTATGGGAGGCAGAAAGCAGGAATGAGAATAATTAAAAAGTGAGATTATTAAATAATCATCTGACACTATATTCTATCTCCTTAAAGTTTGCAAAATACTTTCTATACCTATCTCTTTATGTATACACTTTATGTACCTGATCATCACAATCCCACACGGTACAATACATTATTATTGTAATTTTAAAGAAAAGGAAACCTGCTCAGAAAAGTTAAAAGCACTTATCCACAGTTAAAAAGTCAGTGTCTGAGGCAATACTCAAACCAAGTCTTCCAGACTTCAAAGTCCAATGCTCTATTCATGATGCTTAGAGTCAAAAGAAACTACTCTGGGCCAGCAAAAACTCACCCAAGAAATACCAAGGGAAAGTATGTTGAAAACATAAAACAATTACAAGCATTAAAAATCATGCAGCTCATTTCAGTTCTAGTTCACTGGCAGGTATGTGTCGCATGGAGTGGCTGGCAATCAGATAACTCAACCTAATACCCAAAGAGCTCTCTCGGTACTTTTTTTTAACTAGAGAAAAATGTTATTAACTTTTGTTTCAAATCTTCAGATGTATAAACAGAACACTTTCAAAAAGTTGTGTTTTTTTTTAAGTTGTAGCTGTTTGGTGTCATTAGGACACATCATACTGAATATGTTCACTGCCAGAGATCTGAATTCTGTAGCTATTAAAATGGGTAACTCACTATTTCCTGTTGGTAAACATATTCTTCAAGAATATATAGTTTATTCCTAGTTTCTTTAAGGGAAAAGTAAAATTTGTGATCTGCTCCACAACAACCTTCTTTCTCTGGGCAGCTGGTTTCCCATCAGTATGTTCTTATGCCTGAAACTTATTACTAAGATTCTCTTGGTTCAGTGATTGTTTCACATTGTTTTGTCAGAGTACAGACAAATTTGTGCCAGGAACTAGAAGTGTGACTTGGGGGTTTAAGGTAGGAAAAGACAAGCAAAATGGCAGTCTCCTTGTGCTGTAAGGTTATACATGCTTTTCTTTTGTCCCCTGAAACTAGAATGGAAGAGTGGGGGCGGAAGAAGACGGAGGAAGCTTTTAAGTTCATTAGGAACTGTCCATTATTGTTCTGCATGGCTGCACATATATAATCTGCATCAAATTACTGGTCTTGTCAAGGAGGGGGAGAGGAGGAAGAGAATCTGAAACGCAAAATTTTACAAGACAGATGTCACAAATTTTTGTTTACATTTAATTGAGAAAAAAATAAAATTAAAATTAAAAGGAAATGTCTATTATGTAAAAAACAAAATGGGTCTATTCAAGAAAAAGCTTTAGATTCTTAAATTAATCTCCCACACTACAGTGAAAGTAAACAGGAAATGTAGAAAATTTGAGGAGCCAAGGCAATGGAAAGCAAAGCACTGTATTTTTCGGTCTTCTATGACTTCCCTCTTCAATGCTACACCTTTCTCCAGATCTCTGGGCTTGTTCTTGTACCTTATTGTCAGCCCCAACTGTCTGCAAAAGTCCTTATGCTGCATCCTAAGAAATGTTTTCCCCAAACAACAAATCTAGGGTACCCTCCGGGAAACTTACTTCTAGAAAATGAAATAATATAATGTTATTACCCTTTATAAAGAACTTTTAAATTGTTAATTTGTTAACAAAATTGTGAACATAAATATTGTCCATGGTCCTTTCCATAATCATTCTAATATTAGGGTTAGTTATTTAAAAGAGCATGAGCTGATCCAAGACAAGTACAAATTACTCAGGAAGGAAAATGCTATCAATATCCAGATAAAGAAGTGAAGGACTCCGAATGCAGACTGAAGCATATTTTTTTTTCATTTACTTTACTCTTTTTTCATGTTTTTTCCCCCTTTGGATCTATTTCTTCTTTCATAAGTGTAACTATATACAAACTACATCAAACTGCCTATCATTTTCAGAAGAGGGGAGGTGAAAGGAAAAAAAAATACTATTTTTAAAAAATAATAGACTATGAGCTGTCAGAGGGCAAAGAGGAGAAGAACAGAAATAAAAGAAGCAAGTTTTTCATGATGGGGGACAATTCAGTTAAAAAATGTAACGAAGTACCTACTCTGTACAAAGAACTGTACTTGATGCTAAAGTAATTAAGATAAATATGAAATAATCCCTGCCCCTGGCCATGGGTGGGAGTGAGGAGAAGGGAGTGGGAATTGGGTGGTAGTGGAGGTATCACAATAGTAGAAAATACATGTGCATGAATAAATGAAATAAAGGGACTTGCCTACTGGGTAAACTTTTGGAGGGTTGGAATTTAGGAATAGATGGGATTATAAAACATCTCTAATCAAAGATTTGCAGAATCAATGATTTAGAACAGAAAAGATCCTCAGAAGTAATCTAGTCTAACCTCATTTAAAGCCCCAGTTAAAAGACTTTGCCCAAGATCACACAGGTGGCAGAGCCAGGATCTGAATTCACATCCACTGACTTCAAATCCAGCACATCACACACTGTATTTCTGACCTCCTTAAAACCCTAGAGAGGGAAACAAACTCAGAATTTACCAGATTACGGTTATAGGGAAAAAGAGAGAAAAGGGGCTAGATGAACTTCGAAGAAGGTACTTGGCCTGAGGGTGGAAAGAGAGACAAGGAAGAGAAGGAGAAGGGATCTCTGAAGCTCACCTGCCATAAGTATCACCCCTACTCCCCCATGGCATAAAGATCACTAACTTGGGGGGGGGTTAGACTAAAGGATAACGAAGATCTTTCAAATCCAAAAACCTAAGATTCTGTAAGATAGTGGCCAAAGACATGTTTATTGCTTTAGATAATGAAAGTAACAACTTAGAAACATTTTAAATAATGATTTCACTCAAAGCACACAGATAAAGAAAAGCTAGAGCTGGTCAAACCCAATTATAAATAAAGAAGTTCAATCAACAATTAAGAATCCAAATGACTACTGGAAAAGTTGTCTATTGGACAAATTGGAGTTTTGGTTTTTTTCCTCGTTTGACCTTCACAACAACCCTATGAGGGAGGTGCTATTATCATCACCATCTTACAAATGAGGAAATCGAGGATGAGAGATTTTAAATCAGTTGCTTAAGGGTTAGATAGCTAGTAAACGTCTGAGGCAGGATTTAAACCTAGGTCTTCCTAACTCCTACATCCAGCACAAGCCTACAGTAACCTTTCAGAAGTAGTAAATGAAGTTCTAACTCATTCATTTAACAAATAGTATACACATAAACACTGATACATGGAGAAAAATTTGTACTATATTGATTTGTTCTGGCTAATATGCTTAAAATAAGTAGGTTGAGATTTAGAAATTTTTAAAAGCATAAAAAATTGTTCACTGTTAATAGTGAACATTCTGACTGATTCACTTTATGAGGGTCCCCTACCAAAAAAAAAAAAAAGTTAATCTATTCCCCTTCTCAGGAAGTACTAGGACTTAATTTGGAAGTATTTAAAAATTTGAAAGAAACAAATGCACCAAGTTAAACAGTGGGAATGAATAATATGCCTTCAGAAAATAACAGCAATATATTTAGCATATTTATGTATATAAATTATTATTATATTATATATAAATTTGTAGACTATAACTTGTAAGGACAGACATGAGCTCAGGTTTACTGCTCACCGAGACAAAAGTGAAGCAGAGGCCGGCTCCCCGCTGTGCCAGCTGCTCAGTGTCAAGTCGAGGTTTTGCCAACATCACCGACATCAGGGTTGGCAGAGCCGAGTGTTCTTCCTGTGCCTCCTTTGCAGCACTGCCATCTAGACCATACAGCGGCTGCTCCACTCGCCGCTGGAACACACATTAAAGCAAACATACACCTTAGACATGAAGAACAACTCAGGTTCTGCCAAAACATGCATCGGTGCCGGGTCAAGAACACACAGCTATCAAAGGCAAATCCAAAAATTCATGACACGCAATGACTTTGAAACCAGTCGTTAAGAACGTAACACATTCTTACTACTTATGTTTAAACATAGTAAACATTTCTGTCGATCCCAACAAGACACCTCAGAGGCTATCTAGAGTTCCAGCCACTGTTTCACAAGAGAGAAAACTGAGGCCCAGTGAGACTAAATAAACTACTCAAGGCCACACCAGTAATAAGTAACAAAGGCATGATTTAAACCAGATCCTCTAAGAGACAGCCTACATAGGAGAATATAAGCCAGTTTCAAAAGTGGATTTCAAATCCAGCCTCTGAGCCATGCTGGCTGTGTGACTCTAGGCAAGTCCCTTTAACTCTCAGTACTGGGGGCAACTTTCTAAGCCTTTTATGCTGTAGAGGAAATGCAGGATGCTAGATCTAATCTTGTTAGTAAATATCTTTCTGACAGAGCTAGACAGTATTAATTCAACTATGCCCTATTGTCTTTATGAATCCACTATGTAATTTGAAAATTCCAAAGTTAATCACAAAATACTCTACGTAGGAGTAATTACCTAACAAACTTGTCCGAAGACTTTCAAGACTGAGCTTAGTCGCTCTTTAGCTATTTCCACTTAATTTAGAAAAATAATAACAATACTATTAAATATACTAGGACTTCACCATGTTTGCTACAGAACAGGATGCAGAGAGGCAAGTTTATCTTAGATCCATTCAAATGGAATTTAGCCAGATTAAGTGAGTGTTATAAAAATAGACCCCAAAAGGAGATCAATGTTATCGGTAGCTCCAAAGTACTTTGTGATACCTATTAACTGCAACATTCTCACTTCTTGTCTTTAGTGGATCTTTGGCTCCAAAATGCTAAGTGAATTCTATGAAGAACTCTCATCAATTGCAGATACCCTTTCTGGAGGAACAAAACCTTGAAAATAATGTGCGGAAAGCTGTCCAACACTGCTTCATTTTATTGGTTTGCATACTAAAAGACAGGTGATTACTAAGACAGTTCAAGCAAGCATTTATTTACTTATAGTGTATCTAATACTTTAAACTTTAAAGAGGAATCAGTTTTTGAAGAGCCTTAGGGTCCCAAAGTAAGAAGTTTTTTATATTTGTAAATAAAGTTTTGTTGTATTTTAAACTGTATTTAATAATTCTTAGCTCAAGAGAGATAACAAAAAGTATGCCCCATCCAAATTTGACCTGCTAGCCACAGTTTGACAACCCCTGGTCCAAGGCACTAATATGGCCACTTACTGGCCTTGCCTTCAAGAAGCTTGTTTTGTAACAGAACTAGGAGACATATTGTTTCTACAAAATGAGCCAAATACTCATATTAAAAAAGAAAAGTTTAGAAGATACACATGGTTGAATTTTTAAAAATTTGTTTCCTTATCCATAAGGGGTAAAGGGAATTTCCTAATCTTTAATGGCTATTAAAGAATCAAAGGTTTGTTTCCCCTTTAGGGGTCTAAATGTGCATTTAGAATTGTTACCACATTTGTCAGTACATGAATAAATAGAACTACTACCTTTCAGTAGTTATTTATTGCGGAGCTGGCACAAAACTCTCTCAGACATCAAGTTTAGCTGTCTTAGGGAAGGATAAGTCTAATCTGAACACAGAAAGATGAACCTCCCTATCCAATGAATCCAACTTCTGAGTAGGAGAAACTCACTTATCAAAAAAAAGGTTTATAAAGTTCCAAAGGATACTTGTACTATTAGTATACATTAATTAATAAAATGCAAATTCATCTAGTCACAGAGTAGCTATTATTATGTATTTCCTTAGTCACAAGAGAATCTACAAACATTTGAAAAAACCACATGTTCAAGTCATGAGTCAACAGATAGTGCTTGCTAATTTATAGTTTCTGAATGGATTTTGGAACCACAGAGATCCATGACTTACAGGTTGGGAACCATTTGTTTTCGCTAAGAAAGCCTACAAAATATATTTCTCCAAAACTTCTCATTCTGTAATCTCATATAGCTTTCTTAACTCTAAAGAACTTTAAAATCTATGTCCAGGAGCTTACAAAAAGAAACACAAGTCTCACTACCTAATTCAGCATGTCAAAATATGTAGACTTGAACGACAAAAAACATTTCCAAGACAGTTATACATATTAAAATACAGGAATGTTGATATCAAGGCCATTACAAAACAATGGCTAAATCTTTTTCTCTGCTTAAGACTAGCTTAAGTTTAACAAGCATAGATACCTCCCTGGATGTAAAATTTATAATATATTACCTGGTACTTAAAAATACAACAGACATAAGAATATTCTGCAGTTTTTTATCTTTCTCCAAAGAAGTAAAAGCATGCTACTTCCTAAAATACTTCCTAGTGAGAAAGGCAGAAGAAAGGAAAGAACTAAAGTTGTTTAGTCTGGAGAAGACAAGGAAGAAAGGAGGCACTAACTTAAAGACTAGCTGTCTTTAAGCTTTCTGAAAAGTTGTATTTCAGAAGTACTGCATTTGTTCTGTGTGTAAAGGGACAAAATATTATTCAATTTACAAAATAAACTTGGGAAAAATAAGCAACTTCTTTAAGATCACCCAGTCTAACCCTACCCCTCCAAAATCAGCACCAGAAGTGGAATTAGAACTTGAGTTTCCTGACTCCCTACCTAGTTCTTTCTTTATCCTTTCAAGCTCCTAAAAAGCCACCTAGCAGCTGCTGAGACTGCTAGCTTCTCCCTTAATCTGGCATCATATTAATACAAAAGAGGGTCAGTCTCCAAGGCAGGGACAATGGGATCTGAGTCCCCAGTAACTCTCTAACACAACAAAGTTAAAGAACAGTTGTTGGTTTTCATTTTCATTGGTAGGGGAATTTCCTCGTTGAGAATTCCCTTCTCCCTCCTTCTCTGCATCCCCCCACCCAAGATCTGGAACAACAGCAATAACAACAAAATTAACAATTCAAAGGGATAAACGTGATTAATCCAATTTCTTTCCAATATTTTAAGAAAAATGCCACAGATACAAATGAGGATCAGAATTTCAAAACTAAACTTCTTAAGAAGTATCAATTGCTTATATAAAACTGTCAGTCATTTTAAGCACCTACTACGTAGCAAGTAGGTATTAGGGATAACAAGACAAAAATAGTCCTGCCCTCATTAAGCTTACATTCTTACAGATAAAAACAATATGAAATACATGTAAGAAAACATAAAATAAATACATGATGACTTCAGAAGGGAGTCACAGCCAGCAGGAGATTCAGAAAAGAACCCATTTAGGAGGGGATACTTGAACTGAGCTTTGAAGGAAACTAGGAATTCTAAAATGTAGAGGTGAGAAATAGTGCATTCCAGGCATAGAGGTCAAACCATTCAAAGGCATGGAGACTTGAAATGTTATATTGCATACAACGAAAGGCAGCTCAGTGGCTCGTCTGGACCACAGTGAATGAAGAATAACATGTAAAATCTGTAAAGAGAAGCTGGAATCATGTTGTTAGGAGCTTCTTGAAGATCACACAGGAGAGTTTATACTATATCCTAGAAATGATGGGAAGCCACTGGAGCTTTCTAAACAGAAGTGACATGGTCACCCCTGTGCTTTAGGACTATCATTTTGGCAACACTATAGAAGATAGATTAGAAAGGGGAGAGAGCCTTGAGGCAGGGAAACCAATTAGGAAACTACTACAGCAGCCTAGATCAGAAGTAATGAAGTCTTGAATTAGGGTGGTGGACATGTGACTACAGAAAAGGGGATGTATTTGAGAGATGTTATAAAGACTTAACAAGTGATTAAATTGATAAATTATCATAGCCCTGAATATGTCAAGGACAATTAAGTCGTCTCATGTTGATTAAAGCCAGAAAAAATACTATAAACAACAAAAACTTTGCAAGAATACTAATTTTGACTACCTGGATTAATAATAATTTCTGTGATGGAGCTTAGTGTTGCTGCATTCAAAATCAATTTGTAAATGTTGGCGCCACCCCATACCCCCTCCATCATATCAGCCCATTATATATGAAAATCTGATGAATCCAGATTCATCAAATACAACTAAGAGTATCTCATGGTACTCCAAACTATGACCTTCCCCCTCCCCTTCCATTTACTCCTCCTCCTTGGTCTCCTTCCATTATTAATCCAAGGGAAAGAATGCCAGAATCTAAGGAGAGATTTTCTTTTTTTAATCCTTTAACAGGTGAATACTTACTGGTAAGGGATTAGATAAGGAATGTTGTGGTGAGGATCGTGCAACAGGTGGAACACTTCTACCAGGGCTAGTCCCTGGTCCAGTTCCCCCAGCAAACTGTTCAGAGAAAAATAGATATAAATAATTCACAACAATGCTATATTTCAGATAGGGCAAGTAGGAAAGATCAATGCCACAAAATAGACCCCAGCTTTTGACATTTCACTAAAGGGCCCTCCCCGGCAAAAAAAACTACCTCCCTGACCCAGGCAATCAGTTTCTCCTCAGATAGGGCAAGTAGGAAAGATCAATGCCACAAAATAGACCCCAGCTTTTGACATTTCACTAAAGGGCCCTCCCCGGCAAAAAAAACTACCTCCCTGACCCAGGCAATCAGTTTCTTCTCAGAAAGAGAATGTTATGATGTTGTGAAAAAACTGAAAAATAGCAATACATTTTTGTGTGGAATTTCAATGTGAGCTAAAGCAAACAGATAAAATGGTTAAGAAGGTAAAGGTAAAAACAATTCTAAATAAATATTCTTCTTATGTGAAAAATATACCATAAGAGTTATACACAGTTCAGTGGAAATAATAACAAGCAATCAGCTTCAATAACCACTAGTTACTATAAAATCATGTACTCTACTGACTTATTAAGTACACTGATAATCACATCCAAATACAGTCCTTTCCAAAAAACCTACTGACATAAATCCACTCTAGAAAAAGACGCTCATTTGGGTTCTAACGAACTGGACAATCATACTGAATACACAGGTTTGAATTTTTGGTGGACAGTAATTTCTGCAGTGATCGTGTCTAAACAGAGATATAGAGATCTGGCAAATTCTCAAATTCCTTAGCTAAACAAATAAAAATGTTGATTCTGGGAAAGGAACTAAGAGTTTTTCCATAAAATTAGATCAAAAACTCAGAGGAATTTGGGTAAGAAATTTTTGCCAGGAATTTTTCAACAAGTTACTTACCTCAAAGTAATCACTAATTTTATGTCCCCTAGGAGTGCCTTTCCCTGAAAATTAAACCAAAATATGTCAATTTTTTAAAATGATAATTACCATTTTGAAGAAAATGTTATTATGCATTCCATAGCTTCTGTATATAATTGCTACTGCCCCAAAAGTTTAAATTAGGGAAAACCTAATGTTACCATGACTATAATGGCCAATGGAATCAAAAATTCCATAAAATGAAATGAAATTTTTTTTCTCTATTTAGGAAGAGAGGCTGAATAAAGGGAAGGAAGAAATTCTAATAGTTTGTTTTCCTTTGGGCCTTAGACAATTAAAGATTTGTATGGTTTTTTTTATTACATATTCAACTCTACCTCACCTATAATCATTTCCCTCCCTACAAGTAAGTACTACTGAAGAGAGAATAATTCAAAACAAACTTATTAGACTTATACATATTATTTGTTCCTCTAAGATTCATAATGAGTTAGATTTTGGCAAAGACTGCAAAAACACTACTGTAGCCATCATTTCTTAAAACCAGGAAAAGCAAGCAATAAAACCACTTTATAATTTCATCAGTTGCTTAAAGTCATTTGCCATTATAACTATCCTCCTAGAGTGCTATTCAAATAGGCTCCAATATTCAACCAAACAATGATTGTCAGAGAAGAATAGTAGCTAGAAAGGCTCCCAGCATTTTGATGAATTTCCAGAGGCCTATTATAAACAAGCCAGTAAGTATATAAAACAGTCATTTAACACTCCAACAAGTCTTCTTTTCTACATACTATATATTCAGCCTAAGGGAAAAACTGTGGCAAAAGGCCTATGTTTTCTTACAATAGGGAAAACAAGCAACCCAAAGAACAACATTGTTTTTTCAGGTACGTATCAAATGGCAAGTTGGTAATAAGCTGCCTGATGTTCCCTTGAGATGCACAATAGGTCTCCATTAGGAATTTCTGCGTACAAACCAATTACCCACAGTGAGGAAATCCTACATAAGTACAAAAGAAAACTGGTTATTATTATTATTAGAAGTAGCGTGGTATTATTACCTTGGCTAGTTTCATATGGTTCTGCTTTCCTTTTCCGGTTCCGCTGGTCATTTTGTTTTTTCTCAGGGGTCTGTTTTATACCAAATGTGACAATTAGCATTTTGGTACTTACGCACTTGAAAAGGACAGAGGAAAATACCAAATGCATGAGGAGATACAATTCTCTACCTGCATGGTCAAACCCTAAATTAGTTTTAGTATCCTGTTCTAAGAGAAAGCGCGTAATAAAAAAAGGATAAGCAGCCTCTATTTTACTATGCCTACTTCAAAATTTGTAATAACATGAAGGCATATTTTTTTCCAGAGAAAGAAATAACTGTATCTCAAACATTTACTGTTCATCATGTTTCAGGAAGCTAACAAAGCAGAATCTTCCAATTCTTCTAAATTAAAGTAGCTAAAATTCAAATTTATGAAAAGAAGTTCTTCCAGAAGCTTCTACATGTAAGCAAAAGGAGTCTGAAATAGTCCTAAGAATAGAACCTAAAGCTACCTATGGGTCTGGAAGCCTAAACACCTTTCAATACCATTTATAAAATCAAATGACTACTTATTTACCATCTTATTTACCACTTTTAGCAATTTCATGCATGTCACAGATAAAGAACACAAAGAAATACATTCACAATTTTAATGGCTGTTAGTCTGCTTTTTAAAGCAGTTTCTTTACCAAGAGAATTTCTTAGAGGCAGCTAGATTGCTAAGTCTGCAATTGGGAAGACCTAGGATCAAGTAAGAATTTACAGCAAGTACTTCTTACTAGCAATGTGACACTGGGCAAATCACTTAATCTGTGCATGTCTCATTTTCTTCAACTGTAAAATTAGGATAATAGTACCAACTACTTCACAGGGTTGCTGGGAAGATCAAACAACACATCTGTTTTATTTTTTAAGGGGGGAGGAGACGAGCAAACAAAAAAGAACTTCTCTAAACTATGAGTTTTCTCTGAAATTTAAGAGACCATCAGATGTCATTTGTCCTTAAAGCTTTTTTAAAAGAAGAAACTGACAACTATATTAACTAATGAATGGGTCTGGATAATCAATGAACTAATTCTAAATTCTTAGATTTGACAAAAATTCAAAGTTTACTCCCATAGATTTAGAGTCACCCTGCCAAGTCGTCTGCTTTATAAGAAACTTGACTTTAGTGACAAGTAAAATGTACCTTCAAATTAAAAAAAAAAATCAGGCAAGTTGTACATCTCTATAAAGACCTACACATGATTACATGATTACACTCACTGATGCTACTCAACATGGATGCAATGCAGCTCTTCCTTAAGAGCAATGAATACTGCAACTGTACAAATACCAGAAAAATAGACATAGTAACAGTGGCAAACACCCAGGTAACTTCTAATCCCTTTTCACCCCAAGACAGTCTTAAAATGTTATCTTCTTACCTCTAATTCTTTGTCACTCAAAGACCCCACGCTGCATAAACTCTGGTTGGAAGACTCACTATTAAGTGGACCCTAGAAAGAAAAAGTAGTAAATGCAAACTGCAACTTAAAATGACAGAAAAACCTGCTTATGTTGGCATCTCAATAACGTCAAATAAGTTCTATTTTAAAGTCTTTCCAACTGTGAGAATGATTCACTGAGTAGTAAGCATTTAAATTTCCTATCATATTAATTGCTTTCTAGAAAAATACTTTCTAACAGAATAGAGTGCTTTTCTTTCTCCAAATAATTCCCAGTGTAATAGTTACATTCACCTTCATGACAATGCTTTGAAGAAATAAGCTTGAAAGAAACTTCCAGGCTGAGGAAAATGAACATAGCAGACATTTTTAGACCCTGCAAGTGTGTTGGTTTGTTTTGTTTGACCATACTTAATTTGGTACAAGGCAGTGATGCCCTTAGAGGTGGAAGAGTCTGTAGATAGAGAATGATGCAAAAAAGTATCAATGGAAACAATTTCTTAAAAAATAAAGAGCAAAAGGTTTTGGGAGGTAAATGGAAATGAAGGGCACTCTTGTTACTGTCATATTAAATATGCTTTTGGAAAAATAAGAGTACATAAAGAAGGTCACAGTATCATATACAATCCTCTTTTCCTGTTCACCGTATATTCGGATGTTCATGTTTGTTAAATTTGTATTAAAGTGAAGAAAGAAAAAAGAAACAACAATGAGCTCTATAGGGTGAGAAAGTACTAGGGGCTTTCCCACATGCAATATATGGGGACAGGAAGTATTCTAGAAGGCCCGCTATGGGAAATGCTTTTTTCAATGTCGACGTGTAAAAAAAAATTCAAACTTCCAAAAAGACCATCCATTATAATACTTACTGAAAAAAAGAAAAGGAAAAAAATTAAGGTTCCCTAGGAGTGAATGAGATTCAATGTATTCAAGAAAATCTAATTCCAACTTCCCTTCCCTTTCCTTTCCCAAAACCTTAAACCTATTGCACTCCGGTCCATAGATTGTACCTCACTAGACCCCTGCCCAAGCTCCACTTAATGGCTGTTTTCTGGACCCTCCTGGCTTAAGAGTGATTATTAATAGTAACTGTTGCTGTTTCCTTCCCAGTCTCATTAAAGGGGCCATCCTCCAACTACTTCTTAAACAAGCCTATTCACTGAATGGGCATTACCTCACCCTAAATGAGTACTGAACAGGCCTTGGTCTCATGGGGCCAAAGTCTCCCAGTGCATCCTGGGTCCTCTCCAGTCCTCCTGATGAATACCTGGTCCCTGGATTCAGGTGGCTCTGGAGGAGAAGTGAGGCTGGGGACCTGCACAGCCCTCCCTCGCTCAAAACAAAGTCAAGTGCACATCATGCCATCATTTCTCTGATGGCACGGTCTTCTTCAGCAACGGAGGATGAACACAATAACAACTAATTGCAGCCCTTCGGTTTGAACCCATCTTCAGAAATGAATAACACACTTAAAAGTGGTCACCAAAACATACATTTGATGTTATTTTTCAAGCACTACATTAAAAGACACACAGTTATCCCAGCCTGACAGAGGGTTTCTACTTGACTTACTTTGCCAAACTTCAGGGGCTATTATGAAACGCAGATTAGCACAGATGACACCAGAAAGGAGGAATGGACCATTTCCCTCCCCCATATTAATTTCGACTGTCTTACAGGAATAAAAGGTTTGCTCTAACCCTGAAGCAGATTTCACTGACTAAAACTACAAGGGACGGAGACACTGACTTTTAACAGCAACAGCAAGAAAATAACACACGCTTTCTTGCAGACAAAGAATGATCCTGCCACTCGCAAAGATTAGTTTAACCCTAACTTAAGCAACTCAGCAGGAAAGCTTAAAATCAAGGTTTTGTAAACAGGAGCTCAAAGGTATTATTTACCAAGGAGTCTCACTGTCCTGTAATTACATTTAAAATTATCAGAAATAATCTTTCCCCATAGTAATGACTTTAAAGCAAAGTGAATCCTGATACCCTCATATTATTTTCCTAAATGAATGCATTTACATGCATTATTATATAATCTATCCTTTGCAACTAAACAAACCAAAATACCAAAAAAGAAAAGTGGAAAAAAAAAATCAAACCTTCATCATAAACATACATAGACCAGCAAAACAAATTCCCACATTGGCCATGGTAGAAAAAAAAAATCTCTCTCTTCATTTTAAGTTCATCACCTCTCTGGCAGAGTGTGAACTTACAGTTTATCAGTGAATAGATTAATATTTTAAAGTCTTCCAAGATGCTTTTTTAATATTATTCTGAATGAATAAATGATTTCCCTAGTTCTGCTCAGTTCACTCTGCCAGTCTTTCCAGTTTCTTCTGAAACACTTTATTTTGTTGTTTCTTAATAATAGTCCATTACATTCACATAGTCACGATTTGTTTAGCCAGGCTAATAGGAGGACATCCCCTTACTTTCCAAGTTTTTGCTACCAGTAAAAGCTTTTATAAACATTTCTCAACAAAGAATTTATTTTTCTTCTTTTTAACCTCTCTAAGGTATAAGCCTAAATAGTATAGCTGAGTCAATGGGTACTCACTTTAATAAAAAAAAAAAAAAAGATTAGAGTAAGGTGATGTAGACATAAAGGCCTGAATTGCCCTATCATATTTTATTAGCAAGGATGAATAATTAAGCATGCAATCAGAATAAGGAAGATGATTATCACTTAGCAGAGGACTTCAAGCAGAAATGAGGTGACCATTTATCAGGAATTTAACAGTAGGAATTCCTTTTGGGTATGGGTTGGGAGAGATTTAAGCAACAATGTAAAAAGGCAAACAACTTTAAAAAACTTAGGATCTGATCATAATGACCAGATGTGGTGCCAGACTACTAATGATGATGTATATTACCCACATCCTGACTTGTAAAGAGGTGATAAGATTAACAAAAAGCAAAATGAGATATATATTTTTGTACATGGTCAGTATGGAAACTGTATTACTTAAGTATGCATATTATAAGTGCTTTTCTTTCTTTCTTTCAAATGAGCACTTCAAAAAGTGCTCAGTAGTTGAAAAAGAAAATGAAACAAAAATTAACACAAAAAAATAGATCACTGTTGAGTTCCCTTATAATTTAATCTAGTTTTTTGAAGTTTAAATTGTGACAAGTGAACCAATATCCTCCCAGTCAAACTTATTAAATGTCACAACTTGAATGTCACATTTAGTTATATATGTTTCCTCAGTTGTCAAAAAAAATAAAATAAATAAAGTAAAAAAACTATTTTGTAGCCCACAACTCTGCTGAAGGTATTATTAACTGTCTCAATTAGTTTATTTGCTTATGCACTACAATTTTCTAAGTTTCTATTACAAACATTTTTTATATAATAACAAAATAGTTAAAAAAAAAAGAACAGGCAATAAAGGAAAGGGGAATCTTATTTCAAAACACTACAAAATTCATAAACTATCTGGGAGTCAATTTACCAAAGCTTATTAAACACTTGCATAAATCCAATCACAAATTGTTCCTGAAAGAAATAAAGAACTTAAATAGGTGGAGAAATATTCAGCATTGGCTAGGCCAGGACAACATAATAATAACAATACCTCAAAAGTGAATGTATACTTTTAATACTATATCAGTCAAAATAACAAAGGAACACTTAACAGAACTCATTACCATAATTCATTTGAAGGAAGAAAAGATCTTGATTGCCAAGGAAAATAATGAAAAAGAGTAAAGTCATGAGCTCTTAATAAGGGCAGAGGCTGCCTTTTGCTTTCCTTTGTACCACTACTACTTAGCATAGTGCCTGGCAAATAGCAGATGGGAAGTCAATGTTTATTCCCTTACTGACTGACCGGAAAAAGAGAAAACAGTAGTTCCGGACCTCAAACCATATGACAGAGCAGTATTCACTTGGTATTGGTTAAGAAAGAGATATATATCAATTAAACAGACTAAATAGAATAGAATCAAAAATAATAATTCAATTCATTGTCAGATGAACCCCAAAACATAAAATACTTTTAGCAGAAAACATAAATTAATATTTTTTTAAAAAAAATTCAGGAAAAACTGGAAACACATTTAGCAGAAATCAGACTAAGTCTTGGCCATATTACATGATAAATTCAAAATGGACATACTACTTGGATATTACAGATTGTATACCAATAAAAAATTAGAAGAGAAGCAGATCACATGCAACTCTATGGACAGGCATATTTCTTAATAAAACAAGAGATAGGAGCAATTAAAAAAGATAAAATAGATAATTCTGATTATATGAAACTTAAATCTGAAGAAACAAAATTAAGACATCTAGGATTAAAAGGAAAGTGAGGAGAAAAAACACTTCTAATTTCTCAGATAAAAGCTGACCATCCAAGACATAGAGACAACAGAAATATATAATACTAAGTCATACCCCAATAGGAAAGTGGCTAAGAATAAAGAAACAGTTTCTCCAAAGAAGAAATGAAAACTAGTGAAAGTCTGTCATGTGAAAAAAATGCTCCAAATAATACACTACTTGGCACTAAGAGAGTGGTAGATAAGTGACGTACACAAGACACAGTAGTCAATGACTATAGTAATCAACCGTTTGATACTGTTTTGTTTCTTCTTTCTAGTAGTTTACTCCATTGGTTCCAATTCTTCTTTGTAACATGACTGATATGAAAATGTTTATCGTGAATGTATATATAGAGCCTAGATCAGATTGCATACTGTCTTGGGAAGGAGAGAGGGGAAGTAGAAGGGAAGAGGGAAGGAAAGGAGGGGGAGAAAATCTGGAACTCGCACACTTGTGGAACTGAAGGTTGTAAACGAAAAATAAATAAATTTTTAAAAAATTAGAACAATACAAATCAGAACAATTCTGAGTTTTCACCTTTTCCTAAAAAATTAGCTACTAGTGAGAATAATACAAATCAAAACAATACTGAGGTTTTAATATTGAAACCTAGCCAACTGCTAAAAATGAGAAAAGATGGAAATAGTCAATGTTGGAAGAAGTGTGGCAAGATTAGCACACTGCTGTACTGTTGGTGGAGTTACAAATTAGTGCAACCATTCTGAAAAACAATTTGGAAAGAAGCAGATGAAGTGACTAAATACTAGGCACATATCTCCAAATAGTCATAGATTTTTTTTATAAGTTCCATATAACATCAAATATTTATAGCAGCATTTTTTATGGTAACGAAGAACTGAAAATGAAATACCTCCCCATCCAAAGGGAAATGGCTAAACAAATTATGTTACATGAATATAATGCAATATTACTCTGCTGTAAGAAACTGAAAATGTCAAATACAGAAAAACATGTACTCACATAAATAGTGAGGTATAAATAATAAAAAATATGTACAACAACTATAATAATATGAACAGAAAGACCAACAACCATAAAACAATTTTTAAAATCACAATACTTTGCTTTCTGGAATACCATATTCCAATCTCTCTGCTCTCTATCACAGTGGTAGCTGCTAAATCTTGTACAATCCCAACTGTGGCTCCTTGGTACTTTAATTTTTAGTTCTGTTTGCTTGCAGTATTTCTTCACTGATCTTGAAGTTATGCTGTTTCTGAGAATCTTCATTTTGGCCTTTGTTTTAGGAGGTAACACAGAGATTCTTTCTAATAAACTGATTCAAAAAGATCGACGAACTTTTCTTTTTTTAAGATTTCTTGAAATAAAATATCTTGAGGCACATTTTTGTTCCTGGCTTTCAGGCAGTAGCACAATTCTTAACTTTTCTTTTATCAACCTGTTTTCCAGGCCAACTGCTTTTACTAAGAGCTACCTTATGCTTTCATCCATTTTTTTTTCAGTCTTTTAAATTTTATTTTAATAATTCTTGTTTTCTCAAGAAGTCATCAACTTCTCTTCGGTCTATTCTAATTTTCAGAGTGTATTATTTGGCCAAGATTTTAAATCTCTTGTCCCAAGCTACTAATTTTCTTTCCAATTATTTCCTTTACAATTCTTATTGCTGTTCCAATTTTCTCCTCTAACATTTCATTTCATTTTACAAATTTTTAATTTTTTAAAACATATAAAACATAAACATACGCTTCATCTCTTCAAGGAATTCTAGTTGAATTTGTGTCCAAGCTATGTTAAGGATTTGCTTAGAAAATGGTGGAGTAGAGAAAGCACTATGGCCAACATACCCCAAACAATTTTAAAATAATGCCTCTCAAATCAAATTCTGGAGTGGCAGAGCCAACAAAAGGTAAAAATGGGACAAGACAAGACAAACTAGGAGGTTAGAGGGAGAGGTCTATGATATTGAGGTATGGATTGGCTCAAAGAACAAGTAGCAGGTTTGAATTTTGAAGGTAGCAACAGTAGGAGATTCAGGAGCTCTCAAATTAGTAATAGTAAGGGGATCAAACAACTGGTCAGAAAGAGACTACAAAGGATCCCTGTGCTAACCCTGGGAACAGGATAGGGCACCATAGGCAGTTCCTAGCAATTCCACTGTCTATAACCACTTCCAAGTCACAATTACAGGGCAGAAACAAGTTTTTGCAGTCAGGGGCCCTACGGAGCAATACTGCTTATTGTCAACAAGGGAGCAGGAGCCATGAGGAGCTGTTGTAATCAAAATGGAGGCAGTTCTCTTGCAGTTCTCAACAAACCATTATCAATCAGTGCTGAGGCCACTGATCATTTACCTCACACTGAAGTCAATCCCTCCTTAGCAGAACTTCCAACTGAAGAAGAGGCTTTGAGGGCCATTAGGCTCTTTTCATGTGGCAAAGCACCTGGTGCTGATCCTATTCCAGCTAAGATTTACAAAGTAGGGGGACCATTGTTCATACAAAAGCTGACTGAAATATTCCAGGTTATATGGCAAGAGGAGGTTATCCCCCAGGAGTTCAAGGATGCCTCCATTGTCCTCTCTATAAAGGTAAAGGGAATAGATTGTCCTGCACAATCATTGGGGAGGAGGGGCTGTAGAGGGTCTTTCTCTGAGTCATTGCTGGCAAGATTCTTGCTAGAATCCTCCTTAATAGACTGATCCTTCACCTGGAAGATGGTCATCTACCTGAGACTCAGTGTGGCTTCAGAAAGGGCCGAGGAACAGTAGATGTGGTGTTTACTACCCAATAACTCCAGGAGACATGCTAGGAGTAAAACAGTACACAACATTTGCAGATCTGACCAAGGCCTTTGACAAAGTTAGTTGTGAGGGCTTATGGAAAATTACGGCAAAATTTAGTTGCCTGGAGAAGTTCATCAGCATTGTACGTCAGTTTCATGATGGCATGCTCACCTGGGTTCTGGATAATGGACAATGCTCTCGTGCCTTCCCAATCATCAGTGGAGTGAAACAGGGCTGTGTGCTTGCTCCTATGCTTTTTAGCATGATGTTTTCAGCCATGTTGACAAATGCTTTCAATGAGGATGAACATGGCATCAAGGTCAACCACCATACTGATGGTAAGTTCTTCAATTTGAAAAGGCTACAAGCCAAGACCAAAGTGGAGGGAGTGTTGGTGCATGATTTTCTGTTTGCAGATGATTGTGCACTCAATGCAGCCTCTGAAGCTGAGATGCAACAAAGTATGGAACAGTTCTCTGCTGCCTGTGCTAATTTTGGCCTAATAATCAACACCAAGAAAACACAGGTGCTCCATCAGCCACCATCACGCTATCCATACATGGAACCATCAGTTACCACAAATGGAAAAGTTTTGAATGCTGTGGATAAGTTCACTTACCTTGGTAGTGTACTTTCCAGGGATGTACACATTGACAATGAGGTTGATACACACACTGCCAGAGCTAGCTCAGTGTTTGGGAGGCTCCGAAGAAAAGTTGGGGAGAGAAGAGTAGTATTAGAGTGACTACAAAACTGAAGGTCTACAAAACCGTTGAGCTGACCTCATTGTTGTATGCCTGTGGTACATGGACAGTCTACCAGCACCATGCCAGGAAACTGAATTGCTTCCATTTGTACTGTCTTAGGAAGATTCTGAGGATCATATGGCAGGATAAGGTACCAGACACTGAAGTCCTTACTCTAGCTGAACTGTCAAGCATTCAAACTACGCTTCAGAGAGCACAACTCTGATGGGCTGGCCATGTTGTTCAAACGCAAAATGTACCCTTGCCAAAAAGACTATTTTATGTAGAATGCACATGGGGCAGGTGACCACATGGTGGTCAGAAGAAGCGATACAAGCACACTCTCTCAAGGTCTCTCTCAAGAACTTTGGATTTCATTGTGGGACATGGGAGACACTGGTACAGGACCACTCAGCACGGTGTACCCACATCAGAAAAGGTGTTGTGCTCTATAAGCAAAACAGAATTGAAACAACACAAAGGAATCGGAGGATGAGCAAATTTGAAGTAACCACCCCAAATGTTCACAAGGATTATCTGTGCCCCACCTGTGGTAGAGCATCCTGAGCTCATACTGGTCAGATCAGTCACACCTGTACACACTGAAACGTACTTTATCATGGTGACGTCATTTTGGTCCCCTTCGAGAATGAAGGACAACAACCAACCAATCATATGATGAACTGTGGGTGTCAGCTCTTCTCAGCAATGCACTGATCCAGAATGATCCCAAAGGACTCATGATGAAGCGTACTATCTACCCCCAGCGTCTGAATACAGACTGAAGCATGCTCTTTTTCACTTTCTTTCATTTTTTTTGTCTTCTTATATAAAATGGCAAAAATGGAAGTATTTTACATATTGCACATGGATAACTTATATCGGGCTGCTTATCATCTTAGGAAGGGGGAAGGATAGAGAGGAAAAAGTTAACATTTAGAACTCAAAACTGTTTTTTTTAAATGTTTTTTAAAATGTTTTAACATGTAATTAGGGAAAAGATAAAATATACAAAAAATAAAAGAAATGAGAACACTGCAAGAAAAAGATGAAAAGTCAACACATTGGTAAAAGTGTCACCAAAAAAACTGAAGACAATAACAAAAAAAATTGGCTAAAAATGGTAAGTGGTACAAAACATCACTGATGAAAATAATTTCTTAAAAAAACATAATTGGGCAAATGGAAAAAGAGGTACAAAAGTTCACTTAAAAAAATAATTTCTTAAAAATTAGAATTGGGGAACTAGAAGCTTAACGACTCTGTGAAAGATCAAAGAAACAATAAAGCAAAGTTAAAAGAATGAAAAAATAGAAAAAAAAGTAAGATCTCATCAGAAAAAAGAATTGACCTGAAAAACGGATGGAGAAGAGAGAATTTAATAATCATTGGAGTACCTGAAAGCCATAATTAAAAAGCCTAACTAAACAACATAATTGAAGAAATTACCAAGGAAAACTTCCCTAATATCCTAAAACCTGAGGGTAAAACAGAAACTGAAACAATCTACAGATTACCACCTGAAAAAGATCCCAAAATAAAAATTCCCAGGGATATTATAGCCAAATTCCAGAGTTCTGAAGATAAGAAAACATACTTCAAGGAATGAAAAATAAACCAACCAAATACCATGAAGTCATAGTCAAGATCATTTGACACCTAGATGACACAATGGATGGAATGCCAGGCCTGAAGTAAGAAAAAACTAATCTTCCTGAATCCAAATCTGGCCTCAGACATTTCCCTGGGCAAGTCACTTAATCCTGTTTGCCTCAGTTTCTTCATCTGTACAATGAGATGGAGAAGGAAATGGCAAATAACTCCATTACCTTTTCCAAGCAAACCCCAAAAAAGGATCACAAGGAGCTGAACATAAAAGGAAAAACAACTAAATAACAGTCAAGATCATATGAGATTTATCAGCTTCTATTTTAAAGAAGCAAAAGACTTAGAATAAGATATTCTGGAAGGCAAAGAAGATAGGATTACAATCTATTCAGCAAAAGTGAGTATAGTCCTTCCAAGGGAAAAAAAATGGATATTTAATGAAATAAAGGACTTTCAAACATTTCTAAATGAAAAGATCACAGATGAATAGAAAAATCTGTCAAACACAAGACTTAAGCATAAAAAAATAAACATGAAAGAGAAATCATAATGTTATTGAGTAAGATTAAACTATTTATATTCCTATATGGGAGGGTGACACATGTAACATCTAAGAACTTTTTCATTTATAAAGGCAGTTAGGACAGGAAAAAAAGAGAGGAGGATAAACAGAAGAAAGTAGGATGGAGGAAAATGCAGTTAATATCATAACTGTGAATGTCAATGGAATGAATTCACCCATGAAATAGAAGTAGATAGCAGAATGGATTAGAAATCAGAATCCCACAATATGCTGACTACAAGAAACACACTTGAAACAGACACACAGAGCTAAAATAAAGGGTTAGAGCATAACCTACTATGATTCAGCTGAAGTAAAAAAAGCAGGGGTGACAATCATGACCTTAGACAAAGCAAAAGCAAAAATATATCTAATTAAAATAGATAAGCAGGAAAAATATATTATGCTGAGACATACCATAGATAATAAAACGACATCAATACTAAATATTTTGTGTTCATCCTTTGTTACAGAAGAAGACCATGTCATCAGAGAAATAATGACATGACTTGCAACTTGACTTTGTTTTGAGTGAGGGAGGGCTGTGCAGGTCACCAGCCTCACTTCTCCTCCAGAGCCATATGAATCCAGTGACCAGATATTCATCAAGATGACTGGAGATGACTCAGGATCAGGCAACTGGGGTTAAGTGACTTGCCCAAGGTCACATAGCTATTTGCACCAAATGATACAGCCTCCAAATTTTTAAAGAAAAAGTTAAATGAATTATAGGAGGAAAGAGACAGTAAAACAATACAAATGGGGGACCTCAACTTTCCCCTCCCAGAACTAGATAAATTTAACCAAAAAATAAACAAGAAAGATGTTAAGGAATAAATAGAATTTTAGAATATATACACAGTAGGCCATCAGAGAATTTTTTTTCTCATCTGTAAATGGCACCAGCACAAAATAATGACAATGTATTAGGTACAATCCCAGTTCATTTTTATGGATGAGGAAACTGCAGCACACAAAATGACTTGCCCATTTGAACTCTAGTCTTGCTGACCATAGGCCCAGTGCTTTATCGTCTACACCACTCAGTTGCCCTTGTGGAAGCATAGATTAAAAATTAATTGGAAATTAATCTAATCCTAAGGAATAAGTGGGTCAGAGAACAAATGAGAGAATCAATAATTTCATTAAAGAGAATTACAGCAATGAGAAAACATCCCAAACTGCTGGATAACAGAAGAGGAAAGAGAATATTTAAATAACCTTATTTTAGAAAAAAGAAGCTGAACAGGTCAGAAACAAGTTACCTAAGAAACAATCTATGAGACCAGATGGATTTACATGTGAATTCTACTGAATATTTAATTAATTTCAATACTATATAAAGTATTTGAAAAAATTAAGTAAAGGAGTCCTATCAAATTCTTTTTATGACACAAATATGGTGCTAATACCTAAAAACAGAGAAAGAAACTCAAAGACAAATATTCTTAGAGAATATCAAGGCAAAAATGTAAAATAAAATATTAGTAAGTAAATTACAGCAATTTATCACAAAGATCATTCAGTATGAACAGGAGATTCATGTCAGGAATGCAGAGATTGTTCAAAAAATAGGAAAACTATCAGATCACGCCCCATCACCTCTTTACTAGATTATTTTAAAACCTTCCTAATTAGTCTCCCTGTTTCACATTCCTTATCATGATAATCTATTCCACTGTATGGATGACAATCTTAATGCTGCCTAAGTAATTTTTCTTAAGCTCAGATCTGACTATGTTAACCTCCTCTCAGTCAAATCCAGCAGATTCCTACTGATACTAGGACAAAACATAAGCTCCTCACTTTAGCACCCTACACACCTAGCCCAAACCTATCTTTCCAGCTTCAATAAACATTACTCTGGCTCCTATACTATGCAATTCAGCTAGACAAGACCTCTGTGATGTAGAACACTACACTTCCAGTCTTGGTATCTTTGCACTGGTTCTCTCAACATGCCTGAAAGTCACTCATTCCTCACCTCTGCCTAAGAGTCTCTATTTTCCTTTAAGACCAAGCTTCACACATAAACTGTGGATCACAACCTCCCTATGGAGTCTAATGTGTGTGGGGGTGGAGGGGTGGGGAGGAGAGAAAAAGGGGGTTGCAAAAAATTTGGCAACAGTAAAAAGGTTTCTAAATGCACAAGGACCAAAAATTAATTCAAAATCAAACACATAATGAATCTGAGGTGTTTCTGGCACTTACCCATGATGCGCTGCACAACTTCACTGCAGTCTTGGTTTTGACCACACATGTGCACTTTATACTGCACATGCCATCATACCACACAACGTCAAACAACACAGCCAAAATCTTCTCAGTTCAGGTTCGAGATTATGAATTGCATATTATGAATATTATATTATTAATTGCATATTATGAATATTATATTATGAATTGCAGTCTTTTTACTGTACATACTGTTTTCTGCTCTGACAGAAACATACTAGACTTTAATATTTTTATGCCGTCATTCCTCAGCATAAGTATCAAATTAGCATATTTTTGGATTGGATTATAACGCTTGATTTTTTAAAATTTTGGTTATCTCCTTTTATAGAAATATTAAAAGTGTTTAACTGCAGCAAGTAAAGACAAAATTCCTTTAACAGTATTTCTCCACCATCACTGATGCATGTGTATGAAAGGGTGAAAATCAATTTATTAAATTAAGCAAAAACAAATGTAATTTCATAAACTAAAGCTAGTGTTTATTTAAGAAATCATTAGCAATACTTATTTATATTTTAGGACAAAAGTATTTTTTGGCTGCTGCTAAATTTAGGCAGAAGAGGTAAAAATATTGATGACATGGTAGAGTCTTCGATACTAGGTTATAATACACTTAATTTGACAAGAAAAAGAAAACATATTGAATCATTTTTGCAATATGGATTTACTTCTAATAATGATCATGGTGTGGAAAATCTCTCTGCTTAAATTGTAATGAAGTTGTGGCTGTGGAGAGCATGAAACCAGCCAAACTAAAACAACATCTTAATACCAAGCATACAGTGCACTGCAATAAACCAAAGGATTATTTTGAACAACTTTTAAAATTTTCAAATAAAGAAAAACAATGCTTTGAGAAATCTGTTACCATCAACAAAAAGTATTTATTTGCACCTTATGAAGCTTCTTATTTAACTGTAAAAACTAAAAAGCCCTAATACAATATGAGAAGATCTCAGGTTACCTGCTGCTATTAAAATGTCAGAAATAGTTCACGGGAAAACGTATGAGGATGAAATTCATAAACTTCCTTTATCAAATGCTTCCAAAAGAATTTCTGAAACTAGTAATGACCAATTCTAGCAGCTTATTACCAGGCTTTAGGACAGCCCAAAGTTTGCAATTCAATTAGATGATATTTCTAATATGGTGCAGTTGTTACTTTAAGTAAATATATGTTTATGAAGGAAGTATACATGAGGAATTATTGTTTTGTTGCCCTGTGAAAGGGCACACAAAAAGGGAAGATAAATATATCTTAAAATCAACTAATTTTTCACAAAGGAAGGTTTACAGTGGGAAAAATTGTATTGGAGTTTGTACAGACGGTACAAGAACAATGACGGGCAAAAATGTTGGATTTGAAACAAAAGTTAAAGCTGGTAACAATGAACATTGCCCTTAATAGTCATTTGTTTTCAAACCTTTAGAAAGGCATGGACTACACTATTACAAAAGCTTATTACTACATGCAGAGATAAGGTGGCTCTCAAGAGGGTGAAATTTAAAGAGAATCCTGAAATTGAAAGATGAAGTTGTTACATTTTTTACTGAGTAGAAGTCTGATTTTATTAATATTTTCACAATAAATTATGGCTTTCTAAACTGTACTGTCAGATATTTTTGAAAAACTCAATGATTTAAACATGTTGCTTCAAGGAAAAAATTGTAACATTTAAACATAAAGAATAGAGTGTAAAATGGTTCTTTAGAAAAGTTCACAGTGACAGATGATTTTATAATTTAAAATAATCTTCCCAAATACTGAATTGCAACAGTTAATATAGCTGATCATCTGAAGTGCCTAGAGACAATTTCAGAAATGCTTCCCATCAAATTTTTATTCTTAAAAACTAAGTTGGGTTCATAAACCACACTCAATTGAAACCAAAAACATCAGTCATCTGCCATTAAAAATTCAAGAAGAATTTGCCCAGTTATCAAGCAACATTGGTTTAAAACTTCAGTTGCCTAAAAAATGATTAAATGAATTTTGGCTGGGAATTAGGAAAGAATTTCCAACAATGGTCCTAAAATATACTTCTGCCATTTTGTACAGGTATTTAAGCACAGCGGCATTCTCAGCATTGACAATTATGAAATCAAAATACCAATCAACTCTGAAAAGCATTGAAGATGCTCTACATCCTTCAGTGTATCAAATACTCCACCAAGATTTAGCTCTGTATGTAAAAATAAACATGTATATCTATCTCATCAGTATGCAAATTTATTTTTGTCTTTAATAAATGATAAAAGCATATGCATACCAAAGAAGTATTTTAAAATAAATTTATGATTATCAGTTAATGTTTGATTTGTATTCCTGTTTTATAAACCTATATACTCATGGTTGTGTAAAAATTTCAAGGGCAAAAACAGGTTGTGAATGGAAAAAATTTAAGAACCCCTGCTTTAAGACACAAATTAAGCACCACCTTCTGCATTTAGTCTTTTATTTAATGCCCCATTTGTTAGTGCCCTAATTTATTCATTTCATATTTATGCTGTACATCTTTATAGATGTACTTATCTCCCTCAATAGAATATAAGTTCCTTGTAACTAAGGATTGTTTTATTCTCTATACTTGTACCCTCAGTGTCTAACACAAAAATTTGGGATGTCCTCTGTTGCTATATTGCTATATGTGCTATCCTGCTCACAATACTATCTCAAATATCCCAAAATAAAACTTTTGGGATGCTCTGTATTACAAACAATATGTAAAAACAATAGACAGAAAAAAAATTCCATTCAAAATTTATAAAATATCTGAGAGTCTAGCTCAAAGGTAGAGAGAGAACCTGTAACCTCAAGCCCACATGTGATCTTTTAGGTTCTTGGGTACAGCCTTTTGACCAAGTTCAAGTTTTACAGAACAATCCTTTTATGAAGGGGATTTGCTCTGTGAATTTTGGATTCAATGAAAGGGCTGCACTTGAGGACTTAAGAGGGTCACATGTGGTCATTACGCTGCAGGTTCCCCACCCCCATCTAGCTACTGAGATAGAAAGGAATTATAACACAAGTTATGCTACAAAACATTCTTCACAAAAATACAGACCTAAATAACTGAAGAAATATTAACTGCTCATGGTTGAGCCATATGAATATAATTAAAATGGCATTACTAACTAAATCAATTTAAAGATTTGGTGCCTTACTAAACTACAAAAAGGTTACTTTACAGAACTATATAAAAAAATGGGTCAATAATTTCAAGGGATATAATGAAGAAAAGTAGAAAAGAAGTACACCTAGCAGTAGCAGATCTTAATACTACAAAGCAATGATCATCAAAATTATTTAGTATGAGGTTCCACCTCACACCTATCAGAGTAGTTAACATGACAAAAGAAGGAAAATGTTGGATATTATTGGAGGGGCTGTGAGAAAACTGAGACCCTAAAGCACTGTTGGTGGAGTTGTGAACTGATTCAACCATTTTGGAAAGCAATTCTGAACTACATCCAAAGGGCTACAAAACTGCACACCATTTGATCCAGCATTCACTGGTAGGTCGATATCCCAAAGACATCCAAAAAAAAGAGGAAATGACATTATTTTACAAAAATGTTTATGGAAGCTCTTTTTGTGGTGGCTAACAACTGGAAATCAAATGGATGCCCATCAACTGGGGAATGGCTAAACAATCTGTGGTATATGAATGTAATGGAATATTATTGGGCTATAAGAAATGACAAGCAAGATGATTTCAGAAAACATGGAAAGACTTATACGAACTAATACAAAGTGAAGGGAACAGAATCAGGAGAATACTATACACAGAAACAGTAATATTTTCCTATGAAGAACTGTGAATAAATTTGCTATTCAGCAATACAATGATCCAAGACAATTCTAAAGGACTCATTATGAACCATGGAGCTCAAAACTTTAAATAAAAATGTTTAAAAATTGCGGGGAAGAAACCTATTTAGTATTGGATAAAAAGCAGAAAAGTTGATTGGTGAAACTCATTAGGTGTACCAGGCCTAGAAGGAATCAAAAAAATAGCAGCAGAGCATTTAATCAACCCAAGAACTACAACAAATGGGGAAAGGGCTCACTATTCAATAAAAACTGCTGGAAAAGCTAGAAAGCAATCTGGCAAACATTAGACTTAGGCCAACATTTCTTATAACATACCATAATTAGCTCTAAATTGAAACAAGAAGATATAAAAGTGATGTGATAAATACAACAAAGGAGCAAGGAATAAGATACCTTTCACAACTAAGACCGGGGAGAGTTCTTTACCTAACAAAGTGTGTCGTGAAGATCACAAAAGATAAAATAGGTAATTCTGATTACATAAAATTGAAAAGTAGTTGCAAAAGCAAAACCAAAACGTAGAAGTGAGGAAAAACATCTTTAATTTCTCTGATAAAGGTACTGTATACAAGATTTATAGGAATCAAAAATAAAAGAACCCAAGTCATTTCTCAAAAGAAACAATGCAATGAATTGATGCTAACTGAAATGAGCAGAGAACCAGGAGAACATTGTACACAGTAACAGCAATGTTGTATAATGACGAACTTTGCTAGACTTCGGTCTTCTCAGCAATACAATAAGCCAATTCCGAAAAATTTATGATTGTAAAATACTATGCATATTCAGAAAAAGAAATAAAGAGTCTGAATACAGATCTAAGTCTATTATTTTCTGGTTTTGTTTTTTTCCTTTCTCAAGGGTTTTCTCTTTTGTTCTGATTCTTCTTTCACAACATGACTAATGTGGAAATATGCTTAATATGACTATACATGTATAGCCTATATTAGACTGCATGCCACCTTGGGGAGGGGAAAGAAGAGGGAGAAAATTTAGAACTCAAAATCTTACAAAAGTGAATGCTAAAAACAATAAATTGAGTAAATAAATGACACCCCCCCCCAAAAAAAAGAGAAACAATGCAAACTATCATCAATCATTTGAAGAAATGCTCCAAATCACTAATAAGAAAACTGCAAATTAATACAATTCTGAGTTTCTACCTTTCATCCATCAGACTGGCAAAGATGAGAAACCATGATAACAGCTGAAAGAGCTACATGAGGAGACAGGCACACTAATTAGCACTATTGCAGGAGCTGTGCAATAGTCTAATCCTAATACAAAACAATTTGGAAGTAAATCCAAAAAGCCACCAAATTATATACAACCTTTGGTACCAGCAATGTCAGTACGAGGCTTATATCCCACAGATCTCAAAGAGATAAAGAATTTACATGTACAAAAATATTTGTAATAACATTTTTTGTTGCAGCAAAGAACAGAAACAAAGTAGGTGCCTATCAAACCAGGAATTCCTCAATATATTACAGTATATGAATGTGATGCCGAACTACTGAATTGTAAGAAATGGCAAAAGAGATAGAAACCTAAGAGGATTTGTACGGTCAGCTGCAGGGTGAAATGAGCAAACGCCAACAGCAATATACATGATGACTACAACAATGTAAAGGAAAATGAAGAGATTTAGAATCTATGATGAATGCAGTACCAATCACAACTCTACAAGACTGCTGAAAGACACGTGATCAATACTAAAGGTACAAAATGAGACATACACTTTCAGACGAGACCAATATGTAGATTTGCTTTGCTTATTTGTAACAAGGAAAGGCTAAAGGAATAAGGAAGTACAGTGGAAGTTAAGGTACAGTAAGACAAAAACTTTTAAAAGGAACACAACAGTGTCAATGAATCATGAAACAATAATCAGAAGAGAGCAGAAGGAAGTTGAGAAGGAAACGTAGATAAGTAGGGCAGTACTGGAACTAACATGATATATTTGAAATGTACTCCCCAAAAGAGCTATGAAAGTAGAGATATACAGGTTTATTTGCAGTTCTATTTTTTTTTTTGCATAGGTAATCTTTCATGTCTGTTGATGTTCATCTAATTCATAATAAATAGACAATTTAAATGAGAAAAACGTACAAAACTTCCAACATTACACGATGTTGTTGCTAAAAACGTGTATCAATTACAATGTCTCATTGTTTTCTTGGCTATGTACTTTGCTTCAATTCCTGACTACCACAATTTAAATGTAAAGAACCACCATCACAATGTTGGAAAATTACAAAGAACAAGTCTGGCTCCTAATTAAAGACATGGGAGGAGCCAAGATGGCGGAGTAGAAAGACTCACGTATGCTAGTTCCAAACCCACAGCCCATATATTTCCTACAAGAAGAACTCCCCACAAATTCTGGATCACTGCAAGGTGCGCAGAAACACAGTGGAAGAGATTTCCGTTCCAGAGAGCCCTGGAGAGCCATCCCCAGGGTCTGTCGCGCCCTGGAAAGCGGAGCCCACCCCTCCCCTGCCCGGGCGGCCCCAGAGGAGCAGATCCGAGCAGGCTTCAGGGACCGAACCTCCGGCAGCTGAGAAGGTCCCTCCGCCCACAGACGCTACAGGTCAGTGACAGAGACGTCTAGGATGGCCGAGAGGGGAGCGGGGTGTTTCCGTGGCTCGGGCCCCCTCGGGAGGAAGCAGGAGGCAGGGGCAGAAAGCAGCGGGGGCAGCAGCAGTGGCCTGGGACTCCCCGAGCAGCAGGCAGGATCTTCATTACTGAAGGTCTCTGCATAAACCACCTGAAGGAGCTGAGACTGGGAGGTGGCCCTGCCCCCACCCGCTGCATTACTAAAGGTCTCTGCATAAAGCCCCTGAGGGAGCTGAGTCTGGGAGGCGGCCCTGCCCCCACCCCAGCACCAGAACTAAAGCTCACATTGAATAGCAGCTACACTTGCCACGGAAAGCCCACTTGAATCTCAGACCCCAAGCACTAGCTGGGCGGATCTAGGCGGGGGTGCAGAGGAATCTCAGAAGTCAAGTAATTGACTGGGAAAATGCCCAAAAAAGGGAAGAAAAATAAGACCACAGAGAGCTTCTTTGAGCAGGTGCAAATGTTCCTGCCTTTCAATTCTGATGATGAGGAAATAGTGTTACCATCAGGGAAAGACGTGGAGGGCGGGGCCTCTGTATCCCAGACATCCAAGGTGGATGTTGGGTGGGCTCAGGCCTTGGAAGAGCTCAAAAAGGATTTTGAAAAGCAAGTTAGACAGGTGGAGGAAAGACTGGGAAGAGAAATGAGAGAGATGCAAGAAAAGTATGAAAAACGGGTCAATACCTTGGTAAAGGAGACCCAAAAAAATGCTGAAGAAAATATCAACTTGAAAAATAGGCTCACTCAATTGGCAAAAGAGGTTCAAAAAGCCAATGAGGAGAAGAATGCTTTCAAAAGCAGAATTAGCCAAATGGAAAAAGAGGTTCAAAAGTTCACTGAAGAGAATAGTTCTCTCAAAATTAGAATGGAACAGATGGAGTCAAATGACTTTCTGAGAAACCAATAAATCACCAAACAAAACCAAAAGAATGAAAAAATGGAAGAGAACGTGAAATATCTCATGGGAAAAACAACTGACCTGGAAAATAGATCCAGGAGAGACAATTTAAAAATTATGGGACTACCTGAAACTCATGATCAAAAAAAGAGCCTAGACATCATCTTCCATGAAATTATCGAGGAAAACTGCCCTGACATTTTACAACCAGAGGGCAAAATAAGTATTGAAAGAATCCATCGATCACCACCTGAAAGAGATCCAAAAAGAGAAACTCCTAGGAACATTGTGGCCAAATTTCAGAATTCCCAGCTCAAGGAGAAAATATTGCAGACAGCTAGAAAGAAACAATTCCAGTACTGTGGAAATACAATCAGGATAACTCAAGATCTAGCAGCTTCTACATTAAGGGATTGAAGGGTGTGCAATAAGATATTCCAGAAGTCAAAGGAACTAGGACTCAAACCAAGAATCACCTACCCAGCAAAACTGAGTATAATACTTCAGGGGAAAATACGGTCTTTCAATGAAACAGAGGACTTTCAAGCATTCTTGATGAAAAGACCAGAGCTGAAAAGAAAATTTGACTTTCAAACACAAGAATGAGAAGAAGCATGAAAAAGTAAACAGCAAAGAGAAGTCATAAGGGACTTACCAAAGGTGAACTGTTTACATTCCTACATGGAAAGACAATATTTGTAACTCTTAAAACTTTTCAGTATCTGGGTAGTTGGTGGGATCACACACACACATGTACATGCATGCACGCACACACACATACACACATGCACACACATACAGAGACAGAGAGCACAGAGTGAATTGAATAGGATGGGACCATATCTTAAATTAAGGTAAATGGTGAGAGAGAAATGTAGTGGGAGGAGAGAGGGTGAAATGGAATGGGGTAAATTATCTCTCATTCAAGAGGCAAGCAGGAGACTTTTTAGTGGAGAGAAAAAGAGGAGAGCTGAGAAAGAAACATGAAGTTTACCCTCATCGCATTCGACTAAAGGAAGGAATAAAATGCACACTCATTTTGATATGAAAACCTATCTTACAGTATAGGAAAGTGGGGGAGAAGGAGATAAGCAAGAGGGGGGATGATGGAAGGGAGGGTAATGGGAGGAGGGAGCAATTTGAAGTCAACACTCTTGGGGAGGGACAGGATCAAAAGACAGAAGAGAAACAATGAGGGGCAGGATAGGATGGAGGGTAATTCAGTTAGTTTTACACAACACGACTATCAGGGAAGTCATTTGCAAAACTACACAGATGTGGCCTATATTGAATTGCCTGCCTTCCCAAAGGGAATGGGTGGGGAGGGAGGGATGGGGAGAATTTGGAACTCAAAGTTTTAGGAACAACTGTTTAGTACTGTTGTTGCTACTAGGAAAGAAGACATACAGTTAATGAGGAATAGAAAGTCATCTGGCCCTACAGGAGAAAAGGGAAGATGGAGACAAGAGAAGGGAGGGATGACAGAAGAGAGGGTAGATTGAAGATAGGGAAAATTAGATTGCTTGGGGTATTGGGGTGGGGGGAGGGGATAAAAGGGGAGAAAATTTGGAACCCAAAATTTTGTGAAAATGAATGTAAAAAAATAAATAAATAAATAAATTTTAAAAAAAAAGTAGGAGGAAAAAAAATGCATGGACTTAAAAAATTTCCAATGGACTCTTGAGGCAAAACATCTTCCACATCCAGAAAAAGAACTATGGAATTGGATCACAGACAGAAACAGACCATTTTCTTTTGTTATTATGTTATGTTTTGTTTTATGATTTCCCCCATTCATTTTAATTCTTCTATGCAACATGCCTTTAATAGGAATGGACGTGTCGAACCTATAAGATTGTACGCCGTCTCTGGGAGGGAGTGGGGAAGGAGGGAAGAATAAGGAGGAGGGAGTGGGAAAAAAAATCTAAGATATATGGAATTGATTGTCAAACACTGAAAACAAATAAAATAATTCAATTAAAAAAAAAAATGCCTGCTAGGTCTAAGACAACTCCAAAAGACTCACGACAGAAAATGCTATCCACATCCAGATAAAGAATTCTGAAATCTGAATGCAGATAGAAGTATACTGTTTGCTCTCGTTGTCTTTGGTTGTTTTATTTTGTTTCTTCTTTTTTGTGGTCTAATTCTTCTTTACATCATGACTAATGTGAAAATGTTTAATATGAATGCTTAAGTACAGCCTATATCAGATTGCATGCTACCTTGAGGAGAGGTGAGAAGAAAAAAGGGGAGAAAATTTAAAACTCAAAATCTTATCAAAGTAAATGTTAAAAACTAAAAATCATTAAAAAAAAAAAAAAGAAAGAAAGAAAAGAAAAAGAAAATGCCTTCTGGGTGGTGGTGTGACATGCCCAGGAAATGTCTCTGTGCTTCAATCAATAGGACTTGATAACTAATTGCATACAAGGGTTGAAAGAGAAGAAAGAATCAAAGATAACCAGAAATTCAAATATGGGGGGGTAGGCCCCTAGCTGAATGGTAGTACCAAAGACAGAAGTAGTGAAAGATCATACACACACACACACACAACACACACACACATAAACACAAGCTAAATTTTGGATATGAAATTTAAAGTATAAGCAGGACATCAAAATATAGTACTGATACAGTTGGGAGATGGGAATCTAAAGTATAGGAATGGTTACAACCTCTATCTAGATGGGAGTTATATATATATATGTAAATAGATACAGATAATAGATATATATACAGAGTATATATATAGTATAGTATATATATATATATAGTATAGTATGTGTATATATACATATACATATACATATACATATACATATACATATACATATACATATATATATATAGTAGACAAAGCTGTGAAAATAAACACTCTCCAAGGGCTGCAACCCATATAATGAGTGTCAGGGAAATTTGAAAAACAGCTTAATAGAATCCCTATTAACCATAAACTATTTGACCCAGTGACCCCATTACTGGATAGACAACTCAAAGATATCAAGAGACAGAAATGTCCCACATATAAAGGTCCCCAAAATAGTCATATATTTGTATATATCAGTACTTCTTATGATAGCAAGAAATTGGAAATAACTAAGTGCCTATCAGTTGGAGAATGATTGGATGAATTATGGCAGATGAATGCAATGGAATATTATTGCTAATCAGTGGAACAGATTAGGCATTAAAAGAAACAAACTTAAGAGCCTACTACGTGATAAACCCAAAGGCTCGGCTACTAGGTGAAGAATAAATCATTACACAAAAACAGTTGGGAAAACTAAAAGCAGGTCTGGCAGAAATTACACATATACCAACATCTCACATGCTGAGATTCAAATGAGTATGTGACTTAGACTTGAAGTTCAGTATCGTAAATTAAAGAAGAAAGAAGGGGAAGAGCTGATAACTAAATAGAGGATTGAAAGTATCACAGAAAATAAAAGAGACAACTTTGACCACATAAAATTTTTAAAGTTTTAAACAAAACAAAACCAATGCAGCTACAATGAGAAAAGAAACACATAACTGTGCAGGAGAGGGAGACGCGAATCTTTGCAGCAAATCTTATTGATAGGGTCTCATTTCCAAGACAGGTAAGAAACTGATTCAAATTAATAAGAACCAGTTCCAATTAATAAATGGTCAAAAGTGATGAAGTTTCCAAGGAAGAAGCCTAAGCTATTAATAGCCAAAATGCAAATTAAAACAACTGAGATTCCACTATATACCCATGAGAGTGCTAAAACTGACAAAAAAGGAAAATGACAAACTGGCACTGTTGGTGGGGCTATGAATTGGTATAGCCATTCTGGAAAATAATTTGGAACTATGCCCAAAATCCTACTGAACAATGCATAACTTTTGACCCAGCTATACTACTACTATGCCAATACCTAAAAAAGATTAAAGAAAGAAGAAAAGGACTCAAAAATTAAAAATTGATAGTAGCAAAGAATTGAAAACTAAAGGGTATCTATAAATTGAAGAATGGCTAAACAAGTTGTGGTATATTAATGTAATGTAATATTATGGTACCATAAGAAAGAATGAAAGGAATGATCTTAGTGAAATCCTAGGGAATTATATGAACTGATGCAGAGTAAAGTGAGCAGAAGTAAAATGTATAAAATATCAACAGCATAAAGACAAACAACTATGAAAGCTTTAAGAACTCTGATCGACAATGAGCAACTATGCCAAACACAATTCCAGAGAAGTGATGATGAAGTATGTCACCTGAGAGAAAGGCAATGGATTTAGGATACAGAATAAGATACATATTTTTAAATATATGACCAATGTAGTATCCTGTTTTGCTTGATGACATGTATTTATTAACAAAGGTTTTGTTTTTCTTTTTTCCCTCAACTGGGTAAAAAGGAGAGAAAATAATTTTTAATTAAAAAGAAAATGTAATTTAAAACCACTACTGCAACATAAGAAATGGCAGCTAAAGCAGAGTAAAGCAGAGAAACAGAAGAAATGGCAAACATAAGTAAGTCAGAGAACTATGAGAAAACTTATCTGGACAAAGAATGAAGAAAACAGAAGTAGGAGAATAATACACATAAAACTATTATAGTAATATAGTAATGTAAAAGAAAACAAATCTAAGGGTAGATAAAATCAAGACAATTCAACAAGTATTTATTAAATACAAAGACCAAACTTGGTCCTGAAAGACAAATGAAATACATCTCTCCCTCTCAGTAGACAAGTGGGGGACCACGTGTGTGTAATATTGCATAAGCTGCTGGAAGAAATCATTGTATCAATCTATTTTGCTGAATTGTTTATTATAAAGGAGGTTCATATTAGGAAATTACTGGAGTAGAAAAACAAAAGGCATCAATAAGATTTTTCTTTAAATCTCATAGTCATGGCAGTGGATTCTAAACAAGCAATAAATTTCCTTGAGTTTTTTCATATTTGTCAATGTACTCATAGAAAAATAATGAGAGGAGAGAGAAGAAAAAAGCAGTCAGTTTAAAATAATTCATTTTAAATTACCTTGGACATGGAGAAGGATAAGAAAAAGGTATTCTACAGCTAAAAATAGTTAACTATATAAAACTAGATACATCATGAAAACATAACTAAATTCCAAAAGGCATGACTCATCATCACATGACTAATCTGCATTTACTCACAGAAGAATTAAAGGTATTTGAAATGTATTTTATAACAAGGTCAAGGTCTTTCCCTAAATTTTGCATTGGTCTATTTTACCATCAAGGCTAAACCACTAAGCTGTTAGAAACAGTTGTGTTGATTAATTTTACTGAACCATATTTTCTTCTTTCTTTTTTAATTATTTGTTACAAGGGATGATTTGCTGGATAGAGGAGGAGATAAGGATATATTTAGAAACAAATTTGATTTAAAAACAAAACACCAATAAATTTCACTTTAAGAAAGTAAGAAAAAATTTTAAACACACATAATGCACTGGCTTGCAAAGGCACAACTGACAGAATGGCTACTAGGTACCTATGGAAATGGGTGCTGGGTACCACACTTGAAAAAGAAAAGGAGGCAAAGGGAAAGGGAGTCAGATATCCTGTATATGAAAATATTACTACTAATCTACTGTAAAAAGGAAGTGTCCTTTTTTCAATTATCAGTGATAAGTTCAAACAAAGCCTGCCCAACACTCAGTACACCTTTTGTGTATCTACTCCTGGAAGGCAACTGGCTAGTTCTGGGTCATGGTTATGAAAGTTTGTTATCCAACTGATCTACATAAAAATTGAACCTTAAATATCAAAATCTAACCAACTATGTAGTTAACTGCAAGCACTAAGCTGCCTGGTGAGCAATAGCAATACAGTTACTGCTCAACTGTTTTGTCAAATACCAATGACAGACAATTCAGCAAATCACAACATCAAAAATCTATCTGAAAAGAGAAGTTTACATCCTAATATCAGACAGATAAATAGCATTCAAAAATAAACAAAACTCCCAACAAGACTAGAAAACTTAGTATCAAACATCTTTTTCAACACTCCAAAAATTTACATTATTAAATACTTGTGGTGATCACTGTAATGACTGACAATAAAAAAATGTTGCCCATTTTTCTCCCCACTTCCAGCCCTAGTAGGCATACCTCATTAAAATAGAAGTTGGATAGGTATTAGAGAAGAACCTAGCAACTATCACTGTCTATTGACTATCATTCTACTCTTCGTGGTTTTGCCACTCACAGTCTACGTCTGGGAAAGTAGCTTCATCTTTTCTGCCTAGGTTCTATCATCTATAAAAATGGAAACATGTTAAGTTCCACTGAAGAAACTTCAAATTTTTATTGTACTACAATTTTGTTGTAATGAATACTGTTTGAAATAAGCACTGAATGGGACTTAACAGTCTCGTTATTTTGAGATTTGTGTCAAACAAGGAAAAACCCATAACTTTGTTTCTAACTCTTAAATCCTTTATTAAATAGGTGAGGCAAAAGTCCTAGATTTCTTAAAAAAAATTTAAACCATTTTGGAGACTGTTTAAACAGATTACCCTCTCTTCCAGTGCTCTCCCAACAGACTACAAATAAGCTCAGATTGTCCATATTCTTTAAAAAAAAAAAAAAAGAAAAAGCCTACCCCCATTAACCCTGCAACCTCTCAAATTATTATCTTGATTCTCTTTTCTTTTCACTGCCAAACTCTTTAAAAAATTTACATTCCTATTTTCCATGTCACTTTCTACTCACGTCACATAGCTTCCATTCCTATTATTACATAGCTTTCGACAAGGTGACCAATGAACTCCAAAATGACAAATCTTATGGTTGATCTCCTCTCACTTATACTCTTTGACCTTCCTAAAGGGTTTGTCACTGTACACCACCTTCTCCTTTTGGATGTCCTTTTCTCTCTTGGTTACAGTGACATGTACTCTATTGATTCAGCTTCCTTCTTTCCCATAACTCCCCTTCTCTGCCTCTTTTGCCAGCTCCTTATCATCTGCCTTCACCTAAACTTGGGTATTTCCCAAGGTTCTATACTAGGCTATTTCTATCTCCACTCTCTGCATTGGTGATCTCATCCTGGAAGAAGACTCTCAAATCTATGCAACCTCGCTCTAGAATCCCAGTCCTATATTTTTATCCACCTGCTGGATACCTGTTCCCAGAGAGCCCATCAGGATATCAAATTCAACATGCCTCAAACAGAATTCCTCATATTCTCCTTTCAACTTGCTCCTCCCACTAACTGCTCTATCTTTACAAGTGATACCTAGTCACCATACTTGTAACCTTGGAGTCTTCATCTTCAACTCTTTCCTGTCTCTCACCCCATGACCCTTATCAGTTTCTAAGTCCTCTCACTGATACCTATGAAATATTACTCACACCTGATACTTTTCCACAAAACCAACTCTAACTGAAGTCCTCATCTTTTCTCAACCAACCTCCTATTATAAAAGCCAATCCTAAATAGCTTCAAAGTAGTTCCTGCGATATATTTGAGCTCCAGTTCATTATTTCTCCAACCTATACTGCTACCCAAGTTATTTCCTAATTTCTCCAACCTATACTGCTACCCAAGTTATTTCCTAAATGTGCCACTATGGTCATGTCTCTCTTCTAATCAAAGACCTTTGGGTGATTACCAACTGCTAAAGAATAAACTTAACTCCTGACCCTGGAAATCAAGGCCCTCCACAATTCAGTTCCAACCTACCTGTACAGAGAATAGAATACTCTATCTGGAGTGTAAGAATCTAGGTTCTTACTACCACCCTATGTGACCTTATACAAAACAAAAACTTCTCGAAAGCTCAGTTTCCTCATCTGTCGAGAAAGGGGATTAAATTACAAATGACATGGAAGCAAAATTCCTTGAGATGAGCTGGCCCTTCATTTTCTATTTCTGACTAACAATTAATCTTCAGTATCCCTCTGAAATTATCCAAAAATGGAACTAAAGTAATACTAATTGTAGCAGCAGTCAGCCCCATACTGGTTGAATCCAATTCAATCCTTTGTAGAAAAATACTTTACTAGTAACATATAAGTCAAATCCCACTATAACAAACATCAGCATAACAAACATCTCAATTTAATAAAAATTCCCAAAACACAAATATCCACTTATTTCACAGAAAATTCTATGGCATAAGGTTCATTATAATGGGAATTAATCTGTTTTGGTTCAAAAAAAACAAAGGCTCTTAACTCTCATGTTATCCAATTAAGCTCAAGCGATAAATTAATAGCAATCAATCAGTAAGTATTTAATAAGTATCTACTTTGTGCTAGGCACTGTTCCCGATCTCAAGAAATCTACATTCCATGGTGGAAAACATGTATATAAGTACATTTACAGAATGATGATAATGATAAATATCCCTGGAAGCTCACTCCATCCGTAGAGACTACTCACATTGGTAGCATCTTCTATCCCATGGCCTCTTCCTCTGATTGCCTGGTTCCTCCCACAACCTCTATTTTAAGGAAGAAATATAGGCCAAACAGGTCTTCAATTCTCTCCAGGTTGCAGTCCTGACTCCAAGAACAGGACTCTCCATCAAGCTCTCTCATGGACATTTTCATCTCTACCACTTCTCCCTTTCCAGCTTCCTCTTATATTCTGTCTTACCCCACTAGGAATTAGTACAATGCCTGACAACACATAGTAAGTGCTAAATTAATGCTTGCTGATTTGACTTGACTGAACTAGTGGTGATCCTGAAGTAAAGGGAAAAGATAGATACAAGAGGAACAGAAACAACAAGATTTGGTAACTGACTGAATTTATGGAGAAAGTAAAAGGAAAGAGCCAAATATGAAGGTCATGAGGCTGGGTGACAGAAAAGATGGTGGTATCCCCAAATGAAATAGGAAAGCATGAAAGGGGAGTGGCTTAGGGGGAAAAAATAATGAGCTCACTTTTACACATACTGAGTCTGAAATGCCTACAGAACATCCAGTTTGAAATATTCATAGGCATTTGGGGAGTGTCTGGAGTCCAAACACTAAGGAAATACTCAGAATTTACGTAGATCTGGCCACCATCTACTGAGACGTGATAATTAAACCCACTGGAACTGATGAGTTCACCAAGTGGGAGAGTGTGAAGGAAGGGGCCAGAACATATGGTTTTGGGGTACATTCAGAGTTAGGGGGTGTGAAGTATATGATGAAGCAACAAAGAATACTGAGGGAAAAAAGGTCAGATAGATATAAGAACTAGAAGAAAATAGTGTCACAAAAGCCAATAGGAGAGAGAATCCAGGGAAGGAAGGAGGAATGTAAGGAAGAAGGAATGAAGGATGAAAGGAGGGAGGAAGGAAGGATAGAAGGAGGAAAGGAATGGAGGAATGAAGGAAGGAAAGAGGGATGTTGAGAGGGAGGAAAAAAGGAAGGAAAAAAGAGAGTAAGGAAAGAAAGAAGGGAGGGAGGGAGGGAGAGTTCCACCTTTTCTTCTCATTTTCTTTCTGATGTTTTCTACAGCATATTGCTAGTATATGGTCCTTGAAACCCATAGTGTTTTCCATACCAACACTTGCTTGCTCTTCAGAACATCCAATGTTGTATTGTACTGACCTCTCTTATTTTTAACTGGCAAAAAGTTATAAGGGAAAAACTGTCTGTTTCCCTATCTCAGCAGGATTTTAGCTCTTAGGCCTAATGCTTTCAATACTGTTGTTCTTAAAACACATCAGAGTTTCTGAATGACTGAAAATCTAGATAAATGTCTCATATTCTGCCAGTTTTGCGACAGAATCCCAGTATACTATTTTATAATGGACCTGTGATTTGGTCAACATGGACACTCCCTACAAAGGTACAAGTTATAGCAAATCCATTCTTTCTTATTCTGTGCAACTCTTGTTGTCTACATCCTCTCTCGCACATATTCAAAGGAGAGCAAGCACACTGAAGGCTTTTCTCTAATCCTTGATACTGCAAGGATGCCCATCTAGCATAGGGGATGTCCAGGTGTTATCTCTTACTCATGCTACATCTGGCCCATATCATTTTCCAGTTACATATCTCTTAGACAATGTTTTTTATACTTCATATGTACCATTCATCCTTAATAATACATTGCAATTTATCATTACTGTGAATCTCTCTGCTGCCCTTCAAGTTACCTTCAATTTGATGCCTTGTAGACTATGGTTATTCCATGATTTGTAGCTATACTAGTGTCAAAAAAAGATGGCATATTGTTTCAGAAAGAAGCTCAGGGTTCTTTCTGAAAGCACTATGCAGTTTTCCAAATGCAATATAACTCTCTCTATTGTTTTATTACAAACCTAATTCACTGTCCTTTTGCAATGTCTAAGATGACTATACTGAATGATCAGAATGAACTGGCTGTCCATCTAATTGCATGTCATAGTCTGGACAATGGCCCTTCTTCACTCAATTAATTTTTCCTGTGTGGAAGCTGGATAAAACTCTTTCAAATATTTATAGATTTCATTTACATAACTGAACTTCTGATTCATCCCAATCGTCTAATCAGTATAAAATCTATAAATAGAAGAATATGGTGTTCAACACAACAATTTCTCATATTCCTACAATGCTGTATGGTCTGCCAAAAGGCTTTTCTCAAAATACCCTATAAGGGAGGGATTATTATTAAGTAAGGTAAGATTATCCCCATTTTACAAATGAGAAAAAAAAGTTAAGTGACTTGTTCATGTCACATAGCTAAACAAATATCTAAGGAACAATATGAATTCAGGTCTCCTGACTCCAAATTCAAATCCAACATTCTAGCCACTACTCCACCATATTATCCTCTCAAATTAAACATTTTAACAAAAAGTCAGAATCTACCATATTTTTATTGGCTACCAACAGAGGACTAATTTGGTTATTCCACAATGGAGCACTGATTTTGTGTATTTATTATATCCATCCAGAAAATAGAAATTGACATCATGGTACACTAGAAAAATCATTGGCTCCAAGGCAGACAATCTGGATTTAAATCCCATTTCTGATGCTTATTCCCTCTGTGACCTTGGACATGTCATTTAATCCTGGGTCTCAGTTTCCTCATCTGTAATATGAGGAAGTTGAACTTGAGGTCTCTTACAGTCACAGATCTATGATCCTATAGTCAGCCAATTCAAGCTGACAGATATCACTGAGTAAAATTAAATTCTAAATTCTCCAACACAAATATGAACTAGAATTCCTTAATGTTGCTTTCTTTTTTAAATCCAAGAGTGAAGATGGTCTCATGAACAATGTATATATTTAAGACATTTTTATGCCCATCCAGGATCAGGTTTTCAATTCACACACATGGCTGTCTCTGAGAACATTATTTTTGTAAAGCTGAACAATTTCCCTAAATAGTCAGGATTAAAGGTTAGATTGTTGAAATCAATTAACTATGAAAAATCCTAAACTCGAAGATTTCCTAGCCCCAATCAATGATTCATCATTTTAAAGTTCTGTCATTTTCCAATAGCTTCTTCCCTTGCTAAGAATACCCCTTTATAAGAAAAAAATGGGCAAAGCCAATGAAACCAACAAATGTTTCTCTAAAGAGAAGGGAGGTATACACCATCTATTTTTCTGAATCAGCACTGGACATTACAACTAATCTGAATTTGGTTGTCATCTGATTTTATTTTCTTTTATAGAATTCTGCATTGAGCCATTAATTTTATGGTACTTTCATTTCTGAGGGGATCTCTTTCTCTACCTCAAATCAGTAAACCAACCCTTGTAAAAAAAAAAAAATTAAAGAGGGACAAACGCAATTCCACAAAACTAATCAATAATCAACATTCTGAGAGTACATGCATTATTTCCCCCCAAAAGCTTTCCATTTCTGCAAAGATGGACAAATGCAATTTTCACCTCTACCCACTTGACTATAATTACACAGCATTCAATTTATTTTTTATTCTTTCCATTTACACTGACGTAGTCATTATTGTATGGTTTTCTTGTTTCTGCTTACTTCATTTTGTACCAATTCCTATGTATTCTCGTGCTTCTCTGAATTCTTTACATCAATTATCTCTTGATTCTTATGGTAATATTCCATTATATTTCAGTACCAAAATTTGTTTTCGCAGTCTTCAATCAATGGAAATTTACTGTGTTCAATTCTCAGCTACAAGTAACGCTATGAATATTTTGTTCTATGTGGGACCTTTGCTGTCCCCTGTCTTTGACCTCCTTAGTTGTGAGATCACTGGGCATGGTCACTTCAGTCACTTCTTAATTCACAACTCGAACAAGTGTATTCATTTAACTGTCTTTCTATGGGCTCTCATAAGTGTTAATTATTATTTATATTCCTGAAGTCACTGTGTACACTATTCTCCTAGCTCTGCATCAGTTCTTTAAAAGTCTTCCCCCAATGCTCTGGATTTTTGACATTCATATTTTCTTATATTATTATAATGTAATACATATGGTATAATATATTCTGTTTTCATATACATTAAATTGATTCATATACCACAAATTCTAAATCAATGGGACATCCACTTTGTTTCCAGTTTTTTGTAATCAAAAAGGGAATAAATATTTTGGTACATGTGGTGGCTCTTTTTTTCTTGATATACAATTATACAATAAACATACAATAGACAATACAATAAATAATTGATTACTTATATTAACCATTGACCAAATATAACAAAATTCCAAAACAACACAAGAAATTCTGACAGTCTTTGGGCATTCTATGTAAAAAGATTTGCCCCACAGGTAAGACTAATAACCTAAGTAAAAAAATTTTTAAGTGTATTGCTAAAGCTCAAAAATCTATGCCTACTAATAACTGCCTTTCCAAAATGTTGAAAATCGAAGGGGTGCCCATCAATTGCGGAATGGCTGATCAAGTTGTGGTATATGAATGTACTGGAATACTATTGGGCAATAAAAAATGATGAGAAGACAGAATTCAGAAAAGCCTGGAAAGACCCATATGAACCAGGAAAACATTGTACACAATATCAGCAACAATATGTGATGATCATCTACGAACAACTTAGCTCCTCTCACACAATGATCCAAGACAAATACAAAGGCTCATGATGGGATATCGCTCCACATCCAGATAAACCAACTGATGGACTATGAATGAAGATCAAAGCATACTTTTTTCCCCACTTTTTTTGTTTTTTTTTCCCTTTGTTCTGCTTCTTCTTTCACAATTATGACTACTATAGAAATGTTTTACATAATAATTGCATGTATACATACACACATATATAAAACCTATATCAAATTGCTTACCATTTTAAAAATAGAGGGGAGGGAAAAAAATTTAGAACTCAAAATCTTGTAAAAAAATGAATGCTAAAAATTGTCTTGACATATAACTAGGGGAAAATATTATTTAAAAAATAAACTAATAAATGCCTGAAAAAATTAGACAAAAGAAAACCTGCATATTGACTATTTGGAGAAAAAGATATAAAGATATGTTACATTTTGTCACTGGTGACCTTTACTGACATCACTTTTGCACTTTATATGAGACAGCTAAGGAATCAGCTATTTTTCAAAAACACTACATTAGATTTCTCCTAACACTAAAAATAAAGAGTACCAGGAAATCTTTAAGAGTACCAATGCTGCCAAAACTTTCTTCTTTTAGTAATAATTATTAATTCAAAATTCACTGAAGAGGACTTAAGTATACAAACACAAAATTTTATCTGGGTAAATTCAGCTTCCACAGCTAAGAAGATAATTATACTTGGACTAAATGATCTCTGAAGTTCCTTCCATCCTGTAACTAGACTAACAAGTCAATCAAACATTTATCAAGCATCTACTCTGCTCCACTAGGGGGCAGCTAGATGGCTCAATGGTAGAGGGTGAGGCCTGGAGCCAGGAAGACCTGAATTCAAATCCAACCTCAGACACTGACTAGCTGTGTGACTCTGGGCAAGACACTTACCCCTGTTTGCCTCAGTTTCCTCATCTATAAAATGAGCTGAAGCAGGAAATAGCAAACCACTCCAGTAACTTTACGAAGAAAATCTCAAATGGGGCCACAAAGAGTCGGCCAAAACTAACACAACAATAATAATTATGTTCCAAACACTGTGCTAAATGCTGGGGATGAAAAAGAGGCAAACGACAGTTTCGTCTTCCAGGAGCTCACACTCCAATGGGGGAGAAAATATGCAAACAAACACATATAAACAAGCTATATATAGGATAAATGGAAAAAAATTAACAGAAGGAAGGCACTAGAATTAAGAGGGGCTGGGAAAGGCTTTCCTTTACAGGAAAGTAAAGGACAGAACTTTAAATGACTTGAGGGAAGACTTTTTCTTTTCAATTACTACACAGACCCAAGAAGCTCCATTCCTACCTCATGGGTGGGGCAGTCAGTAGGACCCAAAAACAAATAAATGTTCAGATGTCAGAGACAAAAGGAGAGGGAGAGGAGATAAGCATATAGCACCTGCTATGTGTCAAGCGCTGTGCTAAGCACTTTAAAAAATATATAAATGTATACATATCTCATTTAATCCTCACAACAACCCTGGGAAGTCGGTGGTATTATTATCCCCATTTTACATCTGAGGAAATTAAAGCAAACAGATGATAAGTGACTTTCACAGGATCACACAGCTAGTAAGCATAAGGGTTTGCATTTAAACTCAGCTCTTCCTGATTCCAGGCCTAGCTCTCTATCCTTTGTGCCACCAACCGCCTCTGAAATCTTTTATCAGGTACAAGACAGATAATTGGACTATCAAAGTCCAAAATGACAAAGAACAAAAGCATAAAGTTTCAAACAAGGTTATCTTGAAAACAAGTGTTCCTTCACTTATCTGATTTATAACAAGTAAATCAAATTGCATTATACACCTATTTGTGATCAAATTCAACTAACATTAAGTACTGATTCAACAAGGCATTATGCTAGGTTCTAGGGACATAAAGATGAAGACACAGTATTATCACTTGAGGAAGCTCACAGCGTAGAGTACAGGAGGTAAGGCATACACAAAAATAACTAATGCAAAGTAGAATATAAACATGACACGAGTAAGAGTATTGTTAAGAGATCCAAGAGGAGAGATCTGCTAGAATGCAAGCTCCTTGTGAGTACAGAGTGTTTCATTCCTTTTATTTGTATCCCTGGATTCTAAGGTTCCTTCCCACTATAACATCCCAGGACTAAACTGATGAGTCAATCAAACAACGTTTACTAAGCACCTGCTATGCTCCACTACGGGGCAGCCAAGTGGCAGTGGATAGGGTGCAGGAACTGGAGTCAGGAAGACTCGCCGGAGTTCAGATTTGGGCTCAGACACGTTTCACAGCTGTGTGACGCTGGGCAAGTCAAAGAAGTGTAGGAGGCGCTTCAAAAACATTTGTTGATTGATCGGTTCTAAGTGGCCTGGGTGGTGAGGAATAGTACCAGAGAAAGTCTGCATGGGACTTGGAAGGAAAAAACTTCAACAAGCAATGATTGGAAGAGAAAATATTCTAGTTGTGAAGGACAGTGCTGAAAGATAAGGGGGCAAGGGAAGATTATCAAAGAATGGTAAGTCCCACTTGGATGATATACAAAGTATATGAAGGGGATGAACAGGAGAGAAAAGTCGAAAATGTTAAACTACATCCAGACTATGAAAGATTTTGCCAGGCTATGGAATTTACATGTAATTTGATAAATAGAATATAGCGAATTAATTAGGATTTTTGAGCAGACTAACAGCTGTGCATCAGAAACATTAACTGGGCAGTCAGTCATACGTTGTGGTTTGTCCTTCATTCCTGAAGAGGACTATGGTTATCATGAAGGTGATGCAAGTAAATTGGATTTAAGTGAGGAAGGGCTGTGCAAAGTCACCAGTCTCACTTTCTGCTCTGAAGCCATCTGGGTCCAGTGGTGAATTATGGATCAGGAAGACTAGAGATGACTTTGGACACGGTGGGGGACGTTGCCCTTTTTAAGTTAAGATCTCACTTGGTCTGAGGCCACACCCATTCAGTGATTAAGGCTAAGTAAAAAATGAGGGAGAGAAGTGTCTCTTAATCTAGTCAAAAATAAATATCAATCTGGGAGGGGAAGACCCTTCAGGGTTTCTGGTCAAAACAGAAACAACTGGTATTTATCAACTCTGAGCCAACCAGGGCCAATCAGAGTCAACAATGATCAGGTGGGGCTTTGCCTAGGACACACCTGAACGTCATGGCATTACCTCCCTGATGCCATGGTCCTCTTCAAGAACAAGGGACAAACAACAACTTCTGTGAGTAGAAATAGGATCTGCCCCACTGGGGACCCAACTGGAACTGGACGGTTGGGCAACACAGCTGTCTTTCTTTTTCTTCCATTCTTTCTTTCCTTTCCCTCTGTCCACATATAGTATCAATATCCTTATTTTGGTGCTCTGCCCAAAGGAATGTAAATTTTGATTGCTGAAAGTTTTTTTTTTCTTAAGCATCATGTCTTAAATTCAAACCAGACTGTCATATGAAGGACAGACTGAAAGGAAAAAGGACTGCAGGTAGAAAGGAACAAAGGTAAATTACAAGAGAAATTACACTGGAAACAAATAAGGGTTAAGGAAAGGTGAACTGATAGGATCTCATATTTGACTGGATGTGAGGATGAACAATGGTGGAGTCAGAGTTGATGATGACCCTGTTGTGGTTTGAGAGGTTCAGGGTCCAAGCAGAAGTAACCCATCAATCTAATTAAGTCAGAAGTAGCAATAGGTTTAGGGCAGAAGATGGTTCAAGTTCAGTCTTAGAAATGCAGAAATGCGCTCTGACATGCCAAAAGACAGAGATGGCCAGCAGACAGTTGCAAATATGAGACACAAAATCAGAAAAGCAAGGAAAAGGTAGGTCTAGGTTGAAGTTAAAGATTTAGAAGTTAGCTCTCAGAAGATAATTAAAGCATTGCAAGCAGAAGAAATGTCAAAGAAAAGATGGCCAAGAACAGAGTTTAAAAAAAAATTATCCATACTTTATCAGAATTTAAGGCTCCCCCTGATATAGCTGTTGCCCTTCATTCTCAAAGAAGTTCAGCATGACATCACTATGCTGGAGTCAAGTTTCAATGTGTCCACTGACTATGGCTGATCAGAATAATACGAGCTTAGAATGCTCTTTCACAGGCAGGGCACAAATAATCCATGTAAACATTTCAGGTGAATTCTTTAAACCTGCAGATCCTGTTTCCTTTGAGCTGTTTCAATGGAATCTCTTTGAAAGAAAAAAAAATATGTATACCCTGAAAAATAACAATTATATATTTCACTTGAGTTTTATGTAAACCAGATTTATTTTACTGGTGGACAGGTAGAAGATCCGTTAGCATTTTACTTAAGTATTCCACGATATTGTTTTATTATAAAGCAAAAAAGACACTTCTAGGTCATTGGAAATAGAGATTGAACAGAATGAATTCTAGGTTTCCCAACATTTCAATTCTACAAATGTCAAATGTGAATTTCCAAAATTTAACTGACCAATTCAGAGGCTATTGCAAAAAAGGTTACTGTTGCTAACCTCAAAAATGTTAAAAACTGACTATTACTATTCCTTCCCGAAAGCTAATTATCCAGTTTTTAACGACAATAAAATCAACTTACATGAAATGATAACTCCTGAATTGGATAACAATCAATTATCCTGACTTCATTCTCTCTTATCTCTTAAAATCAAATTACACCCTGACAAAATTGAGTCAGCAAGTCTTCCCAATAGGCTCAGATCTGCCCTTTCGTTGCCACTCCCGTAGACTTCAGGAAAAAAAAATGCTGTCACAAGCAGCTCAGAGTGGAATTTGGCCCAAATGATACATGTTTACTTTGACTATGATTTAGAGGTTGAATCAAGGCAGAAGTAAAAGTTGTTGGGTTCTTAGATCTATTCTTAACTAGTTAGATAACCACAAACTTGGTCCTTGGCTGAATTTAGATTTCTCAACACAAACTGAGTAATCAAGTCATTTCCCCAGATTCAGTCACTATCTCTATGCAGAGGTTACCCAAAACTTCATCTTCAGTCTTGTCCTCTCATTTGAGATCCAAACTGCATAAATTTGACTGTTTACAGGTCATCTCTATCTGACAGTTTCATTGTCATTTCCAGTACAAAATTTCCAAAACCAAGCTTATATTTTTCCCATAAAACCACTTCATAGATCAAGAGAACTTCACGCTGAAAATAGATCTAGATAGCTAACTACCTAGTTTGAGGTCAACAAACTATGTCCCATGGGCCAAATCCAGACTGCTGCCTGTTTTTGTATAAATTTTACATTTTAAATAAAGTTTTACTTCAATACAATCAGTCATTCATTTACATATTGTCTATGGTTGGTTTTACACTACAGCAGCAGAGTTGGAAATACCATACGGTAGTGGGTATCCTCACTGCCTTACACTGCTGCTCAGCTCACTACAAACTGCAGTGATGCAATTACTCTCAAGCATGTGGGAATCTCAAGTATATGGTATTTCAAATGCCATGAGAATCTCTGTACAAGGACATTTTTTAAATCATCAGTGCATACCCATCATGTAAAAAAAAAAAAGAAGAAGAAGAAGAACAGATTAAAAGTGTTTTTACAATTTTGTGGGTCTCAGGGCCAAAACTGAAATTTTCCTGAAAAAGAACCACTCTCAACCACTATTATCAAACACAGAATGGCTTTGGAAATTAGCTTGTGCTGAAGAATTGATAATATTTCTTAACAAATTCAAACTAAAATTAGGAAGCAAAATAGCACTTATATGAAAAACTTATACTGTGGTAAAGGTATTTTGACAACTAACATTTGAATCATGAATAATATCAAGTACCACATCACACCTGTAAGATTGGCAAACATGACAGAACAAGAAAATGATAAATGCTGGAGAGGATGTGGGAGAGTTGGAACACTAATTCATTGTTGGTGGAGCTGTGAGATCATCCAACCCTTCTGGAGAACCGTTTGGAACTATGCCCAAAGGGCTACAAAAATGTGCATACCCTTTGACCCAGAAATATCGCTACTAGGACTGTATCCCCAAGAGATTATAAAAATGGGAAAGGGTCCCACGTGTACAAAAATATTTATAGCAGCACTCTTTGTGGTAGCCAAAAACTGGAAGTCAAGGGGATGCCCATCAATTGGGGAATGGCTGAATAAATTATGGTATATGAATGTAATGGAGTACTATTGTGCCATAAGAAATGATGAACAAGAAGACTTCAGGGGGGCCTGGAAGGACTTATATGATCTGATGCTGAGCGAAAGGAGCAGAACCAGGAGAACTTTGTGCACAGCAACGACCACAGTGTGTGAGAGTTTTTTCTGGTAGACTTGGAACTTTGTAATAACACAAGAACTTACTGAGAAAAAAAAAAAATCCTAATGTCAGTCTTCTAAGGCAAAATGCCTTCCACACTCAGAGAAAGAAATGTGGAAGTCATTTGCAGAATGTAGCAGATCATGTTTGTGTGTGGGTGGGTTTCAGTGTATTATGTGTTGATTTGTTATATGATTTCTTCCATTTATTTTAGTTTGACTACGTAGCATGAATATAGTGAAAATGTGCTCAATAGGAGAGTATATGTAGAACCTAAACGGAATTGTATGCTGTCATGGGGAGGGAGGGGGGTATTGGGGAAAGGGTAGGGGGGATAAAATCTTAACTTTAAGGAAATGATTGTAAAACATTAAAAAAAAATAAAATATAAAAAAAAAATAATATCAAGCTGCTCTGTACACTTTCTGTGATGTCAAAAGTTAAAAGGAGTGAGATTGCCATTCCCACACAAAAATGCAGCATAGCTACTTTCCAAGCTCAAACTACAGTTACAGAAGCATTTCAGACCTTGATGCAAGTGCAAAAGAAATTTCCATGTTTCAAAATTCATTTAACTGTGCAATTAAGTAGCTTCTACTTAACCTTCAAATGGAAATGATTAATAGGTAATACAATGACATGATAAAAGGCAAATAATAGGAAAAAGTCTGTAAGAATTTCATAAACGCCTTCTAAGCAATTAATATGCTCTATTAAAAACATAGGCTAATGGAATGATAACACTTTTTTGGAGTACTTATCGTGTGAAAAGATTTTTAATGATGAAATACATAAAATTTCATTCTAGATCAGCATTAACAGACGAATATTTGCAATCGATTTTTATGATGCTAACTTTGAATCCCATTTAAGAGAAATATTATCACCCAAAACAGAATCCCATTCTCATTAGTAGACCTCTATTACAAAAAATTATACATTATCATATTTTGAATTTTATTAATAAAAAATCTGTGGAAATTTGCTTTTTTTCTCTTATGTAAGTACCTACATAATATTTTCCATTTTTGCCTTAGCCCGTAAAACCTAGAATATGTACTATCTGGACCTTCACACACAAAAAAGTTTGCCAACTTCTTATCTAGTCCAACTAATAATATTCAAAAAAGAATCCTAACTATAAAGTCTTAACAAGTAGTCATTCAACATTAGTTTAAAAGGCCCTCTGAGAAAGATGATGATAACTTCCTGCAGTAAGTCATTCATTTTTAGACAACTCTTACAACTTCTGCCCATTGTTCCTAATTTTGCCCCACGGAACCAAACGGAACTAGTCTAATCTCTACTCCACAAGCTAGCCATTTTCAAGTACTTGGACTCCCCAGTCCTTCTCCTCTCTAAATTAAATATCTCCACCCCAATTCCTCCAAAAAGTTCTCTCTTTGCCTAGGGCAGGACATTTAGGCTCCTAAATTATGAAATAAGTTCCTAAACACAAACTAAATCTAATGAAGTTTGGTCTATGCTACTTCATTACATAGAATTCACTTCCTTATCTACTCAGAACTGAAAGACTGTTACTTCATCACACAAGGAGTAATAATAATAACTAGTATTTATACATTACTTAAAATATTTCATTTGATCCTCACAACAACCCGAGGTAGGTGCTGTTATTATCCTTATTCTACAGATGAAGAAACTACTGTTGAGGGAGGTCAAATGACTTATCCAGTAGGGGTCTGAGAACCTTTCAAAAGGAGTCTTTCTGACTCCAAATCCAGTCCTTATACCACCTGAGAGAACTTGAAAGGCACAGCTATTTATAGACCCTACTCTTAAGGTCAGTGGTACTATATTCACTGTTCCCCAGGTATGAAACGCTGGGTATCATTGTATCTTTGGCTCTTCTGTTTCCTCCTCACAGTTAACAAAGCCTGTTGATTCTGTCTTCACAACATCTCCCTTAGTCCTCATTTCTCTACTGTGACCTACTTGTACATTAACAGTCTTTTCCAAGGTCTCTTCCATTCTCCACTCTAATCCATTCTTCATGCCACTGTCAGATCTTTCTCACACATAGATCTACTCCTGTCACTCCTCTCTTCAAAAACCTTTAGTGGTTCCTTCTTGTCTCCTAGATTTCTCTCCATTCTTGACAGTCCAACTTAAGTATTTTCTCTTCTTATGAAACCTTCCATGATCTCCCACCCCATCACCCAACAAAAAAATCACAAAATCTCAAAAAGTTGGAAGGAACCCTAGAGGTAGAAAATCTAGTCCAACCTCTAAAGAGAATCGGAACCACCTCCAATTCAAAGTTAACAAGAGGTCTTTTAGCCTAAGCCTCAAGCACTCCAGGTAAAGAGCTTGATGGTGCTTGAAATCAGGAAAATATACCTCCCAGGTTTCTCTTCAGGACTCAAATGCAATAATATCTGTAAAGCACTTAGCATAGTGCCCGGCACATAGCAGGTGCTATGGAAATTCTAGTTATTGTTGTTATTAAATGAATTCAAATCATGACTTACACATTTACTAGCTCTGTGACCTTAGTTACTTGGCATCATAGAATCTGGGTTTCCTCATCTATAAATTCCAAGAGTATCTATCATACTTCACAGGAAGAAAATACTTAGCAAACCTTATATATAAATGTGAATAATAATGGTAATTATAATCTCCTGAGGCAACCCCATTCTACTTTTAGATAGTTCTGTTTTTCCTTACATCAAGCCTTAATCAATCAGCCTTTGTAACATCATTCTCACAAGACAATAATGTTCTTAGTTCAATTCAGTCTAATCCCTCTTCCATACAAGAGCCCTTAAAATAATTAAGAGATAGCAATTAAGTCTTTTCTCCTAAAGGTGAAAAGCCCAGTTCCTTCAACCACTCCTCATGTAATATGCTCTGAACTTGCTATTCTGATCACCCTCCTCTGGAAGTACTCCAGTTTACCAACATTCTTTGCAAAATAAAGTGCCCCAAACTGAACACACCACCCCAGATGTAGTCTGGCAGAGTACAAGAGGACCTCACACAGCACTTTATTTTTCGCTTCTCTAATACATGTATTATGAACTACTGTAAACTGATGTTTTTTAGTGCTTTCCCTCTGTGATTATCTCCAGTTTATCCTTTCTATAGCTGGTTCCCTATTGTTTCCAAAGTAAAATTCAAACTCCTTTGCCTGACATTTAAAAGCACCACAGTATGGCACCATCCTGCCTTTCCAGTCTTATTTCATTCTTCCTTAACACTTACTCTTAACTTCAGCTAAACTCAATTATACTCTTTTCCCCAGATACACCCATAATTTCCTTGTCTCCATGTCTCTGCTCATTCTGTTCCCTATGCCTAGGAAACCTTCCCTTCTTGTCTTTGATTGTTGGATTCCTATCATTCCTTGACAGCCCAGTTGAAGTACTATCTCTTCTATGAAACCTTCCATGATCTCCAGGAGCAACAACAACTGACATAGTTTGTACATAGTTGTTTGCATGTGTCTCCTTCATTAAACTGTTAGCTCTTTGAAGACAGCGACTGTGTTTGCCTTTCTTTGTATCCCCCAACTCCAAGCGCACTTCCTGGAACACTGAAGGCACTTAATAAATGCTTGTTAACTTGACTTGACTGGCAATGTCTTAGCCCCTTAACAGAATATGACCAAAAAGGTAGAATCATATCTTAGTTAACTGTCCACTCTCCCCATCAAGGACTTTGCACATTATTCTTCCTTCACAGAGTATGTGATTGATACATATTTGTTTAATTAAGTGAATTACAACATATATAAAGATTATGACCAAAGCATAAAACTACAATTCCAAGGTATGTCATTCTGTAGGGAACAGAAGTGAGGAAGAGTGTAGTTCAATGAAAGTTGTCATATATCTATGGCATTCCCTCCCAGCAACTTTCCAAAAGTAGACATAATTCTTCAGGTTTCCATCCTCAGCTTGGAATTCTAGCATTTTAATAAGCATACCAACCTAACTAAACTATAAGAATCAGTGGCCAAATCCATTTCAAGAATTAAGCATGCTGAATCCTAATTACACAGAAGAAATGAGAAACAAAAAAGGAATGGAAAGAAAAAACAACTTAAAACACTTATAAACTGGTCTGAAAGGTTTCTTTGCATGTATTTGTTATACAAAAACACTAGTGGAAATAAATTGTTTCTTTTCCACAACGTCCTCTCTATCATTTAGTTACAAATACTTTCAGATAACTAAAAATAATTAAGCTGTGGTTCTAAGATCAGTGCTTTGTTTGAGGATCTATAGAAGTTTAATAAGTATTACCTTGGATTCACTGACCTAAAATGAAATTAGCACTAGGCCATACCGACTAGAAAAAAGAAATAGAAATTTCTACACTGCAATAAAGGTATCTGAATAATCTATCCTCCACTATCTTTCAAAGTCTAAAACAGTAGAGATTACAGAAAATTACTTACTATAATTATGAATATATGCAACTCCCAAACTCCTAAATTCCAATCTCACACACACACACACCCTTCTATAGAAAGGCATCCCAAATTTATGAAAATTTGGAAAGAACATGCCAATTCAGAAGTCATTTCCTGCTGCTATTAACAATGCCCTCCAAACACCACCAGAATTATTTTCTTCCTCTACCTTGTTAGACCCATGGCCTCCTTCCTCTTGCCACAACTATGTTCCTGTTATTTCTGTTAGATGGGAAGCATCTTTAAACATAAGGCTAATCTGTGACTCCTCTCTTCCTTTTTAAAACCTAGCATCCGACAAGGGACATGATACTAAGGGTCTCCTGATTGGGAAATAACAGATCAATTTCCTGAAGAAAACTCCTTTGACACAGTAACTCCTTAAGAATACAATCTCTAGGATGGAAATTGGGGACTCATAATGGAACATCTGACACACCTTTAACTCCTACAAATGTTCCAGGAATTTTAACTGGTGACAAACATGTTTCTTTAACTGAAAAAGATTACCCAGAGATATACTCAAGTGATTAGGAAGAAAGAAGAGCTAGTTTAATATGTACTAGGCTAGGCCCTGGAGACAGAGCAACAAAAATGACAAAGTCTGGAAAGAAATTGTTCATATAGCCACCGGTGGGGAACCTGTAGCCTTCTAGGTCCTCAAGTAGAGCCCTTTGGCTGCAGAGAAGTTTGTATTCAGACAAAAGGCTGTACTTGAGGACCTAGAGGGTCACATGTGGCCTCAAGGCCACAGGTTCCCCAACCTTGATTCTAGTCCAACCCATGATCTAACAGACAAGTAAGCTGAAGTCCAAAGAAGTTATGTGACTTGACACAGGTAGAAAGTGGCATCAGCCTGGATTTGAAACCAGTTCCTTTGACTACAAATCCAATTCTCTTTCCCTTGCATCACAATTCTTCAAGACAGTAATATTAATGAAGATAACATGCCAAGATAGCTTTATCAATTAACAGGCATTTATGATGTGCTGGGAACCAGGGGCACAAAAATGAAACAGTCACTGCCCTCATGGAACTGACACCCTATTAAGGAAAAAACATGTACAAGTAAATACAAATAAAACAAAAGTAATCCTCAGAAGGGGGCACCAATGGCAAGAGTAAATGTCACTTCAGCTAAGCAGTGGAGGGATCAAGGTACTGTATGAAGCAGAGGTAAGAAAGGGTACAAAAGCATAGAGAATGGAGACAGAATGCTATTGATGAGGACCACAGAGTGTTTAAAGGAGAACAGTGGGCTAGAGCCTGACTGTGTATCGATCTCAAAAGAACCTCTTTCTGATCCTAGGGGCAACAGGAAGCTCCTGGAAATTTTTGAGCAGGGAAATGACAAGATCACTTTGGCAGCTTTGTAGGAGATGAAGTGGAGTGGAGAAAACTAAAGAGATGAAACCAATTCGAAGAGTGTTGTAATAGCCCAGGTAAGAGGTGACTAGGCCTGAACTAAGTGGAGAGCATATGAGTGGCAAGGACAGATATGAGAGAAATTCTTGGAGCTTACAAATCTAGGTGATTAGAAAAATGGGGATGCCTTAAAAGAAATATAGAATGGGAAGAGAGGGAAAGAGATGGAGGAAGTGAATTGCTTTGGACATGTTAACTTGAGATGCTTACCAGTGGGAAATGCCTAACTGGCAGTTGGTGATGCAGGAATGAGCTCAAAAAAGAAAAGAATACATATAAAAAGGAGTCATCAGCTTAGAGATAATAAATGACTATACGGGAACTAATGAGATCAGTAAGAGAAAGGATATGGGAGAGAGACAGACAGAGAGAGAGAGAGAGAAAGAGAGGGAGAGAGAGAGAGGGAGAGAGAGTGAGAGAGAGAGGGAGGGAGAGAGAGAGAGAGAGAGAGAGAGAGAGAGAGAGGAGACAACAGGAACCAGGAGAACATCAAGGTAAAACAGTTGGGGTGATAAATATGATGCTCCAACAAGAGGCTAAGAAGGAATGGCAGGCCAGAAAACTAAGACAGTGAAATATTGTAAAAACCCAGAAGAGAGGGTACACAGAAAGAGACATGGTCAACAAAGTGCCAAACACTGCAGAGTTCTTGAATAGGATATGGCAGTATTACGATAATACTCAAGCTAATTTACAGATTTAATGTTATATCACCAAACTACCAAAAAGATACTTCACAAAGCTAAGCAACATAATAACTAAATACATTTAGAGTAAAAAAAGGATCTAGAATATCTAGGAAAAAATGGGGGGAAAAAGTAGCACAGCAGATATCAAACTATATTACAAAGCAGTAATCATTAAAACTACGTAATACTGATTAATAAAAACAGAGAAGCAGATCAATGGAACAGATTAGACAAGGAAACATCAGAAGTAATTGAATTCAATATCTCAGTGTTTGATAAGAAAACATAAGTTACCAAGCAAAAAAAATCCTTATCTGACAAGAATTGTGGGGGAAATCAGAAAGCAGTCTGGCAAATATTAGGTTTAGACAAATATCTTATGCCATATATCACAATAAATTTAAAATGGATATATTACCTATATAGTAAAGGTGATATCATGAAAGCTAGAAGAGAAACCAATCAGATACCTTTCATAAACATGGGTAGGGGGCAAATTCTTAACCAATTAAAGATAAAAAATAATTTCGAATTACATGAAACTGTAAAACTTTTGAAAAGAAGAAATCAATGCAATTAGGACAAGAAGAGAACCAATTAGGTGAGGGGGAAATCCTTTGTACCAAATCTCTCAGATATAGATATGATATCTAAGCTCTATTTATATAAAACCAAAAATATTTTCCAAATAGATAAATGGTTAAAGAATATAAACAGTCTTCAAAAAGAACTGCAACCTACTAACATAAACTATATTCTAAATCACTAATAAGGGAAATGCAAATCAAAACTACCCTGAGGTTTTATCTCATATCTAACTAATGGGCAAAGATTACAAAAGATAAGAATAGTCAATATTGAAAGACGAATTTTTGGTAGAGCTATAAATTGAAAGGAATTTGGAATTATGCAGAGTGGGTAAAATGTTCATACCTTTAGACCGTAAGATCCCACTTCTAGGCATATACTGCAAAGTTCAATGACAAAAAGATCCCACATACTACAAAATATTTATGGTAACACTTTTTGTGTTAGCAAGTAAATGGAAACAAAGTAAATGTTCATTGATTAGGGGATGGCTAAAATGTAATGAAATATTACTGTGATGTAAGAAAAACTGAGTAACATGGGCTAATGTGAATTGATGCAAAATGAATTAAGCAGAGTCAAGAAAACAATATACCCAATGATTCCAAAAAATGTAAATAGAATGAATCACAAAAAAAAAATCCAAAGTAAATATTTTGAAATTACAAAGACCAAGTATAGCTCCAAAGAAGAGGTATGAGAAGGCAGGTTTCCCCTTCCCCTTCTCTACACAGTTTGGGGAACCTACATGTGGAACAAACACTACATATAACATTAGCCTTTTCAAGGTATTAGTTTTGTTGAACTTCCAAAATGTTTTAATGTAAGAAATGGATCTTTAATAAAAGGCACAGTTCAAGGGGAAAATAATTTTAAACAAAAGATATCAACAAAAATTTGTTTTTAAAAAATGAGCACTGAGAAAAGCCTAACATGTGAACAATTAAGAGATCATTAATAATCTTGGAAAAAGCAATTTTAAGTGAGTGATGAAGCTAAAAGCCAGACTACCAAGTGAGTGAGAGGAACACAAGTAAAGGCAACAAAAATGCAGACAATTTTCTTCTAGGAATCTGACCATAGAAGCAAGGAGAGATATAGACAGCAGCTTGAAGAAATGGTCAAATGAAGGCTTTTAACAACAGGCGGACACCTACGTATGTTTACAAGCAGCAAGGAAAAAAGTAGTACCTAAGAAGGAGACAAAAATTTGAACGGACAGAGGTGATCAAAGGGATCCTAAAAGAGATGAGATCAAAAGTACAAGTAGAAGGGTTGTCCTTAGTAAGAAGGGCACTTATCCCTTATACCAATCTTTAATAGAGAGGATAGGGGATGCAAAGTGGGAAGAGGGAGCTCACTGTGAATGGCTTCTATTTTCCTCAGTCAACTGAAAAGTGAGGTCCTTTGCTAACAGATGGGGGAGTGGAAAAGAGAATCGTGGCGGATTTAAGAAGCCTTAGAGAAAGCTTTCAGAAGTTTTACAAGAATAGGGATGTCAATTAAGAACAAGTCACACCATAAAAATAATTAGAAGAGAATGAGATAAATTACCTTTCACAACTATGACTGTAAAAGAATTCTCTACCCAACTAGGGACACAGATAACAAAAGACAAATAAAATCATTTGCATTACATGATACTGAAAAGCTTTTACATAAACAAAATCAGTTCAGCTAGGATAAGGAGGAAAACCATGTTTGCATTAAATACTTCAGTGGATCTGATACTTAAGGCATAAAGGCAAGAAACAAAAATACAATACAAAGGACACTGGAAAGGGTTCTCAAGAGAATGTCTATAAACTACTGAAACATTACTTTTAATAATAAGAAAAATGCAAAAATAAGTCAGAGATTTAATCTCACATTCAACAAACTAGCAAAAATTATAAGACTGAGGTATTGGGACAAATACACTGCTGATGAAGCTAGGATCTGATTTAACCATTATGGAAAACAAATTGAAATTATGCTTTAAAAAAGTGACTAATATGCCCATATCCTTTTGTACACAACAATCTCACTTATACACAAAAATACTCACAGCAGCACTTTCTGTGAAAGAACTGGAAATAAAGTAGGTGCCCATCAATTGTGAAATGGGCAAGCAAATTGTGGTCCATGTATTGTTTTTGTTTTGCACCACAACTGTAATTCAGCATGAGGCAGGTGTCAAAAGATACTTACCCAACCTGATTACAATATAGTTGGGAAATGTTTAGCAAAATAAAAATACAACATAGATAATGTTAAGGGGTGGTTTTCTAAGTCAATATGTGACCATTAAAATACATTTCTATTTGAGTTTAACTGGTATAAGGAACTCCCCATGAGGACCTACCTCTGCCAGTGCAGATCCAGCGGAGGACTGAGAGGTTCCATGACTTTCCCAGGTATGTTACAGCTTTCTATCCACTATGCTAAAGAGTCCACATGTAACAAAGGTAAGACCTAAAACCAAATATTTCTGATTCTAAGGCAAGCCACTCACTATGGTACTTCCATTATATTCATACATCTCAGACAGTACCTTAAAGGGTCCCCTATCTTAACGAACCATACTAAACAACAAATAGAAGAATTCTGAAGAATGGGAAGATTTATATGAACTGATAATGAAGTAAGAAAAACCAAGAAAATAACATACACAATGAATACAATGAATGAATACACAATGTAAAAGGAAAGAACAAAAAAGCTAAACATAAAATTATAATGACCAAGCTTGACCCTGAAAAAGAATTGAGAAAATATACCTTCCTCCCTTATTTGAAGAGGTCTGGGTCTGAATCTGCATATGGTCTCAAACTCTGTTGATGTGTTAGTCTCTACTGAACTACTTTTTTTCCTCCTTTTTAAATAAAGAGATGGCTTACTGGGTAGGGAGGGATATGTAAAACTGAAACTGTCTGTAAAATGTGAACAATTTTCTTTAAACTGGAAAGGGCAGTAAATGAAAGGAATTGGGGGAGGGGGGGAGGTGTTGCCTTGGTAAAGTACCGAACAATGGAGGAACTGCAGAGGCCACTAGGAGGCCAAAGAGATTTAAGACCAGTAAGATAACGAGACAATAATAAGTGAGTAAGGTCCAAGGGAGGAAATTCTGACTTCTTAATTACTGAATCAGAACACTGGTGGATGATGGCAAGATCTATGTGTAGCTGCGGTAGAGGATAGGTGTAGGTTAATGGGAACTGAAAGAACTGAAGAACTGCTAAGCCACAGCGCTTAAGGGAGCATTAATAGGTATATTGAAATCCCCTAGACAAGGCAAGGGTTGGGGTGAATTTTATGAGCTGACCTGAAAAGGTTAAAGTGACAAATCCAGAAGGAATGTACCTTAAAGGAAGACAAGGTGCTAAGTAACAGAAGCAGTGAAGCTCTAGCTGAACAGTAGCAAGCAAGGAGAACGCCTTCTCCATCTTCTGGGATAGAGTGTAATAAGAAGGAGGGAGAAAATGAAAAAGATGCTAGGGGACTGCCAGAGGTGCTGCAAGTCTTCTGGAGGAGGCCCTATCTCCACAAGTACCAGAAGATGAAAGAAGTACATGAGAAGAAATGCCCTAAGAAGAAGGAAAGTGTGGTAATAATAGAACATGGAGGTTCCAGAGAACATAGTGAAATAAATGGGCAAAGCTGTATTAGGACTTGGGAGGGATAGGGCTAAAGTGAATGGGGCAGAAAAAATAGGACAAAGTAGCAGGTGACAGAAGTGGATTTTCCTTAGGCAGCTGGAGATTCTGTTATCACCTAAACTGGGAGAGGAAGAGATGAACATAGTACCTTATGAATGGGAGCGTTCATCCCCAAAAGGGGAGCATGGGCTTACTGTTACCAAATCTCCCTAAAGGTGAAGTCCTGATAGCAAGAAACAAAGCAAGGCAACAAACACTGAAAAAGTACGAGTCTAAGGCCTTAAGGATAAGTAGGAGCACAATTCCTTAAAAAAAAAAAAAATCTCTGGAACCAGAACAGAAAATTCCTATCACTTAGAATTTTTACCTACAAAACATTTTATAATCACTTATGAAGTGGAATATACTTTACATTTCAATTTATTATAAATTGTAACCAGTACTTCCATGTTAAACAGTTCACACTGTATAATTAATGCAACTAATTGCCATACATTGCAGACTCTTATTCACTATTAACATCTTTTTATTTTTCTATGTGGCATTTAAAAAAGTAAAACCTTATTACACTAAGAGAGCAAATGTCAAGAAATAACTGGACCACTGAATAACAAATGGATCCCCCTCACCCCAAAAAGAGTTTCTCCATATTTTAAATGTTGTCTACATTTCTTTTTTTTTTTTTTTTTACTATGTGACCCTAATCAGCCCCTTAACAGTGCCCCTAGAAAACCTCCAAGACTATTAATTGCACAGCATTTCCTAATGTACCTTGGAAGAGTATTTCCCCACCGAAAAATAAAATTGAAAATAGAGACTATCTGTACTTTTCATTCTAGAAAGGAGATACAAAGAAGATTATATTTATGACACATAAACCTTCACTAAAAGCACCATAAAAATGTAAAATTCTTCCTATCATCTACAGAGATTACATACTTCATAAGTTACCTATAGTCAATACTTAACAGAAAAGTAGGATGTCTCGTGTCCAAATGGAAAAATGAGGAAGTGTGAAGTTTATCAACCAACCAATTTAATTGATTTACTTTTCAAAATAGTGCTTTCAGGCCCTCTTAAAAAGTAGAACAGAATTCTGCCCCACCTTATCCCATTTCTAGAATTAGCAAAAAAAAATTTTAATCCCAGAGTTGTTCCTGGAGCACTCAGAAAGTATCCACACTACTGCCATCAACTAGTGCCCATTCAAAAAATTTATATTAAAGACCGAACTTAGAGAGACGCAGAACGGTAAAATGAATAGAGTTCTGTTTCAAAGTCAGAACGATCTGAATTCAAGTCCCATCTCTGACACATACTGACACTGTGACTCTGGGCAAATCCTTTAGCCTCCCAGTGTTCTAGGCAACTCTCTAAAACTAATAGTTGCACAGCAGGTACCAACAGGCATTGGAAGTTTCCTCACCAGGGAGTTCTTCGTACCAATGAAATCATAGGTCCAGTCTCTATTCTTATATGTGTAAGTGTATATGAAGTACATCCCAAACCAAGTATAAAAGATTTTAGACTAGTTTTGATAATGAGAGGCATTGTGACACAAAGAACTGAACACTATTCCAAGTATCCATGGAAATTAAGGAACCATGAAAAAACTCAACTAAGCACAATGGACTATCACACATGCTTGATCATTCTCTTTAGACCCAACTTTTATAATGCCTATCTAATTCAGTTGCCAAAAAAAATGTAAGTGTCAAGACTGAAGAGTTATATGGTGGCTAGTAACTTTAAAAACTTGCTACTACTGAGCCACTTACCTAGTGGTAAAGAGTCCATGACATGAACCTTTACTTTCTTCCTTCTATAGACATCAAAAAGTAACAAATTGTCATAAACAGTAAGGAAAAACACAAATAGTCCAAAAGGTTGTGCCAATCCCACTAGATGGCACTAAGAGAGGGAAGTAACTGTTTTCTGAAAATGCAAGTAAAACCTCTCAGGCCTTTGCAAACTGAAATCTGTCATGGGTTCTTTAAAAGCATTATTATGAACATCCTGAACCCCAGTAAGGGAACTGAAGGTGGGGAATAAACTTTCCCTAAAAGGTATCCTCTTCACTCCCCTCAAATAAGGGCACGTGAGAGCTACGGTGACTTATTAATGACAGGTAAAATAACCTGAAAGCCACCAAAAATGCAAGTGTTTTCTCCAAATTCTATTTAAGATATAATTTACTAAAAAGTTTCTTTCACAGTTTCCCTGATATCACAAACCCTTCTATCTGCTCCTTATGGAACATTCAATCAATATAGTTTTCTTATTGGCAAATAATAAACCTATACAGAATGAATGGTATAAAAACAGGCTCGGTTTTTTCCTTTTGCACAGAGATACCAAAGCAGAACTTCTCATTTTGCAGTCAGAAGGCCACTACTACATTAAGATTTCTTTCCACTAGCTAAACTTTGCCATAATCTTAATTTGTGCAATGAAACTGTCATCCTCCTCCATCTCCTCCCTCACACTCCCTCATACACATAGATACAGTCATTTTTAATCTTAAAAATTTAAACAGTGAGGGACAGCTCATGGAATCTAAAATTGAATGGGATCTTAAGCATCATCTAGTCATAACATAACAGATTAGAGCTGAAAGAGTCCTCAGAGGCCCTCTAATCCACCCTTTCTTTCCCCACCCACCCCCAACATTTTACAGATGAGGAAACTGAGGCCCAGGAAAGTTAAGTCACTTACCAATGGTAGTATATGTAGTATAGAATACTTAAGAATAACAACAGTTCTTATTTATATAGTGCTTTAAAGTTTAAAAAATGGTTACAAAGCATTTCATTATCTAATTTAATGCCTCAAATATATATGCCTTTAATATACATATACATAAATATGAACACCAATATTTAGTATAAATTATTTCACATTTCTCTCTCACAAACATCTAATTTAACATTCACTCTTAATAAATCATCTATGCTTCCCTATTTCTCCAGAACAGAACTTGTAGTTTTCTATCATGTTTTTTCTACCACACAATAATTCAATCTTCTCATTTTAAAGACACAAAGAAATTAAATGACTAATAAGATGTTGCCCAGGTAGTAGGCAATACAGCTAAGAATGAATCAGTGAAAGAAAAAGCAGTTAATATGGGACAGACACAATGTTTGGTAAGCTCTGAAGAAGCAAAAACAAAAAAATGCGACAGTCTCAAACAACAAAGAGATCACATTCTAGGAGAGGGGAGACCACACACCTAGAAAAGTGGTGACCAGGGAAGGGCATTTTGGCCTGTTTTGGTATAATTCATCCATAGAACATTCAATTGACAAGCTCTTTCCAATAGCAAAAGTAATCTAAGTATGCAAAACTCCAAGCCACACCAATAACAACAAGGTTCAATGAATTATTAAGCCCCAAACAACTTGGCTATAAACTTACGCTAGACAATATCTAGGAACCTTATTTTCCATGAGGACATTAAAGCAAGAAATCCGATGTATGTGATTTTCTAAATCTTGAGTAATCAAATGAACCAAAGTATAATATTTTCCCAATAGAAAAATCTCTCATGGAATATCTTAGCTGAAGGTACAGGGTACACATTAATCACATTTACTAATAACTAATAATTTACTAATAACAATCAGTACATGAAACCTGATTACACAATGTCCAAATATATAACTTCCTCAGATTGTTACAACAATCAAGAAAAGTAGATTTAAATGTCCATAAGCCCTAAAGAGAACAAGAGCTACAAAGCTTAATTTACCACCAGCATTTACCATCATTTACCACCAGCAACCCAACTTGTAAACAGAGATTCACAGACATGCACATGAAAGTATGGAGAAGCACTCTAAAGAACACCTTTCACCTTAATAAGAATTCACAAAGTTTAATCTTAAATGGGTTTGTTTTGCACAATCAATTTGCCAACCAGATATGATACATGTCCAATGACAGCAGTCCTTGGCACTACCTCCAAGCCAAAGCTAATTTACCAAAACAAAGAATAGTCCACCACATGGTGATTCATATATGAAAATTTTGTTACAAATTCAATCTATGCTTCTTGAACCCAAGTTATCTGGGACTTTGGATTGTTAATGGCTTTTAAATTTATGAAAATGTACTGGAATGTATATCACTCAAAATAATACACCTGCCAGTCCTTAATCTTATTTCATTCTCCAAACCTCCCCTAAAGAAAGTTAAACATGACAGAGAAAGCAGGCTAAATGGGCAACTAGGTGAAATCTGCTGTATTGTGGAATAAGAATTTTACAGACTTATGACATGCAGTACTCCAATACTATATTGTACAAGTATTCAAAAAGCCTCAAACTACAGAGTTTAATGATACTACTATATAATTCACAATACTTTACCCAAGAAAAACAGAAAAGCTTGGCAAACATGAAGTTAAACCTGACAACAAGCATGTGTATTTTTAAAAAGAAAATCAACGGTGCAAAAATCTCATTTACAGAAAGTATGTCAGTGACTAGTAGAGACAGAAAGAACCAAAAATATGGTCTAAGCTGTTCTCAAATAGGTGAACCATTCTGATTCACTCACACTCACACACATACATCTATATATGTATATACAAATAACAGTGTTTAATGTAAACTAGGAAATGTGTTTATTAGCATCACTTTTACTCACCTTACTAACACCAACTCCGGTAAACCTGGCCTCTAACAGTTCTTGCCGCCTTGGGTCCAAGCTATGCAATTCTTCCATCATTTCTAGTAAAAAAGGAAAAAAATATATGAGAATATAAAAACCTGAAAATGGTAAAAAAAAAAAAAAAATGTTTTATGTCTCACAAAATTGAAGAGTGATTTTATCATTCAATGGTCAAGTGAATTCTCCTCCTCAAAGTAATACAGTATTATATTAAGCAATTTTATTATGCTACAAACAGCATTTAGAAGCTATCTTTTATAACTTTAAGAATCTCATTCACCCATAAATCTGAGAAACTTTAGCTGTTATATACCTTAATCCTTCCTTAAAACTTCTCTGAAGTTGTGAAAAGCAGAGGCAAAGGTTATAGGAAGTAAGGGCTTGCCCCCTGCAACTCGAAAGAAAAGATATACTAAGCATACGAATCTGGGCAGATGGCTTTAGATTTTTCTTTCCCTAAGAGATAAAGATATGAATCACTAATGACAATGTCATAAGACTATAGAATGAATCAGAACCACAGACAACTCTAAATCACACTATGATTTCTCTGAAGAGGTCTCAGGAGACAAGGTCTTGCTCATTTTTAATGCAATAGGGCCCTGATGGGAAAGTCATCCTTCAGTGAAAGCAGAGTATACATATCCATACATAAAACCATCCTTTTTCTAATTCTCTCGTTCTGACCACTCCCTGCAGCACTCTATTTCCCTAGACTCTACACATCTGTCTTTTAACACTCCTTCCAAACAGGGAGGGGCAAGTGTACACCATGTTTAAAACTGCTCTTATTATTAAATAACACACAAGCTACTTTCAGCAAACCTATTCATGTATATGCACGGACTAACCCTTGCAAATAAGACCCCTTGGAAATCCCTGACACAAAACTGGGGGGCCTGCAGAAGAGATGGACCACTATTATAGTTGACACCTTGGAAAACCCAGTTAACCAGAGAGGGGAGGAACGATGGGATCATTTTAAAGTTCACTGGACCTCTCCTTGGCAGGCTCACATAGCCACAATTTCCAGTAACAACCTATATATATATATCCTTCCAGTTTCATTTCCCTTCCCTCGCCTAGGCCATAGCAGATAAAGGGTAGCTATTTTAAAGTTTCACCGCACCTTCCCCCTACCCCCATTACACACATACATAAACACATTCAAGTGTAGCGGAATTCTCCTAGGCGGGAGGGGAGGTAAATACCACAAAAGACTTGGGGCTTCCCTCAAATAACCGGCCCTCTTCGAAGTCTCGCCCTTCCCATTAACCGAGGCTGGTTTCGCAAAGGCTGCATCCTTCTCCAACCACGAGATCCATCGGATCTTTTCCAACTCCCATCCCCAGCCCAGGCCTACAAAATAACGCCTCGGCGGTTGCTACGTTTAATGTCAAATCACGTTTGGAAAAAAAAAAAAAAGCTCCTCATCCCTCTCCAGCCTGGGCTCCGGGTGAAGCCCGGGGTCGGACCAGGGACCTAGCCGCTCGCCCGCCCGCCTGCCGGGGGCCTCGTAGCACAGCGGCCGGCTGGGGCCTGCTCGCGGAGCCCTCTGCCAGCCGCCTGCAAACTTTCCCCAACTTCGGCCCCACCTGTCAGGCAAGGCAAGGCAGGGGAGGGCAGGAGGCCGAGCCGGCGAGCGGCCGGGCCCCCGGGGGTCGAGGTGCGCTCCTCGGTCTGGGGATGCCCCAGCCCTCCCAGCAGCTCCCACCCGGGGCCGCTGCGGGGCCTTGGCCCGGGAAGGCTCGGACGGAGCTCCCGGATCCATGTGCGCCAGGGGGGCCCGGAGACGGTTACGAGAGCCCCGGGCCCGCCCGGCCCAGCCTCGGCCTCAACCCTGGCCCCGGCCCCGGCCCGGCGCCTGCCCCCGCCCCGGGCTTGGCTCGGCCGAGCTCTCACCTGCCGCCGCCGCCGCCGCCGCTCCTCCCTGGAGGGGCCCCGACCCAACCCGACCCGGCTCCGGGCCGCTCCGCTCTTCCCCTGGGCAGGCCCGGGGCGGAGCCGGGGCCTCTCCTGAGCGCCGCAACCCCCCGCCCGGGCAGCCGCCGCCGGCGCCGGGCTCCACGCGAGGGCGGGCGGGCGGGGGAGGGAAAGAGGGAGGGAGGGAGGGAGACGGGGAGGGGGAGGGGGCGGGGAGGCCGCAGATCCCCGGGCTCGCGTACCGAGCCGGCCGCCCGAAGTGGGCTGGGGCCGGGGAGGCCGTGGGGGGGCCGCGGAACCGGCCTCCTGGCGCCGGACAAAGGCCGGGGAAGGCGCGGGGGGTGGGGGGTGGGGGGGTGCCGGGCCTGGAGGTGGGGCGGGGGGGGGATGCCCGGGTGAGGCTACGCCGAGGAAGGGGGGGGCTGGGCTGAGGAGGGTCGGAACCGCAGATGCCTAAGACCCGCCTCCGGCCCCTTAATCCGGATCGGTTCGGTCCGGATTAGTAGTGATAGGTGTAAACACACTAGTGAAACCGCGTGTTCCCTCGCGAGATTTGCACGGCGGAGAGGCGGGGGTGGGGGTTGGGGGGAGACAGTAGTGGTGCCGGTGGTGGTGGTGCTGGTGGTGGTTGTGGAAGAGGGGGTGGGGGGGGTGACAGAGCCGCCGGTGGGGGAGGGGGAGGGAAAGCGGTGGGGGAGGGGGCGTCCCGCTGCCCGGACCGCGCCTCAGCCAATCAGCAGTCGGGTTGGGCCGGCGGGCTGGGGTTAACGCGGCGCCCCGGCGGAGGAGGCCATAGTGGCCGCTGCCTGGCACAGCAGCTGCGAGAGGGAGGTGGGCTAGCCGGGCCGCGGATTGGCGGGCGGGCCGGCGGCCTCCCACCCAGTCGGGAAGCAGGTTCCGGACCGTGGAGCGCGCCCTCTGGCCGCAGTGGCTGCGGCTACCCGGGACGGAGTCTCTGGAGGGGGTCCTGGGCGCCCTCCCTCCCCACGAAGTCTTTGTGTCACCGGCAAATGCCTCCTCGCATAAACCGCTGGGGAGTGACTGGCGGGGGAGGGGAGCGGGGGGTGAAGCATCCTCCCCCTCCTCCCCATCCCGGGGGTCCAGCGGGCTCTCTCTTGGAATCCCCGGGCTCCGCAGGTTCTAATCCCAAGGGAGCGAGGGCTGCTTCGCCGAGCGCAGGGTTCTAGAGTGGCCGTCCTTAGGCCGGGGGCGGGGAGGAGGGGTTAGGGTTTCGGAGCATCCCCCAACTCTCCCCACCCGGGGAATTAGATTTTTCAAAAATTGTTATTATTCCTAGTAACGGATCTGGCCTACCGTGCTCGCGAGCCTCCCACCCACCGCCAGCCCCGAGCTCAGCCTCTTCCCCGCCTTGCGTCCCCTTTCCCTCTTTTGAAAGTTGGCAACCATTAATTCCACGTGGAACGCTGTCGGAGCGAGCCCACTTGAGGGACAAAGGGTTCCCTGGGGTCCAAACGCGCCCCCATACCCACAATTACGCAGCCGTCTGAAAGCGGTGGGGAGGAGGGATTAGGCGCTGCAAAGGCTCTCCTCCCAAGGGTGCCGCGAAGGAGCTTACATTTCAACTTTTAGTAAAAACATTGAACTGTGCGGGCACCCCCGAGGGCCTGGGGAGAGAGGGAGGGGAAAGGGATAAACAGCCCTGCCCCCATCCCTGAGAAGTTTTCCCCTCCCATTGTGTAATAAGAAAGTTGAAAGGAGGAGGAGTTGGCCTGCCAGTAGTAGGCCACACTGAAAATGCGGGCTTGTGAACCCGACTGATAATAGGCATTCTTGTCGCCGAGTACCGAAGAAAGAAAGACGGTCCGATCTGGCCCGGTCCACCAGGGCTGGGAGATTAGCGTCCATAAAAATGCCCTGCTTGCTTTTCCTCGGCAGCTTCCAACGTCAGGATCACAAGAGTAAAATTGAGACATTCTTTGGAAGATTCAAAACTTCTCTGCTTGAACTTTGGAAGAGATGGAAAAGTTCTGAATGGAGCTTCTATGCCAATTAACGCCTGACGTTTAAATAGGCTGCGGGATGAGCTACGGAAGCGAGTTCCTGATTAGTTTGACTTCCTTCTCCTGCCTTCTATAACTTGGGGGCATGTTCGTGGGGGGAGGGGGAGAGGGAGGAATCATCGCAATATCGGTGAATTGCTGATATAATACTGTCTAGTCTAGTACACTGACCTAATCCCGAAAGCGTTAGTGCTCACCCTGGCCTCCCAGAAATAACTTTGTATGGTTTATCTCTGTACACCTTGTATCCTCCGGTCGAATTTAAATTCCTTTAGGGCAAGGACTGTTTACGTTTGTTTTGTCTTTGTATCTCCAGCCCTTAGCTCTGTGCCTTGGAAGTAGTAACAATTTAATGTTTTTTTCATTGTTTGGAATACTAATGAGGAAACTGAGGCCCAGAGGCTGGCATGGACTTGCCCAAGTTCACTGATGTAGTAAGCAGCAGAGGAGGATTGGGACTCAGATCTGGTAGTTTCAATTATACCACTCCACCTCTCCATTAAACCAACAAACTTTCCTACAGTGTTGCATCATCTTTGAAAAGGCTCTGAATTAGGAGATGAAACGGAACTTAATATTAACATATGAGGCACAATACCTTTTACCAAGAAATGAAATATTTTCTGACTACCAAAGAGCTATATCAAAATTACGTTGTAATAAGCTTTCAACTCTTCCATACAATAGATCCTTGGCACTATTAAAAACACTAAACTTTCTAAATGCATCCACAAATTATGTTCTAACCTAATGTTGAAAGGAACTTTAGAAGTCATCCAGTTCAACTTACCACTCAGAGTGGGAATGCCTACAGTAATATACTTGATAAGTGGTAAATTAGCCTTATCTTGGGTACTTCCCATAACACAGAACTTACTTCCACTGGTTTACAAGGCAGCCTAATCCATTTTTGAGACCACTCATCCTTAGGCAGTACTTTATAACAATGAGCAGAAATCAGTTGCCTTCTCAGTTCTTTCTGTCCTTTTCAGCTACAAAGGATAAATCTAATTGTTCCTTATGTCAGCCTTTCAAATACTTGAAATAGACTAATACTATAATAGATTTAGAACTATACAGGAACTTAGATGAATCAATCATTCAACAAGCAACTATTAAGCAAGCATTTACTCTGTGCCAGGCACTGTGCTAAGCGCTGGGGATACAAAGAAAAGTAAAAACAGCCCCTTCAAGAAGCTCATTCATATTCTAATGGGTGTGAAGCAACTTATGCAAACAACTATGTACAAATATTTATATATATGTACCTAAGATAAATTTGAAATAATCTCAGAGGGAAAGCACTAGCATTAAGAAGGACTAGGAAAGGTTTCTTGAAAAAGAAAGGATTAGCTGATTTGCTGGAAGCTAGGAGGTGGAGGTAAAGTGAAGAGCATTCCAAGCATGGGAGACAGCCAGTGAAAATACAGTCAGGAGGGGGAAATGTCTTGTGCCAGAAATAGCAAAGACCACGGTGTCACTGGATTGTAAAGGAATAGCAAGGAGGCTGTGTCACTGTATTGTAGAGTAGAAAGAGAAGAGTAAAATGTAAGAAGATTAGACAGGTAGGAAGGAAGCAGGTTATGAAGGGCTACAAAAGCCAAACATAGGATTTTATATTTGATACTCAGATGTCATCTAATTCAACATCTTCATTTTATAAATGAAGAAACAAAGGCCTGAAAAAGTGAAGTGGTCTGTCCAGTCACACAATAGCAAAAGTGGCAAAGTCAGGATTTGAGCCAGCATCTCTTTCTCTGGACCCAACAGTCCACATATATCTCCTCTACGTTTCTTCTCCAAGATAACATCTCTAGTTCCTCATGGTTTTCAGAACTTTTTAGCATCCTGGTTATCAACCTCAGGGCTAATCCAGTTCATAAATATCTAGCTTGAAATAAATATAGGGTTTTATTTTGAAGGAATAATTTGAAATATGGAGATCTTTTTTCCCTTGCCTCTTTCAAAGACTGGGATTATTCTTCTGTAAAATAAGGAGACTGGGATAGATGACCTCAAAGTTTCCTTCTGACTCTGAGAGAGCATGTTTCTTATCACAGTCATGTCCCTTGTAGTCTACATCTAGCTAGGATCACACCCAAGAATTTGATAGGCTGTATGAGGGAAAGGACTCAGGTACTGTGGTGATAAGTATCTTATAGATGAAAATAACAGATGTCAGCAGTAGGAAGAATGTAGGAAATGTTGTACACCATTTCCTGGAGCAAGGCAGATATTTTCAAAGCAAACATTTTTGCTATTATATGGTTACCTACTCATAACTCAGTTTGACATTGGCTATGTGAACCAGTTTGTTAAAATAATATTGACCTTAAAACAGCAATGTTGCCAGGCTCCACTTTTCTCCTATGTTACATACTGAACTGCATTTCCTTCTTAAACTCAGCCCCTTAACAGCCCCAGACCTGAAGGAATAGGCCAGTCAAATAGATTACATGCCTTGAGAGTGCCTAGACTTTAGCTATCAATATGTGTCTTTAGCACTGATAGAGGATTTCCAGCTCAGTGAAGTATTGAACTGGAAATAACCTCTAAGAGATTATCTGATCCTGACCTCTCCATAAAACTATAGATTTTTACACCTGGAAGAATCAGAGGACTTAGAACTGAAAGAGACTTAGAACTTAGAGCTGAAAGAAACTTTAAAAATCTTCTAGAACAGCAGTTCTTAATCTGCAGTCCATTTACTTTTTTAAAAATTTTATAACTATTTCAATATAATTGATTTCTTTTGTAATCATGTGTATTTTATTTTATCCACTTAAAAACATTATTCTAAGAAACTGACTATAAGCTTCACCAGATTGCTAAAGAGGTTCACAGGGGGAAATAAAGCTCAAGAACCCTTTTATATAGAACAAGTACCTTATTTTATAAATGGGGCAGCTGAGACCCAGAGAAGCAAGAAGCATACCCAAATTTACAAAGGTAGCTAGAAGTGGAGCTCAGATTTGTGTTTAGGTCCCCTGACTCCAAAACTGGGACTGTTACCACTATGGTATTTCAACTAATTTGTACTTCCCAACCCAAAACATCCTACTGACCAGTAAAGTATATTCTTTATTTCTTTCTTTTCCTCTCCAACCTCAGCTTAAAGGATTTCTCAGTAGTTTAGAATTTTAGATGATAAGGACTACAAATTGGGAGGGGGGAGTAAGCAAAGAAGTCTCATGAAGGAAGATAAAGAAGAATCATTTTATGAGAACTCACAACAAGGTTTTTCACTGGCCAAAAAACAGTACCAATTCAAGTGGGTTTTGTTTCTAATAGATATATACATAACAAGGGTAGGACTGAGGTCTAGAAGGATGGAGAACAATGAACTTGACTCCTTAGTTTACCCTTTGTTCAAGTTCTGATTTATATGCATGGAAAATCAGAGAGGATTTTGGAAATACTTAAACCTAAATGATTCAGGTATTTGTAACATGGCAGTAATCCCAGGAAAAGGTATTACCTGGTTTACTCTACCTACCTTTGTTAGATATGTGGCTATGATTAAAGAATAGTCAGACTTCCTTTCACACTGTAGTTGAGATAACCAGGAAGTGATCTGGGAAAGGTGAGCCCAAAAACTAGAAAGGCATAGGGACTAAGCACCCAATAAATAACAGTCAGCTAAAGCAGCTGAGACCAGCGGAGCAATGCCTATAGTGGAAAAAGAATCCAATTGACCAAAAGGCCAACCCCACTACTTGTAGAGTTCAACTTTACTGAAAAAAGCTACGAGTAGAATAGATATTACTACCCTGAAGGATTATGGAAAACTGTCTTTCCTTGTGGGGAAACTTTGTCTCTAGGCAAAACAATAGAAAGCCCTTGGTCAGCCTGTTGTAACCATATCCTATAAGTCTCTTACTTGTCCTCAGAGTATTCTAACCATTCACAATTCTATAAACCCTCATTTGTCTTTTTGTTTTCTCAATCTGATATGAAAGACTGTAAAATGTTCAGATTTTACCCTACTTGAAGAATCTTTGCATGTCCATAGTCTCACTCTTCTCTTTCAGCTTCACGAAAAAGAAATGCTTTGGCTAAATAAGAATTTACTAAGTATGTATTCAGTCTTTAATCAATACCTAGAATCAATACCTAGAAGTTACAGGCAATTACCATAAGACCAATGGGAATAGCCAAATAACTCTCCTAATGGAGATGCTATTCCCAGCAGAGAGCAGGACCAGAGGGAAATGATGATACCTTTGGAAGATATGGATGATGCTACATTCCCCTCTAGATGTGCTTCTGCCTTTCCAGATTTCATCACCATGCCTCAATCTGTAGAGTGACCCTGCAACACCCATGAGTTGTGGCCTTCTCACCCTGAAACATTCTTCTCTTCTGAGGGGCCTTCTCCAGTGAGTTTTTCCTAGGGTCTCCATTTTGGACAGGAGTACAAGCTAGTTAATCTTTATTCCCCACCTGGCTAGGCTTCTGACTTTCCAGATTGCAAAACAGATCCCATGCAACATACTTCATCTGCCTTCAGCCCTGCTGCCCCACCCTCGCCAAGCGCTCCATGCTTGGTACCTTCACCACTACCACCCCACCTCTACTTTCTAATTACGTTGTGTGTGCTGTTAGCTTGCAAGCTTGAGTGCAGGAAGTACCATTTTTGCTTGTATAGGACACATAATTAATGCTTAATAAATGCTTCTTGACTTACCTTGTATGTTGACTGTAGAATTGAAAGTATGCGTTGTTTTTCGACAAGCATGTCCTGGAGACACATTCCTTCATATATGATTCCTATGCATGCCTACTCTCCCCATTCATGGTGTGTATTTGTGGGAGCATGTATCCTAAGTCTGGGGAAAATATTCTCTTACATTTTTTACTGTGCTTTTTTATTAAATGCCTTTTCTTTCATCCAATTTGTGCCCCCTGATTGACTAGAGAAAAAAAAATAAGCATCAGTAAGAACTCATTATAGTTTTGAGTGGATGTGGCACCTTGAACCTCAGGCACTTGTTCTGAGGGCCCCATGTGTGAAAGTAGAAGGGTGGCAGGTGATACAAAGTGGTTGGTTTTTTTTGCTTTTGTTTTTAATTTTATAAGTTTTAAGAAGGAATGAATTTGGTAGTAAAAGTTTTGTGGACCGGTCAATATTTACTACAGATCCATATAGTTCCACAGGTCAGTATTTGGGAAATATATTTAGAGCTAGAAGGAGCCTTAGAGGTAATCAAGAGCATTCCTTCATTTGTACAGATGAAGAAACTAAAGGTCAGAGATGTTAAGTGATTTGCCCAAGATCACAAGTCCTTTTTTTTTCAGATGAGATTAGCTACACAGCTAGCCTGGAAGTATTAGGACTAGAACTTGATTTTTCTGCTTCCTAGTTCAGAGCTCTTTCCACTACAAAACTAATAATAATTGAATATTAATAATTGAGTCTTTTAAAAACTATCCTCATGATGATCATCAAAGAGGCCATGGAATGTAAAGCCTCAGCAAATGGATGTTGTCCTGATCATCTTATCTTTCAGTCTTTCTCATCATTCTTCCTATATAAATTTAAACATGAATACTTCATAGTTCTGTGCAAGTTAGTGGAAAATTTGTATGTTTACTGTAGGTTTGAGTTGACAACATATAGTTTAATTCAGTACTAGGTCAACAAACACAACAGTAAATACTAAGTCTTTATCCAAAAAGAGATAAAAAAAAAAAAGGGAAAGGACCTATTTATACAAAAATATTTATAGCACCTCTTTTTTGTGGTATCAAAGAATTGAAAATTGAGGGTATGTCCATCAGCTAGGGAATGGCTGAACAAGTTGTGGTATACGATTGTAATGAAATACTATTGTACTATAAGAAGTGACAAGTAGGATGATTTCAGAAAAGTCTGTAGAGACTTACATTAACTGATGAAAAGTGAAGTGAGCAGAAACAGGAGAACATTGTACATAGTAACAGTAATATTGTGCAATAATAAACTGAGAATGATTAAACTTTTCTCAGCAATACAATGATCCAAGACAATTTCAAAGGGCGCATGATGAAAAATGCTATCCACCTTCAGAGAAAGAACCACTGGAGTCTGAATGCAGTTCAAAACATACTATTTTTTACTTTATTTTTTAATTTTTTTGTCTGTATTTTCTTTTACAACACAAATAATATGGAAATATTTTTCCATGATTGCACACTTTTAACCTATATCAAATTATTTACCATAGGAGGAGGGGAAAGGAGAGAATTTGAAACTCAAAAAAAAAATGTTAAAAAAATGTTTTTACATGCATTTGGAACAAATAAAATATTATTTAAAAACACCCCAATATGGAATTATGCAGTAGTATAGCTATTTTTGCAAGATGAAAAATATTTATCATTTTAAATGAAAGTACCAATGTTGCAAAAGATTGTGGAGAAATCCTAAAGTCATTAAATTCTCTTCAATTTCAATTCAATTCAGTAATTATTTTTGAATTGTCTATTGCGTACAAGGCATGGGGATACAAAGGCAAAAATGAAAGTTGTAAAAGAGACTAAAGGGGAAGTTGTGTGATAGAAAGGCAAAAAGGAAACTATCTCTGCCCTTAAGCTTATGTTCTCCTGGAGAAAAAAACACAAGCAAAGATAAGTGAATACAAAATTTATTTGTGGCACCTGTTTGGACAAGAAGTTGGAATGTGGCTGACGATGGACATTTATAGGTCAGGACAGAAACACTCAATGTTCTGTGATTCAAATATAGTACAGGCTATAATTATATTTGAAAGAAATGTTCCCTTCCCTCCAATCCTAAAGGAAAGGAGAGAGGTGAAATATCAAAAGGGACAAGAAGTGAGCAATTCTGAGGGGAAGATTTGACAAGGTATGAAAGCAGTGTATTGCTGCAACAATGAGAAGGCAGCTATTGAGGGCGAGGAGGTGGGGGATAGAAGGAAGCAGGAAGGCTTATTACTCCCTCTTGCTAAAGCCTTCATACCTGGAGTGGGCCAGGTCTGACTGAGGCCAGACATCATACTTCAGGTCTGATGTTGGGGTGAAATGAGATACTCACAATCCATCTAACAGTTAGAAAAAGGAAGTTTATTCACCTATAGCAAGAGAAAGATATTTAACAAGGATAGAGTATTGACTGCGCTGAACACAGATTCCCTGTGCTAGCGTTGGTCTTGTTGGTCTGCCAATCAGACGCCTCCAGAGGAGCTGGAGTTTTTTGGACTGGGTTCCTTTGTACTCAAGTGACCAGGAAGTTATGTCAGTGATTATAATTCTACCTTGACAAAGTTTGGAACCATTGATCTAGATGGTGTTACTGGGTCATTTTCCACTTCCAAGTGGACAGTTGTCCTCCCCTCATTTATCAATGACCCTCAGATTAAGATTCTTTCCTATGATGCTGAAACAACCAATCAAAAGAGTGAATGCATTCCAAAAATTCAACACAATTGATTTTCAATTTTCATTATATTTTATTGATATTATGAAGCTACATATTTTGTGTCTGGATATGGAAGACAAACTTGTTTTATACCTACTCATATCTAACAAAGGGTAAAACTTCACTGATGGAACATAGGCACCCATGCACTTTAATCCAGGACTTTTTCTAATCAATCATACAGTGAATAAGTATACTAGACTTGGAATCAGGAGAAACTTGGATTCAAATCTTGCTTCCTGTAGTTATTGACCATGGATAGAATTGCAACAAGGATAGAGCAATGGAACTTTTCCCTAGAGCACCAAAATTTAGAAGGAATACAAATTTAACACAAGCAATCCTTCAGTTGTTGTTGTCATCCTTTGTTTTGAAGAGGACCAGTGACATCATAGAGTGATACCTTAATGGGTATGATTGAATTTAAGTGAGGTAGATGCACAAAGTTTTCAGCCTCACTCTCGCTTCCAGAGTCATCAAAGTCCAGCAGCAAGACAAAGTTTAAGACAACTGACAGTGGCCTGGGATGCGATGGATAACTTTGGCATCTTCAATGTCTGACCATGCACTAAATTCTCCACAGTACCCAGTTCAGCCATTTTCATGGCCATTGGAAAAAATTATTCTCATCTGCCTATTTTGCTGGGGGGAAGTCTTCACATGCTTCTGGTAGACGTTCCCCTAACTCACCAACAAGTTTGAGGCTTGTTGGTCACCCTCAACCTGGTTTAGCCTGTCTGCTGAGAGAGTTTTACCAGGGTGTGGCCACTGAATACAACTTCTTGGTGTCACAGGTGAGAGTTAGATAAAAGGTAGACACCAAAGGTGAATGAGAGACTCTGAAAAGGGTTTGGCAAGTCCTCACACCAGAGGTGCTACTTCTCCCTGGACACCACATAAACCCTTTCAGTAGTTTAGAAACAATTGAACTTAGCACCTAGTAAGAAAGAATAATTAATTATAATAGGAAGCTACTTAATTTCCACTCTCCCTCACTAAATTTGTCTTAGTTACTTCTATTCTTCTTGTTCTGATGCAGAATTATTAGTCATAACTATATCATGACCAGTCATTTCATTGCCATAAAAAACTCACCGAACTTATCTAAGCCTCAGTTTTGTTATTTGTAGAATGGAAATATTAATATTGCCCTACAATAATAATACCCTACAGACATGATGTGAGAATAAAATAAGATAATGTATGCAAAGAACTTTGTTAATCTTAAAGTACTATATGTCAGCTCTTATTAAATGATCACAGCCCCACAAATGTCCAGCTGTCTGCCCCTTTCTTTTCCTGTGAAGTTACTGAAACTTCATAAAATTCTGGTCTCATGTGCTTCATTGGTGAAGTTTGAGAGGAAAAGATTGGAAAATAATAGAAAATAAACTTTGATAGGCATTATCTAATTTTATCCTCATGAAAACTCTGTGAAGTAGTCAAGGGCATTTTATACATGAAGAAACTGAACTTTAGTGAGATTAAGTTGCCACGTGGTCAGTAAGTATTAGAGTTGAGTGCATCATCTTCTTCATATTGCCCAACATTTTGTTGGCTTTTTTAACCACAGCAGCGTATTAGATTGCTGTCCTGGGATTTAGATGGAGTGGTCCATAGAACTTTAAAGGTAGAATGTGTGGGTTAAAGAGCTCTGAATTTGGAGTCAGATGCCTACATTTATATCCCAGTTCTGCTGCTTATTACCTTTGTGATCTTAGTCAAGTCACTTAATGTCTCTTGTGTCCCAATTTCCTCCTCCATAAATAAGGGATTGGATTAGATGGTGACTAAGGCCTGTTCCAGTTCTAATACTACAATCTAATCCAAACTCATTTTGCAGAGGAGGAAACTATCTTTAGTTACCAGTGACTTTTAGGTTCTCTTCCTGTGTTATAACTAACAACTTCAAGTCCTATAAGGACAATTTGGGTATTTTTTTCTCTCAGTATCTTAATTTAAATTTGATCACATTAAAAGCCACCTGCCCACCCATTCCTTTTAAAAGCTTTTCCTTCAGTTTGTCTCTATCAACTTGGCTTTTCACTGCATGGGGGAGTTAATTGTCATTTGCAAATGCAGAGGTTTTGTTGGACTCTCCTTCCTCCAAAATATTTATAAGAATGTTATATGAAATTGGTGAACCTTGGTGAACCTGTATTGTTCCTAAAGTTGTTCTAATCTGACCTGCATTGTTTATGTTTCTCCATTTAGAGAGGAACCTATTTATTCCCATTCTTTGTTAATCCACATTTCTCCCCTGTGGAATCATTCGTTCATTCCTTAAGCAAATATTGACTTACATACAGAACTTTTTCAGGGTATTAGGAGAGAAAGGAAAGCAAGAACCAAAAGTAACAGAGGGATCTCCCAGCAGTTGGCATGTACTTAGATTCCAGTTTGGCAAAGGTTTAGTGAGCATTAAAGCAAAAGAGATGGTTGCCAAGGATGGCATTGTAAGGATCATCAGAATTGAGGAGGCACGAAAAATGAGTGGGTCAACATATAACACAGAGACAGGGAGAATTAAGGTCAGGACAGGTTTGACTATGTCCCCCAAAGCCTTGACCTTTGTAAAGGGAGAACAAAGAAAAGTAACAAAGGAAAGTGTATATATGATGGTAGAGGGAGGTGAGAGTTAGGGATGGTGCTCATCTCTTGGACAGTGTGTCACAAATGATGTCTTGAATCTGAAGGGTTTTCAGAACCCAATTGTACTTGACTAAAAATATCTTGTCTGACATCACTGATCAGTGGTCATCTAGCTTCTAACCTTTATATAAAAATCTGCAGTGAGGGGGAACAACACCACCAGCACCAGCACCAGCACCAGCTCTACCACTAGCATCAACCTCATGTAAATCAGTGAATCTTCAATCTTATTAATGTGGGCACTCTTCAATAGTGCTGATTCCAATGCATCCACACCTCCTCATCCTATGCAAATCTTGTCCACATTTTCCTTCCTATGATCTACCCAAGGTGCTGGAGGCCTTTATTGCATATTTCATGGAAATCAGTGCAGCAGTGAGGCAGTTCATTTGTTATATTTCTCTATTATGAACTCAATCACCAGCAAACTAAATATTCTAATATAAAAAGGATAAAAAAGAAGATTGTACATAACTTCTATTATTTACACTTAATTTTTAGGGTTTTTTAAAATATATTTTAAATTTTACATAGTAGTAACAAAAGTGGCCTGTTAGGTACTCTTCTGAACTTCTTATTGTTTCCTTCTGTATATTTTTACTGATGCTTTTTTTCATATCTATCATTTCCCACTATTTGGAGTGTTCTTTCATATGGCTGTTGATGGTTTGCATTTCTTCTTTTGAAAAAAGGCTTTAGAGAAGGGATTCTGGGAAGATGACAGAGTAAGTCAGAAAATTCCAAGTTCTCCAAATTTCCTACACAACAAAGACAGAACATTACCTCAAAGGGGAAAGTGGAGGGAAAGAAATAAAAAAGTTGAGATAAAGCAGTTACCCTCCTAAAACAACTTTAAAAGACCCCGGGAAAAACTTGACCTCCTGGGGCAGAAGTTTATCTGACTGAAGTACCAAAAACCCCTGGCAAACTGTTCTGAATCAACAAACAAATTCTTGGAGCAGCTGGGTAGGAGCAGCTCAAGAACTTTTACCCCAGGGACAGTGTCAGGGTAAGACAGCTGAGCACAGGGAAGACTGAACGACCCTCTGCTATTGTGCAATGCTAGGCCCAGTTATGCTGATCAGATACTGGGTCCAAGCTGTAGCTGTGAGCAAGGAGCAAGCACATGCCCAGTTGAGTGTGATAGAAGAGGGGCAGGACCCTACTGGCTGGGGGCACTTGCAGAAGATTAGAAATCCTTGGTTTCACTTCCAGAACAGAGGGGAGAGCTGAATTTTGCAGCCCCTAGAGGAACCACAGGGAGCAAGAACATTTGCTGGACAGTGTAGCTGGGGGCCCTAGATGTGGCTTAAGGGTGCATATGAGTGCCTGAGGTTGGTTTATAGACCTCAGAAAACAACAGTTAGAAGGACTTGAAGCCTGGGGCACCATTTCCCACATCTTGGGACTTAGAACCTGATTACAATAATAAGCTACTAAAAATAAAATAAAAATAAAAATGAGTAAGCAAAGGAGAAAGAACCCAACAACCATAGACAGCTACTATTGGGATAGAGAAGTTCTGGGCTCATATTCAGGGGAAGATAGTAAAGTTTAAAAAAAAAAAGTCACTCTTTTTCAAAGAGAAATGTCAAATAGTCAGAAGGCCAAAAAGAGTTCTTAGACGAACTTAAAAATCAAATAAGAGTTTTGTTGAAAAATTAAGAAAAAAAAGAAGAGCAATCCAAGAAAATTATCAAAAGAAAGTCAACCAACTGGAAAAAGAGATTCAAAAACTTAAGGAAGAAAATTACTCCTTGAAAACTAGAATTGGGCAAGGGAAAGCTAATAATGTTATAAGACACCAAGAAATAAAAACACAAAATCAAAACAATGACAAAATAGAAGAAAATGTGAAACACCTCATTAGAAAAACAACTGATCTGGAGAACAGATAGAGAGACAGTATAATTGTTGGACTACCAAAAAGTTTCAATCAAAAAAAGAATCTTGATACACTATTACAAGAAATTATTAAGAAAAATTGCCCTGAAGTTCTAGAACAAAAAGGTAAACCAGAAAGAGGGGAAAAAAATCCACTGATCACCACCTGAAAGAGATCCCAGAAGGAAAACTTACAGAAATATCATAACAAAATTTCAAAATTCCCAGGTCAAGGAGAAAATGTCAAAAGCAAAAAAAAAAAACAACAACCAATTTAAATACTACAGACCATAATCTAATAGTTAGAAGGAAATTACACTTGTGAGGAGGAAGGGGATGAATAGGCTGAGAAGCATAGTGAGGAAAGGTAGGATGGAGGAAAATACATAACCAGAATTAAAATTTTGAGTATGAATGGAAGGAATTTGCCCATAAAAGGAAACAGATAGCAGAAAGGATTAAAAATATAAATTTGACTATATGTTACTTATAAGAAACACAATAAAAAATGAAATAAACACAGAGTTCAAATAAAAGGTTAAGGTAGAATTTATTATGCTTCCACTGATATTAAAAAAAAAAAGGAGGGGTAGAGATCATGATCTCAAGGTTAAAGCTAAATTAAATTTAATTAAGAGGTAAATAGGGAAACTACACAATATTACCAATATTGTTCAATATTGTTTTAGACCATTTAAAATAATTGTAGACAGTATAAAATACCTGAGAATATACCTGCCAAAACAGACCTAGGAACTACATGAACATAACTATAAAATACTCTTTATACAAAGTCAGATTTAAATAATTGGAGAAATATTAATTATTTATGAGTGGGCAAAGTCAATATAATAAAAATGACTATTTTACCTAACTAATCTACTTATTCAATGCCATCCCAATATTTTATTTTACTGAGTTAGAAAAAATAATAAAATTCATTTGAAAGACTAAAAGGTCAAGGATTTCAAGAAAACTAATGAAAAAAATGCAAAGGAAGGAGTATCAGCAGTACCAGACCTCAAACTATATTATAAGGCAGTAAATATCAAAACTATCTGGTACTGGCTAAGAAATAGAAAGGTAAATCAGTGGAACAGAGTAGACACAGAACACACAGTGGTAAAGGACCTTGTGTTTGACAAATGCAAAGATTTAAGTTTTAGGGATAAGAATTCATTATTTGGTAAAAAAAAAAAAAAAATTATTGGGAAAGCAACAAATCAATCTGGCAGAAATTGGGCATAGAATAATATCCTAAACTATGTACTAAGATAAGATCAAAATGGATACATATCATAAGGGAGATATTAATTAGAAGAACCTGGAATATATTACCTATCTGATTTATGGATAGTAGAACAATTTATGAAGAAACAGGAGATAGAGAGCATTGTGAGGTATAAAATCATTTTGATTATCTTAGATCATTTTGATTATCTTAGATCATTTTGATTATCTTAGATCATTTTGATTATATTAAATTTTAAAATTTACAAATAAAACCAATGTAGCCAAGATTAGAAAGAGAGCAGAAAATTGCAGGCGGGGGGGGGGGGGGGGAATTTTCATAATCTCTCATAGAAAGTTCTCATTTCCCAAAATATAATTTTTTTTCAAATATATAAGAATATGTCATTCCTTGATTGAAAAATGGTCAAAGGATATGAGCAATTTTTCAATGGAGAAAGTAAAAGTATATTTAGCCATATGAAAAACAGCTCCAAATCATTACTGATGAATGCAAATTAAAACAACTTTGAGATATCATCTTACATCTATCACATTGGCTAAAATGATAGATATCCTTCAACTGGGGAATGACTAAAAAAGTTGTGGTATATGATTGTGATGAAATATTAATGTGATGTAAGAAATAATGAGCTACTTGATTTTAGAAAAACATAGAAAGGCTTGGACCTATGAAGGAAGATGCTATCCACCTTCAGAGAAAGACCCAATAAGTAGAAATATGCATAGTGTAATCTTACTCTATTCATATGTGTGTCTACATGTGTGTATGTATGTAGAGCATGTATATATATATATATTCATGTTTAATTGTAGCCTTCTTTAGGATGGAGTGAGGAAGAAGGGAAAAAAACTAAAAAGAGCACAAAAGAGAACAAAAGAAAACTTAGAGGGAAGCAAAGAGAAGCTGGGTAGCTTTAAAAATAAATGTGTAGTATTTATTACATAGTTTAAAAAAAGTAAATAGTTTGAAATGTAAATTTGGTTTATACTGAACCCTCTATGTTCTGCTGTGTATATGGAAGTGTTCTTTTTTCTCATTTTGTATTTATTTAAAATGAATTTTAAAAGGAAAACATTAAAAAGAAAGAAAAAAGATGGAGGGAGGGAGGAGGAAGGAAAAGAGAGATTACAGAAGGGTAGTAACTTCTCTGTAATGAGATTCTGAGTCTTCATTTTCTGAATAAAATTGGAAACCCTGCTTAACTGAAAAAAAAGAAGTCCTTATAGAAGCTCCTACTTATAACAAGGAGGCACATGGACAGAATGTTGTCTTGGAGCCAGGAAGATTAATTTTGAATCATGTCTCAGATACTTATTAGCTGTGTGACCTTGAGAAATTCACTTAACTTCTCTCAGTCCCAGTTTCCTCTTCTACAAATTGGAGATAATAGCATCTATTTCACAGGGTTGTTGTGACAATCAAATGTGAAAACATATGTAAAGTACTTTGCAAACTTGAAAGTACTATATTTATATTATATGTATATATATTATGTTATATGTATAAAATTATTATACTTATAGCACTTACGCTATTCTTATTATTTTAACACCCTGACCATTCTGAAAATGTCTCATTCTATACCTCTATTCCATCATCTTTCTGCCAAGAAGCAAAAGACATGCTTCTTGTATTAATTATGTATTAACCTAATTAATACATAATTGTATTACTGCATTAATTAGCTGAAGCCATGACTAGTTGCTTTAATGATCAGAGTTCTGAAGTCTTTCAAAATTGTTGTTCTTTATGTTATTACAGCAATTATGTAAATTGTTCTCCTGCTTCTGCTCTTCATTTTGCATCAGTTCATACAAATCTTCTCAAGTTTCTCTGAATTTTTCATATTCATAATTTCTTAGAGTATGAAAATACTCCCTTACATTTATTTATCATAATCTAGCCAACTGTTTTTCAGTTGATGAGTATCCATTTTGTTTGTAGTTGTTTCAACAAAAAAAGTTTTGTTATCAATATTTTGGTGTGCTTGCATCTTTTCTCTCTGTCTTGACCTCCTTTGATTATATAACTAGTAATGGTATGAGAGGATTAAAGGGTATGCACAATTTAATGACTTTTAGATGGAATTCCAAACTGTTTGCCAAAATGGTTGGATCAACTCACATCTCCACTAGGCTTGCAGTATTGTAACAGTTCTCTCAGAGCCCTTTTAACATTGCCATTTTCAACTTTCGCCATCTTACCAGGTAGCCACAAACCAGTAGAACAGTGGATAGACCACTGGGCCTAGAGTCAGGAAAACCTGACTATTTGAAATGTTCCAAAGTCAAATTCAGAGTCAAATCCAGTCACAGGCACTTACTAGCTATGTGACCTTGAGCAAGCTGCTTAACTTGTCTGTCTCTGTTTCCTCAGCTGTAAAATGATGGTAATACTAGCACCTACCTCCTAGTATAGATAATATTTGATGAGATAATATTTGTAAAGTGCCTTAGTACAGTGCCTGGCCCCTGGTAGGTGCTTAATAAATGTTGCTTATTTTTATTATTGTCATCAATCTGATGACTGTAATGCGAAACTTCAGAGTTGTTTTAATTTGCGTTTCTCTAATTATTGATGATTTAGAGTATACTTTCATGTTATTATTGATGGTTTACATTTATTTCTTCTTTCAAAAAATCCATCCTTCTTGCCACATAATGGACTCATGTCTTTTTTATCATCAGTCATGTCCTGGATGATATTCCTTACACCACTTCTTACATGTAGATAATCACTGGAATTATGCTACCTAGGCCCAGACTTTACCCACAACTTTGATTCTTCAGAGATTTTGAAATTCCAAGATTTGTTGTGAGTATACTACCAGTGAGAAGACATTTGTGTTAGCAAAACAAACAAAAGGAACAAACAAATAAACACCCTGTCCTTTTGTGCTGGGAAGCAATTTGGAATCTTTACAAGCACCTCACAGTTACCCAAAAGCTTCTCTTCCTCTTACTTCATTCTGGGACCAATTTATTATCCGTCTTCTATTATCTTATCTGAAAAAAATTGTCATTTTATTATATTGGCTCAGCCTACTTGTGAGCAATTAATATTTCAAAAAAAGCAGTTTAAATACTACAGACTACAATCTAATGGTTAGAAAGAAATTACACTGGTGAGGAGGAAGAGGATGAATAGGCTGAGAAGTGTAGTGAGGAAAGGTAGGATGGAGGAAAATATATAACCAGAATTATAATTTTGAGTATGAATGGAAGGAATTTGCCCATAAAAGGGAAACAGAAAGCAGAAGGGATTAAAAATATAAATTCGACTATATGTTACTTACAAGAAACACAATAAAAAATGAAATAAACACAGAGTTCAAATAAAAGGTTAAAGTCTTTGCTTTAAGTGAGACCAAGATACTGTCACTATACTATTTAACATTTTATTACACAACTGAGGCTTTAATTCTGCATGCTTCCACATATCTTAGCTGACTATGTCATATATGACATATAAGATCATATGTGTCATATATGAACACTCTGATCAGACTTGACACAGCATATTCAGGTTAATGGGAAGTAAAAGTCTTGGAACAACTTTGGATAATAATTCACATTGCTATTTGGCACTTTATTATCAGTCAGTCAATGAGCATTTATCAAAGCACGATGCTAAGTGCTGGGTATTTAAAAAAAGGCAAAAAGGTGGTCTCTGTTCTCAAACAGCTTAAGAAGGACATATTCCAATGTTTGCATGTACAAACAACTATGTACATAAAAATAAGTTATATACAATATAAATGGATGATAACTTCAGCAAAGAAGGAACTAGCAATGGGGGAAGGGGGAGAGGATTAGGAAAGATTTTTTTTTTAATTTATTCATTTAACTTTTTACATTCATTTTCACAAAATTTTGGGTTCCAAATTTTCTCCCCATTTGTCCCCTCCCTCCACCCCAATACACTGAGCATTCTAATTTCTCCTATCACCAATCTGCCCTCTCTTCTATCATCCCTCCCTTCCCTTGTCCCCATCTTCTCTTTTGTCCTGTAGGGCCAGATAATTTCCTATTTCCCGTTACCTGTATTTCTTATTTCCTAGTAGCAAGAACAATACTAAGTAGTTGTTCCTAAAACTTTGAGTTCCAACTTCTCCCCCTCCCTCTCTCCGCACCCATTCTCTTTGGGAAGGCAGGCAATTCAATATAGGCCCTATCTGTGTAGCTGTGCAAATGACTTCGATAATAGTCATGTTGTGTAAGACTAACTATATTTCCCTCCATCCTATCCTGCCCCCCATTGCTTCTATTCTCTCTTTTGATCCTGTACCTCCCCAAGAGTGTTGATTTCAAATTGCTCCCTCCTCCCATTGCCCTCCCTTCCATCATCCCCCACACCCTGCTTATCCCCTTCTCCCCCACTTTCCTGTATTGTAAGATAGGTTTTCATACCAAAATGAGTGTGCATTTTATTCCTTCCTTTAGTCAAATGTGATGAGAGTAAACTTCATGTTTTTCTCTCAGCTCCCCTCTTTTTCCTTCCACTAAAATGTCTCCTGCCTGCCTCTTCCATGAGAGATAATTTGCCCCATTCCATTTCTCCCTCTCTTCTCCCAATACATTTCTCTCTCACTGCTTAACTTCATTTTTTAAGATATGATCCCATCCTATTCAATTCACTCTGTGCTGTCTCTGTGTGTGCGTGCACATGTGTATGTGTGTGTGTACATGCGTATGTGTGTATGTGTGTGTGTGTGTGTGTGTGTGTGTGTAATCCCACCAACTACCCAGATACTGAAGTTTCAAGAGTTACAAATATTGTCTTTCCATGTAGGAATGTAAACAGTTCAACTTTAGTAAGTCCCTTATGACTTCTCTTTGCTGTTTACCTTTTCTTGCTTCTTTTCATTCTTGTGTTTGAAAGTCAAATTTTCTTTTCAGCTCTGGTCTTTTCATCAAGAATGATTGAAAGTCCTCTATTTCAATTGAAAGACCATTTTCTCCCCTGAAGTATTATACTCAGTTTTGCTGGGTAGGTGATTCTTGGTTTTAGTCCTAGTTCCTTGGACTTCTGGAATATCATATTCCACACCCTTTGATCTCTTAATGTAGAAGCTGCTAGATCTTGAGTTATCCTGATTGTATTTCCACAGTACTGGAATTGTTTCTTTCTAGCTGCTTGCAAGATTTTTTCCTTGAGCTGGGAGTTCTGGAATTTGGCCACAATGTTCCTAGGAGTTTCTCTTTTTGGATCTCTTTCAGGTGGTGATCGATGGATTCTTTCAATACTTATTTTGCCCTCTGGTTCTAGAATGTCAGGGCAGTTTTCCTTGATAATTTCATGCAAGATGATGTCTAGGCTCTTTTTTTTGATCATGGCTTTCAGGTAGTCCCATAATTTTTAAATTGTCTCTCCTGGATCTATTTTCCAGGTCAGTTGTTTTTCCCATGAGATATTTCACATTCTCTTCCATTTTTTCGTTGTTTTGGTTTTGTTTGGTGATTTCTTGGTTTCTCGTAAAGTCATTAGACTCCATCTGTTCCATTCTAATTTTGAGAGAACTATTCTCTTCAGTGAGCTTTTGAACCTCTTTTTCCATTTGGCTCATTCTGCTTTTGAATGCATTCTTCTCCTCATTGGCTTTTTGAACCTCTTTTGCCAATTGAGTGAGCCTATTTTTCAACGTGTTAATTTCCTCAGCATTTTTTTGGGTCTCCTTTACCAAGGTATTGACCTGTTTTTCATACTTTTCTTGCATCTTTGTCATTTTTCTTCCCAGTCTTTCCTCCACCTGTCTAACTTGCTTTTCAAAATCCTTTTAAAGCCCTTCCAAGGCCTGAGCCCACCCGACACCCCCCTGGGGTGTCTGGGGTACTGAGGCCCCGCCCTCCACGTCTTTCCCTGATGGCAAGAATACGTTCTCGTCCTTGCCATCAGATCCGAAGGTCGGGGTCATTTGCACTTGTTGGAAAAAACTCTCTATAGTCCTATTTTTCTTCCCTTTTCTAGGCATTTTCCCAGCCAGTTACTTGACTTCTGAGATTCCTTTCCACCTCCGCCTGGATCCGCCCAGCTAGTGCTTGGCCTCTGAGATTCAAATGCACTTTCCGCAGCAAGCTTTAGTTCTGGCGCAGGGGTGGGGGCAGGGCCGCCTCCCAAACTCGGTTCCCTCAGGGGCTTTCTGCAGAGACTTTCAGGAATGGAGCGGGTGGGGGCGGGGTGGGGGGCCCGCCTCCTATGCTCAGCTCCCTCAGGGGTTTTATTCAGAGGCCTTCAGTAATAGAGCAGGGTGGGGGCAGGGCCGTCTCCCAGGCTCAGCTCCCTCAGGTTGGAAAGACCTTCAGTATTGAAGATCCTACCTGCTGCTGGGGGATTCCTGAGTCCTGGGCCGCTGCGCCTCAGCCACCGCCCACGCCTCTGCCTCCGCCACTTCCTGCCCCCCCCCGCCCCGTCTCTGCCGCCGCCGCTTCCTCCCAAGGGGGCCTGAGTCACAGGGGGAGGAAGCCTGAGTCACAGAGACGCTCCGCTCCCCTCCCCTAGCCCAGCCTTCTTTCTCACTGACCTGTAGCTTCTGTGGGCGGAGGGACTTTCCTGGCTGCCGGAGCTTCCCCCAGAGCTTCCCTCTCTGAAGCCTGCTCGGGTCAGCTTCTCTGGGGCCACGGCCAGGGCAGCGCTGGGGGTGGGGTCCGCTTTCCGGGGCGCGATGGACCCCGGGGACGGCTCTCCAGGGCTCAGTGGAACGGAAATCTCTTCCCCTATGTTTATGCACCCCCTGCAGTGATTCAGAATTTATGGGAATCTCTTTTTACCTCAATTCCATGGGTTGTGGGCTCGGAGCTCGTAAATGTGCATCCTTCTACTCCGCCATCTTGGCTCTGCCCCCCTCCATTCTCATTTTTAAAGAACTATTTTCTTCAGTGAGCTTTTGAACCTCCTTTTCCATTTGGCTAATTCTGCTTCTGAAAGCATTCTTCTCTTCATTGGCTTTTTGAACCTCTTTTGCCAATTGAGTGAGCCTATTTTTAAAGGTGTTATTTTCTTCAGCATTTTTTTGGGTCTCCTTTAGCAAGGTGTTGACCTGCTTTTCATGCTTTTCTTGCATCTCTCATTTCTCTTCCCAGTTTTTCCTCCACCTCTCTCACTTGATTTTCAAAATCCTTTTTGAGCTCTTCCATGGCCTGAGCCCATTGAATATTTATTTTGGATGTTTGGGATACAGAAGCCTTGACTTCTATGTCTTTCCCTGATGGTAAGCATTATTCTTCCTCATCTGAAAGGATGGGATGAGATATCTGTTCACCAAGAAAGTAACCTTCTATGGTCTTATTTTTTTTCTCTTTTCTGAGCATTTTCCTAGCCAGTTACTTGACTTCTGAGATTCTTCTCCACACCCACCTTGCCTCCAGATCTGCCCAGCTAGTGCTTGGGGTCCGAGATTCAAAGGCTGCTTCCCAGCCTCAGGACCTTCAGCAGGGGTGGGGCTGCTGTGTGAGATTAAGTTCAGCTGCTCAGGTGGGGGCAGGGATGCCACACGGGACTCAGTTCCCTCAGGGGGTCTATGCGGAGACCTTCAACAATGGATCCAGTCGCCTGCCTACTTTGGGAGCTCCTGTCTTCTGCTGCCTCTGCTGCTGCCTCCCAAGGGAACCTGAGTCATGGGGACACCCTACTCCCCTCTCGGCCGGCCAATAAGACTCTCTCACTGACCTTTGGTGCCTGTGGGTGGAGGGACCTGCACGGCTGCTGGAGATTCTGTCCCTGAAGGCTGCTCGGATCTACTCCTCTAGGTGCTGCTTGGCCAAGGCAGGGCTGGGCTCTGCTCTGGGTCTGGTGTGTGATGGACCTTTGGTGTCGGTTTTTCAGGGCTCTCTGGAACAGAAATGTCCTCCACTCTGTTGCTGTGTGGCTTCCACTGCTCCAGAATTTGTGGGGATTTCTTCTGTACAGGTATTTTATGGGCTGTGGTTAGGAGCTAGCATATGTGAATCTTTCTACTCTGCCATCTCGGCTCCTCCCCCTCACAATGATTTCCAATCCCTCCATTCCTCAACTCCTCATTTCTTTCCCAGGCTATCACTCCTGCACTGGCTACCGTTTACTTCCCTATCTTGATGCCCAATTCAAATCTATATCTCTTCATGTACTATGTCTACCATATCCTCTTCTCTTGAGTACTAACTTTCTTAGATTATTGCCAGTCTTTCCTTGCCAACCTCCAATCTTAGATTACTCCCAGCATTCATTGCCTTTGCTCCTCATGATGTGCTGCTAAACAAGGCTGGAGAAAATCATGAAAACATTGTTGACTGGGTCCATTAAAAAGCTGTCTCCTTCATTTGATTGTAAGCTTCTTAAAAATAGGAATTGTTTTTGCATTTCTCTATGCTTAACATAGTCCTTGGCATATAGATGATGTTTAATAAGTGCTTATTGCTTTGACTTTAATGAGGTTAAATAGTGAGGCCCTTGTTCTGCCTCTTAAGGAAACTGAATGGTGTGGATATCCTATTCACACTTTATTGAGGATGAGGGATAGAGTTATGGCTCTTAGATATAAGCACCAGGTGGTACAGAAAAGCAAAGAACAAGGTCAGCTGAGCTACTGTTCGGCCAGAACCCCTGAGTGTGTTTTGACAGTTTACTCCACCTCCCTTTCAGATTCTTTTCAAGCCCACTGTGGATTTTCAGAGCAGGAGGGTGGCTGCATTCCCCATGCCTACTGGATTTATATGTGCTAGAGGTGTCAGGTTCAAGGGGTTATTTCCTTTCTCCCTCAGATGAACTATAATCTCCTTTAATGCTTGGTTCTTTGAACTCCTACCCTGAAATCTCACTTTGGTGGCATTAACTAGGGCTGTATAGTTGCATATACCAATACCTTAAATTTACTTCTGTCTCAGTCAGAGTTTTTGTCTTCCCTCAATTCCCAGTTTCACTGCTAGCATTCCGATAAGTAGAATTGGCACAGGTTTAAATGACCACCACATTTTAATATACACACACACACTCAGAAAATATTTCAATCTGTGCAGTTGTAAACAGTCTTTCTCCACAATTATTTGACATAGTTCCAGAAATTTTAGCCATAGGAATAAAGCAAGAGAAAAACGCTAAAAGCATAAAGATAGATAGAGATAAAACTATGCCATTTGTTGATGATAATGATTGTTTATTTAGAAAATCCTAGAGAATCAGCAAATAAATTAAATTAGATAAGTAATAGCTTCAATAGAGTTTCAGAGTTTCAATAGTTTCAATAGAATTTCAATTTGGTAATAAAATTCAGGAGACAATAATAGAAAGAGAAATCCCATTCAAAATAATTACAAAATGCACAAAATATCTGGCAAACTGTCAAAGCACACTCAGTTATTTTATAGTTACAGTTAAAAAATGTTCCTTAAAGAAATTAAGGACAATTCAAATAGTTTGAATAGTATTCAGTGTTCTAGGTTATGCCAATATTAAAAAAAATGACAGTACTACCAAAATTAATGTAGTGATTTAGTATTATATCACTCAAACTATGAAAGTGATACTTTGCAAATCTAGACAAAATAATAACAGAATCCATCAGGCATAACAAAAGATCTAGACCATCAACAGAAATATTGAAAAGGTCAGAATTGTGCGTATGGAGAGAGGGAATGGTACTTGTAACTTGTTAAAAAGAAAATTGGAAAGTACATCAATGGAACATACTAGGAAAAAATCCCTGACTTGACAATAACTGTTAAGAAAACCAGGAAACAATTTGGCGGTAATTAGATTCAGACCAACATCTTATATCTTATTCCATAATAAATTCAAAATGGATAAACAACATGAATATTAAAGGTCATATCATTAAAAATTAGAGAAGTAGATCTGATACCTTTCACAGCTATGGAAGGAGATGACTTCTTAAATAAGGGATAGAGTCAATAACAAGATAAACATAGATAATTTTGAGTACATGTGTAGTGAGACTGTCCTCTCACATGTAGCATGGAGGGGAGGGGACTGTTATTGTTATGTAGCTTGAAGAGAGGCTGAATTGACATACCTTCTTTTCTCTCTCCACTCTTCTCAAGGGAGGTTCTAATTCCTGGGAATTAAAGGGGAAGCAGGAGGTTGGGGTCAGAAACTTGGCCACTTGGCTCTCCTCAGAGAGAGGGGGTACCAGGCTAGAATGATATCTATCTTTTCTTCTTAGTATTGTTAGTCAAGGGGATGTGTTTTAAGGTTCAGGTTAAATTTCTGATCACTGTTTCTTTAGTGGAGAAGGAAGATTCCAAGCTTTCTATCCAAAACTTCACTTATTTCCCATCAAATACTAGTTGCACAATGTGAACATACATGGTAAGTAACAAAGAAATCCATTTATCCAAGTTGACAGCAAAACAGAAATCAGAGAAAGTATATGTAGGAGACTATATAACAGACAATCTATAATGTAGGAGCTCTCCCACTGAGAGTGAGGTAACTCAGCCCAAACAAGAGAAAGTCCTAGATTTCACCAAAGGAAAAGTTCCCTGAAATCTCTGGTACAACAAGTCAGTAACAGGGACATGATGGGGCCTGCCAACTCTTCTCTTCTGTCATCTTCTTCACAGAATCTCATTTTCCTTCTGCATCCTGAAGTGGGATTGGCATCATCCATTTATTCTTTTGAAGCTAGAAGTCAAAACTACCTAAAGTGACTACAGAACCTGAAGAGGCTAGAGTTGTCCTTTTTTGGATTCTTGTTATCTCCTCCCCACCCTTCACACAGGTATGGGGTACTAATCTCCTCCAAGGGGTAGAGAGTCCTATCCCAATGCGCTTTGGGACCTGGGTTACACATGAAATTGAAAATCCTTTGCAAAAACAAGACTAATGCCACTAGAATAGAAAGGCAAGTAGGAAACTGGGAAAAATCTTTGAATTGAATCTTTCTGATAAGGATCTGAATCCAACACAACAGAAATACATAAGGCCCAAAGTCATTCCTCAATGTACAAGTGAACAAGTGTTTCAAGATATAAACAAACTGTTCTCAGAAAAAAGAATTGTAAACTATTTACAATCCTATGAAAGAATGCCTTAAGTCACTAATAATAAGAAAAATGTAAATTAAACAATCCTTAGGTTTCACCTTATGGGCGTAGTAAATTGGCAAGGATTACCAAAGATGATTATAGACAATGTTGGAGAGATTCATCCTATATTACTGTTGATGTAGCTGTAAACTGGTCCAACCATGCAGGGAAGCAATTTGGAGTTATGCAAAGAAAGTGACTAAGATATCCATATCTTTTGGCCCAGAGATTCCCACTTCTGGCATGTACCCCAAGAATTTCAATGACAAACAAAATGACCTCCTAATCACCAAAATATTTATAGCAGCCATTTTTTTTTGTGTGGTAACAAAGAATTGGAAACAAAGTAGTCCCTTGTTGATTAAATCACAGATTTAGAGCTGAAAGAGACCCTAAAGGCCGTTGACTTTAACCTCCTTCAGGATCAAGGTCAAACGATAAAGTTCTGGGTAGTTTAACCTCAGGTATAATCTTGGAGCTTAGAAGGTGCCAGAAGGGGAGATTGCCTGTCCATTGACAGCTCTCATCCCTTGATCTGTGTCCAAATCCTTTTTTGGAGAAGTTCCAAAAAAGTTAGAACAGAGGGATGATGTGACTAGCTCAAGGCTATTATAGGTATAAGCAATACAGAATTCTCAGTTACACACAGAAAGCAGATTTGGATCCTGGGAGGAATCCTGCCTCCATCCTGGAGATGCATCCTGCTTATCAACCCTCTTCCACTATTCCACCCCTCAGTTGTGGAAGTTTTGCCATTGCCTCTCCATGCTCCCCATCTCTGGGGATTAGGAGTTACCAAGAGATCCTGTGACTAAGAGATGTAAACACATTGCTAAGGGCTAGAATTTTTGAGCAGATTTAAACTGTAAAGTATCTTAAAACTGAGATACTTTGGGGGAAAAGTGTATGTGTGAAAGAGGAAGGTTGCTATACTAAAAAGCGGTTCTAAAATTGAACACAGTATGTCAAATGTGGCCTGACCAGGGCAGAATAGAACCCTGTTCCTCCTTATTCTTGGAATGCTGTGCATCTCTTCAGGCTACTTAAGGTTACATTAACTTTCTTAGCTGTCATATTGACCAATAATAATAACTGTTATCATCATAATTATTATTATAGCTGGGGCAGCCAGGTGGTGTAGTGGATAGAAGACCATGCCCTGAAGTCAGGATGACCTCAGTTCAAATCCAGCCTCAGACACTTACTAGCTGTGTGACTCTAGGCAAGTCACTTAACCCTGTTTGCCTCAGTTTCCTATGTTGTTCCTCAGTTTCCTATGCAATGAGCTAGAGAAGGAAATGCCAACCACTCCGGCATCTTTGTCAAAGAAACCCCAAATGGGATGACAAAGAGTCAGATAAAACTGAGCAGAAAGAAATTAGCTAGCATTTTCTGTACCACTTTAAGGTTTGCAAAGCACTTTTCCCATATTATCTCATTGGATGATGCTAGTATTCTCTCTACTTTATAGATGAGGAACCTGAGGCTAAGGCTAACTTGCCCAGATTACACAGTTAGTAAACATCAGAGGCAGTACTAGAATTCAGATTTCTTTAACTTCAAATCCAGAATACTATCCAATAGATCAACTGATTGCCTTTAAGTTCAATAACTTCCTCCACCCCACCCCTAGTCCACAATTCTTTTTCAGAAAAACTGCTGCATGACCATTACCCCACCTCTCCATCTTGTACTTGTGTTGTTGTTTTTTAAATGCAAAGGTAAGACTTTACATGCATCTTTATTACATTTTATCTTATTTGATTCGTTCTGATATTCTAGGTGGTTAAGGTCATTTTTAATCCTAACCCTATCATCTGCAATATTAGCCTTCCCTTCCGGTTTTGTGTCATTAGCAAATTGGATAAACATGGTATCTATATTTTATCCAAATCATGTTAAACAGCACCAAAAAACCCAGGATCTTCACCGTAGAAAAGTGGCAGTTAGGTGGCTCGGTATACTAGAGTTGAAACATAGAAGACTTAAATTGGAATCCTCCCCCACGCACCATAAGGAACTGTTAGTATGACTCAGAAGTGTGTTGGAGGTAGTTCAAACTGGCTCCTGCGAGTTGATTGTTAAATTTTCAATGTAAGCATTTACACTTTGGAAATTAGCAAATGTTACAAACCAGGGGTGGATTTATTATTTTGTTGATTGTTTAGACTTAAGGAAGTGAGGGAGAAAGTGTTAATAGTGCAGATTAAACTTAAAAGTGTGCCATGCATTTCTTTCCCTTTTTTTGGAGGGTTGATTGTTAAACATTTACTAGCCCATCCCTGGTCTGACTGCACAGGAACAGCTGATTCTGATATGACCACTATGACAAGAATTAGACATTCCTTGTCTACCGGATAGAGAAGACAGTGAAAGACACTGGACCTATGATTTCATTAGTCATAATAATATGACATAGGGGGCTTCCATCGAAGAACTTCCTCTACTAATGTTGGTCAGCATCTGCTTTGCAATTTAGTTTTAGAGAGTTGCACAAAGCAGTGGTGTCAAACTCAAAGAAACTACCACATGGACCTAGAAAATCACAAATTCACATTATCTAAGCCTTATTGTATTTTTAAAAATTATGTTAAACATTTCCTAATTACATTTTAATTTACTTTGGCCCCCAAACCAGTGGCTGAAAATCTGACACCTCTGACCTAGATTGCTGAGAGGTCAAGGACTTGCCTAGACTGTCAACAACAGAACTTGAACTCAGGTCTCCCTGATGCTCTACTCTTCCACATTGCCCCCAAATCTAGCTTATATAAAACCTTACTGTGGTCTTTTAATATATTCATACCATATTAGACAAAATTTAAGCCTCACTAGTAGTAGCAAAAACATTAGAAACATTTCCCAGTAACTGGCACATAACTTAGTCTGTGCCTTTGCCCTTATTGCTGGTAAAGGAAGAAGATGCCTTCCAAACAGTCTGCATCCTTGACCCAGGGCTGAAGATGATTATATTTCCAGAGAGAAAGGGGGTTGTGAGAAAAGGGTGATTACTGCGGGTGGAAATCACACCATAAACCATCCCCCAAGGAGAAAACAGGAAAGGCCTATGAGTGATTTAGATTCACCTCCACTCTGCCCTGCCCCCCAACCTCCCAATGCCTCATCTAGCTATCCAACAGAGAGTACTAGCATCCCTTCTTTAGATTAAGACTCACCAGTGTTACAAGTGAATTTATTTCATTTCTTGTTCAGTGCTAGTGTAATTTGGGCTTCTAGGCAGTAGAACCCCAAGGCTTCACTCTCTTTCCACCAAATACCAGTTCCACAATGAACATACGTAGGAAGCAGCAAATAAATTCATTTATCCAAGTTCAGAGCAAAAGCATCCAAAAATCAGAGGAAGTGTATGTAAGAGTATACCAGACTATGTAAAAGAATTCTCCCATTTGGAATGAGGTAACCAAGTTCAACCAAGAAAGCCCTATCCCAAGGGGAAGTTCCCCTAAATCCCTAGTGGAGCAAGAAGGGGATTTACGGCTCCTGTCATGTTGGCTTCTTCTCAAGACCTTCAACTTCAGCAGCCTGAAGTGAAGTTAGCATCTTCCATCTTGAAGCCAGAAATCCTGAAGCAATTGGAGTGCCTGAAGAAACTCCAAAGAGGACTGAAAAGAACAGAAGTTATTCTCTTGGGTCTGTTCACTACACTCTACATCGATTCTCAGAATTCTCCGAAATTATCTAATCGGTTCATCCAGTGCAATAATATTCCGTTGCATTCATATGTTGCAATTTGTTTAGTCATTTCTCAATTGTCTAACAGGCAATCTAGATTAGATTCTAGTTCTTTTCCCCTCCCTCCCATCCCCCGTGTTACCCCAGTCTTGGAGATCAGGAAGTATGTTGTGCTTGTGATAATTCTGTCCCTGATATTCTTGAAACATCATATTCTTCTGCAGCACCTTTCCTTCCTATTTCCCTGTTAAGTCTGATGTATGCCTACACTAAACTGATTGTGTGTGTGAATCCGACCCCCCTTTGCCCATTTCAGATGAGTGAGATTTAGTTGATACACATTCTTAGACCCTTTCCTCCTGGGTTTGCATATTCTTCTTCCTTCATACTCAGATTATGAGAAATAACAGGGACCATCACCAATCCTCCTGAACTATGTCTTGTCACTGGAATCCAATCACTCTGGAGGACAGAATAAGGCTGATGATGTTACACAGCCCTGCCTCACTCAAATTCAGTTCACTTACAGTTCAAGACATCACCCTCCTGGCGTCATTGGTTCTCCTCAAGAATGAAGGACAAACAACATGAGAAATAGCAAGATTTACTTCTTCAATTTTTTTTAATTTAGTCTTTTGACTTTGTTATACTTCTTACTGCAAGGAATCACTGATTTCTCTTGGGTGCATTATAATTTTCAGGAAGTTCATTACTTGGGTTCATTACTTTCTACCTTCTGTTCTCAGCTATTCATTGTTTTCCCAATTATTTCCTCCACAACTTATATTTCATTATATTTCACTTATAATTATTTATCTCTTGCTTCATTTCTTCCAGATATTCTTTTTAAAAAATTGAAACTTTTTTGCAGTGAACAAAAATCTATTTTCTTTCCTTCTCCCTTCCCTTCCAGGTACTTTGGTCATCTTTGTGCTCAAACGGTTTTTTTTCCTTTGCATTTCTATTTGATGTTGTTGTGGACTTATTTTCTTCTTCTGAGCGGGACATTTCAGTACTTATGAATGCATAACATTTCTTTATAAAGTTTGGTGTCTTCTTTTCTTCACTCATATCTTCAGTCTCAGCTCCTGAAATAACATTTTGTTTCATGGTCATACCCTGCAGCCTCTTCAACAGGGTCATGTTTTGTTTGATCTCAATTACCTGGTTTCCTGATGCTGACTTCCACTTTCCCTAATGTGATGTGACTGCCCACAGTCCTGGCAGGTTTCAGGTCTCCTTGATTTGTTGGAGTTTACATGTTGGCTCCTGGAGAGTGTCTCAGCTGTAGACTTCAGAAGCCCCCGGGGCATCCTCATGTGAAGGCTGTCATCTTGGTCTGGGGTCTACTGGCTCTTAACCTGTGCCTGAGGTTCAACCACTTGCAGCTTCCTCATTTGACTCTTCTAGTTCTGCCCTTTTCCATAGATGGCTGCAAGCTTTCAGTACCCTTGGAACACCTCTGCTTTATGCAGGTAGGTTTCCATCTTGTTTTGCTGGACTGAGACTGACTTTTCTGGTGGAATCCTTTTCTAATGGCCTACAAGTTCTTGGTTGTCTTCTTGGGCTGCTCTACACTGTATAAGGACACTTGCTGTTCTTTCTTGTATAAGGATACTCTATAAAGACTTTCAGTAATAAAAACATTCTCTTTCTTGAAGTAGGGAGGAAAGAAAATAAGCACTTATACAATGCCTAGAGTGTGCCAAGCACTGTGACAAGAGCTTTTTTACAAATATCTCATCTGATCCTTACAACAACCCTGGAAGATAGGTGCTATTATTATCACCCAAATTTTATAGTTGAGTAAACTGAGGCAAACAGAGGTTAATTGGCTTGCCCAGGGTCACACGGCTACTAAGTGTCTCAGGCAGAATTTGACCTGAGGTTATCCTCACTCCAGACCTAAATTATTATTGTGTGTATTTGTCCTTCGTTGCCAAAGAAGACCATGCCATCAGAGAAATGATGACATGACTTGCACTTGACTTTGTTTTGAGTGAGGGAGGGCTGTGCAGGTCACCAGCCTCACTTCTCCTCAGAGTCATCTGAATCTAGTGACCAGATATACGTCAGGGTGACCCAGGATGAGGCAATTGGGGTTAAGTGACTTGCCCAAGGTCACACAGCTAGTGAGTGTCAATGTGTCTGAGGTGAGATTTGAACTCAGGTCCTCCTGACTCCTGCACTGGTGCTGTATCCACTCCACCACCTAGCTGCCCCGAAATATTATTAGATCTAAGGCTATTTTCAGTTTTTTGCTGGAGTACATGTGTGACATTTAGGCTGCTCTGCCACCATTCACAGAGCTATCTTAACTGGAAGTACTTCTGCTCAAGTCTTTGCTTTAAGTGAGACCAAAAACTTTAGACCAAGATACTGTCACTATATTATTTAACATTATATTATACAATTGAGGCTTTAATGCTGCATGCTTCCACATATTTTAGCTGACTATGTCATATATGACATATAAGATCATATGTGTCATATATGAACACTCTGATCAGGCTTGACACAGCATATTCAGGCTAATGGGAAGTAAAAGTCTTGGAACAACTTTGGATAATAATTCACATTGCTATTTGGCACTTTATTATCAGTCAGTCAATGAGCATTTATCAAAGCACGATGCTAAGTGCTGGGTATTAAAAAAAAGGCAAAAAGATGGTCTCTATTCTCAAACAGTTCAAGAAGCACATATTCCAGTGTTTGCACGTACAAACAACTATGTACATAAAAATAAGTTATATACAATATAAATGGATGATAATTTCAGCAAAGAAGGAACTAGCAATGGGGGGAGGGGGAGAGGATTAGGAAAGATCTTTTGAAGAAAGTAGAATTTGATATGAGTTTTGAAGGAAGCTGAAGTAGCATTCCAGACATAGGGGTCAACCAGTGAAAAGGCAGAGTTGAGAGATGGATTGTCATATATGAGGAACAGCAAGAAGGTCAGTACTGCTGGATTGCAGAATATATGGAAGAGAGTAAAATATAAGAAGACTGGAAAGGTAGGAAGAGGCCAGGTAGTGAAAAGTCAAACAGAGGGAATAAATGGAGTCTTCCTTAAAATGTCAAAAAGTATGCATCTAAAACCACCAGTAAGAATTATCTGTAATGGGGATAAAATAGAAGTTTTCCAAGTAAGATCAGGGGTGGAGCAAAGATGCTCATTATCACCACCATTTTTCAATATTGTTCTAGAAATTCAAGCTATAGCAATGACAAGAAAAAGAAATCGAAGGATTTAGAATAGGCAATGAGTAAACAAAACTCTCTCTCTTTGCAGATGATATGATGATATACTTAGAGAATCCTAGAGAATCAACTAAAAAGCCAGCTGAAATAATAAGCAACTTCAGCAAAGTTACAGGATATGAAAAAATTCACAAAAATCAACAATTCTATATATTACCAACAAAGTCCAGCAGGAAGAGAGAGAAATTCCATTTAAAATGACTGCAGACAATATAAAACATTTGGGAGTCTACCTGCCAAGACAAACTCAGGACCTATATGAACACAATTACAAAACATCTTCATAAAATAAAATCATATCTAAACTGGAGAAATATTAATTGCTCAAGTAGGCTGAGCCAATATGACAATTCCATCAAAATTAATTTACATATTCAGTATCATGCCAAATCAAACTGCTAAAAATTATTTTATAGAATTAAGAAAAATAATAAAATGCATCTGGAAGGACAAAAGGCCAAAAATATCAAGAGACCCAATGAAAAAAATGCTAAGGAAGGTGGTTTAGCAGTATTGAGTCTATACCCCCAAAGAGATCAAAGGACAAGGAAAAGGACCCATATGAACAAAAATATTTATAGCAACTATTTCTGTGGTGGCGAAGAATTGGAAATTGAAGGGATGGCCATCATTTTGGGATAGCTGAACAAGTTGCGGTATATGATTGTGATGTAATACTAAGAAATGATGAGTAGGATGATTTCAGAAAAACCTGGGAAGATTTACATGAACTGATGCAAAGTGAGACAAGCAGAATCAGGAGACTACTGTACATAGTAACAGCATATCACATGATGGGTGAACTGTGAATGACTTTAGCTCTTCTCAGGATTACAATGATCCAAGGAATTCCAAAGGACTTATGAGGAAAAATGCTATCTACCTCCAGACAAAGAGCTTATGGAGTCTGAATGCAGATTGAAACATAACTTTTAAAAACTTTATCATTTTTGGTCTTGGGGTTTTTTGGTCTGCTTTTTCGTTGTCGTTGCAATATGGCTGATACGGAAGTGTTTTGCATGACTGTATGTGTACAATCTGCACCAAATGCTAGCCTTGTCAAGGAGGGGGGCAGGTGTGGGAAAGAATATAGAACTAAAAAGAAAAGAATATTAAAAATTTTTGCACACATGAGAAAAAAGTAAAATACAAATTAAATTTTAAAAGAAGCCAGAGGATTTTATATTTTATTCTGGAGATTAAGCGGGGAAATTTATTGAATGGGTGTGTGTTTGTGTGTGTGTGTGTGTGTGTGTGTGTGTGACATTTTCCTCATCCTCACTTTATGACATGGGTATTGCAAGTATGATTATCTTCATTTTACAGATGAAGAAACTAAGGCACAGAGAAGTTAAGCATCTTACTTCTTAAAGGTCACACATAAGTATTTGAGTCAGAATTAGAAATCTGGTCCTTTTGATACTATGTCCAAAACTCTTATGATACCCCCTAAGCAACCTTAAAACTTGGTAGCTTAACATAGTGCCTGGTTCACATTCATTGACTAACCAACTGACTTGAAGATATTAGAACAGTGACTCACATTGCCAGTTAGGTGAGTACCTTCTCTATGCTTGGCATATTTCCCTAAAGGGTACTACAGCAGTCTTTCAAAATTACCTCCGATTTCCTCATCAGATGATGAGGCTAGGAGCCAATAGCCATCACAAACCTATAAATAGTAGCTTGATTATTTTTCTTCCCTAGCTTGTGGTAATGTTAGTGTAAAGGGTTGGAAGAGGATAAACTTCCAAGGTAGTATAAGAGTAACCACGACTGATTATAACAACAGCATGTGTCATCAACTAAAAGGTGAGTGTGTGAATAGGCCCAAGGTAGAAGGCTAGCAATGCTGCAGGTTATTCAGGAAGCCTAGCAAATCCAAAGCTGAGGATTCTTAGGCACTGATGAATCAACACACTGTCTGTTCTTTTGATTTATTCCTCTATAAACTGGGTGGGGGGGCTAATAAAGTACCCTGGAGGGACGGGGGAAGGAATCATAAATGCAGAATCCTGCAAAGACAATATGCACAGGCGAGAAATGCCATGGAAACTTAAAATAACAGTTAGCCTCCCAGCCTGCCAGAAGAGGTCTTTGCAGGAGGTTACTCTTACTAGTTAATTAAAAACTTCAGTATCCACTTAGTTCATTTGGACATACACAGATGGAATTTTCAATGTTAATCACACCTAGTACCAAAGGCTTTGTGCTGTGATAGTGAATACAGCTGTTTGTTTTTGGTCCAAGAAACAGAGAGATTTTATTTTTGTTTTATTTTATTTGAAAAATCAGTATTTTCACAGATAGTGTTTCCCCACTGCCCTAATCCCTATGGATGCCCCAATTGCCCCATCAGCTATAACCTAGAGCAAGAGAATATCTTCCTCTGAGTCATGGGGCTTTATGTATCTCAGACTCCTTTGTCTACAGGCTGGTGAAGCCTTCGGATCCCTTCCCAGAATAATGGGATATCTACATATGTATATACTTATGTATATATATTTATGTAAAGTACAGAGGGACTCAATTATTTTAAAATACTTATCTTTCTATCTATCTAATCTCTATCTCTCTATATAAAACAAGTTCTCAGGTCCCCTGGAATCCCATAGGGTCCATGGACCTAGTTCTAGGTAAAGAGGAAGGGGATGGGGGAAGAACAGTATTTGATTCTTATGGGAGTTGCCGTACAGTCTTGGGAAAGAACAAGGCCCATTAAGATGACATAGATATGATCAGAAAACTGAGTTCTTTCTTATCCCTCACAATAGTCACAATAAAGTCCTTTAGCTAAAAAAGAGAAAGACAAACTAAAAGAAGCCCAGGGAAAAGGTCAGTCCCAGAATTTTATTCTCATTATCAAAAAATTAGATCTGAGGCCAGGGCAGGGATGAAACAGTGATTGTTGGAGACAGACCTCTATTCTCTCACCTAAACTCAGTTTGTATAAGCCTATCAAAGGTCCAGTGGCCTCAGATTCTGACTCTCCCATATTGAGAGATGATGGTCCAAAGCTTCTCTATACCTCTAACCCTTAGCTTATAAGCCTCTTATATACTTTGCTTTAACATCTTAAATCAATGGTTTTCAAAATATATGTATCAATTCCCCACTTCCCCCATTTAACAAAAATGATCACAGACAGCCCCTTTTAACAAAATAATCTACCCAAATAATTTCCTTGATTTCTATCTCAAATGAAATGAAATAACTTATCATACTTTTTATAATATACATATTTAAATATACAATCTCTGTGGGATATTTATTGATGTGAGACCATGGGACTTCAGAGTCTGTCTAGTGTTACCTTTTTACTTTACAGATGAAGAAATTGATACCCAAGAAGGATAAGTGACTTCTTCAAGGTCACACAGATAATAAGCGGAAGAACAAGAATTTTAATCCTTTCACTTCAATTCCAATCTTTTTTTTTATTTTTTTCATTTAACATCCATTTTTTTCTTTTTTTAAATAAATTTATTTATTTAAACTTTTTACATTCATTTTCACAAAATTTTGGGTTCCAAATTTTCTCCCCCTTTTGTCCCCTCCCCCCCACCCCAATACACCAAGCATTCTAATTTCTCCTATCACCAATCTTCCCTCTCTTCTATCATCCCTCCCTTCCCTTGTCCCCCATCTTTTCTTTTGTCCTGTAGGGCCAGATGACTTTCTATTCCCCATTAACCTGTATTTCTTATTTCCTAGTAGCAAGAACAATACTCAGCAGTTGTTCCTAAAACTTTGAGTTCCAACTTCTCCCCATCCCTCCCTCTGCACCCATTCTCTTTGGGAAGGCAGGCAATTCAATATAGGCCCTATGTGTGTGGCTGTGCAAATGACTTTGATAATAGTCATGTTGTGTAAGACTAACTATATTTCCCCTCCATCCTATCCCTGCCCCCCCATTGCTTCTATTCTCTCTTTTGATCCTGTACCTCCCCAAGAGTGTTGATTTCAAATTGCTCCCTCCTCCCATTGCCCTCCCTTCCATCATCCCCCCCCACCCTGCTTATCCCCTTCTCCCCCACTTTCCTGTATTGTAAGATAGGTTTTCATTACCAAAATGAGTGTGCATTTTATTCCTTCCTCTTTAGTCAAATGTGATGAGAGTTAAACTTCATGTTTTTCTCTTCAGCTCCCCTCTTTTTCCCTCCACTAAAAAGTCTCCTGCCTGCCTCTTCTATGAGAGATAATTTACCCCATTCCATTTCTCCCTTTCTTCTCCCAATACATTTCTCTCTCACCATTTACCTTCCTTTTTTTAAGATATGATCCCATCCTATTCAATTCACTCTGTGCTCTGTCTCTGTGTGTGCATGCATGTGTGTATGTGTGCAATCGCACCAACTACCCAGATACTGAAAAGTTTCAAGAGTTACAAATATTTTCTTTCCATGTAGGAATGTAACCAGTTCAACTTTAGTAAATCCCTTATGACTTCTCTTTGCTGTTCACTTTTTCATGCTTCTTCTCATTCTTGTATTTGAAAGTCAAATTTTCTTTTCAGCTCTGGTCTTTTCATCAAGAATGCTTGAAAGTCCTTAATTTCTTTGAAAGACCATCTTTTTCCCTGAAGTATTATATTCAGCTTTGCTGGGGAGGTGATTCTTGGTTTTAATCCTATCTCCTTTGATTTCTGGAATATCATATTCCAAGCCCTCGATCCCTTAGAGTAGAAGTTGCTAAATCCTATGTTATCCTGATTGTATTTTCACAATACTCAAAATGTTTCTTTTTGGCTGCTTGTAATATTTTCTCCTTGACCTGGGAACTCTGGAATTTGACTACAATATTCCTAGGAGTTTTCCTTTGGAGATTTTCTTCAGGAGGTTATCAGTGAATTCTTTCCATTTCTATTTTACCCTCTGGCAGTTTTCCTTGATAATTTCATGAAAGGTGATGTCTAGGCTCTTTTTTTGATCATGGTTTTCAGGTAGCCCCATAATTTTAAAATTATCTCTCCTGGATCTCTTTTCCAGGTCAGTTGTTTTTTCAATGAGATATTTCACATTGTCTTCAATTTTTTCATTCTTTTGGTTTTGTTTTGTAATTTCTTAGTTTCTCCTAAAGTCATTAGCTTCCATCTGCTGCATTCTAATTTTTAAAGAACTATTTTTTTCAGTGAGTTTTTGAACTTCTTTTTCCATTTGGTTAATTCTGCTTTTTAAAGCATTTTGGACCTCTTTTGCCATTTGGGTTAATCTCTTATTTTCTTCAGCATTTTTTTGGGTCTCCTTTAGCAAGCTGTTGACTTACTTCTCATGATTTTCTTGCATCACTCTCATTTCTCTTACCAATTTTCCATCCATCTCTCTTGAGAACTTGATTTTCAAAATCCTTTTGAGCTCTTCCATAGCTTGAGACCATTGCACATTTATTTTGGAGGATGCAAGCCTTGACTTTGATGTCTTCCTCTGATGGTATGTATTGTTCTTCCTCATCCAAAAAGACTGAAGAAAATACATGTTCACCAAGAAAGTAACCTTTTATAGTTTTATTTTTTTCACCCTTTTTTGGCATTTTTCTAGCTAGTTACTTGACTTTTGAGTCCTTTGTCAAGTGGAGGGTATACTCTAGGGACCTGTAAGTTCTCAGTTCCTCCAAGGCATTACAATCAAGAAGAGGAGTTTACTCCTCTCTTGGCCTGTGCTCTGGTCTGTGAGCAACCACAAGCACTCTTTTCTTGGATTTGAGAGTAGGATTCCCTCTCCACAGTTACCACCAGCTCCACCACACCAGTACTCCTCCTCATCCCAGGACTGCCATTCAGAACTGAGACCCAGATCAGGGGCTCGATTCCCCCAGGGGTCTTTAGGCTGAGGGCTCCAAAAGTGGATGCTGCTGCCACAGGGGCTGCCCCCTCCTTAGTGCCAGACCCAGAGGGCACTGGCCTCTCACCCAGGTGAAAGAGCTTTTGTAATGACCTTTGAAGCAGTCTCTGGCATTTGTGGGTTGAGGGATCTGGGAACAATGGCTGCTAACCCTGATTTTGTGCGCTGAAGCCTGCTCCAGTCCTGTCCATGCTGTGCTGTGCACCAAGGCTGGACTGTGCTCTGCTCTGAGTCCAGTGTGATAGACTTGGCCTTCCAGGTTATCTTGGTCTGGAAATCTCTTTTACTCTGTCATTTTGTGGCTTCTGTTTCTCTAGAATTTGTTTAGAGTCATTTTTTACAGGCATTTTATGGGCTATGAGGGAGAGCTAGAGCAGATCAGTCTTTCTACTTTGCCATTTTGGCTTCACCCTCTTCCCCAGTTTTTCTTCTAACATTCTGCTCATTATTTTTTATAACATAACAGTTTTACATCACAATCACATACCACAACTTGCTCAGTCCGTCCCCAATTGATGAACATCCCTTCGGTTTCCAATTCTTTGCCATCACAAAAACAGTTGTTATAAATATTTTTGTGCACATAGATCCTTCTCCTTTCTTTGATTTCTTTGGGGTACAGACCCAGTAATGGTATTGCTAGGTTAAAGTATGCACAGTTCTATAGTCCTCTGGGCATGGTTCCAAATTGCACTCCAGAATGGATGGATGGATGGATCAGTTCACAACTTCATCAACAATACATTATAGTGCCCCTTTTTTTCCACAATTCCTGTAACATTTGTCATTTGCCTTTTCTATCATATTAGTCAATCTGATAGGTGTGAAGTGGTACCTTAGTTGTTTTAATTTGCATTTCTCTAATCAATATGATTAGAGATTTTATAATAGAAGGGAAGATGAGAGAAGTAAGGGGGGGAATGCGTGAACCTTACTCTCATTGGAATTGGTTCAAAGAGGGAATAAAACACTCTCATTTGGGTGCAGAAATCCATCTTATCAAACAGAAAAGTAGGAGGGGAAAGGGATAAGAGAAGGGGATAGGAGTGAAAGAAGGGAGGGAAGATTGGGGGATTTTTAGAATGAACAGAGTGAAAGAAGAGAGAGAGGGAGTAGGATAAATGGGGAAAATAGGATGGAGGGAAATACATGGTTAGTAATCATCACTGTGAAAAAAAATTTATAGCAAGTTTTTCTGATAAAGACCTTATTTCTCAAACATATAGAAACCCAAGACAAATACATAGAAATAATCAATATCAACTGATAAATGGTCAAAGGATATGAACAGTCAGTTTTCAGACAAAGTAATCAAAACTATCTATAGTCATATGAAAAAATGCTCTAAATCACTATTGATTAAAGAAATGCAAATTAAAACAACTCTGAACCATCACCACACACCTATCAGACTGGCTAATAAGAAAAGGAAAATAATAAATGTTGGAGGGGTTGTGGGAAATTTAAAATACTTAAAAATTACTCCTGCAATTTTTAAAATTTTAAAAAATTTTTCAAAAGCACTAATGTACTTCTGATGAAGTTGTATACTGATCTAATCATTCTGGAGAGCAATTTGGAACTAGACCCAAAGGAGTATAAAAGCATGCACGCCCTTTGATCCAGCAATACCACTACTAGGTCTGTAATCCAAAGAGATAAAAAACAAAAATATGCACAAAAATATTTATAGCAGCTCTTTTAGTGGTGGCAAAGAATTGGAAACTGAGGGGATGTCCATCAATTGTGGAATGGCTGAACAAATTGTTGTATATGATTGTGATGGAATACTATTATGATATAAGAAGTAACAAGCAGGATGCTCTCAGAAAAATCTGGAAAAACTTACCTGAATTGAAGCAAAATGAAATGAGTAGAGTCAAGAAAACACTGTACACAGTAGCAACAATATTGTATGATTATCTACTACAAATAACTTAGCTGTTCTTAGCAATAAAATGATCTAAGATAAGTCTGAAGAATTTATGATAAAAGGTGCTGTCTCCAGAGAAAGAATTGGTGGACCTTAAATGCAAATTGAAAATACATTTTCTTAAAAAAATTAAAAGAAAAAGAAAACACTTCTTCTTTATAGGGAGGTATCTGTTTTCTTTCACAGCATAATTTACATGGAAATGTGCTCTATATGACTACATGTATAACCTCTGTCAGACTGCTTGCCTTCTCAGTGTGGAGAGGAGGAAGGGAAGTAGAGAAATTGAAAAAAATTTGAAAAATGTGGAAAAAAATGTTAAAAATTATTTTTGCATATAATTGATAAATATAATATTAAATTGAAAAAACTAAAAAATAGAGATTTAGAGCATTTTTTCATGTGACTAGATGTAGTCTTTTGATTTCTTCATCTGAAAAGTGCTTGTTCATATCTTTTGGCCATTTGTCAGTTGGGGAATGGCTCTTATTTATATACATTTGACTCAGTTATCTATATATTTGAGAAATGAGGCCTTTATCAGAGAAACTTAATGTAAAATTTCCACATACCACCATTCCCATTTCCTGCTTTCTTTCTAATCTTGACTGCACTGATTTTGTTTGTGTACCTTTTTGATTTGATGTATCCAAAATTATCTGTTTTACATCCTATAATCCTCTCTATCTTGTTTGGTCATAAATTCTTCCCTTCTTGCAGGTAAAATTTTTCATGCTCCACTAATTTCAATTCCAATCTTTCTGCTGCAACAGGTTGCCTTCCAAGGGTGAAGGGGAAACTTGAGGGTGGTGAGAGGCTCCCTCAGTCTAAAAGCAACTTCAGTGCTGAGATAGGCTTGGTGCTTAGGGTATGGAAAGGGAATGGGGGTGTCATTTTATTCCCATGCTAGACTCAATCAGGACCCTTCCAATTTGGCACCCCAGTGAGATCACGGGAATCTAATTTGCCCTGGGGTGGGAAGATGGTAGGCCTAGGACCAACAAACCAGATTGCCAAGGATCCTCTACAATCCCCTTTATCTATGTCATGGGCTCCAGCCTCACATTCTCCAGAGGATACAGGAGTGGATGGTGCATCAACATGCTCCCTCTGGAAAGGGTTCTATCCCTTTATTGCTGAAGCAGGGCAAAGAACAGGAAAAAGGTACCTGGGTCTCCTTGCAGAGCCATTTAGAACACAAGGGGTAGCAAAACATCCATTCCTGCCTGTGCCCATGGCAGATGACATTTCTCTCTCCATCTTCCCCACCTCAATAGCTGGAGAAAACTGGCTGTGATTTTGTTTTTGTCGATTTTGACTTAAACTTTGTTTTCACTGAAAAGTGGGTATGTTTACATGGGAGTTGCAATGACCCAATGATTTGGGTCATTGCTTCAAACTCCCCCAAGAGGATCTTGTGTTCCACCACACCGCAGGGAGGCAATGTCGTGACTGGAAACTATCTTAATCAATGCCTGAGCATACATTTATAATAGTACTAATAACTAACATTTATACAAACCTTTTAAGATTTGCAAAGCTTTAGAAAATATTATCTTATTTTTATCCTCACAATAACCCTTGGGAGGTGGGTGCTATTACTCCCATTTTACTGAAAAGGAAACAGGCTGGCTGATATTTAATGACTTGTCCAGAGTCACATAGTAAGTATCTGAGACTGGATTTGAACCTCAAGTCTTTTGGACTCTAGGTCCACAGTTCTATCCATGTAGCTGCCAAGTATCCTATAAGTTGATAGATCTGACATACCTGTATATGACTGTCTTCTTACTACAAGATGTAAATAATGCCTATATTGTAATATTAAAAGGAAAATGTGAGATCAAAAATAATAAAAATGGATATTCTCCTGTTCTGAAAGAAATGGATGGGGAAAAGGCATGTTTTCCAGACTTCTCAGTCAATAGATATTTATCAAAACCTTCCAACTCTGAGAATTTTTCCAGGTGCCGAACTCTTTTCTTCCTCACCCCAGCCTCCTGGTTTCCCAGAAATCCTAGCTGCAATCCCACCTTCTGTGAGAAGCCTTTCCAAGTTCTCTTTAATCTAATGCCTTTCTTCTGAGATTATTTCCAATTTTTCCCATATACATGCATATATATAATTTGTACATGTTATTTCCAAGTTGTCTTCACAAATAGATTGTGAGTTCCTTAAAACAGGGTATGTTTTTGCCTTTCTTTGTATCCCCAAAGCTTATTACAATGCTTGGCACAGAGGTGTTCAGAAAATAATTGTTGACTTGACTTCTTTGATTATTTCCATGTAATAGGATATAAGGTTGGACAGGTAGGTAGATTATGCAAAGCCTTAAATTATCACCATCTACTTTGTACTTCTAAGCACATATGAACCTATATTATCTAAATCTATATAAAGCATGAAATACTATATAAAGCACATAGAGCAGGAGTTGGTAACCTATGGCATGCATACCAAAGATTGCAGAGAATATTTTTAACAACTCCAGGGCTATGGTGGCAAAGATTTGGTGACTACCAGAGTCTTAGAATATCTTTATCAGCGTCTCATTCCTGTTAATCCGAGTTAACATACTAAAAGCTATAGGTATAACTCCTCCTTGGAGAATTTGTATTTTAATAAGAACCAAAGAAATTGGTTGAGAAGGAATAAAAACTCACCCTACTTTAGAAAGTCTTGTAGTTCCAGATCAAATTAGATAACATATGTATCATGTTTTGCAAACCTTAAAGTGATACATAAATGTCAGCTATAGTAATAATAACTACTAGTAATATATAGACCATGTCAGGTTTATTTCCCTAAGAGTCTGGGCTGTACTTGTTTATAAATCCTCACGAAAAGGTTATATTTAACCCTGTCCATTTTGCTATGGTATGGAATAAGATTAGGATCAGCCACTGAATTATTCAAATAATCCCAATGACACTGTTTCTAAATGATACAACAGAACATACACAGAGAAAGCTGCAATACATTATTTAAATGTCTGAACTATCAAAATAGGTTAAATCCACCCCCCCACCCCACAATGAACCTGAGAAGAGGGACCTAAGTCACAACATACAGACCAAATTAACCAAGCAAGAGTCTACAATGCACTGGTGCAGAGATTCTGGAAATGGCAGCTGCAGCCACAAGTGAAAGAAAAGGCTTTTGTAAGTATAAATGTGACAGAGACTGTTTGTCCCAAGTTGGTCTTTTTAGTCACAGATAAAAAGCACCATGAGTAAAATCATCTTCAAACAAGCAAAGGAATTACATCCTTCCAAATTACATGCTTCCAAAACAGGATGAGAATTGGTGTGAGATTTTTTTTTTCTTTTCCTGTGACATTTACAAAGATATAACCTCGCAGCAAAAGGCTGGAAAGGGATGTGTTTAATTGCAGAGAAATGGAGAACATTTATGCAAATAGATGCATTAGCTCTGACAGCATTGGTACCAGCGGAGGCTCTCAATGAAGCACACGGAAATCACTTAAATGCTTCATGAGTCAGAGAGCACCACGGATCCTCTAGCTAATGTTTTTTTTTGCATTTAACATCTCAGTATCAGCAGGTTTCAATGACACAGGTTCTACTTTTCTCCCACCCGCCAAGTAATCTTACTCTAATTGATCTCCTCCTCAGTACTCATCATTGCAACCATCTTCTCAGCCAGATACTACTCAGGATGATGTACATGTGACTTTCAGAAATTAAATGGCTCCCACATCTCAAATATAAAACATGTTTTGGAGATGGAATTAGCATTCACAGCATTCTGCCAGGGAGCTGCTTCTTTATCCTGTAGTGAGTCCAAAGAAATGATAATAATAGTATTCAACAGTGATATAAAGGGTTTATAAGATGGTAGTCTCCTTCTTGAATGTTTCATCCTGAGAATGTACTTGGACCTTGTTGTTTTTCACTTACATAAAACATTAGATATTTATGCTCATAAACTGGCCTAAGACCTTAAATCTGTTTTCAGTTTATTACGAAGACTAAAAATATAACAATTAGTTGGAACTGAAACTCCTATATAAAAACGTCAGCTTCTAAGTTACCATATCAATGCCTGGGATATTTGTATGAGTCCAGTGCATCCATAGTTAAAGGCCACTAAAACAGAAAGGCCAAATGTATAACAATAAACAAGTATGAAGTTTGGAATAACATATATTAATGTTGCCTCAGTACCCCAACTTCATGGTTCCTCAATCTAATCAATTCCCAGGACCTAGTACGTCTCCACTCCACCTCAGCTACATGCAGAGATGGTTATACTCCTGATCTGGTGACTAGTTATCTTGAACACAAATTTCCACTTCATGTTCACTTTTTAATCTGATCAAAATCTCTTTATCATTGTCATCTTTTCTCCGCACCCTTACACTCCTCTGTGCTTGGTTCTAGTCCATGGCGTCCAATCTTGTACCCCTCAATGGTTTCCCAGGAAATCACCCCTGTACTAGGCTCTTCCCTCATCCTTATCTTGACCCTCTGGTGAATTAATTTAACTCTACACTGTACTTTAATCTTGAATCCCTTTCCTTTTTGTTTCATGATCCATTTTGTCTTACCAAATTCCATTTTTGGGTCCCACCTTCTGCCTCATGCACTGCTACTCAAATGTGAAAGAATGGAAGCTGGAAGTCTCACAGCCATGACTTGGTCCATCACAGATTTCTTATGTAACCTCAACTGGCTCCTCACTACAGCAAAGCAAATTTCATCTCTGATTCTCCATCTCACTAAGTAAAAAAAATTTAGGTTTCTCTTCTCTAATCAAGGTTTTCATAGGACTCTCTCCCCAGACTCTTACAACTTAACGCCTAGTCTCACTTTCTAAAATTGAGGCCAGTTTTTCTCCTCTTCTCTCCCGAACCTCTAACATGTCACCCACTAGCTCTTACTCATGTTTGATGGGACAGTCCCTTTGATATCTTTTCCATATTGTAGCACCATCCATTCCCACCCTTAATCTGATTTTCCTAGCTACTAGCTCCTTGCCTGCTACAAACACAGTTTGTTTCCTCATCCTTAAAAAATACTTTGTTGGACATTTAAAGCTCTTCACAGCCTGACCCCTTCCCATCTCTAGTCTTATTTTATTCCCCTGCACATGATGACCCAGATATACTGGTCTACTTGTTCTATTTATGTGACAGTACATCTCTTGCGTCTCTTGACTTTGCACTGGTTGTCTTCCATGTCTTGAATGTTCTTTGCCTCTTCAAGACTCAGCACAAACATCTTCTCATGTATGAAGAACAACATATCTACATTCATATATGTTGCTTCTCCCTTAAGATGTGAGGTCCTTGATCAAGAGATTGATTTTGCTTTTCCTTGTATCCCTTAGAGATTAGCACAGGGCGTGCCAAATAGTTATGCATTAGTAAATACTTTTTGATTGACAACTGACAGTGAGGTTTGTAGGGGATATTGTGAGTTAGGCACAACTCAATGGAGGTGCAGACAAATTTCCTTTAGGTCAGTATTTCACAGAGCACCTGAAATTACACCAAAGGATCCCTGACACAATATATTAGGAGAATCCAAATCAAGCTCTTACTTAGCACTCACTAGGAAAAGTTAACTTGAAAAGAAAACAAATTCAGAAAAGTCCTCAAAGACTTGTAGGGTTTTAAGACTGGGACTAAACACATGGAAGATTACTTAGGATATGTAGGATAGCAGGAAAACTCCCTATAGACCAACAGTCCACAAAGATGTTAGACACACTGTTTGTTCTCATGTCATGAAAACAAATGGCTGGGTCAGTTTAAAAAAAAAACACGACACATTTTATAAGATATAAGTATGTTCTCAGTGAAATGCTAAGCACCAGCATTTTCAGAGTAGCTGAATTAAGAAACAAACTAGGTGGATAATCTTGATCAAATGAGTGTAGTAATCTTAAACATTCAAACAAAAAACGTTAGCTCAAAAGTAACTGAGCTGAGCGTACATCAAAAAAAGACTACTCAATTATAAAATATATTTTTTTCTCTAGTGCAGGGATTTTTAGTCTTTCTTATGTCATGGACTCTTATAGCAGCTGTGAAACTAATGGACCTCTTCTCAGACTAATGTTTTAAAATGCTTAAAAAATAATAGGATTATGAAGGAACCAATGATATTAAAGTAGTTCTCAAAATATTTTTAAAAAATGAAATTTGCAGACTCCATGTTAAAAATTTCTGCATTAGGGAATTACTGAAGGCAAAATTAGGATATTCAAGAATGAGAATACTTGATGAAGAATCTCTTCAGGGGGTCTTGCAAATGTGAGGTGCCTCAAAATTATACTATACTAAGTCCTCCCCCAAATGGATTTGTACTCTACAATACAAGGACATGGAGGAAATTTATGTCTGGATCTCAAGTAGCACTGTCCCATTTTACAGGTGAGATAAGGGGTTCAGAAGGGTTAAATAACTCATGGCCACAAGGCTAATTAAGGATTCAAAATCGGGTCTACACTAATGCTAAGTACAAAGATCTTCCACTGCATCAAGCTCCAACTTCCATAAATGCAGTATAAATTTAAAGTGATAAAAGAACAAAAACTTCTTTGGTCAACTAATCTCAAGATTGGAATGACTTTTCTCATCTATCTTTCCTTATCTTTTTTCAAACTAAGTCATCAACAAAACTTGAACTGTAAGATCAAGAAGATGTTTCAAAGATGATCTATGCTTGTACTGATGCATTCATTTTTATTAAAAAACAAAACGAAAAACTAATGATAGGAAATGTGGCCCAGTATCTTATCTTAACTCTAGCACACAGTACAATAAATATGGTGCCAAAGGCTAAGTTGAAAGTTTGTTGTAAACTAACTCCTTGGAGTTTACACAGTTCAAGACTCCCACAGATAAGTGTTCTTCAGGTGTTAAGGGATAGCACATGTTAAGACATCTGGTCAAGAAAGCAGGAAAATAATAAAACCAGTCCTAAAGTACTTTGCAAACATACAAAGTCAAAAGAAGTGCTCAAATAAAAATTGTAGATAAAAAGTAATTTTTCAAATTGAAAGCTTTCAGATCTATAGATTCTTAAAATATTCCACAAGAAGTTGACACAAAACACCGTGATCATAAAAATCCTCTATTTTTATAAAAAGGCACAGAAATATTATCACTTATTAGTGCAAAACTCATTTCAATGTCTAACAAGATAATTAGTTGTTTCTGCTCAGCTTGTGTTTGGGGAAAAGGGTTTGCGGTATTTACATTGGATCCAAACTCGATACATTGTCAGTTGTTTTCCCCGGTTTACTTGGAGCCGATGATCCACCATGTTCTGAACTTTTTCCAATCCAGCAGCAGTGAAGAGTGTATCTAGTTCATCTGGTTTAGGAAAAATAACATTGGCAAAATTATCTGTCCAACAGAAAAACATTCAGTTCATCATGGCTCATAGTAACATAAACTTATAATTTTCCTATGATGAAAAGCTTGCTCTTCCTTCCACAAATCTGAACATGCTGAGTCAGTTGTCTCCAAAAGTCTGGATTGTGAACCCCCATTTACTTACAAATTAAACATAGTACAATGTATTGCAGTACAATAGTTTAAAATTTCAAAAATGAGATAAACATGACATAAAGCTTGATTTTAATGGCAACAGAGAGATTGTGGAGTAGGGGAATGACATGACCAGACCTACCCTTTAGGAAAATCACTTTGGCAATAGTGTGGACAATAGGCTGGAGAGGGGAGAGACCAGAGGTAGGGAAAATGATTATGAAGCTACTGCAAAGGACAAAGTGATAGGTAGTAAGAGCCAAACCAGAGTGATGGTTATGTGAACAGCAAGAAGGGGACAGGTGAGAGAGAAGAGTAGTAAACAGAGCACTAGACTTGGAAGGAAGACCTGGGTCCAAATCCGTCTCAAACGCTAGTTATGTGACTAGAAAAGTCTCTTACCTCTATGTGCCTCAGTGCCCTCATCTCTATTAGGGGACTGGACCTTATCAGGTCCCTACTAGCTATCTACAGTCCTATGTGGAGCTAGAAATGATGTTTGGAAAATGACTGGATATGTGTGATGAGAGTCGTGAGTTTAACATGTTACCTAGGTTGTGAACCTGGATGACTAAAAGGATAGTGGTGCCCTTGACCAAGCTATTAGGGAAAGTTTTGAACAGCAACGTATAAGGCACAGTGTAAGGCCCTCTTCCTTCCCTTTATCTTTCCTTCACTCCTCCTACAACTTCAGTTCACCCAGCCCCACTGGGTTGCTGGGAAGGAAGAGCAATATGACTGCTTACATCACAATGATGAGTCACCAGTGACAATTTTTTTGCTGAAACAGGATCATCAAACCTTATCATCTGATTTGCTGAGATGTCCTCTGGACTCACAGGCATTTCCATATGCCTGGCTGAGGCACTTTAAGGACCTCTAAATCTTAGCATGTATCTCACCACTGGACCCTTAGAACTTCTGAACCTTCCTCAGACCTCAAGCTAAATTTTCTTACGTTTTCTCTCCCCAACTAAAACACAAGTTTCTTGGGGATTGTCCTGGTGTTTCTATTTGTATTTCCACCACTTAGCACAGAGTAAGCAGATCTTCACAGTAGCGGAAGAGGGCCAAAGTGGGGAAGTGTTAGGAGGAAAGGGTAGATGTAGCTTAGAAACAAGCTCCATGATCTGTTATCATGAGGCAAGTGGAATGCTACTCATTGTCCCATTCTTTAATTCCTAGCCCCCACTTTGGAGACCACTGCTCTAAGTGTACCCTAATTTGGATGAGATTAGAACTCTGTAGGGGGATCAGGATAGGCTTTTCATAAAAGGTGGCACATGAACAAATGATTCATGAGATGTAGTGCTGAGCAGAATCTGTGACTGTAACTTACAAAACCATGTCTTGCTTTGTGTAATTCTTCATATTGCAGCAAAAGTAGGTTTTACATCTAAAAAGGCTGAAAGAGGGCTATAATGTGCTAGAGACATACTATAGAGGAGCTGACACATGGAATGGAAATGTGAGGTTGGGTTTTGATCCCGAGGTTTAAGTTTTTTAGAAAATTCTCTGTTTCCTTGGTTGGTTGCAGCAGAAGAGACCAGTGGCAAACAAAGTGAACCCCCAGTTTAAGGGTGTTACATTGTGGAAGTACTTTGAATGGTTTCACTATACGTATGTGTGCGTGTGTGTGCCTGTCTCTATAAAAATTTACCTCTATTTTTAAGTAGGGAAAAGATATGGCAGAGTATGATTTATGAGGCCATCGGAATCTGATAGGTCAAAGTACAAAGAAGAGTCTCTGTGAAGAATAACATTTTTAATAGCTGGAAGAGACCTTGGAGATCTTGTTTTATAGATATGGAAATTGTCATAGGTCAATGCAGATGGAAGAAGGAAAGCTTTTTTCTGGCCATTTGAAGGACAGAGCTTCTGACTATATCATATCTCTTGACAGGCTATCTGTGCATGTCCTATGTCCTTTGTCATTTGAATTATTCTGCAGCTTGGAGTAAAGAGAGGGGGAGATGAAGGAGCTATCAAGCTTTGTAGCAGGAGGAGGCTGGTGAAGGAGGGAGGTAGTTGCTGTTTGTATCCCCCTCCATCCTAGGCATCCAGAACACCGATCAAACATTTGGTCAAAGGGAGCTGTGATGGAAGGTTGAAACAGAAACAAAATTTCTCAGAATAGTGGTGGTGTTAAATTTCCACATCCCATTACATTACTGTAACCAAGTTCTGGGAAACATGAAATATGCCAACCTAAAACAATTTATAGTCGTGAAATGAGAAACTTCACTATTGCTCACCTAATAACTTAAAGAAAATGGATGCCTACGGACATAGAACAGCATATTATCTAATATAATGGGATTCCACAGATCATTTAAAATTAAGAAAAGTCAGCAACCTCAGGGCCCAATGCAGAACTGAGAAATATCTGGAGGTAAAACAATGTACACATGTGGAGAAGAAGGAGAAGGAGACATGAAGGGAAAAAGTAAAAAGTGAATGAATAGGAGGAAGGGGCTGAGGACAGGGAAGAGAGCAGAAAATAAGACAAGAGGAATCTGAGGAAGAGGAGAGAGAAAAAGATAAGCTGCTGCTGATGAGAATAGCACTAATAGCTACTTAAGATGGTTTTCACTGCTAGCAATGGCAGAATGCTTCACTTCAGCTCTATAATGTTATTCTACTAGGAAAGATCTGCCAGCATGTTCATTTGCACCTTGTGCCTGGAGTTTCTGGCTCACTCAACATTCTAACAGTAAAGGTGTTCCTTTGGGTAACATTTGCAGAACATCTGTGGTCTGTTTAAACCATGAGAGTAAAAGGATCTTATGTACAACAGAGTAAATTGAAGATATATCATACCTTGTGTGAAGAAGTAAACTCTGGTACCATCACCTCTTACGTAAAAATTTTCAGACAAACATCGACCTAGAGAAGAGATTGACAGGTTGCAAAGGTCACATGGCTAAGGTTTCTCTTTTATATGAAAATACTCAATTACCAGTAACTGTGCAAGAAGATGTTTTTTCTAGGCAGAGAACATCATTCTTTCTTAGTTATACAGGGTATTCTGAAATCCCTGTTATCTTTTCCCCTACAATGGGCAAGGTAGGCTCTAGAACAGAACAGATCAGTAGATGTAATTTAAAAAACTTAAGTGTCCAGAAATACCTGTTTTAAAGCGGAGTTGAGCCATGTCATAACGGCCATAATCTCGCAAGAGAATCATACCTCCAGGTTTCAGAAGATAGCTCAGTCGGTTGATGGCATTCTGCATCCTATTTGAGGGGAAAGGAAAGAAGGGGGGAAAGACCATAAAGAAAATTAAGTTGGGGAGTAGAAGGACGGACCTGCTTTAGCTCTCCTCTCATAGCCCATAAAAAACCTGTAAAAGATGACTAAACAAATTCTAGAGCAGCAGAAGCCACAAAACAAGAGTGAAAGAGATTTCCAGACCAAGACAGCCAGGAAGGCCGAAAGGAAAGGTCTACTGCGCTGCGCTCAGAGTGGAGTGCAGCCCAGCCTTGGTCACGTAATGGCAGGGATAGGACTGGAGCAGGGTGCAGAATCCCAGGTAGCAGCTGTGGTTCCCAGATTCCTCAACCCACAAATGCCAGAGACAGCTTCAAAGGTCAGTGAGAAAGCTCTTTCATCTGGGTGAGAAGAGAAGACAGTCCTGCCACCCTCTCCCCCACACCCCTCCCAGCAGCAGCATCCATTTTTGAAGCCCTATGCCTAAAAGACCCTGGGGGAACTGAGCTGCTGATCTGGATGTCAGCCCTGAGTGGCGGCCCTGAGGTGAGGAGGAGCACTGGTATAGTGGAGTTAAGAGGTGGTTGTAGAAAGAGAACCCTACTCACAGATATTGGGCAGAAATGCTTGTGATTGCTCCCAGACCAGAATGCAGGCCAGGAGAGGAGTAAATTCCTCTCCCTTGATTGTGGCACCTTGGAGGAACTGAGAACTTACAGGTTCCTAGACTATAACCTCCACTTGACAAAGAACTCAAGTAACTGTCTGGGAAAATGCCCAAAAAAGGGGAAAAAAATAAGACTATAGAAGGTTTCTTGGTGAACATGTATTTTCTTTCATCCTTTTGGATGAGGAAGAACAAAGCATACCAGTAGAGGAAGACATCAAAGTCATGGCTTCTTCATCCAAAATAAATTTGCAATGGTCTCAGGTCATGGAAGAGCTCAAAAGAGATTCTGAAAATCAAGTAAGAGAGGTGGAGAAAAAATTGGGAAAAGAAATGAATGATGCAAGAAAATCATGAAAAGTATGTCAACAGTTTGCTAAAAGAGACTCAAAAAAATGCTGAAGAAAATAACACCTTTAAAAATAGACTAACCCAAATAGCAAAAGAGGTCCAAAAAACCAATGAGGAGAAAAATGCTTTAAAGAGCAGAATTAGCCAAATGGAAAGGGAGGTTCAAAAGCTCACTGAAGAAAATAGTTCTTTAAAAATTAGAATGGAGCATATGGAAGTTAACAAATTTATGAGAAACCAAGAAATTACAAAACAAAACCAAAAAATTTTTTAGAAAGCAATGTGAAATATCTCATTGGAAAAACTACTGACCTGGAAAACAGATCCAGAAAGGACAATTTAAAAGTTATGGGGCTACCTGAAAGCCATGATGAAAAAAGAGCCTAGACATCATCTTCCATGAAATTATCAAGAAAAACTGCTCTGATATTCTAGAACCAGAGGGTAAAATAAATATTAAAAGAATCCACTGATCACTTCCTGAAAGAGATATGAAAAGAAAAACTCCTAGGAATATTTTAGCCATATTCCAGAGTTCCCAGGTCAAGGAGAAAATATTGCAAGCAGTCAGAAAGAAACAATTCAAGTATTGTGGAAACACAATCAGGACAATACAAGATCTAGTAGCTTCTACATTAAGGGATCGAAGGGCTTGCAATATGACATTCTAGAAATCAAAGGAACTAGGATTAAAACCAAGAATCACCTACCCACAAAACTGAGTATAATACTTCAGGGAAAAAAATGCTCATTCAATGAAATAGAGGACTTTCAAGCACTCTTGATGACAAGACCAGAGTTGAACAGAAAATCTGATTATCAAACACAAAAATCAAGAGAACCATGAAAAGGTAAACAGAAAAGAGAAATCAAAATGAACTTACTAAAGTTGAATCGTTTACATTCCTACATGGAAAGATAACATTTGTAATTCTTGAGACATTTCTCAGTATTTGGCTAGACAGAGGGCACAGGGTGAGTTGAATAAGAAGGGACAGTATCTAAACAAAATAAAATTAAGGGGTGAGAAAGGAATATATTGGGAAGAGAAAGGGAGAAACGAAATGGGGCAAATTATCTCATAAAAGAGGCAAGAAAAAGCTTTTTCAATGGAGGGAAAAAGGGGAGAGGTGAGAGGGAAAAAGTGACGCTTACTCTCATCACATTTGGCTTAAAGAGGGAATAACATGTATACTCAATTTGGTATGAAAATCTTACAACTACAAGAAAGCAGGGGAGAAGAGGATAAGTGGGCTGTGGGGGGATGATAGAAGGGAGGGCAAATGGGAGGAAGGAGTAATTAGATGTAAACACTTTTGGGGAGGGACAAGGACAAAAGAGAGAATACAATAAATGGGGGACAGGATAGGATGGAGGGAAATATAGTTAGTCTTTCAACATGACTATTATGGAAATCTTCTGCACTACATATGTATAGTCTATATTGAACTGTCTGCCTTCACAGTGGGGATGTGTGGGGAGGGAGGAAGGGAGAGAAGCTAGAACTCAAAGATTTAGGAACGAACATTGAGAATTGTTTTTGCATGCAACTGGGAGATAAGAAATACAGGTAATGGGGTACAGAAATCTATCTTGCCCTACAAGAAAATAGAAAAGATGAAGATAAGGGAAGAGAGGGGTGTGACAGAAGAGAGGTCAGACTAGGGGAAGGGGTAATCAGAATGCACGGTACCCTGGGGTGGTGGGATAGGGAGAAAATTTGGAATTCAAAATCTTGTGGAAATGAATGTTGAAAACTAAAAATAAATTAATTAAATTTAAAAAAAGAAAATTAAGCTCTCCCTAATGACAGGGCTTTTTCTTCATTCAATGCTTTAAAAATACAGTAAAAATACAGTATCCCTTTATGATAGGAACCATTTTTTAAAATTTAGTTTTTGTCTCTGATCTGGTCAGAATCAGGGTGCACAGGCATTTCTCTGGTTGCAAATGCTTCCCAAATACACCTGCTGCGCCAAGGTTACCCACCAGGAAACATAAAAAGCAGTTAGAGGATAACTGGTTCCTTCCCTAGGATCAGGCTCACTTTGGTGTTTCTGAGTATTTAAGTCATTGTCTTGAACTATGTGACCTTCTTGAATGTTGATTTCTTAACTTGATCCCTGAGGCTTCTTTGTTCTAAGCAATCTTGACTAACTCTCTTGCTCCTAAGCTTTTGACTTGCCATCAACAATAGAAAATGACAAATCTCCCTACTCTCTATTGCTATATTACTTGGCATTCAGATTAATGGTATACATATGACCATTATTAACTAGAAATTCCTTGGCCTCTGTCTTGTTTTAAGGGTTTCTAAACCTCTGACTTGCTCTTGACTTCTGGCAGCCAATATCCTCAACTCTTGGCTTAGCTCCAAACCTATCATATCTGGATGCCTCATGTCTTATCAGAAACAGGAACAACGTCTGCCTTATAAATATGCAGCGCTACATGAGGCACATGTTGATGTTTCAGAGAACATGAACTGTCCTATTATATGAATGAAATAATAACTTTGCCATAACAGAGTTCTACTGTTGTTTTCCAGAAATCAAAAGAAAAAATTTAAATGCCATCTAATCAATTATTCAATTCAAAATTAATGCTTTAATAAGGAGGCAAAATTAATTTAAATTATCTAAAGTTCAACTGGAGAGGAACTAAAACTAACTGTAGATAACCTAAAGGCAGTGATAATTATGTAACAGACAGGCTGAATTTATTAGCTGTAGCAATTTCTTTTCATACGCTGTTATAACTTGCATTATCTATAACAAAACAGCACAAAAAGTCAAATATTGACTATTTGTTGTAGTCAATATTAAGAAAGCCAAAAATCTAAACTAAGGTGGATTCTCAAGATGGAGAATGGGATGAGAAACAGTTTAAAAACGTCACCCTCTCGGTTAAAATTTACAAGATCCATAAAACATGGATGGGATGAGCTAACTACATGAAATTCTCTCCAAAGGCACTCACCCAACAGCAAAGTTTGGAAGTATGTAAATAAGATTAGCATTATGCTTTGGAAAGTAGCCAATATATGATGCAATCAATGAAAATAACCTGTACGTTTAGGAATGTGAGTCTTCGTACACTGTCACAGCCATACTGGATGTGGAGTATAGTAGTCAGTTCTGAGTGCCAAAGTTTAGGAACAACATTGAAAGGCCTTCAATTGGGTGAAGAAACTGGTGTTATTTGGCCTACAGAAGACTCAAGGAAGACATGATACCTATTTTCAAGCAGCATGCTAATCCTTCCTCTACACCCTCTGCTGAAGACCTCACATCATACTCTTCACCAAAAGAAACTTAGACAATTCACTGAGAGCTCCCTGTTTAATTCCTTCTCTTTTCACCTTTCCTATAATATTGTCCCTATCTCCTCTTGGTCTTTAATGAGACAACCCTTCTACTTGTCAAAGACATCCCCTCTTCATGCTCCTCTGGCCCCATCATGTTTCATCTTCACCATCAGATTGTTTCTCCCGTAATTCACCCTCTATGAACTTTAATCTCTCGATATACTGGCTCCTTACTTGCTGCCTATAAACACGTCCATGTCTCCTATTCTTAAAAAACAAAAAAACCCAACTTCACTACATTCTACCATGCCTGCCAGCTAGTGTCCTACACGTCTCTTTCCTTTTTTATTTTTTCCGTGGATAGAAAAAACAAAATGCCAAAGCCCTTCAAATGGCCAACTCTGTAATATTTTAAAAGCATATTAAGGTACCAAGAATCCCTTAACCCTACTAACCACACCCTCTTCAAGACATTCTTTCCTCTCCTGGCATGTATAGACACTGTTCAGAATTCTTCTACTTAACTGCTCACTCTAAGTATCCATGCAGGATACTCCCCCATCTCCTGTCCCCATTCTATCCTTGGTCCTCTTCTCTATTCTTTCTCTCAGGGGTTCCATAACCATTTTTACACCGATGACTCTTAAATTTACATATCTAGTACTACCTGGATGTTTCAACAGGACCTCACCCAATATGTCTAAATGGATTTATTAACTTCCTCCTAAATTTGTTCCTTCTTTAAACTTTTCTAATTCTGTTGAGGGCATTTCGCCATCTTCTAAATCTGCAAACTTCCAATTATTTTTGTCTCTTCCTTATTCCTCAACTTTCATATTCACTCAGGTGCCAAATCATTGTAACTACCTTATCTCTTGTACTTACCCTTATTGTCCACTCTAGTGGACTAGCAGACTAGTAACTACTCTGCAATTTATAGTTTAACAGAGTTGTTTGGATCACTGATAGATTAAATAACTTGCCTAGTCTGAGTATCATACAACTCTCATGCATCAATAGGAAGGACTCAACCCCAGGTCTTCCCAAGGCTGGCTACATAATCACTATGCTACACGGTCTCCAAAGGTATATTATAATTGATGCTATCTAAATAGCACCTTATAGTTTACAAACTGCTTCATTCATTTGCTTAATCTGATGACACAGGGCAAAGTTTTAACAACTGAATTGTAAAGAATACACACTTTAGGGATTTTGTTGTTTCTTCCATGGTTCCAGGGGCAGCTAGAAGGTAGAAATGACAACTGCTAAGACATACTCATTGTCTCTATAGATACAGAAATACTCATTGTCTGATTTATTTTCAACTGAGAGTCCCTATACCCTATATACTAAGTTTTATATAGAAGACATGATCACCAAGCAGAGTTTTGTCTTTGTGACCAATTTCAGAAAGATCTAAGACTTACTTGTCTGGGACAATTGATGAAAGGACAAAGATGAGAATAATGATATCAAGACTCTCCCTGGGCATCGGATAACTCTTATCCTCATCACACAGATCGTGAACGAAGGCAAAACATCGAGAAGGATCATACTCTGAATTTGTCTGTAGCAACATTTTCAACAAGGACAAAAAGGGTAGAAATGTTAATAACAATCTTGAGAAACACGCCTTGCAGGAAATGCAATGGTAACTCACTAAATGATTGCTCTAATGCTTATACGGATAGGGAGCAGACCTGTGATTTCATTAGTAAAGGCAATTCCTTGGTGAGGAGACTGTCTTCTAAGGCAGGTCAGCATTTTCTCTGCAAAATACAGTATTATAGAGAGCACCGAGAAGTTAAGTGACTTGCCCAGGGTCACAAAGCAAATACAATTGTAAGATAGGACTTGAATCCAAGTCTTCTTAATTTTAGGATGGCTCTCTACTGTGCCATGCTATCTCTCATTAATACTTAGAAGAAGTGCTTTGCTTGTAACTTAGGGAACTTAGCGGTATATGGGCTTGGTAAGAGGGTAAAGGAAAACATTTTTAATTAAGTGGATTGGTAATTACAAAACTACTTTCCCTAGTCTGATCATTTAAACCAGTGCTGCACTTGGTGCAACAGGAAGTGAGATCTGGAAAAAAGATGACAACACAGTAAAAGGAAGAGGACACCTGCTTCTTTAGGATACTAAAAATACACATGAAAATGTTAAAAGCTAGAAGAGATTGATCTGTCCTTAGTCTTTTAAATGTTCCTGCCTGTAAAATATTAAGAGAAAACCCTAACATTCATTAAGAAAATCAACTTCCATATAGTTATTTAGTTATTAAAGAAACTAAGACACCTTTGTACCAACTTTTACACACAGTAAACATACAGTTACTTAGTTATCAAAGAAACTATAACATCTTTTGCTACTATCCTGTAATACTCAATTGTAGACTCTTGAATACAGGCACCATATCTTAAGTTTTGCATCAAGTTGTGAACATAATAGGCACTCTATTATTAAGTTAAATAAAACTGAATCACAACATTTTAGAGAAGGCTATTTAGAGAGTATTTGGTCTACCCTCCTTTTTAAGAGATGGAAACTGAGACCCAGAATGGCCAGCACAGTACCTGGAACAAAGTAGGTGCTTAATAAATGTTTGCTGATTAACTGATCAAAGCTACACGGTGAGTTTATAGCAGAGACAGTCTCATGTTCTTTTTATGGCAACACGCCATCCTGGTCTTTAGCAAATGGGGGTTCTAACCTACCAGGGATGGGAAACCTGCGGCTTTGAGGCCACATATGGCCTTCTTTAGGCAGAGTCAAACAGACCTGTGTTTTAGAAAGAACAAAACACTTTTTACTTTTAAACCTTAGTATGAAGAGAATATGGTAATTACTAAAGAGATACTTAACAGATTTATCTGTTTACTCAATAGTTCCTTCAGGTGAAAGTTGCTGATATAGTATATTCTACTTACCTGGACAAGATCTACAGCTGTGGTAGAAAAGTCACAGCAATATACAAAGAGTCCTGGGTCACTAAAATAAGCAAAAGAAATAGAAATGACATTTTTAAAATCATCAATTGCAAGATACTATATTTCTATCCAATATACAATTATTAGTTAGAGAAGGGAAAGTGACATAAAAGCAGATAAACTGGTCAACATTTCTATTTGCTCTTTCTCCCTTTCTTGGATTTTTAGAATTGATACATGTGATAGCAGCAGATACAAACTAGTTTGCTGTCAGTGATACGCTCTATTCTGATTAAAACTTTTGTTTGTAACCTCTGAAGTCTTTTGTCTTGTAGGGTCAAGTTACCTTGTGTGGCAGACATATAAGCAGAGCAATTCTCTTTAGGGTGTTTGTTGTATTAAAAATCTATAATTTACTGTTCATTCTAAAACATTACTTATCTTTTTATCACTTCACAATAGTTGCAATTCAAATTAACAATGACTAAAATCCATTTTACTCAAATTTATAAAACACTAACTGTTCAAGCTAAAGCCAATTTACTCCTCATGCTTAAAAAGCAGAGCAAATTAAACATTGTAGGATCTGCATGTATTTAAATGTTACAGATCATAACTAAATTATGATTCCTTGCTTTTATTTGGTCATTCCCTAGTAAATTCATAGTGTGGCAATCTGTTCCTCACTTATCCCTAGATCCTCTTTTTTTCCTGCAAAAACTTCAATGAGTGTGATATACAACTTCTATCCTAGAAAGGTGACAATAACTCAGTTTATCAATCTGATGACCTCATAATATCTTGGAGGGCAGCGAATATAATTTTCTTTGTTCAGCTAGTCACCTTTTATTATGTATGTATAGTGAATATGATTATAAAACAACCAACCAAAAAACATCAGGAAGATCTAGCTAGTAGAATGTAGGCATGTTTGGTACTATAGCAAAGAGAGAATTACTTCTAGGGGCTGGAGCATAGGTGATATGAGAGACCCAAAACGGATGGAGAGCAAAAGACTAGAGGAAAGGAGGGTGAATCTTCACTCTTTGTGGCAAATAGGGAAGGGGGAAATTAAGGCACAATCTTTATCACCTCCACTGAAAGTAGAGGACCCTTAGACTAGTTGTCTAGGGTAAGAAATGGCCTTAATTTGGGGAGCTACAGAAAAGAGGTGTTTTTAAAAAACTGACAAGTATATTTCAATATAACTGATTTCTTTCATAATCTTACGTACCTTATTTTACACATTTAAAAGTGTGATTCTGAAAAGGAGTCCATTGGTCCCACCAGGGTGCCAAAAAAGCTCATCACACAGTAAAGGTTAAGGTTAAGAACCTCTGCCTTAAGAGGTATTACACGTTAAAATAATACTTAAAATAATCATTTCTGGATTTGCTAAAATTACATTAGGGCACTGAAAATAAAACTCATTTTCTATCTCTCTGCTGTTATGTTTAAGTTTTGCAATACTTACTTGTTAGTATGTAAAATTGGAAAGACTGTGTTTCCCACACCACAGCCAACCTGCAGAGGGAAGAATTGTATTCGTAAGTTTCCAATTATTCCACTATTTACCCACTACAGTTATGATGTGCTTGCAATAAGCAGATTTTTTCCCCTCACTCCTCTCCCATCACCACTATCCTCTAACTTCAGACGCATATAATCACCATTTCTGAAAACTAAACAATAGTTTGACCTTAGGCATTGAGAAGAAGTAGGGCTAAAAGACAACAACAGTACACACTCTCTAGGCAAAAAGAGCTGGTATAGAACAGAGTGAAATTATCTTTTACTTTACAGAATAGATAAGAATTTCACAAAATTGACTCTTAAAATAAATACTATTTTTCTAATAACTTCCATTATACGATCAGAAATACAATCTCACCGAAAAATCCCTAATAAAATGGATTGAAACTTTTTTAGTATTTCTGACTAACCCTATGAAGTGTTTGGTACTGGGAATTATACTACATAGACACTTTCTCAATTCTAGATCTCCCTTCATTCACTGTTCAGTTTCAGACTGAAGAGATTTTACTCATGCCTGGGAAACCCTAATAATAGCTCTTGAGTTCTTAGAATGATAAATGGTAGAGAGCAGAAATTACTTCAAGGCTTGTAAAACCTCCTTAGGATTTAACATTACAGAACAGCACTTGTCTTACTACCATTTACATGACAGATAACACACAACATACAACCATTTTGTAGTATCACTTTAGTTAATGACATTTGGTGGTTATAGGGTATCCCAAAAGTCTTATTACAATTAAAAAAAATTATTTTACTTTTAATTTCTGGAAGAAAAGAAGCATTTCTGTAACATACTGTAATAAAAAAAATTACTGCATATGAAATGGCCTATTATGTAAAACTTGCTATTTCTTTTAAATATATAATAAAGCTATCATGAAAATTTCTTTTTTTCCCTCCCCCCAACCCTAGAGATGGCTACTAGTTTTAATTTTAAATATGTTAAATTGAATCATTTTAAAGTTATGCTATTAAAGTTTTAATAGCTTAAAACTGTATTAAGACTTTTGGGAAACCCTATATATTTTAAGGTAGTCCACTCCAAAGTGGAATTACCTCTAAAATTTTGGTCTGGTCCTGTCTGGATCAACCCAAAGGCTAAAGCCTGGCTAATTTTTGTCACTGCCATCATCAAATAGCAGCAGTCTTCAGTCTGCTGTTATTTGTAGTGTACCAAGTATAATAAATTCATTACTTAAATTTTAAAATTTAACTTTAAAGTTTGATGTATGAGAGTTACCTCTAGTATGCGATAGGTGGCTGAGGAACCAGGAAAGCCATCAGTATTTATATCCAGATGACCGAGTTTCTGAGTTGCTTTATCTACAGGGTGCTTCTGCTCCTTATGGTCAAGGTTGTGTGAAGAAGCCTTGTGCTGCTCTTGAGTATTAGATACTATTAATCCAAGCCCATCTCCACAGTCTCTGTGTTCAGTTATTTCATGGCCATTGTCTTTTAACAGCAAGCTCTTTAGGTTACTTTGGTTGTGGCGAGGAGTCAGTTCAGGAAATTCAGTAAAAAGCCAGTGTCTATCTTTGAAAAAACCATTTTCATGGATTTTGTAGAAGTTATTCCAGTATTCATGTGCATTGACTTCATATTCAACTGTAAAGAGAAAAAGATAATTACTATTCATGTATATTGTGCTTTAAGGTTTACAAAGCCCTTTTATAAATCAAAATCTGTCATAAAAATCCATCCTCCAAATATCTGCTATCTAATTGAAATAATTTATTTATGGGCATAAAAAGCTTCTCCCAAAACTGTTTCAAATTAATAGGCCCTCAAATTAGTTCAGATTTTTTAAAAAGCAGAGATGGTGAAACTTTAGCTAAAGGGAAAAATGTTCTTGTGAGAAATAAAAAAGTTACTGAATGAAAAGACAGAAGAGAATCAAATGAGCACAAACTGCAGAAAAGATGCTTTTTCTTTAGGATAGTCCAGGCATTTGATTTTCTGCCCTACTACCCAATATATTATCCAAAAGGTATTACATTGACATCCTATTTTTACTTTATCAGACTCTCCTCTTTCTTTCTTTACTTAAGCTTCACCTCCATACTAGAACTGGAATCCTTTTTCACCTGTCTGGCAGAACTTTTCTGGGTAAAAGCAATTAGACCTAACTTCCTTCCAGTATTTGATCGTAAATGTCAGCTCTAACACAACATTCTATTTTCCAACAACTCTGAAAGACTGTAGAACTCTGATCTATGCACTGACAAACCATGACTAAAAACTAAGCACAGTAACCCCTTCCTACCAGAGAAGTGATAGTCTCAAAATACAGAATGAGAAAAATATTTTTGGACAGGGACATTTGATTACACATATTTGTTATGAGGGGTTTTCTCCCTTCCTGTTCTATGAAGGAAGGGGATTGGGAAGGAGAGAAAATAAATGTTCTTAACCTATTTTTTAAGGACATTTCACACTTGAACATTGCTACATCTTCTGACTAGTACTTAGTAAAAACATAAAATTTACCCTGTTCCCCTTAATTAGCTGGGATCTGAAGGCTTAAAAAATAAATAAATACCTGATGAGTAACCTCCCACTTTGTAATCCAGGCAGGCACACAGAGAAAATGTATTTTCAAAAGTATATTGTTCAAGTGACTAAGTCGGTCAAATCACATTAAATTTCAACTACAAACAAGGTTAAGGAAAGGGCCATAGGTGACAGCTCTCTTTGTATCCCTAGGGTTCAGCACAGTGCTTAATAAGCTTGTTGACAGAGGTATCTCAACTGGGATAAATGCTCAAAATGTGATGCTTAGAAATATCAAGGATCTTTTTTTTTAGTACTAACCCAATAAATAAATCTATATAGATATATGTCTATATCTACATAAACATAAACATATATATGCAACCTGACTGAAGTTCCTTTTCCATAGCAAATGATTTGCCCGTAGCAGATGTCTGAAGAATGAACATGGCTTAGTGCTGAAACATCAAATTTAGTGAAAAGGCATCCAACCCTGCAATGCAATACTCCCAAGTGTTCCTAAACCAGATTAAAATAATTTGAAAATACTTAACAAAATAAATAAAAATACAATAAAACAGATAATGTTAACATGTGGTTTTCTAACTCAACATGCACCTGGCCAGGGTATTCCTAGCCCTCTTCCCTATGAGTTTGCCCCTACTAAGTTAGTGGATAGGGCAGTGGGTTTGGAGTCAGAAAACCTCAGGTACTTCTTGGCAGCGTGACCCTGAGTCAATCACTTCATCTCTCAATGTCTAAGTTTCCTTACTTAGAGAGAGAGAGAGAGAGAGAGAGAGAGAGAGAGAGAGAGAGAGAGAGAGAGAGAGAGAGAGAGAGATTCAATGCCCTCTAGGTCCCTTTCAGCTCTAAATCTAAGATTCTACAAAAATAATCCTTAACCTTTAATTTAAGGGGATAGAGTTGGAATAAGACAACAACGCAAATAAAGATAAAAAAATAGCTGACAGGAACAAATGCTGATAATTAAAAAAGGAAGCGAGGTTAGGCCAAGTACCCCACGGCACGACACCGGCCGGCCCTCGCCCCCCCCCCCCCTTTTAGGTCACAGGACGCTCGGGGGTCCGGGCAGCACCTTGCTTTTCGGGCGGCACCCGCTGGGCGCTGTTCTCCCGGACTCTCCTTTCCGCCGCCGCCTCCTGCTCTTCGGACCACTCCACGTTGTCCCTGTCGGAGAAAAGCACATGGGTGTGTCAGGGCTCCACGGGCCAGACCCTCCCCGCGCCATCCCGCAGGGTGGCGGCACCGCCTAGGAAAGAGAGAGATTTCCCCGAAGCCAGCGCGTGACCTCCGGCCATGGGGGGACCTGGCGCGGCCCCCAGGACCGTCTCCACGGCGACGCTAGGGGAGGGACGGAGGTTGAGGAAAGGGAGGAGAAGGCAAGGGGGTGGGCTGGATGTGGGGGAGGCTGTTACCAGGCATTATGGTGGAAAACACGGGCCGGATCGTTCAAGAACCGAGAGCCAAACTGTACTCTCTTTCCGCCTTCAGCAGCGGAAACATCCCCCGGACAGCAGTCGGCCATGACGCAGGAAGCGGAAACGCTTTCTCCTCCCCGGCGTGAAGGCCCCTCAGAGCCATCCCGTTGGGCACCGAAGGCTGGAAGGCTGAGCGCAGGCGCAGAGGCTAAATGACTGGGCGGGAAAGAGAAGACGGAAAGCTGGGGTCTGATTGGAGGAGAAGGAGGAAGTTCGGGTTCGATTGGGGAGACAGGGGCGGGGCCGACTCGATCCTCCTCTTGGCTTGCTTTCCGGCTTACTTGAGCCCCGCCCATCGGGGAAAGCCCTGGGCGGAGTCAGGCTTCTCCCTCGGGAGGTTTGACGTGGCCGCTAAACAAAAAAACCGGGAAGCGCATCCTCATCTGGTCCCATATTTGATTCCAGGGCCTCGGCGCCCAGGCCTTCTCTAACCCTAGGCGTTTCGGAGAAGGTGTCTACCTGCTGCTCAGGCGGGAGCTCCCCGTGTCGGTGCAATCATTGATCCGCCCTCATCTCTGCCTGGCGCAGCCGCGCGTCCTTCTCATTTTACGGGTGAACTAGATTTAGGGCTGTTCTGACTCAGGATCACCCGGGAATAACCGTTGTAATAACGTCTGGCATTTATGTAGCACTTTAAGGTTTGCGACGCACTTCACCAATATCTCATTTTATCCCTAAAACACCCCTAGGAATAAGGTGCTCTTAGCACCCCCATTTTACCGAGGGGAAAAAGGAAGTTAAGTGATTTTCCCGGCTAGTTCCCGTCTTTCTGACTCGATTCAGCAGTCTATCCAGTGTGCCACCTAGCGGCCATGAATAAGAAGCACAGGCTATGAACCCCGAGCTAATACTCTCTGGAAACAAAAAGCTTCCTGAGGGGGTTTTGAAGACTGGGAAGAAATCGCTGGGGCTTGGCAGCCTGGAGTTTGTTGAGTAAAGAAGTAACTTAGTCAGATCTGCTCTTTAGGAAAATCACTTTGTCAGAACTGTGTACTGGAGTAGGCAGAGTCTTGAGTCACAGAGAACAGTTATTACAAGATTATTATTATCTAGATGAGAGGTGATAAGAAATTAAACACAAATGGTGAAGAGCAACTTGTAGTTTACTGTAGTTTAGGTAGTGTTTTTATTATATTGGCATAGATCAGCTTTAGGTAATTTCTCTCCAATTGCTTGGGTTTGTCTTTATATCTATAAAAAGTGCTTTTTAGTTATATTCATATATATATGTCATATTTATATGTCTTGGTAGGTTGATTCCCAGATATTGTATCCATTCTATATTATTTCAAATATAATTTATTTTCTTCTTCTTGCTTAGTTTTCTTGGTAACATACACAAAGGTTAATGATTTTATGACTATAACTTTTATATTTCATTTTTTATCTTACTGTTATTTCAATTAATATTTTAGTTGACTTTTCAGTGTTCTCTAAGTAAACCATTGCGTCAAAAAAGTGATTTTTTCCCCTCCTTTCCTATGCTTATTACCTCAATTTCTTATTTTTGTCTTATTGCTACAGCTAGTATTTCTGCAACTATATCATATAATTGAGGTAACAATGGATAGACTCCATTTGCTTCTGATCTTATTGGAAAGACCTTTTGTTCTTCATTATAGATAATACCTAATCTTGAATAGATACTATTTGCCTTATTAAGGAATGACCTATGTCATTCCTTAAATAAATGGTATATTTTGTTAAAAGTTTTTTCACAACTGCTGATATGCAATTTTATTTTTTAAATTAAGGTGCTCTATTATGTTTATCTTTTTTTCTAATATTAAATCAACAGTATGTTTCTCTACAAATCCAACCTGGTCATATTGTAAAAGCTTTTAAATATGTTATTTTAACCTTTTTGACAATATTTTACTCAATTTTTTTTTATCTATTTTCACTAGGGATATTGGTCTATAATTTTTCCCTGTTTTATATTTCCTTGGCTTAGGTGTCAACACCATATCTGTAGAAGGATATCTTTTATTTTTGCAAACAATTTGTGTAGTATTGGAATTAATTGTTCTTTGGAATTTCGATTCACTTGTAAATCTATTCTTGGTTTTTTTCTTTAGAAGTTCCTTTATTATTTTTTCAACTAATTTTTCTAAGACTGAGTTAAATTTTCTGTTTTGCACTCAGTTAATCTTCATACTTTATTTGTAGTCAATTGTGTTGAAATGTAATTGGGCAAAATAATTTCTAATAATTTCCTTTATTTTTTCACTGTCTGTGACTGCTCTAGATATCCTGGTGCAAAGCTTCTCCCCAGCTGTCAGCTGTTTTACCTGAACCCAACCTGTGTTGGGTTCTCTGGTGTAGCCCTTTTTCCTCTCTGTGAATGACAAGAGCAGATGGCTGATGAAGAACTGGAAGAAGTGATACAAATCAAGAAGTGGGGTGTGAGGCAATGATGTCCAAGAGTACCTTAAAGGCATCCAACTGCTGTTCACTTGTTTTTCACATGTGTCTAACTCTTTGTGACCCCATTTGGGTTTTTCTTGGCAAAGAAACTGGAGTGGTTGCCATTTCTTTTTCCAGTTCATTTTACAGGTAAGGAAACTGAGGCAAGCAAGGTGAAGTGATTTGCCCAAGGTCACATAGTGTCTGAAGTTAGATTTGAACTCAGGTCTTCCTGGCTCTAAGCCTGGCATTCTATCCACTGAGCCACTTACGTGTTCCATGTGTGTAAATATACATATACACATATATGTTTATATGTGTTTGCAAACTTGTAAGTTATTTAAAAACTTAGCAAAAGTTCAGTTTTATGTGAAACCTTTCCTTGTTCTGCTTTGTTTTTATTGATGATTAATAAGTTCTCAATAGTTCCCAAAGTGGACCCCGGTCCCTTTGTGTTGGGAGAGAGCTAGTGACACAAAGACTCTGGAATTCTGGGGTTTTAGAGGGCTTTCTCTGTGATCTTTTGAATTTCTTAGACCATGAGATTCCATTCCCTTCCCCTTGAATGAAAAAGAACAAATGTAGAGGCCAAGGGCTGAGACCTGTTTCTCTGGACCATATAGCCTCATAGGGGAAAAGGCCCTGGACGCCTTGATGCCAGCAGATCTTTTTGAATCCTCCTGAAGTCAGTCAAAGAATCTCCCCTCTTCCTACTGATTAGCTAACTGGAATCAGTTATAGAAAATGTAGGCATACTTTACAATCTCTCCAAGGCACTTCCCTTATAGCAAGCTCCTCAGTATCCTCCACATGGCTGGACATAGTATAATATGTCAAACACAGAGAAAGATTAAATGAATTTAAACCAAAATACACCAAGCCACAACTGAACCTCCTAGACTTCTCTTTTGGGAGAGGACTGGAGTAAGCTGTGTTGGGGCTTGTTCCTTCTGGAATCTTTTGGTCCTTTATTCTTACTTGGAAACTTAAATAAACCTATCCCCCTGAGGGGTAGAGCCAAGGGCATTGTCTAAAGAGAAATTCATGCTTGGAGACAGGAATTGGGAAAAGCTAAAGCCACACAAGTGTAGGAGTCAGTCAAGAGAGTGTAAATAATTCTTTCATTCACCAACCTTTCACCTTCTACTCCTTACTCTACTTGAAACACATATATCCATTATTTAAAAGTGTTAGGCAAAGTAGACCCAAATTGCAGAATAGCAGTAATGTGATCCTTGTGTTAGAAGCTCCCTTTTAACACAAGGGAACACAGGTACACTTTGGGGACCTTTTATAAACTTAAAAAATCATCAACAAATGAAAAGAATAGGATTTTATAGGAGATTGGGAACTTTTGTTCGGTAGAGTTTAAAAAAAACAATATACATACATATATACATACATGTTTATATATACATATATAGATACACACATATACATATATATGTGTGTATACACACACACACACACACACACAATTGTTGTGGTCTAGGGGTGCTGAGAAACCTGAAATGTAAAGGTACAAGGGCACAAGTCTGCCTTGAAAGAATTGGACCACTCAAGTCTTCCAGTCAAAATAGTGAGTTTATATGTGTCACCAATATAAGCAGGCCACTCCTGGTGAGTCTATGCTTTTGATAGGGACATGACTGTTACTTTTATAGGGAAAAGATTATGAAGATTTGGATGGGATTAAGGACAAGCTAATTAATCAAGGTGGGCTGGATTGGGTCAGATGCCTTGAGGGGAGGCATCCATGATCTGGGCTACTGAAATGTATGGGAAAATTGATGGACTGGGTCAGAGGTAATAAAGAATGAAGGGTGGGATTGAATAGGGCCACAATGAGAGGACAATTGAAAGGATAATATTGGGATTAGCCTGATGCCAGGAATCTGGATTCATGGGCTGGGCTCCTGAAATTCTTGGGAAATTTCAAGGTGGGGCTATCCAGAACCCATACTTCATCATATTTATACGCACACACACACACACACACATGCACACAGTTTGTCCTTCCTCGCCAATACAAAGATAGTTATAAAATCTTACTTATGTTTTTTTCTTCTTAAAAATTCTGAACTTAAACCACCCAAATCAGTATTCATTACATAGCAGAACAAAAAAGAGGTATTTTTATGAGTCCATAAATCTCCATTTCATAACAATTGCTTGAAAAAGTTTATATTATATATACATTACTTTCTTTTAAAAAAATTAATTTATTTTTACTTTTCAACATTCACTTCTAAAAGATTTTGAGATCCAAATTTTCTCCCTATCTCTCCCCTTCGCCCTGCCCAGGAGATCATACATTCCCATTACCCCTTCCCCAAGTCTTCCCTCCCTTGTATCACACCTCTCCCTTTTCTCACCCCCTTTCCCTCTATTCTCTTGTAGGGCAAGATAGCGTTCTATACCCCACTGCCTGTGTGTCTTATTTCCCAGTTGCATGTAAGAACAGTTTTTAACATTCTTTTTAAAACTTTGAGTTCCAACTTCTCTCCTTTCCTCCCTCCCCACCCAAACCCACTGAGAAGGCATGCAATTCAAATAGGTTATACATGTGTAGTCATGTGAAACACTTCCATAGCAGTCCTGATGTGAAAGACTAACTATATTTCCCTCCATCCTGTTCTGCCCCCCATTTATTCTATTCTCTCTTTTGACACTGTCCCTCCTACAAAGTATTTACTTCTAATTATCCCCTCCTTCCATTTACTCTCCTCTCTGTTATCCCCCCTTATTCCCTTCCCCCTACTTTCTTACAGTGTATGATAGATTTTCATACCGAATTGAGTGTGTAGGTTATTCCTTCCTTAAGCCAAATGCGATGAGAGTAAGGCTCACTCTTTCCCTTTCAACTCCCCTCTTTTCCCCTCCATTGAAAAAGCTTTTTCTTGCCTCTTTTATGTGAGATAGTTTACCCCATTCTATTTCTCTCTTTCTCTTCCCAATATATTCCTCTCACCAGTTAATTTTGTTTTGTTTAGATATCATTCCTTCCTATTCAACTCACCCTGTACCCTCTGTCTACCTAAATACTGAGAAATGTCTCAAGAGTTACAAATATTATCCATGTAGGAATGTAAATAGTTTATCTTTAGTAAGTTTCTTATGATTTCTCTTTTCTGTTTACTTTTTCATGCTTCTCTTGGTTCTTGTGTTTGAAAATCACATTTTCTATTCAGCTTTGGATTTTTCATCAAGAATGTTTGAGAGTCCTCTATTTCACTGAATGACCATTTTCCCCCTGAAATATTATACTCAGTTTTGCTGGTAGGTGATTCTTGGTGATATCATATTGCAAGCCCTTCAATCCCTTAATGTTGAAACTGCTAGCTCTTGTGTTATCCTGACTGTGTTTCCACAATACTCGAATTATTTCTTTCTGGCTGCTTGAAATATTTTCTCCTTGACGTGGGAGCTGTGGCGTTTGGTTACAACATTCCTAAGAATTTTTCTTTTGGGACCTCTTTCTGCAGGCTATTGGTGAATTCTTTCAATGTCTATTTTACTCTCTGGTTCTAGAATATCAGGGCAGTTTTCCATGATAATTTCTTGAAAGATGATGTCTAGGCTCTTTGTTTTGATCATGACTTTCAAGTTATCCAATAATTTTAAAATTGTCTCTCCTGGACCTATTTTCCAGGTCAATTGTTTTTCCAGTGTGATATTTCACGTTGTCTGCCATTTTTTCATTCCTTTGGTTTAGTTTTATAATTTTTTGATTTTTCATAAAGTCATTAGCTTCCATCTACTCTATTCTGATCTTTAGGGAATTATTTTCTTCAGTGAACTTTTGGACCTCCTTTTCCATCTGGCCAATTCTGTTTTGTAAGGCATTCTTCTCTTCCTTGGCTTTTTGAATCTCTTTTGCCATTTGATTTAGTCTATTTTTTTTAAGTGTTATTTTCTTCAGCATTTTTTTGTGTCTCCTTTAGTAAGCAATTGACTTGTTTTTCATGATTTTCTTGCATCACTCTCATTTCTCCTCCCAATTTTTGCTCTGCTTCTTTTACTTGATTTTCAAAATCCTTTTTGAACTCTTCTATGGCCTGTGACCAATTCATATTTTTCTTGGAGGCTTTGGATGTAAGAACTTTGACTTTGTTGTCTCCTTCTGGTTGTATGTTTTGATATTCCTTGTCAGCAAAGTAAGATTCTATAGTCTGATTCTTTTTCTGGTTTTTGCTCATTTCCCCAGATATTTACTTGACTTTTGAACTTTTTGTTAAGGTAGTTCTCTGCTTCCAGTATGTGGAGGGGTGTACTGTCAGCAGCTAGCTCCCCCCACAATCTGTGGGCCTACAGCTCCAGAAACAGTCACTGCCTCTGCCCCTACTGCTGCTGCTGCTGTGGGTTCCTCCACCCCCTCTGTCACCCTGAGGCTCTTCTCTCCTTTCTCACACAGGTCCCATAGGTTTTTTTTCACTGACCTTCCAATTTGTCCTAGGCGGTTTGGTGTTGTAAAGTCTGGGAATGGCCACAGGTGCCAGAGATTCAGTTCCCCCTCCCAGGCCTGTTCAGGTCATGGCTGTGCCAACACCACCCATGATGAATTGCGCTCTGCTCCCAGTGTGGTGTGATAGATGCTTCCTGTCGACCTTTCAGGCTGTCTTGGGCTGGAGATTTGCTTCACTTCATCATTCTGTGGGTTTTGAAGCTCCAGAATTTGTTTAGAGTCATTTGTTACATGTATTTGGCTGGGTTTGGTGGGGAAGGCTCTAGTAAATTGATGCTGTTACTCCTCCATCTTGGCTCTGCCCCTTTCCCCACTCTGTGTATTTTAAAAAATGTTTCAATGGCCTATTTGTTTGCATCATGATTTTTAATCAAATTCTTTTTCAGCCACCAAAAATCTCCCTTATTTTTCTCCCATCCTTTTCCCTAACCTGAATTCAAATAGAAAGAAAACAGAACCTTTATTGCAAAAATGTACAGTAGAGTAAAGCAAAACAAATTTCCTCATTGACCATGTAAAATTGTCAAATTTCTTCATTGATTTCATTCTGTACTCAGTTTTTCACCTCTCTATCAGGAGGTGGGTAGCATGTTTCATCATGAGTCCTCTGGAATTTTGGTTGGTTATTGTGCTGATCATAGTTCCTGACTCTGATGCAGTTTAAGGGGTTCAAGGATTTCCCAAAGACTGGAGTACAAGAGAGGGTCCTCTGGAATGTATTCAAGGACTCAAGCATTCTTTAAGTCAAGTCAGCAAAGATTTATTATAACACTAATGTGGTGGGCAGAGCAACTTGAGGAACTTGCATTCCTTAAGGACCCTGCAACTTTACGGGAGTGATGCTAAAACTTATATAGGAAAAGTAGTGGATTATCTGGTAGATATGCTAATTAGGTCACAACTTACAATTTTGGTCACGTGTCATTTACTACTGGAAACCAGGGGAAGGAGTTTCTCAGGGGTGTGTTTTTGGTTTTTTATGTCTATAGCAAGACAGCTTTGAGAGTTGATGTCTATAGCTTGACCTCTGAATTGAGTATGACAACTTTGGGAATCAATATATGATAATTCCCTGTTTACAAGATAGTCCTGTTTTCGCAAGAGAATTTCTTCAGAGGTCAGCTTGTTCTTGTGAAGGGGAAAGATAGTTTGTCTTACTGGGGCCCATTCATGAGTTATTTCTAGGCATAGGGTCCTTGTGCTGGGGAGAAAACTGTCAGGGATAGTATTTTGAAGGTAGTGAGAAAGGTGATCTTGGAATTAAGGTCCAAGCACAAGTAGTTTGTCTCTACTATTGTAAATTTACTATTGTAATTGTATAAATAGTTCTCCTGGTTCTGCTCATTTCATTCTGCATCAATTCAGTCAAACCTTCCCAGGTTTCTCTGAAACTGTCTCTTACATAATTCTTATAGTACAATGGTATTCTATCCCATTTATATATCATAACTTGTTCAACCATTACTCAGTTGATGGGCTTTCCCTCAGATTCCCATTCTTTGTCACCACAGAAAGGCATAAATATTTTTGTATGTATTTATTTAGAATTTTTTTGGCTTAGGACCAATTTCTCTCTTAATCTTCCCTCTTAATTACCAGGACTAATTTCTCTCTTAATCTTCCCTCTTAATTACCCCTTCTCCTTTCTTCTCTTTCTCTCCTGTTCTCCATTGAGTGAAATGTATTTCAATATCCAACCTTAGGCAACTCAATACACTGTAAGTTGCAGAGCATGTATAGATCTTTACAAATGGGCAGAGTTTCCTTACTCGGAGTTAACCAAGTCAGTGAAATCACAGGCCTTACCACAAGTAAGCAAAAAATACCAATAAAATACCATAGCATTGCAGGTATCTCCTCATTTCTTAATTTGGCTGTACTGCCTTGGGACTTCTCTGATTTTTTCACCGTGTCCCAGAAAGTTCACTATTGAGCTAATCTTATTCTCTAATTAAGATTTCTTATCAGCTTTGATTCTCTACTCCTAACCCATCAATAGGGCAGCTAGATGGTATGGTGGTTAGAGTTCTGAGTTCAAATCCAGCTTCAGAAATTTATTAGCTCTATGACCCTGGGCAAGTCACTTCACCCTGTTTGCCTCAGTTTCTTCATCTGTAAAATGAACTGGAGAAGGAAATGACAAACCACTGCAGTGTCTTTGCCAAGAAAAGCCCAAATGGGGTCAAGAAGAGTTGGATATGACTGAACAACAAAAATTCAGTTTATATGAGAAAACTTTTCGTAATCTTCCTCTTCCTTTTTTCCCCCTGTGGTATTCCTCTTCCCCTTTCCATTCTTCTTTTAGGATTAAGACAAAATTAAATCACTCCCAAGCCTTCAGTCTAATAGGACTCCCTTTATGACTCCCCTCCTCCTTCCATGATGATCAGGTTCAGAGGGGACACTTGTATCATTTTGTCTCTTGTGATTGTTCATTCATATTTACCTTTGAACATTGCATTTCAAAGTTTCTGTGCAGTTCTGGTTTTTTAACTGGAAATACTTGGAAGTCCAATTTTTTTCTTCTGTAGTATTTTACTCACTTTTAGCAGGTAAGTTATTCTTGGTTATGAACCTATGTTCTTTGCCTTCTGGCAAATCATGTTCTAAACTTTCTGCTAGAAAGTAGTGACTGCTAAATCTTGTGCGATCCTTCTTGTTGCTTGCAATATATATATCTATATATTTATATATATGTATATATGTATACACATACATACACACAAACACACACACACATATTTGACCCAGACTTTCTGGATTTTAGCTATAATATTTCTTGGGGTTTTCATTTTGGAGTTTCTTTCAGGAAACAACCAATTAATTTTTTCCCATTTTCATTTTGTCTTCTGGCTCTAAGAGATAGGGATGGTTTTCTTTTATGACTTCTTGAAATGTGTTGCTATATATTTTTGTTGTTTTCATTCATGGCTTTCAAGTAGTTCAATGATTCTAGGTCTGTTGCTTTTTGCTATGAGATGCCTTACATTCAGTTTTCGACTTTGTTTTAATAGTTCTCATTATCTCATGGAGTCATTGGCCTCAATTTGACTCATTCTAATTTTTATGGAGTTGGTTGCTTAGTCAGGGTTTTATATCTTTTGTGCCAAGCATTATTTCTCTCTTTAATTCTTTTTTCCACATTTCTGTCATTTTCCATTTTCTCCTCTAGCTCTCTCATTTCATTAATAAACTTTAAAAAAAACCTCTTGCTTTATCTCTTCTAGAAATTCTAGTTGAATTTGTGACCCATATGTGGTTTCCTTTGCCAATTTGCTTGTAGATGTTTTAGTCATTTTCTTCTTCTGAGACGCCTTTAGCATCTGTAAGAGGTTTTTATGGTAAGCATCTTCTTTGTCTTCTTTCTTCTCTTCGTCTTTCTCCTCCTCCTCCTTACATGAGGACGAGGCTCTACATATTTCTGGAGAGAATGTCTCAGTTGATCTTGCTGTTGCTTTCTTTTCTTGGGGTACTGTGTTTTTGAATCACTATTGCTAACTTCTCCACTCCCCAAAATCTCCTCCTCTAGTTAAAAACAAACAACCCCCCCCCAAATCCACTGTTATAACAAATAGTAAAATAAAACAAATCTGTACATTGACCATGTCCCAAAATTTGTGTTTCTTTCTGTACTCTGGGTCCATCACCTCTCTGACAAGAGGTGGGCAACCTGATTCAGGTCATCTGGAGACATGGATGGTTATGCAGTGTTAAAAGTTAATGAAAAAATCATGGAACAAAAGGTGAGGTCATTTAGCCAGCTGGGCCCTTGTAATCAAGGACAAGACCTTTTATTCCAAGAATTTTTAAGACTTTGACATTTTGCATTGTTATTTCCATTGCCATTTTTGTCTCTCTTTCTGGGTCAGCCAAAAGCTGCTTTGGCAGATACAACCAAAGAGAAAGGCTGCCCTTCTGATTTTTATAGGCAGTTTTCATGAATTGTTTCAGCCAGGGGTGAGCTGATAAATGTTTAACAACCAACTCTAGGGAAAAGTGTATGAATGATATACTTTTAAATGTAATCTTCATTATTAACATTTTCTCCATCACTTTCTTAAGACTAAACAATTAAAAAATAATAATTATGATTTGTAGCATATACTGACTTCTGAGTAAATCCAACACTGAAAATTTGACCATTGACTCTGAGAGGGTATAAAGCCGGCCTTTAGTGCAATCCTGGTAGTAGCCAAAAATAATCACATGGTGTCCAAACTTCTCTTGATGAGTATCTTGGCTCTTGCCTGGTCAATAAATGACACAAGTCAATTATCAGATCTGTATGGATTGCCTTTACTACTTGGTAGAAACAGTTAGAATTTGTGCTATACTGGCATAGCCTTTGAGTCCTCAAGGTCATTTTGTAGCGTGATGAAGCATCAGAGTAGGATTTTAGTGGCAGTTTGATTATTAACTCACTCTCAGCAAACATAATTTCATTTTGAGCTTCACAGTCATCTTGAGGGAAGTAGAGCAAATATTATTATTACCCATTCTACTGCTTAGAAAATAGGCCTAGAGAAGTTCTGGGTTTGTCTAAGGTCATACAGGAAATTAGTAGCGGGACCAGAACTCAACTCTTCTGAATCAATGTTCCACGTTTTCAAGAGATAATGTTGCCACTTTGTCTACCATTTTGTATTGTCCACACTATGGTTCATTTAGCACAGATAATCAAGAGGTGATTATAAAAGATCCTTTTCAGCTCTACTATTCTAGGATTTTATATTTAGTTCAAATGTTATATGTCATGAAATATGAAGGAAGGAAAAGTCAGCATGGAATAGAAGAATTATCCAAGGAATACTTTGAGAAGGAAGTAATATTTGGTTCGATCTCTAGAGAAAAATTGAATAAAGTTGTTGGTGGACTTGGGAAAGAGGAAAAGATATTATGTGCCTACCTAATATAGTGTGAGGGTTGACACGTAATTTGAAATCAGTAATGAGATGGGTTTTTATTGAGTTGTTTCAATTGTATCCGACTTTTCATGATCCCATTTGGGCTTTTTTGGGCAGAGATACGAGAGTGGTTTGCTGCTTCCTTCTCCAGCTCATTTTATTCCTCCAGAGGAGGAAGCTGAAGCAAACAAGGTGAAGAGATTTTGCTGAGGGTCACACAGCTAGTAAGTGTCGGAGGCCAGATGAATCTTCCTGGTTGCAGGCCTGGTACGCTACCCACTGGGCCACCTCACTGCCCTGGTTGAGAGAGTACTTACTTGTAGATTACTTCTAGGTGGGAAGAACAAAGTGGTGTCTAGGACAGAGAACAGAGAGATTGGCTTTAGCTGTATTTTGGTGGCTGTGTATAAGGATGGGAACCATTTCCACACCGTCTTTACTTCACAAAGTGAGACTCCCCCAGGCAAATTTAGTGAACTAAATCAGATGTTTGGAGCTCATTTGAAGCACCATGCCTCTGAAGCTTCATATGGCTTAAACTCCTATCACATATGAGATTTTTTCATCATTTTCTCTAGGTCAGAAGTTGGCAACATAATTATTATTGCTTGATGTATATTTCAGCTAGTAGGTTCTATCTTTAACATTTCACAAGTAATGATGAACTCCCTTTCAGCCTAAAGCCTTTCTAATTTCTTGTTGATATCTTATTTGTATAGCAGGCTGATCTCCTCCCCCCACTGGAAAAAATATACTTTTAGGAGAGACTGTGACAATTAGGTCTTCCTTAAACTCCTGCTTTTTGGAGTGCCTCCTTTTTCAGATTTAGGGGGAGAAATTTTTTCTCTCCCTTTTTGTGTAGAGAAAGAATAAATCATAGCATTATAGATTAAGAGCTGGAAGAGATTTTAGAAACCATTTAGTCTAAATCCCTCACTTTAAAGATGAGGAAACTGAGGCTCAGAGAGTATAAGTGGCTTGTATAGGATCACACAGCTGGTAACGTCAGAAACTGGTTTTGAATTCAAGTCTTCCTGAGGTTCTAGCCTAATTTTCTATCCACTACACATAATGTCTCTCTTCTTTTATTTTATACATTGATCTTTCCTTTTTTTTTATTCCTTTTCCTTAAGGATTATCTCCTTTTCCTGAAGGAATAATTCAGGGGAAATTTGGTCTGTGTCAGTGTAGAGTCTCTACCTTAATTATAGTAGTGTACTTTGGGGAGAAATGCCTTTCAGGTGAGTAGGGATCCCTCTGCTGCATGAATGCTGGGAATTCTTTTTCTGTTTGGCTCACTGGGTGGAAGCTCTAGTCAAGTAACCAAAGGTTAAGAGCTCAATTGCTCCCCCGCTGCTGTCAATGGTTGGTTAGCTAGTAACAGTGCTTGCTAATTACTTCAAGTTATTTCATTCATTTCTGATCAGCAAAAATTCCGTACTGTGTGGCCCTGAATGGAATGATTAGAGAAGGTTCTTAGAGAAAAGTTTACTGTTGTTCTTAGCCTAAGAGAACTGGGTCAGCTTTTCTAAGTACAACCATTTTCATTAGCACTCACATTTTCTCATGTCAGCAGCCTAGTCCCACTGTTTATACTGATTCTTTCTTTCCACCCCCATAGTCCAAAAATCTTAAATTATTTTATAGATATTTATATCATGAATTCACAGGTGATTGGCTTCAGTAGATCAGGATCCTTGCCACTGGTTTTCACAGTGTCTTCTGGATGGAGTAGGATGATACGTCAAGTTGAACCCAGTTGCCTTTTCCTGTCTTCTTCCTACTTTTCATCATTTTCCTTCACATGCTTCAGAAAGCTATCTTTGCTCTTAGAGTACTTAATATGTCCAGTATTAATTAACATGCACCTTAATTCTATTGACTAGAATCTTGCCCTTAATGTTTATAACAATATCTACAGCATGCTGAGTAACATATACCTGTCCAGACTTGCCAAGGAAATATTTATGGGACATTCCTTGCCCTAATCCCTGATATCCGCAATATAACTTTCTTAAGGATTCACATATATGTAGTCAAAGAGGCAACACCATGTTTGTAAAAGGGCTTAAAGATCATGTCATACCGCTTACCTTTTCTTTTTGCATTAGTCATTTTGGTAAATCAAATATTCTTCCTTGAGTCCTAATAAATTCTCCCAAAATCAAAACTGAGATGCCCTAAGAATGAAGAGATTGACAGAGTCCCATTTATCTAGAAGATGACAGTGCCAGTGGAAAGACCATACTGATTCTTTGCGTTAGAAACATATTCACTTTAAACAAAGAATAGTACTTGTGAAATCAGGAAAGCTTTTATTAATTTTTATGTTCATTCCCCTGAATGAATGGGTAGTTCCTAATGGACTGCTACATTTATTCAGACTAATACAAGCCTTTTCATGCTGCTCCCAATTCAAATTTCCTGCCTTGCTATTCATTGACCAGCATTCCAGGGTTCACCCCATCCTATGTGGGCTACATTCTTCATTTTCTTTATAGAATGACATGATATAAATTCTTTTAAAGGAATTCCCTTAATTGATGTACAGTCTTTCTGGTATTGATCTGAAAGTCTGGTTAAAGAGGCAAACAGACTAAGTGATATCTTAGTTGAATAGGTGATAAATACAATAAAATAAGAGAGCTGACAAAGTGTCAGTTGCAATTATGACCCAGTATAACAGTGTTTTCTTTACCATTAACATGCCATGACATAGTATGTGTCCATAAAATATTTTAAAAAGTCACATTATTTAAGGCAGTGTATTGGTTAAGGGTCCAATAAAGAATATTCTTAAATCAGTCCCATTCGGCCTCGTTGACATAAGAACAGGTATTCTCTGAGTTTATTCAGAGAACAAAGAAACTATTAGGTGCAGGCTCTTCTGGTTGATTAGTTCAGGCTCTGGCCCTTATTAAGGTCCAAAATGATATTAAATGATTATTACTGGTATTACAGATATTACATATTTTCTGTGGAAACATAAGTTCAATTCTTCTTTTACATTTGCAATTAATCAGAAGAAATGAAATAATAGAAAGTAGTCCTGATTTAATGTAGGTATCAATTTTATAAAAAAATAATGCAGGGAAAACTCCAAAAAAAAAGGAAAAGTAATGTTATGCAAATAGGAGAATTTAAATCTTAGCCCCTGTTTTTTCTAGAGAGAGCATAAGCTCTTGGAAATAAATTATACTTTCCAGAAATCCTAGGCCTCTTGGCTATTAGTTTGACCAGCTAATCAGTTTGTAAGACTGTTTCTTACAGACTCTTGGTACAGAAATTGTAAGGGAACATTCCATCTCTCTGAGGAACTGGTTATACCAACTAAGAGCAAAAGTAGCTTGCTTTGACACTAACTGGCCAAATCACCTTTCTTTTGTCCTGACAGTTCTAGTGAAAAGGAAGAAATTCTATAAGCCTGTAGGTGGGGGAACCCTTCCCCTACCAGACTTCAAAGTCACATGGTACCTTATGTATCTTTACCTCTTGTATTGATTCTTTCTTGCTTAGCCAAAGGAGGCAGAATGACCTTGTGAAATCTGAAAACTTGGAGGAACCACTGGATTTGCTATGATGAGAATTCATGACACAGACTGTTGTTGCTACCTTAGCCAAGCTCGGGAATGTACCAGCACAGCCTCGAACTTTCAGGACCAGTCCAGCAGTGAATCAGCCTAGCAGCTGAGAAAGTAAGGAAGTGGAATATTGATGGGGCTGCATTTAGAAGTGAACTTGTTGGGAGGAATGCTTTGAAGTAACTTCTTTAAGTTACTGATCCTAGGGACTGAGGTAGTAGAAAGGAAGGAGTGCAGTCAGTTTGGGAGGGATGTTCATACTTCTGTTTTTACTACATCTTTTCAGCAACTATCTCAATGTAAAAAATAATTGATTTTAATTGCTTATTGATGATGTTGAGGAGATATCTCTCAACTGTTTAAATTGATAGATAATGAATCCATGATACAGAGAAGATATACGTAATTCATTTTGAGGGAAACAACAGAGTAGGAACTTAAGCAGATGGTTTTTGAAAGGTTACCCCTAGAACCCTGAGCAGAAGTGGTATAGTAGATACAGTACTGGGCCTGAAGTCAGGAAAATCTGAGTTAAAATTCCACCTCAGGTATTGCTAGCTGTGTGATTGTGAGGAAGTCACTTAACCTCTGCCTCAGTTTCTTCAGCTGTAAAATGGAGTTAATAACAGCATCTGCCTTGCAGGATTGCTGCTAGGATCAAATGAGATAATATTTATAAAAAGTGCTTATTATAGTGCCTGGCACATAATAGATGCTATATAAATGCTTATTCCCTTACACTTCCCTTTCCTTCCCCTTAGATGACCAGGAAACTGTGCCAGAGCAGATGTAGTAGCAACCACACACTGGCACACAGAGTGGGCTGCTAGCACAGGTTCTTTGATCTGCTTTTCTAAAAGAAAGACAGGTTCAAAGGGGTTAACAATCTTACTTTAATTAAACAGACAGATAAGTAGAAAGAAGTGAGTATCCAAGAAAGAATTCAATAGACAGGGATCCAACTGTCTAAACAGAATAATATAACCACCCACATACATCACCAGATTTGGAGAGCACCAATATTTGAGTAGTCAGGGGAGCTCTTAGCAAATGGTTCCCCAGAGTCTGGTCTAGGCAATCAACAGATCCTTCTCATGAGTGAACCCCCAAAGCAAAATTCCAACCTTCTTGAATATATAAAAAAGACTCGGCCCTTGTTTGGCTCAGAGCCAGAAGACATGAGACTTACGTGACTCAGCACAACTATGAATTATCAGGGTTCAAAGGAGATTAATTCTTCAGATGTTTACAATTTAGCCTGAGCCTGGGAAACTGAACTCCAAAAAGAAAACAAAAAAATTCTACTTTGCCTATACTTACAGGAGTCAGGAGCCAGTCAAATCCAAGGGACAATTTTCTTGCTTTTTAGGGAAAATGAATCCCTGTGGATGTGGGAAGGGGGTGTGTGTGGAAAATACAGGAATCCTATCCCTATCATAGGGAAGAAAGTAGAATAAGTAGGAAAGACACTTTGTAGGTGCTTTATTATAGGCATAGATTTGTAGCTAATTGGACAAAGTAGAATGCTAATGAGTGAAGAGACAGAAGGATTGTTTGCATTGTCCATATTTTCAATCTGAATGTTTCTGTGAACCTTGTTTTGTTATAACAAGATGTGGAAAGCTGAATGGATGACCCAGAATCTTGTTGATTTGAGAACTGCTTGGGCTTATTCCCCAGAAGAGCTTTGGAGTTCTCTTTAAAGTTCTTTAATTGTCACTATAATAGCAGGTCTTTAAGGGTGGTTATGAATTATCTTTATTTCATCAGTTTCAGAGCAGGAGTGGATTTGCCCAGACCATCAGGAGAGCAGGAAGGACAAAGAGAAGAGCTAGTAGAAAAGCAGATTTTTATGGTGTAGATTGTTCTTGAAGGGATCAAGGATATCAAAACTTGCAGTTTAGGTTAGTGACTTGTCCTGACCACGGGAGGTTTACCTCACTCATGCATCTCCCAGCTAGGTTTTTAAAGTATGCACCTATTCACTTTCACGATATTCTGTATATTGGTGAGAAAGTGTGCTAGAGCCTTATGTATGAACTATGATTTATTTATTATTGCTGCATTTACCTTATATTGATTAACTGTGATATTATGATTACTTTGCTTTCTTTAAGTTACTGACTCTAGGGACTGAAGTACTAGAGGGGAAGACATAGATCCAGTTTAGGAAAGATGCTTATAATATATTTTACTATGTTACATATTTACTATATACTATACTATACCTGTTTTTACTATATCTTTATGGCTAGATGAATTTTATATTCTTGTGGTTAAATGCATCTTTTATGTTTAAGAGCTAATGTTTTCTTTGTCACTGATTTTGCATCATAGGAAACACACTGGTAGGTGTTCAGGAACTACAGTGTCATGTAGTCAGAGTTATTGCCTTACCAAATGGGTCTACCCCTGGGACCCTGAAAGAGTTTGAAAAAAGTGGCATTTGTGCTGAATCTCAAAGGAAAGCAGAAACTCTAAGAGGTATAATTTAGGAAGGAAAGCATTCTAGAAATGGTGGAAAGCTAGTACAAAGGAACTGTAATAGGAAATAAGAGTGTTGCATGTGAGGAACAATAAATAGGCTTATCTGGTCAGAAGGTAAATTGAATGTAAGGGAGTAAGAAATGTAATAAAAAGGAGCATATAAGCAAGAATGGAAAGATAGAAATGTTCAGAAACTAGGTTCTGAAGAGCTCTGAATGCTAAAGGAAGGAGTTTTTATTTGATCAAAGCATGGTTAGACCTCTGCTTTAGGAATATCACTTGTAGTTGGGTAGAGATGGATTGAAAAGAGGAAGAACTTAAGGTAGGGAGAATAATTATTAGCTACTGCAGTAGATCAAGCAAGAGGCAATCAGGGTCTGAACTAGGGCAATGGCTATATTGATTAGCAAAACAGGGATAGACATGAATTGTTGTGGAGATTGAATAAATAAGACTTGTCAACTGATTGACTGCATGGGGTAAAGATGACTTGGAGGCTGCAGATTAGGTGATTGGAAAGATGGTGGTGCCCTCAATAGAAACTGGGAAGTACAGAAGAGAAGTTTTGAGAGAAAGTCTGTCTTGAACATTTATAGTTTGAGAGGCCTATAGATCATCCAGTTCAATATTTTCAATAACTATTTGATGATATGGAACTAGATCTCAGGAGAGAGTAGAGCTTCCACATAGATATAAGAGTTATCTATATTGAAATGATAATTAAACCTACGGGAACTGATGAGTAGGTCTACAAGGGTCCTACAAATCTTCATCTCCTAGGGGAATAGAAGAGAGATGATACTTAACACACATTTCTGTATCAGTTTATGGGCTCCTGTGAGTCCTTTGTGACAAGTTACCGTATCATGATTTAAGTATTTGTTAATGTCTGTTTTTGAGTCTTTTGTGTTTTAAACATTTGTTTTGTGGTGGAGGAAATCTGTCTTGTATCTGGTTTACTTCTTACACTGAATACCTTTCTAAAAGGAACCTTGTTAATCCCTTTTGGGGAGATCCTAGACATGAGCTTTGTTTAGGAACTTTTCCCCAGAGTTCTCTTCTCAGGTAGGGGTATAATGAGCCAGTAGTGAGTTCAGGAAAGAAGCCTGAATCTCTCATTTTGGGGTCAGACTCCCTCAGGAAATGAACCTACTCTTCTTGAGAGCTGGGACCCTTTGGTGAGAAGTGGGGTGTCCTTATGTCAGACTGTGTGGATCTCTACAATAAAAACATGCAATAAGGTTGTCAAAATGATGATTGCAGCCAGTATTTGTTTTAGAGGATGAGAAGGCAGAGAAATTCTATGAAAAATGGAAAACACTTTCTGAGTTGATTCAATATAATTTAATACTTAGTAACTTCAATAAAAATGTGACATAGAGGAGGACTGCAATAAATGTGTCTGAAAATATAGTTCAGATGTTAGAAAGGAGGGAGGGCAGATATATGAAGACTGAATAGGACCTTTACACACCCAGATATGATGAATATGCTTTCTTCAAGAGAGTTAAGAAATATTAGACATGGTAAGAATCAAATAGCAGCACACAGCAAAATGAAATTGATTTTGTTTTTACAGATGGGAGATGACTGGGTATTGATGTGAGAGTCAATTATCTGTCTGTGTGTAACTAAAGCATCAACTTGTTAGAACAAAGATCAAAATCAGTGCCAGTGTAGAAGAAACAATAAAAATTCAAAGAAGATAGGGCATGCAACTGAGGCAACTCTGACTTATTTAAACAAGCTGTTGATGCAAAAAAATAGGAAATGGATAAAATAATATTGTTCCTTTGGGAAGTTTTACTTGATGTAAATCAATCACCCCAATAAGGAGATCAAGTAGATGCCTTGATTTCCTTACCAAGCAATGAAATATGGCAGCCAAGGAAAACACTGGTTTAGAATGTTGAAATTCATTTGTATAATTTTATGGAGAAGGGTGGTAAAAGGCAACATTACTTCATAAAACACCAAGAATCAGTGGAGGAAAAAAAAACAATTTTAGAGAAGACGGAGATTGTTTAAAGATGAGACTGGAAAGAAGATAACAGATAGGAAAAACAGAAAAAAAGGTCCTTAAATGTTTTTTTTTTTTAAACCATAGAGTTCTTTCTTTCAACAACAGTAAAATCCCTGCATTTGGGCTCAGCCGCATAGTCCCCAGTGAGGAAGACAAAAGGGAAAAGAGCTCTACTGGATCAGAGTTAGTATAGTATGGGGTGGTCCATGCAGAAAGTGTCAATTTTGAGAGTATTAAGGTATTTATTGTCAAGAAATCTAAAAGAGGAGAGATTATAAAGTGCTTGGGGGAAAAATTATGAATCTACTATAAGTCCTTAGCAAAAAAAAAAAAGGGTGAGAAATCATCAGTAGTTAACAACCCAAATATCTTTTTTCCTATCTCTACAATGGGAATACCCTATACATGAATTAAGCACATCTTTCTTTTCTTTTTTTTTCTGTTTTTAAAAAAGTTAATTAATTTTTAGTGTTCAACATTCACATCTATAAGATTTTGAATTCTAAATTTTCTTCCCCTCCTTCTTCTCTCCTGTCTCTAAGACAGCATGCAATCTGATATAGGTTATACATATACATTCATATTAAATATATTTCCATATTAATCATGTTGTAAAGATTTAGAACAAAAGGGAAAAACCATGAAAAAGAAGTAACAAAAACAAAAACCAAAAAAAGAGAGAGAAAATAGTATGCTTCTATCTGCATTCAGACTCTATATTTTTTTCTCTAGATGAGGATAGTATTTTCTGTCATGAGTCTTTTGGAATTTTCTTTGCATTGCTGAGGAGAGCTAAGTCTATCAAAGTTGGTCATCACACAATGTTGCTGCTACTGTGTACAATGTCCCCCTGGTTCTACTCGCTTCACTCAGCATCAGTTCTTCTAGGGTTTTTCTGAGGTCAGCCTGCTTATCATTTCTTATGGAACAATAATATTCCATTGCATTCATATACCTCAACTTGTTCAGCCATTCCCCGACTGATAGGCATCCCCTCAATTTCTAATTCTTGGCCACTACAAAAAGAACTGCTATAATATTTTTGTACATGTGGGTTCTTTTCCCATTTTTATCATCTCTTTGGGAAAAGTCCTAGAAGTGGTATTGATGGGTCAAAGGGTATGCAGATTTACATAGTTCTTTGGGTATAGTTCCAAATTGCTCTCCAGAATGGTTGGATCAGTTCACAACTCTACCAACAGGGCATTAGTGTTCCAATTTTCTCACATCTTCTCCAGTATTTATCATTTCCTTGTTTTGTCATGTTAGCCAATCTGACAGGTGTGATGTGGTACCTAAGAGTTGTTTTGATTTGCATTTCTCTAGTCTATAGAATTGATTTAGAGCATTTTTAATGTGATTTATAGTGACTTGATGCATTTTTATATGACTATAGATAAATTTAATTTCTTCATCTGAAAACTGCTTGTCCATATCCTTTGACCATTTATCAATTGGGGAATGACTTGTATTCTTATAAATTTCACTCAGTTCTCTATGTATTTTGGAAATGAGGTCTTATATCAGAGACACTGGCTGTAAAAATAGTTTCTCAGCTTTCTGCTTCCCTTCTAATCTTGGTTGCCTTGGTTTTGTTTGATCAAGCACATCTTTCTTGAAAGTGCAGGAAAGTTCAAATGTTTAAAATTGTTTTAACATGCAATTGGGAAACAATAAAATATTATTTTAAAAAAGGAAGTACAGAAAGGGCACACACAGGGTTTTAAAAATACATTTTATTGATTCCTTTTGTCTTTACATCATAATCCTTTAATTCTACCTCCACCATAATGGAATCCAATGTTATGATGAAGAAAAACAATTAAACAAAAACATTTAGCATGGGAACACTATCTGGCAATGCATATGTTATTATGTCCTTAGAGTTTCCTAGTTTTCTGCCTTTAGGGAAGGGAGTATATTTTATTTTCTGGTATCTGGTACTTTCATAGTCATGTTATCCCTTGCCTTCAGAATGAACTCTCCTTTGTGACAAAGAAAAACAAATAAGTGGTAACATCTGATACTGAGCTTGTGTTTGACAAATTATACAATATTCCATGATAGTAAGCCCCTACTGTTTTACCATGATGGGGAAGGGGTGATGCTTCTTTCGCTGAAACATTCATGACTTGTCCACTACTCAGAGTTGAGTTCAATTTCCTTTAGTTTCTTTTAGCTATTCTCTATGCTCACATTTTAACAGTGCCGTAATTTTTTTTAAAGGTCAAAAGAGGAGAAATATTGAGGAAGAAAGCGGGTTGCCACCAACATGAATTGGACAATTAAAAAGTAGATTCTCATTTGGTTTTCTGAAAGTGGAATTAGACTGAAGCAATTATGAAGTCTTACATAACTACACAAGGGTTGGGGCAAAGAGTTCTTTGTAGTCTAACTCATAACTAGACTTCATGGATAGTGGGCACATACCCATCTTGTCTATACATTAAAAGTTCCATAACCATGAGATTTTTAATTTATATTATTTTTATTGCATATATTTTTCTCTTACTTCTGCTTATTTTCCTCTGCATCTATTCCTACAAATCTTCCCAGAGAGAGAAAGGAGAAGACAGAGAGGTAACTAATGTAGATGGTTTTCTCAAGAAGTTTAACTAAGTAATGCAGGAGATTTAAAGATAAAGCTAACAGAGATAGTAGAAGGTTGTTGTTGTTTTAAGGAAAGAGATGACATGGATGTACAGCAGGGAGGGAGCCAATTGAAAGATAATGAACATAAAGGAGGGATACTAGTTGGAACAATCTGTACTGTACTAGGCACTGGGGATACAAATGCATAAATGAAAGAGTCTAGGGGTAGGGAACCTGTAGCCTCAAGGCCACATGTGACCTTCCAGGTCCTTGGATGTGGCCTTTTGACTGAGTCCAAGTTTTACAGAACAAATCTATTTATTAAGGGGATTTGTTCTGTGAGGTTTGGAGTCAGTCAAAGGCTGAGAACTTGAGAACCACATGTGGCCTTGAGGTTGTAGATTTCCCATCCCTGAGATATCCCTGTTTCAAGGAGCTTACATTCTATATGGTGGAAACAACATGTACACCAATAACTGAGGCAGCAGAATGCACTGGAAAAAGCACTTAGAGAACTTCGGTTTGAATCCCAACTCTCCCACTTGTTACCTGGGATCTTGGGAAAGTCAGTGGACTTTTCCTGTTTCCTGAACTATGAAATGAGGGGAATGGACCACATGACCTCAAAATTCTCTTTTTAGATCTAAATCTATTATCTAAATAATATTATCTTTGAAATAGAAACACATCAATAAATTTATATTTTTGTATCTGATGCCTAGAATACATTTCCTTCTCACTTCTGCCTCATAAAAGTCTTTATTTTCTCCTCCTTTAAGATAGCTTAAATACCACTTGCTAGGTGAAGCCTTTTCTAATCCTCCCTATGGCTAATGCTCTCTTGGCTCAAAGAAGGCACTTAATAAGCATGTGTCGGTTCACCGACTCATCTTTTTCTCTCTCCCAGCACCTAGCAGAATGTAGAGTCACTCAATAATGTGTATTGAATTGAACTGGGTTGCTAGCATCATATTCATTCATTTATATGAGCTTAAGACTGTATTGTGGTGGAAATGAAAAGTGAGGCAAAGAACAAGACAGCAGGAGATGGACACATGAATGGTGATTCCAGAAGGGTCTTCTGGTCACTTTCAGAGGTTTTTAGGCAAGGGTGTGATGGTAAATATTTAATGACTGGCACTCCCCTTCCCCACCCCCAACTCCCACCCTGTATTCACAAGTTTAATCTGCAGTTGTTAACATTTTCTCCATCACTTTCTTCAGTATAGTCAGTCAACAAAACATTAAGTCAAGCTTGGATTTGTAGCATTTGCCTAATGCTCACACTGAAAATTTAACAATCACTTCTCTGGAACCCTTACGAGCTGGCTCTAACATACCCTTATTTTCATAACTCATGATGGATTAATTTTCCTTGTTACAGGTCCAGCACTAGCAATACTGTTATGCTCATCAGTCATAATCTGTGCCATTTCAACTCACAGATGGAACAAAGGGACCCTGCTTTCATTGGACAATGAATTTTTTCCCATTCTCAATAAAGCAAAATTTATTTGTGTCTTGGGTCCTTTTTTTGTCCGTTTTTGGTCTCAGGTTGTCTCTGAGTGATTTCTTTCTTTGATGCTCTCAGTGACTGATGCTGGCAACTTTGAATTAAATCTTATTGTAAATGAAAGACAACTGGAAGTCAAAGAGGAAAAGAAAGGGCAATTCCAGTGGGTTATCTGTAGTGTGTATGGAGAAAGATGGCTTTGGCAAAGATTTGGAAGCAGGAAGCCCCTTGATGAAAGTAGGAGATGGCCATGTGCTTTGTGGGAGCATTCTAGATGGTGTTCCATAGCCTAAAAAGAGTTCTAGAAGAATGAAATGGCTATCTAATTACTTAACAGTAATTCTATTAGGAAAAGAAAGACTTTTTCTGTTTATACTTATTTTTTTATTGGACAGAATTCAAAAGATGTCATTCATTTCCAGTTGATAAGAATGTATTAGACAAAACCATAACATTGAAAACTATGAAAAAGTAGCCTACAGTGTGTTGTTTTTAGAAAATGTAGCAGCTTCACTGTGTTTGTCCTCTCAGACTTGTCTTCCTTTTCCTTTTCCTTCCTATTTCTATTTCAGAGTCTGTGATGTATGGGAAGGAAGAGAAGAGGGCTCTTGTATGGGGATATCTATTTGCTCGGGCATCATACAACTTCAAATCTTTAGTTGAAAGTAACTCTTGGCAAACATTCCAGGACCATGTGTAAGTAGAGAAGGTATCATAAAAGGACTCATTTCCAGTTTCTAGCCCAATCAGATCACCTCGAATTTTGCGCCAGAAATTGAGCATATCTCTCCGGTGCCCAAGGGCAACTCCTAGATGGTATGCATCAGTGGCTTTCTTTACCTGTGAGAGGAGAAGTGGGACATTGGAAATGAATACACTGAAAGAGAGAGAGATAGGGATAGGGAGAGCATTCAGTATCTTGAAATACCAACTGTAATGTGAAATATATCAGATTAAAGGAAATTTGTAGGTTCTCGGACTAATAAAGCTAGGATTGACTTTAAAGACTAACCCTCCCATTTTACAGATGAGGAGATTGAGGCCCTGAGAAAATTTTATTTGTCTAAGGTCACATGGTAGGTTAAGGGAAAGCCATTACAGAGCCAATGTACAAGCTAATATTAAGCTCCTTTTCAGTTCTTCCCACTGTCTCTTGGGATCATGTTCTTAAGCTAGTCCTACTGGTTAATGCCAATGAGTTTATCCATTAAATTTTATTTAAAAATTTTTAACTTTATTTTTATTTATTTTACTTTAATTTACTTTATTCTTAACATCAAAAAAGGACATTTCTATTCTATAACAGAATGCACAAAATGAATTCTATGTGAAGTTTCATATGTTCTATATGAAACTTCTATAGGTGAATCTTCATTTCCTCCTGTTTGTTTCTTTTAAAACATATATATAAAAATTTTTATATGTTACTTTCAAAACTGTTCTGCTTGCCTGTGCTTCCTTCTGGAGTTTATCCATTTAGTCAAAGCCTCTTTTGAAGGTTGGTGATGGATTCATGTTCCAACAGTCTATTTGGTGTGCTGTTGGAACATAATCTTTCATTGAATAATAATACTATTCTTTAAGATAGCTCCAATTCCATTTTCTCAGTGAAGGCTTTGATGACCCACCCCAGTCACAAGCTTCTCTGAACTTCTAGCAATAGTACCAACTGTCTGCACCATTCACATAACACATATCACAGATTGTCTTCCATTGTTAGCAAAATTACACATACATGTTTTCAATTAGAAATCCACAGAAGCAGGGATTATGTCTAGTCTCTGCTAGATGGCACAGTAAATACTCTAAAGCCTGGAGTCAGGAAATCTTGAGTTCAACTGCAGCCTCTGACATAGCTAGCTGGGAGACCCTGGGTAAGTCACTTAACCACTGCCTCCCTCAGTTTCCTCAGTTGTAAAATGAGGCTCATAATATCATCTCCTTTCCAGTGTTGTTCTGAGGATCAAATGAGATACTGTTTGTAAAACTCTCAGCACCGTGCCTGGAACAGAATAAGACACTTAATAATGCTTGTTTCCTTTCCCCTTACATTTTGTATCTCCCATCCACAGCCCAAATACAGTATAGCAGATGCTCAGTAATATTTGGCTAAGTATAAAAGGAAGCATATCTACCTACATGCTGACAGTATTCTATCCCAAGTCTAGAAGGTGGGACTGGAAAGCATTGCTGCTGTTTTTGTCTCTGGGCTGTGTGTGTGTGTGTGTATGTGCGTGTGTAGGTAGGTAAATTCAGAGGAGTGGGGAAGGGAGAGAAGGGCAATCTGCAGAGAGAGAGAGAGAATGCCCAGAAAACCTCTAGAGGAGAGCAGTAAGTCTCCTATTCTCATTCTCGGTCTGTTTCTAAGATGCAGAAAGCTGCATTTCAGATATTTCTGCAGTGGTGTGGGCATAGGGCACCAGATTTTCTAAGTATGTGATGAGATAAGCACACCTGAATAATTATAATAAACAAGATAGGTTCTATAGAAGAGTTGAGAAAATGTATTTCTCCATTGCAGAAATGCACATTATGTAGATGGAGTATCACATACATTATTAGACATAGCTGATGTGTTGAGTAGCTTTGCTGAACAGCTTTGTTTTCTTCCTTTTAAAATCCCTAGATTGGGAATGGGGAAAGATATATCTAGAAACAAATATAATGTTAGAACAAAAGGCTTCAAACAGTAAGTTTAAAATTCTTAAAAAAAAATTAGATAAAAGTGCTAATTTACTAGAAGGGTAACTTATTTCAAACCAAGAGTAGCTAGCTAGTCCTCAGACAGTCCTAGGTTTCAGTCATTATCATACTGGTTGCACTAGTAATTGGCGAATGAAAAAGCTCTACAATAATAGTTTGTTGCTGCTGTTCAATTGTTTCAGTTGTGTCTACGACTCTTTGTGAGCCCATTTGGGGTTTTCTTGATAAAGATCACGGAGTGGTTTTGCCGTTTCCTTCTCTGGCTCATTTTACAGATGAGGAAAGTGAGGCAAACAGGGTTAAATGACTTGCCCAGGGTCATAGCTAGTAAGTGTCTGAGGTCAGTGTCTTCCCAACTCCAGGCCCCAGAACTCTATGTACTGTACCACCTAGCTGTCTCTACAATAATAGTAGCCTATGGCTATTTTTTTCCTATAACAAGAAGCATTTACATACATTTACTCATAGTAAGGAACTAAACTGAGAGAAGAGCTAGCCCTTTCTTTTCCACTGGTATGAATCAGAAACAATTCTGAGGGCTGTTGGGGGCAGTATTTAAAAAGGCAGTTTTTCAGTTGCTTGCTTATCTGGAGATAAGATATCATTCCTTACCTGTTGCCGTAGATAGGCTGCTTCAGCTACTGTCCATTGCCGCTTTTTCTTCATCATGTGATCAATATTGATAATCTCTTCTGGCCAGTTTGAATTTTCTAAAGGTTTATAGGATGCTGCCTTTATTAAGAACAAAAAAAAACCAAACCAAATAAATATAAGCAGAGTACATAAATTAGTAAGCAAAATTACCATCCAGTGCTACAATAAAGGGAAAATAAACCTTCTCTTTTTTTTTTATCTTTTTTTAAAGACCTTATATTGTTGCTAAGCACATCAGAGCCAGTTTGTTCTCAGTACCCAGCGGAGTGCTGATTACAAACATGTTCTTAATAAAACATAGGATCATAGATTGTAGAGCTGCAGGTATCTTAAGAGTCTAACCTTCTCATTTTACAGACAAGGAAATTCAGGCACAGAGAGGTTAAGTGACTTGCTAAAGGTCACATAGCTCATCGTTGTCTGAGGCAGGATTTGAGCCCAAAGTTTCCTGACTCCAAATCTAGTGCTAGGATTCACTATGACATACATCCTCTAAATCTTTTTCACTAACCATGAAGGAGAATGACATATACAGTCACATGTAAAATTTATTTAAAAATATACAAAACTTTCAGATCCACATACATTACACCATTGGTCATCTTATATATATATATATATATATATATATATATATATATATATATATATATATATATATATTTATATGCACACACATATAGCTTGTATTGATCCTGGGTAACTCACTTAAGTACCCTGCCTCATTTTCTTCATCTATAAAATGGGCATGATAATTATAGCACTTTCTAGGGTTGTAGTGAGGATTAAATGAGGTAATATTTGTAAAGTGCTTACATAACACATAATTTACATTTGTAAAGTGCTTACTTGAGAATGAAGGACAAACAACAGCAACAAAGTCTCAAGAAATCCTGACTCCCTTTTCTCCTTCCATCCTTCCTTCCTTCCCTCCCTTCATCACTCCCTCCCTTCCTCTATCACTTCCTCCCTCCCTCCCTTCCTTCCTTCCTTCCTTCCTTCCTTCCTTCCTTCCTTCCTTCCTTCCTTCCTTCCTTCCTCTCTTTCTTTCTTCCATCTGTCTCCAGAGAGTCTGGTTTTGCCTGAGTTTGGGGGATGTGTATGAGACAAGCAGTGAGGTAAGTGTGGTATGGGGAGGAAAAGAGTTTATACTCATTCCTAGGTATTCCAAATTTCCCAGATTTCTTGGGTTCTCTTTAACTTGCCTTATGTGGCCTGATTTCTCTTAAAAGCAGCAAGGCAGTGTAGTGGATGGAAGGCTAGATGGGGAGTCTTGAAAATGATGCTAAATCCTGCCTCAGACACTGCCTAGCTCTTTGACATTAGGTGAGTCATTTAAACTCTTTCAGCCTCAGTTTCCTCATCTGATAATGATGGAGTTAGACTTGATGACCTCTAAGATCCTTTCTAAAATTTATGATCCTTATACATTTTCTGTGTGGCAGAAACATTTTTAGAAAAAAAATATGCTGTCTAAACAAATGTTGTTCATTTATTTCAGTTGTCTGACTCTCTGTGATCCCATTTTTTTTTTTTTTTTTGGCAAAGATACTGGAGTGGCTTGCCATTTTCTTCTTCAGCTCATTTTACAGATGAGGAAACTGAGGCAAATAATATTAAACAACTTCTCCAGGGTCACATAGCTAGTGTCTGAGGCCAAGGATTATGAGTCTTCTTGACTTTAGGCCCAGTATTGACCTAATTAGACCCAATCCATTGACCTACTAAGCTGCCAATGAACAAGTTAGTAATCTGTGTAATTCTTTTCCAGACTATGCCTGTATAAATGTTTCTCTTTCAAAGAACTTTTTTTAGGGGTTTGAATTATATTTAGTCCTGATTGCCTTCCAGAATTGTTGATGGTAAAATGAAATAGTAGGTTTGAAAGCAAGAATTTAATAAACTGTAGAGGAATATAAAAAAATGTGAGCTATTGCTACTATTATTATTAAATTTTTATGGTATGAAAGTGGATAGGAAACCAGCTCTGGAATCAGGAGGACATGGATTTAAGTCCTGCCTTTGACACATACTGGCTAAATATTTACCCAAGTAAACCAATTCACTTGTCTAAGCACCAGACAACTTTTCCAGATTGTAAATTGCAGAGCAGATGCAGATTGGCATTGACAGAGGGAAACAACCATAGACAGAGGTAAATAGGTTTATTTAAAAAAAAAAAAGAACAACCAAAACTGTTCCACATTTCCTACAGACACATGTCCCAGTTTGGTCCAAATATTTGTCATGGGAAGTCCTAACATATAACATTACTCTTCAACTTTACTGCACTTTTAACTTAATTGATATGATAAAACCCTTCTCTCACCTGTGCCCTCCAGTTTCTTTTATGGAAAAAATAGTCTTCAAAGAAATGTAAAGGCTCCTTTCTCCTCAGCATCTCCAACCTTTGTAAATCCCTGAATGGCTTTCCCATAACTGTCCCATCCATATTTGGAAATAGTGGGAAGATGGGTATTTTAGCATATGGGCTATCAGAAGGGGGACTGCATCCTAAAAAATGTAAGAAAGAGATTGGTATGAATCACTGAAGGTAAAGAATAACCACATTAAATAGAGTTTATAAGCACCACTCTCCACCTCCCCAAACATGGCAGGAAGACCCAGTGTCTACTACATTCTTCTGGTATTCTAGAATCTGGGTCTCCTTCCAGTGGTATTAAGATTGCAAGCCAAGGTCATGACATTGTAAGATATGTAATGACAGAAGGCTCTCTGAATGGAAGAGGCCTGCCATTGGGATTTGGCTTGAGACCTACTCTTTATGAATCTGACTGTTAGGACAAATTCTTTCCTTAACCCGTGGTTAAGAACAGGTGACACATCTTACTCTTGAGCTCTTCTAGGAATTTCAACAAATCCTTCTCGCTCATTATTGCAATGCGGGAGGCATCAGCAAAGGCAGCAGTGCTGGTTCCCTGATGGGCAATCGTCTCTTTCCTGGATTTGCGCCTCTTTTTTCTACCAGCATCATAGCGCCTCCACAGTGGCCTGCTGGCAGCATCCTGATATTTTTTGCGGTAATAACTGAAACACAGAAGATAATTCAGGAAGGGTTCTAAGAAGAGGGGCCATTGGTCCAGCTGTAAAAATAGCTGAGTTATTTATTTTGGTACTTAGTATTTGTTGAATAGAGCTGAATTGAATTCGCTTATCAATTTACATAGAATAAGCACAAAACCTCATCTTATCTTTTCATTCCTTTGCCTCTAAAGTCCTTAGCCCTTGCCCTTACATCTAAGCTTCTCCCCGCCCTTGCAACAACATCTTAGTCATGTTGAAAATTACTGGATGGGCCTTCCTTAGTTCCACTGTGGTTGGTTCAGTGAGTGTAACAAAGTATCCTTATTATCAACAAACCATTAGTGAGCACCAGTGTGGTCCATGGTACTGTCTTGGATGCTTCATAGTTATAGATTTAGAACAGGAAGGGACCTCAGGGATCATCTGGTCTAATTTACAGATGAGGCATAGGAAGGTTAACTGACAATATCATGTAGGTAGAAAGAATCACAGACTGAGTTTTGAATACAGTCCCTTTGATTTGAAAGCCAATGCTCTTTCCACTGTAACCTATACTGCAGGGTGCCCTTGCTTTCCTCTCTTTGAAATTTTGATCCTGTAGTTAGACAGTTCATGTTTATGCTGTTCTCTAGCCTGGATTCTCTTCCCTCTATTTTATTACTATTTATCCTTTTCTAAACCCCAGTCTGGACTACTCCTGTTATCAGCTTTGTCTGCTGCTGAATAGTCCTGGAGGAAGTCACCAATTACCTGTTTACATTCACCTGAATGTTCCAAAGGCATTTCAAACTAAACATGCCTCAAATAGAACTCATTATCTTTCCCCCTCAAATCTCCTCCATTCCTAGTTTTACTACCTCTGCTGGTGACCCCACCATTTCTCCAGTTATCTAGGTTTGCAAAACTTTGAGTCATTCTCTACTCTTCCTTTCTCCTCAAATCTAATCGGATGCCAAATCTTGTCCTTTTAATCTCTCTCATGTCTCTTGCTTTTCCCTCTTTCTCTGATTCATACAACTGACACATTAATTCAGGTTCTTATCATTTCTCACTTAGATCACTGACTAATTGGCTTCAAGTTTCTCCCCTCTCAAATCCATCCTTCAATATTTTACTAAAGCACTGTTCTGTGTTACTTCCTCAAAAAACTTCAGCGGGTCCTTATTGCATATAGCATAAAATATAAACTCTTTTTTTGTGGAATAAAGCCCTTTTAGCTCCTACCTATCTTTCCAGTTTTCATAATACTCCTTTCTTTTGCACCTTATGATCTAGCCAAACTGTCTTTGCTTGCTACTCTGTGCACATAACATTTCATCTGTCACCTCTGTAATTATTCAGACTATCTCTGGTGCCTGAAAGACTTTCTCCTTGCCTCCAATTCAAAGGTTCTTTAGGTGCTTTTGAAGGCTTAACTCAAATGCCATCTAACTGGTCTGTATTTCTCCAGTTTCTCTCTGTAGCTTATACATTGCTACTGGATTTTTTATTTTTAATGGATCTGTTATCCCATTGGCACAGGGAGCTACCACTGAGGGAATTCCCTCTGTCATTACTGATTGTTACCTGATCTATAACTTGGTTTTAGAGTTTCCTGTAAATAGTTCGAGGTTAAGTCAGAGGCTAGTTGATTTGTTCAGGTTCACACTATCAGTATTTGTTAGGGGAGGGATTTGAATTTAGCTCTTTCCAACTCCAAGAGAGTTGGATATCTATCCAGTGTACTATTATGCTGACTCTTCTTATGACCACCACACTGATCTTCCACCCTCTAACCTCCCCCAGCCCTAGAGTTGGGTTATAACCAGATTGGTCTGGTTTGACTTGCAGGGATGGAGGGGGAAGATTAGGTAAGACGCATTTGTACATTTTCCAGGTGCCTTTTTCTCCACTTTTGATGTCACCTCCTGCTGGGCCCTGTGTTTATAAGGAAGTGATAGTCTTGTCCCTGGGTTACCTCAAGAGTTTTTCCAAGAAGGAAATTTTTCCCCTTGGTCACTCACCATACTATGTCTACCATAGCTTTCCTGGGCAATGCTGAAGTTTCCACCAGCTTTGACAGTATTTCAAACAACAGGATCCCCGTAGAATCCACAAGATCTGCATTGGGATCAGTTTCTGGAACTGAGGGGAAAAGAGAGATTTCAAAGTGCATTCTTTACTAACCATTTGCCTTGGAACCAGCAGTTTCATTTAGTAAAGAAATCATCTGCTGTAAACATAGGAGGCAATGAAGTTTAGCAGAAAGAGCCCTGGATGAATCTTACTCATTGCCCATGTGATCTTGGACAGATCACTTTCCATCTCTGAGTTCCATTTTCCTCCTTTGGAAAATGAAATGGTTGGACTAGGTGATTTCTGAGATTCTCTCAAGACTGCAACTGCAACCAAGTGACTCATTCATTAATACGAAAGGAAGTGATTAAAAGGATCACACTGAATATTTTCTCTAACTGGAGAGGTTTCATTTGACCCAGTGAAAAGTCTGAGTTATAAAACATCTCTAATAAAACATCTTTTAATTTTAGACATCTTTAATGGTGTTTAATATAAAACATCAATGCAGAATGAGGGAAAAGTAGGAGAACAATATACATGACCTAAAAACTGTAAATAAAAACCACACAGAAAAGCAGTTAAACTCAGAATAAGTGCAATGACAAATACTGAATCCAGAGGCCATATGACTGCCTACCAGTGCTGACTGTGGCACAGGATGATAAATTCAGATATTTTATTAATTGTATTTGTTTGATTGTTATTCTTTGGTACAAGGGACAGTTCAGAAAAGTCATGGGAAAAAGGGAAGTGGTTGTTATGTGGAAAAAAACATAAAGGGTATCAGTAACATTTAAAAAAATGAAATACAGTTCTATTACTGTCTCCATTTTCCAGGTAAATATTGATGCTGACAAGAACAGAGGAGATAAATACCAAATGACATATCTCAAGGAATGTTGTATTGCTGTAACAAAGAATCATTTGTGATTAATGTGTCCATGTTTCCATTGTTGGAGTGTAAATGATGCTGTTAATAAAATAGTACTTGAAATGTTTCCTGTTTATGTTGTAGGCAGACCCCATCTTTTCAATCACTTAGGTTACAAGATCCATTCATTTTCAGATGTGTTCATTTGTAGGTCACCAGTTTAGAATGGAGACACTCATTATCTTAGAAACAACTTCAGACTAATTTTTAGGTTCTCAGGTCAACATTCCCTAAAGACTGTTTGACTTAAAAGGTATCTGTTGTACCAACAGAAGAACTATTTCAACTCTACTTAACCACCATTTAAACTAAACCTTTCAACTGTGGAAAAATGCATTTCTCTGAGAACACGTTAGAATGGGGGTGGAGAAGGATTGCTCTTAACAGCTGCCGTGGCATCAGTTTGGAAGCTGGATAATTTTCTATTATCTACATTTGCAAAAGAGAAAGCTTTGTTCTTTTTTTTGGGGGGGCAGGGTCTCAGCAGAAGAGAAGACACCTCTTGAGGTCAAATAATATTAAGGGACAGTTGCCTAACTGAGGTAATGGGGTTTGGGGCCACAGACTCATACTTCTTCAATACTAATTCTTATGAGAGGGTCAGTTGGATGACTCATACTTAATTTGCTTAGCAAATTGCTGTAGATACCACTGCAATGGGCAAAAGTACTACAGCCCAGACAATGCATTCAAAATAAATCCCGGTACAATTTTAGTGTATGTTGTCAGCTGTCTTCCCATTAATTTAGTAGCACTTTCACTCACCAACAGCCTGGATAAAACGATCATCATCTGTTAAAACAGTGAGAAAGTCTGAAAAATTCAGCTTTCCATCTCCTACAATAGAAAGCAGGGTATTAGCAAAAGGAGAGAAAGAATTTTAAACTCAACAGTTTAAAATGGTTTAGAGTACTGGACTTGGATCAAACATAAGCTGAGTTTTTTGGTCTCAGCTCCTATCAAGTACTTTGTGCTGTACAGGTAGCAGCTAAGTGGCGCCATAGTACATAGAGTGCACAGAGGGCTAGACCTGGAATCAGAAAGAACCGAGCTTCAATATTGTCTCCGGCACTTTCTAGCTGTGTGACCTTGGGCAAATCACTTAACGTCTGTCAGCCTGAGTTTCCTCAGTTCTAAAAAAAGAGAATAATAGTAGCACCTACCCTCCCAGGTTCTCGGGAGGATTAAATTAAATAATAATTATAAAGTGCTTAGTATAATTCTGGCACATAGCAGATGCTTAATAAATGAACATTTCATCCCTCTTTTCCTCCCTCTCATCCCTCTGTTCTTATAACCTTGGATAAGTTCCTTAATCTTTGTCTCAGTTTCTCCTTTATAAAATTTAACAGAGATGAATTCTTACATTTATCTTTTAAAATGTACAGGGACAAGGTTGGGGGAGATACAGCAGGACTAATAAACTGCAAACACAAATATAAGTCAACAATGTGACATGGCAGCACTTGGCATAGCACTTAGTATAGGGTAGGTGCTTGTGAAATGTTTGTTGAACTAAAAAAAAGGCGACATGGTTTCATGCTGCAATAATAGAGGACTATAATAACTCACATTTCTATACACTTCCAGGTTTACAAAGCAATTTATGTATATTATCTTCTTTGAGCCTCCCTAACAACCCTGTGAGGCCGGTGTTATTGTTATTCTCATTATAGATGAGGAAAATGAGGCTAAGAGAGGACAAGTCATTTGCCCAGGGTTATAATGTGCTGATGTGCCTGAGGTAGGACTTGAATTCAGGTCTTCCTGACTTCCAAGTCCAACACTTTGGCCACTGTGCTACTTAACAACTTTCAGAGAGCTGTCCAGAGAAAGAGAAGTGATATGCTGTACTATCTTAGTCAAGACCTACAGAAATATATTCAATTTTAGGCTACTAGATGACACAGTAGATAAGAATGCTAGACCTGGAGTCAGGAAGACCTGAGTTCAAATTTAGTCTCAGATACTTACTAGCTGTGTGATCTTGAGGAAGCCACTTAATCTCTGTTTATCTCAGTTTCCTCAATTATCAGATGGGGATAACAAAAAGCACCTACCTCCAAAGTTTCTTGTGAGGATCACATGAGATTGAAAAAAAAACTTCTGGTACCTAGGAGGTGCTATATAAATGCTTTTTCTCATTATTGTTATTAGCTACATTTTTGAAGGAACATCGGCAAACTGAATTATACTCAAAGGAGAAACACCAAGATAGTAAGCAGAATAGAAGTCATCTCAAGTAAGATAAAGTGAAGAAAATGGGAATGTTTTCAGTCTAGAAAAGAGATGACTTAGGGAGGATATGATAGCAGTTTTTAAATATTAAAGTGCTGTCATAGAAGATTAGACTTGTTCTTGTTTGTGTGTGTGCATATATCCATATATATATCAATATACATATTTATAATATATTAGTATGTAATATATAATTTTATAGTATATAATATACACATACATACATATACATACATACACATGCACACACACATACATATATACACACAGAATAAAACTTCTGCTTAATGTTGGGAATTTTCCTCACTGGGGGCTCAAAACAAATGTGATTGTACCTCCTGATTTTTATTTGCTATAACCTCCCTAAAGCGGTAGGAGGAGGGAACCACGTGGAGCTGAGGGGCTGTTTAATTGCTCCTAAGCTTGAAATGAGCTCGTGATTGTAACCACTATCTCTACCACCACCACTGTCACCACTGCCATCATTACCACCACCACACTAACCAATTTAGACACTCCGGGAAGCCAAAGAAACACATTAGAAGGTTTCATCAAGAAATTATAATTAGAAATTTAAATACGTACTGTCAATATCAGCAAACTCAAGTTCCTCCTGGATTTCTTGGTTCGATAGTTCAATCCCCAATTTACCGGCAGAGGACTGTAATCCGTATGTATTAATGCAGCCGGTTTCATCCTTCTCAAAGCACTCAAAGGCATCTAGGAAAGCTACAGATACAGAATCAATCCAGCAATTAGTTGGACTGGACGACGACTCAAGCAGAAAGGAAATTATATGCCTTTTAAAGCCCAGGATCCCAGCTGATGCTAATGTAATTAAGCCAGACAATATAACCATAGCTGGTTGGAAATTATGTTCTGACATGTTGAAGAATACCTCTTAACAGGAAGAGGACAAAATATCCTTCCCAGATATTTCATGAACCTAAAATTGGAATGAGCTGTAATCCCTGACTGAAAGCCAAACCAAACACCAGTTGATTTTTTTTAAGTAAAGGGAACCAAATGTCCATCCATTCCCAAATCCCACCCACCACCTAAAGAAGTACCCAACTAACTGGTTCAAACTAAAATCAGCTCTATATATTTTCTCAAATTGCAGAATGGGAACAGTAGTAGATGATCATATTCTCCAAACCTTCCTGGAAACAGGTGTTTTAATTAAGCTCAAATGTTTATTTAAGCTCAACCTTTATTTAAATTTATGCTCCTAGTTTATAACCACATTCATATGCCATAATTAAATATAATTATGACCTTACATTTAAATGATGTACCATATATCTCTTAGAAATATTGCCATCAGTCTGACACAGTTTTATGATCTGCCTCTTCTCTAAGAGAGAACCCTAGGACTTCACACATATACTACTGTCCCACTTGATTTCATTTGGGGCATCGGCCCCATACATCTGCCCTTCTTTTAGAAATTATAAAGCAAACTGGGAGAGCAAGGAATAGTTTACCTGTCAGATTTATGGAGAATAGAAGACTTTAACAAGACTTTAAACAAGAGACAGAGAACATTATGAAATGCAAAATGGATAATTTTGATTACATTAAATTGAAAAGTTTTTATACAAACAAATCCAATGCAACCAAGATTGGGAAGTAGAAAAGTAGGAAGGAATTTTTACTACTAGTGTCTCTGATAAAGGCCTCCTTTCTAAAATATTTAGAGAACTGAATCAAATTTATAAGAATACAAGTCATTCAGTTTTCAGAGGAAGAAATTAAAGCTATCTATAGTCTGAAAAATGCTCTAAATCACTATTGATTAGAAAAATGCAAATCAAAACAACTCTGAGGTACCACATCACACCTGTCAGACTGACTAACATGACAAAGCAGAAAATGATAAATGCTGGAGAAGATGTGGGAAATTGGAACACTAATGCTCTGTTGGTAGATTTGTGAACTGATCCAACCATTCTGGAGAGCAATTTTTTCAACTATGCTCAAAGGGCTATAAAAATGTGCATATCCTTTGATCCAGGAATACCACTTCTAGGACTGTATCTCAAAGACATGATAAAAATGGGGAAAGGATCCACATGTACAAAAATATTTATAACAGCTCTTTTTGTGGTGGCCAAGAACTGGAAATTGAACAGATTCCCATCAATTGGGGAATGGTTGAACAACTTGTGGTACATGAATGTAACGGAATATTATTGTTCCATAAGAAATGGTGAGCAGGTAGACTTCAGAAAAACCTGGACTTACACAAATTGATGCTGAGTAAAGTGGGCAGAACCAAGAGGACACTGTACACAGTTACAGCCATGTTGTGTGATGGCTAACTTTGATACAGTTGGCTCTTCTCAACAATGCAAGGTTCTAAGACAACTTGAAAAGGTTCATGATGGAAAATGCTATCCACATCGAGAGAAAGAAATATGGAGTCTGAAAGCAGATTGAAATATACTATTTTTCTCCCTCTCTCTTGTTCTGTTTTTTCATTCTCATGGTTCGTTCCATTGGTAATAATATGTCTTTACAACATGAGCAATGCGAAAATATGTCTAATGTGAATGTATATGTAGAGCCTATATCAGATTGCATGCCTTTTTGGGGAGGGGAGAGAGAAAGAAGGTGGAGAAAATTTAAAACTCAAAAGTCTGTGGAACTTAATGTTGTAAACTAAAAATAAATAAATAATATATACACACATACACATACATACACACATACATATATATATACATACATAATACATACGTATATATTCACACATATTTATTCATTCATTCATTTAAATTTTAAGGACCTCATTTTTGGGGATGGTTAATCTCTAATTACAACATTACCTTCTAATTGTCCTTGAGTTAATCGCTCTCTGGGTTTAACATGGTCCTGAAGAAAGCCTGGGAAATCTTTACCCCTGTGTGAGATATAGTGAAAGATTAAAAACAAACTAGAGGATTTTACTTGTACTCAAGTTTTGGGTTATGGGAATGAAAGTTTGGTTTAGTTTATGGGAATGAAAAAATCATTAGGCACGATTAGTTTTTTTCCAGGGTCAGATTATCCAGGTAACTTGCCTCTTGCCTACACAGGGTGGGAAGGGAGAGAACACACAGGTGCTTGGTCACAAGTTCAGTGTAGACTGCATTCAGCCGTACCCCCAACTGATGTTTCCAACTTCAGGGAGATCCATATTGTGTCAGTAATAGAAATAAGAAAGGTGAGTAGGCCTTCAAATAGGGGGGAACTTTATTGACATGAACTCTGTGCATTGTGTTCTCCCTAAAATCACATGATAACTTTGAAAAGTGTAAAAGATCGAGGAACTCGGAGGGAATCATGTCGGTAGATGCTACTGGCAGACATGGGTAATATACCACCTTATTAACCTAAGGAGAAAGTTTGATACAGTGGAAAGGAGGCTTGATCTGGAATCAGAAGACACAAGTTCAAGTTCTTACTCTTGTCACTTGATACTTGACCATGGGCAAGTCATTTAAGTTGTTCACTAGGCTTCAGTTATTCATCTCTAGAATGAGAAACTGGACTAGATGGTCTCTAAGGTCCCTTCCAGCTCTAAAATGTAGTATCTTAACATAATATTTTAGCTCATACCTTCTTGTGAATGTACTTTAGTGTGATGCAGCTGGTAGTTGTAATCTCATGAACTCTAGTAGTGACTGTGACTAGAGAAGAATTGTGTGGTTCTAATAAACCTCTAGGTCAGGAGGTAGGCACAGTTAAATATCACTGCCAGATGACTCAAAGGGAGTAACTTTTAATTACTACATTGTAGAAATGTTACCCTGAGAGGAACAATTTTATGACTGATCAATAGGGTGATGCCATACCTGCATATCTGCTCTTTGGATCTTGCATGGTCATATGGACTGCATTATAGTGACTGAGTGAGCCATATGAATTCTCTTATAGTGACAGGAACCTCCTTTGGTTCACTTCCATAGATCTTAGAAACTACTCAGTATAGGTGACAGAAAAAGTGAGTGCAGCCAGAACACCATATAGAAAATATGTTCTTGTTTGTCTCATGAGATTTTTGATAAATTTAGATTCAGAAATTAGAAGCAAGTCTTGAGATGCCATCCTTTTAGAACTTTATCAGGATAGACTCTTATTATTGAATGTGGAATGATAAGACATATGAAAATCCTTAAGAGTTTTGGGCATAAATTTATAGTTTTCATCTTTTTCAGCACAATCATTTATTTTACCTTGAGAATAATAAGGCAAGATGGTGAGAGCTCAAATAAATTGTCCAGAAACTAAACTACTGAGGCAAGATGCAAAGCCATTGTCATAAATGAATATCTGGCTGTCTGAGTATTCCAAAGAAATGGCTTAAAGCAGCAGAAGTTTGAGACGGAATAAGGAACATTTTGAACTGTTTTAAAAAGGAGTCTGCTGCAATTGAGAAATTATTCTTCTGGAATAGTTTGGAAAAATCAGGATGAATTTTGAACTCAGGCTTATTAGTAATTATCTTTGTTCAATTATATTATGTAGTTATATATGCTCCTTTTTTGTTAACCAATAATCAAAACTCTTCAGTATCAGAATCAATTCCAAACATGGAGGCACAATTTCCCCACAAAATCCCATAATTTATGGTGTTGATGGGTCATCATCATCATCATCATCATCATCATCATCATCATCATCATCATCATTACCATCATTGATTTAGAGGTTATGAATGGCTTAGATTCTTTAAGCAATTTCTCCTCTGGCTACGTACCTTTCCCATGTCCAGGTCAAGACATGAACCAAGCTGAATTCCCATAGATTTTGAATGGCCTGAGAAAATGGGTCAGAGAGGTCTTCTAATTTTATGACTTCCTGGGGGAGGTGGTTCCCTAGCACCTGTGATTTGAAGTGGCAGATACCTCATGACACTTGCTGTAAATGTAAAACTGCTCTTTTAGCCAATTAGACACTTAAACTTAGATTCAGTTGAGTGGTGTAGAAAATAGACCATTGGATTTGGAGATAGTACGATCTGAATTTGAATCCTACTTCAGAAACTTACTAGTTGTGTGACCTTGGGCAAATCATTTATCCCTCTGGGCTTCCATTTCCTTATCTGTAAAATGGGGATAGTAAGATCATCTACCTAATAAGATTATTGTAGGGATTATATGAGACAATCTATGTAAAGTGCTTTGCAAGCCTTAAAGAGGTATTTAAAGAGGTAGATATAGTTATGATTGTGTGCTCGTCCTTCATTGCTGAAAAAGACCATGCCATCAGAGAAATGATGACATGATTTGCACTTGACTTTGTTTTGAGTGAGGGAGGGCTGTGCAGGTCACCAGTCTCACTTCTCCTCCAGAGCTATCTGAATCCAGTGACCAGATATTCCTCAGGATGACTGGAGATGGCCTAGGATGAGGCAATTGGGGTTGAGTGACTTGCCCAAGGTCACACAACTAGTGAGTGTCAAGTGTCTGAAATGACATTTGAACTCAGGTCCTCCTGACTCCTGCACTGGTGCTCTATCCACTGTACCACCTAGCTACCCATTTTTATGGTTATCAGGTAAGGATATAGCCATAAATAATAATACAGTAGCACAAATTTATAGAGTTCTTTCCTTACAATAGGTCTGTGAGATAGTAATAACATTACTATTTTTAGAGGAAATTGAGCTTCATATAGGTAAAGTGACTTTCCTGAGGTCTTTAAGATCATAGATTTAGGGTTGGAATATATGGCCTTTATGGTCTCTTCCTTTATTTTACAGAGGAGAAAACAGAGGCCCAAAGAGTAACGATCAAAATTATGCAACTAATCAATGCCAGAATATGAACCAAGGTCTCTTGACTTCAAATCCAGAGCCCCTTCCTGACACTATCTTAACAATATATAAAAGTTTCTAGTGGTGCATTTGTGGTGACATAATTGTAACTTGGTACTCTACATGTAACATCTGTAGTCATGACACTACAATGTAAGAAGTTCAAATTTGTGCTGTTCTCCTTAATCCTAGAGGGTTACAGTGGGTCATTCCATCAATTATCCAATGAGGCAATATAATATCTGAATTATGCAGATATTACATTCCCCTGGACCTTCTTTCTACTGGAACTTTTGCCTCAGAAAGCTGCACATACAGATAGCCTTCTCTGGCCACCAGAGGGCACAAGCCTACAACCATGCCTTTAAGTCCCGGTGATGGACAATGTAAACCCATACTGTTGGGGTCTGGAATTTAGCTTATATGGCTTGTTGCTCACACATTTAAAAAAAAAATCAATTATTCTAGAGTCATCACCCTAAATCATAATTTTTTTCTCTTTCTATGACAGCCACTTCCAGAGGATGCTGCTATATATATATATATATATATATATATATATATATATATATATATATATATATATATATATACACACACACACAACATACTATGATCTTCCTCTAAGAATGGCTGTCCCTCTTTCCTGCAATGCTTGTTCTCTTCACCTTTAACTCTTACTTTCCCTGATTTTCTTCAATCCTTAGCTCAAGTTTCACTTTCTCAGGGTCCCTAGGTGCTAGTGTCTTCCTCTGTCCCCTCTTTCTCCTCCCTATTACTTCATATCTTTTCTGTGTACATCCATCCATCCATCTATCTATCTATCTATCTATCTATCTATCTATCTATCTATCTATCTATCTATCTATCTATCTATCTACTCCTTGAGGTCAGGGACTGTTTTTGCTTTTATGTCCCCAGTACTTAACACAGTTCTTGGCATATATTGAATTAAGCACCTAATAAATGCCTGTTGCTCAATTAATATAAAAGTTTTCTTTTATAAAAAGGAACCACTTCTGAGACTCTCTACATGGGTATGTAGAACTATAGACTGTTAGAGCTGGAAGGCATCTTAGAAATCATCAAATCAAATCTCACAATTTACAGATGAGGAAATGGAGGAATAGAGAAGTAATTTGCTACAAATCACACAGTGAGTGACAAAATTAGAAATAAATGGAAGGATAACTTACACTCTCTCTTTGGATATGCAATTAAAACAATGGTTTAAAAATTAATATGTAATGTCTCTTTAGAGATTTGGTCTGTCATATTTTTATGATGCTTTGGGGTCAGAAGACACTGTAGGAGAATGGTCTGAGCTACATGTCCCATGATGCTTTTGGACCTCCTTGGATAGCAAGAGACAAGAGTGGAAGAGGAGGCAGAAAAGGGCACTAGTAAGAAAGTAGAAGAGGGAGAGAGTTAGCAGCTTCAAGACATCTTCCTTGAATTTCTCTTTTCCTCCAATTTGAAGACAATAAGGTATTTACCTATAGCAAGCGGTCAAATATTGATAGAGTATTGTGAGTAGAGTTGGCTTTGGAGTTAGGAGGACCTAAGTTCAAATTCAATCTCAGACTCTTAAAATTTGTGTGACCTTGGGCAAATCACTTAACCTCTAAATGCTTCAGTTTCCTCATTTGTAAAACCATGGGCTTGAGCTCAGTGATCTCTTAAGATCCCTTGTAGCCCTAAATCTATGATCATCCAATCCCTAATAATAATGTTGTGGAGATATAGATTGTCTGAAAGTGAACAGACATTAGCATCATTAAAAGTTTTTATAATCATCTGAGAAATGCTAAGAGGGTCAGCGTACTCCAAGAATTACAGCAAGGTTCTCAAGTACCCTCTATGAGTGAATGAACTATTTCCTCCTCTCACAATATTGGGAAACAGAGGAATAAATGAAGAGGCACCAAAACCATCTAAATTCTTCTCCCACTGCATAGAAGAAGAATCCTTAGGAGTATAAAGAGATCAGAATTCAGCTTCTGAGGAAGGAACTTCAGGATGGCTTCAGGAAGCACATTTAGAATAGATGTGAAGGTGATGGCAATGTTTTATGTGAGCTATTATATCACAATTTTCTGTTTTAAGTAATTTGTATATGCTTTGTATGTGTGTATAAGATGTGAAGTCAAATAATTCAATGACAATTGATCTGGAAAGGAGAAAAATTAAGTTCATGAATATTAACTCGAGTAGATTGAAGCTGAGTCACTCTTTGGAAGTTTAGAAGTTGCTGGGGATATAATACGCCTAAAAGCAACAAAAACATAATTTCATCATCTCATATTGCCATGCCCAAAATGAGCACTTTCAAAAAGATCAATATGACAATAATTACAGCATAGACATCTATATTTATTGCAGAAAGTGAGGAAGCAGAGCAATCCAAGTAAAAATTCTACCAGATCTTCCAAATTAAATCAACATATATCTTAAGACGAGGTGTCTTTTATGCAAAGGTGGACATAGGAGAAAAGAATGAAAAATATATTGGAAAATATCATTATGTAGCAATGATATCCATTCCATCTTTCATATAAGGGTGATTTCTACCAACTTTACCTTCTTCTTGATGTTTGTGTTACTAAAACACAAATTCTTAAACATTAAACTCCAATGTTTGCAGGATATTTATTTTGTAAAGATATTTTTAGGTAAGAAATAGAAGAGGCCAAAGACTTCTAGATTAGATAGATTATAAATTATGAATATATTTTCTAAAGAAGAATGTCAGATGGTTCTGGATATGACAAGCAGCAAGTGACATTCAAAAAGTGAAATCAATTTTATTTTAAGCAGTAGGAAGTGACTTTTATCCTTGGAAAAATCATTTCTGAATTAGGTGTCTATAACATAGTCAGAGCACAGACTTATTCAAAGAAAAATAAAAATCAATACCAAGTTAAAAGAATAAAAATGAGAAGATCCCAAGAAGCAGTTAGAACTAGCATGATCTAGTTAAAACTACTGACACTGAAAAAAATGGAAATAGATAAAAGAACAGACAATGACTCAGACTAGTGCTATTTCCTAAAGAAAAGTAACAAATATAATTTCTACAGTAAGAAAACCAAGAGAATCCAGAAACCATCTGGGCCAGCAAATGATTTTCTTGTCAGACAGAGAGACATGGCAGTCAAAGGTAGCACTAGTTTATAATATAAACTTGTTTTCAGAATCTTACAGGGGTAGGTAATAGAAGATTATGAGTAATATTACTGCACAAAAGAGTGAGAAGTAGTGTAAGAAAACAAATTTTACAGAAATCTTGGCAAATATTTTTATTATGTTAGATTACATGAAGAGAATTTAAGGGTGAAATTAGGAGAGAAAGAAACAGATGGAAGATGGAAAAGATCTGTATTATTAAAACAAACCATTCTCTCTATCAATGACAGTGGAATAACCATATTTGGACTGAAGAAATGAAAACAGCAGCGAAGAAAACAAAAACAAAATTTGGAAGAGTAGTAGGATTAGCCAAAGTACACAAAAAAAGGTCCATGGTAGAGATGACAACATTTTGAGGGTATTGAGGGATCACTTCTCTATTTGAAAAATTAAATACCAGGAAAAAAAATAATTGATATTATTGCTATTAAAAAAGAATATTAAAAATTTCAATAACTACTGACCTAAAGGCCTATTTTTCTTCTCTACAAAATTTCATGAAAGTAATTAACACATTGATTTCATTCTTTGATGAAGGAATGAAAAGGCAACAGGTAGGGTTTTGCAAATAAGTTTTTAGAATTAACTATATCTATGTAGTCACAAAACTGACTAAAAGATATAGGGAATATAACTTCTCACCATGATTACTGTTTGTTAATAATAATTATTATTTATTTATTATCAAATCATTAATAATTATTATCAAATAATAAAAATATTTGATTTTATAGAGCAACATACCAACAAAATGCTTTTCTCCAGCTAGCAACTTCTCATGTATATGTCAAAAATAAAAAAAGAAACCTTGAGAAATGTTAATTATGATTTCATTTACCGACTCTTAAGAGGCAGGCATAAAACAGTGAGAAAGGTACTTGTGACTATTATGAAGTACAGTTAACATAAAATCCTAATCAAAAAGAGATTCTTGAGAGAAAAAAATTCTTTAAATGTTCCAATGGCTCAATAAACATTTATTAATACTATATGCCAGGCACTGTGCTTAGGGCTGGAGACATAAAGAAAGGCAAATGACAGTCTCCGTTCTCAAGGAGCTCACAGTCCAATGGGGGAGATGTCATGAAATCTCAGAATACTACAGAGCCTCTTAAATGAGATCTAAAACCACTCAAAAGAATTTGGTCTGAAGCTAAGCTCTCCAATTTGTTGAGTTAATCCCATACCTAGCTGTGCCCAGATCATGTTTCACATCTAAGATATTCACCAGGAAAATCCAAGTGGATGAAGGATGCCTATTATTTGGATTATGACATGCAGTTGGATGAAGAGCCTAGGGAGCTGGAGCAACAGTATAATTAAACTTGAAGAGATACTACAAAGCAATGAACTGGGGCCCAGAATTAAATATGACATGGGGGGATTACTTTTGGGAAATTGTTCAATTCTCCTCCCTTCAACAAATGCTTATTTTTTTAAAAAATAAACTTGTATCTAATTAAGGTATATTGATTCTTCTCACAATAAAGTCTGGAATACTATAGTTTTTACAAAATTAAAGTTTCAGGTCACCCAAAAGGCAGTATGAAAAATGCTTGTTGAAAACATGAGTGAATGGGAAATGTATGGTAGATGAAACTAGCATATCATCAAGAAAGAACTTCAAAATTAAATTGGTTGAAAGGATATCATAATATAAAATGATGTTAATATAAATATTATAATATAAAAAGATATTATCTGAGAAATGTATACTCTGAAAAGGAAAAACGTCTAGTCTATCCTGATTAATGAGTGAGTTACTGGAAACTGAAAACTCACTTAGGTCACCCCCCCTTTTGTATATATGTGTGGGTGTGCATATATGCAAATTTATATTATAATGCACTATTAAATAGCTGGCTCCAGACTATGTTTCATATTCTACTCAGTCAAACCAGCAAAATGCCTACTCACTGTTGGCAACTTGCCATTTGCCTTGCTTCTGCTTCCCCTTGTCTTCACTAGGAGAGACTTAGCCCTCCAGAAGCACTCCTCTAATATGCCTGCGTTTCAACAGCATCTCCAACAATTCTCATTTTTTTTTGGGTTAAAGTTGCCAATTGGATGCCTATTCTTTTATTTGGCAAATGAGGAAATTGAGGTCCAAGTAGTTATTTAACTTGTTCTTCCTGGGATCAGAAGGAAGAATAGGAAGAATGGGTAGGAGTTGTAATGGGACAAATTTAGGCTTGACATCAAGAAAAATTCCCTAATCATGAGAGCTATCCAAAAGTGGAAATGGGCTGCCTTAGAACAGGGTGGGCTCTCCAACACTTGAGATCCTCAGGCAAGGCCTAGATACTTTTCTCTTTACTCCTGGGATTCTGTGATTTGGATTCCATGGAACATGGAATGATGTCAGAAGAGTCACAATAGCAAGCAACTTTAAGGGCAATGGACATGGTGGTGAGCTTAAGGTACAGCTTATAATAACACATGGCCTTCGAGGTTGAGAAGGGCTCTCAGACTGGAAAAGGAGGGGGGCCAGGAAGAATGTGTTGGGTGGATTCTTTATGGACAATTTTAAGAAGGATTTGGACAAGAATTAAGTTTCTATTAACACTGGAGGGAGTATCTGTGTCAATGAGGTCACAGATCAGTTGCAGGACCGAAGGAGAATATGATAACTTGGCAAAAACAACAGTAGAAACTATTACCAGAAAAGTAAAACAAAATTGTAATGTTTTCTGGACTTGTGTCTCCCACAGTGCCATGAAGGAGCAAAATGTCTCTTTCAGAAATCGAGTGGAGAACTGCCCCTTCATCCCAAGCTCATTGAATACCTTTCCCAAATCAGTTTTTTCTTCCTCTCTTTCTGCCTCTTATCTTCTTCTGTTTCCGTTTGACCAGTTTAATGGACTGAAGCTTTGTCCAGGAAAAGCTTCTTATATTTTCTAAGTAGTAGTTTGTTTCTTGATTCAGTGTGACTTAATTTGAAACATATACCAATTCTTTCCCCCATGCAATAGAAGACAGGAGGAATTGTAAGCACCCAAAAGGGTGTCTCATGCATGTCATAGGACTGTGGTTGCTTGCCAAAATCTGAGACTTCTGAAGATATTTTGTGCTCTGCATTGCTTACAGAGTTGGAGACTCTCAGAATTGGAAGGAACAGTTCTTACAAGTTATCTAGTATGATATCAATTCAGTGGAGTTTAAGTGAGTTCAGTTCAGCTTATTAAGCATTTATTAAATGATTTATTTTGTGCAAAGCCTTGTATTTGAGAACGTAAAAAGAAAAAGGGAAAAAGAGTTCTTGCCCTCAAGGAGCTTATATTCTACCATGGGATATAACATGTACATAAATAAGTAAATTAAAGAGCATTTGGGAAATTAGAGAACACTAACAACTTCCACTCAATGCAGGTTCCTCTCTACAATCTCCTTGTTTCTCCCCAAAGTAATTTTTCAAAATCAGACCCAATGTTTGCTACTTGCATTGCAGTTCAGTCAGATGAAATAGCAGTATCTCATACTTTTGCCTTTTGATTCTCATGTTTTTGCATCACACCAACTGCAAAAAAAAAAGCTTGTTCTACTTCCTAGTAGTTTTTCTTAGGGTTATCACTTTCTAACTGGAAGGTCATTAAGTCTAATCTCCTTATTTAAGAAAGAAGGAAACTGATGCCCAAGGAGTATCATCTCCAAGTTGTTACAGACAGGAAGTTGCAGAGATATTGATTCTCTCTGTCTCCAAATCTAGCTCTCTTTCCACTATCCCATGCTGCCTCTTGTCCTTAAAGATGAAGATAAATATAGAGTCTCAAAAGTTGATATTAGTTGTAGTAAGGGATGTCTATCAAAAGTCTTATTCATATTTAGTGATTACTATCATCACATATCTGGATCTGGAAGGAAGAGGAGGACTTCAGTGGGCCGTGATAAGAATGGATTATATTCTAGGCAGGGGGGGATAGCCTATAGTTAACATAATTATCATTCTATTACAAATTTTTTTGAAAATATTTTTATGAATAAAAGTCTTCCTAAATATTTTCCCCATTATTATATAAATTCTTAATTCATTTTTTTAATTTTAAGGAAGTTTTACACTTAAAAAAATAATCAGGTTTTTACATTCTACTCTATTCATACAAAAAAGCAGATGTATTGTTTTCTGATAGCAAAGCTCTGATTTTCTGACTCATCTGGGTTCTTGAACAGCTCCCAAAATAAAAATGGAAGTGATTTATTTGAGCAGCTCCAGAGAACAGGACCGGTAACTTTGAGTGACAGAAAGAGGTGGGATCAAGGAAGAAATCCTATTGGAGGAGTAGGATCAGCTGAGGGAACAATATATCATATACTAAACTATATATTATATATTAAACTAATTCAAATACATTCAACAAATATTTAGTGAATGCTTACTGTGTGCAAGGCTCTATGCTGGGCGCTGGGGATGCAAAGATGAAAAAGCATATAGTCCCTGCCCTTAAGGAACTGACCGTTTACTGTGGTTGTAATGTAACCAATAGACATAATACAAGGGAAAATGTGATAACATATTTGTATCCCTATCCAGAAGAACCTAGTAAAGTACCTCATACATAGTAGGTATTTAATAAATATTTATTGATTAAGGCCAAAGAGAGAGACAGAAAAAGTGCCTAGGAAAACTTGCAGAAAAGGTCATTTTCAACTGGTTTCCTTGACCTCTTTGCTACTAAGCAAAGGGAAACCTTTTCCTACTTGTCTGTTTCTTTCTTTCTGTCCAGCACAACTGAGATTATTCAGGACTGCTCCTGCAATTACAGTGTTATCTAGTCCCAATTCATATTTTTGAATAAGGGAAAGAACGCTCAGCCGTGAAATTGACTTGCTAAAGGTCATGCAGCCAGTAAATAGCAGAGTACTGACTGAAATCCAGAGTTCTTTCTGACTCTACATTTTTTCCCCCAGCAGGTAAAGGGAGGAGATTGTAAAGGGCTATGTATACACTCATATGGACCACTGGACATTTGGCAGTGTGGGTAAAAATGTGACATGAGAACTCAAAGGTCCAATGATATTATTTAACAGTAATAGTCTGTTCTTAGCTTGGGATCCATGAACTTAAAAGAAATTTTTTTTTTGATAACCACATTTCAATGTCAATGGTGTCCTTCATAATGTTATGTATTTTATCTCAAGCATTTCAAAACCTCATTCTGAGAAGGGCTCCATGGGCCTCCCCAGAATGCCAGTGGGGTCCAGGATACAAAAAAAGGTGAAGAACCTCTATTCTAATTGCTTTCATTCTGACTTTTTGTCTTTTCATTACTCACCTGATGTGAGTCGATGGAATTTTTGTCAGGGGTTTCAGCTTATACTTTAACTTAGAATCAGAAGAAGCTGACATTTGGCTGGCGACTCCGTCTGGAATTCAGAAAACAGAACTAAGTGATCTCTTCACAGGTTTATTTCTTTTGTGCTCCCCTGTCCAATGCCCAACTCAAGGTTTTCCAGGGAATGTAAAAGAACTCTAGGTACTGTAATAACCATAGATAACAACTAGCATTTATATTTAAGGTTTGTAAAGCATTTTACAAATATGATTTTGTTTTAACCTCACAACCACCCTGCCAAACAGATGATATTATTATCCCCATTTTTACAGAAGAGGAAACTGAGACAGATAGAAGTGAAGTGACCAGCAGAGTCACACAGCAAGTTAAGTGCCTGAGGCTGTATTTGAACTCAAGTCTTCCTGACTCCAAGTCCAGCACTTTGTCCGCCATATCACCTAACCGCCTCTATACTATTGTAACATGGATTCAGAGGCAGGAATAAAATGAAGGAAAAGTTTTCAAAGTATGGTCAGATCATCCCCTGTGCCAGGGTGAGTAAAGGAGACAGTCTCCTTAGCACCTCTAGAGCTTTAAGGGATAGGGCAATAATCTGTTGTTATTCTATCTCCCCATTTTCAACTGTATAACCTCAGAAAGTCAAACCAGGCAGGCTCTGAGGAAAAGTCAGTAAGATTTAGAAATAAAACTTGCCACATTCAGGGAACAGTCTAATGTCACAACCAAACGGAGAGAGTTTGTAATACTTATTTCCATCTTGTAGATGCCTAGTCACTCATAATCCTAGGGCACCTAAACTCTGCTGTGTTTTTACTGTCCCATGAGCTGTAAGCCTGCATGACCTGTCCTTATTTGGTCACCTTCTATAGGCATCACTGCCATTCTGTCCTTTGTTACCCAGTGTAAGGGTAGGAGCAGAATGATGGTTCACTTAATACTTAAGCCAGACTCTTCCTGAATAGACCCCAAAGATATTCCCCCTCTTCCCCCTCCATTTCCCTCCTCTCCTTATAGGTAATGTCTGATTGTCAGATTTAGGAGGTTCAAGGACTGCATTGGTAGGGGCTTTTCCTTTGTTTATATGCTTTGATTTTCATGGTCTAAGTTATCTTACAAAAGAAGGCAGTTTCAGAGAAAGACAATACAGCAGAGTTGCTGATGAGGAGGAAGAATGGAAGATCATTTGTTAAACAGCGCAGTCAGAACAAAAACAAAAACAGAAAAGTAACTCCATTCGATTTCTCCTGAAGGTGCCCAGTCCAGAGACTAGAAAGTAGCTGTTCCTGAAAGGTGCTACTCAAGTGGGGAACTTATTACCCAGTCAGAAGGCCCAAGAGGGTCCCCCAAACCCTGACACTATAAAATCTATCCCAACATTCAATATCAGCATTAGTTTTGCCTTTTTACCCCCATGTAAAAGTGACAGGTGGCAAATCAAAACAGGGAACTTGGCATAGAATCCCACTGAGTTCTGAAGTTTAAATAATGAATTTAAACTATGCCACTCACCACCTCTGGGCCTTGATCAGCAAATGATCAAGAACCCAATAAGGAGTTTGTTCCATCATACAATTGTGACCTCACTGCTCATTCTCATGGAGAGAATGACGCAGGGGAACCTCGAAATCTAAGAGCTCCAGGCTTTTCAGAGTGGCTTGCCCAGTAAAGCAATACTCCTGGAGAGGTGTATGTGTGTGTGTGTGTGTGTGTGTGTGTGTGTGTGTGTGTGTTGGAAGTGAAGAATGGTGAAATCTTAGAATTTTAGAATCGGTCAGATATTTTGAACAGGGCCTATGAGAAGGGAAAAACTTTCCATGAACAAATTTGCTGATTGACAATTATCTGAGTTAAAGGCAGTTCACAACTAGCCATTCACTCCCAACCCTTTAATCCCTTCAAGTCAGGATGAATGCTATAGAAGGAAAATTTCATTAACTGGTTAAGCTATGATGGCTGGAAAGAGAAGGAATGGAAAATTGACTGGTAATAAATTATAGAAGAAAGAATATCAATTCTAGGTGCTGGCGATTTCCTATTATCAATGTATGTTGCTGCTGATATCTCTGAAATTAGGAACTGGAAGTCTGTTGTTTCTAAAAGTCTCTGCACGTGAGGGAAACATTTGAAAACCTAGCAGGTAGCCAAAAAAACCCTCTAGAGGACCTGTCTGGAGCCTGTCAAAATCCTTATGAATTAGTAAAATGAATTAGTAAATATTTAGTGTTTCTTGGGAAGATAGGTTTAAGGAGACGAGTTAAAAGAAGTGAATAGTGTGAATGTTACATTCACAACATGGTGTCTTAGAAATCTAATTTGGCTTATATATTCAGCTTTCAAAGTGATTTTCCTTGAGCTCAATAGATCTGACAACTCTCCTGCTATTCCTTATAAACTCTAGCGCCTTGCTCTTGCCTCTAGGATAAAATATATAAATTCAGATTTTTAAAGTTTTTCACAACCTAACCCCATCCTATCTTTTCAGCCCCACTCTATATTACTTGAATCTAAATTCCAGTCCAAAGTGGTCTTCTCTCTGTTTTTCATATAGCTCTCTCTCTGTCCCTCTCTCTCTCTCTCTCTCTCTCTCTCTCTCTCTCTCTCTCATTTTCTGACTCTCTAATTCTCTCTATCTCTGTCTCTGTCTGTCTATCTCTCTCTCTTGCTTTTTCTCTGGCTATACTTTATGCCTGGACTGTACTTCTTCCACACTTTCAAATCATGGAATCCCTCTCTTCTTTAAAGATGTAGCTCAGACACTGCTTTCTTCTACACGAAGCCTTTCCTGATTTCCCTATTTGCTAGAGCAAAGCTTCTCTCCCTAAATGCTTTGTATACATATTAGTTTTACATACGTACGTCATGTCTTTCGTAATAGACTATATAAATTCTTTGGGAGTTGGGGTGTTTTTTGAGATATTTGTATCTCCAGCACCTAGCACAATGACTGGTACATAAGAGGCACTTAATGTTTGATTACAATTACTCTACAGCAACAGCTTTTAGTAAGGCTAAGCAATGACCATAAACAGCAATGACACTTCTAAGGTCCAGGAAGGGAAGAATAAGAATGGAGGAAAATAAGGATAGGAGGGAGTTGGGGGGAAGGAAAGGAGTACTATATGCCTGCAAATCATAGAACACAATCTCAGAAAAATTAAAGTTAAAAAAACCTAAAAATCTAAAGTCTCATGGCAGATATATGGATATATATATATATATGGATTTATATAGGTTATTATATAGCATGTTGTACATTAATAACTATGACATGTGCAAGACATGGCCCCAGAAACAATACTGAGGATAAATATGATTGGGGGAAAAAGAAAAAAAAAACTCAGGCTGGTGAGGTGGTAAGAATGAGAGACAGTAGATGGGCCAGCCTAAGTACTATCTTAGTATTTTTAAGACACTAAAAAATAAATAAATAAAAGCAGAAAGACTATATAGCCCATTGGATAGATCATCTTTAGTAGATTAATGGGGAAATTATAACTTTACAAGAAAAAGATGCTAAGAAATTGTGATTTGTGTCAGTGGAGGAAGCGGCCATGCTGAAGAAATAGTAGATTCACTGGATGACCTAGGTGAAATTGCCCCATGCTATTTTGTTGGTTTGGGATAGTTTTACAGGTTGGAAAAATAATTTAAAATCAATCATCACCACATCTTAACTTGCTTCCATCTTATTCTTATCTTTCTATCTAGACATACATAACTTTCTCTCAGCTATTTATGCTGTTTGCAGGCCACACTGATATCCTTGAGTCCTTGAGGGTACCAAAGATGCATAAAGAGTATAGGACTGAAGTAATAACTTCCAACTTTTTCACTTATTTGACTTAGAATTGGGCTGTTGGTATATTACATGGGAAAGATGTTTTTAAAAAGCTGAGAAGATGAAGCTTTCAACAAAAAAATGTTAACTTATTTGCCAAAATTTCAAATTATGTGGAGAAAAACCAGTTAATAATTAGAATTTAATGATCTCCCCAATAGATAGCTTAGGGAATAGGACCAACAAATCAAGTATAGGAAAAAGTAATGCAGATTTGAGGAATAAATGTGAGGTTCCAAAAATCTCAGTTCTACCATATCTTCTCATGTTGCTTGTTGCTTACCTTTAATGGTCTTTGAAAGTTCTATCAGTTTGTTGAGATCCACTTTCCCATCATCTGTAAGTCAAGGGCAAGATAAGACTTAGAAACAGTGATAAGCAAGATAATTTTTAAAGTAACATAAATAGAATACTATTGTGCTATGAGAAACGATGAACAGGATAGGATGAATTCAGAAAAATCTGGGAAGATTTAAGTGAACTGATGCAAACTAAAACGAGTAGAACCAGAACACTGTACACGGTAACAGCAATATTGTATGACAATCAATGGTGAATGACATCCTCAGGAATATAATGATTCAAGACAGTTCCAAAGGACTTATGATGAAAAGTGCTATCTACCTTCAGAGACAGAACTGATGGAGGCTGAACACAGACTGAAACATACTTTTTAAATTTTTAAAAAATTATTCTTGTTTTTTTTTTGGTCTTCATTTTGTTTTTGCAACATGGCTAATATGGAAATATTTTGCATGAATGCACATGTATAATCTATATCAAATTGCTTGCATTCTTAAAGAGGGGGAGGAATAGGGAGGAAGGGATACAATATGGAACTCAAAATTAATAAAACCTGAATGTTAAAAAATTTTTACATGTAATTGAGAAAAAAATAATGGTATAAAATGATAAAAATTAGCACAAATGGCTATTTTCTCTGATTTCTCTTAAAATTATATCTTATCTGCACAGAGGAATGGAAAAAGGGGTTTTCAAATGTCATTTCTATCTATTTTCATTCACTCTATTTCAAATGAAAGAAAGGCAGCCAATGGGGGAAGCTTGTTAGAGGCAGATCTAACACTCAAACTACACAACATTCTTAAGTATCTAAGCTCCAGTGAAGGTGGCAAAAAGTGTCCTGGTGACCCTCATGGTGGCAAAGGGATAAAAGCCTCTGCTAGTTAATATATTGTTGCTAATATTCTGAACCAATGTGTTGGCTAAGAGTCTATGCTTTCTAAAGTAGTGTCTAAATGTCAGAGCTTAAGGGATCATGAAAATCATCAAATTCAATCCCCTACCTTTTACAAAGGAGAGACTGAGTGACTTGGTTCAGATTACACAGTGAGTTAGTTGAGATAGATCTAGAATACAGGACTTTAGACCCCCAAGCCCAGTGCTCTTTTTATTCTTGCCTGCTAATTCTTCTTAGCTCATCTGTATAATATGTGGGCAGCACAATATATAATGCATCAAACAATGATAATTAGTCTGTTTTCTTTTGTGGTCACGTAAACATGTCAGTGAACAAATACATGGTTTGAATGTATTTTCACAGCAATATGGAAAATATTTGGCTGTACCATGGGACTATTATGACTATGCTAGATGTAATGGAGTAATAAAATAATTTGTTAAACACCCACTACGTGCCAAGAACTGTGGATACGAATAAAAAATCAATATAGCCTTCATTCTCAAGGAGGACCCATTTTAATTAGGGGAGAAAACACATATGACAGTGTTCAGTTGCAGGGCAGACCTGGTGGTCCTTTGAGAACAATGGAGAGGCAGGTGACAAAGTCCAGGAGTCCTTAGGGTACAATATGAAGTCAAATGGCAACACCCAAGGGTTCAAAGGTCATATTAGCAGGGCAGATGGTAAGACCCAGGAGGCTATCTATCTTACATGGAGGATTGTAATTGATAATTCCCTTCTCATTCAAGTGGTGTGGGCAACCATATCCCTTGACCAATGACTGCTGGGAAGAGAATATAGTGGACCTAAAGGTTGGAATGGAAAAGGGCTCTGGGCTACCTCTGGCAGATGTGGAGTTAATAGGGGCAGGGTCAATATCCAGTCAGGAGTGGGGTGGTGTTCATCTACCTGGCAGGAACATGGGAAGGGAAAGACTAGAAGATCTACTGCAACAAAAATAAAAATAAAAACCCACAATAAAAATATTTTTTGGGAAAAGGGACTAGCAGCTGGTGTGTGTGTGTGTGTGTGTGTGTGTGTGTGTGTGTGTGTGTGACAGAAAAAGCTTCATGGTACTCGAGTTGAGTTTTGGGTGCAGCGGATAGAGCACCAGTGCAGGAGTCAGGAGGACTTGAGTTCAAATCTCACCTCAGACACTTGACACTCACTAGATGTGTGACCTTGGGCAAGTCACTTAACCCCAGTTGCCTCATCCTGGGTCATCTCCAGTCATCCTAATGAATATCTGGTCACTGAATTCAGATGGCTCTGAAGGAGAAGTGAGGCTGGTGACCTGCACAGCCCTCCCTCACTCAAAACAAAGTCAAGTGCAAGTCATGTCATTATCTCTCTGATGGCATGGTCTTGTTTGTCAATGAAGGATAAACACACACTGAGGGACACAGAATTCTAACAGGTGGAAGTGAGGAGGAAGTGCTTTCCAGATATGGGGCACAGTCAGAGAAAAAATAAGAAGACAGAACATGGAGCACTGTGTGTCAATACTAGCAAGGCCAGTTTTGTTAGACCACAGAGTGTGAGAAGATCAAGCTATGAATAAGTCTAAAAGCCAAATGGAAGAATTCAGTTTGATCCCAGAGCTACTAAGGGGATTTACTGGAGCTTATTGAGGAGGTGAGTAACATGGTCAGCCCTGGGCTTTAGGAAAACTACATCAGCAGCTGTCAGGGGAATGGATTAGAATAAAAAGAGAGCAGATAGGAGGATATTGCAATAATTTGGAGAAGAGATGATGAGCACCTGAATTAAGAGTGGTGACTGAGTGAAAGAGAAAGGCCAGATATGAGAGATTTAGCTTTTATCATAGTGCTAGACTTAACAGGAAATGCGTAGTATTTATTGGTTGCCTGTGGAAATAGAAATGGCAAGATTTATCAATTGACTGGACATCTGGGGTAAAGGAGACTGAGGAGTCAAGGATAATTCTGAGGTTGTGAATCACCTCATTGGAAGGATACGGGCATCCTTAGTAAAAATGGAGAAGTTCAAAAGAGTGGTGGGTTTGGGGGAAAGGTTAATGATTTATATTTTGTAAATAATTGAATTTGATATGGCTGGCTGGATATCCAGTTTGAAATGTAGTAAGGTCTGACATTTTTCCCTACACTTTTCCCTCCTTCAGATACCTTGAGCAACAATTCCATGCAATCCCCCGAATTTTATTTTCCCCAGAAAAATCTTCTGGTTGGGATTTTATGACCTGCCATTGTTCTACAATGTCCTTGGGACCTTGCCATCTGTCCTAATACTTTCTTTCCCTAATCACAATACTCCTTGGCATTTCTATCTGCCATAAAATGAACATGAACATAAATCTGAATCTTCTTTTATGTGTTTTTTTCCACCATTAGAATGTAAGAGAGCAGGGACTCTCAGTTTTCTGTTTGTATCCTCAGTACTTACAATATAGTAAGCTCTTAATAAGCACTTTTTCATTCCATCATACCCATTTTCATTCTTGGGTCTTTCCCTATCTGTGTTCTCTTCAATGCCAGTTCCATTTTCTATGTAAACACACTTGTGACTGTGATGTTAGAGTCCAAATGTGGTGGCTTCATTGTTCTTGATGGAGAATAGTTTAAAAAATTTTGCAGCTCTTCTCTAGTTTCATTTGTTTGTTTTCCTTCCAGTTTAAGCTTTAAATGCTTTTGACATGACTTTGCTTACTATGTTTATTTTACAAGTTTCATTTAAACCAACTTGTCTTCCCACTGTTTTGTTTCTTTTGGATGTTTGGATACTGTTCCTAAACTCATTTTTATTCTTCTGCCTTTGTATGAATTTTAGTCCTTACTCTGGTCATCTGACAGTAAGGAGACAGTAAACTTAGTAATGATTTCTTGCCTGTTCAAATATAATTAACATAGTTTTTTTTTGGTATATTTAATATAATTAATATTGTTAATGGTTCATAAGTTGAAGTTCTTTGACCTTTCTCAATCTTTACTTTCTCCATATTTAGTTCTGTAATTTGTTTTCCAGAATATCTTTTGCATACTATATATGACAACTCTGTCAATTCATTCATTTGTTTGTCCAAAGAGAACCTAGGAGACATCCTTCAATTTAGCTGCAACTTCCTTTTGTGTTCTGGTGTTATTTGTGGGGAGAATATCAAAATTGGCATGAATGAATGAAAAATGAAAAAGCATTTTGAGTGCTTACTATATGCCAAACATTGTGCTATGTGCAAGGGATATAAATACAAAAGCAAAAATTGTCCTTTGCCTTTAAGGAGCTTACATTTTAATAGAGGAAGTCAATACACCTACGGGAGTGATGACTTAGAAGGGGTACTTTGGTCTGGAAAATTACAGGGATTTTGATTGGGGCCATGAAGGAAGAGAATGACATACTCCATCCAGGAGTAGTGGCAGAGTTGATTTGATCATGTTTCCATAATAGGAAAGCAGGGGGTAAAGGGATCTATACATAAAGTGGCAGGCCATCTGAAGAGGAGGTGTTTGTGGATCAGGGAGTTAAGTAAAGCATGACTATGGGCCAGGCGAAGCAGCTACCAATCAAGATAGCAGGGCTCCAGGGTGGAATTTCTGAATATTAAAAAGTTAAAATCATCAGAGTATGGTTTGGGGTCCCAGAATTGATGAGAATTTGGCCAAAGAGTATGAAATAAATAGGATTCATTTTCTCCAGTAGACTGCCCACATGATGGTTGCTGGATAAGAATCTTACATTTAGAATACCAGCAGCTAAGTTGGTGTTTATAGAAGGTCTAAAAAGAATGATTTTTAGCATCCTCTGGACCTTTCTTTGCCATTCTTCCTCTGTCACTACAGAAGCACAAATGATCAATGGGTGACTGAGACCCATTTTGTATATTTCATGAGTTGCCATGGCTACAGAATTCTTCACCAAGTTGACTAGCCTACTGATGGAGCTCTCTATACAGCCTCTTTTTACCTGGCTAGCCTGGTCCTTAGAAAGCAGACACTGTACAGCGAGACTGTACTCAAAGCCTTCCCAGCACAGGAACCTGTCAGAATATATACTAGGCACTTAGAAGTTAGAGCTGACAACAGAGTAACAAGTAATCTCCTAGCTGCTTGAATAAAATGAATTCCATTTTTTGTTATTTGGAGCTTACTTTTCACTCCACGTCATGATGATACTTCATAAAAGCAAAACCAAACCAAGCAACCTATGGTTTATATTGGTGTCCATGTTTAATTTTCTCTAAATGTACCTTTCCTTTCTCTTTTTTCTTTTCTTCTACTCCATTTTCTGTCTATTTCCTCACCTACCTTTTTCTTCCTTACCTGTATTTTAAACCCATGCATGGTTCCTGTATTACTTTTGGGGTACTGATTACCTTGACTGGTAGCATTTATCAACTGAGATATTTCTCTAACCTAAAGGTAAATGATTGCTCATATTTTCTTCTGTCTCTAGGAGGGGTCCTTTAAACTATATTTCAGACTATCTCTATGACCTCAAAGCACAATAATTTCACAAATACCCTACAAGCTGTGCTCCCTAAGGTGTACAACAAGATATGATAGACTCACAATCAAGTGGCAGAACTTTTAGCAGCTCCTGACGCTGTTGATCTGTAAGGTCTATTCCTAGGTTCCCCAGGACATTGTCTAGTTCATGGATATCAAACTTTATTCCTATAAGAAAAATGAAAATGGTAAAAGACAGGAATAAGAAAAAAACCAGATGATGTTAAAGTGTGAAAAGCCTTCTACACTTGCTGACATTAACTGATTGAAAAGGAAAAGCATCATGAGGCTTTTAAAATTGGTTACGTTCATATGGATAGAGCTCATGAAAGCCCTTTTGGCTCTTCTCATTGATTTTAGTTGTTTTGGAGACAAACCATTTTTGATTATGTTCAGCAAATCCAGCTGGCATATACTCATTATCAGCCTTTACTATTACTGCATGAAAAAAGGTCTGCTTGTTCCAAAAGTATTTCTATAAATTTTTAACCTGTTTATCATTTGCTCTGAGAACATCCATCCATCTTTTCTCTCCTTTTTGCTAAGCTTTCCTGTTTTATTAACACTGCATAGGTTTTTGTTTGGTTGCCTTCCAGATTTATTATTATCTATTTTACAGTGTCAGTAATACACACTAAGACTGGTGTTGGTATAGGTATTCTAGCATACCTACACTGGTATAGGTATATTCATTGCTTTAGATCTAAGCTATGTTTTCAGGATTACCATTGGCCTCTTAACATAATCAGTCAACAAGCATTTATTAAGCATTTATTATGTGCCAGGAACTGCATGCCAAATGCTGAGGATACAAAGAAATGCAAAAGTAGTCCTTTAAATAGCTCATAATCTAATGGTAAAGACAATACATAATCACTATGTACAAACAGGAAAAGACAAGATAAATTGGAGGTAACCTCACATGGAAGGCATTAGCATGAAGGGGGACTGAGGAAGGTTTCTTGCAGAAGGTGGGATTTTAGCTGTGACTTGAAGGAAGTCAGGATAGCCAGGAGGCAGAGATGAGAGGGAAGAGTGTTTTTAGACATGGGAGACAGTGAGTAAAAATGCAGAATAGAGAGATGCAATGTCTTTTTTGAGGAATATCAAGGAGGTCAGTGTCACTGGATCATAGAGTACATGGAGGATTGTAAAATGTGAGAAGACTGAAAAGATAGGAAGGGGCTTAAACTGTCTCCCTGGAAGCTGTTACATCTTACCTCAACAATTCTGGATATTATTGTGTCAGTGGTGTGCTTCCATATAGCATTTTTGGATGTAGCTTATATATTTGGAGTACAACTAAAGCTTAAATTAAATTGAGTTGAAGACTTTATAATAATCAATGAAGACAGTGTATATGTTTTGGTGTTTGCAGGTGAATGTTTAATAATCACTAAATCAACAATGAGTTGCTTTTGACATTTCTGGAATTTTTTGGTACACCCTTTTTGCTCCTCAGCTAACATTTCTGGGGGTGTTTATAGAGTTTTAGAATGATAAAAGTAATGAACATTTTATAAAAAGTACACAAATAATTGACGTATTTGGAAGGGCCAATGGTGTCTTCATTTTTTGGCAATAAATATGTGATTTTCATTTTTTTATTATTTTTTTTAATATAATATAAATTTATTTATTTAACTTTTTACATTCATTTTCACAAAATTTCAGGTTTTAAATTTTCTCCCCATTTATCTCCTCCCCCCACTCTAATACACTGAGCATTCTAATTTCCCCTATCACCAATCTGCCCTCTCTTCTATCATCCCTCCCTTCTCTTGTCCCCATCTTCTCTTTTGTCCTGTAGGGCCAGATAACTTTCTGTTCCCCATTACCTGTATTTCTTATTTCCTAGTAGCAAGAACAATACTAAACAGTTGTTCCTAAAACTTTGAGTTCCAAATTCTCCCCATCCCTCCCTCCCCACCCATTCCCTTTGGGAAGGCAGGCAATTCAGTATAGGCCATATCTGTGTAGTTTTGCAAATGACTTTGATAATAGTTATGTTGTGTAAGACTAACTATATTTCCCTCCATCCTATCCTGCCCCCCCATTGTTTCTATTCTTTCTTTTGATCCTGTCCCTCCCCGAGTGTTGACTTCAAATTGCTCCCTCCTCCCATTGCCCTCCCTTCCATCATCCCCCCTACTTATCTCTTTCTCCCCCACTTTCCTGTATTGTAAGATAGGTTTTCATACCAAAATGAGTGTGCATTTTATTCCTTCCTTTAGTCGAATGTGATGAGGGTAAACTTCATGTTTTTTTCTCAGCTCTCCTCTTTTTCCCTCCACTAAAAAGTCTCCTGCTTGCCTCTTGAATGAGAGATAATTTACCCCATTCCATTTCACCCTCTCTCCTCCCACTACATTTCTCTCTCACCATTTACCTTAATTTCTTTTAAGATATGGTCCCATCCTATTCATTTCACTCTGTGCTTTCTGTGTCTGTATGTGCGTGCATGTGTGTATGTGTGTGTATGCGCATGCGTGTATGTGTGTGTGTGTGTGGTCCCACCAACTACCCAGATACTGAAAAGTTTTAAGAGTTACAAATATTGTCTTTCCATGTAGGAATGTAAACAGTTCACCTTTGGTAAGTCCCTTATGACTTCTCTTTGCTGTTTACTTTTTCATGCTTCTTCTCATTCTTGTGTTTGAAAGTCAGATTTTCTCTTCAGCTCTGGTCTTTTCATCAAGAATGCTTGAAAGTCCTCTGTTTCATTGAAAGACCATATTTTCCCCTGAAGTATTATACTCAGTTTTGCTGGGTAGGTGATTCTTGGTTTGAGTCCTAGTTCCTTCTGGAATATCTTATTCCACGCCCTTCGATCCCTTAATGTAGAAGCTGCTAGATCTTGAGTTATCCTGATTGTATTTCCACAGTACTGGAATTGTTTCTTTCTAGCTGCTTGCAAGATTTTCTCCTTGAGCTGGGAGTTCTGGAATTTGGCCACAGTGTTCCTAGGAGTTTCTCTTTTTGGATCTCTTTCAGGTGGTGATCGATGGATTCTTTCAATACTTATTTTGCCTTCTGGTTGTAGAATGTCAGGGCAGTTTTCCTTGATAATTTCATGGAAGATGATGTCTAGGCTCTTTTTTTGATCATGACTTTCAGGTAGTCCCATAATTTTTAAATTGTCTCTCCAGGCTCTATTTTCCAGGTCAGTTGTTTTTCCCATGAGATATTTCACATTCTCTTCCATTTTTTCATTCTTTTGGTTTTGTTTTGTGATTTCTTGGTTTCTCGTAAAGTCATTAGACTCCATCTGTTCCATTCTAATTTTGAGAGAACTATTTTCTTCAGTGAGCTTTTGAACGTCTTTTTCCATGTGGCTAATTCTGCTTTTGAAAGCATTCTTCTCCTCATTGGCTTTTTGAACCTCTTTTGCCAATTGAGTTAGCCTATTTTCAAGGTGTTATTTTCTTCAGCATTTTTTGGGGTCTCCTTGAGCAAGGTATTGATGTGTTTTTCATGCTTTTCTTGCATCTCTCTCATTTCTCTTCCCAGTTTTTCCTCCACCTGTCTAAGTTGATTTTCAAAATCCTTTCTGAGCTCTTCCATGGCCTGAGCCCATTGGATATCTATTTCGGGTGTTTGGGGTACAGAGGCCTTGGCTTCTATATCTTTTCCTGATGGTAAGCATTGTCCTTCCTCATCAGAAATGAAAGGCGGAAACATCTGTTCACCAAGAAAGTAACCTTCTATGGTCTTATTTTTTTTCCCTTTTCTGGGCATTTTCCCAGCCAGTTTTTCTGAGATTTCTCTCCACCCCCGCCTAGATCCACCCAGCTAGTACTTGGGGTCTGAGATTCAAATGCTGCTCCCCAGCCTCAGGGCTTTCAGTGGTGGGCAGGGCTGCTATTCCATGTGAGCTTAAGTTCTGGTGCTCAGGTTGGGGCAGGGCTGCTTCCCAGGCTCAGTTCCCTCAGGGGTTTATGTGGAGACTTTCAGTAATGGATCTGAGGTCCTCTCTGCTCTGGGAGCTCCTGGCCACCGCTGCCTCTGTCACTGCAGCTGCCTCCCCAGGGGGCCTGTGTTATGGAGACACCCTGCTCCCCTCTTGGCCAGCCCAGAAGTCTCTCTCACTGACCTGTAGTGCCTGTGGGTGGAGGGACCTTCATGGCCACTGGAGGTTCTGTCCCTGAAGCCTGCTTGGATCTGCTCCTCTTGGGGCCACCCGGGCAGGGCTGGGCTCTACTGTCCAGTGTGCGGTGGACCTTTGGTGGCGGTTTTTCAGGGATCTCTGGAACAGAAATCTCCTCCACTGCGTTGCTGCACAGCTTCCACTGCTCCAGAATTTGTGGGGAGTTCTTTTTACAGGAAATTTATGGGCTGTGGGTTTGGAGCTAGCATACGTGAGTCTTTCTACTCTGCCATCTTGTCCCCTCCCCTGTGAGTTTCATTTTTTAAAAAAAAATTTAATTTTCTTAAAAAAGGTGGAATTCAGGCTTGCATCACCAAGCAAGCTTTTAAAGGCTTTGTCAGTAAGGCATGTACAGTTGTGAAATATTTGAGCCAATAATTATGGATCGCATCAAAACCAGCTACTTTCTTAGTCATTTGCCTTGATGAAACTGTTCTATCATTTATTATACTAATGGTATGCAAGATTTCTGTTTCACATTTTATCCAATTTGTGCTTTTGTGGTCTTGGACTTTTTTCAACCCTAAATTTTCCACAGGTTCCTTCTTTATGGCTTCTTTCTCTCATTTAGTTCTTTTGCTTTTCAAGCTTCTATAGTATAATTCTTGATCGCTGTTCAGTTGTTAATTTTTTTTGAAGTTTTTGAATCCTTGTATCCTTAAGTGTACCAAGGTTATTAATGGTATCAATTTCTGACCTACCTTCATTTTCTGGATTTACATTTTGTCTGTCACATTTTTGTTGTTTTTAATAGGATAATATGACTTTCAGTTTTTCTATTGTGGGAGAGAGTCCTTGTGTTGCTACTTCTGACCTCTGTGAACTTCTGCCTTGTGTGAATTCTCAGTATGTTTGACATTTGAACAATGTGGCCAGTCCATTGGAGTTGTGCTCTCTACAATAGAGTTTGGATGCTTGGCAGTTCAGCTTGAGAAAGAACCTCTGTGTCTCATACCTTATCTTGTCAGGTGATCTCCAGAATCTTCCTAACACAATTCAGATGGAAGTGATTTAGTTTCCTGGTATGGTGCTTGGTATACTGCCCAGGTTTCACAGGCATACAACAATACAGTTAGCACAATGGTTTTGTAGAACTTCAGTTTGGTAGGCAGCGTAACATGGTATTCCCACATCAAAGAAAACTCCGTGCTCTATGAGCAAAGTAGAATTGCAGTAGCTCAAAAGAAACTTGAGATGCTCAAATTTAGAGATATCTCCACTCCAAATGTTCATATGGACTATTTGTGCCTTCCAAATGTCAGAACCTTCCAAGCTTGTATTGGTCTGATCAGCCACAGTTGGACACACTGTACCTCAATTCTGACATAGTGATGCCATTTTGGTCCAACAACCTATTGTGGATACCAAGCAAGATATTTGATGTAATCTTCCAATGTCTTTCCATAGATCTTCACGAGTTTCCTCAAGGTGCTTTTGCCATGGTGGCATTTTATGCTTTTCCTTAGAAATGTTCTCAGATAGCTCCACCTTTCCTCCTATGGTCCTTATCATGGCAAAGACTGCAGTATAATGTATACTGTTGTTTGGTTGTTCAGTTATGTCCAACTCTTCACTATCCCAAGTACATGGGGTTTTCCTGGCAAATATACTGGAGTGGTTTGCCATTTCCTTTTCCAGATCATTTTATAGATGAGGAAACTGAGGCTGATGGGGTTAAATGACTTGCCTATGGTTACACAATTAGTAAGTGTCTGATGCTGGATTTGAACTCAGGAAGATGAGTTTTCCTGACTCCAGGCTCAGAGTTCTATTCATTGTGCTACATAGCTGCCTCTATCCCACTGTATACATGCCCCAAAATGTTTTTACACTCTCTATAAAATATTATAGAAGAATATAAATTCATCTCGGTCATAGCAGATACCAGCCTATTTGAATTGCAGTCTTGGTAGTTGGTCTGCTATTTGGATATTTAAAAAGAGCTTTTCAAAATTCGAAATATGCCCATCTCTTCTTTTCAAAATCATTTGAAGACAATAGCCTCAATTTCTCCATCTATTTAATTATTGGAGGGCAGACTTTTTGAGTGCTTTCTGGTTCTTTAGTTTTTCTCTTCTCAGTTAAATCTGAGATACTTAAATGTAGCTTTTCAGTTTCAGCTCTTATTTCATCTTATCTGGGTTTTGGAATAAAGTTATCTTCCCTCAATTCCCCTGCAATGCAGTTGCAATACAGAGCTGTTAAAAAGAAATATAAAGACCTTGCCAGCAACTGGTAAGATCTGGTTTCAACTGTTATGATGTAGCTCTGGCCCATAAGATAAGCAATCATATTTTTTTGTCTATTTCACATATGCTAGTTTGCCTGTTTCGTCATTGTAGGGTATTGGTATTTCTGATTTATTCTGATGTATCTTGTCTTCTTGCAGCACCAAAACATGTACTGCCATTCCACTGTCCTTTGTGTCTAGGTAATCATCATGATAGTTCTAAGTAAGGTTAGCCTACAACCCTATGATGCCTCATGTATTTCTTCGATTTATAGAAACAGTTTAATGATACTGACTGGAGTATTTAGCCAAGTAGTGGTATTACCAGAGCTCAACTTATCAGCATTTCAGGGCTCCTTCCAAACATTCAAAGGTCCTGTAGCAGTCTTAAGGTGTACAATGTCTCTGCTGTACATCATCTTAGTTGGTATTCCCTAATATTCCCATTCCTTTCCTTTCCTCTCCTCCCTCTCCCACCTTACAACATAGATGATGAGTTGGGCTTTGAGGGCAGTTATCATTATCTCATTGCTTCCATTTTTTTTAATGGGGTTCAGATAGAAAAAGTGTTGGGAAATTTGATACCCTTTTATTATTGCTATTATTCTTCCATATTTAATGTTCAGCGGACTTTTGCATAGTTGGATAAAACAACTACTTTTTATTGGTGAAAAGTTTCAGTTTCAGTTTAATTCTCTGTAGGTCTGCAGCATCCTTGATAGCACACAAGACAACAACCTTATCTGTTTCCTATATGATTTTTATTCTCTTCTGCTAGGTCTCTGTATTTTGAATGTTTTTTATTCAGTGTTGCTAAGAAGTATGAGTTTTTGGTTTGGAAATAGATACTAAAAATAATAAGCCTTGAGAACTGTTTGGTGGATTAGGGAAATGTAAACCTCTATTTCCAAACTTGTGTAAAATACTTTAAAATGTTTTACAATTTCATTTGACACATCATATACTTGAGGTTTTGAAGGTATTAATTTATTTTGACAGTGGAAGTAGGATAGAGCATTTATTCTTGTGATAAAGAGGACAAGTAATCGAGGACAGAATTGTATGTGCTTGGCAAAGATAACAGTGGAGAGAAAGGGGAAAGAGAACGGATTTGAACAAAGAAAAGGGGAAGGAGAAGAATGCAGACAACAGGAGGGAGAGACTGGAGAGAACTTGGAAGAAGAGTAAGAAGAAACAAAGAAAGGAAGGGAGAAAGAGTTGATATAAAAAGACATACTTTATAGTTTATAAAGTGCTTTTACATTCATATCTCATTTGTGACATTCAATAACTCTGTGAAGAAGGAAATATGCTAGTATTAATATAATTATCAATGTTCTAAACTTCCGAAGGGTGGAGATTCTCTCATTTTTGTATTTGGATCCCCACTGCCTGGCATACAGTTAGTGCTTAATAAATACTTATTGACAGATTGACCTTCATTCTATAGATGATCTGTAGCTAAGGTCAAGAGATGAAATGATTTACCCAAAGGGACACAAATAGTGACAGGACAGAACTAGAAGCTAGATCTTTTGGCTCCAAGCCTAATAAATGCACAATATTAGGTTCTCATAGTTTCATAAATTCAGAGCTGGTAGGGATTTCAGAGGTCAGTAATTTAACCCCCTCATTTTACATATGAGGAAACTGAGGCTAGAGAGAATAAATGATTTGCCTATAGTCTCCCAGGCTGTGAATGAAGAGCTAAGACTGGAACTCAGGTCCTGCGGCTCCAAACTCAGTATTTTTTCCTACTGTACTTCTCTTAATCAGTTTTAATGTCTTATTCTCACTGACCTTTAAGATCTTTCAGGCCATCCATCACTTTACTCTTCTTGACCTTTCCATTCTCTAAAAAATTCAATAAGACACAAAGACTTTAGACATTGAGATAAGTGATCTATAAACTCAGCATTGAGGCAAACAAAGCATGGATGAAAAACAGTACGGAGAAAGTGGGCAATTTTTCTATGGGAGAGAGGGATTAGTGGAATGGTTTGCCTTAGAAAATTATCTTCCTCCAGATAGAATTATAATTAAGGAAAGGAGAGTGGTTTCAATATGATGAATTAATACAGTTCATTAATGTCCTAGAGAAAGTGGGGAGAGGGGTTAAGATCAAAATACAGGTGAAAAAGTTAGGATTTGAACAGTGGAGGGAGATATTTTCCTCTCAAAGGGACAGATGAAGAAACACATATATGTTAGGGTACGGGGGAAGGAAGGGAAAATAAAGGAGCCCACTGGTCTTGATTTTAATATTTTCATCGTAGGGAGATAGAAGAATCTCAGTCCAAATTTTTTTCTTTCCTACTTTTAGCAGATTCTAATGGGGAAACAGATAAATACTGTTACTTTGAAAGTAACTGTAGGTCCGTAGGTATAAAACTATATCTGACAAAATAATCAGCTTTGCCAAATGATCAATCACCATCATAGAGTCACTAAAAATGCTTCTGTGATTTTTTAAATTGCTTTGCATATAGAATATTCTTAATAAATGTTTGCCGTATTGAATTTAATGGAGTACAACCAATATCTCACATTTCTGCAACGCTTCTTTGCTACATGTTCTTCTCACAATGACATTGTGAAGTAGGTGGTGCTACTGTTTGCCTCATTTTATAGAGGAGAAACTGAGTAAATGTCAGAATTAGGACTTGAGTTCAAGTCTTCTGATTCCAAGGCTACTGAACCCTAGATCTAGCTGGAAAGGACCTTGGTGGCCATTGAGTCCAACAGATGAGGAAACTCAGGTTAGGGGAGGTTAAATGATTTGCTCAAGGATCTCACTGCTAGTAAATGTTAGAGGTGCTACTTGAACTCGGGTCTTCCTGATTCCACACACAGCACTTTATCTATTGTACCAACTAATTGCCATTAGTGCCTTCGGTACTCAATTACTTTTCATTTCATTCACTCATAAATGTCCATTTTTAAAATGCTTACTCTGTGCAGGGTGGTTGGGAAACAAAGATTCTTCAGGTCCTACCCATGGAGAGTAACCACAAAGCTGAGATTCAGTTCTCCTTTTCATGACACTACACTTCCTCTTTGGAGGGATCTGAGGAGTCCTTTTAACACTAGCCCAGACAAAGTTTAGACAAACATGAAATACTGTAAATTCCCAAATCTAAAGTAAACTGTTTACTGATTATTTCTAGATTTGCCAGAGTAGCAGTTTGGGCTTACCTTTTCAGTCTAATGACGAACAGGAAAAAGCCTCCTACATTTCTGTGGGTACTACTGAAACTTTATGAGGAGTATGGAGTGTCACCCCATGGTGAATACACCTGACCCCTCTGTCCCGAGACAAATAAATAGCAGCTATTCCTCCTGTCTCCTCTCATGCTGCTCCAGTTCTTTTGATCCAGAATCCCTAGCTCCTATGCTAGACCACTTGGGATGGATGGAAATAAGATCACTTTCCACTTATTGGGTTACTTTCCTACCACTCCTTAATGCTATTGTCTTCAACCTTCCCTCACCCACTTTATTTTTATTCTTCTATTCATATCTTTTTATTTTAATTGCTCCCTTTTCTCTTTACTATTCATTAGCCTTCCTAGCTGCTAAAATGGTATTATCTTCCACTGGTCAGACTTTATGCTTGTACTGAAGTCGAAGAGCTCTAGCCTAGGGAGTTGTCTGAGGCATCTTTCTTCAGAAAGAAAATATCAGACATTTTCAGAAAAGCAAGCCCAAGTTCCCCTCATGGCCACAGTATAATCTGGAACACTCACCATCAACTGGCAGGCGTTTCAGGAGATCTTGGCGTTGTTCTTCTGTGAGCGTGATCCCCATGTCCTTCAGAAAGTTGTCCAGGTTTTGAGGATCAATATTTTCTGTTTATAAAAGATGAGAATGGTGAATGGTGGGAGTATGAGAAATACATAATGACTCCAGAGGGTGAAAGATACCTGGATCCTCTCATCTCCAAATGCAACAAGAAGAGGAAAGTTAGCTTTTGAGATGAGCCTACACATAAAGAGAAAGCCACTGGGAATTCAGAAATAGAAATCATTTCCTTCTAACTCAGAGGACTATGCTAGATTGAAGAAGAATGTGAAATGGTCATTAGACAATTGTCTGGTAATAACTGACAAATCAGTGACTCTTTAAAGCTACATAGGTCTAGCTAATAAGTAAGGTTTGGTTTTGCCTTTATTCCAATAGTTTCTATTGGTCATATTGCAATGCTACACTTTACCACTGGCTTGCAGTCCTACAATTTTGTCTGTCTCAACACTGTAGCAAAAGTGAAGAATGAACATACTTCATTCCAGGAAATTCATGATTTGCAACAGAGACTGGAGAGTATTTGACGAACTTGTAAGTGAGTGATCCATTAGCACAATTCATCCACAATAAGGAGTGTCACAGCTGTTACCCTGGACTACTGACTCTCACCACCCCATAAACAGTCAGTTGCTAAATCTTGCCACTTCTCCATCCATAACATTTCTCACATCTACCTCCTTTTATATTTCTACTCACACAGCCACATCCTTAGCTTAAGTCATCATCCACCTCTCCCTAGATGTTATAATGGTCCCTAATCTGATTCCTTGCCTCAACACTCTCTTCCCCACCAATCCATCTTCCACAGAGCTGTCAAAGTGATTCTCTTTAAGCACTCATCTACTGACTATGCCACTCAATAAATTTCCCTGGTTCCCTGTTGCTCTTGGATAAATATATAAATTTCTCTCTCATTACTTTCTCCTGCCTACTTTCTGTTGCTCACATATGGCCTTCATTTCCTAGTTGTCCCTCATGTTCTCCTTACTTCCATCTCTGAGTCTCTCTTCAAGGTGAACCACAATCTCTGCCTTCTATGAGGAGACTTTACTGATTTCCCCATTGCTAGAACCCGATCTCTCAAGTTATATTGTATTTATTAGGTATATATTCACACACACACACACACACACACACACACACACACACACACACATATATATATATATGTTGTCTTTCCCAAGGGAAGGCAAAGTTCTTGTGACCTGGGACTATTGTTTTTGTAAATTCAGTGCCTAGTACAGATGATGTGAACATTAAATGTTTAAAAATTGAGCATCTCTGCCTATGCAGATCAAAAATTCGGATATATATGTGTATATATATGTATATATATATATATATGTAAAGAAAAAGAGAAAGAGAGAGAGGGAGATAGAGAAAGAGGGAGAAGAAGAGAGAGAGAGAGAGAGAGAGAGAGAGAGAGAGAGAGAGAGAGAGAGAGAGAGAGAGAGAGAGTTAGAAAACTTCCTGAGAGGAATTGACCTGTCTCACAGTCACTACTAAGTGTCAGAGGCAGGTCATGAATCCAGGACTAAGACTAAATACTCTCTCTACTATGCCATGCTTCCTTTCATAGATTACTGTGAAAAACATTTTCTGCCTTCTCATCATGATGTCTTACTTACCTTTAATAGACTTCAAGCTATCCATAATTTTATTCAGAGCAACCTTCCCATCAGCTGTAAGACAAGGCAGAGGTTAAACAGAGACCTGAGGAAGCAGAATCTCATCAAAATAGTATTATATTACATTCTGAAATTATGAGATAAGCTAGAGAAATTTAACAGTTTTCTCTGAACTCAGGTAATTATCTTGGAATTTTATCTTATATTGTCTAAATACTTATTTTTAATAGGCAGCTGATGAATGAAGAAAACTCAATCAATATATTGATGATGATAATTACAATAATGATAGCATTTATATAAAGCTCTAAGGTTTGCAAAGTGCTTTTCAAATATGAACTCATTTTATCTTCATAAGAACCCCATGAGACAGGTACTATTATTATCTTCATTTTACAGACGGGGAGACGGAGGCTTAGAGAGGTTAAATTACTTGCCTAGATTACACATATAATGCATGTTTAAGGCTTTGAACTCAGGTCTTCCTGACTTTGACTCCAGCTCTGTAGCCCTTGTACCCTCCAGCTACCTCACACAATCATTCTGGGATCTTCTCTTTTCTTTGCTATTGACTATCAGAAGAACTTGTAATCAAACATTTTATTTTGGCATGTAAAATTCAGGATGTTTTAGGAATAAGATTGAAAAAACTGGACCCTCCCTGTTTTCTGATCTCCACTTCCTCTTCTGTGAAAAGGACTAGACCAGGTTATCTCCACGACCCTTCCCAGCATGGAACAACCCTGTGTACTAGGAAATTCCTTTTTTTTCTTTTTTGTCAACAAAAGGAAAAGAGGAGCTATTTTTTTTCTTTCAATGTTCTGATCACAATCTTGTACTTGGTTAAAATTCTATTTATCTCTATCTTTGCAAATTTGCTTTGTCTAATTGTCTATGAGGAAACAAATATGTAACTTTATTATAAAAACATTATATTTAAATGGCATTTGAGTTATCAAGTGGGAAAAGATATGGCCTCTTTAGGAGACAAATTCTTGTTGGTAAGCTGACTTTGTTAAATGCCCAGAAATGGAAGCATTTAACTAAAGAATAAGCATATGCTATTTAAGTCAAATGTGGGGTAAATGACATTTAAAATGTACAAAATACATACAAAATACATAAATAGTATCACTTAAATCTCACAACAATCCTGTGAATTCAGTGTTACAGTAATCATTACTGGGTATGTATCCTCTCAGTATCATCCTCAACTTTTTTCTTTCATCTTCTGCTCACATCCAATCAACTTGTTGCTTCTGCTTCTACAATCTATCTGCTTGCATCTTTCTACCCACAGTCACATTGTGTTTGCAGGTGTCAGCTTAATTTAGATACAATATTCACTTTTGGTTTCTGGCCACAAGTGACTCTCAATGGCAGCCTAAGAAATGAGCAAAGGTTTGCAACCTGTGTTAGTGCAGATAATACTTACACTGACAAAGTCATGGATTCTTTTTGACTTTTTTGAAAATTTTAAAAAATTTTAGACAAAGACTAAAACTTAAATACATGATACGAAGAGAAAAAGAAACATTGTAAACTTAAATATAAACTAAAAAAAGGAAAAACCTGTCATGTGCACAGCAGAACGTAGGAGGGGATTCAAAATATGTAGCAATAACATCATTTCAAGAAAGTCTATATATTAAATACTGTGTTGTTATGTTGAAATCTTTGCTTCTTTGTAGGTTTTCTTTTGTTCTCTGCTGTGCAACTTTTTATTATGTTCTTTTATCCCCCGCTTCCTCCCCTCTACCCACCACCCCAAGGCCACAATTGAGCATGGGCATATTTATATATAGACTTTGATACATATAAACACATACATACGATATATAAAAACAAAGACTTTTCCTAAGAGATGCTACTCCTAACTTTGTTTTTATGTTTATGCTTATCTCCTTTTTTTCCCATTTCTCCCAACTCCTCTACTTTACTTCTACCTGCTACCTTGCCCTCCTATTACTTAATCTATCCCCACACTCCAGCAGTTCCTCCCTTACCTTCTCCCATTCCCCTAAATCTAAACCCCTTTTTGTACACCCCTTTGACCTATTCCATCCCCTTTAAAGCTCCCTCCCTTATCCTCCCATTCCCCTAAATCTAAACACTTCTATATCCCCTTTTAACCTATTCCCTCACCCTCCCCTCTAAAGATCCTTCTTTTATTCTCTTCCCCTTCCTCTCCCCTTAGAGTTTTATTTCTTTTTTAAATTTAGAAGACTTTTATACTCTTCTAGATGTATATGTATTTTCCCATCTTAAATCCATTCCTGATGAAAGTAGGTTTCCAGAACAGCTCCCCCTCCCCCATCTAATTCCTTGGCATTGGCTTTTCCTCTTGCATCTCATTTGTATAGAATAATTACTCTTTTAACTGTTCTTGAATGGTTTTAACAGCTGAATCTACATGCCAAGAGAATACATAGTAAAGGAGAATTTACTTTTCCAACAACACCTTCAATGAAGTGTAGCACAGAGGCCCCATCTTCCTCACAGATTAGCGTCTGAGGCAGCATTCACCTTCCCGTCCCCCTGCTTTGGGGCCCAGGAACTTCAAGCTGCCAAATTTTATTACAATTGTTCCATGTAGAAAAGAATATGTACATGAAGTTTCTCATATCCTTATCTCAATGAAACCCCAAACTTCCTTAGGCCTTTCTTTCCAACATGCTCAAACTGTAGGCCATCCTTCTTTTCTCCAGTGCCTTCAAAACCATACTTTTTTATTTCCTTCCTATTCTTCTCCTAAGGGCAGCTAGGTGGTGCAGTGGATAAAGCACTACTGCAGGAGTCAGGAGGACCTGAGTTCAAAATCTCCCCTCAGACACTTGACACTCCCTAGCTGTGTGACCTTGGGCAAGTCACTTAACCCCAATCACCTCATCCTGGATCATCTCCAGTCATCCTGATGAATATCTGGTCATGATGGCTCTGGAGGAGAAGGGAGGCTGGTGACCTATACAGCCCTCCCTCACTCAAAACAAAGTCAGGTGCAAGTCATGTCATTATTTTTCTGATGGCATGGTCTTCTTTGGCAATGAAGGACAAACACACATTTTTTACAGTCATATAATACTTACATCTACCCCAATCTTCTTATAAGCTACCTAATTACTAGTAACAATCTTAGACACAGGGTTTACATTTTCCATACATGAAAGGAAAACATTCTATCCTTATTGAATCCCTTATAATTGGTCATTGATATGTATCTTATATTTCTCTTGACTCTTGTATGTCAAATCTTCTACTGAGTTCATCAGGATTGTTTTTTTAATAAACAGAATCCTGAAAATCTGAGAGTTAATCAAATGTCCATTTTTTTCATTCACAATTATGCTTAGCTTTGCTAGGTATGATGTCTTCAGTTGGAGGTCCAGTTCTTTTGTTCTTTTATATATGATATTCTTTTAGTGTTGCCAGTGCTAGGTCTTGTGTGATTCTAACTGAGGTACATATGCAATTGTTTTTTCCTTGTTGCTCATAATACTTTGTCCTTGATTTGGGGGTTTCAGAATTTAAGTTTTCCTTGTAGGATCTCTTTCAGGTGGTGATCAGTAGATTTTTTCTATTTCTACTTTCCCCTCTTATTCTAATGCTTTGCGATAATTTTCTTTAATTATTTCTTGTATTCTTTTTATTTATTTCTTTATTTCTTTATTTATGTATTTATGTATTTATGCATGCATCTATTTATTTATTTATTTATTTATTTATTTATTTATTTAGCTTTTTACATACATTTTCACAAATTTTTGGGTTCCAAATTTTCTCCCCTTTTCTCCCCTCCCCCCACCCCAATACCCCAAGCAATCTAATTTTCCCTATCTCCAATCTGTCCTCTCTTCTGTCATCCCTCCCTTCCCTTGTCTCTATCTTCTCTTTTCTCCTGTAGGGCCAGATGACTTTCTATTCCTCATTAACTGTATGTCTTCTTTCCTAGTTGCAACAACAATACTAAACAATTGTTCCTAAAACTTTGAGTTCCAAATTCTCCCCATCCCTCCCTCCCCACCCATTCTCTTTGGTACGGCAGGCAGTTCATTATAGGCCATATCTGTGTAGCTTTGCAAATGACCTTCCTGATAGTCGTGTTGTGTAAGACTAACTGAATTGCCATCCCTCCTAACCTGCCCCTCATTGTTTCTCTTCTGTCCTTTGATCCTGTCCCTCCCCAAGTGTTGACTTTCAATTACTCCCTCCTCCCTTTGCCCTCCCTTCCATCATCCCCCCCCCAATATCTCCTTCTCCCCCGCTTTCTTATACTGTAAGATAGGTTTTCATACCAAAATGAGTGTGCATTTCACTCCTTCGTTTAGTCAAATGTGATGAGGGTAAACTTTTGTTTGTTTGTTTTTTGTTTTTTTTCCCTCAGCTCTCCTCTTTTTCCCTCCACTAAAAACATCTCCTACTTGCCTCTTAAATGACATATAGTTACCCCCTTCCATTTCCCCCTCTTTCCTCTCACTACATTTCTCTCTCACCATTTACCTTAATTTCTTTTAAGGTATGGTCCCATCCTATTCAGTTCAATCTGTGCTCTCTGTCTCTGCATGTGAATGCATGTGTGTATGTGTGTGCATGCGTGTACATGTGTATGTGTGGTCCCACCAACCACCCAGATACTGAAAAGTTTTAAGAGTTAGAAATATTGTCCTTCCCTGTATGAATGCAAACAGTTCATTTCTGGTAAGTCCCTTAATACTTCTCCTTGCTGTTTACTTTTGCATGCTTCCTCTCATTCTTGTGTTTGAAAGTCAAATTTTCTTTTCAGCTCTGGTCTTTTCATTAAGAATGATTGAAAGTCCTCTGTTTCATTGAAAGACCATATTTTCCCTTGAAGTATTATACTCAGTTTAGCTGGGTAGGTGATTCTTGGTTTGAGTCCTAGTTCCTTTGCCTTCTGGAATATCCTATTCCACGCCCTTCGATCCCTTAATGTAGAAGCTGCTAGATCTTGGGTTATCCTGATTGTATTTCCACAGTACTGGAATTGTTTCTTTCTAGCTGCTTGCAAGATTTTTTCCTTGAGCTGGGAGTTCTGGAATTTGGCCACAATGTTCCTAGGAGTTTCTCTTTTTGGATCTCTTTCAGGTGGTGATCGATGGATTCTTTCAATACTTATTTTGCCCTCTGGTCCTAGAATGTCAGGGCAGTTTTCCTTGATAATTTCATGCAAGACGATGTCTAGGCTCTTTTTTTGATCATGGCTTTCAGGTAGTCCCATAATTTTTAAGTTGTCTCTCCTTGATCTATTTTCCAGGTCAGTTGTTTTTCCCATGAGATATTTCACATTCTCTTCCATTTTATCGTTCTTTTGGTTTTGTTTGGTGATTTCTTGGTTTCTCATAAAATCATTAGACTCCATCTGTTCCATTCTAATTTTGAGAGAACTATTAAATTCAGTGAGCTTTTGAGCCTCTTTTTCCATTTGGCTAATTCTGCTTTTGAATGCATTCTTCTCCTCATTGGCTTTTTGAACCTCTTTTGCCAATTGAGTGAGCCTATTTTTCAAGGTGTTAATTTCCTCAGCATTTTTTTGGGTCTCCTTTACCAAGATATTGACCTTTTTTTCATACTCTTCTTGCATCTTTGTCATTTCTCTTCCCAGTCTTTCCTCCACCTGTCTAACTTGCTTTTCAAAATCCTTTTTAAGCTCTTCCAAGGCCTGAGCCCACCCAACACCCCCCTGGGGTGTCTGGGGTACTGAGGCCCCGCCCTCCACATCTTTCCCTGATGGGAAAAATACGTTCTCGTCCTCCCCATCAGATCTGAAGGTCAGGATCATTTGCATTTGTTGGAAAAAACTCTCTAAAGTCTTATTTTTCTTCCCCTTTCTAGGCATTTTCCCAGCCAGTTACTTGACTTCTGAGATTCCTTTCCACCCCCACCTGGATCCGCCCAGCTAGTGCTTGGCCTCTGAGATTCAAATGCGCTTTCCGCAGCAAGCTTTAGTTCTGGTGCAGGGGTGGGGGCAGGGCCACCTCCTAAGCTTGGGCCCTCAGGGGCTTTCTGCAGAGACTTTCAGGAACGGAGCGGGTGGGGGCGGGGTGGGGGGCCCCGCCTGCTGTGCTCAGCTCCCTTGGGGGTTTTATTCAGAGGCGTTCAGCAGTAGAGCAGGGTGGGGGCAGGGCCGTCTCCCCTGCTCGGCTCCCTCAGGTTGGAAAGACCTTCAGTATTGAAGATCCTACCTGCTGCTGGGGGATTCCTGAGTCCCGGGCCGCTGCCGCCTCAGCCGCCCGCCCATGCCTCTGCCGCCGCTGCTTCCTCCCGAGGGGGCCCGAGTCACGGAGACGCTCCGCTCCCCTCCCCTATCACAGCCTTCTTTCTTACTGACCTGTAGCTTCTGTGGGCGGAGGGACTTTCCCGGCTGCCGGAGCTTCCCCCAGAGCTTTCCTCTCTGAAGTCTGCTCGGGTCAGCTTCTCTGGGGCCGCGGCCAGGGGTGGGGGTGGGGTCCGCTTTCCGGAGTGCGATGGACCCTGGGGACGGCTCTCCAGGGTTCAGTGGAACGGAAATCTCTTCCCCTATGTTTATGCACCCCCTGCAGAGATTCAGAATTTATGGGGATCTCCTTTTACCTCAATTCCATGGGTTGTGGGCTCGGAGCTCGTAAATGTGCATCCTTCTACTCCGCCATCTTGGCTCCGCCCCCCTATTTCTTGTATTCTTGTATTATATCTTGTATTTCTTGTATTATCTTGTATTAAGATTCTTTTTTTGATCAGAACTACCAGGTAATCCAATTATTCTTACATTTTTTCTTCTTGATTTGTTCTCTAGTCCCATTGTTTTTTTAATGAAATATTTCATATTCTCTTCTATTTTTTTCATTCTTTATATATTTTTTAAATTTCTTCATTCTTTATAACTTTGCTGGCTTCCCCTTGCCCAATTCTGATTTTCAAGGAGTCATTTTCTTCCTTAAGATTCTGGATCTCCTTTTCTAATTGGTAGATTTTCTTGTCATAATCTTCTTGTTTTTCTTGCATTATTCTTATTTTTCTTTTTAATTTTTCCTCCATCTCTCCCATTTGATTTTTAAATCTTTTTTGAGTTCTTCAATGAATTCTTTTTGGGCAGATGACTATTTGACATTACTTTTTGGGATAGAAGAAGGTTTCTTTGTTTCAGTGTCATCCTCTGAACACAAACTCTGTTCTCTATTCCCATAGTAGCTCTCCATGGTTGGATTCTTTTTCCTTGTCCTGTGTATTTTTTCTTTTTTGTAATAATTTACTTTTTATAACCACCTCTAGTCTTGGGGTATTGGGGAATGATGCTTTTGGCCTCTGATCCTCTTCAATGTTCCCCTCTGACCTTGAACTCAAACCAAGACCTCCAGCTTCCTGTAAGTGCCCATAGTGAGCCAGTGGCAACCACGCCCCACTGCTTCCGCATGGTTAAAAAAAGTGTGTGCTGGTTCCTTCTTGCCCTCTCCTCCCCACACAGCTCAGCTGGGTCTAGAGTTCCTTGTCAGCAGAGGTTCCTTAGATCTTCCCCAGATCACATACCCAACTGCCCTGGGGCTAAAAGTTGCAGTGGTGGCCCAAGGTAGCCTCTCAAACCAACTAACCCCAGGGCTTGCTGCTTGTTGTTTAAACAGCTTGCCTCCTTGTTGTTAAAGAGGCTCCTAGCATGGAAGTATTTACTCTTCACAGAGAGGAACTCTAGTCCTGGGATTTTTCTTCAAGTCTTCTCTGATTATTCCAAGAGAAGCCCTGTTCTGACCCTGCTTTTATTTGTTTTCATAGTTCTATGTTCTTCCAGAGGCACTATTTTATCTCTTTTGTGGAGGAAAATCTTGAGAGCTTGAAATTTTCTGACTCCTCTGCTATCTTGCCAGAATCCTCTTCTGGATTCTTGAAATATTGAAGATTTACATTCCTTGACAAGTAGTTAGAAGGGCTTAGAGCTGAACACTCCATTTTATTGTTTTCTGAGACCATAAATCTAGGCCCAGTTAGAGACTCTGTTTAATCTTTTCCAGTGCACACCCTTTTTAAAGGAACTTGGAATATAACTTGTCTTCTATTACCATCTGGAGGTAAATTTTTTAAAAACTGCTAGCAAATCATCATTGGTCACCTGTACAAGATCAATAAGTCTAAGTAGATAAGGGATTATTGTCAGAAGACTGGTCACTACATGATGATTTTTTTTTGGGTCAAAGAATAATGAAAGGATATACTTAGGTACGTGAGAGATGCTGTTTCAGAAGTGAAGCCTTCTCAAAGAGTTCATTGTTTCTTGTATTATTAAAACATACTCCCTTGAACATCTGCAGCTAGCTAACCTTGTAGAGAAGCATGTTTTGTAACATATCTTGTACTGTGCCCAACTTTCCCTTTGTCCCGACCTTGTCTATGCCCTACACACCTACCCCTCTGCTTCCCTTCTTTTTTTGCTGAGCAAACAGTTCCCTCTTTCATACCTTCTTGTCCTTTGTTCTTAGGGAGAATTTCCGGAGTTTAGATTGTGAACTTTGAGGCCTAGTCAATGGGAGGAGGAGCCAGTGGATGGGTGGAGGTTTGGCATTAGGGTCTATATAAACTTGCTTTGAGCTGTGCATACTGTTACTCCCTGGCTGGTGCTATTAGTGCAATGGGGGGTGGTACCCTTTCTCATGAGAAAGCGATAAACTCCTTTTTGCCTTTCCTAAGACAAGTCTCTGACTGATTATTACAAGGGGGTCAAAAATACCCCACAGAGATGTACATGGGTTATACTCTGCTCACTCTATTCTCACCAATGAAAACATGAATCTTTTAAAGTAAAAAAAAAACAGCTATAACACATTATATATGTATATAACATGTTAACAGTTGCAATAAAATATGTATTTGTATGTATATTTGGATTTATGTATGTATGTTTCCTCATCTGAATTCTCAGAACAACCTTATGAAGTGGATTCTATTATCATCCTTGTTTTACAAATGAGGAAAAGGAGGTCAAGTAGGAACAAGTGATTTGTCTGGGATCATACCAGTAAGTTTCTAAAGCAGGATTTGAACTCAGGTCTTCTTGAGCCCAAGTCCAGTACTAGAAAATTTCATATGACTGGTTAGAATTTCCTGATTCACACTGGACTTCTCCCTTTAAAGATGGCCACTAAACAGCTCAGGTGGGGCCCAGTGTGAGGAGCGCTGCCCAGTGCAGAGTGCAGCCCAGCAGGGATAGGACCTGGAAGAGGCTTCAGGGAGCCACTGGCAGCAGCAGTTCCCAGATTGCTCAACACACAAATTCCACAGACAGTTTCAAAGGTCAGTGGGAGGGCTCCTTCACCCAGAAGAGGGGAGCATGGTCTGGACTGCTGGCAGAAGGCACTGCAGTGGAAGCTTCCATTTTTGGAATCTTCCACCTAGAGCCCCTGGGGGAATTGAGCAACTGATCTGAATCTCACTCCTAAGTGGCAGCCCTGGGGTGAGGAGGAACTCTAGTATGGTGGAGTTAGAGGTGGTTGTGGTGAGGGAATTCTAATTGCAGATTCTGGGCAGAAAAGTTTTTGGTTGATTCCAGACCACTGTGCAGGCCAGGAGAGGAATAAGCTCCTCTCCTTTGATTGTGCTACTTTGGAGGAACTGAGAACTTATAGATCCCCAGAGTATAACCTCCTCTTGACAAAGGATTCAAAAGTCAAGTAACTGGTTGGGAATATGCCCAAAAAAGAGAGAAGAAATAAAACTATAGAAGGTTATTTTCTTGGTGAACAGGTATTTTCTTCCATCCTTTTGGATGAGGAAGAACAAAGCATCACATCAGAGGAAGTCAAAGCTGCAGTGTCCAAAATCTCCAAAAAAATATGCAATGATCTCAGGCTATGGAAGAGTTCAGAAAGGATTTTGAAAATCAAGTAAGAGAGGTGGAGGAAAAATTGAGAAGAGAAATGAGAGAGATACAAGAAAATTATGAAAAGTGAGTCAACAGTTTTCTAAAGGAGACCTATAAAAATGCTGAAGAAAATAACACCTTTAAAAATAGGCTAACTCAATTGGCAAAAGAGGTCCAAAAAGTCAATGAGGAGAAGAATGCTTTCAAAAGCAGAATTAGGCAAATGGAAAAGGAAGTTCAAAAGCTCACTGAAGAAACTAGTTCTTTAAAAATTAGAATGGAGTAGATGGAAGCTAATGACTTTGTCAGAAACCAAGAAATTACAAAACAAAACCAAAAGAATGAAAAAATAGAAGATAATATGAAATATCTCATTGGAAAAACAACTAACTTGGAAAATAGATCCAGGAGAGACAATTTAAAAATTATGGGACTACCTGAAAGTCATGATCAAAAAAAGAACTTAGACATCATCTTTCATAAAATTATCAAGGAAAACTGCCCTGATATTCTAGAACGAGAGGGCAAATAAATACTGTAAGAATCTACTGATCACCTCCTGAAAGAGATCTGAAAAGAGAAACTCCTACACAACTCAAATGAGGCCTGTGGTAAAGAGCAAGGAATCTTCCATCCTTGTCTTCTATTTGTGGCATTCTGGAGACTCTTGACTTAAAGGCTGAGTCAGAGATAATATGGCATCATACATCATGATGGACTTTTTCTATAGGTATTTATATCCTTTTATGTGATCTAAATAAGTATCCTTTCAGAAATTCTCAGATATAAAGGAAAAGCTTCCCTAAAGACACACAAGGACATAAGAAATGCTCACCATCAACTGGCAGACTTCTCAATAGCTCCTCCATTTCTTTGTCTGTGAGCTTGATTCCCAGGTTTTCCAAAACCTTGTCCAGGTTGTTAATGTTAACATTTGCTCCTTCAGAAAGGAGAAAATTGAATAATATTATAAATAAACTAATTAAGTATTTATTAAGTGCTTGCTATGTGCAGTCACTGTACCAAAAGCAGGAAACAAAAAGAAAATCAAAAGCATTGTTTTTCTTGCTGTTCAGTCATGTTTGATTCTTCATGACTCTGTGGACTGTATTATCCATGGGGTTTTCTTGGCAAAAATGGCGGAATGGTTTGTCATTTTCTTCTCCAGTGGATTAAGGCAAACTGGTTATTTGGCTATTTTTTAACTGGAGGTTAACTGGCTTGCCCAGGGTCACAAGGTTTGTAGGTATTTGAGGCTCAATTTCAACTCAAATCTTTTTGACCTGAGTAGTTAAGTGATGCAGGGGATATTGTGCCTGATCAGGAGTCAGGGGGACCTGAACTCAAATCTGGTCCCAGATATTCCCTGGACTAGTCACTTAATCTTATTTACCTCAGTATCCACCTGTAAAGTAAGATAGAGAAGGAAATGGCAAACCACTCCAGTTTCTTTGCCAGGAAACTTCATATGATGTGTTGGACACAACTGAAATGACTGAACAACTTCTTGTCTCCAGGCTCAGTACTCTATCCATTGAATCACCTTGCTACCTTCCAAAGCACTGAACGTGCCCTCAAAGAGTTCATAGCCTAATTGGGGAGACAAATAAGAAAAATATGGAATTGTACCAGAGGGTCAAATTGTATAAAGACTATATACAAAGAATTTCAAAACTGGACTCATCATTCCTAGTTTGAGGGTGAGGTAATACAAATAACAATTCACATTTATAAAATATTTCAGAAATGCTCTTCAAACTCATTTTCAAAGGAATAGTGACAACCTTTAAGGACAAAAATGTAGAGTCACTGGGAGAGCTATTTGTTACTGTCCAAGGGACTCTGACAAAGTTTTCAAGAGAAGCTTTCACAGTAAACAGTAAGGAATGAATTGGTCAAGGCTGATAGATTCTGTTAAAGCAGACAGATAATCTACGTACTTATCTATACATTTTGGCCAAGGGGTTTGAAGTTCTCTACAGTGACAAAAACTGGTGAATTGCCTCCTCCAGGGTGACTGTACTTAAAGAACAGGAGGGCATGAGACAGAAATGCTGAATCAGCAAATTGGAAAGATAATAGAATTAATGTTATAATCACCAGGAAGAAATAAAACAGTTTATTACTCACCAGGTAGAGTCTTCACAGCACCCATTATGTTTTTCTTATTTATTTTCCCTTTGGCTGTAAGAAAAGGTGAATTCAGATCACAAAGAATTAAAATGATAAGACAAAGTTCATCCCTTAGCCTATAAAAATTGTCCTAATTCCTTCCTTTCTCCACCAAATAAAAATGAAGTGAAGAAACAGACAAAACTCTCAAGTGGATGAATTAATTCCTTTTGTTAAAACAGATTCTTCTTATTCTGTGGTAAAATAGTCCATTATAATTAAAATGGAGAATTTATTACAGATAAAAACTTTGTTTTGATCAAGTATTATTTCACAAAGCTCTTGACTCAAGAATCTTTATACAGGAAGGAGTAGACAGTACTGGTCTGGAAACAGATTGGTTTTATTTTTGTGTGGTATCTGAAACTGTGAATCTCTTTAAAAGTATAACTCTTTAAAGTATAAGTTGCTTTAAAAAAATATATGATAAATTTATCAAGGTATTTCCAACATTGTGTTTCTCTGTGACTTTTAAACTCCTGTTCTCTTCTGTGCATTTCATAAATCTTTCAGTTTTGTTTTTCATTTTTTCATCACAATCACTACTTCTTTCTCTTCTATATAACTTCCATTCTTCTACTGCCAGTATAACCCTAGCTTATAACAAGTAAAAGTATAGTCAAGTAAAACATATGCATAAACTGGCAAATATATCTTGTTCTGCTCCTTTAACTTCTCTGGCAAGAGATGAGAATTAAGATTCATTACTAGCCTTCTGAAGTCAGACTTCATTGCATCAATCTTTTTTTTTTAGACAAATTTATTTTTAGCTTCTATCATTCACTTCCATAAGTATTAAATTTTCTCTGCCTCCCTCCCCTTCCTCCACTCCAAGTCAGAGTTCAATTTGATATAGGCTCTACATATATATTCTTATTAAACATACTTTGGTATGCTGTATGGAAGAATTAGAACATATGGGAGGAACCATGAGAAAGAAAAAAACAAAACAAAAAAAGAGCAAATAGTACGCTTTGATCTGCATTCAGATTCCATATTTCTTTGTCTGGATGTGGATGGCATTTTCCATTATGAGTCTTTCGGAGTTGTTTTAGGTCTTTGTACCACTGAGAAGAGCTAAGTCTGTCAAGGTCAGTCATCATACTCACTGTATCAATATTCAGTCTTTAAAAAATTGCTTTTGTTTATGATATAATTATTTTACAAATTATTTTTTCTTGACTGTTCACTTCACTCAGCTTCAGTTCATGAAAGTCTTTCCATGTTTCTCTGAAGCTATCCTTTGTGTTGTATGCATATATGATAATTTCCTTAGCAATGCCTCATCCAATTGAATTCATAACCTGTAAGTTTCTAGTTGTTTGCTATTACAAAAAGTGCTGATACAGATTGTTTTTATATTCATAGGTCCTTTATCTCTTTCTTTGATCTCTTTAAGGACACAAACCAATTTGCAATATAGCTGGGCATAAAAATTCTTCTCCCTTTTTTTTTTTTACTATAGACCCAAATTACTTTCAACCTTCACCAAGAGTTCATTAAAATGCCTTTCTTTACAGTGTCTTCAAATTTTCTGAGAAGAACACTGATTTAGCTAGTATTGCCAGTTTTTATTATACTCACATGGCCCAAAAATGATAAATTAATATCTCTCCATTTATTTAAGACTATTCTTTATTTCTGTAAAGAGCTACTTGTAGTTGTGGGTATATGCATAGTATATGTATTATCTGGATTTCAAAATATTTTATAATTCTATAATCATTTTTAATGGAATATTTCTCTTTCTCTTCCTACTGTGTTTTGCTGGTAACATGTGGAAAGTTTGAAATTTTGCATGTTTTTATTTTATATTTTTCTACTTTGCTGAAGTTGTTTCAATCAATTTTTAGTTGAATCTGTAAGTTGTCTTATCATCTGTAAAAATGGATAATTTTGTTTCCGAATGCTTGTACTTTCTTCAATTTAATTTTTTTATTGCAATAGGTGGAATGACATCAAATAATGATTGTGATAATGGATATCCTAGTGTTATCCTAATCTTATTGGGAAAAGTCATTCATTTCTGAACCTAGAACAGCCCTATTTGTTGCCAAATAGAACACATTCTTTTAAACAGAAAAACTTCTCTAGTGAGTTTCTCAGTATGATAAGATGCTCAGACATATTCAAATGTATCTGTTTGGGAGTTTCCTGCAAAGCTGCAGATGGCAGAATGCTAAACTTGGAGTCTGAGATTTAGGTTTAAATTATGTCTCATATGATTACTAACAATATGACACTAGGCAAATCACTTAACCTCTCTGGTTCTCAGTTTCATTATCTATAAAATGAGGAAGTTAGACTTGATGACCTCTAAGGTCCTTTCTAGCTTTAAATATATTAGCAACCCATCTGTGCCTGCAGATCTAGCTGACTCATTTTAATGTCCTCTAGGGAAACTGAGGGTATTGGAGCAGCAAATGATGGTAGGAATTGAGTGAACCACACTGACTCCATCTTATGACTCAATTCTGAAGCTAGTTTAGTTCCCTTTCTATTCAATTATGAGTTTAGTCTGATTTCTGTCCTGTGAGAAAACTTTATTCAATTATGGGGATTGTGAAAAGAAAACTTTATTGTATTGTTTGAACCTAGCCCTGCACGTCTGGGAACCTGGACCACTCCAACCTGTTGCTTAGAGACCCTTAACTAAGGACCGAGGAGGTCATGCTGACCAGAAATCCACTTAGATCTGAAGACTGATGCAAGGAGTTTTCTCACAATTATATTTCTAAAGCAACTCATGTGTTCTATGTGAGAACTGGTCCCACACTGATCAATCAATTATTGCTTCCATGTTACTTTGATTGCGCACAGACACTTGGGGGGGGAGCGGGACACCTCTTCTCCTGATTATAGGGAATACTTGTTCATTCTTTCCTTCTGAACTTGGAAAGTCCCTAATCTTTCCTCCAATTATGAATCAGATTACCTAATGTAACCTAATGTTGTATCCTGGTTAATTGCTCCTTTTAATTAGTTGGTCTTATTTTACTTGTTGTTTTAATATATAAAAATCTGTTTTCTCCTGTATTTGAGACCCAAGGCCAAAGCTGAGGAAGGCTACCTGTCCCGATTTATTGGACAGTTGGTACATATTACTTAACAAATATTTATGTTTGGAAGCTTGAAACTTTTTCCTAAGTCATTTCATCTTTCACTTGCCACCTCTCCCAGAAATTTTTCATAAGGTTACTATGCAACTTGCCTTATATTGACATTGTGGAATTACCAGTAGAGCACTCTGTGTATAAACTGGTTAATCCCTCACCCTTGCCCTTTGATTGCCATATTTTATTCCTGCTCTTCAAAGTTCCTCATTGTTTATATTAGTAACAGCCACTATATGTCTCTCTATACCCCTCTGTGAAATATAATTTTTGATTCCCTGGAGAACATTATATTCCATGTTTCACTAGAAGTAACTGGCAGAATGTTGGTATTAAAAAAGTGAACATTTGCTTCCATAGGAGTCTTGGCATAATTAATGGAACCTTACATTTCTCAAAGACAACCTAACCCACTCTCCTCATGTTCAAGTCTGGAAACAACTGGTCCATCTTTATTTTTTCTCCCAGACATACATACTCAGGGGACAAACTCTATGGATTTATGACATAAAGGAATGTCATGAGCTGCACAACAGGCATTCTTCATCTACTTGGCCTTCCCTGTGTGGATGGACAAACTCTTGAGTGGTTACAGAGAAATTCCAGGAGACTCTGCAATATTCCAGTTTTTGATTCAACCTGCAAAATGTGATCCCCAAACAGGACTCTCTGGAGAACTTAGCTAATCCACAAAGAAACCCTCTTCAACTTTGACTCTACAGTAGATCTCCATCAACACAGTGGTAAAAATCTTTGGGACCATATATCCCTGGTTTAGGTTTCACCTGATGTTTGTGGTCAGAGGTTCATTGAATAGTGTTATTTCTGTTATACTTTTCAAGGAATCTAGATTGATTTTTATATATGGATAGGAGATAGCACGTTGGAAAAGAGACTCTAAGGTGTTCCTGTGTTCAAAGATCAAATACTTTTCATAATCAGCAAACATTAAGGAAAATGTGATCTTATTTTTCTACATCTTTCAGTTTACTACAAAATGACTAAAATGTAATCTATTGCTGAATATCTCTTGCAAACATGTGTTTGTTCTATAATAATACCTTCATCAAGGATGCTCTTGAATTGTATATTAATGACTCATAAAGATTTTGTACCAGTGGCACAGTAGGCATATAGGTCAGTGACTATTGATATTTTCATGGTCATCTTTTTTTTTTTGGTATTAATAAAGTTCAAGTTTTTTTCATATCTCCTTCTCTTTCAGACACCTTTTCTACAGAGCGTTCCAAAAAGTCTTAGAACAGTTTAAAGCTATTAAAGCTTAAAATTTCACTAAGACTTGTGACAGTCTCTATATATAGCAGTACTCTCATAACTGTGTCTTCTTCAGAACAAATCTCTATAATATACATCTGATCTAACTGGGCAACTTCTCTTATCTTTGTTTTCTTTAATGTTATTTTCCTTCCTCCTATAAGCTAATCTTGTATTGTGGTGTTTGGATAGAAGTGTTCTTTCTACCGTCCTTGATTGTTTGTAATAGCAATCATTAGAGATTTTTTCCATTTTCTTTAATTTATTGTTCTATATTTATTTTATCCTTATCTGCACATGGAGATTACCATGCTTAGTGGGATTCCTTACAAAGTTTTCTTTAAATTAGTTTCACTTTCCATAGCTTCTCTAGGTTTTGTAAGACAATATTCCTTATAACTATGTTCATCATCTTTTTCCAGGGGATTTTACAAAGAATTTTATTAACCAAAAATCTGTGGTTGTCTCAACTAATGTTGTCATATTTCTTCACTTGGCATGTAAATAAACATTTACTGACTGAGGTGCTTACTGAGCTCCTCTGGTTTTCCTCTTGTGGCAACAGATTTGGAGTGCTTAAAGTTCTGTCTTCTAATTGCCGTCCATGTCATTTTTGATGCCTATTTTCCATTTTGTTTGTTACTTCTTTAAAAAATTCAGGATTGAATTATTTCAAATTATCTTTTTCCCTATTATGTTCTTGTTATATTCTTGACATGTCACATAAAAATCATACCCAGAACATTATAACAGAAGGGATTACATTCTTGTTATAGTTTGATTTTTTTTCTTGAAAAGATATTGGTCTTATTGTTCATAGATGATGCAGTGATTACTCTTACATCAATTATAAGTTTTTTCTTATCTGTTAGATATATCTATTTTTATTACTGTTCCTGATGCAAAGGCAGAACTCTTCTGTATAGTCTATATATCACTGACATCTCTCTTTCCTTTATCTTGAATTCTTATCCCTAGTTCTACAATAAAAGGTGACTAAATATTCCATGAAATCATGTTTTTTTGTTGCCCTTGGATATATAAGACCAACTTTACCAGTTCCTTCTTTGTTTGCCTTCTCAAGTCATTTAATTGTGTGAGTGTAGCCCTCATTTAGCTGCAAAGCGTTTTACAAATATTAACTCATTTTATACTTATAACAACACTGGGAGGGAGGTGCTATTATTACTTCCATTTTATAGATGAGGAAACTGAGGTTCAGGGAGGTTAAGTGAATTTCCCAGAGACAAATAGTTAGTCAATGTCTGAGGCCTCATTTGATCTCAGCACAGAGCCAACTAGCTGCTGTAAATGCTTTCAGCACTTTATTACTTTTCATTTTGTTCACTCATAAATGGCCATTTTTAATATGCTTACTCTATGCAAGATGGTTGGGAACAAAGATTCTTTGGGTCCTATACCCACGGAGAGTAACAACAAAGCTGAGATTTAAACTTCAATCCTTGCTTCCCAATCTAGGCCTCCTATCCATGACACCACACTTCCTCTTTGGAGGGATCTGAGGGGTCCTTTTAACACTAGCCCATGCAAAAGTTTAGATAAGCATGAATATTGTGAATTCCCAAATCTAAAAGGAACTGTTCGCCAATTATTTCTAGGTTGTCCAGAGCAACAGAATTTAGGCTTTCCTTCCCAGAGTCTTATTTAGGACAGGAAAATATCTCCTACATTTCTGTGGGTCCTACTGAAACTTTATAAGGAGTATAAGGAGTGTCACCCCATGGCGAATACGCCTGTCCCCCTCTGTCCTGAATAATAAACTGAAGCAGCTTTGTCTCCTGTTTCCTCTCATACAGCTCCAGCTCTTTTGATTCAGAATCCCTAGCCCCTGTGCCAGGCCAGTTGGGTTGGGTAGAAACAAGGTCACTTTCCTTAAGGAATGTTGTGTTATTTTTCTCTCACCTCTTAATCATATTCTCTTCTACCTTCCCTCCCCATTTTCTTTATTTTTATTCTTCTATTTGTATCTTTTCATTTTACTTGCTCCCCTTTCTCTTTACTATTCCTAAGACTTCCTAGTTGCTAAAATGGTATTATCTCCTACTGATTAGTCTTTATGCTATGAAGTTAAAGAACTGTAGCCTAGGGAGTAAACTGAGGCAACTTTCTTTAGAAAAAAGTATCAGACATTTTCACAGAAGCAGGTCCAAGTTCCCCTCATGGCCATAGTATAATCTGAAACACTCACCATCAACTGGCAGGCATTTCAGGAGATCTTGACATTCATCTTCTGTGAATGTGATCCCCATGTCCTTCAGAAAGTTGTCCAGGTTTTGAGGATCGATGTTTTCTGTTTACAAAAGATGAGAATGGTGACTTATGGGAATGGGAGGAAAATGTAATTACTCCAGAGCGTGAAAAGATATCACTTATTTCTGTGGCCTATCATCTCCAGATTTAACAAGAAGAGGAAAGTTAGCCTTTGAGGTGAGACTACACCTAAAGGGAAACTCACTGGCGAATTCAGAAATAAAAATGATTTCCTTCTGTTTCAGGGGATAATGCTAGACTGAAGAAGCCTACACTGAGGAATGTGAAATTGTTATTAGACAACCGCTTGGAGAAGACTGACCAATCAATAATAGAGTAAGCTACATAGATCTAGCTAGTAGGTAGGGTTTGGTTATCTCCGCCTTTATCCCAATTGTTTCAAATTGTTTGAATACAGTCCCACTTTAAACTACTGGCTTGGAGACTTGGAATGTTGTCTGTTTCAACATTAGGAAAAGTTTAGCAAGAACATAACATACTATATTCCAGGAAATTCAAGACTTGCTACAAAGGGACTAAAGAGAATCTGGCAAGCTTGTAAGTGAATTTAAATAGAGTGATGATCATTTAGCACATTTATCTACAATAGGGAGTGTCACAGTTTTTATCCTGGACTCTGGGTTCCTTCTCACCACCCCTTATCCAATTTGTTGACAATCTTTGCCACTTTTCCTTCCATAAGATTTCTCTCATATACCACCCCCTTTTATTTTCACTCATACAGCTACATCCTTAGCTTGTCACGTTTGTATTTATTCTGCAAATATTTACATGTATACATATTTCCTTTCCGAAGAGAATGTAAGTTCCTTGTCAGCTGGAACTATTGAATTTTTTTTCTTTTTATCTCTAGTGCCTAGTACAGGTGGTGCCTGAATCAGAGGTCTCAGAGTGGGACCCCTGGAAATGGAGAAGCAGCCAGGCAGCCACATACACAGCAATGTTGGCTGTTATGGTGAAAGCATACCTGGAATGATAGGTAGAGAGGAAAAGAGGCAGGTATCATCAAGGGTTGGGGTGGGAGGTACATTGGTGGGCAAGGTCCTCTAATTTCCCTCTTTTCCACACCCAAAGCCTGAGGCCTAAGTGAGACTGATACATCCATCTGACCATCCTTTCCCTTTCCCTAAACCACAGTGAACAGCTGATCATCTCTGTCTATGCAGATCAAGAAATTATTTCTAATATATGCTATCTAAGATGCTGCCTGAGTAGGGAAGTGACTTGTCTCACAGTCACACAGCTAGTATCAAAAGCAGGTCAAGAATCCAGGACTTTTGACTCTAAGGCTATACCATTCTCTACTATGCAAAGCTTCCTCTTATGGATTTTTCTGAAAAAAATTGAGCTATCATTTTTACCTGCCTTCTCGAATGTCTTACTCACCTTTAATAGATTTTGCAGTATCCAAAAGTTTATCCAGGTCGACCTTTCCCATAGCTGTAAGATAATGCATAGATAGGTTAAACAGAGACCTGAGGCTGCAGAACCTCACAAAAATAGTATTACATTACATTCTGAATTATGAGGTAAATCAGAGGAACTTGACAGTTTTCTTTGAAGTCAGGTAATTACCTTGTAATTTTATCCTATTTTCTCTGAAGATTAATTTATAATAGGCTGCTGAGGAATAAAAAAAGCACTCAATCTGTAAATTGATTGTAATAATGGTGAGCATTTAAATAAGGCTTTAAGATTTGCAAAATGCTTTTCAAATATTAATTCACTTAATCCTCACAAGAAGCCAACAAGGCAGGTGCTTATTATCTCCATTTTACAGGTGAGGAAACTGAGGCTTAGAGAGGTTAAATGACTTGCCTAGGTCACACAACTAATGCTTGTCTCAGGCCTTGAACTTGGGTCTTTTAGACTCTGGGTCCAGTCCTCTATCTACCCAGCTACCTCACACAATAATCCAGGGAATTTCCCTTCTCTTTGGTAATGAGTATCAGAAGAACTTTTATTGTAATCAAACATTATATTTTCATATATAAGACTCAGGATATTTTAGGAATAAAATGTAAAGAATTGGCCCCTTCCTATCTCTTGACTTCAGGTTACTCCTCTGTGAAATGAAGGGGTTAGGCTAGGTGATTTCCATGTCCTTCCCAGCATGGCAGTGATATGACTGTGTACTAGAAAATTCCTTTTTAAAATTTTTTTGATAACAGAAGCAAAAGAGGAACTATTTTTTCTTTCAATGATCTAACCACAATCTTGTATGTGGTTAATATTTTATGTATCTTTGCAAATTTGTTTCATCTAATTGGTTAAGTGTAAGACACACTGTCCATGAGGAAATAAATATTTAACTTTATTATAAAAATTATATTTAAATAGCATTTAAATTATTCAAGTGAAAACAGGTACAGTCCCTTCAGAAGAACAATCCCACTTAGTAGGCTTACTTTGTTAAAACCCCAGAAATTGAAGCATTTAACTAAAGAAGTTTATGCAATTCAGATAAAATGTGGGATAAATGACATTTATACATCCCTTTAAAATATATGAGGTACATTACAGAAATCATCCAAGTAAGCCTTACCCTGTGAGCTCAGTGCTACAGGAATCATTACCAGGGACATAGCAGCTAAATGATATAATGGAGAAAGTGTCAGGCCTGGAGTCAGGAAAACTCATCTTCCTGAGTTCAAATCAGGCCTTAAACACTTATTAGCTGTATGACTCTGGGCAAGTCACTTCACGCTGTTTCCATCAGTTTCCTCAACTATTAAATGAGCTGGAGAATAAAATGGCAAACCACTACCATCTTTGCCAACAAAACAAACAAATGGGTCATGAAGAGGAAGATGGGGCTGAAAAATAACTGAACAACATCTAAAACCCTTGGAGTACCATCTTCAACTCCTCCCTTTCCCTTTCTCCTCCAATTGCCAGGACTTGTTGATTCTCCTTCAACAATCTATCTGCTTGCATGTCTCCACCCACACTCACATTGTTCCTTTGCAGGTGTCAATTTCATTTAGTTGTAGTATTCACTTTGCTTTTTGTCCATAAGTGACCCTCAAAGGCAAACTAAGAAGTGAGAGAATCTTTGCAAAAGACGTTGGTGAAAGGAATACTCCCATTGACAAGGACACAGATTCTTGAAATAATGAAGATTCATACCCCTTGACACTTGGTCAAAAGGACTGTGTATTTTTTTTTTAACTTATGAATTTTGGACCCATTAGAGGCCCCGTTTAGTCTTTTCAACTGCAAACCACTTTTTAAACAACTTATAACACACATATCTTCCATTTACATCATGTAAATTTTTAAAAACTCTGCTAGTAAATCAGCAGTGGTCTACTATACAAGACATATAATGCTAGATGGATAAGGGATCATCTTCAGAAGGTGATGATTTTTTTTTTGGTTCAAAAAAATATGAAAGGAAATAGATGTGCATTGTTTACATTCTGGTCCATATACTAACATCAATGAAAACATGAAAAATAGAAACAGTTAGTAGTTACAAAGTACTTTAAGTTTGCAACATTACATATGTATATATATATATATATATACATATATATGCACATATATTTATATATTTTTTCTTATTTGACTCTCACTGCAACTTTATATAACAATTACTAGTACTAAGACCATTTTATGGCATAAAAGAGAGGTTAAGTGAATGTGATGGCAAGCAAAGTAGGATCTTTTACTGTTTCTGTTTTAGTATAATCAACTGCCTCTGACTGAATAATGTGATTGATCAAAAAAAGATCTTCCCCACCCATTAATGGGCCTGGGAAGATTTGTAAAAAGGCCCACACCTTTTATTAATGAGGCACTGATTTTTTTCAATGATTGGGATGCCCTGTGATGTTAAAAAGTGTATAAAGACTCTGAGGTGCGCTTTTACTTTGGGGTTTAGTTTTTGGAAGAAGCTTTCTGGGCCAGATGAGACTGGGAAGCCTTGAAGTAGCCCCCCAACTTTGAAAACCCAGATGTTGGTGCTCCGCTTTCTGGTAACTATGTATGTTGTGGTCAGGCAATTGCATCTGTCTGTTGATTTGTGATGTATGTATTGCTTACTGTCAGACACATTTGGAAGCTCTGTCTGTTGATTTAGATTTCTCTGTATTTTCTCTTCAGGGTGTTGACTTTTCCCCATGAACTAAATGAATGAAACATGTGTTTGATTAAAGTGAGTGTTGACCCCTCAAAAGTTGCTTTCCTTACAAAAATATGCATATTCTTTGACCCAACAATATCACTTCTAGGACTGTATCCCCAAGAGATCATTAAAATGGGAAAGGGTCCCACAGGTACAAAAATATTTATAGCAGCCCTCTTCATGGTAGCCAAAAACTGGAAATCAAGAGGATGCCCATCAATTGGGAAATGGCTGAATAAATTATGGTATATGAATCTAATGGAATACTATTGTGCTATAAGAAATGATGAACAGGAAGACTTCAGGGAGGCCTGGAAGGACTTATATGATCTGATGCTGAGTGAAAGGAGCAGAACCAGGAGAACTTTGTGCACAGCAATGACCACAGTGTGAAAGAGCTTTTTCTGGTAGACTTAGGACTTTATTACAATGCAAGGACTTAAAAAAAATTCTCAATGGTCCTTTAAGGCAAAATGCCTTCCACATCCAGAGAAAGAACTATGGAATTCAATTGCAGAATGTAGCAGACAATTTTCTTTTGTAATTACGTTTTGGTCTGTTACATGATTTCTCCTATTCATTTTAATTCTTTTACACAGCATGACTATAGTGAAAATTTATTTAATAGGAATGTACGTGTAGAACCTATATAAAATTGTATGCCATCTCAGGGAGGGAGTGGGGAGGTAGATGGGAGAAAGGGGAAAAAAATCTAAGTTATATGGTAGTGATTGTAGAACACTGAAAATAAATAAAATTAATCAAAACAAAAAAAGAAGCAAAACAAAACAAAACAAAAGTTGCTTTTCTTTTAGAAATGCAGATCTAATGCAGGCCCCCCGTTTATATCAGGGTGCTTGCTGATCCAGTGAGGACAAGTGATTTGTCAGGACCATACTGTAAGTGTCCAAAGCAGGATTTGAATTTAGGTCTTCTTGAGTTCAAGTCCAATATTAGAAAATTTCATCTGGCTGGTTAGGATTCCCTGATTCACATTGGACTTTTCTCCTTAAAGAGGGCCACTAGGCAGCTCAGGTGGGGTTTGTGGTAAAGAATAAGGAGCCTTTCATTCCTGTGTTCCTACTCAGTGGCATTCTGGGAAACTCTTGACTTGAAGAGTCAATAAGTGATAATATTTCATCATACATTATGATGGGTTTTCTCTACAGGTATTTCTATCTTTTCATGTGATCTAAATTAGAATCCTTTCAGAAATTCTCAGACAGGAAATCCAAGCTTTCCCCAAAGCACACAGGGGCATAATAGATACTCACCATTAATAGGCAAGTTACTCAACAGCTCCTCCATTTCTTTATCTGTGAGCTTGATCCCCATATTTCCCAGAACCTTGTCCAGGCTGTTAATATCAACACTTCCTCCTTCAGAAAGAAGAAAATTGAAGAATCCATTAGGTCCTTATTATATGTTAGGTACTATATTAAATTGTAGGGATTCAAAACCAAGTTAAGTCAACAAGCATCTATTAAGTACTTACTTAGACAATGTACTAAGTGCTGGCAACAATACTGAATATTGAACAATATAGAAAGCACTGTCCCTGTCCTTAAGAAGTCACACAGTCTAATGGGGGAGACAAATAAGAAAAATATGGAATTTTGCCCAAGAGGGACAAATTGTATAAAGCCTATATGTAAATTCAATTATTCTATGAATTTCAGAACTGGATTCATCATCTGTAATTTGAGGGTGAGATAATACAAATAACAATTCACATGTATAAAGTACTTTCCAAATGCTCTCCGAACTCATTTTGAAAGGCACAATGACAATTTCTAAGGACACACTTGGAGAGTTATTGGGGGAGGTTGGAAGATGGTCTTCTGTGATCCTGGTCCAAGAGACCCCCAAAATCTTTTCAAGAGAAGCTTCCATAGCACAGAGTAAAGAACGAATTGATCAAGGCTGATGGTTTCTGGTAAAGCATATAGCTAATCTTTAGGCCAAGGGGTTTGAAATTCTCTACAGTGACAGAACCTGCAGAATTGCCTCCTCTGGGGTGGCTGGAGGTCATGAGGCAGAGATGCTGAATCAGTACATTGGAAGGATAAGAGGATTCATGTTATAATTACTGAGAAGAAATAAAATACTTTTTTACTCACCTTTGAGATTCTGCAGAGCATTCATTACGTTTTTCAGTTTCACCTTCCCTTTGGCTATAAGAGAATGTACAATTCTGGTCACAGTGGAAGTAACAGAGAATTACAATAATAGCACAGGGTTCATCATTTTATAAACCTAGTCTATAAAAACTGTCCTATTTCCTCCTTGCTCCCCCAAATGAGAATGAAGAAAGAAGAGCTCTCAAGGGGATGACTCCATCCCTTTCATTAACATAGGTTCTTCTTATTATGTTTGGTAAAATAATCCAGTATAGTGAACAGATGATTTATTGTAGAGAAAAGGTTTTCTTCAAATAGTTATCATTTCACAAGCTCTTGAATCATGTACTTCTCAAAAGGAAATAGTAGACAGTGTTAGTTTGGAAAAGGTGTTTTTTTTTGTTATGTGAAACTATGAATCTGTAGTATGTATAACTTGTTCTAAAAGTATATGATAAATTTAACAAGGTATTCCCTACATTGTACTTCTCTGAATTTTTCTAAATTTCTGTTCTCTTTTGTGTATTTTATATATTTTATTCTTTTTTTATTCCTTTTTCTTTTTTTATCACTATTACTGCTTCTTTCTCTTTCTCATAACTGCCATCCATCCACTCCCCACCAGAAGCCTAGCTTATAGCAAATAAAAATATAATCAATGAAAACATATCTTGTTCTGCACCTCTAGTCTACAACTTCTCTAGCAAGAGATGTGAATTATCATTCATTACCAGTCTTCTGAAGTCAGAACTCCAATTTCTTTATGGTCTAATTATTTTATAATTTTTTCTTGAATCTGCTCACTTTAGTATCAGTTCAGAAAAGTCTTTCAGTGTTTCTCTGAAGCTATTCTCTGTGTTGCTTCCCATGATACAATAATATTCTAATTTATTAATATATGTTAATTTTCTTAGCCATTTCCAGGTTGCTACACAGTCTGTAAATTTCTAGTTCTTTGCTACAATAAAAAGTGCTGCTATACCCTTTTTATTGTGTACCTGTGGTATCTCTGTACCTATGCTACCTATGTACCTTCCTTTATCTCTTTCTTTGATCTCTTTAAGGACATAAACTAGGTAGGCATATGAAAGGGTCAAAGGGTATAAGATCAAAGGTTAATGATGTTTTTAGTATTTTGCCAAATCATTTTCAGAAGAAAACTTCACCAACACTTAATTGACATAACTGTCTTCCCAAGGCCTCTCCAAATTTTCTGAAGAAGTACATTAATTTAGGTAATATTGCCATTTAACATGATATATCAACATATAAAAAATGTGAAATTAATATTTCTCTATTTATTTAATAAATTGTTTATTTCTATAAAGGGTGGTTTTTTTTTAGTTGTGTGCATATAATTTCTCTGTCCATCTTGGTAGCTGGACTCCCCCAAATTATATAAGTCTATAGTTATTTTTAATGGAATATCTTTATTTTTAATCTTTTCTTGCTTTGCTTGTTACATATAGAAAGTTTGAAAATTTATTGTTCCATTTTATATTTTTCTACTTTGCTGAAGTTGTTTCACTTAAGTTTTAGTTGAATCTCTAGGGTCCTCTAAATAAATTGCTATATCATCTATAAAAGATTAATGCTTTTACTCCTTTCTGCCTATACTTTTTTCTTCAATTTGTATTTTTTATTGCAGCAGGTGCAAATACATCAAATCATAGTGGTGATAATGGAAATCTTTGTTTTATCCTAACCTTTCTGGGAAAGGCCATCCATTTCTCATCCAAGGACAGTACTATTTGTTACCAAGGAGAGGACACAACACTCACGTAAGTAGAATGGTTTCCCTAGTGAATCTCCTTGCAAGATAAGATGCTCAGACATATTCAAATGGATTTCTTTGGGAATTCCCTGCAGACAATCATAGAGTGCTGAACTTGGAGTCTGAGATTTGGGATTAAATTATGCTTCATATGATTGCTAGCTGTGTGACTCTAGGCAAATCACTTAACCTCTCTGGGTCTGTTCATTATCTATGAAATGAGAAGATTGGACCAGATGACCCCTTAAGTCCCTTTTAGCATTAAATATATTAGCAAGCTATCCATGCCTGCATATCTCGTGTGACTTTTGTCCATGTCCTGCCAGAATTTTGCCATAAGGCTACCACCCAACTTGCATGATGCTTTCTTTTTCCTATACTGACATTATCAGGATACTAGTGGAGGCTCTGTTTATCCACTTGTTAACCCTTAATCTTTGACCTTAGATAGCCACATTTTACTCCTGCTCTTCCAAGTTTCTAACTTTGAAGATACATATATATATATATAATATATATATACACACATACATACATATATACATAGTGTACACACACATATATACATAGGATACACACATGTATATATATATAGTTGTAGCTTGGTAAAACCGGCCGTGCATTTCTCTCTTCCTCTGTGTGTGATATTCATTTTTAATTCTTTTGAGAGTGTTGGATTCCATATTTTGCTAGTAGTAATTCTGGCAGAATGTCAGTATTAAAAAATCAGCTTTTGTTTCCACAGGAAACTTGGTATAATTAATGGTAGTGACCTAATATACTCTTCCCCTCTTCAACTTTGAAAAGTTCTTTATTCCGTTCTTTAAAGCTCCATTCTTTATTCTTTCTCCTAGATCAGGGGTGCGGAACCTGCTGCCTGGAGGCCTCTAAATCCTCACGTGTGGTCCTTTGCCTGGAGGCCTCTAAATCCTCAAGTGTGGTCCTTTGACTGAATTCAAACTTCACAGTTCACAAGGGACTGCACTGGAAGACCTAGAGGGCCACATGTGGCCTCCAGGCAGCAGGTTCCCCACCCCTGTCCTAGATGTACATATTCAGGTACAAACTCTATAGATTTAATGACATAAAGGCATGTCATGATTTGTGGAATGGACATTCTTTAATCCCCTTGGCCTTCTTTGTGTGGATGGTTTACACAAACTCTTGAGTGGTTACAGAGTTTTTCTCAGAGGCTATGCAGTAGTCCAGCTTTAGATGCAACCAATAAAAAGTCACCCCTAAAAAGGACTATTTTTCTCTCTTTTTTACCTGATGTTTGTCATTAGAGTTTCATTGAACATAGTTATTTCTGTTGTTATAACTTTTCTGGAATCTGGATGGGTTTTCAAATATGAACAGGAAATATTTTGTTACAAAAGTGACTCTAAGATGTTCTTTTACTCTACTGAATCAAAAACCTTTTCATAATTGGCAAGTAATAAGTAAAATGTGAGCTTATGTTTTCTACATCTTTCACTCAAGTACAAAATGACAAAGATGTTGTCTGTTATTGAATATCTCTTGCAAACACATGCTTATTCCCTACTAATACCTTCTCATCAAGGATGCTCTTGAATTATGTGGAAATGATTCATATAAAGATTTTGTATTGACATAAGAGTAGGCACATAGGTCAGTGACTGTTGATTTTTCCTTAGTCATCTATGTATTAATATTTTTAAATTTATTAATAAGATACAAATTCTTTCCATGCTTTCTCTTTCAGAAATCTTTCATATATATGGTGTCTCAAAAGTCCTAATATAGTTTAAAGCTATTAAGGCTGAGAATTGTATTAAGACTTCTGAGACAGTTTTTTTAGTTATCAGTACTCTCACAATGTGTCTTTAACTTCCTATCTACACTTGGTCCAAACTGGGCAGCTTTTCTCCTATTTTTTCTCTTTAATGCTATTTCTATCCCTCCTATAATCCTATCCTGGATTGTGATGTTTGGTTGCAAGTTTTCCCTCTCTGCTGCTTTTGACGGCTTGTTATAGTTTGTTACAGTAATCATTAGAGATCTTTTTCATTTTCTTTTATTTATTGTTTTATATTTATCCTTAAATTCACTAGATATCACTGTGCTTATAGGGATATTCCTTATAAAGTTCTTCAAATTGGTTTAACTTTCCATAGCTTCGGTATGCTTCATGAGACAATATTGATTATAACTATGTCCACAATATGTCTTCATGAGATTTTATAAAGAAGTTTATATTGTGGTATTTCTTCACTTGCTGTGTAAGAGAAACATTTACTGACTAAAGTGATTACTGGGCTTGTTTGGTTTTCTTCTTGTGGCTATGTTATTTTTGATGCCTGTTTTCCATTTTTATTGTTTATTTAAATAATTTAAGATTCAATCATTTCGACCTTATGTCATATTTTTCTCACCAATATGTTCATAATTTTTATAATATTTTATATATTCATTATATGTATCAATCATAATATCCAGAATATTAAAACAAGAATAGATTTTTATATTCATATCTTTTTCTTGATAAGTCTTAATTATTCACAGCTGATATAGTGATTACTCTTACATCAATAATAATTCTTTTCTTACCTGTTAATATAAAATCTATTTCATTTTTTTGCAATGCTTTTTGAGGTTTGCCAACCCTAGCACCTGCCCATTCTTTTCTTGAAGAAGTTCTTCCTGATACAAATGCATAAAGTTTCCGTATAATCTACACATTGCTAGCATGTTTCCTTCCCTTGCCCAGAATACTTATCTTTAGTTCTACATAAAGAATTACTGAATATTCCATGAAATCATGCTTCTTGTTGCCTTTGAATGTATAAGACCAACTCCATCAGTTTCTTCTTTATCTGCTGTGTAACTATGTGACTATAGCTTTCATTTAGTTGCATAATGATTTACAAATTTTAATTCATTTTTTCCTTGAAATAACCTGGGTTACTATTATTATTTACATTTTACAGATGAAGAAACTGGGGCAATCAGAGGTTAAGTGACTTTCCCCAGGTTACACAGATAGCAAACATCTAAAGCCCCCGTTTAAATCCTTATCTTCCTGATTCCACACACAGCACTATATCTACGGCCCCACCTAGCTGCAATGAGTGCCTTCAGTATCCTATTACTTTTCATTTCATTCACTCACAAATGTCCATTTTTAAAATGTTTACTCTATATGAGTTGGTAGGGATACAAAGATTCTTTGGATTCTACTCATTGAGGGTAACAACAAAACTGAGATGTGAATTTCAGTCCTTGATTCCCAATCTAGTCCTTTCCACGCCACTACACTTCTTTAAAGGGACCTGAAGAGTTTTAACACCAGCCCATGCAAAGTTTAGACAAACTTGAAATATTGTGAATTCCCCAAACTAAAAGGAAACTGTTTACCAATTATTTCTAGGTTAGTCAGAACAGAAGAGTTTAGGCTTGCCTTTCCAGAGTGTAATGAAGTACAAGAAAATGCTCCCTATATTTCTGTGGGTACCACTGAAATTTTATAGAGTGTGGAGTTTCACCTCTTTGTGAATGCTCCTATATTCCTCTGCCCTGAGATTGGGCAACTTTGCTCTTGTTTCCTGTCATATTGCTCCAGCTCTTCTGGTACAGAATTCCCAGCCCCTATGCTAGCCCACTTGGGATGAGTGGGCATAAGATCACTTTCCATTTGAGGTAATATTGGGTTACTTTTCTATCATTTTTTAACACTACTCTCTTCTACCTTCTTCCTCTCTTCCCTTATTTTTATTCTTTTATTCATTTCTTTTCATTTTACTTGCTTCCCTTTCTATGTACTATTCATTAGGCTTCCTAGTTACTAAAATGATCTTATATCACACTGGTTAGTCTTTAGGTTTGCACTGAAATTGAAGAACTCTAGCCTAGGGAGTAGTCTGAGGCATCTTTCTTTAGAAAGTATCAGACATTTTTACACAAGCAATCCCAAATTCCCCTGATGGCCACAGTATAATCTGGAACACTCACCATCAATTGGCAGGCGTTTCAGGAGGTCTTGAAGTTCATTTTCTGTGAGTGTGATCCCCATGTCCTTCAGAAAGCTGTCCAGGTTTTGAATATCAATGTTTTCTGTTTACAAAAGATGAGAATGGTGACTTATGGGAATGTGCGGAAAATGTAATGACTCCTGAAGGTGTAAGATACTATTTATTCCTGGGGCCCATTATCTCCAAACTCAGCAGGACAAGGAGAGTTAGCCTCTGAGATGAGTCTACACATAAACAGAAAGTTACCTTGCAATTCAAAAATAGAAATAATTTCATTCTTCTTCAGGGAAATGTAGTCAACTGAAGAGAACTACACTGAAGAATGTGAAATGATCATTAGACAATTGTCTGATGAAGACTGACAAATCAATAATGTATTAAGCGAATAGGCCTAGCTAATAAGCAAAGTTAGATTATCTTTGCCTTTATGCCAAATGTTTCAACTTGTCTGAATACAATCCTACTCTTC